>OU611955.1:6291250-7775000 GCA_914767545.1 Sesia apiformis | reverse complement strand
ATGGTCATCGAATCGAAGGCTGTTATTGAAGGTGAGTTTCCTCAAGATGAGTCAACCAAGCTGACTCATCTGGTGCATGGAATATTTGGCTTTTAAGTTTGAATTCGAAGGATTATAATATTTATAGGTATCACCGATTTGTGTCTCTTCACTCTAGCTAGATAAATAATCTTACAACATAACTAAGTAAATTTTAAGCTAATCAGTTAGCTAATTTCGTTTCATGAACCAAAAATGGAACATTTACTTGGATGGTATTGAATAAAATAATTGCATTATATTACATGATTGCCAATATCTGCAATGTCGAAAATGTTGAGAACACTGAGCTGCCTTTAGGCGTAGTTAGACTCGTAAAGTTCTTTTTTTTCTTCATATATATATGACAATGGAGCAAGTATCAAGTTTTCTTAGTAATAAACAATTTCAAAGTTTAAAACGTATCCTGTCAATGTCCAGTGCTGTCGAAGTGACTCAGGAGTCGGCATAGTAAAGCGATAGTAGGTTTACTGAGGACAGAAGAGGACTCCTTGGAAGCATACGCAAAAAGCAGTCCCACGCTTTTATTTAATTATCACAAACACCACGCACGAAGAACTCTTTGAAGTTTAATAAACTATCTAACGCCTAACATAATTTTTACAATCAAACAAAAACTAACCTTCACTTTCTAAGTTCCCGCCAAAAGTCGTTAAGTTCTTTATCGTGACAATAAGTCGTTATTACTCTATATTTCTTTATTGTCTGTATATCAATGAATAGTTTCAATTAATGACGTCATTTCCAGATAGGTAATAGTAATGGCAGGTCAATTGATTGGTGTAATAAAGAGGATCGATTGAAATACATAGTTTCCGAATGGTTGATATATATAATCATTATTTACAACTTCCATGTTAGTGATCTATATTTTTTGCCCTACTTTCATCGTTCCATTATGTTTTCTGCTCTCTTGTGTATTATTACACATGCATGTATTATAATATTATGTATGCAAATATATGTAACTATGTATATGTGCAGGTATAATAAAATATTACTTGTGTAGGTATATTTAAATTTAAATAACTACATTGCACCCATATTCTTATTTCTGTTTGATCTGGTGGTTGGCTGGTTGAAAATGCCATATCGCATAAGTCCGCCATTTGTACAAACTAGTTAGTTCTGTATTTCATTTCGGTTCTAAACACAAAATAAATAAATTCGACAGATAATATTAGATATTTATATAATTTAAAAATGAATTAATAACACCACATTCGAATGTGGCATTGAAGTAAAGAATGTTGATTGAAAATTCTGCCCGCCTAAGCAGTAAAGGCATATAGTAACATAACATTTTTAACGAAAGCTTATGCTTTCGTTTCCGTATATATTTATACATATATTCTGAAATATATTATTATAGTATATATAATATATTATTCTGAAATATATTAATAATATTGTTTTGCATTTCTCTAGAATGTCATCAAAATACACTTGTGCCTTTTTCCAAAGAGGCCAGTATTATATATAGTTCACTAAACTCGATGAACTGCTTGTGCAGTCAGAGTTGCCAGTAAAATGTTGACTTTAATAAAACCCATTATTTCGTTAAAGTAAACGTATTACGTGTGTATATTTTCCGTTTTATTTTGCAACAGAAAAATCAAACGAAAAATGTACTTACGTATGTATTTCCCAACAAATCTCATGACTATTATTGTTACCAAAGTAAATTAGATAATGTGGACAAACAAAGGAAAAAAACAATATTTGATTAGAGCGTGTGATGCATTACAAGGAAGGAAATGAAGGAAATAGTAGGCAGAACATTGAAATCCGCTCTTAGAGAATTCTGGAGAAAACAAATCAATTAATGGCCGAAAAATGAATAATCTTGACAACCTAAAACGTAGAAACGTTAAGAAAAACATTAAGCTAGTAAGATACATAGCACTGGCAGAAGAGTGTAAGTGAAGGAACAAACGAAAAGACAGCAATTATTTCTTAAGAAACTTTCAATTATAACTTTCATTTGCACTTGTAGAGGGAGAGTGCACGCTGTATTCCCACAACCGCTGGGCGCACTCGACTCGTTACCCCTCTCTTAAAGAAGGCTACCTGGAAATGTACAGCATTTCCCACTTTACCCTATTCCCTAATGAACGTACGTGTTTCGGGAGTGAGTGAGATGCCAGAGCTGCAGAGCCCATTCCCATACCCTGTCCTATCCCTCTCCAATTTTCCAATACTTTCTTCAAATCCATTCCTTCATCTCCAAAGGTAGGCAGCACATCCGGGGGCGTGGCGACGTTTGTCATTCTGGACTGACGTTGGCATGTACAGCGGATGTTCATGGGCGACAGTACACATTTACCACCAGTTGGACAGTAAGCTCGTCTGCCACCTTTTCCCTATAAAAAAAGAAAACAAAATGAAATCCTTAAAAGTTTCCTGAGCATATGGAATAGGTACTGACTTTTCTCCAGGTTTAAGGCCCCATACACAGATGGCGCTCTCGACGAGCCACGAGGCATGCAATACAAACAAATATCGTAGGAAACCGATGACGAATACTGCGCTCAGTACGCTGTCTTCCCAGTACTCCAACGGGGCATTCAGGGGCAGCAGCAGGAAGAATATCCCGTATAGCACCCAGTAGAATCTGGAAGACAAACATGTTACATTTTATATCACACTAGCTGTTGCCGCTGTATTGAATTAATTGCTTTTAATTGTGATTCTATACAAAATTTGACACCCAGTATTTTAGCCCCTGACACAATGTTGAAAATCGGTAAATCAATTTGTATTATAGAATATTTAAAATAAATACCACCGTCAAATATTTTATTCAATACAACTTTTGATTTGATTCTCGGGTTTGAATGGTTAAGGGTTGAATTACAAGAAATCCCCCCTTAGGAAATTTTTGTCATTAAAGGAAGCTACTGTCCAAGTTTCATGTTTCTAACTACAGCGGTTTCGGCTATGTGTTGATGAGTCAGTGAGCCAGTCAGTCAGACAGAATATATCTTTATAATATATATATATATATATTATAAAGATATATATTATGTAGATATATAGATTATGTATAGAACATTATTTTGAGCAACATTATCGGTTTTCAATGTGGATTATGATGTAATCCATAGCTACTTCCTGACATTTCTTTTGATGAAATCTAGTTAATTAACGTTCAGCATGACCAATATAATTGGACAGCATCTATGGCATTTGTATATTTAGTTGTTTGCAAATATGCAGTGACAAGGCAAACCTCTATGGTTTATATGGCACGAATCAACATTAATGATGTATGATTAAAATTTATATCTGTACAAATAAATAAAATAAAAAGTCTTGTTCTACCTACTCATAAACCCCAATATAAACAACCCCTATAAATAATCCCTATAAATTATGATAAGGCACAGATTACTTAATAGTTGGTAAAGGTCAGTTTAGAATGGTAATGACCGTTAACCTGTTTTGAAACACAACAACCGGGTCGCTCTCAAGATCGGTCATGTCGATATCCTGTTTCAACTTCTCCTGGTGTGAGCTGAGGCTACGCATTCGTGCGAGGATGTGAGCGTGCAGGAAGCCTCTGTTGTGGTCGTACGGGTCGCTATCGGTGCCGAAGTGTGCGTGGTGGAGTCGATGAGTGCGTACCCACTCGTATATAGAACCCTATAATTAATTCAATATTTATACAGTATATTTAATAATAAAATATGAATAAATCGTTTGATTTTTAAACAGAGTAATCGGGCGTACGAACATGGAAAAGTATGTAGCTATGAATGTCGTCCCAACCCATCAACAGACATAAAATTAGTGACAATGTATTTGTTACGATCTACCATAATCGTTACAAGCATTGTAACTGCTAAATCAAAGCGATGATTATATTTTTATCAAAAAATATGAATAAGATAAATTACGCAATGTTTTTGAAGGTTTAGGGAGCGTATTGAAACTCGTTTGGGTGCAACGCGCGATTCAATAATATTGTGCAATGCCATTACAATTCAATTTTATTGTTTTTTTTTCGGAATGTCTAAATTCTTGTGGCCCTAATAGCCTTTCAAGAGTCACTGGACATGTATGGTTTAGGGCGAGCGCAGAAGGCGCTCAGCCAGGAGCATAGAGTGTGTGCAGCAACGAGCCTAAGGGCTCCCCCGCCGGTAGACCGGCGGAAAGAACGGAACCTCGGCGTAGGGCGTTGCCTTGGGAGGGTACCGCGGGATCGCGAGTTGGTGAGAAGCGCCCAGGCACGTGCCGATACATGGTATAAGTGTTAGCTGAATGCTGATTACAAGGGTGTCGTCTTCGTCTCCGCCGGCGGGGACGGTGTATACAATATGTAATCTGTGATTGTAATGTAAGAACCCCATTAGCAGCAGTAATTGGGTCGTCTGGGTCATCTGAGGCGTGCCGAGGACGACGACGATGACGGCAAAGGGGAGCGTCATTCTCATCGGGGACATAGGTTAGGCTGTCAACTACTAGGGGGTTAGGATGGTTAGGGACTTTGTTATAGTAGCGTCGGGGCAATTTTATTGTAGTTCTAGAAGATGTGTAAGACAAAAAAGACTTCATAGTGCTACACAGCTTTCGAATTTATGGTAATTGTCGCTACGTCTCTACAACGGGTGACAAGCGTGTAATAACTGGAGGGAGTATTTCTTAACCGAACATCGATTGAAATGATACTCGACAGAAAACTCTTTATACTTTATTGTACACATAAAAAGGGATTAACAAAATGATGTAGGTACAACAGGCGAGTACATCTGCTTCGGAGAGTTATTCCAGCAAACCCGGCGACAGAGATCACGCGTGTGTGACATAAGTGGGCGCAGTGTAACATGGCAAATTTACTTAAAATATTTGTTTAAATTTTATACGATAAAGAATACAAGCAGTCGCAACAAGTCACATTATAAAACGAACATAGTGCATGAAGGTGTTCACATATTAAATATAAAAAAATATGAAAATTATGTTATAATTGCTCTTAGTTATGAAAATTGTATTGTTAGCACAGATAATTTAAATAAAATACATTCACAAATAAAATACATTGATGGTATTGACTGGAGTTCCTATTATCGTAAGTATGGAAATTACAATTACAAGATTTATATAAAGAAATGACAAATGATACAAAGAAAAGAAAATACTTATATCTAAAAACTAATGTAAACTTATTTGTAAAATAACATAAAATTAATTATTATTATATTTAAAGTAAAAAACAAAAATGAACTACTCAGGTAAAGAAATTTAAATATAACATACTCGTACATACCTACATGAATTATTGAATACATGTACATAATAGGGGTCAAAGTATGAAATTGCCGTTTTATAGTAATAGATACTTTGAATTGACATAAAACCTTCATGGTGTGAGATTTTCGAGTGAAACTTTTTTCACATGATAGCTATGAGGTTCTTGTTTTAGAAAATGTGCAACATTCGATTTTCGACTTTCAATTGTTTTTTTTATTCAGCTTAGACGGGAAAGATGGATACTTCGAAAATCCGAGTAATCTTTGAATACGAGTTCCGACGCGGAACTAACGCGGCAGAAACGGCTCGCAATATCAATGCTGCGTTTGGAGAGGAGACTGCTAATGAACGAACCGTGCGTTTTTGGTTTAAACGCTTTCGTAATGGAAACTTCGACTTGAAGAACGAACCACGTGGAAGACCGCCCACACAGGTGAATAACGCTGAATTGAAGGAGATGGTGGAAGCCGATCCGAGTCAAACTACCCAGGAATTAGTGGCATGGTTTAACGATACCTTACCTACAATATTGACTCATTTGCATCAAATCAATAAGATAAAAAATATGAAAAATGGGTGCCTCATGATTTGACTGATCTGCAGAAAGAAACGCATGTTGAAACTTGCGTTGCCTTGTTGAATCGGTACAGAAATGAAGGAATATTGGATCGAATTGTGTCATGTGACGAAAAGTGGATTCTTTACGATAACCGAAAGCAAAAAATGCAATGGCTGACCCCAGGTCAAGTCACGCCGCAACAGTGCCCTAAGGCAAAGCTTACCAATAAAAAGGTAATGGTAACTGTTTGGTGGTCTAGTCATGGTGTTGTTCACTATAGCTTTCTCAGGTCTGGTCAAGCAATAACAGCAGATGTTTACTGTGCCGAACTTCGAACAATGATGGCGAAACTAGCAGTGAAACAGCCCCGAATCGTGAATCGATCTTCACCATTATTGCTCCATGATAACGCAAGACCTCACACTGCACACGAGAAGCCGTTGTAACTCTACGGGAGCTGCAGTTAGAAACCATACGTCATCCTCCGTACTCGCCAGACCTTGCTCCAACGGACTACCATTTTTTTCGTGATTTGGACAATTTTCTACGTGGTAAAAAATTTTCTTCCCAAGAGGCAGTACAAAATGCTTTCACACAGTTTGTCGAATCTACATCCCCAGAGTTCTATCGCAAAGGCATAAATGAACTTCCGATTAGATGGCAACAATGTATAGATAATGAGGGTAAATATTTTGATTAAATAAATATGTTACATTTTAGAAAAAAACGTGTTTTAATTTTTCAGTACAAATCGGCAATTTCATACTTTAACCCCTAATATTATTATAATAAATTATATTAAAATAGTTTCGATCTCCCTTAAGTGAGTCTCGATTAAGTTAGTATATGGGCTGAATCAGTTCAGTGGTTTCTAAACACAGAAAACGAAATCTTTTTTTTCGAAACGTCTGCAAGATACCAAAATCTAACTTTCCCATCCGTGTTATTTTTCATACAAGCGGTAATAGATCGACATATTTTCCACGAAAAATGAGAAATTTAATGATTATACCTATGCTAATGCTTATACCTGTTGAAATTTATTAGAAAATTGGAAACGTTTATAGCGAAAATCAGCCTGTCAAAAAGTCGATCAACATGTCAAATGTCGTTGTTCACATGGCGCGGGCGTAGAAGATTCATCCGGTACAACTTGCGACTGACGCCTGTCTGCCGCCTCTACAGCATCGGACACGGCGCCGGAGACGTCATTTATTAAGTTTAAGCACCAGGAGTTTTATTGTCGTAAACATTTTTTACTTTATGGCCTATAACGTTCCACTTCAGGGCGTATGGACCATAGGTGAATATTTCATGAATTATAGCGTATAATAGAATAATAAACATAAAAACTGTCTGATACAATGATGATGATACAAAGTATCTTAGTTTTTTATGGAATTTATTTTTTTATTATTCTTCAGGAAATTTGGAGGAGGAATGATTCATTAATATGTAAAAATACCTTTAATATGGTGTAATTATTACACCAAAATATTTAACCAAAACTTTTGAATTCAAGATTTTAAGTAAGCACGTACTTAATTATCTACACTGATCATTCATTTTCACACACTCGGACTCAAAATTCCCATATGATTTTGCTCTGTGGATGGCGTTTAACACACATATAAATATAGTTTCGATTGTTTAAGATTCATTAGAGACTATAGATTCACTCACATATCAATTACACATTCAAATTCAAAAACCAAATAAACATATATACGAGGCGTATTCGAAAAGTAAGGGCCGTTCGCTTATATTTCAAAATCGACAAGTCGTAACACGTTTAAACTTGTGCATATCTGTACGTGCACTACTCGTGCAGCTATTTCAGGTGTTGTTTTGATTCAGTAGTCATTTGCCTATCTGTGCGTACAGTAAACAATGTCCGCGATAATCGTTGCTCCCGCCAGCTGTGAAGTTCGCGCTGTAATAAGATTTTTGTGTGCAAAAGGATCTTCAGCTGCTGAAATTCATCGAGAGTTATGCCTAGTTTATGGACCTACTGTAATGAATGAAGGAAAGGTTAGACAATGGTGTCGTGATTTCAAAACTGGACGAACAAATGTTCATGACGAAGAGCGGAGTGGTAGGCCCAGTATGCAAACCGATGAAATTGTTTCTCTGGTGGACCAAAAACTGCGATCTGATCGTCGGTTGACGATTAGTGCCCTGGCTGATGAATTTCCTCATCTTGGACGCACTACTGTCTACAAAAGACAAGGAAAGACAAGGACAAGGTCTGAAAACGACAAGGAAATTAAGAACGTCGTTGAAAACTGGTTCAACTCGCAGGCGGTGAGCTTCTATGCAGAGGGGTTAAGGAAGCTGGTGCCGCGGTACGAAAAATGCTTGGAAGTGAACGGCGATTATGTGGAAAAGTGAAGTAGATTTGTAGTAAACTAAATGTGCTAATAAAACCTATTTCATATGATTATAATTTTTTTATGACGAAACGGCCCTTACTTTTCGAATACGCCTCGTACATACATACCTATATACCTACTCACACACACCCATAAACAGACATTCACGCATACATACAATTTCTTATATACATACGCATGCACAACAAATTATTATCTATATATATTTTTCTTTTTATAATTTAATCTTTTTTTATAAGATTGTTTGCTTGTACTTTTAATAAATAAGTTGAAATTATTGGATAAGCACACTATAGTCATATTTTAGGGGAGGACACTAGCTCTTGTGATATAGCTTTACCTACTTGGGGTTTCATATCATAAGTATATGTCAACAAAAATCTGTTAACAATAAAGATTTTATATATATGTAATCAATACCTACGGAATATACTATATTTAATACTAAGGAAATCACATAAAATATCTGGCTTAGTACCAAATTGAGATTACGTAGATTTTCGTATGTAATTTTAGTCATTTCCGTATCCACCTTGACACGAAACGAATAAAGTACTCATGAAACGAATGTGGCCTGAAAACGCCCGGAAGTACTCATGAAGATTTATCTACTATGAAACATCTGTCTTCGTTCATTGTTCAGTCTATGCCAGAAATTGAATGAATATGTGCAAAAACTTAAGTAACGATTTTGATCTATCCTTTACGTAGTACAGATACTATAAATGTAGGTACGCTTTACTTTGTTAGTCAATTATTTTTATAATCATAATAATTTTTATTTTACTTCATTTTTACACTTTTATTTATTTTTTATATTTATGGAAATGATTTTAATTAAAATAAATACGTAATAGTAACTGAATACTATTTTATACAGATGAAATAATTAAAAATAAACTTTTCTAATATTGTAAATGTAAAAGTTGGTTTATTTATTACAAAATAATATCTGACTTCTGCCACAAATCAAAGAATCAAAAACAAAGAACTATATATTATGTGTAGTTCGTGGAAATGATTAGTTTTTATTTCCTTCAATGCGGGTATAAACAGCTAGTAGATATTCTTTTAACGAGATATGAACATACTTTCAAATAAGTTTCGAGAATTTTGAAAAAAGAATGCCCGCGTAAAATGCCTGCGTAAAGATATATTGCTGTTAGGTTGGCACTATTGTAGCTAATTTTCATGTAAAGTTTTGGCGAGATCTGTCAAATAGTTGTTTGAAAATTTTCATATTTGCTAAACCACCTCGAGTGTACCTACTTTGCGAATTTTACAGTGGATAAAAATATCGAAGAAAGAATTTGCCTCCAATTTTTTGTTGCCAACAATATTTCTTGGAATCATTCAAAATGTTAGAAGAAGGCCTACGATGAGTCGACTTTATCAAAAACAAGAGCATATGAGTGGTACAAAGTATTCAAAGAAGACTGAGAAATGGTTGAAGACTTGTCTCATTCTGGTCGACATTCAACGTCTTCGACTGAAAAAAATATCAACAAGGTGAAGGACATGGTGATGGTAAATCGTCGCGATAGCCTAAGAGAGGTAGTTTAGGAAATTGACATGTGTTACGAATCCGCTAGCACCATTTTGGTTGATGTTTTAAGTATGAAACGCGTGGCGGCACGGCTTGTTCCGAAGGAACTGAATTTTCCTCAAAAAGATACCGACCAACAGGTTGCTACAGACATGTTTGAACAAACCAATGAGGATTCCACATTTATGAAACGCATCATAACGGGCGACGAAACGTGGGTTAACGAACCGAAACCGAAAAAATCACGTCGAAGCCACTGAAAAATCAAAGTGATGTTGACTGTTTTGTTTGATTTGGAGGGTCAAACAGTCAATAAACATTTATGATCTGGGCGTTATGAGGCGATTATGAGAAAATCTTCGTCGAGAAAGACCAGACTTCTGGAACAACAATTTTTGGATACTGCACAAATTCAACGAATGTTATCATTTTCACATTTTCCATATGTGTGCAGATAACAATTTAATAAATATACCTATAAATTAATATACCTAATGAATAAATATACCTAATGAATGAAATAGATAGGCGGCATTTTAATATAGGTATTCAATAAATGGCACGAAAAAATTCAACATGACTTGATAAACTAGTGTTAAAACATCGAGATACTACTCTGTTAAATAAGTTTCGGGATTTATTTAATTAAAAGAAAATATTGTTTAATCGTCTAAATTTATTTTGTCGCATTTGAAATAGGCTCCATCTGACGCAATACTTTCGCCAGCGAATAATCCATTCGTCGAAACACTTCATATAGATACTTTCTGGTATAGCTTTAGCTCTTTAAGCGAATTTTGTTTTATTACGTCAACGGACTCAAAACGTCTACTACGAAGTGGTAATTTGAGTCTGGGCAATAAGAAAAAGTCACATGGGGCCATATCTGGAGAATATGGTGCTTGGTCGATGACATTCGTTGAAATTTTGGCTAAAAATAGTGGTCTTTTATAGAGACTTACGACTTTACGAGACTTTTATAGGAGTGGCATCAATCAACTGCCCGTGTGGTGGCGAGGTGGGATAATACTCGTATAAGTCAATATTTCGATTAACATAATAAATATTTTTATAACAAAAAAAATCAGTTTCTCACACGAATCGGTCATGCAAAGCACCTAATATTATGATTATTTTCAGTACTCATAACTCATGACTCGGGTAAACCGGGCCAATATGAAGCATCGTATGTGTATTGTGGTTATAAAAAAATAAGTAATTACCAGTCCAGCAAGAGTTTGACACAGCATAAGGAAAATTTTCAGCCCTGTATGGGCTTTGTAGGTCCGGTGTGCCCATAACCTGTGCGCGCCTGTTGTTACGCCCAGAACAGCCAATGTCGTTAGCATGAACACTGGGGAATGAAATAATTAAGAAATAAACAAAAGTGACAAATATTCAATATATAAAATTCAACACGGCTATTGTTTGTGTTGGAATTATCAATTTACAAGTTTCAACTTTTTGTACATATGCTTTCTCGTACATATAGGCGAAAACTGAGGCTGAGATAGGTTAAACAAATGAAATTTGTAATGTATTTAGTAGCTGTTATGCGTCTATCTCGTACAAAGCTAAACCGCATACAAAGGCATTTGAACTGCTAATTGAAAATGAATGAAATAATAATCAAAGGAACCTTTAAGCCATAACCAATAAAGTGCTAATTAAACACTGACTAAGTTAGATCTACTTAGTTAGTTGGTTTTAATTAAGGTTTAATTACTTTGCTCTTAAAACAGTTTGTATTGTCTCCCGCTGTTGGGAAAGGAATTCCCTCATTCTCTTCCAAGCCCTTCCTTCTATCATCAGTTATCTTCGTATATCCTTTACAGGGCGCCATTCAACCTAAGGCAATTCTTATATTTCTCAACATATTACAATACGTGTAATACGTCCTGATAACTCAGTCCTGATAAAGAGTGCTACATTACACTATACGAGAGTACAATCAAATACAATAAATCCATAAAATTCCCTGTTATACGAGTATATAAGAGTGTAATCGCGTGTCTTCAATTTTATGTGTCTCCAACGCGCACTAATTCAATTTTCTAGCAGTTTTCCTCATCAAATAGGGTATTCCATGTTATGTATTCCATTCAAGAGTTCCGTAATATAACATTATTATCTATATTTTATAATAAATTTAGTAGTGGAATAAAATTCTTGGAATAAAGTACATCGTAGACAAAACGACATTCGATTTTGTGATGTGCTTGCTTATTCGAATATAAATTGTCAAATAAGTCGGATAAGTTCGCGGCCTTCTTTTAGTGTAAATAAAAAAAGATTTTTGTATTACTTACATAAATATTTATTGAACGGATTATTGTCCATTTAAGTCCAATATCTTTGGCCATTTTTCTGACAGAGCCATTATCCCATCGTTTAAAAAAAATGGGATTGAATGTATTTTAACTCCATTTAGTGAATTTTGTAAAGAGCGGAATAAATGATAATCCGAAGGTGCTATCTGGACTGTATATCTGGACTGTATGGAGGATGCATTAAAACTTCCCAGCCAAGGTGCATCAATTTTTGGTTAGTCATCAAATATGTATGCAGTAAAGCACTGTTGTGATGGATGGAAACTACACCTTTTCTATTTATTAATTCTGGTCGTTTTTCTTCAAGTGCTTGTTTCCATTTTACTAATTGGTGACAGTAGACATCAGAATTAGTCGTTTGGCCATGTGGCAAAAGCTCGTAATACACAATGCCTTTCCAGTCCCACCATACATATAACGTGACTTTGTTCAGAGTGAGGCCTGGTTTTTGGGAATATTTGTGATGGCTCACCTCGCTTAGACCAAGATCATTTTCCCGCATTGTTATCGTAGGTGATCCACTTCTCATCTCTTCAGAAATGGATCGACTTAATTTCTTTTTAGCAACATCTCGTATATGGAAATTCTATTCACCAAGTCTCTATCATTTAAATCTAGCTTTTATACAAAATTTAGTTTATGCGGGTGATTCAAAACTGTTGAGTGGTGAATGCTAAACTCTTCCGCAATTTGATGACTGCTTATGTGTCGATCTGCTTCATTTTTTTCAGTGATAACATCAACAGGGCACCTTAATTTACCTTAATAGGCCGACCACAGCGAGGAACATCATTTACATCAAAATTGCCAGACTTGAATCGACAGAATCATTTTTTGCAGTAGTTTTATGTAGTTATAGCATCTTCTCCGTGAACACCACAAATATCTTTTCGAGCACTAGAAGCATTAATAACTCTTGTAGAAAAAATATTGTAAAATATATCTAATTTTCTCGTTATTAACTTCCATTTTAAAATTGTTAATAGATATGAAAAGATTGTAATTCAATTTGCCGCTATTACAAGAGTCAGCTGTCAAACGGCATTCACTTCCCGCCAGTGATCAGTGTTACCAGAAATACAGCACGATAAAGTGATACGTTTAACCAGGCCGCGACTGCCTATTACTGATTATATTCGAAATAAATAAAAAAAGAAAATACGGTATTTTTATATTTATTTCATTGTATGGATAGAGAGAATAAACTGCACACATACATATTGCATAAGAAAGATTATGATTAACTTTATAAGATATGTTAAAAAATATATTTACACGAGAGAAAATAATATTGCCTATGTTTGTATGCGATGAGGCATTCATCCGCTGCTACCTTCATCACAGCTTTTGTAGACAAAGGTGTGCTTTGGACATGGCTACGATACACAACAATACAATTAAATAACGCCGCGTCATATACACTAGAATAGTTTTCTATTGTCTAGGCGTCACATTCAATGGTCCACGTTATAATTCTAAATTCACATAGATGGACACAAACCATCCAAACTCAAACATCCATCTTTTTAAATAAATTTTGTGTGACCGTGAATTGAAACCGGGACCTTTTGCATAGTAGGCAAAGTACTAGTATACATAGTACTTTTGCATATCACTGTGCTAATCGGATGTAATATAATTACAATGATTATAATTTATAATATCTTTTCATGTTTGTTAAGCGGTTATCTAGTTTTAATCTTCATTCTTTTCAATGCAAGTAAAATAAAGTAGGTACTATAAATTGCATCTGCAAGCAACGTTACCAAGGTACAAGTAATTGCTTACTATGTAATTGCATTACGTAGTAAGCAATTACTATAATGTAGTAAACAAATGACGTAACTTGTCCGTGAATGTATGAATTGATTTACTTGTTGAGTGTGTTTTAACCTGTTGAAGTTTAAAACGTTTAAGGGTAAGTATAATTTAATGTTATTGATATTAATGTTTTCTAATTGTAAATTCAAATAGCAGAACCCTGAAGTTCCCTAAACTTATTCAATTCAAAACCCATGATAAACATACTTTAATTGAAAGTCTTTAATTGAAGTTTTTGGGTATTACTTTAGATGTGCATTTAAACTGGAAAGAACATATAAAAACAAACAGTTTGTGACAAAAAAAATAATTCATACATATTAAATATATTCCAATGTCCATATTTTATTCTGTTGGTGGAATTATTAATTATGTCATGTATTTATATGAGTTTATTGATTAGTGATTATCTATAAGTAGCTGTCATAAATATTGTACACTTTGTTATAATTAGTAAATAAATATTGATTGTTTATAATAGTTTTAAAAATCTACATTTTGCATACTAGTAATTTGGCAGAATACAAAAGGGACATGTAAATAATAATATAATTCCAACATAACTACAAATATTCCGATTCTGATACTCTAAATTTCACGCTCTGCGTTCAAAATTAAACCTTGGATCGATTAATTACTTTTTCATTGTAATTATTCAATTCTTTAATACACCCATCAGTCTTAAAAAAAAAATTAAATTAAAAGAAAAAAATGGTTGAATTTACAGGAAATTATTTCAGTTTAGTTTATGTGAATTATTGGTGTAATTTAATTTAAATACATATCATTACTTTGTAATCACTAATAAAATAAATCCAAAAGAAATAAAATAAAAATTAAACCAAAATATGAACCGACAAGTTGAAAAGACATTGATGTACTTACGGAATATGACAGTCATCCACTTGACTTGGTATAAGAGAAGCCAGAAACCATAGAGTGCCAGAAGATGGATGTGTATAAAGAACAGTACCGCCGGCCAGTTGGCCTCCCGGGATTTACTTAGCTTCACTTCTTCCGCACTTGTGGGCTCCTCCACCACTCTTTTATCGACTTCTGTCATACTGTAATTATTAACTAATATTATTTATCTTTAAACTGCAAAGAATTTAAAAATACCATTTAAAATAGTCGTCACCAAATCATTTTCGTCCACTGCTGGAGATGGAGCTGGATTTTCGTGCTTGAGTGATAGCCCTAAAAGGGCACGCTGATCAAATGGGTTGGGTTGACTATTGTAGAAGTGGTGTAGTATTTCAGTATTTGTGGTAGCGGCTTTATCCCTTAGTCGCCTTTTATGACATTCTGCGGAAGGGATGGGGTGGTGATATTCTAAACCCGGCCTACACTGCGCGTCCATTACATGCCATTTAAAAATAATATCGGTTTATAATATCGGTAAAAAATATTATATTATCGTTATCTGAATAAGGGACCTTATTATCGATATGGACGTATTGACTTTAATTAAGATTCTCTTACTTAAAATTTGATTGTTATAAGATTCTGCTTAAATGATTAAATTAAATTTTAAGTTACAGGAATAACAACGTTACTATTTAAAGATTTCACTATTGTCTCAATATTCGGGAAATTAGAATCAATAATAAAATTACTTTTCTCAGGTAATGTCACTTATAAGAGTTATAAGGTTTATATTCGGAAGGAAATTGTGAAGCGGAAGTTTTTAGAGGTCACGCCGAAATTAAGGTTAATTTACACAAACTGAGTGCACGATACCAAATAGTGTCTTAATATGTCATTTACAACAATTTCAATCACGGAGTATTGCGAACACATTAATCACTTTTGGAAAATTGGTAATATTTCTATAACTATTGGTAATGTAATTATTCAATGAACAGAACCGTTATGGTTCTGTTTGAACAAGATGACATCTTACTTATCTCTTATACATTGAAATACAGAGGGTCAGATAAGTATAAGATTAAGATAAGGTTAAGTATAAGCAGATAATATGAAATTTAACTTCTGAAAGTATACCAAATTATTTACTAAATATCGCTATGATACATACCTAGGCATGAAACTGGAACCTTTTCTAGATAAATAGAAATATTTGGTAGGCATGAAATCGACTATTATACGGATAATTTAAATTGATAATGTGGATATAACCTATGTTTCAACTCATCAAATAATAAAATATATATATCTCCTAATAAAATATATTAAAAAATCTATATAATTAAAGGATAAATAATTAACTACTGAGAAAGCATTAAATCTTAGCCATTGTTAAGATTTCTAATTTTTTTTCATTACCCTGTAAGTTAATTATTTCAAAAACAAAAAAAAAAAACAAAGGAGCAATAAGAATGAGACATGCTCTAACGTCTGATTTTTAAGATTTTTTAAGATAAAACTTTACTTGATTTCTTTATGTAATTTTTCTAAAGTCTCAATATTTGAGAACTTTGAACCGACAATTTTAGATTCCTTCTCTCAGATTTTTTTTGTGTAGGGGCAAGTGCTGTACCTGTGGACGGTTTTACCTATGGACATGTCGTATAACACGTAAACTAAAAAGAGAAAAAATAAAAACAGAACGCAACCGTAAAGCTATGTTATTGTATTGCAACACTGACTAACTGTCATTTTTCTATTGTCACATAATGTGATCTCTGGCGGCGAGTAAAGTATTTCGTTGTGAAAAGTAAGTTTTTTTACCCATTTCTAGAGCATTTTATGCATGAATGACAGTAATTATTTGCTTATTAAGAGTTTGATTAAAGAAATAAATTATAAGAAAAATATTTAATCATGTTTTTGATAGTTTTAGATAACATTTGTAGCAGACACACCTATTTCAGGTTATGTTGTGAATTATTGTACCTGTGGACTAGTCCGTGTTTGTACCTATGGACTGTCCACAGGTACAACAAACTGCAAGTATCTGTGGACAGTTTAATGTATCGCCTTTTTGTTTGTTTGTACAGTGCTCCGAAGCAAAGAAGGAAATACAAGGACTAAAATATGCCCAGAAGCTCTTACAAATGCTATTAACGAAGTTAAGAGAGGGTGTAAAATACGAGAAGCTGCAAAAATGTTTCATATTCCAAAATCTACTGTTTTTAAATATTTAAAGTTGAACGAAAACAACGATCTCACTCAAACGACTGTTTCTCTTTTAAGAAATGATGTTAAAAAAGTATTTTCTGCAGAAGAAGAGTTTATTCTTTTCGAATATTTAAAGAAAGCTGCATATTTACAGTCGGGATTAAGCAGTACTCAAGTCAGACAGCTTGCATATGAATATGCTGTAATAAATGAAAAAAAAATCCCTCCGATATGGCGTGATTCTCAATTAGCTGGTGAAGGATGGTTAAAAGGTTTTCAACAAAGGTTTCCTCAATTATCATTATGTAAGCCTGAAGCAAATAGTTTAGCTAGAGCTACTAGTTTTAACAAAACGAATGTCAAAAGTTTCTTCGATAATCTTGAAAAAGTTATCACAAGGTATATTTTCACACCTGAATCTATTTATAATCTTGATGAAACAGGTGTTTCATCCGTACATAAGCCTGGAAAAGTTATTGCACCAAAATCAATCAGAAAATTGGGCAAAATAACATCTGGAGAAAGAGGAGTAAATCACACAATAAAAGCTTGTGTAAATGCTACTGGTAATTCGGTCCCTCCTTTGATTGTGTTCCCTAGGGTTCATTTTAAAGATTATATGTTAAAAGGAGCTCCGCCAGGTGCAAAGGGTACAGCAAACTCATCAGGTTGGTCCACAGAACCTATTTTCAGACAGTTTTTAGATCATTTCATCGATTTTGTTAAACCTTCAAAAGAAAAACCAGTATTACTTGTAATGGACAATCATGAAACTCATATTTCTCTTCAAATAATTAATAAAGCCAGAGATAATGGAATTGTTCTACTGACATTACCACCACATACATCAGATCACCTTCAACCACTAGATAAAACTGTTTTTGGTGTTTTCAAAACACAATACAATAAATCAGCTGACAAATGGATGCTCAATCACCCTGGAAAACCTATTTCATTATATGATATATCTGAAATAATAGGTGAAGCATATACATCATCATTTACACCAAAAAATATAATAAAAGGCTTTCAGGTAACAGCAATATGCCCTTTCAATAGAGATATATTTTCAGATGAAGATTTCTTATGTTCCTACATAACAGACCGACCTTTAGAAACTCTTCATCTTGAAAATCCAACAGTTGTACGCAGTTACAATTTAATGCCTGAACAAAATATAGATCAATCCCCAAAACCTGATCCAATGCCGCTCAATTCAGTGGACCTGAATAAACCCGAAACTTTCACCGCACCTTTAATCATAACACCAGAAGCTGTGCGACCTTTTCCTAAGGCACCACCTAGAAAAAATATAGGACGTCGAGGAAGGAAACCCGGGAAAACCAGGCTATTAACTGATACCCCGGAAAAAAACTCTGTCATGGATGAATGTCTAAGAAGACAGACAAAAAAGCAAGAAGCAGATGAAAGGAAACGTAAAAAGAAAATTCCCATTCTTAAGTTTGAGCTGAAAACTGACAGAAGCAAGATATCGGAAAACGAGATTCCCAGCACAAGCAAAACTAAAAATATTAGGATCATAGATGATATTAGTTTGGTGATGTGTACGGGCTGCCAACGATATGAAGACAAACGTAAAGTATTAAAATGTAGTCTCTGTCAAGGATACTATCATTCTAATTGCATTTCAAAATCTCACAAGGAAAATTATGATTCTGATGATGAATCTTCCTTTATTTGCCAAAGATGTTATGTGCTAGCTGATGAGTCTGATGAAAGTAATAATTCATCTATTATGGAATTATATGAAGCTGTTCTTAATGCCAAAACGTACTAATATTGTATTTTCATATTAATTAGAGTTTATTTAAGTTATTTCTTTTTCTTTATGTTTATATAAAATATATATGTCCATAGGTACAAACGTGTCCACAGGTACGTTTATGCTTGTCCATAGGTATATCATGCAGATGTACGTGTGGACAAAAATGTGTTTTTTAAAAAATGTGCCATAAAACAAAAATTACTATACTTAAGTTCTTAAGACATGTCGATTTATAAAGTTTCATTATTCCTTAAATTATCCTAATACTTGTTAAAGCCAAATAAACAAAAGGTTTTCCAAAAAAAAATGATTTATTTAGAAATCTGGGATATGTCCACAGGTACAACACTTGCCCCTAGGTACCGTAAAACGTCGCAACTTTACCACAAGTCTTTAACATTGCCTAAAATAGTAATATGCTGATAACTCGCAAAATATTTATGTTGCATCACTGAAACCAATGGTATATTTTGTAAAGATATTCTGACAACACAAAAAATGGTCGCCATAGTACTAATGTCACCTACCTTCACGTCAGTGCCGTTTTGAACGTCAAGAAGGAGACGGGAATTTAAACTGATGCTCAAAACTTTTTCGGTAAGTCGAAATAGAATATTGTTTAAGTTTTGGTAATATAGTTATCTTATCGATTTAGTCTTCTTTAATATAATGCAATTGCTAGATTCGTTTTGTCGTCAAGCGTTCTAAAATAAATTAGACTTAGGCAAAGATGGGATAAGTTTGATAAATAAGTAACCTCAACTTTATCTACGGTAGGGTTGTTGCAGTTATATTTTTGAAATTATATAATTTTATTTTTTTTATCATTTAATTTGCCTTATAATGTAATTTTGTTTAATTGGATATTTTTTTAACAACGAAACGAATACCTAATACATTAGGTAAAGTATTAGGTAAAGTTACTACGTATTACTTTAAAAATTACTTTAATTAAGCAGTTGATATATATTATTTTATTTTTAGGTCCATAATGGAAAAACATAGAAGAAAGCCAGGTGCCAGGCGCTACAAAGATTATGAAGATAGCTTACTAAATTTAGCAGTAGATTTGGTAAAAAACAAAAATTTAAATTCATATGAAGCAGAAAAACAGTTTGGGATACCAAGAAAAACAATTTTAAATAAAGTAAAGCTGAAACATATGCGTAAAGTTGGATGTCCTAATAAATTGTCTGAAGAGGAGGAGTCAAGAATTGTGGAAGCGTTGATTCTTTGCGCCAATTATGGCAGTCCTTTAACACGTTCAGAATTGAGAATAATCGTTTGTCTACCTTAAAAAAAATGAAAAATCCGCACTTTTTAATAATAAGATGCCAGGCGAAAAATGGATTAGGAATTTTTTAAATAGGCACAAAAATAAATTAACGACGAGATCGACTCAAAATATTAAGCTTGTACGGGCTACAAAAACTTATAGTGAATATAACGAATATTTTGATAACCTAAAAGTAAGTTTAACTAATGCAAAACCAGAGCACATTCTGAACTACGATGAAACTAATTTATCTGATGATCCCGGTAGCCTGAGATGCATTTTTAAAAGAGGTGTTAAGTATCCTAATAAAATTCTCAACAGTACTAAAACTGCAATATCTCTCATGTTCGCGGCCACTGCGTCCGGAAAATTATTTCCTCCATACGTAGTTTATAAGGCAGAAAATCTGTGGAGTAACTGGTGTGAAAAAGGGCCGCCCGGTACAAGATTTAATAAATCGAAATCCGGTTGGTTTGATAATCAAACCTTTGAAGATTGGTTCAATACTATTATAATACCCTGGGCACAATCCTCACCGGAACCCAAAGTAATGATAGGGGACAATTTGTCCTCGCATTTAAACATAAGCATTATTGAGAAATGTCGTGATAACAATATTCGCTTTGTTTTTCTACCACCCAATTCAACTCACGATACCCAACCACTTGATGTCTCATTTTTTAGACCCTTAAAAAGAACGTGGCGCAATATTCTACTCGACTGGAAAGTACGACACCCGTCCAGTAATTCCTTAAACAAAAGTATTTTTCCAGAATTACTAAAATCATTAATTGATGCAATAAAAATTAATCAAACAGAAACAATCAAGAATGGATTCAAGGCCACTGGGATACACCCTTTAAACCCTGAAGAAGTTTTAAGAAAACTACCTGATTACAACGTGGAGAATAGGAAACCAGAGGTTACCTTTAATAATGCTCTTCTCAGTTATTTAAAAGAATCAAGATCTCCCAATAATAACATAAACAGGAAAAGAAATAAAAAAGTCCATATAAAACCAGGGGAATCTGTGTCAACCGAAGACTTTACAACAATACCGAATACAGAAAGATTAGAAGCTAGTTCTTCTTACCAAAATATAAACATTCCTCCAGGTGTGGTTGTGAATTGCGAAGCACCACAGAACTTATACATTTCTAATAACCGCACTTTATTTACAAAGGCATGTGAAAATGACCCTCCAACCTCTTGTGTTCCTGTTGAACCCAGAAAAATATTATCAAATATTTCACTCAGACAACTAGACAAAAGGCAAGGGTCAGATTCAGACAGTATAACTTCATCGTTTTCTTTGCATGATTCTTCAGAAGATGGCCCATTTGTAGACTCACAGAGTGATACTGAAAGTTTTTATGAAGATAATTTAAATTTCATTGAAGAAGATTCCACTGATGACGTTACTGTAGGAAAATATGTACTAGTTAAATTCCTTGCAAGGAAAGTCAATATATACTACATTGGTTTGATTATAAGTCATAATGAAAGCAATGGTACATATTTAACGAAATATCTGAGAAAGAACACCAAGGGAACATTTTCTTGGCCATTAGTGGAAGACATATCCGAGATCACACGTCTAGACATTGAAAAGGTTTTACAAAACCCTAAAGTCGGGCGACGAGGCCAATTAATTTTCAATATAGAGTCTATAATTCCCCTGATAAATATTAAGTAAAATTAGTTAAATTAAATTTTTGCTTACAGCATTTGCCTGTTTATTTGATCATTAAACATTTAAATAAAACCTTTTTCGAACCATTTAGGACAAATTAAGTGGTATTTTTAAAGCCGAGAGCGAAATACTCCGTTTCACCCAAAAATATGGATTGGATGTTTTCTTCATAACTATGTCCATTTCTAAAGAAATGTTACTTATTATAAGTAATAATGTTAATGTTAATAATATTGTTAATGTTAAGTAATAATAATGTATAAGAAATTATTACACTGTGAAAAAAAAAGTCGTTCATTTCTAAATTTGTGACAACCCTATACAAGACTTTGTCAATGTATGAAAATGACCAAAATTTACATCCCAACATTGCCTGGCTTTAATTTAGGCTACTTATGTACATTTTTTCGATTTTTAAATAAACACTAACATGATATAAGAATATAGTTCAATATAGAGTGGAGAGTTTGTGGATTTGTGTCTTGTAATACTTTTTAACAACGTAGGCAAAGTTGCGATTTTTCAGCCCAACTTTGCCTGGTATTAAATGTCGTTACAGATCTACTCCTTTAGTAATATAATGTAATATCACCATGATATCCCAAAGACAAGATTTTGAACTTTATTTAGTACATAGAAAAGTTGAAAATAGCTTTTAAATTTCGAAGATATCTTTAAAAAAGCGTAAAACTTAGGCAATGTTGCGGCAGTTTACGGTATCTCATATTAATACTCTCTCTCTCTATTCCTTTTATTTTAACTTCTCCTTCTATATTCACTTGCGCCATTATAACTTTTATAAGAATAGATGACACGGTCGTATATCGGCTATCGCTCACTTTATTTTAGATAAGTGTATTATTTATCTATTTATTTATCTATGGCGCACGCAGTTTTCTAGTTCTTGCAATTCACGAGCGTGAATTGCACTTGTAAAAATGGACCTTATGTTTTTATACATTGAAAGTTAATGTACATTGAAAGTTACTTTTCGTGTATACGGACACATTTATCCATAAAGATCTATGTAATAGCAGGGGGCTTAGAATATTCTCCGATATCTCGGTGTGTTTAAACTGGACTGCAAATGGTGTTGTTATAACTCTTGTGAGCGGTATTCTCTAGAAAAATTGGTGTTCCTTACTTCTACAATGAAACACTAGAAAACTAAAAATTAAAACGGACGTCACTGGTCGCTCACAGGGCGCGGCGATAAAGCATTCTATGTGAACATTTGTTTGGTCGTCAGGTTTAAAGGTCGCACTGTTCATTGTATGCTAATAATTGCATTAATTCATCGTTATTACATTAAATTACTTGTGCAAAGAGATTCCGGAGCCGTTATTTTGTAAAAAAAATAAAGGTATCTATTTGCTTTTTCTCAAGTAAGTCGTTTATAGAAGAAATTTCGTAATTAATAGTATTTTTGGGGTCTTATTTGAAGACATGAATATGTTTTAGTATTTGAAAAATTGCTAATATAGTATTTTTTCTGATGGGAATTTTAATATCGTTACTAATTTAGGTGTTCATTTAGTCTAGGATCAACCAGCCTTAGATCAAATGGCTTAAAATGCACGAGTTCCAAGTTCTAATCTGATATAAAAAAAAAATATTCGAAAAGAAAACATCTTAAGCTGTAATCGCAAGGAAAACGATGAATACATTAAAAAGTGGGGCATTATAATGTTTCTTACTAAAATAAAGTTTGTAATTGTATTGTTAATGGGAATAAAATATATAGTTCGGTGGTTTAAAAAAATAATCCTGGTACAGTAAATAAGTTTATATGAATTTGGGGGCTTTAATATTATAGAAGAAAATTAACAGTTTCTATATAATTCCTACAGCCACATATGATCTATTTTTTATTATTATCATTGGGTAGCATTGGGCCTCGGGAGAGACGTTTGTCGAGCACAGATAGGTATTAAGAGTGAGAGACCAGTGGGCCCGGACCCCCTGAAGTATTTCAAAACCACACTTTCGGAAGTTTGGAACCACAGGAACCACAGTTTAGGAACACTTCGTGTGACATTCGCGTAATTTCTTAGTTTGATTTATAAAAGGGAGTTCTTAATTTTATCTTCATTTATATTACAATATAATATATTATATATCATGTATATTAATTAATAAGAAAAATATTTTTTAAACGTTTCCCACAATATAAATTAATTTATATGTTGTATACAGTGTGTTTGGTTATAGTTAGTACAAATTCTAGGGACATGTAGTATAATCAATTTTATCAATAACTATACTCGCATATGTGAGTCATAACACAAACCAGCCCCCTCTGAATGACTGCCAATTTTATTTTATTTTATTTCAGTGTGTTCAAACTGCAATATTTTTGGAAGTCGAAGTGTTATCGACGTAGAAAATGCCATTCAATAGAGAATCTATTAAGTTTGTTACTCAAACGTACAAAATGATACTCAAAATGATAAAGTCTAATTTTAATATGTACTAAAATTAACACATTTCTTTATTTTCTAACTTATTGCAAAGATAAGACCTAATTTCGGTACCTACTTATTTTATCCATTCATTCAACAGTTTTTGAGCCATTGCAAAGAACGAGATCGAAGTTTAGACCTTATGTCTACTATCTTATGAGTTATTTACTTATTACCGTTTTTTAGAATAGCTCTAAATCAGTTAAATGAGTGCATAAAATAAGTTAACAATCAAGTTTAAACAGTAAATCAATAAAAACAAAAGAAAATATGTTAATTTTAGTATTAAAATTGGGCGTTATAACAACTTATATGTGCGTTTGAGTTACGTGGTTAATAGATTACACTTTTGTCTATAATTTTTTTTTTGCGTCGATAATTTCCAACGATATTGCGGTTTCAACTCACACACCTGGAATACGCCGAATTAGAAATAAAAATGGTTGTCATTCAGAGGGGGTTGGTTTATGAACCACATATTATGGGGGTATATTTATCAATAAAATTGAGTGTATTACTTGCCCTTAGAATTTGTACAGACCATAACCAAAAACAATGTATATTGTTATATAAATTGCACATAGATGTAAGAAACTGTGTAAATAATATCTGGTTGTCCTAAGGATAAAAATAGAAGAAAATATGAACTAAATTTTTAATTGTGCCCGGTATAACAGTGGTTGCGAGGACAGAAGAATTTATCCAAGAGCAGCGTAAGCAGCAAAGAGCAGCAAAGTAAGAGCAGAAACAACCTTTATTTTTATTTTTGTTACAAGTAACGTGTTTGTACGTGTTTTAATATGCCACAGCTCATTTATCATTATTTCTATCCCTGCCTATCGCATTTCGATGGAACAGGAGGGGGTCGTGTCCCATCGAAATTAAACTCTTTACTCGTTATCCCACCCCATCACTCCTAAGGAGGATTGAGATTTGTAATGGGATGAGAAAAACTCCTCGTCCAGGTATACTTCGTATCTTCCCAAACTTTTCTTTGAATCCTCTCTTAATCTCCAGAGGTAGACAATAGATACAGCGCATTCGAGGGCGTGCCTACGTTTGTCATTGGACTGATGTTGGTACGAGTATTTATAGAATCTCGAATGTCCATGGACGACAGTATCCACATACCACCAGCTAGGTGAACTGTCTGTTCGTCTCCCAACTTCTTTATAAATATAAAAAAATCTGTTGATCAGTTGTATTTGGAAAAGAAGAAGATTGATTATGAAATAATTTTCTCCGATTGCAGATTTATTTTATTTAGGTGATAACAGTAAATCAACATCGATATACCTACTTATATATCTCCTTTTTATACGTAAATTGAGTCATTTATTAAATTAAAATGATTCATACCTTTAGTTTTAAATATGTGCAGATTTAATGGATATTAAACAAGTCCCAGATATATTTTTAATTCTAAAGGTTTTCCCCTTAATTACACATAATATAAGCACTAAGAAATGTTGCAAGTACAGTTAGAATAAATAAAAATACCTGTGATAATGAAAATATTCACCTTAAGCAGTGCACAATACTGGTGTGTACTGTGATCCGATGTGGAGCGGCCGCCAGCACGCGGCGTGCACTCAACAGGACGTAATGAGGCAGTGACGAGGCACTACGATGTGCGTCCGCATGTATAAATCGTATCATTATACATTCATGACATATTCTCAAGTGACAGGTCAATTCTGTACGTTTGTAAGCAGTATGTACTACGTAATATCAGAATACACTTTCGTTAAAATTGTGGCTCTAATTAAGTTATAAATTAAATAACTTACTTTGTATTTCTTGAATGATACTTCAGCTTGTATTTTTATCGGCTGCTAGTGTAACAGCTACCGATGAGGGCTTAGCCTCGTTCATCAGACAAGGTTTATTTTATCGACAGCTAGTGTAACAGCTACCGATGAGGGCTTAGCCTCGTTCATCAGACGAGGTTTATTTTATCGGCTGCTAGTGTAACAGCTACCGATGAGGGCTTAGCCTCGTTCATCACACGAGGTTTATTTTATCGGCTGCTAGCGTAACAGCTACCGATGAGGGCTTAGCCTCGTTCATTAGACGAGGTTTATTTTATCGGCCGCTAGTATTACAGCTACCGATGAGGGCTTAGCCTCGTTCATCAGACGAGGTTTATTTTATCGGCTGCTAGTGTAACAGCTACCGATGAGGACTTAGCCTCGTTCATCACACGAGGTTTATTTTATCGGCTGCTAGTGTAACAGCTACCGATGAGGGCTTAGCCTCGTTCATCAGACAAGGTTTATTTTATCGACAGCTAGTGTAACAGCTACCGACGAGGGCTTAGCCTCGTTCATCAGACGAGGTTTATTTTATCGGCTGCTAGTGTAACAGCTACCGATGAGGGCTTAGCCTCGTTCATCACACGAGGTTTATTTTATCGGCTGCTAGCGTAACAGCTACCGATGAGGGCTTAGCCTCGTTCATCACACGAGGTTTATTTTATCGGCTGCTAGCGTAACAGCTACCGATGAGGGCTTAGCCTCGTTCATTAGACGAGGTTTATTTTATCGGCCGCTAGTATTACAGCTACCGATGAGGGCTTAGCCTCGTTCATCAGACGAGGTTTATTTTATCGGCTGCTAGTGTAACAGCTACCGATGAGGACTTAGCCTCGTTCATCAGACGAGGTTTATTTTATCGGCTGCTAGCGTAACAGCTACCGATGAGGGCTTAGCCTAGTTCATCAGACGAGGTTTATTTTATCGGCTGCTAGTGTAACAGCTACCGATGAGGGCTTAGCCTCGTTCATCAGACGAGGTTTATTTTATCGGCTGCTAGTGTAACAGCTGCCGATGAGGGCTTAGCCTCGTTCATCAGACGAGGTTTATTTTATCGGCTGCTAGTGTAACAGCTACCGATGAGGGCGTAGCCTCGTTCATCAGACAAGGTTTATTTTATCGGCTGCTAGTGTAACAGCTACCGATGAGGGCTTAGCCTCGTTTATCAGACAAGGTTTATTTTATCGGTTGCTAGTGTAACAGCTACCGATGAGGGCTTAGCCTCGTTCATCACACGAGGTTTATTTTATCGGCTGCAAGCGTAACAGCTACCGATGAGGGCTTAGCCTCGTTCATTAGACGAGGTTTATTTTATCGGCCGCTAGTATTACAGCTACCGATGAGGGCTTAGCCTCGTTCATCAGACGAGGTTTATTTTATCGGCTGCTAGTGTAACAGCTACCGATGAGGACTTAGCCTCGTTCATCAGACGAGGTTTATTTTATCGGCTGCTAGCGTAACAGCTACCGATGAGGGCTTAGCCTAGTTCATCAGACGAGGTTTATTTTATCGGCTGCTAGTGTAACAGCTACCGATGAGGGCTTAGCCTCGTTCATCAGACGAGGTTTATTTTATCGGCTGCTAGTGTAACAGCTACCGATGAGGGCTTAGCCTCGTTCATCAGACGAGGTTTATTTTATCGGCTGCTAGTGTAACAGCTACCGATGAGGGCTTAGCCTCGTTCATCAGACGAGGTTTATTTTATCGGCTGCTAGTGTAACAGCTACCGATGAGGGCTTAGCCTCGTTCATCAGATAAGGTTTATTTTATCGGCTGCTAGTGTAACAGCTACCGATGAGGGCTTAGCCTCGTTCATCAGACAAGGTTTATTTTATCGGCTGCTAGTGTAACAGCTACCGATGAGGGCTTAGCCTCGTTCATCAGACAAGGTTTATTTTATCGGCTGCTAGTGTAACAGCTACCGATGAGGGCTTAGCCTCGTTCATCAGACAAGGTTTATTTTATCGGTTGCTAGTGTAACAGCTACGGATGAGGGCTTAGCCTCGTTCACAGACAAGGTTTATTTTATCGGCTGCTAGTGTAACAGCTACCGATGAGGGCTTAGCCTCGTTCATCAGACGAGGTTTATTTTATCGGCTGCTAGTGTAACAGCTACCGATGAGGGCTTAGCCTCGTTCATCAGACGAGGTTTATTTTATCGGCTGCTAGTGTAACAGCTACCGATGAGGGCTTAGCCTCGTTCATCAGACGAGGTTTATTTTATCGGCTGCTAGTGTAACAGCTACCGATGAGGGCTTAGCCTCGTTCATCAGACGAGGTTTATTTTATCGGCTGCTAGTGTAACAGCTACCGATGAGGGCTTAGCCTCGTTCATCAGACGAGGTTTATTTTATCGGCTGCTAGTGTAACAGCTACCGATGAGGGCTTAGCCTCGTTCATCAGACGAGGTTTATTTTATCGGCTGCTAGTGTAACAGCTACCGATGAGGGCTTAGCCTCGTTCATCAGACAAGGTTTATTTTATCGGCTGCTAGTGTAACAGCTACCGATGAGGGCTTAGCCTCGTTCATCAGACAAGGTTTATTTTATCGGCTGCTAGTGTAACAGCTACCGATGAGGGCTTAGCCTCGTTCATCAGACAAGGTTTATTTTATCGGTTGCTAGTGTAACAGCTACGGATGAGGGCTTAGCCTCGTTCACAGACAAGGTTTATTTTATCGGCTGCTAGTGTAACAGCTACCGATGAGGGCTTAGCCTCGTTCATCAGATAAGGTTTATTTTATCGGCTGCTAGTGTAACAGCTACCGATGAGGGCTTAGCCTCGTTCATCAGACAAGGTTTATTTTATCGGTTGCTAGTGTAACAGCTACGGATGAGGGCTTAGCCTCGTTCACAGACAAGGTTTATTTTATCGGCTGCTAGTGTAACAGCTACCGATGAGGGCTTAGCCTCGTTCATCAGATAAGGTTTATTTTATCGGCTGCTAGTGTAACAGCTACCGATGAGGGCTTAGCCTCGTTCATCAGACAAGGTTTATTTTATCGGTTGCTAGTGTAACAGCTACGGATGAGGGCTTAGCCTCGTTCACAGACAAGGTTTATTTTATCGGCTGCTAGTGTAACAGCTACCGATGAGGGCTTAGCCTCGTTCATCAGATAAGGTTTATTTTATCGGCTGCTAGTGTAACAGCTACCGATGAGGGCTTAGCCTCGTTCATCAGACAAGGTTTATTTTATCGGTTGCTAGTGTAACAGCTACGGATGAGGGCTTAGCCTCGTTCACAGACAAGGTTTATTTTATCGGCTGCTAGTGTAACAGCTACCGATGAGGGCTTAGCCTCGTTCATCAGATAAGGTTTATTTTATCGGCTGCTAGTGTAACAGCTACCGATGAGGGCTTAGCCTCGTTCATCAGACAAGGTTTATTTTATCGGTTGCTAGTGTAACAGCTACCGATGAGGGCTTAGCCTCGTTCATCAGATAAGGTTTATTTTATCGGCTGCTAGTGTAACAGCTACCGATGAGGGCTTAGCCTCGTTCATCAGATAAGGTTTATTTTATCGGCTGCTAGTGTAACAGCTACGGATGAGGGCTTAGCCTCGTTCACAGACAAGGTTTATTTTATCGGCCGCTAGTGTAACAGCTACGGATGAGGGCTTAGCCTCGTTCATCAGACGAGGTTTGTTCTTGCATATTCTCATTAAGTACTGTAATTTAGAGTAATCAATTTACTGTTACGTAGATGCGTTTGCATAAATAATAATAAATCGTGAGAAACCCGTTTACATAACAATTATTATGTTCAACCACGATAACAAAAGTTTAAAATCATATAGTTTACAATGTAAGTACTCGTAAACTGTTAAACAAGCTTTTATAGTTTATGATTACTTCTTTCATATGCTAGTTTCCATTCCATGTTACGTCTCTTTACCTGCATGTCGACACGACAGGTGTGAAATCACACGCGTATCATACCCATCATTACCTACGTCAATTAAAATTCGTGACATGACGTCAGCATGACTTCGTGTGCCTTGTATATGTATAGAGGTACTTTTACCTAAAAATATATACTTCGTTAGCGTAAACTTGTGATTCCTTTGGGAACTCTAAAATCGATCTGAATAAAAAGTACCCCAAATGTTAATCCGGTGCATATGTTATAATAACTGTACCAAGTTTCATATAAAATCGACCCGTAGATTTTGCAGATGCGCGTTCAGATACACAGATATTCAGACAAAAATTTCAAAAAATGTTGTTGTGGGCTCTATATTATTCGTTGGTACTTAATACTGTAATCAATTTTTTTCGAAAAATATCTCATTTACAGACGGCTCTGTTAAGATTTTATTGTATGTATACATAGTAGTATCTAAGTATTCACATTCACAACCTTTAAATAAATAAATAATTTAAAAAGGAAACACATAAATCCGAAAGTGCTCACCTTTATATTATTTCATATATTACAACTAACAGTGCCTGCGAATTCGTCCGCGTGAACTTGTGATTCCCGTGGGAACTCTTTAATAGGTCTAGATAAAAGTACCCTAAATGTTAACTAGCCACATAAGCTATAATTAAGTCAAGTTTCATTAAGATCCGTCCAGTTTCTATGTGATGGCGTTCAGGTAGACAGACAGATGGACTGACAACGTTTCCAAATAAAAATAGGGTAAATTACTACCCCGTGAGTCTGCGCCGAGGCTCACATTCGCCCCCCCCCCCCCATCCTAACCCGTCTCATTAAAGGCCTTTGGCTACGTCCTTCCGATGCTCTGATGTTATTGTCCAACATTTATCATACAAAAAAAATAGCATTTGCAAATATTGATAGACAGATTTGTACTAAAGGAAATAACGGTAATGGAGTTTGTTAATTGCCAGTAACCATGTACCCATCATTTTTTCTTCATTTTTACCATCATTTTTAATTTTTCATCTTCATTTTTCATCATTGTTTCCCATGTCCAGATCATTCCAGATCTATACATTGAGCCAGAATTATGAAGCCGGTGGGTATATTCAAAGCTTTCAATGTACCTCACGAATTGAATGATTAGATTCAATGTACCTTCCCTATAATGACAGAAACTACTTCTAATCTCAGCATCGATCCTGCTGTTTTAGAATCAAGAGATTTAACGTCATACCCGATGAAAGTCCTTCCAACGTATCTTTCGAATTATGCATTTAATTTAAACGATTTTTGATAGCACCCGGGAAATTCAGTCTCAAAGTTTTGCCTATCTAGCGGAGCCTTTTCTATCCTAAATAGATACAAGTATAAATAAAGCGTACATTTTCAATATACGTGGGGAGGTCTAAAAGTTTCCCGCCTGACAAAGGAAAAGGACACTCAAGTTCATGAATCAATTTTTATTTTTTAATATAGTCTCCATTTATTTGAACACACTTTTCGGATCGTTTAATTAGCATTCGTATCCCAGTATAAATATAGTCAGATGTTTTGTCTTCAGAATGGGCGATAATCGTAGCCGTCACTTCATTATGAGTGGGAAATCTTTTACCCCTTAAGTCCGTCTTAAGTTTTAAGAACAAGTAGTAATTACTATAGGGTGGGCACCGTAAAACTGCAACTTCCACAACTGCAGCGTCGGCTTGGGTCATGATTGTCATGAAGAAGCTGCACACCTTTCCTTAGTATTTCAGAACGTTTCTGCTTGATTGCTGCTTCACCAGAACGACGCCACTCGATCGACTCCTTTTTGTAAATAGTGAAGTGAACTGAATCATAGTGAAGAACCATAGTTTCATCCCCAGTAACAATTAACTCCAAAAAATCGTTTCCTTTTTTGAACAGCCTCCAAATATTCCTTAAAGCACGATACTCGTTCACTTCGTTGCACACTTGAAAGAAGTTTTGGTACCCACCTGGAACTAAAGAATCCTAAAGACTAGTTTTTGAAAGCCCTGTCCTTGCTGACATTTCTTTCGTCTTTAGCCGTCGGTCGCTCAGAACTTCTTCTTCCACTAATTTGATGTTGTTTGCAGTAAGGTGTAAGTAACTAAATTACTTACACCAATTTTTGACGGTGGAAAATGATGGAGAAAAATCTCGTACACATTATCCAAGCTTTGTTTGATATCGGTTGGCTAACACCTTCCTTTGTACTTAATCACGGAACGATATTTCAATTCAAACATTTTAAAGATTTTGCGACTTATAAGAGTCGATGAATCAAAACTAACGAGGGTTGAACTCTAAAAACTACACACGAATTAGCAGGGTAAATGATAATTACAATGAAATATAATTTGTTTTTTAGACATCTAGAAACATGTCAGGCCAGAAACTTTTTAACCTCAATGGTAAGTTTTGGAACTGTTTTGAAACAATTTCTAATATACCACAACTTTTATCACACAGGGCCTCCGTGATGAATTATACCTCGAAACCCCCTTAGTAATCTTAGTAAGTAAGGGAAGCTCTGCAAGGGGAAATTTAAAATGCCGACATCGACATAATCGTAGTACACACTTGTACCTACTTAACTCATTTTCTTCTTTAAAAATATGTTCTTTTAGTTATATTTAATTGACTCTTCTGGAAGTACCTTAATTATCACCATTTCTTAAAGTGAAGTAAATCCTAAAATAAAATAATCTTCACCATACCATCAACCTGTATTTTTCCACTGCTGGACATAGGAATCTCCTAAGGATTCTTATTCTCCACACACAGTCTTCTGCTCTTCTCATTCGGCCCCTACCGGGCTCCTTATTTCAAATTGCCAGTCCACATGGCCGGAAAGCCATGTTTCCCAGTATGTGGTCTCCATTCGAGGTCTTGCCTCCCCCATAGGTTATCGTTGCTGCGGCATATATAAACTGCCAACTGCCACTTCAGCTTGCTGATCCTTTGATCTATGCCGGCAACTTTAGTTCTTCGTCGAGTTTCGTCGTTACCGATTTTGTCCAGCAAAGAAACTCCGAGCATAGCTCTTTCCATCGCTCGCTGAGAGACTGAATTTGTGAATCAGGCCTACCGTCAGAGATCACGTTTTGGCCATTAGAAAGTTTATGCCCTAATAACCACGCTGGGCAGGCGGGTTGGTGATCGCAGTGCTAGGCCTCCCATCGGTGATGCTACTGCCCATCACCGTTCTTTGGGAAATCATCTTTAAATGAAATGAAATATAATTAAAGAGTGTAAAATTAGTTATAATAATAAAATTAAGTAATCTTTAAAATAAAATGTAATTTAAAATGACAGTGCTATATTTTTTTTTATCAAAGAAAAAAATAGACATTAACCTATTTAGCTTTTTTTATGAATCCAGTTATTAAAGAGCTAAAGTAATTAATCTTACAAAATAAACATAGAAAATAAGAGAAATTATTAGTGAAAAATCTACAAGTGATACTACATCTTTTTTTCCTAGGCTTGTATTGTACTGCCGATTAAAGGTGTCGCCTCTGATATTTTATGTCAGACTCATTAGATTCTTCCACTTCTTACACTTTAATTCTTTTTGCTACTTACTATAATAAGTACCCACTCTCTTTGTATTCGTGCCGGTCAAAAATGCATTTGCGAGTGCTTTTAGTTTTTTATGATACACTCCAAGTCATTATATTACGAGGGTTACAAATCCAATAACCAATATTTACTTAGACACTAGATAATAGACGCCGAAAAGACTTCAACACAATACGAGGTATACGACTTAATACGACAATAAACAGTAAGTTAATTATAAAAAATTACGCTCGTACACTAGTACCGTCTGGTGTCGGCCGACTTTAGAATAGGCACCACTGCATTGCAAAAGGAGTCACGCGGGTGTCGTAAAACTAATGGATAACAAAGCCACTACCACAAAACATGAGAAATTACACCACCTCTAAGAAATTGGACTCGCAAACCCACTTGGCCAGCATGTCTTTGCGTTACTTTGCGGTGGGAGGGTTACTTTGCGGTGGGAGGGTTACTCCGTCGGCAATGCTACCACCCTCCCGTCGGAGTCCGCCGCCATAATGGTGCCTTATAAGCCGCGAGGCCCGCATCGTGTTCCGGCGGTGAGCGGAAGAAGCCGTCCCGAGAGAGAGATTGCTGCGTGTGGAAATGAGGACCGGCGGTTGCGGGGAATTACAGACGCGCATGGGCGTGACATGGTGGCGCGGGGATCAGGGAGACCCGGTGAAACGGTTGTCCGCTGACCGCCCGCGTGTTGTTGGGGGCCCGAGCCCGGGGATCTTACTTTAATCTCCACCCCAGGAGGCTGCCCCGCCGCACGTGAAAAATCCCTTGGGGTAGCAGTTGTGCCGGAGGAGACCGGAGTGGAACCCGACTGCTGCCCCCGGGGGGGGGACCGGGGGCCCTTCCGTACCCCGCGCCGGCAAGTCACACAACCTTTGTGACCTGATTTTTTCTCCGCCCCGTGCTTTGTCCTTTGATCCACATGCAGCCATCTCTCTCTCCGTCCCCCCTTTTTTTTTTTCTATTTTAGTTTTTTCCTATTCACACAATGGCCAAGAAAAAGAGAAGGTATAATGTGCACTCAGCGGCCCACCCCTCAAGTTCCACGTTTCAAGTGGACTTTTGCAACATCAGAGGGATGCATAGTAACATCGACGCCGTCCACTACCACCTTGAGACGGCAAAGCCGGCCTTACTTTTCTTGACGGAGACACAGATTTCCTGCCCGGCCGATACATCATATCTTCATTACCCCGGTTACAAACTGGAGCACTGTTTTGTGCGACGTGCCGGGGTATGCATGTACGTCCGGGAGGATGTCTGTTGCCGCCGCCTCAGCCATTTTGAAGACGGGGACCTGTCGATCCTCTGGGCGCGTATTGACTATGGATGTTCCACTAAAGTCTACGCTTGCCTTTACAGGTCCCACAGCGGTGATACGGAGACGACTCGTTTTTTTGAGCGGCTACAAGAGACGACTGACAGCGTGCTCGAGCAGTTCCCTTGCGCGGAAGTGGTGGTCCTCGGTGATTTCAACGCTCACCACGAAGAGTGGTTGGGATCCCGAATAACCGACCGCGCAGGGAGAGCAGCCCACATCTTTGCCCTGACCTATGGTTTCTCGCAGTTGGTATCCTCACCCACGAGGATACCTGATATCGAGAGCCATACTCCCTCCTTATTGGACCTCCTGCTGACTACGCGGCCGAATGACTACAATGTTGTTGTTGATGCTCCGTTAGGATCATCAGACCATTGTATCATTCGAACTGCTGTGCCAGCTAAACAATCCGCGCCGACCTATTCTCAGGGAACGCGCAACGTCTGGCACTACAAGTCTGCAGATTGGGATGGGTTGCGCGAATTTTACGCTTCTTATCCCTGGGGGCAGCTCTGTTTCTCGTCGGGTGATCCGGATACCTGTGCAGTCTCCGTTGCCGACGTGGTGTTGCAGGGCATGGAATGTTATATTCCTTGTTCCGTGATACCCGTAGGCGGACGGAGCCAACCTTGGTTTAATCAGTCCTGTAGAGAGGCCCGCCGTAATAAGCGGGCTGCATACAGGGCCTGGGCCAAAGCGCAGGTGTCTGAAGATCCGAATACCACCGACTTGAGGAAGAAATTTAACGCTGCCTCGAGGTGCAGTAAGAGGATCACTGTCAGAGCAAGGAATGAGCACATCCGCAGAATTGGCGATCGACTAGCAAGCTATCCTTCTGGAAGTCGGGCTTTCTGGTCGCTCGCTAAGGCTGCCGAGGGTAACTTCTGTCAGTCGTCACTTCCACCACTGCGGAAACTCGATGGCTCACTGGCCCATGGGGCGAAAGAGAAAGCCGATCTCCTGGGCAGTCTCTTCGCCTCAAACTCGACCCTGGACGATAGAGGTGCCTCACCACCGTCCACCTCGAGGTGCACAAGCTCCATGCCGGAAATCTGCTTCACCCAGCGTGAAGTCCGGCGAGCTCTAGCATCTCTTGATATCCGAAAGTCGAGTGGGCCAGATGGTATTCCTGCGGTGGTGCTCAAATTTTGCGCTCCCGAGTTGTCTCCGGTGCTTACGCGACTCTTTAGGCTCTCATATTCCACAAAAAGCTTCCCGTCAGCATGGAAGGTAGCTCATGTTCACCCTTTGCCTAAAAAGGGTGACCGCACCGACCCGGCCAACTACAGGCCAATAGCGATCACCTCCCTCCTCTCCAAAGTGATGGAGCGTGTTATAAACATGGGTACCTAGAGGATCACCAGCTGATTAGCGACCGTCAATATGGATTTCGCCATAATCGCTCGGCTGGTGATCTTTTAGCGTATTTAACACACCGCTGGGCTGACGCCATTGAGAGTAGAGGCGAGGCTCTGGCTGTAGGCCTAGACATTGCGAAAGCTTTTGACCGGGTATGGCACAAATCGCTGCTTTCCAAGCTACCATCTTTCGGGATACCCGAGGGATTATGCGAATGGGTTGCCAGTTTCCTGACTGGACGGAGCATCAGAGTCGTTATCGATGGTAGCTGCTCCGACACCATGTCTATTGACGCTGGCGTCCCGCAAGGCTCCGTGTTGTCCCCAACTCTGTTCCTTCTGCATATCAACGACCTGTTACAAATTGGTGACATACGTTGCTATGCGGATGACAGTACTGGAGACACCTTGTACAGGGGCCGCGCCAACATCCCTCGGGTCGAAGTGGAAGAGAGTCGCGCCAGGCTTGTGTCTGAAATCGAAGACTCTTTAGATCTAGTTTCGATTTGGGGTTCTATGAACCTAGTGGATTTCAACCCCAGTAAGACGCAAGTCTGTGCATTCACCGCTAAGAAAACCCCTTTTATTGTAGCACCTCGCTTTCAGGGCATACCTCTTAAGATCTTGGAGAGTATCGGGATCCTTGGTATCGACATCTCCAGCAAAGTCGAATTTAGGGGTCATCTGGACAATAAGGCCAAAATGGCCTCCAAAAAGCTCGGTGTGCTGAACAGAGCGAAGCGGTACTTCAAACCTGGGCAACTCCTTATGCTTTACAAAGCTCAGGTGAGGCCCCATATGGAGTACTGCTCTCATCTCTGGGCCGGCGCACCGAAATACCAATTGGACCCATTTGACTCTATCCAACGACGTGCTGTTCGTATTGTCGACGATCCCACTCTCACGGGCGGTTTAGAATCCCTCAGCGTTCGGAGAGACGTTGCGTCTCTCTGTGTGTTCTACCGCCTGTACAATGGGGAATGCTCTGAAGAATTGTTTAATATAATTCCCACCTCGGGTTTCTACAACCGCACCTCCCGTCACAGAAGTGCGGTCCATCCGCATTTCCTCGATACGGAGGTGTCGCGCACTATGCGGTCCAAAAACTATTTTATACCGCGAACCCGTAGGCTGTGGAACGAACTGCCTCAAGAGGTCTTTCCATTGAACTACGATATGGGGTTCTTCAAGAGAGCTGTGAATAGGATTTTGCAAGGTCGGCGGCGCGCCCGCATACCCCCTGGTGTTGCAGGTGCCCATGGGCGGCGGTAACACTTACCATCACGTGGGACCGCTTGCTCGTCCGCCCCCTAGTCTATAAAAAAAAAAAAAAAAAAAAAAATGTCGTTTTAAAGTCATACATCCTTCATGCACAAGACTAATATGTTCATCACGAGGTCCAAGTCCAGCATTGGACGATAAAATGGCTGGTTATGATTTTTTTTACGGTGCAAATTCATACGCACGGCTGCGGGCCGCATGTATGTCTGGAGGTAGACATTGTCGAGTAGCATATTATTAGTAAAAGGAAATGACACTCATAATGTGGAATAATAAATATGAGAATCAAAATAGTTAAAAACATTGATTTACACTTAAGTATTATTAAAACTTTCGAGTTCCATTTGTAAATTAACAAAATCTAAAATTGACATGTGACAACCTTTGTAGCTTACCTTAGAAGTTTCACACAAGATTTCGCAACGCCTGTTGCCTTGTCTATGATCTGTGGTGTCGGCTGGCTATAGAATACCACCTCTATATCTCTTCCCGTGGATATCGTAAAAGGCGACTAAGCGCTGAGGAACTACATCACATTTAAAGGAATGGACTCGCCAACCCGATTGGCCAGCGTGGCCTTTTAAGGCCGTTCATCCTTCATCCAAAAAACAATGTGCATGACGTGGTCCATGCCCAGCAGTGGATACTGAAAGGGCTGGTTGCATTGCATGATGTCAAGTTTCTTCATTTAGGCGTATTCAACTGCAAACACTTGTAACATTTGTTGCAACAGCCCAATTTTGTACTCTGTATTTTTTACTCTGTATTTTGACATCTGTATTCTAATTCAATATTTATAACGTCTGTAACACATTACCCATCTACACGAAGAATAGCACTGGCTGGAAACTGTTCGAGATCATAAAAATCTGAAATTCAAAATATTGATAAATCCATGAATTCTGTCAAGGAAAAACAAGAGTGAAAAATCTAAGGCGCCGCACGGACAGTTTTTGTTTGGAGAGCGATCGGGGAAGACGTTTTGGAAAAAGTCACACGCTTGTTCCGGGGACTGAGCCATCCTGGACATCACATCTGGGCGACTACTTTCGCCGGCCGCCGCAGCTCTGGTCCGTCGCTCTTTGGGCGCTGGTGCTCTACCCGGGCGCCGCTTCTTGCGCCTGGCCGCCATCGCCCCGTCCGACCGCTGTTTCCGGTCGGCGGTACTGCCCGCTCTTCATCACTCTGGGCGTGCGCCCTGCTAAGCGCCGCCTCTCCTACACCCTGTCCGTGAGTTTTTGGTGCTTGTGAATTTAGAAACAGACATTTATAGACTCTTTGCATAAGTATCGTACTAGTTTTCCTCTTTCTAAAATTTTGTATTAGGTTTTCTTTAAATTATAAGAAGCTATTGAAACAAACCTTACCTCTTTTCACTCTAGTAGAAGTTGATTACCCCCTTTCAGTTATATCTCTTAGGGTAACACACACTTCTTGTTAGCGGTCTGAATAAGCAACGACACGGTAACTTAATTTAACGCAACTTAATTAACGACAGAACGCCAATTAAGCAGTTACTTTGCATTATTGCTTCGTTAATGTACAACGCTACGTTAACGCCACGTTACGATATATGTTTAAGTCAAAAAGCGTCGAAGGCGGGTTTAACAAAGCCGCAACACCGCGCTTTCGGTGTGTTAACGCTCGGGTGTGAACGCTTTTAGGCGTTTCTAAACGAATTGAGATACATCGATGAACATAGCGACGTTGTCAACCTGTTACTAAAGTTTGGGGAAACAAATTACTTACTTTAAACATATATCTCTTGTGGTTCCAGCCTCAGACGGGGACACCACAGGCAAGTTTCAGAATACCATTACAAATAATACTCTTAATTTTATATGAAATATTAGATATAGTAAAGTAGTATAAGTGGTCTGTCATACGTTATTAATTATCCGATCATATCGGATAATATTCCGATATGATCGGACATACCATATTATTATCCGATTTATTATGGAAACATGGTTTGTCCCCGGATAACAAGATCGTTCGTTATATTTATAAATATGAAATACATTATCCGCCTTACTCATAAACACCTAAAATATAATTTAATCTCATTTTATTGCATTTATACTAATGCAATTTTTACCGACTGCGGAACGCGAGGAGGTTATTTTTCACTGTTATGTATGTATGCACGTTTTTATATTGAACCGATTTTATTGAACAAGGTGTCGATAGATTCGTCTTAATGTCGCAAATGCTACTGGTGTAATCGTTTCTTTGTAAATTCACAATGGCGGACTTTCGACACCATACTGCATGTAGCCGTCCACTGCAAAGTGTTCGAAACGTCGGGATATAAATAATGTTAAATATACGCGATTTAAACCGTTCAAAGTTGTTTAATTGCTATGTATAGTAATCGCGAAAACCTAAGAAAATATTACCATACTGCATGCTTCAAAAAAATTAAAGCTTATGAAACTCATTGTGTGAGGTATCAAATTAAAGGTCTTGGAAAGGCGATTCCGAAAATATATATGATACTAGTATTTAGACCGACTGCTTCCGTGAAATTGAACATAACTTATATGAATGTTGTGGGTATGTTTATTATCATAAAAATTGAAGTTTTTTTTGATTCTGATCATGTGAATTTGAATCAGATGGTACTAAAATTTAATGAACTTCCAATGAATACTATAAAAGTCCGATATTTCGTATAACATTAGATCGTGTACAAAATTTTATATAGTATATATATATATATATATTCAATTTAACTTGTTAAGTGGGCATAAATATTGTACATAAAACGGTGCATATCGCTCTGACATTTCTTCTGGGCCTTGAACACTTTCTCTTTATTAGTAGATTTGCCCCAAAAGATGATGATACAAATTCGTGGTAAGCTGTATTAACTGCAGATTGATTTGCAACTTTATTTAGCTTATATAAGGCATAGGAAAACCGCTTCAGTCTCTTACATAATCAATTTGTATGAGTTTTCCATGTTATATCTTTATCAATGTAATAATCCTAAAAAAAAAATGCGTTTTATTTCCAATTCTAAACAATCCATTTAATTTTTTGTAAAAATAACTACTATCGGCAGCAAATAATCCCATTGAATGCGTTGGATAGTGAATGCTATTAGGTAGGTCATTTATATATAATATAAGAAACAAAAGCGGTCCTAAGACGCTTCCTTGTGGAATACCAAATCGTGTTATGTATAAAGTGTTATGTGTCAGATGTACATATAAAGCACTGTGTCTTGCACAGGGGGGCGAAACCGCTTAAGCCTTCACCTGAACGGAGATGCCGTTGCTAGTAACTGCGTGAGCTGCATTCATATTTATAAGATATTGGAATAAATTAAAAACAGGATTGCAAGATTGCGGATTGGAGGACGAAGGTCAAGGACAGGACGATCTGAATAAACTTGCTGGATTTGCAAATAACGATCTGGACTGGACGATCAGGTCAAGGCTCACCCCGGGCTGTAGAGTCAAAGAAGCACAAATTTAAATATTACGTAATAACGTAAAAATCTGTACACATGCATACGCTCACAGTGATGCTCTCGTCACATAGTGGTTTGATTTCTTAGTGTTATACAAAATGAGCGATCGAAACGAGTATGAAGCGGCTCGCCTCTATGCACTGACTACGACAAGCTCGTATCGAACAAGATACGTTACGGGCTGATTGATACAAGTCATTACGCACTTGTATCACAGCCCGTTCCCATCCCATCCTATCCTTCCCTACAACCCATTTCTACATCTTTAAAGGTAGGCAAGGTGTGACAACGTTTGTCATTCTGGACTGAAGTTGGAATGTACAGCGAATGTCCATGGGCGATGTATCCACTTACGACCAGGCGGACTGTATGCTCGTCTGCTGCGTTCCTGCCGTAATGTTTAAACGGTTTCTATTCGCAGTTAAGTAAATATTTATGTTCGTTCCGGATCTCGGTGTTTTGACCGGCTTCTTCTTATGTTCGGTTTTGTGTCTCTATTAGAATACGAAGTGTAAGGATCAACGTGGCTATGTTGAGCCTTACAGCACCTTAGCGTTGAGTGTGTCGACACTACTTTACAAATAAGGATTGTGGCTGTGTGATTTAGTATAACCACCAAGCGGTAGCTGAATAGTGGTTCTACTGTCGCTGCTTGTGATGTTGCTTGGAGTATATATACATAAACAGTATAGTTAGGTTATCTTAGGCTGCGGCTGCATGTAGTTAGCAGTGGTAGGCCAGTGTTTGGCCAATGTATGTCAATGGAATTAAGAAACGTTGCAATAAATACTCAGCACTCGTTGTTTATTGTCTTCTTCACTGAGCGTTTAGTTACACAGCCACAAATTAGAGGCGTACAGAGGCATTTTCAGATCGAACGAAATACACGACCTTATACGCAAGACTTTTTTTACGCGAAACGATTTTTTCAAAACATTGTATGATTTTATTATTCCAAGAAAATAAAATAATGAAAATGGATAAAATATCACAGACAGGACTCATTTGGTATTTATACGATATTTTTACATCCACCCCGCCAGCCAGGCGTTGCGATAACTGTCCAGTCCGTATTGTTTGATAATAATTAACGACTGTTTTCAAAAGAGGTGTGTGAGTTGAACCTAAGCCAATGAATGTGGTAATGTTTACTTACTCCGTCTGAAAACGATAAAACCAAAATTAAATCAAGTATGAATCATACCTAAAATATCACGTTTCGCGGGAACGATTTTATCCCCTGGTGTTTGACACCGATAAAGCGACGAAAGAGCTCTTAGCCGTTTCATCACTTTGTAGGCGCCGATGTTTTGGTCCCTAACGACCTTTTGACGAGAAAGGGTTGAAGGTCTTGAATGAGGGTATATACACATTTAGCATAATAATATATTAATATCTGCAGTGTGTGTGTAAATAAGTGGACATCATGTAACGAGACGATTTAGGACTAATAACCTAGACAGTTGAATGGATTTAAAATTATACAAAGAACAAAAAACCCACCTGCGTCTAACTCGTATGTTGAAATAACAAATATCTATATTGAAATAAACTAGAATTAACGAACTAAGTTTGCATCTTTGCTTCATACAGTAACTGGTTTGTTTTATAAATTATTCTACTATTTGGACAATTGTCCAGTATCAGTCTCAAAGCAATCGGGACCAGATTTATTTGTTTTGTATTTGGTACACTAACAATACAACATACTTAGTCTCTTTTCAATTTAGACATTACACTAATTTAGAGTTTAGTTTTTTTAGTTTATTTACATTAATTCACACAGCATGCGATAATGAACTTGTCAAGCTTATAATTGTATTATGAAATATAATTGTATTTAGAAACATAACCGTAACCAGTCCTTTAATTATCCACTGCTGCAGATGGGGGCTCCTCATGCATTGTCTTGTGGCGAGGCATATATGGCCTTAAAACGCCACGCGGGTCAAGTAGGTTGGCGAGTCCACTCTTATATAGGTGGTGTAATTCCTTAGAGGCAGAGCTTGTGTGGCCACTTTGTTATCACTTAGGTCGCCTTTTACGATACCCACAGGAAGAGATGGGATGATGCTATTCTAAAGCCGGCCAACACCACATAGCCAATTTTTAAAATCACTTTAGGTAATAACAAAAAAGACAATGTAAAAAAACGTTTTTATAGTTTCCTTTATAGGCAGAAAGGCAAATGATCCACGTGGTGGTAATTGGTTATCGCCGCCCATCACCTGCAATACCAGGGGGTATTGCAGGGGTACTGACCTTGCAAAATCCTATTGACTTAAAAATCTTTTGCAAAATTGACTTGCAAAATCTTTCTCGAAGAGCCCTATATCGTAGCGTAATGAGAAGACCTCAGAGGTCGAGGCAGTTTATTCCACATGATTTTGAGATCCTCCGTATCGAGGAAACCCGATGCACTGCACTTTTTTTTTTGTAGAAAAAGGCGGCCAACGAACATACGGTCCACCCGATGGTAAGTGGATACTGTCGTCCATAGACATCTGTGATACATGCCAACATCAGTCCAGAATGACAAAACGTTGGCACGCTCCCGGATGCGCTGCCTACCTTTGCAGATTAAGGAATAGATTGGGAAAATGGACAGGGATTGAATGGGATGGGAATGGGCTCTGGCATATCTCACTCATTAGCGAAACACGTACGTACGTTGAGGAAATACGATAAAGTAGGAAATGCACAAGATTTCGAGGTAGACTTCTGTGACGGGAGGATGTTAGTAGACACCTGAGGCGGAAGTTATACAAATAAATAAATAAATTTTATATTTGCATCAATGAATATAAAAACAAAAATTAAGTGCATAAAAGGTTGCAAGCTCACCGTATGCTGTGAGTACTCGCTTACGCAGCGCTGATTTTCAGCTTGCCCCTGTCTCATTATTACAATGTTTCCAAAATGCCATTCGTGGGTAGTCGCATCTCTCATTTAAAAATAAATCTAATAATACAACTAAAGATTCATCTTCTAGACGACCAATTGGCCCAGTTGGTAGTGACCCTGCTTTCTGTGCAATAGGTCCCGGGTTCGATTCCCGATTGGACAAACATTTCTTTAAAGATAGAAGTTGTGTTCGTCTTCTTATGTGTCTCTAGACCCACGACACAGGGAATCCTATTTTATCTATTTCATCCTATTAATTTTTTTTCTATTTATATAAAATAATTCTTCAGTACATTCCCCGTCGTACAGGCGGTATAACACGCAGAGGAACGGGACGTCTCTCCTGATGCTGAGGGGCTGTGAACCGCCTGTGAGAGTGGGATCATCAATTGTTCAATTAAAAATCATTCTATTCGCATCTACGATTATGGTTTGCGCGGTAATTATTTCAGTATGCCTACTAAATCACTGGAGTTACGACTGAGACACCTATTTATTGGTGTATATATTTCCGCACCTATATGCTTCCGATTCTAAAAAGAGCATGAATACCCACTATATTTTTATAGAATATATGGCAGACGGGAGGGCGGGCCACATGATGGTAAGTGGTCACGGCCGCCCATGGACACCTGTATTACGAATCACTACGAATTGTTGTTCCACTACAGACCACAAGGCTCCCCTTGCAAATATTAAGGGGTAATCGGGTCATAACCACGAAGGTCCAGTGCGGATTGGTAGATATTAAAAATCTTCCAGATATATATTCCGTTAGCTTGTATCTAAACGAGCTGCAAAAATATTAAACGTTGCAGCTCGGTGCAAAAAATACAAATCAAATCATCAATCAAATCGGCAGCAAATCATGATCAACAAAACAAACTATTTTTGAATAACTGAAATAAACAATTTTTAATTGGGTACTAAGAATGTCATCACAAAGTCGACGGACGCCTATATCTATCTTTATTATCACCAGAGAACATAAACCTAATGGTTTTTTTTTATAAAATGTCATTTAACTTTTAAATTTGCTGCCACTTAAATTTCAGGGGGAAACTGCATGCTGGAATCCAATAGCCGCTGGACACGCCCGACTGGCCACGTTACCCCTCTCTCACAGAAGACTACCTTGAAATGTACTGCATTCCCCACTTTATCTTATTTCCCTAATGTATGTACATGTTTCGATAGTGAGTGAGATTTGTCAGAGCCCATTCCCATCCCATCCTATTCTATCCCTCCCCATTTTCCCAACCCTTTCTCCAAATCCATTCCTATATCTCCAAAGGTAGGCAGCGCATACGGGGGTGTGCCAACATTTGTCATTTTGGACTGATGTTGGCATGTATCGCGAATTTCTATGGGCGACAGTATCCACTTACCATCAGGTGACTGTATGTTCGTCTGCCGCCTTCGTCCATAAAACAAACACTTTTTACATAACATTGTACATACTTAGGTACACATTGTACAAACACAGAGATCGTCGTAACCAGGCAACGGCAACTTCAGATGGGCGCCGCCGGGCTAGTGATATTTGAAAATGCGTATTGAGTAGATACTCAGTGGTACTGCCGGGATTCGAATCTACGAACCACCTCGATAATAGATAGGTACCCCTAAATTACCACTGCTCTATATATAGATATGTAATACCTACTTATTTCCGATTCTAAAGTAGGATGTGTGCTAATTGCTAATTATTATCATTTCTAAATTACGTGCTAAACTCTAAATTCTGTTTGAAGCTCTTATCTGTAAATCTTTCAGTACTTAATTATTATAATTAATTATAGTTAATACCACAAAATATATAATATGAACTAAGTAGATAATAGATGAATACAATATATCTTATTTGTGTAAGTAAGGCGTTGGTTACCAAATCTCTAAAAGAGAAAAAAATGGTCTCGCCCATATACAAGCTGAATTTTCTATGGTTTTAGAGCCGTGACGTAACTACTCTATCAAGGAAGTACTATCAATACGCAAGATCAAGAAAGATATGAGTACAAGGAAAAAATAGCCAGCATGACAATAGCCATGTTAAATGACTATTGTCTCTACTAAGTTCGTGTCATTGCCTCTACTTTCATCCCGATGTTGTAATTTGTTAGCGATAAGTATTGCTAATCCATACCAATCTGTCACAAATCTCGTATCGCTAAATTATCATAATACTTCGGTACGAAATAAACCTCCTAATCTCAAAAAAATACGAAATTGAGGAGAATCACTTGTCGTACTAAATATTAAAATTACTTTACATTATTCAAACACTATACTTATTTCATAATGAAAAATTAATAAATATTATGAACCATTTTCTATAAATGCTTAACAAAGTGTTCCAAACCCAGTGTATATTGACTATACTAAAATATGTTTATTTTCATAAATAAAACAAATTATAAACAGTTACAATTTATTAAAATGGTCGGTTGATATATTACATTAAAGAAATTGTGTATCTCTAAAGTAAACTTAGGTAGGGTACACCTGTTCACACGTGTTCACGTGTTCGTTGCGCCAGGAGCGCGTCACCGTTCTCCGTCAGCGATCTTCTTTTAAATTAAAAAAAACATTCCGTATCGGAGTGTCGAATTTCGGAAGTAATCGGGTGTTATATTTTTGTTGCCTATTTGTTTTGTTTTTCTTTGTTAACGTTATTTGTTGTTTGTTACTTGTTGTTACGTTAGTAGAAAAGAGGGAAGCATGGAATCAGTGCCTGGACCATCTACAGGTGAAACCAGTAAACTCCGTCGCCGTTGCAATATACTTGCACTGCAAGCTGGTTCATCATCTACTACTGGCGATTGTACAATATGATAGAAAAATACAAATTAGAATTTTGAAAATGGAACTCTTCGCTTGTCAAACGCTATTAAATTCTCAAAGCTGTCATTAGTTTTTTATTTCTGGCGGCAATTTGATAAAGTAGTGTTTGCGGAAAAATGAATTTAAATCCAGAGGAATACGTTTTGTGAATGCAGAAGAGCCAGTAACGGTCTTCCAAACGGCTGTTGAAAAGATGCCTAAAGAAGGGTGAGCTGAATGCTTCCCAATGGTTTTATCGCATGAAAAAGTGTATCGATTGTCGCGGAGAATAACGAAATATTAAAACAATAATACTTCAATAAAACAAAAGCACGCAAAAAGAAAAGCAATAAAACAACTTCCTTCTTTACATTTTTGACATTCTAAAAACTTTCAGTGTCACACACGACAATCCACGTGTTATAAAGGGGTCCTGGAATTCTAAAACCATTAAACTTTCAGTGTAGACGAAAGAGAACATTCTTTAAATGTTCACGTATGAAATTACGATTGACTCCTCTATGGTTTTATCGATCGACGATAAATTCTGTTGTCGCGTGTCTTAGCGGGCAGCAGTGTGACCACGCGACTAGTTGTGCGACCACGCGCTCTGCCGGGACACTGATATCCGCGACCAGCCGTGTCGCCGGTCGTTGCGACTAGCGACACTGTGTATTCGATGCATAAGCTTCTTAATATAACAGATATAAGGTTTAATTCTGAGGAAAGGGTATTTCCTGTCCCCATTCCCATTTTCCCATTACAATCTATTGATGGTATAAATAAATGACACAAAATAAGAGATTTAAAATTAACAACTTTTAATTCAGATAATAAATAACATAATACAATAGTGTATTGGTATTAGAATAAAGGCCCGTTCAGATATAATTGATATATGCTGCAGCTTGCGGTAACGATTATGTCTAGGCGATACCACACCGGGTATTTTGTATGAGTCCCGTAAGTCGTGCTAATTCTCCAGCGAGAGCGAATATCGTCTAGTTACGCGTTTTATCGCTTCGGTAAGCGATACTGTTAATACTGGCCCTAGGCTGCTATACGCGTTATATAGCTACCCGAAGCGGTTAGCGAATATCGTCAATGTCTGAACGAAGGCATTATCGCGTACTCTCGCGAATATCGCTTATATCTGAACAGGCATTAATACGATCTAGAATAAAGCTCGCAATAAGGGGTGGGGTGGGGGGGGGGGGGGGGGGGGTGTATCATACTATGATGATACAGAACATGATTTCACGCCTAGGTTAGATTTCAAACAAGGAAATAATATAAAAAGTACAAAATGAATTTTAGCGTTTAGGCATAGTAAAAACATAGTAAGTAGATTATCTTCATACAAGTCCTGGTTTATTTACTATTGAACTGTTTTGTCAGTAATTAAATTAATTGTGCCAGGAAAATGTGCCAAGTAATGTAAATATGCCTAGTAATGTAAAAAAAAAATATTGGTTATTTAATCCTACAGCGTCAGTACAAATATTACTCGAGGCGGTAGATTAAGTAAATATCCTGTGCAATTGGTATTTGAGTGGTAAAATGATTGAATGGGCAGATTCGCCAGTTCTCAGATATCGATAAAATTCCAACGGCGCAATTTAATATTTTGTGCCGACATCGTTGCAATTGTTTGATTTTATTCCGAACATATTTAGATTTTAAAACAAAACAAATTATTTCCGTAGCGTATCTTTTTTATTCCACTTAAAATCTAAAAATATATAATATTAAAATTTTACTACCTACATATGTTAAGTACCGGGAAACGTAGCGTGGAACCCCTCCGGCAAGGTGGACTGAGGATTTGAAGAAAGTCGCCGGTAGTGGCTGGATGAGGAGAGAAAGTGTGTGGTGGCGGTACTTGGCCTTTAGCTCTCCCCTGCTTCAGCAGTGGAGAGCTAAAGGCTGATGGTATTTTATTCAAGTATGAGACACATAGTATCACGAAATTTTACCTCACAAAGGTCTTATAACAGTTTTTTTTAAATCTATTGTTAGTTTTCATTTAATTCCTTATCTTATATAAAAAATATACATATGCTTTTTTTAATAGGCTCGTGGTAATTTTTTACTGCGTAAGTATTTATAGAATTCCTTATGTCAATATTTCTAACAGACCTATTTCTATTTAGTAACTGCTCACGCGTTCCTGCCCATTTATTCATTTTACTGCACAATAGGATTTTCACGCATTCAAATATTTATCGAGTACCTACTCATTTCAATATACCATATGTTGTTCAATACTCATTTGGGAGGGGGATACTGCACGCTGCAATCCAACAGCCACGGGTTGGCTCGAATGACCACGTTACACCTCTTTCAAAGAAAACTACCTCGAAATGTACTGCATTTCCCACTTTATATCTTATTTCCTTAATGTACGTTCGTGTTTCGGTAGTGAATGAGATGTGCCAGAGCCCATTCCCATCCTATCCCTCCCCATTTTCCCTACCCTTTCTCCAAATCCATTCATATATCTCCAAAGGTAGGCAGCGCATCCGAGGTCGTGCCAACGTTTGTCATTTTGTACTAATGTTGGCATGTATCGCGGATGTCTATGGGCGACAGTATCTACTTACCACCAGGTGGACTGTATGCTCGTATGCCGCCTTCGTCCATAAAACAAACACTTTTTACATAAAATTGTACATACGTAGGTACACATTGTACAAACACAGAGATCGTCGTAGCCATCCTCCTGTTTATGTTACTCCTGTTACCATTTTATACCACTCATATTTTATTTACCGCAAAATCTGATTATCTAAAAACACAATTTGTTATCTCATCGGCACTGACCGAAACTTACCGTCTCTTTAAACCATAGCCATAAACATTTCTACTGTTATTGAACAAACAATAAACAATTTTACTGTTATTTTTACTAGGATTACATTATAGAATCATTTGGTTGTCAGATGAGCGCGTACTATGTATTTTTGTGTCAATATCGATACACGAATACGCTTTCGTGTATGCGTTTATGCTGCAAATTGCTGATTTAATCACGGAACATTGATATGTAAGTAGATTAGGTATATACGGTTATATAGGTAGATTCAAGACTTGAATTGATTTAAGAGTCACAGCGCACTAGCGGTTAACGGTCAGGGACTGGCCGTTGCGGCAGGCCGCACATCTATTTTTATATGAAACCGGAAGATTCATACACACTTTGCGACGGTTAGCCGTCAGCCGCTGCGGTTGGACAGAGGACGCGGCTGACCGTCCGGTTGCCGCCACCGCATGCCTCTACGCACTGTTGCGGCCAGCCATCCGCCAGTCAACGGCAAGCAGTGCCTGTTTGCACACGTATACTATACGTACACAAAGTTGTTGTCACAATGGATTTAGATTTTGATACGTAAAAATTTATTTTAGAAATCAGAGGTCGTCCGGCCATTTGGAATACCAAATCAACAGATTATGCCGATAGACAGAATCGATTAGATGCAAGATGTGATATGATAAGGGTTATTCGAAATGCTCAACAGAGTTCATATTGCAATAACCATCAATATCATTATCCAAATGCTCATTGGGATCGCAGGCAATCACCATATAATGAATATATAAAGCAAAGAATATACTGAGGTGCGGTGGGCCGCATTGGCAAAAATAGCAGCGGTTTGCCGTATAGCGGTTAGCCGGAAGTACTGCGGCCTGCCACAACGGCCAGCCGCTGACGGTTAACCGGTAGTGCGGTGTGGCCCTAAGAGTTACGTTCGGAACGAAACCGATTTGCGAACGTTACACAAACCTTATTGTGCAACGAAGGCTTCGTTGCACAACCTGTTGTTGGCGGCGCCTTCGGTGTGCGATCAAAGACCGTACGTCAAGTAAAAAAGTTGAATTCTAAACCATTATAGATCGGTAACTAAACTTTAATGCATCGTGGGGCACACAGGGTCGCTGACCGCAGCGAGACGGGAGCCGTTTAGCGAGGCGGGAGCTACGGCGAGCAGCTGTCAAGTAGCTTGACTGAGCGATAGCATGTGAACAACTTCAAGCGACTCCATCCTTTCGAGCTACTAGTCGCCTGATCTACATTGAACACCGTGTGTCCGACCGACGCCGACGCCAAACACTTCGAGTTCGTTGTTAGAGCCGGTTTATTGGCTGTATCTCGAATTTATTAATTTTATACGAGTGATACCGAAACAAAATGTTTTAAACCGAAAATTATGGTTTTCAAAACGTGATTGTCGCGAAAATGCGCTTACGAATTTGTTTTTTGTATTGAGCTAACGACTACCTATACATAAATCCCAAAGTACTAGGCTAGGCTAGTCTCCCGATAATAACGTCTTTTGATTTTATTATCCAGGGCTATTCCACTGAAAATATTTAGAACTAGCTGTGCCCGGCATGCGTTGCATGCCCGGCAATTTGCACATAATATATAGCCTATGTCCATCTGGAATAATGTACTTTTCAAATGGTGAAAGAATTTTTCAAATAGGTGCAGTGGTTCCGGAGATTACCCTCCACATACGCAAAAACTCACAAAATTCGCACTCTCTCTTTATTATATTAGTATAGATAAGTTGTCACAGTAGATATTATAAATTTTATAAAAATATTTCTATTGTATAGGTAAATGCTGTATCGGAATATATAATTTATGCAAATAAAATACACATTCAATTAATCCACAGGTACCTACTTGACATTTTAAATCATACAAAGTTGTACCAAATTCAATTAGGGGCAAGTGCTCTACCTGTGGACGGTTTTACCTATGGACATGTCATATAACTCGTAAACTAAAAAGAGAAAAAATAAAAACAGAACGCAACCGTAAAGCTATTTTAGTGTATTGCAACACTGACTAACTGTCATTTTTCTATTGTCACATAATGTGATCTCTGGCGGCGAGTAAAGTATTTCGTTGTGAAAAGTAAGTTTTTTTACCCATTTCTAGAGCATTTTATGCATGAATGACAGTAATTATTTGCTTATTAAGAGTTTGATTAAAGAAATAAATTATAAGAAAAATATTTAATCATGTTTTTGATAGTTTTAGATAACATTTGTAGCAGACACACCTATTTCAGGTTATGTTGTGAATTATTGTACCTGTGGACTAGTCCGTGTTTGTACCTATGGACAGTCCACAGGTACAACAAACTGCAAGTATCTGTGGACAGTTTAATGTATCGCCTTTTTGTTAATTTGTACAGTGCCCCGAAGCAAAGAAGGAAAGACAAGGACTAAAATATGCCCAGAAGCTGTTACAAATGCTATTAACGAAGTTAAGAGAGGGTGTAAAATACGAGAAGCTGCAAAAATGTTTCATATTCCAAAATCTACTGTTTTTAAATATTTAAAGTTGAACGAAACCAACGATCTCACTCAAACGACTGTTTCTGTTTTAAGAAATGATGTTAAAAAAGTATTTTCTGCAGAAGAAGAGTTTATTCTTTTCGAATATTTAAAGAAAGCTGCATATTTACAGTCGGGATTAAGCAGTACTCAAGTCAGACAGCTTGCGTATGAATATGCTATAATAAATGAAAAAAAAATCCCTCAGATATGGCGTGATTCTCAATTAGCTGGTGAAGGATGGTTAAAAGGTTTTCGACAAAGGTTTCCTCAATTATCATTACGTAAACCTGAAGCAACTAGTTTAGCTAGAGCTACTAGTTTTAACAAAACGAATGTCACAAGTTTCTTCGATAATCTTGAAAAAGTTATCACAAGGTATATTTTCACCCCTGAATCTATTTATAATCTTGATGAAACAGGTGTTTCATCCGTACATAAGCCTGGAAAAGTTATTGGGCAAATAACATCTGGAGAAAGAGGAGTACATCACACAATAATAGCTTGTGTAAATGCTACTGGTAATTCGGTCCCTCCTTTGATTGTGTTCCCTAGGGTTCATTTTAAAGATCATATGTTAAAAGGAGCTCCGCCAGGTGCAAAAGGTACAGCAAACTCATCAGGTTGGTCCACAGAACCTATTTTCAGACAGTTTTTAGATCATTTCATCGATTTTGTTAAACCTTCAAAAGAAAAACCAGTATTACTTGTAATGGACAATCATGAAACTCATATTTCTCTTCAAATAATTAATAAAGCCAGAGATAATGGAATTGTTCTACTGACATTACCACCACATACGTCAGATCACCTTCAACCACTAGATAAAACTGTTTTTGGTGTTTTCAAAATACAATACAATAAATCAGCTGACAAATGGATGCTCAATCACTCTGGAAAACCTATTTCATTAGATGATATATCTGAAATAATAGGTGAAGCATATACATCATCATTTACACCAAAAAATATAATAAAAGGCTTTCAGGTAACAGGAATATGCCCTTTCAATAGAGATATATTTTCAGATGAAGATTTCTTATGTTCCTACATAACAGACCGACCTTTAGAAACTCCTTATCTTGAAAATTCGGCAGTTGTACGCAGTTACAATTTAATGCCTGAACAAAATATAGATCAATCCCCAAAACCTGATCCAATGCCGCTCAATTCAATGGACCTGAATAAACCCGAAACTTTCACCGCACCTTTAATCATAACACCAGAAGCTGTGCGACCTTTTCCTAAGGCACCACCCAGAAAAAATATAGGACGTCGAGGAAGGAAACCCGGGAAAACCAGGATATTAACTGATACCCAGGAAAAAAACTCTGTCATGGATGAATGTCTAAGAAGACAGACAAAAAGCAAGAAGCAGATGAAAGGAAACGTAAAAAGAAAATTCCCATTCTTAAGTTTGAGCTGAAAACTGACAGAAGCAAGATATCGGAAAACGAGATTCCCAGCACAAGCAAAACCAAAAATATTAGGATCATAGATGATATTAGTTTGGCGATGTGTACGGGCTGCCAACGATATGAAGACAAACGTAAAGTATTTAAATGTAGTCTCTGTCAAGGATACTATCATTCTAATTGCATTTCAAAATCTCACAAGGAAAATTATGATTCTGGTGATGAATCTTCCTTTATTTGCCAAAGATGTTATGTGCTAGCTGATGAGTCTGATGAAAGTAATAATTCATCTATTATGGAATTATATGAAGCTGTTCTTAATGCCAAAACGTACTAATATTGTATTTTCATATTAATTAGAGTTTATTTAAGTTATTTCTTTTTCTTTATGTTTATATAAAATATATATGTCCATAGGTACAAACGTGTCCACAGGTACGTTTATGCTTGTCCATAGGTATATCATGCAGATGTACGTGTGGACAAAAATGTGTTTTTTAAAAAATGTGCCATAAAACAAAAATTACTATACTTAAGTTCTTAAGACATGTCGATTTATAAAGTTTTATTATTCCTTAAATTATCCTAATACTTGTTAAAGCCAAATAAACAAAAGGTTTTCCAAAAAAAAATGTTTTATTTAGAAATCTGGGATATGTCCACAGGTACAACACTTGCCCCTAGTTCACGTCAATGATCGTTTGACGAAAATAACGATTTCACGTTATATTCAGGCTCAGAAATTGGAAATAATTACGAATATTCGAAATTCGTGCAGACGAATTTATTAGGCATTTACCATACAGTAAACATTTTCGAGGAGAATTGAGATATAATAATTTAGTACCTGCATAACGTTATTTTTTTTAATTTTGATATCAAAACCACGTTGATATCGTGAGAAGTATGTTTGATTAATTTCCATTCATTAAAATAATTTTCATCAGACCACTTTTCATCATGAGTGCAATACCTAACAATTTTCAACTAATTTGTATAATATTAATGAAAAATCAATATGGATTTAAGAATTGCATTTGTATATATAATAATAATACTGGCCAATCGAGCGTTAGAACAAATACATACTTCTTTTCAGTTCATTATCAATGTATTCAAATGAATAGACCAAGTAGTGTTAACCGCAAATACGGCGTTGTAGAACAAATTAGTACATTCAGTAAGGCTGAGGCCATATTATGCAGCGAATTGCGAAGTGCGAATAAGAGCAAATTTGATTTAATATTTTGCTCCTACATTATAGAGCGAAAAAGTAGCGGTAAAGTACATTACGAGTATACCAAAATTGTAGTAATTAGAATAGCCACAGTTTTTATAGAAACTGTGTTTTAAATGCTTGTTCTTAAAAATAGCGATTAGAATTAATATCGTGGTCTTTTGGCGCGTCTAATAGAGCCACATTTATAGTTCTTTATATTATTAAATTTATCAGGTAATCGTTTTTCATACATATTCCGTGATAACGCAGCCAACTACTTTGTGTACAATACGTTAATTCTTCAACGTAACGATAATTCTAAAATTGCTTAGGTTTAAGCGAAAGGCGTGTATGTAGCCAACTCGATGATATTCTCTGATGATATGATATTCTATAGGTTTGATCACATAGCTTCGTTTTGCAATTCGCTATATTCGCCTCAGCCTTCGAATAATATGAACATGAATAATATGAAAGTCACCATAATAACTTGTTTACGAAAACAAGACAATGTAATCGTGCGAACGCTCGGTTGGCCGATGAGATAAATGTGGTATTGTACAACTTTGAACCGTTTAAATCGCGTATATTTAACATTATTTATATCCCGACGTTTCGAACACTTTGCAGTGGACGTGGTCACGGGGTGACTGCAGTCAATAATGTTAAATATACGCGATTTAAACCGTTCAAAGTTGTTTAATTGCTATGTATAGTAATCGCGAAAACCTAAGAAAATATAATGTGGTATTGTTCCTATTTTTACTCGAAAATACAAAGATAGTAATGTGCAGTCTTCTGTTTCTTTTAATTCACCTTTCGTTTTAAGGTTGTGGTAGTTTATACTTTGAAAGTACAGTCCGCGACAAAACTACAGCACACTTAATAAAATCTAATAATACTCGATAGTTATGAATAGTAATTGTCAATAAAAAAATCATAGCATTAATAAATAGTATTTAATTTCACTTTATTTACTTTTACATATAAGCATAAATATTTAAAATGCTTGTATCTATTTTTACTTGTATTTAATATTTAAATATGGATGTCAATAAGTAAAAGTTTATTTCACATGAAATTCCGCGCGACAAAACTAAAGCGCAAAATGCTTTTATATTTGTGAAACGAAAATAACTAACCAACTCGACAACTCGTAGAACTTCCAGTCTTCATAACAACCCCCATCACGTGTTTTGAAAGCAATTTGTATAACTCAATAAATTTAACCCAATTCTTGGGAAAGATTCATCCGCTCCAGTTCGATGACTTCACTGAGTTGGGTAACATTTTAAAAGCGCCTTCTATTTGCATACACAGTACGTGTGAAATCTCTCCAGCAATTCTTTATAATAATGAAATCCGAGGAACAAACTGGCCAGTTTAAAATCTTTATATCATTGCGATCAAAATATTGTTTTACTGTAGCTGCCGAATGAATTGACGCCTTATCTTGCTGAAATATACAATTATCAGCTGCAATTTGGAATTCGTATTTCATTGATTGTTCATATATAAATTGTAGATACATACTTCCAGCTGTTCATCATTCTGTTATCGTGAAATAGGAATTAATGTAAGAGAACTTTTCAGGAGAGCCTAAAACACTTTTTTTTCGAAAATGTTCAATAACTTTTTTGTTTCTTAAGCTATTAAAATGACGTCTATAGGAAAGTTTCTTAGATTTTTGTGATTAACATCATTATTTCTTTAAATAAACTTTAACACCTTTAAAACCTTCTAGTTTCGAAGATACTGTGTTACCTTAAGAACTACCTTATTACCTTTGATTATAGATACTACCTTAAGAAAAAAAAAAGATGTCCCTTACATTAACAAAATTTCGATCAAAAACAAATAAAAATGATATAACTGTCACGTGAAAAAAACTGACTGTTGAAGTTGACGTAAGTCTTTATATTTTGTCAATTTAAAGTAGCTAGGTAAACAAAAAATGCGGGATTTAATACCTTATCGGTATCGTTTTAGAGTTTATGCCCTAACATAGGTATTTGTCAGTATAATAACTAGTATGTAGATCACCATTTCGGTACGCTAACTGATTTATCCTGTTAAAATTTAAGTAGGTAAATTATATCCGAATGCAGCGCAGAATGTATTTCATTGGATTTAAACTGTAATGTAAAAATTAGAGTACTTAGTTGTAAAAATTAAATCAATTTTTAACTCCAACTAATCATAGGCAACATGGATTAATTTAGTCATTTTATAAAACAGTTTAATTGTAGAAACACGATGAAATTAATATTACATAGATTGCAAGCATTGATATATTGTTATTCAACTTGCATTGTTATGTTCAATTATTAATAACTACAACTTGCTACTCCAAAGTTTTGCGTTTGATTTAAAACCACTGTAAACGGTGACATTATGACGTATTAATTGCTGAAGTGGCGGTGGGCAGGTCTTATTTGCAGCGGGACGGATAACCGATGAACAGGTAAGTGTTAGTTTAGTTAACAAACACGAATTATGTTATTAAACTTAGTTTATGGTACGTACTGTGAGAGATATATTGTAAAAAATATAATGTGCTATAGTTTTGTCGCAGACCATATTATTATCAGTGCAGGACATCAAACTTGCCGTGATTGCAGCGATATTTACAAGGTCAATGATCAAAGATGTTTGCCTCCAGCCGTTTCCCTTTGTTCTAGTTTTCCTTATAACAAACATACAACTTTGACTATATTTTTCTAACACATCAACAGAAAAACCTTTAGTTTATTTTAATATAAATATACACTGTCATACGTGTCCTAAAAATACATTCTAGACAATTATTATAGTGAAAATACAATGATGTATTTCAGAATTCTCACTTTCATCATACAAAGACACTTATTGTCTATAAAAACAGTCACATTGTTTCGATTTCGATAAAACGTCCATACGAGTAATTTCACTTTTATGTTATATTTTTGGGAACAATGTATCTCGAGCAAAGTTTTTCCCTTTCCTTCACTGTCGTCATTTCTGAAAAATGATTGTCCGTACGATTATCATTCTGTTTTACATTTCCATCCGGTAAATGATTGATCAATGATCGTTCAGGTTTCGGTATGCTGTCGCAGTAGCCACAGTTCTGGGAGGAAGGCTGTAGAGTGCTGCTCACAGAACGACTTATTCTTAGGGACTGATGGTTGTTGTAGTTGCTCGTTTCACTATCCTGGCTGTTTTGCCTTCTCGCCTTGTTATTGATATTCCATGTTTCATTTCTAAAATAATTACCTGTAAGTAGACAACGTGGTGGAATTAAAAATATGTTTATAAAAGTTCAGAGCCTGTATCTTTAGGAATATTAAATTTTATTATAATTATCCCACCTTAAGTCCGGATTAAACATTATCCCATTATCCCGAAATATCAGTGTTAATAATCTTTATTTATATGTACAGATGTCAAACATCTTAGAGCCGGATAAGTACCTAGCATAAATGATAGCATAGCATAAATAAATGATTTTCCATTTTAGACTGAATTTAAACGAAGACATGTTTTAGGAATTTTGATAATATCTCATGTTTTTCATAAATTAGAATATACTATACTTATTCCCGAAGTGGTTTTGAGTTAATTGACACGAAACTTTATATACCTAATTATATTTTTGAAAAAATCCAAGAATTTGAGCTTTGTATTAGCAATTTTAAAAAATAAAGAAGAATAAGAAAAAATAAAAAGAGTACCTCAAAAAGTACCTTTTCATTTCTATTAACTCCGAATTGTGAACGGATTTCATGATTTTTGTCTTCGGAAATATTGTCATATAAATGAATGTCATATAAATATAGCATAAATAATTTAAATATAAATTAATAACTTAATTGAAAATATAATGATAATAAGAATGTCATGAGTATGCAGTTTTGCAGCTTAATACACTACAAAGGGTTCTGTGACCCCCAATACGCGAATGTAAGTTTAATAATGTACAAAACAATGTAAGAATGTAATGTACAAAACATTTGCGTCACACCATTAAACAGCCAGAAGATCTACAATAGGTTAGCTTACATCATTGTACAGCTGCAGGCGTATAAATTAAATTTTCTTACTCCATTTAAGCAGCCCATAGATTAATTAATAATTGGTGGAAGCCAACTGTACAGATTGTATAGTTATAAGTGTGTTGGATGCTGCTATGGAGCTTTTAGAAGTTTTCACTACCATTAAAAGTCACATAATATAATGCTGTTCGATCGTCTCGCTCGTTAAGTGAATTTTGTGGAAAGTAATTATAACGAGTGTAGCGTGGTTATGTGTTGTGAATAAATATTGTCACAAAGATTTCCGTTTTTGAAAACGATGGTTTTCAAAATATTCATTGCACTCAATAATCTTTTCAAAATGAAACCTTTCTATACATACTATAATTTGTAATTCAATCAATAGTCACGCCTCATAGAATATGGTCGCCTTTAATATCTTCCACTTCCAACTTATTCCAAGGAAGTAAATTACTTTATAGAACAAATATTTTTTGTCAAGTTTGGCAGCTCGTAAGTTACGTAAACGTTTATGATAAACAGCAAAAACATACCCAAATATAGATTGTCGGCAACGCCAATTATAATTATCACTGGTGTTCACATGTTTACCATCAATAGTGTAGGTACCGCAAGGAACACAAAATTGAATTCCTTTCTTTTCTTTTTAATACAATTTTTCATAATTTTATCATCATTTTTAACTAGTCCTGTACTCATATATACATATAATAAAATAATAACAAAGCCGTGTCTGTATATTTAATATTTTTTGAAAAAGTCTGTACTTACAGACGAGTGACAGACACGTCAGACCTCAAAATAATATTGGAGATGGTGCAATTTTTCTAACACCCTGATTTTTGTGTATTTCTGATATAGAATAGACCAATATAGATTGACCCACACGTGCCAGTGTTAGAAACATGATAATCGCCGAGTGATAACATTTTAAAGTCTTATTAAAAGCTGCATGGGTAGACTTGTCACTGGTCATCATGTAAGTACTCAACAATCATACATGTACCAATTTTAGGCAAATTAGAGGAATTTGCAAGTACAAATGGAGCAGCAACGTTCATTGTGCAGTTTCGAATGCAATATTGTCGTAAATAACCAGAAGTTCAAACTCAGAATGAAAGAAAACCAACCGCAGTCAGTTCACAAGTTATGTTTTTGTTTGTTCAGCTCGATGACAGTCAACTTTGAAGTTTACTTTGATCTGTGGTGACATTACTATTTTTTATACATTATGACAAAAGTAGCAATCCAGACAGCCGTAACTGTGACATCATCGCCCATATTTCACATGTTTCGCTATAATTTCCTAGTCATTTGTCCAAAAAAAATGAAACTCGTACGATATGTTGTACGTGTCTAATTCTTTCGAAAAAATAATATAAAGAAAATGTATTTAAATGTAGAGAATGTATGTATTAAAAAATGTATCATATCCTCATTTTTGAAATTTTTGTCTATCACGCAGAAACTACCGAGCGGGTTTTAATGAAACTTGTCATAATTATAACTTATCCGCCGATATAACATGTAGGATACTTTTATGCAGATCAATTATAAAGTTTCACGTGAATCAAGCTAACCACACACGTCAGCGCGCGCGATGTCGGGATTTTCGCTAGTAAACTATGAAATACTAATATTAAAAATCTTACGAACAGGTACTTAAATATCACGGAAAGAAAAGAAGTAAGTACACTTTAGAGTACATTGAAAGAATAAAGTAATTTGAATAAATAGTAAATATACAGAAGGTGGCTATATCGCACGGTTCACACACGCATAAGCAGACATTCATGCATACATGCATTTTTTTCCTTATATATACATGTATGCACAACAAATTATATATATATATATATACATATCTTTTTATAATTCAATCTTTGTTTATAAGCTTGTTTTATTTGTACTTTTAATATATAAGTTATAATTATTGTATAAGCATACAATTGTCATTTATTGGGGAGGACACTAGCTCCTGTGATACAGGTTTACCTACTTCAGGAGTTGGGGTTTCATATCATATATGTGAACAAAAAATCTATTAACAATAAAGATTTATTATTATTATTATATCGCTAAAGCGATTTCTTTCACACAATTGTAGTTGTCAAATCTGAACTTGTGTCCGAAGACCCAATATTTTACTAGGGAGAGTAGAGAAAAGATAAGTTTAACAGAATAGGACAATTACTTGTTCATTTAATACAAAATAACAATTAGAACAATTTCAATGCAGGGAAAACTTTTAGGTAACTATGTACCGCATAGGTTACTGCATTAGTTTCAATAGAATTGTATAAGATTGTATGCAGAATCGGCATTCTAGACAAACTCTCGTAGTTTTTAGAATGTTATGAATAGAATGTTACCTTTTAAGTTTTGTTATTCTAAATAAATTCTAAATGATAAATAAAAAAATAGCCCAAAGTTTTTCCTACTTTGAAATTCAGAAATTTCCCACTTTATCAGTCTCGCTCATTTTAAGTAAGCCACGAGTATGTACAGATACTCACTTGTATCTCGTATAAGTAGGTGAATAAGTATCTTGTATAAGTAGGTGTATAAGTACTTCAAATCCAGGATGTCCATAATGTTCAATGAATATTACATTATAATTATTAATAAATATAAAATGTATTTTGTTGTTGTTTTTTTATTAATTTATTAAATGGTCTGTTGTCGAGTTGTTTTTAAATTATTTGGATTTCAGTAACTTCACGCTTGTTAGTTAAAATATTAATTAAGCTACTTATCTATTTATGGTACAGGGCGTAGCTGTCTTAAGAGGAATAAAGACTGAAAAAGAAAATAGTTTTTTTGTTTCCTATTGTAATGTCTATATCATCAAATCTGCTAATGGTGCTAAGTGAGTGGCACCGGGTCGCCAGTGGTTCATGTTAGGGGGGTTCTAAGTTTAGATTCATAGACATGAGGTTGTGAGTTTGTACCCCCGATTGTACCAGTAAGTTTCTTACTTAATTACATTTTTCACGGATTTGTAAATTATCGCTAACTTGGCAATAGGGAAAACGTCGAGAGGAAGCGCTCATGATCAATAATTTAAATCTGGGGCATATGTGTGTGTGACATTCCCCAATTTGCACTGGACCCCCTGGGGTGGATTATGGCTCGAAAGCCTATTGATTACAAGGAGAACGTTATAGGCTGAATCGAAAATGAGTAATTGGGTTAGGATAGAAATTAGGTTGCTTTGGAGAAGTCGATCAGAGGGTCGAAGACAGTTCTCTGACCTTCTGGTCATTATCAAGCTTTAATTATATGTATTTCTGAATATATTATTTTGTAAAATACTAAATAAAACACTATACTTTTCCAAAATGTGGTCGCCTGATATTGACCAAGCGCTAGCAGATATCTTGGTATGTTATAGTGTATGTAATCGCCCAATTTTACTACAACAAAATTTGGACCCTGTCATACCACATCTTAGAGACTTTTCTTTTCGATAAAAAATGACAGAAGAACAGTCAACGTGGACGAAGTGAAAGAAATATTTTCGGATCCCTGCACTGGAGTTTTTTTGTAATTGTCAACCATAAAGTCTGGCCTACTTGAATGATTTGAGATGTGGACGCTGGCTTGGTATCGATTTGGATCGAGGTGTTATACTCGTAGTCTTCGTTTGAACGTTCTCTATTAGAGACGGCTCCTGGTCCTGAGCCTGCCTTTTGTGGAGTCTCAGTTCAAAGAAGCACAGGTATAATATATGTATTTACCTGAGTGCTCTGTCCCACTGGAGGTTGGATTTCTAGCGAGGGCCATCGCTGTGTAAGAGCAGCGCTGCGTCGGCGGTAGTTCACGCATACCGCAACATCGCAGCAACGTGTTCTGAAAATAATCGTCTGCGGACTATAACTTTTTGGATTAGGTTTCAGTATGAATTATAAATGTAAAATTAAAGACACCACAATTAAGTCTGCTTTCCAAAACCTCCTTGACAATATACATCGTGTTATGTTTCTTTATTTATTTATTTTCGTACACCATCAACGGCAGCGTGGTTCTACCAGGAGGCATACTTCCCAGCAAGGCCACGAAATCTCTAATATGTAAAATCTCGTAAATCCTTGTAGTACTAATTTTCATGAATATATACAAATTAGCACATTTAAAAATAAAACTATACACTGCAAAGAAAAAGCGTTCTGAGAAAAACTTTGTTTCAGGTTGAAATGGTACTCTTACGACTGAGTTTCAAAACGCGCAAATAGTTTTATTGTTAAATATGGTGTGTCCCTTTTCATCTTCACATCACAATGAGTAAACGTCTTGTTTTCAAAATGAGCCCAGTAGTTTCTTTCTGACATATATAAACAAACAAACTCACAGTAACATTTACGAATACATTTATATGGTTACCTTGAAAGCGTCCCGGAATTTGTTCGACATGATGTGGTATAGGATGGGGTTGATGCACGTAGAGATGTAGTAGAATATTCCAGAAATGTATGTAAGTATTAGATATACGAAAAACAGTGCTTGCGAGCGAGGCTTATGGTTCTCCTTGGTGCCATAGATCGCTACTAGCCTCTGAGCTTGGAAGGGTGCCCAGCAGATGAAGAACGCTATCACTACAGCCACTGGTAACAGAAAAGACAGAAATTTTTTTTGCTTAGCAATTATGTCAGTGTGCAAATAATAACCAATGCACGGTATGTCAGAATTTTAGTGCTCAATCCTGGTTCTATGAATGACGAAACGACTAGGTAGTACTCTTGGAACGGACATTTATGTAAAATTATGGAAGATGTAAGAAGCGTGGAAAGACCTAAGTAATGTAAAGTATTGTTTGCAAATTACGAACCGTTTTCCTTCAATTATAATTTGTTTCATTTGTGTGCTAATGCATGGAATCTTATGGTGAAGGAATACAAATTGGCGAATTGATTGGGAATTTTACATTTATATAGAATTTTTGTTCTATAAATCCTTCTAGTAATTGTAAGAATTCAGTACAAATGTTTCTTCTAGTGGAGCTAAGTTTAGCAATTTATTTCTTCTTATATGAATACACTAAATCAAATCAAAGTACGTGCACGGAATCAAGGCTGTCGTAGTGTCGTGGGTGAGGTGGGTGTACTCGTAATGTTGAAAAACAGTCTGCTGCAGTCATTAATTTTGAGCAGGGTTAGAAAATTGGGCACATAAATAACAGAACGAACTTATTGTTCAGCTCAATACGATACAACCAATAATGCAACTATATTAAAAGTGTAGTATAGGTACCACGTATACTGTAGTAGGTTACAGTATAGGTATTACTAGTTTTCTAAGTATTGTGGTAATAATTATAAAGGTATTTTCTTACCTAACATTTTGACGACCCTTCTCGTCGATTGACTGTGTTTCCGTCGCACTTTGGGAGTGCACATCAAACTTCCTCCGGTTTCTTTCGGAATTTGACTCTCTTTACTGATATTCGTCTCCCTTAGCCTCAATCCGATCAATGAATACAGTACGGTGATCAGAATCATGGGCGCGAAGAAGAAAAAGAAAGTGGAAATCTCGAACGAGTGCTCGATGATGACACGTGTCTGTAGGCACAATGTTACGCCACTGTTTTCCCTTATGCCGAATTGTAAAGCCTGCGGGAGTGCCAGTGCGAAGGCAGCTACCCATAGCAATATAACGTGTTTTATGGCACGCGACAGCTTTGACATTTTATGCGACACAAAGGGATGACATATTGCCAGATATCTCTCTATCGTAAACAATGTTATGGTTAACACGCTCGCATTCGTTGAAGTCTCTGCCGCTAAGCCTCTTAATAAACAGAATGAAGCTCCGAACACATACGGCCACTTTGACCAAATTGAATACATTTCTTGAGGCATGCCGCTCACGAGCAAAAGTAGATCCGATATTGCCAAACTAAATAGGTAGTAGTTCGTAGCTGTATGCATACTCTTGTTACGAATTATAACTATGCAAGTAAATATGTTACCAAATAACCCTGTAATAAATATAAGTGCATAAATTATTGTAATGGGGATCACGATATATAGTGCATCCCTCTGTGGTCCGTATATGAGAGTGGGGTCCACTGAGGACGAAATCTTAATGGTCCCATTTGTGTCATTTACTAATGAACTCATTGTGCTAATTACAAGTCATCGATAAGTCGTAACGGTGAATCATTCATTGCGAAACTTTGTCATGTTCCCTTTTTTCCATTTCCGGATTCCGACTCTGTAAAGAAGAAATTGTTATATTAATTTAAAAGTACAAATGTTTTTATATTGTTATTACATTTATACAGTGTTCAGCGAATCAAATTAACATAGGTAAATAGTTTATGATTAATAAGTTTTTGAAATCATGTGTTTTTACGATGTTTGAGATGTAATGATTGTAATCATTTATGCAGGATCAATGTTTAAAAATGTCTTTTTAGAATGTTTTAAACTAAAACTAACCTGTAAATATCTAATTTGTATATAAAAACAATCGGAAAAATTCATTGTAATAATAATAATACCAGTAATAACAACGCATTGATAGATTGGCTATCGATAAACATGCAGAAAACGTTCTCTTGGACATAAACGGGCAATTTCTTAAATGAGGAGCTTTTCTCTTAACGAAGTGTTCTGAAGGTGTGTATGTATCTACTGCATAATAGAAAGAATTGAATTGTTTTTCTATTTGTATGGAGTTACTCTGTGCAAGTCAATAAATTTCCGCGAGGTTCTGCGAAAAATGTTAGCGAAGGACGTTCAATCACGAACCATGAAGGTTTTTTTTAATTGTCATGAGTGTACAAGTACCTACAAGTCGGAGAATGTAAGACAAGTCGTCATAAATAAGTACTAGAAAATATAACATTTGTAAAAAATCCTTGAAATTATAGCAATATAAATATCTCTCGGTTGTTACATTATTTGTGAGAAAACGTGTCGCCATTCTTTACAATTTTCTCAAACTCCCTTTCATGTATACATTTCATGGTTCCTTAATTCATTTGTATTTGAATACCGACGATAATACGAGTTTATGAATACTCGGAATGGTCCCGATGAATTGATAAGGCACGCAAATTATATAGAGGGGAGGAGAATAATATCAATTGAAAGCATTGTGAGATTGTAATATAAGCATTGTTTACACAGATTTTTACAAACAAAACAGTGTTGTAGTACAAAAAAAACAGGCAGAGTTCGAAGTACCCACTTATACGTTTTTTTTAACGAGTGGTAAACACGATAAATAATGAGAAATATCGTGTGATGACATGGAAAAAGAGGTCGAGTCATGAAAATTAATAAACTGAGTTATTTTTAACAAAATTAAAACATATAAGGTGGAAGATGCTTCGAAAATGTGCCATAAATATTTTTCCTATAAAAGAAAAAAGTAGGTACTACTAGCATATTATGGATTCGTTTAGTGACAAGTTTGATTTAAATGAAAATTGAATGACAGAAAAAATATCCAGTTTCTTATGAGTTAAGTACCAACAGTAAAGTACTACTTTGAACGATCGTCTTCATTACTTGCCAATCTTCATATTCGTCTGGTCTGAAGAAACAGACGGGCTGACATTATAAAAAAAAGGCTTGTATTTTTTTCTTTATATATGGCAATGATACAATTAGCACATTCTGCCTGTGTCAAATTTTCTTCGTAGTAAATGTCAAAGTCTAAAACGTATCCTGCCAATGACGAGTCCCGTAGAATTAAGTTAGGAGCCGCTCAGTTAAGCGATAGTAGGTTTACTGAGGACAGAGGAGGACTCCTTGGAAGCACACTAAAAATGTAGTCCTATGCTTTTATTTGATTATCATCACGCACGAAAAACACTTTGAAGTTTAATAAACTATCACTATTTGATCATGAAACGCCTAACACACAATTTTTACAATAATTAAACGAAAACCCAACTTCACTCCTCGAGTTCCCTCCAAAAAGTTAAGGCTTTTGTATTTAAACGAGCAACAAAAAATACCAATATCAAGGAAAAAAATATGAGGCAATCAGATTCAACAAAACAAACTATTTTCGAATAACTGAAATAAATATTTTTAAATTATTAAGAATAACATCACAAAGTCGACGGAATCCCTATTTCTTTATTGTCTTTGGAGAACGGAATTAAACCCACCTTTAAATTGGTTGCCATCGATGTGCAGCTCGACAGATCGATCTTTTGAACATTGTTATTAACTTAAGTAAATTATAATTAAAATTTAGGTAGGTACTTTTTTATTTACATATTATAACGAAATGACATTTATTGTTGCAAACATACATTTATATTTATTTACATTTATACATTTAAAACTACAATATGTAAATTATGAATAAATCTATTGGAACTGCAGAATCGTATAGGAATATGTGTAAGTGGTAGTTGTGGTAGACATGATTAAGATTGCAGTAGAACTGGTTTTATTGAAATGAATAATTGATAATTGCTAGCAATTGAAGACTTATTTATTGTATAAAATGTTGATCTTATTAATACTATAGGGAAACCCACTTGAATGTAACTATTTAATAGTCTAGCTAGAAACTTGTGGTTGACACTTGTTGGTTCTAAAATACAGTCGGTACCTACAGTTAGTATATTTTATATTCTAATTATACCGAAATAACGCAAGACACGTCTACTAATTTCAAATATAAAATAGGTTCTAGCTGAAAATAAGATTATTTTAGGAATAAATCCAAAATTACAACCGTATATTTTTGTTGTTCTTTCTAAAACCTTCATAGTGCTCATTACTTACATAGTATCTACAATGTAATGACATCATCATATATAATACACATCTTGCTTATATGAAAAATAGTAAACACATTGGCAACTTGGTTTCGTTTAATTACTCGAGAAAACTCGACTGGGTTTTTGTTTGATTATTGTTAAAATTGTGTATTGTGGATTTTGTGTTTTAATATAATGATAGTATATTAAACTTCAGAATATTTTTGTGCGTAATGTTTGTGATACTGAAATAAAAGCATAAGACTGCATTTTTGGTGTGCTTCCACGGAATCCAACCCTTCTAGCCGCAATAAACCTACTATCACTTTAGTGAGCTACTCCTGACTTACTTCGACGGGACTGGACGTTCACGAAATGCGTTTTAATTTTTTTCATTTTAAAATTATTAATTACGAAGAAAACTAGACACTTTCATAATGTGCTAATTGCGATATTGCCATATGAAAAAAAGAAAAATATTTTTTAATATTCATACCACGAGTGTAATAATTAGATTTTAACAGAATAAAAGGCGAAACAATTAATTAATTTTACTTGATTAAGTATTAGCGAATTTCGTTAGACGGAGCTTACAATTACAGCTTAGGTTCACCTAATAGAGCCTTAGGGAACAACCATTTAACCTTTTGACATTGTCTACTTTATTTTTATTTTTACTTGGATATTTATTTTTCTTTTCTTATTCAAATGCGTTACTTGATTTCCTCAGAGAAACTGACTACGAAAGCAAAGATGTAATAAGTAATCGTGATGAAGCAAAATAAATAGCTTGCTATTTATAGCTTGTCATCAGAACGATGAGACGAAGATATATAATTTGCTTAGTATATAAATTACTTTATACATGAAGCTAGTTTACCTATATAATTGCTTTTGTTACTTCATAATTAGCGACTGTAAAATATCTATTGTATGCATTTTTTAATTGTATATTTGATTGTGCATACTCGTTGATCTAGGACACATAGGACACGTTGATCTAGGTCTTTCACTGTAGGCACTTAAATTTCATTAATATTCATTAATTTATGTGTGATGTCACAGTCATGTAATTCATAAAGATATACGTAGCAACGTACTCGTAGTAAGGAATTTGGATAAAAATGACTATCCTATATTTTAATTCAGAACATAAAGATTGTTCCAGAATTATCGTTCTGCAATATTGTTTAATTTTAAGTTATAGTTATAAAATAAGTTATTGTTATTAAGTTTTATAAAAATCAGCCAAGTGGTGATTGTGTTGCGTACACGATGGAACAGAGAGACAAAAGTCGTTGTTTTGGGTTCCGTATTATCCGTCAAATTACATTTAAAAGAAAATGTGTACGATCAAAACTTTGCTACGATTTTAATACATCCAGTATAGAAATATTAGTATTATTAATATTAAACCTAAAAACGACATGAATATGAATGTCGTTTTTACTTAAATGCACGTACAAAAACTATGTAATTTACACTATTAATTCACGTATTAAGTATGTAAAAATAAATATGCATGTAACATTCATACGTTATTTACATTTTCTGTCGTAGAACAGATCTTATCAATCTTTTATTTTTTCGCTGCCCATAATTGATGACCTTAAAACGTTGGTCACCGAATGGTCACCGAGCGTTCGCACACATTAAACACACTATATCTATACATACCATATACACATACATTACATATTCTTTCCTTAATCTGCAAAGGTGGGCAGCGCATCCGGGAGCGTGCCAACGTTTGTCATTTTGGACTGATGTGGGTATCGCGTTCGCGGATGTCTATGGACGACATTATCCACTTACCATCAGGTGGACTGTATGCTCGTCTGCCGCCTTTTTCTATAATAAAAAAAACAAAACAAAATATAGTAAAAGGCCGAAAGTATTACATATCGACTATGATCTGTTAGCTTCGGTTTTGTGCCGTACTCGCCTATCTCTTCTATATAAAAAGGTACTAAAAATTTGAAGAATTCTGATGAATTCTAAAGAATGTATTATCACGTAAAATACTCGTAATATATATAATTAGTTATTTAACCGTAACCAGCTCTTTTCTTTTTTGTCGTCCGCTGGACATGGGTCTCGTCATGAATATGGTCTTGTGTATGAGGGGCGTATGGCCTAAAAACTTCAAACTTCGGGTAAAAACCCGAAGTTGGCGTCAAATTGTACAACTTTTCAGAGCATTCCCCATTATACACGCGGTATATAATCTATTCAACAACATATAACCACATAACAACATAGGATTCGTAAAGCTCAAATTTTTGTCTAAACACTTTTTCTAAAAAATAGCGAAATCTATCTTTCAACTGGTTTCTTTATTTTTGCATTGACTTTTGGACCAAAGTTGAGGGGGAGAGTGCACGGTGCAATCCAACAGCCGCTGGTCTCGACCGAACACATCCACTACACATGGACTGGCCTCGCTACCCCCTCTCTCACAGCAGACCTTGAAATATACTGCATTTCCCACTTTATCTTATTTCCCCAATGCACATGCGTGTTGCGGTAGTGAGTGAGTCTCCAAAGGTAGGTTGCATACGGCGTCGTGCCAACATATGTCATTTTGGACTAATGTTGACAAGTATATTGCGGGTGTCCATGCGCTACAGCATCCACTTACCATCAGGTGGACTGTATGCTCGTATGCCGCCTTCGTTCATAAAAAAATTAACCATTATTCCTTGGTGTGACTGCACTTTAATACATTGAACAGAGCAATTTTCACGGAAAAGCATTAATATGCATTATAGTGGAGTGTAGGCTTTCTCGGCCGGTGTCCATATTAATTGAATCTTCCGGCCTACTTGGCCGAGGTCTTCTGGAATCTCTTTTCTTTCTTCCAAACGTTTCGTCAACAACTGCGGTTGACATCTTCAGTGGCGACTGCGTTCACTTTCGGAGAGATGTTATCTCTTCGGCTTCTCGAGCGCAACTGAGTCGCCACTGAAGATGTCCACCGCAGTTGTTGACGAAACGTTTGGAAGAAAGAAAAGAGATTCCAGAAGACCTCGGCCAAGTAGCCCGGAAGATTCGATTAATATTAATATGCATTACCTACAGTGTAGGTTTCGTGAAATAAAACTGAATTAATTATCTGAAAATTGGCAGTGCAGTCGGTGCCAGTTTATTTTTAGAAGGGAAATAAAATGAGCAGCAAAAATAATGAAAATGGCAGCAAATTTAAAGGTGGGTTAGGTTTAGATCCACTTGATCATGACATTCTTAGTAATTTATAATTATTTATTTCCATAGATATGGATGATATGGCTGATGGTACAGCTTACGTCTCTCCACTGCTGTATATAGGCTAGATATAGGCCTCTCCCAGGGCTCGCCACTACACACCATCCTAGTCTCTCCTCATCCAACCACCACCAGCGAATTTCTTAAAGTTGTCGGTTCCCCTGGCCGGAGGGCATACGTGGCCTCCATTCGAGGACTAGTCTACCCCAACGGCCGTCGGTCCTGCGGCAATGTATGACCTGTCCATTGCCACTTCAATGTGCCGATTCTACGAGCTATGTCCGCGAATGTCCTTGTTTCAGATCCTAACCCGCAAAGAAACTACGAGCATAGCTCTCTTCATAGCTCGCTGAGTGACTTTGAACTTATGGATCAGGCCTACCGTTAGAGGCTACGTTTTGGCATACGTCATAATTGGCAGGACATACTGATTAAAGTCTTTCGTCTTCAAGCATTATGGTATAGGCGACGAGAAGAGCCGACGCATTATCCCAAATGCTGCCCATCTGAACTGAATGCGTATATCGACCTGCTTGCTGAAGTTGGACTTGCCTAGTTGGACTGTTTGTCCTAGGTAGACTAGGTAGTCAACAACTTCAATTTCGATGTTTATCAGACCCGGAGAACGTGTATATTGAATATGATTTTTGTTTTGTCTTGGTTCATTCCGAGACAGACGCGTCGTGATGTTGCGTTAAGGTCGTTTTAACGTTGCGTTAAGTATTTAACTTAAATCTTCCAGCGATTCTGCCATGATGACTATGTCATCGGCAAAGCGAAAATGCGAAATGTAATCACCATTTACATTGACTCCACGTCCTTTTCAGTCCAGCATCCTAAATGCATGTTGCAGCGCGTTTGTGAACAGTTTCGGAGATATAATATCTCCCTGTCTACATATAGTTTTATATATAATAATAAATAATATAAATAAGTTTATTTTTCTAAAGTGGTTTCCGAGTATTTTCTGTAATCACTGTAGAGTAATCAGCTTGAACTGATATATGCCGTTTTATACCAGTCAACCACCAGAACATATAGTAATAAGAACGCGAGTGCAATTTAGTTATTTATATTTTTCGGTTAGAAAGCTTTGGTGCATAATCTGTTTGCTTTGGCTTGGGAAAATTATTCCATCCCCTACATGGAAATATTCGTATTTTACACACATATTTATTATACAGGCTGTAACCGATTAATTGGGTTTTTGAAACAAAAAAATATCATTTTTTTTTATGTATTTTAAAACTTTATCATAAATTATATTAATAATCGATTCGAAATACTCTTAAAAAATGTTTATTTAATTTATTATAAACAATTTAAAAGTGATAAAATTTTAAAAAGAATCACGTGACTACAAACGCGCTACGATTGGTCGCCATGTTTGTGACGTCATAATGTTAAAAGGATTTCTCGATAGTACAGTATCACAGGCTTCTACATGTAAATTGACGACAAATACCCGACATTTAGTTTAAAAAATTATTTATATTAACTACTTTTATTTAGTTATGTGTGATAAAGGATTTATAAAGGCTAATTCCGATAATATACCTGATGTGGATATATTTATGATAACAGATTTTCTTAAAAATGATATTCGGTTTAATTCAGCTGAAGTTCGAGGTGCTAAAGCATCAAGGTAAGTTTATAAAAAAAAATATTGTAAATTAAAATATTAAATATAACTTTTTAATTAAAGTGAAAAAAAAAAACTAAAAATAGTTTTGTTATAAAATGTGTATATGATCTTTCCATTAATGATAAAAAAATTTTTTTTTCAAAAACCCAATTCCCGAAACCTGAAACCGTGGATTTCGTTATTCTGAGTATTTATGAGTTAATTAACCAAAATACATTGACGATGATATTTACTAAATACAAAGCCTAAAAATGATAATAAAAAAGGATTATTTTGTTAATGATTTCTCATGTCAATCAATTCAATTCATGATCACAATCGATGACTTCAAGCTCCGTAAATTGGCGGGTTACAGCTTTTACAATAAATATGTGTGCTAAATGCGAAAATTTTAAAAGTTACATCAGCTTAAAAATAACAAATAATTTTGGGTAGAATATTAAGGTTTAGAAAATCGATGTTGTTTAAACAATAATAGGGAATTTCATTCGATTCAAGAGAGATTTTTTAAAATAAATTAGCACAAACTGTGAGTAGGTAATTAGCTTTTATTAATTACTCTGTATGAAGCTGGAAAAAAATCTAAAGAAGTACATCATCCATATGGGAATTTGCTCCTAATCCATGACATCCTTGGATGTATGTACTATTACATGCATCATCGGTCGGTGACAACTATTCGGTGACATCGGAGCCATTTCACTTTCAGATGTAAATGCAAATACGATATGGGAACATCTAAGGATGCATGCAATAAAAGCGGTGTGTTCATTATATATCAACATATGGTGAATAGAAGCCCTGCTTGTAGCGCAGTACATTATATATCACCATATAGTCAATAGAAGCCCCGCTTGTAGCGCAGTATATTATATATCAACATATAGTCAATAGAAGCCCTACTTGTAGCGGAGTACATTATATATCACCATATAGTCAATAGAAGCCCTGCTTGTAGCGCAGTACATTATATGTCACCATATAGTCAATAGAAGCCCCGCTTGTAGCGCAGTACATTACCATATATATCACCATATAGTCAATAGAAGCCCCGCTTGTAGCGCAGTACATTACCATATATATCACCATATAGTCAATAGAAGCCCCGCTTGTAGCGCAGTACATTATATATCACCATATAGTCAATAGAAGCCCCGCTTGTAGCGCAGTACATTAATATCACCATATAGTCAACAGAAGCCCCGCTTGTAGCGCAGTACATCCGTATTCCCTACACGGTCGGAGAAATATTTGTTAGAAAACTTTTGATCTAACCTTAATAATTATTTTTAGTAATTAATATTATTATATTATTATTTGTGTTAGTATCTCACCAATTCTATTCAGTTTGGTTTTGTTAGTACAAATTATATTAAAATGCTAAAAGTTATACTTTTTAAACATTAAAAACATCCACATTCCAAGCAAGTATAGATGTGTAAACTTTGATTAAGAGATTTTCTGACTTAAAATGTCGTTGTTTCTGTTCAAATAGCTGTTATATCAGTCTCGGGAAAGTAGAACCCGATATAAGGTAAGGTATATAAGGTTTTCAGATAATGTCACATTAATTTTTATTTCGTGTTATGAGATTAAAATAACTTTGCGGATTCTACTTGACTTAATTGTCTATGGTTAGAAAAGCTGTCTAGAAAGGTTGTTAGTAATGCATAATATCAATATCAAATTTCATAATATCAAATTTCAAGCTATTACGCCGAAAAGTTACTGGACAATAAGAGTTCATAATAGATACTCAAATAGCTGTAAAAGTTACTTTATGCTCATCCACCGAGCAGCTAGTGAACAGTATAATCACTAATCCAGTGCCATATTTCTATATGAGAGTGACTTATTCCGAACTATATTGGTTTGAATTCAATTGTTTGTAAGTTATAAAGACAACGAAATAACATATTTTGTTGTGACTGTTTACGATAGATCTGGGATATCCTATATAACGTTTAGTACTGTTTGAAAATGAAGTGTGGGTTTTCGTGCCTTAAAGAGGTTTAAGGCTACGTGTGGTAAGGTGGCTTAAACCACATATTCCATAAAATTAAATTTACGCCTCTGAGTAATCCATAAAATAATTCTAACAAGACTGATTACTTTATAACCCTGTCATTTGACGAGACCAAATGTGCGAATTACGAGTAATCGAAACAGATTATTAATTACGTGTAATATTAAAGTCAATTATTTTTGACAGGTACTCGAGACTAATCTTCACTGGTAGTCTTCTAAGAGGTCTTGTACTAAGAATTTCTATCGTAGCAGTCTACTTTCGTTTGATCAAAGGGCTCGCATTTAATTAATAAATAAAGTAAGTTGTAGTTCTGGAGGCATTTTCTGGATTTAATTCCCTTTTATGAATCCTTTAGATGAAAATCGCAATAGCAAACCGTTTATTTGCAATTCGTGTCAGGAGATTTAAAGGAAATAATTCTTTCATCTCATAAAGGCGAATTACGCTTAGTAGTGGTTGTGGTCGTACATGCAGGTACATTAACTAAACCTACGCTAAGGTTGTAGATTTAATAAACTATGGCGTAATTTTCATTAATTTGACCAATATTGGAATTTACCTTCAAATAGGATTTTTTGTGGAATTTACTTAACAAGTTTATGTGGAAGATGTTTCGAAGAACATTATAGAACTTTAAGTGTAGACAACGTAAATTTGTCAAATATCGGGAATAATTGATCAGATTTTGATCACCAATTTTGAATATTTTGTAGCGTATTTAGCTCGAAATGTTTTATAAAACATCATTTTACGAGTATGTTTAAATCTGTTCATGGGAACGAAGCGGCACGCAAAATTTGTTTTTAAATAAAGACATTTAAAAAAAGATTGTTTGAAAACATAAGTGCATGACTAATATGTTACGTAATAATAATGGATTATGGTTATCACGTGACACATGATTATAACCCACTACGACATTGAGACAGGTTCCGCTGTCTACATGTGGTTGACATTTATTGTAAGACACAATTACATAGGTTTTTCAATTACCTAGATGTACCTAAATGATACACACAGATGCTTAATTCATTTAGCTAATATTTTTTTACATACATAATTTACATTCCAGAAATGTAAGGGCACCATTAACCGCCCTCCATATTTCTGTTTAACCAAAGATTGACTGGCAGAGAATGCCAATATGCATTAAGTCCGCCTTTTGTACAATGTTTCTTTGCGCACTAAAGTTTAAAAAGGTCTAATCTTGTACGTATTTGTGTATCTGTCCTTTATGTTATTCCGTCTCAAAAAACAATTTGTACATCTATAATATTAAAGGTATTCGTAACATACACACATACCATGGATAACATTATACTCGTAATATTAGTGAAATTATGTCAGAGATGGTGTTTAAAATGAATTATTATCTGGAAACTATCGAGATACAGCACTAGAACTTGTTTAATTGTTGTTTGTGAAGGTAGACTGACAGCTAAACTGGTTTCAGTTTTTGAGCTGCCAAACATTATGTAAGACTTGGATAACTGATACGGGTATCAGAATTTTATTTTGTTATAAAACATTCTGCCGGTCATTTTTTACAACGTTTCACAGTATACTCCACCTTACAATATAATATTCACTCGTAGTCAAAGCTAAGCTATAGTTTCGAGTTTCAAAGAAGTGTTAAATTCACCAAGCAAGGGTATTGTTTGATTATTCAGAACATTTTCTTTAACGAAATGGTTTAACATTAAAAGAAAAATAACGTAAAACAAACCTTTTTTAGTAATGAGGGCGCGCAGTAAAATGTTAAAAAAGTAATGTCTTGTGTCGTTTGAAGATCTACAAGGAGATCGAAAGAGGACTTTTAAAGGTTACATTTTAAACCTTGTTGAATAGAAAAGTTTAAAAAAACTTGATTGAGAGAACGTCTTATTAAAATTTTGTAGGGATGTGCGATTTTTGCCTTTTTTAATATTATGTATTCATTGGGACAGTTAGAATATAAGAAATAGTTTTATTTTCATCGTATTTGAATAAGATATTAATAAATTTTGTAAGTGTCTTTATTTATTAAAAGACAATTAAAAGTGAGCGTGGCTTCACCTTTTGGATAAACAAAAAACGGGTCACAAAGCGGATATCAAGAAAGTTTAGCTGTTCCGGTTAAGTTGGTCAAATCTTTCCGAATAAGGTTACATATACCCAGCATCGTAGCTAGGGGTGGCGGCAGGGGTGACTGCCAGGGCCCCAGAACCCAGGGGGCGCAAATTTCGACTCTCTTTCCTAGCAACCTAGTAAAAAAATAACTAGTCAAAAATGTTCATATAATCTATACTCAATATAAAACTAGGGATAACCTAGGGATATAAGAATTCTGTATTGTAATTTTCGAATTTAAAAAAAAAATGTGGGGCATTTAAGTTTAAACTACGCGCTTATACAAAAATATACAGCACAGGAATTTGACAAAATGGCTCGATAAAAAGCTAGAAGTGTTTTTTTAATGTAAATGTCTTAAATCACAAATTTCAGTAATTTCAGTTGAGGGCGCAAAATTCCATCTCGCCCAGGGCGCGACACTACATATACTTACACCGATAATATGTAATATCTATTATATAATATAATACCCCTGTATGTAATATGTATAATAACCCTGTATGTCTACAATAAGTTTTAATTAAATTGGATTTTTTAATTTGTTTGAAAACTGGTAGAGCATTTCATATTGTGCATTTTAGACATATATAATTAATTGTAGATAGATAGATAAAATTCTTTATTGTTACAAGTACATTACGACAAAAATAAGGAACGCTGTACGTTAATTGAACACGTTTAGATCCATATCACACTATAAATGTGTACAAAATGTAACTATATTATAGAATTCTATATAATTGGCCAGTATCTGTTCCTAAAGAAATGAAGGTTAGCTTTCTTGGGTTATTTTTTGCAAATTTCGTAAATCAATCTTGATATTATGCTTAACTTTGTACGCGTTTCTGGCAATACGCCATTAATTTTCCTATAATATAACGCTGTTTATTTTTGCTAAAACTGATGAATCCCTGACCTGTGATTTACGTAGAACTGACTAAAATTATTTCTGGAAGAAAATATATTGAAAATAAGAAAATTGTATAATATAAACTTGTATGACAAGGTTATAAGCAATATTTATTCCATTTGTAATCACGTTCTATTGGAAATTAATAGTTAGTATTGCTACTACTAAAGTAATGTGTACATTATAACGTGATTTAAATTTATTTTGAACGTTATTTATTTTTTAAAGTAATAAAACAATTACAAGTAATGATGAATTATGATAATACTTAATGGGTAATAATTAAATGGGCAGCAGAAATAGTGAAAGTGTCAGCAAATGGGATAACAGCAAATTTAAAGGTGGTTTACTAATTACAAACTACCCATTTCATGGTACATTTATGCACTTTCTAATAAACTTTAAATCATTACAGTAACATATAAAATAGCAAAGATATGTTATTTTTTATAACTCGGGGTCTTCATTTCTATAGTCGAAGTGACATCAAGATGGCACCGCCGATGAATATGATTTAAAATAGCTTTCATATGATACCTCTTACATGAAAATCAGTTACGTAGTTCTCGAGATATCTAGAGATAAAGAACAGTATCCCGGGCCATATTGATGACGTCATAATTCCCCCTTCCACAGTCTGGGAGTGCGTCATCCATTCTTTCCAGCACTTGAGTACTCAGGAGATCATGCTCTAAAAGATTTTGCTAGGTACTGCTATAACCCGAGTGAGTCCCACGGAATTTCCTGATATGTCATTTGGCCCACCCTACTATCTGTCGACTTTGTTTCATTCTTAGTAATTACGAGTAAAAATGTTATTAGTAATTGTTGTTTCCGTTATTCATAAATAGTTTGTTTTGCTGATCATGATTTCCTGATCGTTTAAATACAAGCCAAATATAATTATTGTTTTCTCATTAAATTCAAACCGTTGCGCATAAATTGAAGCTGACATACCTACCGTCATCGAGTGCTGTGTGACACGCAAATTATGCGATGCTACCTAACTGGTTGGTTATTTACTTCATAACAGAGTATAAGTTAAAAAAATAGGTTAGAGATATACGATGATATAGAATACGATGATATACGATATACGATGATGAAAGGCATAACCCGGAAATGATAACATTTCAATACAGCAAAAAACTATAAATGTTATTTTTATAGAGAAAAGGTGGCATACGAGCAGACAGTGCACCTGATGGTAAGTGGATACTGTCGTCCATAGACATCCGCGATATCTGCCACATCAGTCCAGAATGACAAACGTTGGCACGCCCCCGGATGCGCTGCGATCTTTGCAGATAAAGGAATGGATTGGGAAATAGCATGGGATAGGAATGAACTCTGGCATATCTCACTCACTACCGAAACACGTACGTACATTGGGGAAATACGATAAAGTAGATTCATTGTTACATAACTTTGCAATATTTTTCTTACACGAGTTTTTATATATGTCGATAAAATAATTAAGCCATTAACATTAATGATTAATAATAATTATTAATGAAGTAATTATCACTTTCTGTAAAGTGATATTTTCATGCTCATTATTTATTAAAATTATTTTTCAAAAAAAAAGTACAATAATAATTTAGATTACTGCTATAAGACGATTTACTGCTTTGTTAAACTGATGCAGATGGTGCGAAATATGGTTAAAAAAGTACCAGTTAGTGTCATGTCATTGATAGTTATATATACATTTATAGTTGTATATATAGGGTGCGTACGTGAAGGTCACCAAAGTGATAAATTAAACCATTAATTATTACGAAAAAAATATTACGTAGATGCATACATATACGTATTATAAAATCACAACTTTCGAAAATTTGAAAGGATAGATGGTTGTTTCATAATTTTCTCAATTTCTTTTTTTATTTCTCTGTAGGCTTGTAGTAAACCCTCGAGTTAATTTTTAAACTTCAAACTTCTTTCTAAAGACGGATCTAATTCAAAAACGAGATCTTGAAGTTGTTGTGCCGATAAAAAAATGTCGTTTATGTTGCACAAGGTCAAAGACTTATTGATCGTCCTCGTGTTTTCTTCTTCCTGGACGTCATCCTCATCACTTGACTGGCGTTTAAATAATTCGAGGAGCCCTGCTTCTGTTAATTCGTTATCATGACAGTTGAGAATTTCTTCAACATCAGCGAACTGCAAGCTGCTAAATCCTTCTCAGTGTATCACTTCCAAAATTACGCCGATTTCGGGTTCCTTTGTAGGAATACTTTAAGAATTGCTTACTATTTCAGACCAAAGTTTTTTCCAGCAATCATTAAGAGTGGACGGATGCAACTGATCTATCGCGTCTTTGATTATACTACACTGTTAAATTGTTTCCAACTTTCCGTGACATTTAACGACTGACCGCGTTCCATACTGTTTAAGATGTTCACAAACATTATGCACTAACACTAGGCACCTTGAAGTTCAATAAACTATTGCTATTAAATCACAAATCATACAATACACAATTTTTACAATAATCAAACAAAAACTTAACATTACTTCTCGGGTTTCTGCCAAAAGTCCGCCATTGATAGTTATGGGAGATTGAATTAGATACATACATATATTTTTCGGAGCGATAGGTCGCGGCGTCAATCATTAAAATCAATGAATAAATTGATGTGACGCGTCAATCCAAATTACAGTCAGTCGTGAATTGATTAATTATGCATAACTTTAAGATCCCTTATTATGACATTTATTACTTGCTTGCCTTCTTGATGATATATTCTAGGTAAAACGTTGACATTGGCTTTAAATTGGAGATGATATAAATTATATTAATAGTCCATAATTCTTTATACTATATAAGTTCAAAACCGCATTTTATCTTTACGTTTATCAAAGTAATTGACTTATATTTTAACTAAATGTAGGTATTTTGGCTATATTCATGTTCAAATAAGATTTTTTATGATTAGTACTAAATTACTCATTAATTCAATTATAAAGATTATTATACAAAAATCTAATGCATGTCGATTAGTATTTTTTGGAAAAATCGTTAAATTACAGCATCGTTTATTCTCATATCGATGACACACATACTCTTATAAGTATACAAGTAGAATGAAAGGAGAATTTATTAAAAAAGAGAATATTGCTATTGATTGTATAACATGTATATAATTATGTTATAAATGTTAAATGTTACACAGTCCATACTGTGTAACATTTATTACAACAGCTCAATTTTGTACTCTGTATTTTTTACTATGTATTTTGATATCTGTATTCTAATTCAATATTTATAACCTCTGTAACACATTACCCATCTACACGAAGAATAGCACTGACTGGAAACTGTTCGAGATCATAAAAATCTGAAATTCAAAAAATTGATAGATCCATGAATTCTGTCAAGGAAAAACAAGAGTGAAAAATCTAAGGCGCCGCACGGACAGTTTTTGTTTGGAGAGCGATCAGGGAAGACGTTTTGGAAAAAGTCACACGCCTGTTCCGGGGACTGAGCTATCCTGGACATCACATCTGGGCCACTACTCTCGCCGGCCGCCGCAGCTCTGGTGCGTTGCTCTTTGGGCGCTGGTGCTCTACCCGGACGCCGCTTCTTGAGCCTGGCCGCCATCGCCCCGTCTGACGCTGTTTCCAGTCGGCGGTAGTGCCCGCTGTTCATCATTCTGGGCGTGCGCCCTGCTAAGCGCCGCCTCTCCTACACCCTGTCCGTGAGTTTTTGGTGCTCGTGAATTTAGAAACAGACATTTATAGACTCTTTGCATAAGTATCGTACTAGTTTTCCTCTTTCTAAAATTTTGTATTAGGTTTTCTTTAAATTATAAGGAGCTATTGGAACAAACCTTACCTCTTTCCACTCTAGTAGAAGTTGATTACCCCCTTTTTAACTATATCTCTTAGGGTAACACGATGGCTGCATAAGTTCCATACTGAAATATTATACCAGTACTACTGGTATATTATTTCAGCTGCTTATTTAACTTACTTTCATACATCTATTTTCATTTTGATAACGAAGAATAGACAATTTGATTTAAATTAGAATTCGAGGAAAAGATATTTGTTGCAATATTTCCGAGTATTTTGGTATTTTTTTTTAAATGTAATAAATATCCAGATATCCTTCATATATTAGGTAGTCGTTATGTAGTCGGATAAGTTCGCGACCTTTTTATAGTGAAAATATTACTTTTTTGTATTACATAAATATTTATTGAACGGAATATTGTCCATTTAATTCGACTATCTTTCGCCACTTTTCTGGCAGAGCCAGTATCCTATCGCTATAAAATTATTGGGGTTTCTGAGCGAAAAACTGATTTAAATCGTTTATACAGGCTTCTCCTGAATGTAATTTTACTCCATTTAGAGTTATAATAATAAGGTGCTAGGTCTGGACTGTATGGAGGATACATTAAAACTTCCCAGCCAAGCTTCATCAATTTCGTTTAGTCATCAAAGATATGTGCGGTGGAGCATTGTCGTGATGGAAAATTACACCTTTTCTATTCATTAGTTCTGGGCGTTTTTCTTCAAGTGCTTGTTTCCATTTTATTAATTGCTGACAGTAGACATCAAAATTAATCGTTTGAGCATGTGACAAAAGCTCGTAACACACAATGCCCTTCCAGTCTCACTATACAAATAACATGTTCGTAGTGCGGCCTGTTTTAAGACTATTTGTGATGGCTGTGATTGCTTAGAACAAGATCGTTTTCGAACATTGTTGTCGTAGGTAATCCACTTCTCACCATCTGTTACCAATCTTTTCAGAAATGGATCGATTTCACTTCGTTTTGGCAACACCTCGCATATGTAAATTCGATTCACTAAGTCTCTGTCTTTTAAATCATGCGGAACCTTTTAGCTTTAGCTTTTACATCTTGCATCTAGCTTTTTTATAAAATTCAGCTTATGTAAGTGACCCAAAACTGTAGAGTGGTGATGGCTAAGCTCTTCCGCAATTTGATGACTGCTTATGTGTCGATCTGCTTCAGTTTCTTCAATGATAACATCAACATTTACCTTAATAGGACGACCATTATCAGACCTGAATCGACTGAACCATTTGTTTGCACTAATTTTAGATAAAGCATCTTCTCCGTAAACACCGCATATCTCTTCGAGCAATAGAAGCATTCATACCCTTGTCGAAAAAAATTGTAAAACATACAAACAAAAAAAAAAGAAATAAGAAGAGAAATAAATAAATAAAAAAATTACCTATAGTACAAGTAAATACGAAAACTATTTTTAGTACCATATGTATCTACTATTTATATTATATTATATTAACGAACGACCTAACGAGTATAGTACCCTGTTTTATTATTTGAAATATAAAATATAGGTATACTCTAATGATTGATGAGTGACCGGTGACACGGTTTTTGATTTATTTCATTTCCACTTAATCACTACTAAAATAATGGAGTAGCTCTTATCTAACGCGTAACTAAAAAAAATTTGTTTGAAAATTCCAAAGAAAAATACTATATCTTCAAACTTATAGGTTTTCAAAGTAAAATGCTAACAAATTTTCTGCGGCGGCTCAGCGCCTTGAGCAGCGTGTGACGTTGCACTCCTACTATTCCTCACATCTGTGCGCTTCGTTCCGGTTTTCAGCATATAAACTTCGACTTTCGGTGCGTGGGGCTGTTCTATACATATATGTTTAAAATGTCATTTTTTATATGTTCAAAGCGAGATATGAACAAAACAATTATACAAATTAAATTAAAGCAAATTAAATTGCGAAACATTTAAAAAAAAAAATAAGAAGTTATTTGAGTAGTCACCTACTGTTAAGTTTCTCTCGACCTGCCTGGGAATTCCAATTAATTTGGTTATATATTTCTCTTTATTTTGTTACTGGAAATTATTTTACTTGAGTTTTAATTAAATGCTAGTGTCTAGATTTTTTTCAATTTCGCAAATGAAACAATGGCGACGGGGCACAATTCACATAACTTTTAAGATTAATATTTCGCAAGCGGGCTTTAAATAATTACGATGTACGATGGGAATGTAGTGTATTTTACCAGCCGGATACGCCCAGCGGTTGTGGGATTGTAGCGTGGACCTCTTTCCTTCGAACAATTTGACGAGAGTGTAGAAAAAAAATCAAAATAGCTTATTCAAGACGGCTATTTTACAAATTGCATTTAACATCCAAATCCGAAAAGAAATAACCGTTTGATGTTTAAACTAATACCGTAAGGCATTTTGATATTTTTCCGGTAAGCGTAACTTTTGTTTCAAGATGGTGGCTTTTTTTTTATTTATCTGATTTAGGTGAAAAACAACAGAATTAGGAGTGGGATATCAATTTTTGTCTTATCCAATATCCGCTATCCACTTAGCTTTAATGAAGCCATCTTTAGAAAACCTATAATTTTTTTTGATTTATACGCTTTATCTTTCAATTTTAAGAAAATAGAGAAATACACTTGATACATAGTTGATCGTTGTGTCGCTTTATTTTTGAGAAAAAAATATATGAAAATCTTAGAATAGTTTACATCATTTATCTCGTCTTATAAAATCTTATATATTATCATAACTACTGAACAGTGAAAATTGTACCAAACTCGCTTCAGCAGATGTCTACATTAGCGCGACCAAACCGACAGACAAATGCGTTGTAGAAGAGACGTAGAAATGAGAAAGAGATGTGTAAGAACAGAATTAATTAAAAATCAGCATGGAAATTCTACGAGACTATCACACTCGTATATCACAAAATGCATGGCGATAGAAGAGCACATTAAAACAGAAATAAAGTTATTCATTGAATTACTTCAGATTATAAATTTTTGGTCAAGCGACTAAAAAGTTTAATAATTTACCTAATATTTACAGTTGTTCAGAGTAAGCAGAATCTATCCTAATTTCTTAAAGTACCTAGGCACTTTGTCTCAAAGGACAGAACATTTCAGAACAACTGAGGACTCAACTACGGCTAATTGAAGTTTCAGGGGGAAATTTAATTTTTGTACTATATTGTATTGTGGGTGATATGCACATGGCCAAATGATTGATGTTTAGATGCATCATTGTACGAGGTATATATGGTGCCAACCTGTTCGTCGCATGTTAACACTAGATTTAAATTGAATATTTGCACTAAGATCAGTCTTTTCAATATTCAGGTTTAAACAAACATTCCCAGATATTACCAGTGCTTCAAAAGCATTACCAAATAATAGAAGTTTATAAGAACTATGAGACTCTAGGGCTATCCCTTCTATATCTTCTGCATTCAGTATTGAAATTTGTCAACATGATTTTATAGTAATTGAAGTTTTTGAAGCAAAGGATGGTTAGTAGTTTGTTATAGTCGGAATAAGAATCTTTCAGATAAGAACTAACGTCTTAGATATACTGGAGTATCACCACATTCTTTTTGCAAAACATTTATTGGGCTAGAATTCATTGCACTTGATATGATTCTTAGAGCCTTTGATTGAGTACCACTCAACTTCTTAAAACCAGCCACACTACCGGGTTCCAATAAAAAGGTCCCATAGTTTAAAACACTTCTTTTCAGAACATTATAAATTAGTTTCAAAGAAAATGGATGGGCACCCCATCAAATTCCTCTGAGTCATCTCAGGATATTAAGGTGACGTTTACATTTAGCGACGATACTATCGCAATGTGGAAGACCAATAACGTTGGTATCAAACTCAGAAATTTAACATCTTTTTTTACAGAAATTACAGGAATTATCAAAAGTGACAGCGAACAAAAGTGGGACCATCATTCTGGTGAATAACACAGTATTGCTTTAGCTTACCGATAATTCTAAACCATTTAAACAAAGCCAAACAGTTGCATTTCATAGACTTGCTATTGGTATATATTAGAAGATCATCAGCATACTGGAGAATTTTGGCCGAGCCTTTAATATGTTCGAAGTCATAAGTATAAATATTGTACAATACAGGACTAAGAACAGTTCGTTGCGGTGGACCTCTCCACAAATGTCTAGGTGGCTTAGTAGATTCCTCTATTTCTAAAGTAAATACTTCTTAATAAGAACATATTTATTATAAAGTTTATTAACATTTCAGGAACTTCTAAAATATGAAGCTTAGTTTTAAGGATAGGGATAAGAACTACTGAACAATTGATTAATTATCTGAGAAAGCTAAAGTAATGTCAGATGTAAAAAATGTTTAAACCTTATAAAGTGCTTTTAAACTATATAAAACCAAACTGAGTATCAGATAATAAACTATTTAATATACCACTTTAAAACCATTATTAACTAAATGTTCAGTATTTTTTGCTAAATCAGAGAAGGAGAGGAAGGATAAGAAGAAATATTTAAAGGAGTTTAATGTGGTGACATTTTAAAATTGGTACTACTATTTGAGATTTCCAATTTGGAGGAATATTTCCTGTAGTCTTAGCTGCATTCATTAACAATATCTAAATAATAAATAAGAGCTTGATCTGAAAGATTACTAAGGAAAGAGAATGGTATGACATCAATTCCAGGGGCTGAATCTTTGACATAAGAAAGGAGAGTTGAATTCTGTAAACAATATGAAATAGGAAGGCAATAAACCAAGTTCTCCTTCGGAGCAAAAGGAGGAGCTAAACGATTTAAAAACTGTACAGTTAAACTTGGAGGAAATGACGCAAAAGAAGGTTCATAAAACGATTTGCTATATCTTAGAATGTGAAGTATTTGGACAAATAAATAAACAAAACTTTTTCCATTTATCCCCTTATTTCTATCTAAGAATTTTCCTGGTGCTGCTAGCAATAGTGGTTTCACTTGTAAGATCTAAGATTAATGACATTTAAGACTTAATGTCACAAAAAAATAATATAACGTCTGTTATTGTAACTAATTCGTTCTTCAAATATGAAATCATAGACTACAAAAATGTTCATAAGCGTTTACGGTAACCTTTTAAGTTGAAGTTTTAGCTATCGTTAATATAACATTGACTTTGACCGTGACCTGCGCTAATTTCCTAGGCTTTTAAGTATCACGTGATGATAATAAAACGCGGTAATAATATAAAATTACAGAAAGCGGCGCGTAATTACTGTCACACATTATGCTTAGAGTATAGTGTCTTTGCTTACCTATCTGTAAATTACTTATATAACTAATTAGACAAGTTAATTCAATATAATGCTTTATTTTTATTATAACAATGCTTTTAAAAAATACGTGTGTAATAATTGATTAATACCGCAATTTAATAACAAAACGATGGGAAACCACATACCTTTTACACCTTTTACACACCTTTTTTTACCTTCACGGCAGGGAAGTGGAACTCTTATAAAGACTGTATAGCCACCTCTAATATAATACGATATCACAGATTATAACAATGTATGTATAGGAAAAGATGTGTCATTGTACGTAGTTGTACGTATATGTGTTTCACTTTAGAGATGGTGATATCCTTAAAGCATGTTGTTTGATATCTTTAGGTACCTACGTCGGGAGAGTTTATAAGAATATTATGAAATATTCAATTTGTCATTAAGAAAATCATTCACACTCTAATAGAACTTATACAGAAGCTATTTAAATAAATAATTTTTAAATGTGTTGATGATTTTTACAATTCAAACTCCTTTGTAGGTATATGTTCGGACGCTTGAGTCGTCAACACCACGAAATGTGTGATATCTGTGATCAACGCTATACATAATGTCCCCATATTCAATAAGTACTTATTTATTTATTTATTTAGTACTGTTTGTTAATGTTTCCTTTACCTTTTAATGTTTCTGTTGGCGTGAAAGAAAGGTTCTGTTAGTCTTAGGATATTCCTTGTGGGTATTGACTGCGAGTTATTAGCTCGTGTCTTTTCTTTCCCTGAGTATATGAAAGCGGAGATCAGGTAGTGTGTTTTTATATTACATAGGCACATAAATTTTATGCCATATTTTCCAAGTTTTTGATTTCATATAAACTCGACAGAAACAACGTCCTCTGAAAGGTACTAACGTTTCACCTACAGTCATATATTCCGACCACGTATAATTTTATTTACATTTCCCCATAAATTTGCCGAACACATGAAATAAGAGCCAGACGATCAATTTATTTTCTTACTTCACGTGTCTGTACACACAACACTTGGTTTTTGCATCATGATAATGCACCGGCTCACACAGATACAGTTACAGATATTACAGATATAGTAATTCGAAACCATTTCGCCAAAAAATCAACTCATATCGTTCCGCAATAACCGTTGTTGCCTGATTTAGCACCGAGTGACTTCTGGCTATTCCCTAAACTCAAAAGACCACCCCGTGAATACCGTTTCGACTCGATCGAGGAAATAAAAGCCGAATCGACGAAAGCATTGAAGGCCATACCGGAAAAGGACTTTTCAGACTGTTTCGAGATTTGGAAAAAACGTTGGCATAAGTGCATTGTATCGGATGGGGATTACTTGGAAGGTGACGAAATTGATTTGGAAGAATAAATAAAGATTTTTAATGTTTTAAACAAATTCACCTTATTTTTTGGACACAGGGTTATGTCATCAAAGCTCAATGCAGATAGCCTATAAGGTACGTACATTTTCATGATTGGATTGAATATACCAGTAAATAACAGAAGAAGTGGATGACGCGTTTGGGTGTTTTCGGATTAGACGATGGCCAATGTTTTCATAATGTATCTATACCTCCCATAGCATTAGCTTTTTTTTTATAGATTAGTGGGCGGACGAGCAAGCGGTCCCACGTGATGGTAAATGTTACCGCCGCCCATGGACACCTGCAACACCAGGGGGTATGCGGGCGCGCCGCCGACCTTGCAAAATCCTATTCACAGCTCTCTTGAAGAACCCCATATCGTAGCTTAATGGAAAATGGAAAGACCTCTTCAGGCAGTTCGTTCCACAGCCTACGGGTTCGCGGTATAAAATATTTTTTGGACCGAACAATGCGCGACACCTCCATATCGAGGAAATGCGGATGGACCGCACTTCTGTGACGGGAGGTGCGGTTGTAGAAACCCGAGGTGGGAATTATATTAAACAGTTCTTCAGAGCATTCCCCATTCCATTGCAACAAGTAGTCCGATGACTCACTGCGAGAGCGGAGCTGTTACTGAGATTACACGGTAATGGAACGGCAACGCCCCAATAGAACCGGAATTATAAACAAAAATCTGTCTGTCGCGTGGGGCAGAAATATATATACCCCACGAAGGTAGTTCAAGGTTAAAGTAAAAGAAAAACTTGAGTTCACTTCTCGAGTTCTCGCCAAAAATCCTCATACTCAAGCTGTCTTCTTTTAATTTTGTATTAAAAGAAAATATTATATTTTAATTATGTATGCAAATAATTAAATTATATGGATAAGTCATTAAAATTAAATATTTACAAATCCTTTATATTTACTGTCGTTGAGTAAAATGTTTACTCGTATTTTCAATATGCCGTAACTGAGTCACATGAGGCCGAAATTAAAATAACTAGATATACCAGAAATAAGTATGATTCAAGTAGATATAATTGAATGGATTCGTTGAACTGTTTATTGTCTAACGTAAAATTTTATCGAGAAACAACGTAACAACAAAACATCAGTTTTGTTGTGTCAACATACGAGTAGTAAAGGTAAAAAATTAGAAAAGATAATATGTAAAACCAAAATATTGAGTATTTAATATCAACATATAAAACTATGTTTGTAGTGCAGTTGACTGAATATATCCGTCCTGTAGACTGCCTTGTCGTCAAATTAAAACGTTATGCATTTATAATGAACCTACTTTGACACGTCGACATAGTGAAATTAGAATAAAAATATAACGTTTGATGTGTGTCCTCGACTCTATATGATATCGATATTATATATTAAAATATATATATTATTAATAATAGTATTGTTGTACTACTAGCATGTAGCGGTGTCTACGGCTATGTTCGCATGGACTGGGTCACATGATACCCGCGGTAACTGTACAATTGATCTGAATGAAAAATAAGTAGGCTATAACTGGCCAAGTTTCAATAAAATCCGATTTTTATTCAATTTTATTCCGGCTTTTGCGTTAAGGGCTTTCACATGGACAGACAAAAAACTCGGAAATTGGAATTATCATTCGAAATTTCAACTGATTTGGCTTTAAAAAAAATATTTCCTGTTCAGATACGGCTTTTTTATGATGTGAATTCACAGATATACGAGTAGTATTTATTATTATTTGTCAGTGTCGTGACGGCCGGCTTTAGTACCGCCCCATTTCTTTTCGTGGTTGTCATAAAAGAAGATTAATGGATTACAAAGCCGCTACACGAGTGACTCGCCAATCCTCCTGCTGAGCGCGCCGTTTTGAGGCCATACATCCCTTATGCACAAGACCATTTATTTATTAATTTAAACTTCATTCAACAATGATATGTACACGAGGCGGACTTAATGCCATAAGGCATTCTATACCAGTCAATCACTAGATTATACAGAAAAAGGATCGCAGGCACAGTTTAATATTAGAAAATAGAAAATATAAAAAATGTAACGTGATACATACATATAGGTATATAAATAAATGTATACTCGACAATTTTCAAGTATTCTTATTCGCCATTTTCTAAACTAATAGGAACTCGTATACTAATCGAATCGTAAAAGCCCAAATAGAGATACAATAGGTTTTTTACAAATAGAAATACTTTTAAGAGTAAACATTCATTTGAAAATCAGTTACGTATTTGATTTTTAGTCTAATTAGTAAGTGGTGTATAGTTTAATTTAAAGTGAGTTGGGTACTTAATTTTGAATTAAACCAAAAAGGTAATTTATTTATTTTAAGGATGATTTGATTACAGACATGTTAAAAATATTGTTGTTGTTATTGTTTGTTAAATACAGGTAACCAGAAAAAGAAATTTGTCGACATGCCATTTCAAATCTCCACAAATATGCATTTAAGTATATATAAAAGGGTTAATCGTTATTATAATAGGAAAAAAAAACAACATGGAAATTAAAGAAAAATACACCTAAAAAAATAGAAGCGAAGAAGACAGTTCAAAAAGTTATAAATTAGCAACATAATCAGTTGCCATGAATTTTTAAGTTGTAGTTTTTATGCAAAACAAGTCTATATTTTTTTTTTATAGATTAGTGGGCGGACGAGCAAGCGGTCCCACGTGATGGTAAGTGTTACCGCCGCCCATGGACACCTGCAATTTTATAGGAATATTACATATTTTTTGCCTGTAATTAGTTTTTGAGGATCGCCCACTTAATAATAAGGACTGCCTAAGATTGGTTTGCGGAATACGAAATTTTATTTTCAATAGTAGCTCTCGAGTTATCCACCGAACCGTTAACTATGCTCTTCAAGTAGCAGATATCCGCTGTTTCACGTCGTTCCTCTATCTAGTGGTAAGAAATGACAACGTTTACATCTGGTGGTGTAATCTGGTGAATTATGTCGCGTCTTACATATAATCAAGAAAGCGTGGAAATCTTTTTTAAACTAAACTCCTATTGAACTTTTTTATTGAAATAAAAAATATTTATAGCACTAACTTTAAACTGAATTACAAATTACCTACTTACTAATTTTACAAATGCGTGCGTACTAGGTTAGGTATACGTCGTAATTGTATTCATATTCTCGAATAGTGGTTTGTTGCTATTCGAAACATCCCTAATATACATATACATACATGCCCGTATGGATACGGACGCCCGTATCCAAGAGGGGGCGAAAACAGAACTGGCTACGGTTTACGATTACTATTCGTATAATGTTATCTATAAATAATGGTTTGTCACATTAGATAAATCGTATTACGTTCTAACTTTTCCCAACTTTCATACAAAGTTTTAGTTTTATAGAAAGAAACCATTGGTAACTTCGTCCTTGCTCGATAGATTTATGATTTATGAAGGAAATAATCTTCACGGAAGCAAATATGATTCTAAAAACAACATTGACCGCTCGACACAAAAATATTTTACCTACATACAAAATTAACCTTGTATTTATGTTACAATTAGAACATTAATTATAAGAAGTTAATTTGTTCTATAATTATTAAAGCATAAGTTCTATCTATAATTTTTGTCACAAGAGGTTGAGAGCATTGTTGCAATAGCCGCCACTACACGAATTTCACTGTGAGGTAGTTTTAAATTTGTCAGAACACATTGTGGATGATATTTTACGCTCAAATAGTATTTTCGGACATGGAACTTAAGACATATACGATACCATCAGCTTGTGTCTCTCCACTAAATATAGGCTTCTCCCAATGCCCGCCAACGTACACGATCTTTCGTACTTTTCATCCAGTTCACTGAGGGCGACTGTTTCTAATTTTCAGTCACCTGGCCGAAAGGTATCTCACGCTACTTTCCCGGTACGTGGACTACACCCGAAGACTCGTTTTATAAATATTCTAATTTTCCTGGACAGAATATAAAAAGAAATTTAAAATTTAATATACTCAGTTATGTTCAAGTTTTTATTTCAAATAATAAACTGTAACATAATAAACCGTTACTACAAAAATATTTTAATTGTCAGACGGCAGCTGGATCGGATCACATTTATAGGTATACCAATATAAAAGCTAGTTGAAATTTTGAAAATCTGCTACTAAGAAGCACTAAAATTTTTAGGTGCTCATGATTTGTTGCAAATCCATTATTTTTGCAATCCTGACCCGCACGCAGTGTTCAGTAATCAAAAATCGCTATCAAAAGTCCAAATCAGGACATTTCCTATCTGAACGTTTCAAGACTTAGATGTTTTAGGACTTGGATGTTATAAAACTTAGACGTTATAAGACTTGGATCTTATAAGACTTGGACGTGATAAGACTTGGACGTTATAAAACTTGGATGTTATAAGACTTGGATGTTTTACGTCTTGAATGTTATAAGAATTAGACGTTATAAGACTTGGACGTTATAAGACTTGGAAGTTTTACAAATTGTACGTTTTAAGACTTGGATTTTTGAGACTTGGATGTTTTAAGATTTAGATGTTTTCAGACTTGGACGTTTTAAGATTTGGATGTTTAAAGACTTGGACGTTTCAAGAGTTGAATATTTCAAGACTTGTTTGATATATTAAATGAATGTATGTATTATTCCACTACACTCTTAAGTTCTTATTCCACACTAACATGTAACTCCCCATCCTTCCCCATTCCCCCCGAAAGAGGATTAGGAGGTTTATTGGGACGAGGAAAACTACTCGTTCCGTTATACTTCCCTTTCCCCGTTTTACAAACCCATTCTCCAAATCCACTCTTAAATTTCCATAAATAGGCAGCGCATCGAAGGGCGTGCCAACGTATGTAGTTTTGGTCGGATGTTAGCATGTATCACGAATGTCCATAGACAACAATATCCAACTACCGCCAGGTGAACTGTCTTCTCTAACGTCATCTTCTTTTATTAAAAATAAAGAAGAGGATAGAAAGGTCCAATAGACAGAACTATTTCACTTCTGCAATAGCAAAGAAACAGATTTCTATATAAGTTAAAAAAACGCGAGAAAATATTTAGTTCACAGTAGGTACATAATGTTCAATTGCTAGAGACTGGAATACGCGAAGTAATCGAAGTAAGCGAAGTTATATTTATTTATTTATATTTATAAAAATACTTCACTATAACTAACGACTAACGAAAATATGGGATATTAATAATGGGGATTCCTGTCGTTGTTTTCGGAGACTAGCTAAACTTAGGCGGCGGCGAAAAGGTCTAGGACAGGTCACAAACTATATTTTATGGTAAATAGTTTCTTGCTTTTTGTGTGACGCGAACTCACAGCTATTTATCATCTACCTATCGTAAAAATATGTAGTCATCCATTTGCAAATGTTGCGGAAACGCGAAGACCAAAAAAGTATTTAAAGAGACTTCTACAGGCTTCCAGACAGTGCCGGTGTCAGATATATAGGCGGCCACCTTGATGGTGAGCGATCACTGTCGCTTATGAAATCTGATCTCATCAATCAAAGTTTTGACTGAGGCATATGAGATTGGCAGGCATCTGCATCTGCACTGTCCAACTTTGGGGATATAGATGTCTGACTATGTAGACATAACTGTATTTCGACACGACAATACACAATAAAAGATAGGAAACAAACAAATTACACAGAACAAGAAAAAAGAATGAAATATAAAATAAAAAAACAGAAATAGAAAGACTTATTTTATAAGATTAAGATGTGCATTGCCATGTCGGAAAGGGTCTCCAACTCAGCATATGCCGCGGACAAACCAGAGCGCTAGAATCACCATGGCATATAGGAATCAGTATTTAGAAGAATGGGGAATAGAGAGTATAATGGGACGATGGAGTATTTGAAATTAAGGAAGAAGTTAATGTAATTGAATAAATTAATGAATATAGTTGATTAAATTAAGTAGTTGAAATAGGGGACGGGGTGAATAATGGGTACTATGCCAATAATAAGTGGTAATAATAAGTAGCCTAAACATTTGTTACATTTCAGGGCTTTTGTGGAAGTGGAATAACTAGGTCAATCGGACATGTCCAGCGGCCTTAGGATGGAGCTCCGTCCATCCCTGTACAGAGATAAGAATTTAGATATGAATATTTCCTAACATGTATGCATGATTTTATAAAAAAAAAACAAACAAATCCCTATTTTCACAATAAATTTGTTATTTGTAAATGTCTTAAACATTTTTTTTGTAATAATAAATGTTGCTTTTTTGCAATCCACACTTACGTTACTTGTATAAGTGTCGTGTGACATTGATTAATGTTAATAACAACCACATTTATAAAGAAATATGTCGAACATAGAATAAATTACACAAATCTTATTTGTAGAAAGGCATATCTATGAAAGAGACTCGTTTTATTCAGATTTAAATCTTTATTGTCAACTTCGTCGCCCTATTCTGCCGAATTCTATTTCGGGAAGAATTGATTTAAACTTCACGATCGTGAAGTTTAAATACATATCGCCATCAATAATTTGAAGATAAAATTTATAGGTTTTAATTACAAAGAGGGAAGTTGATGCTGAATCCCATTCTCACACAAGGTAAAATATATCGACCGACGTGTTTTGGCAGAATGAGAGTCGTCGGAGCTCAATTCTCATACCAGCTTATTGCATCTGTTTTACTTCCAGTCTCCTCGAGCTTTTCTAAATCTTGATCCCTAAATATCTAAAGATAGGTAGCTCGTGTCTGACGAACGTTTATCAGTTGATCAACGTAAGTATCGCAAATGTCCATGGAAGCCATGGAACATAACCTAACCATTATTTGAATATTTATGTCGTACTTATATGTTGTTGTATATAAGGTACGATGGAACTGGCATGTCTTGTAAAGACGAAAATGAAGAAAAAGCTAACCTAATCTTTTAAAATAACTAAGAAGGATCTCATTTAGTTATTTTGGGAGATTTAGTTGTTTGCTCAAAAAAATGTTATTCAATTCGAAAGTTCCACTAGCTTTTGTTAAGTAGCTGAAAATAGAATGTGCATTTACATTAATTTAAATTTTAGATGGAAATTATATGTTTAAAAGGCAATAACAAAAATATTCAAACGTCTTTTCATATCGAAGCTGAAATTCCTCCTTCAAGAGGCGACGGTTTTCAATATCGCTGTAAGTAGAAAAACTTTTTCAAATCAGTTAAAAACTCTATAGGACAAAAATTCTATTATATTACTTTTTTATTTTGTGAAACTGTAATTAATTGCGATGCTGGCCGGAGCCATTTAAGAAAGGGTTTTATGTTTCTAATTTTATAGAATGCATGTTATAATCTACCTATATAAATAAAAATGTAAACGTTCGTTTGTTCAAAATATTAAATCTCAGAAAGTTCTTCACCGATTGCTTTGAAATTTTTACACAACGTTGCATTCGAATACGCGCGTGTTTTTATATACCTATCAGAGGGTAAAACATGCTTTTTACCCAAAAACAGGCAAAAACAGGGTAAGCGCCATCTGTTGGGCAGCCACAGCAACGCGCGGCCGGACACAACTAGTTGTAAATAAATCGCAAATGAATTTAAAACTAAAGTTTAATCTATGAAAAAACATATAGGTAATCTACACATAGTAGCGTTGTATGTAGATACCTAGAGACGATAGAGTTTTTATTTTTTGGCATTACTTTCATAATTCTTCGAGAATTAAACACCAGACTAAAATCACTATTTTAAGACAACGTTCGTTTTAACGTCTCGTTCATGGATAAGTAATCTAATAGATAATAACAAAAATTGCGAGATCAATGAAATAACTGAAATTTATTCAGAACTTTATCTTCTTTTTGGTTTCGCCGAAGTCGGGTAAATATAGATTCCATTCGATAGAAATTCTATTGTTGCGTTTGGGAAAATATCGCGTTTGACGTAGGTAACATTTTATTTTATCATTTTATCATCACTAGCCTTTACGGTTTCGGGTCTCTATTTCTCTTCTTTAATAAAAATGCATGTTTAGATTACGTAGCGACGTCCAACCTACTTAAATAAGACTAAATGGCTGCTTGTACCTTTTGAGCAAGCACCTAAGCACCTTTGGCCCTATATTTCTCGAACGACGACCAAGACCGTTCAAGTGTGTATCTAAGCCGTTGCCTGGTTACGACGATCCCTGTGTTTGTACAATACTTTTATTGGACGAAGGCGGCAGATGAGCATACAGTCCACCTGATGGTAAGTGGATACTGTCGCCCATAGACATCCGCGATACATTAGTCCAAAATGACAAACTTTGGCACACCCCGGATGCGCTGCCTACCTTTGGAGATATAGGAATGGATTTGGAGAAATGGTTGGGAAAATGGGGAGGGATAGGATGGGAATGGGCTCTGGCACATCTCACTCACTATCGAAACACTTACGTACATTAGGGAAATAAGATAAAGTGGAAAATGCAGTACAGTACAGTATTGCAGTACAGTAGTCTTCCGTGAGAGAGGGGTAACATGGCCAGTCAAGTGCGCCCAGCGGCTGTTGGATTGCAGCGTGCACTCTCCCCTTCAGTTAATCCATTATATTTGTAATACTAACCTTTGCCTTTTCAAATAATTGAAAATTAGCTAAAGATTTTAAGATTGATTTTCCTGTTGTTCTAACAAAATAAAAACACAATAACATTAACCTTTAACCTTTCAGTAAACACACCTGACACTTTCATTTGAATACAATAGAACAAAACAACTTGTGAATAAATGCCAAGTTATTTTAGTAAAAATAAAAAATACTAATTGTTAGATGCATTTAGATGTTAGACAAGTTAGCTACGAGAGGTATCATCGATTAATCAGATCCATAAGACGTTTCTGTCTACCTTTTGTGGTGAAGGAGCTTGTAAATAATGTACATTACGAGACCCTTCACGACGTAACCCATATTACGAGTACATATAATATTGGTATAATGTTTAAATTACTTAAGTGCTCACATAAAGGGATATTAGGAGTATGTTTATTTGTTAAAAAAGTCTGTCAAATAACAATAATAGTCTGCGCATCATGCAGTGGCGAAAACTGCAGAAATCATAAATACTGAGTGAGGTATTGGCACCGAAACATTTCTGAGTCCGTGGAGTCCTAGTGCCCATTCTTTATTTATGAACTCATCGAAATGCCAATTTGACAGCACGTGCCATCTCAGGGCCGGCAGCGCATCAATTCGTCCATTCAGCGAAGTAACCTTACTGCGGTGACCAAATTTATACGATTTTTTGAATATAATTCAGCAACTAATTTATTGGAAAATATGCTCTAATTTGCATATTAGTCGAGATAAATATTTATAGGTTTAATTATTTATTATTATTAGGTTTAAAATAATTATTTATTAATTTGTTATATAGTTACACTGGTGCTGATATATAACAAATAACATTTGCCGAAAGTCCGGAGTGTGCAAAAATCTGTTTTGTTTATCTTTGATGCTAGGAATCTACAATTACCAAATTTTAGCCACTAGCTAATTTAATTGAAAGTAACCGCCATTACTCGAGACACAATAGCACATATCGTTAGAATATATCACAGATATTTGTTAAACATAATTATATTTTGAATAAATGACATTCTCTATATTGTTGTATTGACCGATATGTTGTATATTATTTCCAACTAGATTCTATAATAGTGTAATAAGCTATGAATACTATAATGCCTCTATTGTGACCGGTAATGTATCTAGTATCTAACGATAAGAAAGCCACCAAATTATGTTCATAGTTTTGGGAACTCGCTAGCCAAAACAAAACACCAACTATTTAAGTATATAGTTATTAGCTAAATGTTTAGTGTGGACGTAATTAGTTACAGGTGAATAGTTGAGTAAAGTTACTTTAAGTTTGAACAGCTGTGTGACCTTAGTGGTTATAGCTCACTTACTTTTGGGTCACAAAAATCTCCTAAATTTGACCCCGCGCAAACATCTATTCTTAAAGCCATTACACTTTATCGTCCATAAAATGAATGTAGCTGAAAAACAAAGATCCGTGCGAAACATGGCTGACGCACTGTCGCCTTTTTTCTGAGGCGTAATAGCTTGGTCTATGGAATTTGTGACAATATTTTTTTGCACATTTTTTGTTTCTCCCTTGAAAATCATTAATAATGAACACCATTAAAATTAATTGTGTATACGAAATTATTTGGAATAAATAGAGAGAGGTCGCGTTTTACATTTATATAGACAATATAAAATTTGCATTGCATTAATCGCTAATTAAATATAATAATACAAAATATAAATATAATATAAATTTGCGTCCAACAAACATATTACAGGTGTCATTGTTTACACGCATGTTTCGCCACATTATACATGTGATATGAAAATAAAAATAATTTAATAGAAACTTATTAGAATACCTACTAAAAATATGACATAAATATATAACACAATATATACATATATAACGAGCATAATAACATATATCTAAATCGTCATAAAAGTAATTAACCAATTATACATGAGATCATAATAAAATTATTTTTCACAATTTTAGGTTAAGAAATCCCAATTAATAGTTACCGAGTAAATGTTACTGTCACAATAGTTATTGTACGTTTTTTTTTAATAGTTAATTGTCTAGTTTCTTGTTTATTATGTATGTTAAACAGGAATTTTATTATACATTTGCTATATTGTGATATTCTTGGAGTTACATCAAACACGAGTCTATCATGAGATTTAATTGAAGTTTTTAACTTGTTTATAATATGCTCACATACCGAAATAATGTTAATCTTTTGACTGTGACTAATGAAATAAAATAATTTAGTCGTTAGGTATTTCTACAACATTATTAAGGTGTCACGGACGGAAGGGAAGTTCCACCAGTTTGACGCAACACCCAAGTTATTACTGATGTGTTATTTGACGCAACACTGTGCTTATTTTGCGTTGAGATTCTACAGTTTTGTTTTCTTTGCAGATTATACTTCTATTCATGTATGTATGGAAGCTGTGATTTTATGTAGTTGGCTTGCCAATACAATATATAAATTGTCGTAAGTGTCAAATGAAATACAATAGTTTTTGAAGATTTCATTCTGTCGTAATACTTGAATGAATATTTTAATTATTTGGACAGAAATGAAGGATTTGTTACTCTGGGCAATAAATGCGAATATATTCTGCTCGTTGAACATGGTATTCTTGGAGCAATTGATATTGAAGCTGAAGGTGAACTTGAAAACGCAGAGAGTGTTGAAGTGGAATCAACCGATGTTATGGTTCGACAATATGGACAATAAATTTTCATAAATATGTTTGTGTTTTATCTTCCTGGTGTTGCAACTAATCATGGGTGACGGTGACTCCTTATTATCCTATGGGGACACTCGTACGTCTCTCATCTTGTAATTAGAAAATAAAGTATTTTTTTGTCCCTTTTGGTGCTATTAAAACATTCTGCCATTCTTCTGCCTTAGATTTCTGAACAGCTAGCGTCTTTTTAAAACGGGAATTTGATTTTATTAACTTCTTTTGTTTAGTAAAATTTGTTAAATTTTCAAAAATAACCCTGTTAAGAATTATTCCTTTTCTACTTACTTCCCCACTTTGTGCTAATTACTATTGCATCATTGCTGTTTTTACATAGTTTTTATACGTGTACAGTATTATCTCAAGTCATCTTGGATTAAAAAACATCAATGCCGAATATTTAATTCAAATTTTCGTATTTAAGGTCAAAGAGCAGGTGCTCATGTTAATACAAGTTTTTATTGTTAAAACTTTTCAATAGCTACATGACACACTGCTTTTAACATTACTTTAACATTGGCGAAGTTAGAAGATATTTGCTGTTAATTTTATTAACCAGGTGCTTTCAAAGTAAGTACCTATTGGACTTTATGATAAATTTACCAAAATCCAGAACATTGTTTAATTTTACCACCAATCCAATCCAATCCAGTCCTATCGAACAGGAAGTATAATGAGATAAGGAAGTTCTCATTCCAGTATACTACCTATCCTATATTATCCTTCGTTCCTTAACGAACGAAGGAGAGTGTAATAGAAAGAGGAAATTCTTCATCTAATTACACTTCCTATTCCTTTCTAATAATCCTTTTATTTATTTCTTTAGTGATACTTTATTGTACACAAAAAAAAATCAACAGGCGGATCTAATGCCTTATGGCATTTTGACTGGTAGAGAACTACCAGTCAACCTTTGAGTAAAAGGGGTGCATATTTTATCCTTTTGTTATGTTGTTAGTTTTAACAAAACGTATTTAGTGGAGCATTTGAGAGACATAGGCTGATGGTATGGTATACATTTAAATGATTTTTTTCATCTAAATAATCTACTGAATATAATAATTATGATTTGGTGTACCAACGAAATCATAATGTGATTACACTATTTCACTATTACTAATGGAATTACACCATTGAGTAATTGCGTGATTTTGCGTGATTCGTTAGTGCATCGCTAGTGTAATCGCATCCTAGACCAGGTTATTAGCAGCTAGGTATTGGCATATTAGCCAGATAATTGAAATACCATACCAATACCATACCGTTCCGTAGAACGTAAAAGGAAGCCAATTTCATTAAACCGACCTTCGTTTATTTCATATTATGAGAAGCCATTCCAAGAGCATTGGAACCTGTTGCATGGTAATTACGTCGTCATCAGGAAATCAATAACATTGTACACTTGATAGGAGAAACGATCGTAAAGATGTAAAAACATATTTTTATTAAAGAAGACGGCAAACGATCCATCCATCTGATCAATCGATCTGATGGTAAGTTTAACTGTCCCCTATGCCATGGAGATCTGCAAATCGATATTATAAAGTGATACACATGACACATCTTTATAATATCCAGTAATGCATACCTATGTTATTATTATCCACATTTCAGTAAAACCATATTGTATGATAATTACATAAAATATGTCGGTTCTACATAGTTCTCAGATATTAAAACTTTATTTAAATCTTAAAATAGTAATTTATATTTTTTATTTTTTATAGGTCCCACGTGATGGTAAGTGTTACCGCCGCCCATGGACACCTGCAACACCAGGGGGTCTACGGGCGCGCCGCGTACCTTGCAAAATCCTATTCACAGCTTTCTTGAAGAACCTCATGTCGTAGTTTGATGGGAAGACCTCTTGAGGCAGTTCGTTCCATAGCCTACGGGTTCGCGATATAAAATAATTTTTGGACCGAACAGTACGCGACATCTCCGTATCTAGGTAATGCGGATGGACTGCACTTCTGTGACGAGAGGTGCGGTTGTAGAAACCCGAGGTGGAAATTATATTGAACAATTCAATGCTTTATACATCTTTAAAATCAGATGTAAGACAGATAAAACTCTCAAGCAGCTACCAATTTAATTTGTGCTTTATACATCTTTAAAATCAGATGTAAGATAGATAAAATGTAAGATGTAAATAGATAGATAGATAAAATTGTATAATTGTCACATTATGACAGAAATAAGGAACAATGAAGAAGAGAATACAAGCAGGTGCTTTTATTGCTATATAGCAATTTCTTCCAGACAACCTTGAGAAAGCGTTTTAGTTAGAGCATGTTTAAACAGAATATTTAGTTAGAAAGAAATTTAATTCCGAAAATATTAATCAAAGTTAATAAGTTTAAAATAATTATAAATAATGGAGCGTCCTTGTCTCCGCGCCCGTGGATGTGCAGCATATGGATCCCAGACCAACAGTCCCTTCGGAGAAATAGGCGCCTCCCTTTGTATATAACGCAACCCGCAGGATGTATGATGATCTTGAGAGAAGAAAGAATAGGGTCGCTGTGTAGGGGTCGCCAGGACGCATCAAGAGGTGGCGTTGGGCATGGCAGTGAGCCCGCCAGCCAAAGAAGAGGTGTGAGCCGACCACTAGGCTCACACTCACGTTCATCATTCACCACGTTCACCAGTGGGTCACGGTCACGGCTACCGCCCAACATTCGGGACCCGCCACTGCTGGACCGATGCGACGCATGGCGTGAACAAAAGAACTGAATTTGAACGCCATGCGCGCATATTTCAGGGCCATAGGGTCCGAAATCGGAAGGACGGGCTTTCAAGCAGCATTGTAGAGAGCAGAGTTTCTGCTGCTGGAACTAAATTAAACCATCACGGAACAAAACATGGTGGTCCGAGTTAGGTACATATAGCGCAGAGGAATTTTCAGCGCCACCGAACTCTACCAATTGAGACCTGTTCCCTAGTTAGATGACGCCTCATTTGTGGATGAGATCCCCCCTCAGCGAGACGGCGATGAGGAGACCCTACGTAACAAACCAGGTGAGGCGAAAGAAAGGTCAATGTGAACAGTCCCCCAGGAACTGGAACAAATGAGGAGTATATGGAAGGGGAAGTATAAGTATATGAAGTATATGGAACTGGAAATATGGAAGAAGCGAGGTCTGGGCTTCCCCGAGTACCTCTCAACATAAAGATTAGGGATAGCCTGTCCTATGGATTCGATCCTATTCGGCGCCGCCGTAGTGGCATGCCGGATCGTCGGCGTCGATGTCCCTCGATCACTTTCCACTTTTTGGAGCATGAACTATGCAATAATGACATGAATATACGAGTACAGTCAAAGCAGCTCTAGTTTTCTAATTGACATTTCTTTCTTTTGGTGCCCGTGGTGTGCGAACTCTCGCAGACTGTTAAAGTTCGCTTCAGAGTCCGCGAGGTCGGGGTAATTTCAGGAACAGTGCAGTATCATTTTGGCATAAACATAGATAGACACGTGTCACTTATTTTGTACCTACAACTAGTCATGAGTAAATTTTAGTGGATGGGAAACCACAATAAACCATTTCCCTTGACTCTGTTCACCTTTTGACGAATTTTACAATTGATGATGGCGCAATTGGGCCTTTTTGTGTTTTGTAACAATAACGAGTAGCGCAAGAAGTAGGTGTATTATTTATACCGGGACACGCTGCGATGGACAGCGTGTTATCTATCCTTTTATATCTGTGGTATTTGGTACAAAGCGTCGATCAACCAATATACTTAGATGGATAATTCCTTGTGACAAAACTGTCACCCATTTCGAGGGCCCGTGGATGCAGACAGTGGAGGAAGCATGTGATGAACCCTATAAGCGAATAGGAAGACGACGTATCTGCTGCGGTCCGTAAAACTCCTGACCCAAATAAGCCTGACATCGCGTTGACGAACCGGGCACAGTCTCGGGTGTCCTTAGTGGACATCGCCGTCCCACATGACGAGAGCTTTGTGAAAGCCGAAACCGAGAAAAGAAGTAAGTATCTTGACATGGCGCACGGTATCACCAACATGTGGCACGTGACGCTGACTGAAATCATCACAGGCGTCTTGTGTGTAAACGGGTATTGACCCGTTAGGCTTTAACCCAACCGCCTCAGGTTGAGTTCCGGTGGCGGCTGGCTCTCAGTGAAGATGCAGAAAGCGGTGTTGCTCGATACCGCACGTATCGTCCGCCGGTTTCTCTTCCTGGGGCCCTGAACCCCGGCCGACTGTGTTTCAGCTGGGGTTAAACCGCCTCTCCCACATTTTAGCTCATCGAAGGAGAGACGAGATTGTTTAAAATCCCCATATTAATAAATAAGTTAAATAAAATAATTAATAATATAATAAAAAAGTCTGGTCTAATGGCGCTGGTGAAGACAATGACGTAGCGTCTTAAAAGGGACTGCGAGTTAGTGTTGTAAAAATGAGCACGGAGTGAGCGCTAATAAATCTTTAAGAGTCGAGCGTTAAACGCTCGTGAGCGTTATAGTTCAAGATGTTAACGTTTGATGGGTTTATACCCGTGTCGTTAAAATGTTAAGTTTCCAAAGGTTCCTAAGGTTCATTAGCGCCGACTTAGCGCTCAGCGCTCATTCTTACATCACTAGTGTGAGTAGATTGCAACCACAGAAGAAAATAAGGCTCTATTCAGAAAACCTTTCTCATTCAAGATTGACGAACATTGACGAACCCAAAGTTAGCGACAATTCCAAAGTTATTATCGTCTGTTTCCAGACGCTCGTACCGCGGAGTTTCAACTTAAGTATGGATTTAAAAAATATCACTAGCTCGCAGGTTGCAGAAATAAAAAAAAATGAAGCATGTGTATTCATCAATCCGCACTGGGCCCTAGCGGTTAATTATGGTCCGAAATCCCCTAGTGATTTATGAAGAGAAACCTGTGACCCGCAGTGGGACTTTAAAAACGCTGAGAGAGAGAGAGAATAAAACTATTGCAGGCCATGGGTTCCGAACATACTTGGATCTTTTAAGCTAAAATATTTAGGGGTCTGTTTCATATTTGAGGGTTTGGGAATTATTTAAAATATGAGAAATATTTGTGGGTTTATAAAGTTATTCTACGTTATGAATTAAGGGTATACGTTGAAATTCGACCAATTCCACCAAGAGAAAGCTTGAAATTCAGATTGAAAAATTAATATTGAATTATTCTGATTTATTTTTAAAATTATGATAAAATTAGTCAGATATTACTGTACGTGTATAGTCATACAGTAGAATACTACTGAATCTACTGTACGTGGCCGTTTGTTTAAAGACTCTTTTTCAAATTATTTACATATTTAAAAACTATGCCTCTGTTTAAAAATATATTTATAATATTTTAATCTGTAATGTCGTAAATATAATTGTATATTCACCTACATGGGAATAGTAAAAAAAACCTTAAAAATAACTCTGTCTTGTTATATCCTGAATGAAACACCCTAATGCCGTTATAGCATGTGCAGCGGTCATTATCAAAAGGTATCAATTAACTTTATCACACTTTTGGGATGAATACAAGCAGATAATTATTACTTGTTGATTGTAGTTCCTCTAATTAAATTGAGTTGTTATGTACTTGTAGAGACCTGTAGTTAGCAGTAAATGCCACTAATATCTATAATACTGACAATATGTAATAATTAAAGTCGTCAAAGAAAATGTTGAACTTTTTTATCAACAACAACGATCGATGCACGATTGTAATCGTACAACACATATCACAATATACCTACATATATAGTTATATGTGTGTGTGTGTGTGTAACAGGAAAAGGACTAGGACTCGAAATTTAAAATGATTAATTATGTTGGCAGTAGTGAAGAATGGCGTGTGATTGGTTAGAATGATAGTGAAGTCGAGTGAAGTACGAAAGCGAGATGAGTGTGGCGATTGGTTGAATGTGATGTTTGTATGTTGGATGTATGGTAATATGAAAGTAGAGGATGAGTGAGAATAATAAGACGGAGGATATGTAAGAAGGAAGACAGATATAAGTTGTTGTGAAATTATTACAAAACAAAATAAAAGAAGTATAAACGTTTACACTGGCTTTTATCAAGCGATATACGAGTACATATTGTGCCTTCGTTTTGGGTATCAGTTTTTATCAGTATCTATCAGTATTTTATCAGTATCAGTATTCGTTTTTAGCGGTATCAATGGATTTGGGTTAATATTTCCTACTTAAAATAGCTTTGTTTCAAAATTATATATAAATATAAAGATGTTCTAACAACCGATTTAAAAGATAAAGCAATAAAAAATTGTGTTATATACACATATTTTTATGACATTTTTGTATTTTAATTTTATTTATACCACATCTGCTCGAAAAGTACCCTAATAACTAGTAATCAAAAATGAAGCAGAATGTACATCATTACTATCGTACAAATACGTGGACAGAAAAAGTGTATGAAAATCCATTGTTAACGTGCTGAGAGGGCAGAAAAAGTATATGAAAATCCATTGTTAACGTGCTGAGAGGGCAGAAAAAGTATATGAAAATCCATTGTTAACGTGCTGTTTTTTTTTTAATTTTGGGTAATATCAGTCGGTAACCTATTTTAATATTATTATGTCAAAACACAAAAAGTTTTTATCTCCAAGTCCGCAAAAAGATACTGGCCACTGCCCAAGCAGTTATTGAGAACCTATTGCCTGAGAAATCCAGAAATAAATACAACAAGACATATGAAGATTTATACATTGGAAAAGCGAGAAAAATGCATCTTCTTTTCTGACAATGTTTTGCTGTCTTATTTTAGTGAATCTGTCTTATTACAGTGAATTTTAGTGTCTTTGTATTCTATGTTTAAAAGTACTATATTGGCAAGAAACGACATCAATATTATGGAATACAAAAAACTTACAGCATTTCTGAAAAGAAAATCCGAGGGATTCCATAGTGAGACATCAAAAGTACTTAACTACAAAGGATGTATATTCCTTTTTGCAAAATGCTCCAAATGACAAATATTTGTTGATGAAGGTAAGTTATGATCAAAGATACTGTTTTTTGATTTAATACCTATTTAGTTTTAGAAATCTACTAGCTTATTTTTCATGTTTAATCTATTTTTATAGGTTATTCTGATTTTGGGAGTAAATGGAATATCGGACTTATTTTATGATATTGTGAAGAAATATATGAAACTTCGCCCTAATAACCTGAAGACCAATCTCTTTTTATTACAATATAGAGACAAGAAATGTATAAAACAAGTAATTGGGAAAAATAAAATAAGTACTGTACCAAAAGAAATAGCTTCCTTTCTAAATTTACCCAATCCACAAGATTACACTGTCCATTGCTTTGGCAGAACATCAGTGACTATTCTTGGAGATACTGGTGCTAATTTAACCACGATAAAACGTCACCGTGGTTGGAAATCGTCCGCTGTTGCAGAAGGTTACATCGATAATTCAGTTAAAAACAAAATACGAATAAATAACCAAATATTGGAATCAATTATTTTGCATCAAGATTCATCTCCTCAACCATCAATGAGCGCGGCGTCGCCAGTGGCACCTCGGCAGTCAGTTGCTCCGTTGGTACCACAGCCTTCTTCGAGCGCAGTGCCAATTGCACAGCCAGTAATCTCTTCTACATTGTCTCACACCAACATTAATCTCCGTGGCAAAAGTATTTCATTAACTTTTAATAACTGTAACAATTTTAATATAAACTTCAATTATTAAAGTTTTTGTTTTTTATTTTCCTCGTAGGTGTGGTATAAAGCACTATGTATCACTCTGAAGAAAGTGCGATTTACAACTCGTGTGTATTAAGGCCCTCAGCTGCGCCTCGGGCCTCAAACTACACCCTCGTTGGTAATCGGTCACTTTCTCCCCTTGGTGAACAATGTACTATTCTACCACTTTGTTTTCTATCTTCTATATTATTACATTTGTTAATTCCCCTTACCACTTTATATCCCGCAAATGTTTATTGGAAGATAATGCTGCAGCTTTTTGTAACATCTTATAAAAAAAGAGTAAAGAAATTAATCCGTAAAAATCCCACTGTAATATATAATAGGTTTCCCCTTGTAGCCACGGGGGAGTTTAAGGCCTTGAAACGTCATACCGATCATTACAAATTGTCTGTTTCACTTTTTATAATAAAGATGGCAGACGGGTAGGCGACCTGCGAAATGGTAACTGGCCACCGCAGCTCATGGACACTTGCAACAGGAGAGATGCGGGAACGCTACCAACCCAGTAGAATTCTATTGAGTTATCAAGTTATTACTCGACTACAATTTCACATAGACAAATTTTATAATTCCATATAGACTCTTAAGCAGTCAGGATGGGATTATAAAATAAATAAATCTGGTCATGACTGCTTTGAGTCTGATACTGAATTGTTAAAATGGTAAATTGATTTAACAAAAAAAATATACATACCTACACATACATAAAACACAAATACATATATACATATCGAATAATTATTATTAAATAAGTAAATACAAGTTATGTCCAAGTAAGAGATTGAAACTCTGGTAGTTTCAAACTCTAACTTGAACGTAACATTACCGGTGCAATTTATTTTCGTTTTATTTATTTATTTGAAATTTATTGCAGAGACAAATATACAGAAGGAGGACTTCATGCCTTATGATATTCTCGACCAGTCAACCTTTGGGCAAACAGAGAATCAAGAAGGGTGGATTATAAAGTAAAAAACGGTAAAAAGGCGGTGAAAACTAGAAAATAGTCTGCATTACATATTTGTATTACATAACGATTTTGAATAGTACCTACTCAAATTCGTAAGGTCTCGATTTCAAATTCCCCCCTCTACGTACTCGTAAGTACGGATTTTTTCAATTAATCATTTATTAATACCTCTGTGAGTGGCTAAGAATTAACAAATATATCTAGCTATGTAAATCACTAATACTTTGAGCCCACGTGGTAATTTCGACCCGAAACCCCCTTATAATCGCTAAAGGAGCTCTACCCTGCAGTGAGACTTTACAGAATATTGACGCCTAATTATTTCAGATTCATTAGCCACTTAATTAGCTATGATTGATGCCCAATTAGCACAGTTAATAGTGTTAATAGTTACAGTCACTGCCTGCTGTGCAAACGGTCCCGGGTTCGATTCTCAGTTGGACATTAATTTGTATAAAGACAAATGTTTTTTCGAGTCTGGGTGGTGGTTTTCACCACCCAGTATCCCAGAACCCAGGTTGTATCTGGGTGTGTTTGAAGACCCACGCCATAGGGTAGACCATTGAGTGTGGGAGAATCTTTAAAATTTTTTTGTTAATTTTCCTAAAACATAATAATATGTTTCCTAAAAACAAAAATTAAACAGTACTTACGAGTCCGACTAGTTATTTTGCCACTGACGTTTAAATCCTCTTTGTGCACCTGTATTTTAATATTGGTTTATATATAAGCATCTCTGGCTAAGCAGCCAAAGAGTTATGTTTCTGAAACATCTGACACAAAGTGTTGAGGAAAACATTACGTAAAAATTTGCACCGGAAAAAAAAAGACGTACGTATTATACACAATAAGCAAAAGTTTATTCCGATATACACAAACACATACCAAACAACGTAGACAAGAAAAGAAACAAAAGAAAATTACTGATACAAAAAATTCAAAGTAAACAAAAAGTATATTAACAAAAAATGCCACGTTGGCAATTCGTGAATGTGTGTTGTGATTCCGTAAATGGTCTCGAACTCAGCATAATTATATTGTGATTGCGTGTCAGTCACAGCGCTGATTCTCCGTGCAGCCATCGGAGATGCACGGAAAAAAGCATATTTACCAATTTAATAAATAAATAGTCATATACTTATATATACGATATATTATATTAAGAATAAATATAATGTATGTATTGAAAATGAAAGTAAAAAAATCATAATGACATATATCGAAAATGTAAATCGCAATTGGCGTTAGAAACATTTTTCGAAATTAGGTTTTATATTTCTACTCCATTTTTTCTCCTTTATCTGTATATGTTCGCTCCGCTTTATTGTTTTGCCCACGTTTTGGAACTTAGCCTTTTAGCTCAAGACAGATGACGACTGACGCTGTCACCGGGCGAAAATGCGCATATCATTTATCGTAAATGAAATGCGTAACCTCTCATTATCATAAATCGTAAATCGCTTATAGACATAATTATTAGGGTCGCGACCCGGGGGACTTAACTGGTAAAGTGGTTACAGTACCACGTCTTCGCTGACTGCTGGATGAGCTGCCTCTGGAATCTCCCGGATAAGTTGACATTTTCTATAATTAATCACTATTTCCCCCAATCATTTATGCCCCTTCACACCGCGTCCACATTTAGTCGTCATTTATCTTTTCACGCTCCGCATCGCAGACACATTTAGTGTCCATCCCATCGCAGACACATTTAGCGTACATCCCATCGCAGATACATTTACTGTCCATTCCATCGCAGACATATTTAGTGTCCATCCCATCGCATACACATTTAGTAGTCATTTCCTTTTAATCTCGGACTCCATATCCCGCTGATCGAGTTTAACCCACAGGTCCTGCATCAATAGTCTGTTTAAAATTTCGATAGCTTTTAAAATAAGTCCCTTACCCCGAAGAAAACAGAAGTTTATACAACAAATTGTAGTTTAGGAGACCGTTGTTTTAATTGTTTAATCGTTTTAGTGTTTAAAGTCCTGCTTTCTCACTTACGCCAATTGATTTACACCGTCAATATATTAATTAGCTTGGTTTTAGCAATTCTTCACAAATACGAGTTTATAATGGTAAATGTAAATATTATGGAAAACCGGTAAGTACGTGTCGTAATGTTTTCGTAAATTAAAAACATTTTTGTAACCCTAATTTATTGCGTATCCAGTGCTCACTTGACCGCATTTGATAATAGCTGCACTCTAACTCTGTTCCGGAATAATGGCTTATTATTTAGTTATATGTTATATTATTTATTATTTAGTACATATTTTTCCGTTTTATGTTCAGAATCTACTTACATTATTTTTGTAGAAGAGAAGATACGAAACGAGCATCAATATATCAATACAATAACCTTGAAATATCTGTCTGCGATTTGCAAATCGTTTATACATTTGACGTTTGTTTACGTGACATAAAAACACATTCAATATTGAGGTAGTATTTTTATCTGTCTGTGCGCAATGATTACGGTAAGCAATATTGAAGTTTTAGTGTTGCCGTGTACATGCTAGTTATTATGTCCACTGTCATAATTGTTTTCATGCTTATTTACATTTACATTAATTATTTATGCTGCACTCAATAAACACTCAAAGCACACTACTAGAATTGCCCGGGTCGTGATTTGTGAATCCAGCGACAAAAACGGACTATTCAAATTTCGAACAATGGAGGCAATTTTTCTAACACCCCGATTTTTGTGTATTTTTATATAGAGTAGACCATTATAGATTGAACCACAAAGTGGCAGTGTTAGGGAGATGATAATCGCAGTTATAATATAACATTTAAAGTTTTCATTTATTAAAAGTAGCGTGACGTCACAATAACGGCTGCATGGGTAGACTTGTCACTGGTCTTCATGTAGGTACTCTGTAATCATACATGTATGAATTTTAGACAAATTAGTGGAATTTGCCCGTACAAATGGAGCAGCGACATTCATTGTGCAGTTTCGAATGCAATATTGTCGTAAATAACCACAAATTCAAGCTCAGAATGAAAGAAAACAAACCGCAGTCAGTTCTTGTGAACTTCAGCTCCCTAGCACACTAATCCCTAACCGCAGTCAGTTCACAACAAAGAGATTGTTGCTGCAAATATACAAACATAATCTCTACATATGTAGAGATTATGCTTTTGTTTGTTTTGTTAAGCTCGATGAAAGGTCTATCAGTGAAGTTTATTTTGATCTTTAATGATATTACTATTTTTTATACATTATGATGACAAAGGTAGCAAGCCGTAAATGTGACGTCACATTTTTTGCTATAATTTCCTATCTTTGTCCAAAAAAAATTAAATCCCTACAAGATGTTGTACATGTCTAAATCTTTCAAAAACTTAATGCATAATTAATAATTAAAAAATCTATCCCACATCTTCATTACACAACTTGCGGTGCCAGCGACTTCTTTCGAGTGAACTGAGAGTGATTCCCGTAGGTATTCTTTAACGGGTCGGAATAAAATGTACTCTAAATGTTAACCACGTCGATGTTGCCAGGCTATTAAAGGACATTGTACAAATGAAGGCCTGTATCACAGACATCTGTGGGAAGTTAGAGGCTTCTGAACAGACAGAACAGAATTGTGCTGAGTTGCGCCACGAGTTGACCTTATTGTGGACTGTCAACACTGCGTGTCTATCGCCGCCGTTTGCGCAAAACTTGACGATGCGGCGCATCGGTGGTATGCAAAGTGACACCTCGCCTGTTAGTGCATCACCTAATGCAACTCACAAAACGAAGTCACTGCGGGTCGATGTCCCCGCGGCGCCTGTGTCTCCATCGGCCCATATTGACATAACGCCGCCCCGCCCTGCACCTGCTTGCTACCCGTGCAGGAGATTCCTGAAACATTTAATCCCCCTGAAGGGCTCGAATGTTCAGGTGTCGTGCTGTTCTTGTCGACAGCTGCGTTCCAACAGAAAACTTCCCATCTACAGTAAACGAAAGTGAACTACTGCTCTAGCCGCACCAGTCGCAGATGGCGACGGTTTCATCGCTGTACAGGGGAAGAGTCGTCGAGGTCGCAACCGGAATTACCGCGATACTATCCCTGCAGTAATTACATACCTTAAGTGCCGACTATAGGCATATACGTAGGTTTGGATGGCAAAACGATGCCGGGAGACATCAAGCGGCACATCCAAGCGAGACTCCAAGGTCAGGCTAGGGACGCGTCGTTGAAGATGGAGTTGCGGCATCTGGAGTCCAAATATAGGTCCAGGAATATTAAAACCTATGTGCTCCAAATTGCTGCAGTGCACCAGAAGCTGTTTCCGAGTAAAGACTTTTGGCCCTAGGGGAGTAAGTAGCGTTCGGCGCATCAGGGAAGCGACACCGAACAATAAAATCTCTAATAGTAATAAATAGTTATTTTAGTATATATTTGTACATTATGGGCCATTGATACCTGATGTAAACTAAATCAATAAAAAATAAGCTAGAACTATGCCAAGTTTCATTGAATTCTGTCCAGTGGTTTCGCGCGACCAGAAAGACAGACGGACGGACAGTTAAACAAAAGTTCCAAAAACTGTTGTTGATTTGTTGTGATCATTCGTACTTTATACCGCAATCACTTTTTTCGAAAAATATTTCATGTGTCTGCACAATACTTTATAGTATGTATAGAAGTAATATAAATATGGCACAAAGACTAATAATTATGATCTATTAAGGTCTGTGTTTATGCACGGTGTTGCGACCCACGGCTCGATCCATGACAGACAGATAGACAGATGGATAATTAAATTACAGGGTTCTTTGTTTCTTAGAAATCTTAATAACCTAAAAAAAAACATAAAGCTGTTGAAATATACACATACATTGAATATATAAATAGAAGGTAACAGAGCACTGAATAAAATACATTTTGCATGTCCCGGTAGGCTGAATATGGCTTACGATTACATTATTGTATTAATATTAGGTAGTAGATTATATCGTGTGTACCAATCAATCTGGAGGTGTTTGTGAACCAATCAATCTTATTTCTGGCAAATTGAAAACGATAAAGTGAAACTAGAGTTGTGGCTATTTATAACAGCTTAAAATTAATTAGTAGTGGCATATTATACAAAACTGTCACAAAACAAAATCCGTGTCGTTTCTCTCTTGAAAACCAAACCGTACCGGACCTAGGCCATGAATAAGTGCCGGAACGTGTTGTGGATGCTTTAAATATTTCTAACAATAATGCGTTTTAAGAAAAAATTTAATAATCAGCAAGCTGAAGTGGCCTTGAGCGGGTCATATATGACGCAAGACCGATAATCGATGAGAGACGAGTCCTCGAATGGAGACCACGTACAGGGAAACGTAGCATGGGATGCCCTTCGCCCAGGTGAACTGACAGCTTGAAGAAATACTCCGGTAGTGGCTGGATGAAAAGAACAGAAACCTTGTTAGGTGGCGGTTCTTAGGAGAGGTCTATATATAGTAGTGGAGTGACACAGGCTGATGGTATGAAGAAGATCAGGCAGAAGATCGGAAACCGATTTTCGGCGTAACTACTTAAGACTGGCAATGCTTTTGTTAGGTAGTCGGATAAATTCTTGGATAATTCGCCTTATTATAGTGAAAATAATAAAGACTTTTTTGTGTTTCATAATTATTTATTGAACGGAATATTGTCAATTCAATTCGACTACCTTTAACCATTTTTCGGACAGAACCATTATCCCGCAGCTATAAAATTTTTGGGGTTTCTGAGCGAAAAACTGATTTAAATGGTTTATACAGGCTTCTTTTGAATGTAATTTTACTCCATTTAGAGAGGCAAGGTCTTTCTTTCCAGCCAAGGTTAATCAATTTTTGTTTTGTTATCAAAGATGTATGCGCTCGAGCATTGTCGTGGTGGATAACTACACCTTTTCTATTAATTAATTCTGAGCGTTTTTCTTCAAGTGCTTGTTTCCATTCTATTAATTGCTGACAGTAGACATCAGAATTAATCGCTTGGCCATGTGGCAATAGCAAAAACAATGATTTTCCAGTCCCACCATACACATAACATGACTTTGTTCGGAGTGAGGCCTGTCTTTGGGACTATTCGCGATGGCTTACCGCGCTTAGAGCACGATCGTTTTCCAAAACTGTTATCGTAGGTGATCCACTTCTTATCGCCCGTTACAAGTCTCTTTAGAAATGGATCGATTTCATTTCGTTTTAGCAACATCTCTCATATGGAAATCCTATTCATCAAGTTTCTTTCATTTAAATCATGGGGCACCCAAATATCTAGCTTTTTACAAAATTCAGTTTATGCACATGACCCAAAACTGTTGAGTGGTGAATGCTAAGCTCTTCAGCAATTTGATGACTTTTTATGTGTCCATCTGCTTCAATTTTCTCAATAATAATATCAACATTTACCTTAATAAGACGACCACAGCAAGGAACATCATTCACATCAATATTACCAGACCTGAATCGACTAAACCATTTGTTTGCAGTAGTATTATATTAAGTATTTTCTCCGTAAACACCACAAATCTCGTTTCGCACTGTAGAAGCATTCATACCCTTGACAGAAAAAATGTAAAACATATCTAATTTTCTCCTTATTCAATTTCATTTTTAATCGTTAAAAAATATGAAAAGATAAAATTTTTAACCTGTAATTTCAATTTACCGCCATTACAAAAAGTCAGCTGTCAAACGGTATATCAGTTTCCCGCCAGTGATCAGTGTTCCCAGAAATATAGCACGCAAAAGTCATACGTTCAAACAGGCCGCGAACTTTTCCCACTACTTATTGTATTACAAATCAATTGCGTCATATCCAATTTAAGCAACTCATTTTTGAATTGATAAAAGAATCTTTTCGTCTTTTTTACGAGACGTACATACTTATATATGTAAGTTTGCAATCACTGTTTTTTGTCGTGTAAGTACTTACGTAATTATGTGTATATTAAAGTGTGATTTACGAAGCATATTGTGTCTAAAGGCTCATTTAGACAAGGAGAGTTTCTGGAATGGTTCGGGCGAGAATATTGTTATTGTGCTTAGGTATCTATACGATTTTAGTATGCGACCAAACTATTTAGATTTTCCCAACAGAGGAATTACATGTATTTTTAACCAGTCAATTGCATTCTAACCCGTGTTGTATTTATATATTTTGACAGCTGATATTTTAAGGTTTATTTGTATATAAAGGGTTTTATAAAGGATTGTGGAGTGAAACAAACTTATTTGGTGTTGCTTTGATATTCAAAGAAACGACATATAATGTTTAAACTTCAATCCTTTTTTAAAATCTATTATTTTATGTCTACCTACAACTTTACAATTTTGTCTACCTACAGAACAATTCTCTTCACTTGACGCCCACACTGTTTTACCGACACCATAATACGAGTAGTTTTACCGACAGCGCGGAGCGCCGCAAAACTCAGATGAAAGAAATATATTTTCTTTACATCTCCCCCCCTAGGAAAGAAAACTTTCGCCATATTCACCCATCTTCTTCTGTTTCTTTTGTTTCTCTATCTTTATATAATTTTATAGGGACTGGAAGAAGTTTTGTAATATGAAAAAGATTTGATTCCGTTTTTTTGTGTCCAGTATCTATCCTATATATTGTGTTAGATATTTTTTCAATAATCTCATATGGTCCAATTCTCAGTTCATCTAATTTCCTCCTGTTTAACTTGTTTCCATTTTCCACGTACACCATGTCTCCTACATTAAATTCCCAATATTTTAGTTTTTTGTCGTATAGTGTTTTGTTGTAATTGTGTGATTTTATTGTATTCTCAAGTGCTGTTCTTCTGTCTCTGATCCAGTCACTACGTGATTTTTCTTGTTTTAATTCTTTCGGTAAAATCGTAACATCCGTACCATATAAAAGATAATAACTTGGTAAAAAGCCAGTAACTGTGTGGTTAATTTCATTGTATTTATTTACGCATTCTTGAGCTATTGTTGTCCAAGCTTTCTTTTTCACTCTTTCATTTATTTTGCATCTTATTTTGTTTACTAGTGTTTGATTTAGTCTTTCATTTAGGCCATTCGAGAGTGGTGCATTTACTGCTGTACAATTGGTATCTGCTTGTCATTTAAGAATTTCTTGAACTCTTTAGAATTAATTCCTTGGTATTGGTCTGTTAGAAGCATACCAATATCCTCCGATTCTGTTACATTCTTGACTAGTTTTTCAAAATCATTTGCACTCTGAGTTTTTGATGTTAGAATAAATGCGTATCTAGTAAAATGATCTACCAACAGATGTAGATATTTTTTTGTTGATCTTGTACCTCCAAAACCTCCAATTGTGTCAATTGAAATTATTTCGAAAGGCTTTGTGGCCGGGCCTAGATGAGACATAAACCCATATTTGTCGTGTCCTCTTGTTTTATTTTTTATACAAATTTCACAGCTTCTACAAACTTTTTTAATATTTTTTGTCAAATTTTTGGCTGTGCAGAGCGGACTAATCGTTTTCTGCATTTGTCCAATTCCAATATGGCACAGGTTTTCATGTATGTTTCTTAAAAGCTTGATGCTAAATTCTTCTGTTAGTATTATTTTTTCTTTTCTTCTGACCTTTTTTAAGTATAATTTGTTTTTTTCAATCAATTTGCTTTTTTTATTTTGTATTTCTTTATTCTTATCCTGATCTGTTAGAATATCTTCCAGTTTTACAAAGTTCACAACTTTTAATTGTTCATCCGTATTTTCATCCGATTCCAATACTGGATTTCTGCTCAGGCAGTCTGCTTCCAGATTTTGTTTTCCTGGAGCACATTTTATTTTAAATTCATATTGCGACAAATAATATGTCAGATCACCCAGTTCTTCATCAGTTCTAGATTTCAAATTCATGTTTTCTAGTGGTTTGTGGTCTGAATAAACTGTAAATGGTTTACCTATCAACCAGTATTGCCAGTATCTCACCGCTTCTTTGATTGCTAAACATTCTAAATATATAGCTTTTTTTTTCTCTTGGGCTAAATTTAGTTTTTTTGAAAAGTAAGCCACTGGTTTTTCTTTTCCATCAGGCTGTGTCTGTTTCAAAATGGCTCCAACGCCTTCTAAAGAAGCATCTGTGTAAATATTAATTGGTAAATCTTGATCAAAAATTTCCAGTATTGGTTGAGAGCAGAGGAGGCTTTTTATTTTCTCAAATGCTTTTTGGCATTCATCTGACCAAACCATTTTTTGATTTTTCCTGAGTAAATTATGCAATGGATCCAGTATTATTGCACTCTTTGGTATGTACTCATGGTAAAAATTAATTTTCCCTAGAAATTGTCTTACATTCTTCTGCGTTTTTGGAACAGGAAAATTCCTTATTGAAATCAGGTTATCTTTCACTGGTTTAATAGAATTATTTTGTATTATATGACCCAGGTATTTTACTGAGTCTGATGCAAATGTACACTTTGTAAATTTTAATCTGAAACCTTCTGTTGTGATTGCTTCCAGCAATAATGCCAGATGTTTTATGTGTTCAGCAAAAGTTTTAGAAAATATTAAAATATCATCTATATAATTAACGGTAAAGTGGGTAAGTTTATATTTTCTCAAAATATTACTTAATATCCTCTGGAAAATTGCCGGTGAGGTCTTTAGTCCAAATGGTAGGCAGGTCCATTGAAAATGTCCTTCCTGTGTTACAAATCCCGTCTTTTTCCTGTCTTCAATTCGTAATGGAATAGACCAAAAAGCAGAGTTTATGTCCAGAGTTGTAAAAAAATTGCAATTCCTGGTCTTTATCATTAGGTCTTCAGTTAACGGAAATGGTTGGGCTTGAGGTACTACAATTTTATTCAAGTCCCTGAAGTCTATACATAATCTTGATTTTTTGTTTTCTTCTTTTTTAAATGCCAAAGTAACAGGTGCACCAAATGGACTGTAGGATTATTCTATCAGTTTATTATCTAGTAATTTTGCTATTTGTTCCTCTATTTCTTTTTTATCTTCTACAGTACATTTGTAAGGCTTTTTGCTACAATATTTGTCTATTAATAAGTCGATTCTTGCTTCATATCCATTAACAGTTCCTACATCGTATTTATTTTTTGCAAAAACTGATCTGTATTTGTTAATCAGTTTATTTATTTCTGATTTTTCATACTCATTTAAATGATTTATTTTTATTTCAAAATCTTCTTCTTTCACATGTTCATTAAAATTTATTTCATATTCTTTTGTAGTGTTATTTTTTTTCTCTTTACTTTTTAATTCCGTATTTGTTCTGTTATTTGTAGAAATTTCTTCCACCTTTTTTGTATTTTCAATATTCTGGGACTTTTTTGAACTACCGTCTGAATTTTTTAATCATAACATTCCCTATGCACGCAGTATTTCTTAATAACTCAAGTGACAAATAAAATCAATTAGTCATCCCGTGACCACGTCCACTGCAAAGTGTTCGAAACGTCGGGATATAAATCATGTCAAATATACGCGATTTAAACCGTTAAAAGTTGTTTAATTGCAATGTATGAATATCTCTTAATATCATTAGGTTTACACTATTTGTATAATGTCCATTTTATAACTATGTATTGTGTAATTGATATTAAAATGATCTCTAGTGTGTCTTTTATCAGAGAAACTTCGTATTTCAGGTTCAAACGTTTATCAGAGAAACGTTTGAACCTGAATCATAAATTCCATTTACTTCTACTGTATCATTTAATAGTAGCTTGACATTTATTAATGGTGTCACTATTCGTTTTTTTGATTAGTTTCATTTAACTCAGCTTCTATCACGGTGTTATTTACATGTTTAATGATATTTTTCTTTTCCTTATCATTCTCTCTTGTTCTAAACCAGCATGTAGCTTCCGAGTGATAACGAGTTCCTTTATTTAACTTTTCACATATTTTACATGGGTTTTTTTTTTCATTTTTACTATAAATTTTTGAATTTCCATTTATTTTCCATATATAATATTCGTATTTCCATATAAAAAACTTTTTCTATTTACCATGTATATTTTCCATGAATTTCTCAAAAAGTTTTCCCAATGTACCTGTTTCTTGTTGTTGTGCTGCAGCAACTTGTTCTGGATTCAATTCTTCTAGAAATTGACCCCCAAACTGTAAATTACCATCCTCATCTATGTAAGTTTTTTTTAGTTCATCTGTTATTGTTATCCATACCTTTCTTTTCTGGTATCTTTTCACTATACTGTTTTTTACTTTGCTGTAAGCATTTGTTTTTATTATTTCTTTATGAAGACTCACTGATTGTAGGGCTTCTGGTATTGCATACACTTTATTATCACTTGTGGTTATTGAGGTTATACTATAAATGTTTGTTTTTGGATCACTTGCAGGCAATAATGCAAATTCGAAACGAAGTTTCTCCATTTTCAATTGACTTTTGTAACCAAATATGTCGTTTTATAAAGGGTTTTATAAAGGATTGTGGAGTGAAACAAACTTATTTGGTGTTGCTTTGATATTCAAAGAAACGACATATAATGTTTAAACTTCAATCCTTTTTATAAAGGATTATTTTTATTACTTTTATAAAAAAATTGTTTGATTCTTAGCAATTTTTTTTGGGTGTCCTTATAAAATATGGAAAATGAAAAGCAGCATTTTCGGCATATTTTGCTTTTTTATTATCGAAAAGGTTAAAGCAAGAAAAAAATTATGTGTGGTGTATGGAGAAGATGTGTTGACAAAACACCAGTACCAAAATGGATCACAAAATGTATTCCGGCAATTTCGATATTGAAGATGCACCACGTTCTGGAATACCAGACCACACACAAGTTTGGTAACTCGTCAAAAGCTGTTACAGCTTGGATGGGATGTGCTACCATCTGCTACCATTCGTCAGATCTGGCACCCTCGGATTATTACTTGTTCTGATCTTTACAAAAAAAAAATAAACGCTAAAACTTCAAATAAGAATTATAAAAATCACTTGGATCAGTTTGTTGTAAGCAAATATCAGAAGTTTTATGCACGTGGAATTATGCTACTACCACAAAGATGGCAAAAGGTATTGGACCAAAATGATCAATATATAATTCAATAAAATATTTTTATATTAAAAGAAAATTGCCTTTCATTTTTACGAAAAAAAAACGAAATTTCTTTCCGAACAACCTAATTCACATAATTCTCGCCTACAACAGTTCAACAGCAGCCTACAACGCTCGACGAGAACAGTGATAACAGTGATCAGATGATGATAACAGTTGTTTATACTAACTTTTGACTGATGTTCGAGAAATACTCGTTCGAGAAACTCTCCTTATATAAATGAACCATAAGTAAGTGTGTTAAATTTTCTACTTACCTCAGTCAATTGCTACTGTATAAATCAGGGGTGGCCAACTTGTTTACAACAGTGTTCTACTTTGAAAAATCTGGTCTATTGCGATCGACTTAATTGTGCTTCACTGTGATAAATAAAACAATAATTAGATAGCTTTTTATGAATGATCAATAATATGATAGTAAAATTAATATCGATAGATAACAAAAAAAAGAATGAGAAGTTTGTGCTTTCATTTCTTCTGTCAAATTAACAAAATCAGGAGTATAATTTGATAATGTCAAACTTAACAAAAATTTTGATAGCGCCCAAAAATTTTAATTTCGTTTCGCGATCGACCGGTCTGTCTTTGGCGATCGACCGGTCGATCGCGATCGACTGGTTCGCCACCCCTGGGTATAAATAGCCGCAAAGCATAAATTTGCTTATAATGTAGTGTTTTCTTTTTGCATATTTTTCATTATTACAATTGCTAATATTAAGTTACAATCCATATCTATGCGTATCGCGACTTTGTATGCAATTCATTCCGCCCGGACATGATTTCCTTATGTCATAAATTCAAGGGATAATCTATATTTTTAAGTCTACTACACTCTCACCGCTTATAACGTTCTTACGCGGGTACGTTCTTGAAAAGAACTGCTACAGGATGGTAATCCATATGTAATATAGAAAATACTTTAACCTTTCATCAACAGTAATTCACTTTGACGATTAAAAATCGTAACGTGATAAAAACATATAATTAATATAAAAGTTTCAAAAAGGAATTGCCTTGAGGGTTTTCGGACCATAATCGAACGCGGGAGCCTAGTGCAAATTGATGGATATTCGAACATTCCTGGAAATTCTTGGAAACGGAAATGCTTGGTTTCCTCATGATTTTTCCTTCACCGCTGAATTATGGAAAATTGAAAAATCAATTGCTACTTAAGTAGAAATTTACCTTTAGGCGCACTAGGTCAGATTCGTAGAAGGGCAGTTTCTAATATTAGATTCTTATTAGGTCGGGTTCTGAGTAGGTCAGTTACTGGGTACGTCAGATGTAGGTAATTGTTATAGCAAAAAGTATTAAATATAAAAATTTAAATTACATTTTGGATTTGTACTCACACGGTATTACGAATAGAAGTTGAAAATAGTAAACCTCTAATAATAAATAACCGTTTTATATTCCTCTGCGTATTCAAATAAAACATTTAAGTGTTTTGAACAAACAAAATAGTGAAAGTCTATTTTGAGAAAAAATAGTTAAATTTCTGGAATCAAAATATTAATGCAACACTCGGTAGTGTTACTTTAATACATATGTTGATTCCAGAAATTTAATAGTCATTGAAACATATTTATTTCAGTTAAGGCTATCCCAAGGTAAATGATTACATGAATATACACCCAATAACGCAAATAATACACCTGAGGATCTTTCATGCTATTGTAAATATTCCTAATAAAGGCTTTGAGGCTATGTTGTAATTCCTGAAGGTTACTCCTACATTAATAACATGTAACAACAAAATTTTGGGTCGGGCGGGATAATATCTCTATATATCATGTATATTAAATACAACGTACATCTTGTTGTTTGTTTATAATTCGATCTTTTGAGAATTATCACGTTGATAAAATATCCGATTCAAACAGTGCTTGGCCTGTGCAAGATATTCGATGGCGCCTCTTCCTATTGTTTGCTGTTTAGGGCGCCTCCAATCAAGGCGCCGGAAGTCTCCGTTCGCCCACACGGGTCGCATATCCCCGAAGCCGCAGACGCAAAGCAGACGCAACTATGAGCCATAGCTAATTTTAAAGAACATACAGCAACTTTAATTTGTAATAATTGTGTTAAGAAAAAAAAAACATTATACAGGTTCTATTTTCTATTAAAACATCAAAGCGTACCTAAATTAATTAAATTACGAGTATTTTAGCACATTTAAATTATAATAATTTCATTAAACGAAAATTGTACACATTGTAGAATAAACAGTCATTATACAGGTATATATGTATAATAAACGCCAGAGGTGATGGGATGATAGATTTCAAAGGTAAACAGAGGGAGGGTCCTTTGTTTACAATACAAGGAAGGTTTGATGTTTCCTATTGACATAAAATCAATAGTGGATCACAGTAGGAACTCATAACAATTGCCTATAAAATTATGAAATGACACGTCGTTTTATTGGATCTGGAAATTAATGGCAGTAAGTATATAGTATGTATTGATCCGTAACATAATTCTTGGTGATTCTCAGTTACTACGTAAAAGTGTCTATTTTCAATATGAGGTAAATTAGCTTTTTCAAGAAAACGTCTATTTGGGAAATATAAAATACTTAAACAATGGTGATTTTTTCAATATACTTTCATACTTCTTCAAAAACAATATATCCAGATACCTATAGGTATTTCCCATGATGGACTCTCATCTTACTACATTTCCTAATCTAAGAAACAAGGATTTTTCTTTCAAATGAAAGAAGAAAGAAAGAAAATATTGTAATTTTGAATGACATCGACACTTACTGTAAAAATAAGAAAGAAAAATGCAAGTACAATATATATCAAAATGTATACGTCTCAGCCAGAACTGCGATGCTGACTTATTAGTTGAAGTAATAAAATAAAAATTGAATAAATATGGATTTAAATGAATATAGGCTTTGGCGGACACGTCTATGTTGCGAGATGTTCATTAAACTGCCTTCTCGATTGTTAACTCTACTGTGGAAAGTAAGTACCACACCCTTACAGTTTATGGATGTATAACAGCTTATACCTACTTGTATAGCTCAATATCAATGTCTAGAAATATTCAAATAAAATTAAAAAGTAAAATATAAAAGGTAAATATGTAAACGTTGTAAAACTTAGGTCATCTTTCATACATCTTTCAGGTCGCAGTGACGCTACTCGTGGGCCTTTGGGCTAACACTAACTAACACTAGTAACTAACACTTTTCAAATAATAATAACATATGTCTTAAACGTTTCAAACGTATATACGTTTAAGACTTGCTTAATAAAAATACGCGTAAAAAGCGCGTGGATCTTACAAGTGGATAAGACTTATATTTGAAAAAATAATATACAATACATACGTGTTTATTTTCCTGACTTGTTTTTATATACCCATTGCTCTTGTTAATTGTCTCGTTTCGTTTTCGTCACTTCCTAAAAACTATGCTTCTGTTCATTTTTGTTTGTTTGTTGTCATTTTTAATATTTGTATAATATAAACAATGTTCACTTAATACTTTTTAACAATATTACACACATATAAATACCTATCTTTTTAAACAACAAATACATTTAGCTAAATTAACGAGATTAAGTTTTAAAAAGCTTGTTTATTTGCAATTTATATCTTTAAACACCACCATGAAAAATCATAATGATATAATAACAGCATAGTGTTTATTCCTCTTTTTATTTCACAAAGTTCATACGTATCGCGAGCGCCGAGCTCGAGGTGAAAGAGCGCGCGTGCGAGCTCCAACGTCTTGCCTCATTGACTGTCGTGGAAACCCATTTTCCAAGCATATTCGCAAGTTTTCGCTGTCCGAATTAACCAGTGAAGTTTCCTTGTAATCCTAGCTCTAGTTATTATATTAAACTAAATAATTAATAATGTTTATTGTAGTATATGGTACCATTATGTTACCTGTGATAAGTATACGCTATTTTTTTTGTACATTGTCAATCAATTACACAGAGGCTCCGAATAAGATTTATACGGGCATCATGTGACATCATCTTATCGGCCTTTACATAATTTTTGAATATGGTATATAAATACATATATTATGACATGATATTACACATTTTAACAAAACAAGTTGATTATGATTAAGTGTCTATCTTACCTTTAAGGAAATTTTAATCTAGCTAGATGCACGATCTAGATTTAGAATTATACTTGATTAAGTATTTTAATTGATATTTGATACTTTGTTAGATACCATACAAGGTTCATGTTCACAGGTGTGCGAGATCATCTATAAAATTGAACTGTACATAATTGTCCCAACGTTTCATTTCGGAAATGCTGCTAATGTTGCTATGTTGCTAGTCGAATCTGTTTTTGGCACAAGTTGTGCTTAACACAGCATACATACTCGTAGTCACCTATTAGGTACGTCATTTTTGGTACAAGTAGGCATAAATTGGCGACAGTAAGTAGTGCTTGTACGTCACGGATATTTGTAATTTTTCACACTCTTTACGTTCATTTTTTTTTCCCTTTCCTTCAGTGAGCCCTTAATTACTGTTAGAAAGTAAACATCTAGCATATTTCTTAAGGAATAGAATAAAGTAGAGTAGCCTATATTACTAGGATAAAAGTTCTATGATTGTAATGAATGAGAACTATTGATAATTCGACGTATAGAATCGCGACCGGCTACGACTGTAGGAGTCTGACCTCATTTGTGCCATTTGTCCAACATCTTTGATTATTTCTTTTTTATTTTATCATATATTATTTTACCGATTCGTCTTTCAGCAGTCACTCGATGGGCAAAGTCTATTAAGGCTAGTAAATTAATGATATCGGGAAATCATCCATTGTAGGTAGGTAATATTATTATTACTTACATTGAAAATGATAGATACCTATACAAAATGCAGTATTTTTATAAACACTATTTACTTTACGAGTATAAGTATCTACTATTTACGAGTACTTTATATGCACTATTTATGAATTACTTTATCAGCAAATACTTCTTTGGCAATTAAAACGCCGTTTAATATTGTTGTTAATATTATGTTACTGGTGACATTACGAAACATTCTATCCCTTCAAGTAATACATTTGACCCTATAGGGCAATATATATATATAAGGGAATTTAAGTTTAAAGGACCTAAAGACCTAAATGTCAACTCACTTATAATTGTATGCAAGTAGAGCTGACTACTGAGCTGAGTAGAGCACTTAATGTGTAAGTTTTAAAATAAAGCATGGATTGAATATCAATTTTATTACTTAAAAACATAGGAAAGATTTTTTTTAAATTTATTTGGACACTGGCATAGCCACAGATAGCAAATAATAAAACAGAACGTTATTTATCACGTCATTGTCCACTCCCGTCGAAGTAGGACTCGCTCAGTAAAATGATAAAACGTTTACAGAGGACAGTAAAGTTGGACTCCTTGGAAAATACAAAAAATGCAGTTTCACACTTTTGTTTAATTATCACAAACATGCACTAACACTAGGTATTTTGAAGTTCAATTAAACCACAAATGTAAGTATACACATTTTTTAAATAATCAAACAATAACTACTTCTTGGGTTCCCGCCAAAATGTTCCTAATTAAAAGGTATCAGTCCTCACAGTAACCGTAACCAGCCCTTTCGTTTCATCCACTACTGGATCTTCCCATTCACATTATCTAGTCCAGGGGTGCTCAAACTTGAACTGCTGGCGATCTACCTCAATATTGTTAGACTACGATCGATCGACTCTGAGAGGCTGCAAGTATGTGTGATGCAGGATTGTCGTCTAGGTAGGGTGTATCGTGGCATAGATATTAGTTTTCCGCACAATATGCATTTTTTTAGTCAAGGTAAGTGTAGGTCTGCTCTAAATGTCAATGAAAAAACTCATAATTATTCAAAATTGCGAGTTTATTGGTTCTTACAAAACAAACGAGTTCTAGTGTCTAAACTTAACTAAAGAGTGACTTTGGATGATGAAGCGTGGCACTGCATGTCTTCAGCATACTTTTCATAAGATGGTACGTAATTACCGAGTGCTAATCGCAAGCAATTTAAAGAGATCTTTATCTTCCAACTGCAATTTAAAGAGCCGTCGTTGCAAGCTACGTGCACGGATGGAATTCACAATTTTTATTGCAATGCCCATAATCTCCTCCATGTTTAGAACTTTTGAACATAAAACTTGTTGATGTATAATGCAATGGAAGGAGAAAAATGAAGGGAAATCGTCATTAGCTCGACACAATGCCACAAAACCGTTTTTGTTTCCAGTCATTGCTGGTGCTCCATCGGTTGTAATGCACACCAGTTTATATATTGGTAGCTTGTAGTTTGTTACAAAATTGAGAAAAACGTCATATATATCTTCGTCACGGGTCTTTCCTTTCAGAGGAATCATTGTCAAAAACTCTTCCTTAGCCGACATGTCATTGAATACCATTCGAATAAAAGTACACAGCTGGGCAGTGTCTGTCATATCGGTGGATTCATCGAACTGTAAAGAAAAGTATGTACATTTCATGATATCATGTTTTAGTTTATCTGCCATGTCCTGACTCATGACGCCAAGCCTTGTGACAGTCGGACGAGATAATTGAAGTTCTCTAATAGCAGACATAATCTCTGTTTTATTTTTGACATCTCCAAATAAAGTCTCACCCGCTTCAATAAATGCTTCCTTCACAACCGATCCATCTTCAAATGGTTTCTTGTGTTTCGCCAATATATGAGATATTTTAAATGACGCGATCGTTGCAGCTTTTGATTGTTTGGCTGGTCTTGTGAACATGGTTTGTTCTTTTTTCAAACAAGTTATCAAATCACGTACTTTTCGTTTTCTTAATTCACTCTGTGATGGAAAATTCGTTTTCATAGTTTTTATGAACCGTTTTATGATGCCTCTCTAAGTTCCCACGCTTAGGTATTGCAACGAACGCACGGCAAATGAGACAAATGCACTTATCCTTTACCATACAAAAGAAAAATTCTTCCTCCCAATCGTTATTAAAATGATACGTTTTACTTTTCTTCGCTGCACTCATTTTGTACTATTTATTAATAAACTTTGTATCGACGAATCGCCTTCAAGTTACAACTCAGACTGACTCCTATTCCTGCAGGCGCAACATTTATATCGGCGCGAACGATGTTCCCGCCAAACACGCCGCCCGAAGTTTCTAGAAAAATCGGCGGGAATCAAAAACGCGGCTTCACTTTGACAAGTACCGCGCGTTCCTTTGGTAAAGCCGCCTTTTGCCGCTAGTAGGGGGTTATTACGATAAAGGAAAGTGATGAAGGGGTTATTTTGGCCTAATTGTGGATCCAATAAATTTTAGTTGTTTATTCATTACATTTTGTTTTAATTACCTACCTACTAAAACAAAATCTGTGAATAGTTCTATATCGGATATTTATTCTCTAGATCGACTCAAAAATAACTTGCGATCGACCGTTTGAGCACCTCTGGTCTAGTGCATGAGGGATGTACGGTGTTAAAACGCCACGTTGGGCAAGCGAGTTTTCAGGGCTCGTGGTAGCCGCTTTGCCCTTAGTCGCTATTTACGAAACCTTCGGGAATAGATGGGATAGTGCTATTCTAAAGCCGGTCAACACCACACGGCACTATGGAGTACTAATACTTAATTAAATAATGCCGGTCGGCTGTCTTCATGTACCGCAATAACATCCGCACGAGTAAAAAAGAAACATTCAAACACACTTTCAAAGTTCATGATGGTACGTTGTAACCACTCTATTGTGTATACAGAAAATATGTATAGTCTCTCAGCGTCCGATCATGGTCGGATATGCGAGTACGAAGTTTGTCAACCGGCGCTATTTAATTGGAAGTACTTAATTACTTAGTAGTACTTAGTAATTGGTAGTTTAATTGGTTATTGGGCTAGTCAGTTAGTGTGGAGATCAAATTGCAGCTTGAAAGCCTTCGTATCGATCAGCGGCCTAAATTCTGAAGCTGTTCCCTAGGGTTTCGATACGATAGATACGAGTATCGGGTCCCCTAAATTAGGGTTCAACATGAGTTCAACTAATTAGCTCGTCGTCCTATTTGGTTGATTTGGCATTTTGTTCTAAAATCCGGCTTTTATTAGATCTGTTCGTTTTACAATAATGACATTGCCTGAATATAAATCGTGTGATGTATCGATATGTGTATTCTCTCATATCGATAATGTGATCTTATTATCTGCATTGATCAGTTTTGTAATTGAAATACCATGGTGTGAATTATGGAAACAATTATTGTAAACGTGATAAGTGTTTCCTGTCTGCATGATAATCTATGCTAAATTTACGCTAGCGTGAGCGAAGTCACGGACAATCGCTAGTGTTGTTACTGTTAATGCCGGATCATGCCTCAATAAGATAGCGAGCACAGAATATATAGCACTAACGGTTATTATTATTTTAAATAGAGAGAATGCGCATCCAAGAACATACATTAACCTCCGTTCAAGTTAAGTAAAAAGTGAAATCATCGCCATCAGACCTATTAACCAATTACGAGAGAGGAGCGTTCCTTGATTGACCAATTAACGCTGTGTTCTTTACTCATTTTTTCTTAATGTGAATAGAGTATAGTATGTATTTTTTTAAAGTAGGTATATTCAGTGGCGCATCCGGGGCTTGCCAACTTTTGTTATTTTTGATTGATGTATGTCTCACGGATCTCCATGAATGACAGTGTCCACCACCCGGTCGTGTTATCATCAGGTCGACTGTTTACTGGTCTGCCACCTTTGTTTCTTCTATGTATTTTTGTTTAAGTTCTAAAGTTTAATTAATCCTAAGAAAAATTAATAAGCTACGTTAACAACATATATAATTATATAGTAAGTGATAGATAGCAAATATTTTAAAATCAAAATAATGTTAAAATATTTATTAATTTATTAACAAAAATAATATACTGTTAGGCACTATAATAAACCATCAGGTCGATTTACATAAAAATAATTTATTTGTTTTTTCGACCCTGGAGACGGAATTTGTGAAAAAAACAATGAAAATTAATAAAAAAATATTATAATGAAATCTAAAGATATATAAAAAAAAACAAATTACACAATGACATTTATATAAAAATCAACAATTGACATTTATATAAAAAAAAATCAACAATTTGTCAGTTACTTAAAAATATTTAAGTGAAATATATTAAGTTGATAAATATTTATATTTAATGTTGAATAAAACAAAGAACAACATAAAACAAAAACGTACTTCCACTATAATTTGTACTTGAGTTGCAATCGATTCAAACAGAAACAGACAAATGTAACAAATATAAAAATAATCTTTATAATTATATAAATGTACTTAGTCAAATGTACATATAAAAGTACATGTACTTAGTCAAAATAATTAATTAAATGTAACAATCTTCATACAACTATTCCAGATCACAGAGATTTACTTCAATATTAAAGGTTCATTTACACAAAGAGAGTTTCTCGAACGGTTCGGGCGAGAATATTGTATACGATTCTCAGCGACGAAACTTCGAACGATTCTCGCTTGTAACTGTTCACATGTTGATAAAAGCTTTATGATAACAGCGATCACATGACAATAACAGTAGTTTATACTAAGCAAGCATATTCCAGACCGAATTTCTCTTCTGCACGAGTTAGAGAATCTCTCCTTATATAAATGAGCCTTAATTAAATGTAGACTCTATGACTTTTGTAAATTCACGGGGAATGTTCCCTTTTAGTTTTTTATTTTACATTAAATATATATATTTATTTAAAATATCATGAACAATATTAATAGACGTCGGACACGCGGTGTCGTCTGGACCAATAACAGCAAGGCTAAGAAGCGATGAAGAAAGAAAGAAAATGTTTTATTTTACGTGACACAGAGACATAAAGTCAACAAGAAACAAAAGAATTATAGGTTCAAAATAATGACGGTACTACCTACATAATAATTATGAATTTATTTGAAAGTTTTACCACCAGTTTTACAGTTGTTTTTTTTTAATTTTTGCTGTTGTACTTTTAAATAAACAAAATTCGGGTAGGGAAAAAGTGGACTAAAAATTACGTTATTTAATAAAGTGTCCTTCATGTCCACCAATGTGACAACGAAGTGGACGTAAATACTTATTTAATCATTAATAATCATTAATTATTATTTAATAATAATAATAAATATTCATAAGAACAATGTGTGCTGACTAGACATGTGTAAGTAATGCCATTGATACATCACGCGTGATATCACTCGAACGCGTACTGTAGCAGTACGCATTACTCGACCAAATTAAACATCACTCACATTACACTAACATGACGCTTGCGTCGCGCATTGTCATTACACGCGAGCATTGCATGTCATTCGAAACGAAATCGTGCAACGATGCTAGGAGTAATGGCGAGTGCGCGGGGTACGGACAGCTCAGGTGATGTGTGATGTTTAGTGTCATGAATTGAGATGTAATATTACTCGGTACGAAATGTACTGTCATATGGCATTACTTTTAAAAGCACTGTTTTGCGCAAGTCTGGTGCTGACATCTGAACTAGAATAATCTATTTTACAGCTGTCAGCGCCCTCTCTTAGATCTACTAGTAGTAAGTTACAGTTATTTAAGAAAACAGTTCATACAGGTGGTAATTATTGTATATAATATGTAGGTATGCAGACATACATAAAACACACGTTTTATGTATTACTGTGTGTGAATGTGTGCGAGTGTGGTTTTAGATATTCGATTTCAGCGAGAGTCAATAATGTAAGTAATTGAGTGTTAGTTGATGTACGGGTGTGTGTGTGTGTGAATAAGAGTTAGAGATGCTAACTGTAAGTCTAGAGTAAATGGTTGAATTATATAAATAATCCAGTTGCATATATATACGATCTCGATCTGTTTCAGGAGCAGACGACACCCGCGTGTCCGACGCCTTAAGCCTATATTTTATTGGTCGTTAATAATAATCACTGCTTATCACATAATTATAACACAGACACATCGAACGTGAAGCATGCCAACATACATATATTATACCACTTATAATATATTTAATTATTTTTTGGTATACAATTGTAAAGTATAGACACTTGTCTACTTGTATTATGTGACGGTATCTGAGTGATGGGACCTTATTTTTCGCTATATACGAGTACTTAGTGACTTTGGTTAATTTTCTAACTTAAAATTTTCTTGTTTCAAGATTCTGTTTAAGTAGAAACATGCTTTATGAAACAATAAAAAAAATTGTTATTCTTATTAAGATTTCACTAAACTAGAACCTAAAATAAGGTCTTTTTCTCGGGTAATGTCACATTTGTAAAGCATTGGCCAACCGAGTTCACAGATTACAAACTATTTGCGTTTGTAAATGACTTAATACGGTGATTTTAAAGTTCATATGCATTACTCTAAAAAGGTTCGTTCTGCAACGTTGTATTTGCTGTCGACGCTACCCAACTACTTGTTCAATAAATTGATAATAAACTGCAAAGACATTTGTATTTGTGAGAAATCTCGATTTACCGGTACTGTAGTTATATGGTAAAGCTATGTTATAAAATATATCTACATGCAATACAATCATATGATGACAATCCGTGTAGAAAACTTTACGAAGCTAAAAAGTCAACATTGGTTACATTCGTATTTTCTTTAAGAGATAAGAGGCGATTTAATTGTGTTTGAGTATATTTTTTTGTTTATTACAAATAAGCTACAATAGCATCTAAAGTTATAAATATACAAAAATAGTATAATGTATACTTAATTAATAATTATATACATAGGAAGGTGATATTTTAAAAGTATTTATATAAAACAATGCAAATATTTTAGATTTTAAATACAATATGATTCATGCTTTCAGGCTGTTCATTTCAAATTAATTATATTCATATATTTGAAATAAAGCAACCGCAACGCTTAACAAAGCCTACAAGCGAGATTTCAAATCATAACACGTTCACTGGGCAAATTAAGAACTATCAAGGAGCTGACGTTTAACTAGCCGGAGAGGCCAGGAGTCTTTACACACATATCCTAAGAAGTGATTTATTAGGCGCGGTTACGTACATTAACACAATTCACACACAATGAAGGATTTTTTTGTGCCGCGTCAGATTTAACTTTAGTCTTGTCTAAGTTTACAATCTTATCTAACTTTGAAGTCTTTGACAACTTGTGATGTGTCATTTTCTTGTCATAGGTATATTATGTTACTTTTATAATTTTTACGCTTTTCTTCTTTTTCATAAAAATAAAAAAACATATTTCAATAAATTACGACTTTTTAAAATTCACCACTTTTTCCACACAAACCATTCGCTCACTCGGATCGCGTACCGTTCGGGGAGCGGAAAAAATGGAATACAGTGACCACTTCCGACCTAGTGGCTAATTTTGACGTATTTTAATGTTTTCGAGGTCGCTCAATACGAATCTGAAGCAACAAAGCGCGAATAGTATTCGTTGAGTGTGCTTCTTAACGTATATCACAGGCACACACCAGTTGACGTCTATTGTAATAGTCTCGTATCCTTTTTTTATAGTCCACTTTAAGAGCTGAAACTTTCCAGAAAACTACCTCATATATTATATTCATATAGGTTATAATTCAGAACAGAAACGATGACGACTCAACTTTTGTATTAGTATCTATGTAAAAACTCAAGAAATCGTATTTTGTTTCGAAAATACAGACAAAATGTATTTTGGAAATTTGGGTCTAGTTTTATTTTTTCAAGAAAAGTTTGAAGATAATACTGTTCATATTTCAAAGGGAAACATTGATAAATTTGCCCGAGGTATGGCGAATTGAATATACATATAAAGCTATCGAATTCCATTTTTCGCATTTCTGACTGCATAGTCATTTTTCGCAATGTTGCCGTACTTTAAGGTAAAAAATAACTTCAGATTTGTATTCGGACGGGTGTGGTCAGTGTCTTCGATTTCTAAGCGACTTCGGGGCCGTGCGGTTCACCTACTACACTCGCGCCGATTTACATACATGTAGGGTGTGTAATAATAATGGTTAGCAGCTGTTTAGGAATGGAGTGTGCGGCGTTTCCGTTCGTAGTATAGCGTATAACGTGTAGCACAGAGTAACAAAGTCAGAGACAAAATCATGTTCAGAAAAAAATCGTAGAAATAAAGTAGAATAAAGTTGTTAGCTTTAATGACAAACAATCAGTGTTGAAAGGGTGCAGATATTTTTTTTTTCAAACAAACATTACACATAATTCCGTCACACTGTGAGCACAGTTCGTTGGCGGACAATCTCTCATTTTTTATAATATTATACAAACAACCAGATTACATCAAATTTAACACACTATTAGTAATTTCGGTTGTTTGATAAAACAGTCAAAATATAAATATTTATAATAATTTAAAAATAAAATAAAAATATTATTAAAAAATATTTTAATATTTACTTAATTACATAGGTAATTATCTATTAAATGACTCTTGAACTCGCATGTTTACCTTCTTTATTTTATCCGACGTTTCGACTTGGTTATACCAACCCATATTATAAGTTAATATAAATTTAATAAAATTAAATTTAATAAACCTCGCGTCAGACGCTACTCTAGTTACTTATTTTTTTTATATTGCAATCTGTTCAGTGCGGTTTGCCACAATTTTCCTAATTAATAAGGTTGAAAAAACTGAAAAAAATAACTGACTCTAGACGTGAACTTGTCACGTCTCCGGTTAGCTTGCGATTGTGGTTGGAGCAACCTCGCCGAAATATCCAGTAGAATGAAATAGGTAACATTACGCATTTAAGACCTTGTAAATAGATAAATGGGTGTGTTTTTCTTTAAGTATCTATGAACACGAGGAAAAGAGTCATCGGGAGTCGTTGTTCTTAAGTTTCCATCAACGAAATAATGTCTCTATTACACTAGTTTTTTTACGTGGGAGTTTCTCTTGCTATATGTTGAATGAGCTTTTACAAAATCTTTTTAAATACCTACCTTTTGGATTTTTTATTGTGGATTTACTTGTAAATATACTTATTATTATTAATTAATTGTAATCACTATTATTTGTAATATACTTACATAAATACATAACAGTGATTTTGTAACAAACAATTATTGGACATTTTAAGTAAACATTTCAAAACGTAAATGCCAAAATATCAAATTATATTGTTGTATTGAGTAATTACATAGCAATCTGGAAATATAATTATGATTATTATTTCTGCAATAACACCGCAGGCGAGTATATAATTACGTCTATTAATACTAGTTTGCGAATAAACAAATGGGCAAATGATCTAAAATTACGCGAAACAAGCATCACATTTATTTTTAACAAAGCTTATGAAGCGCTTCACTTCTGTTGATTGACATTGTTTGGCGGCAAACGTTCGAACTTCTTTTAGCTTTTAGTTTGATTACGAGGTTATATTCCTATACATTCAATTATACAAAAGGAGTTTTATATAGAGCTTGCGTAGGGTCTTTTAGAAAATGCGAATTCCGAATATCTAAATGAATTTTCCTGTATGTGAACATGTGAACTTTCTCGTAGATTTTCAGGTAAGAAATAATTATATGTAGGTACATGTATCGATATATTATTAGTGTGAAAAAAAGCACACTTATAATCTAAGCTAGAATTAGAAAATCGCACCGTCTAATCGAGCCCTTATTAATACGTAAAATTGCTTCCATCATTTATTGAAATTTATTTCTCATCAAAGATGAAGTAGTAAATACATAACTTCCTACTTTGTTAACAAAGTTTTACAAAATCTTTAGATAAAACTTCAAATTTTAAAGACTTAACTCAGATGGATGACTTTATAACTAATACTTTGTAATAATGTATTTTGTATTCAAAACTGAAACCATAGAATAACGCTCATGTTGTCGTGAAATCAACCATTCTGAACCGGACACGTCTCCGAAATTTAGTTACTGGGGTCCAAATATAAAATATATCCAAATATATCCAATCAAATTACACAACTCTAATTCTCTAAAAGTACCTATATTTTATGTTTTAATTTATTTGTACTCTCAAAAATATTTCTATCCCATCAAAGGATCAAAGGATTTGGAGACTAAATACGAGTACATGGCTGGTGGTAGGCTTGTTGCACAACTGTTGTTGAAACTAATTACAGACAGTGGTTAGTGTAATGCCTAGTTTACACGTGGCGAGCTACTCGCAAGTTGGAAAGTTCAGCTAATGCAGTGCAGCTATTCGTACTATGTGAACTGTGCGAGTAGATTGTTTGAAGTTGTAAAGAATTGTGCGAGTAGGTCAGTAACTTGCATTAGTTATTACATTTTTTGGATTACTCAACCACGCCTCCTTTTAATATGGTACACATTGCCCCCCGAAGATTCTTTTTTTAGAACACTTTTTTTTGGAGATACCTCTTTAACTCAGCACAAAGTGTTACAGTAAACGATCGAATCACAGTCTGTTGTATTATATTTTGTTGCAACATACTTAATCAGTTTATCACTTCGCCACACAAGAGTTTTATGTGACTCGAACCGTGCACCTAATCCGAGTACTTGTCTACTGTCTGCACAGTAGCTCGCATTGTGGAAGCTAAGCATAAGTAAGATAACTTTTCACAATAATTTGTGCCCATCTATAAGTAATTACTGTTGCTGTTGATGTGTGGTTCTGAAGTGGACCGTCGAAATTAATACAGTGTTATAATTAGACTTAATTCGATGTGATTCGTTGCGCTCAGTCATCTTTAGTCCCCTCCGTGTCAGAGGGGTAAGGCTCTTCAGCGTCACCCAGAGTGCCGTCACCATTTCTTTGAGCCCTGTTTATGATCATCGTCGTGGTTGCTGCTTTCACTGAAATAATAACAAAACTATTTAGATATTTTTATTTCTTAATTTATTTCAGGCGACACGGGTCCATAAAATGTATGAGCATGAGTAAAAACAGCATTTATATATAAGTGGGGATTTCAGAAAGTTTTGCGAATAAAATGTTCTATGGGTTCCAATTTCAATATTACATTTTTTCAAAGTACTCTCCACTTGCATCTATACAAAGATTCATGCGTCTGAATCAATTTTGAAAACATTTTTTTCACCCTTCCTTTATTTTTTCACATACTCTTCGTAGTCAGCGCGCCTTCCGGCCATGAAAACTGCTTTCCTTTTAGCTGGAATTTAATTTTGCGAAATAAAAAAGTCACAAGGTACCTACCGCCAAATCGGGACTGTAAAGAGGATGGGCTAAAACTTTAAGCGGGGTACTGTCCAAAAAGTACCTTATTTTAAGCCCCTTTAGAGCGGTCGCGTTCTAGTGGTGCAGCAGCAGTTCGCGGAGAGGTCTTATAGTAGAAGTTGCACATTGGAAATGTAATTTCAAATGCGCAAATTGCAATGCGCAACTGTAATATACGTTGCACTTGTGTTTTAATTTTAATTGAAATTAAAACACAGCCTTCATTTATGTCGGCAAGGTCAGCACCTGCAAGCCTCCTGGTGTTGCAGGTGTCCAAGGACGGCGGTGGCCACTTAACATCATGTGGCTCACCCGCTCGTGTGCCATATAATCTATATTAATATAAAAAAGGTAGGTAAGTACTTACAGTCATATGCCCACCCGATCTTGGCGAAAGTGTCAATAAATATGGTGGACACATTCAACCGGCCCAGCTCCGAAGTCCTGTAGTCCCATGGAAATACGTGGTGATAGTTATGCCAGCCCTCGCCCAGCGCCGCTAGGCTTACCATAGCGTTCTCCACTGACTTTATGAACCTTAAAATTATGAAAGCAAAATGTCACTAAAAATCGTAATATCGTGACCGTTACTTCTTTTTTTTCTTTATTTTCATATATGGCAATGGTACAATATCACATTCTGCCAGTGTCAAGTTTTCTTCGTTATAAACAATTTCAAAATTTAAAACATATCCTGCCAATGGCCAGTCCCATCGGAGTAAGTCAGGAGTCGCTCAGTACAGCGATAGTAGGTTTACTGAGCACAGAGGAGGACTCCTTGGGAGCACACGAGAAACGCTAGTCCTATGTTTTCATTTGATTATCACAAACATTACGCACAAAAACACTTTGTAGTTTAAAAAAAAGCACAATACACAATTTGTATTTTTAAATTAATCGAACAAAATCTCAACTTCACTTCTCGAGTTCCCGCCAATTTTAATCGTATAACAAGTCTCGTATAACTGTTATACAGTAGTAGTAAACGTCACTGTACCATAACCAGCCATTTTATCGTCTACTGCTGGACATGGGCCACCTCATGCACATTGTCTTGTGTATGAGGGATGTATGTTCTTGGAACGCCATGCTGTCCAATCTTTGATTTATAATGTTTCTATGAAATGATTGTTATTTTTATTGCCTACTGACGCTTTGGGCTGTAAATTTAGTTAAATTACAAAAAAAGCCTAAACGAATAAAAGGTAAACGAATTACTTTTCAAAGTAACTAATCACGTACTTGAATATTTAAAATATTTTTATTTATAAATAATAATAAATGTACATAAATCCTATTTTGATATATTATATATATTTTTTATAGGATAGTAGGCGGACGAGCAAGCGGTCCCACGTGATGTTAAGTGTCACCGCCGCCCATGGACACCTGCAACACCAGGTGGCATGCGGATACGTCGCCGACCTTGCAATATCCTATTCACAGCTTTCTTGAAGAACCCCATATCGTAGCGTAATGGAAATACCTCTTCAGGCAGTTCGTTCGTTCGTTCGTTTACGGGTTCGCGTAGGTCCCAATTATTTAGTTTGCAAGAGCATAAGTACCAGAATATGGTACTTAATTTAAAGGTGGGTTAGGTTTAGGGTCTCTGGTGAACATGAAGAAATAAGAATTCCGTCGACATTGTCTTTACATTCTTAGTAATTTTCAGTTTAAAAATAGTTTCATCATAATTTGCTGCCCGTGTAGTATTTATTTGCTGCCACTATAAGCCATTTATTATTATTAATTTTATAAATGTGAAAGTCGGTCCATTTGTTATCTAATAACGCTGCAACAAGTCATATAATGGCCATTAGTCGCACATGTAGCTGTCGAACGGATTAACTAATAGAATAGTTTTTAATCCTAATTCCATACGGGCGAACCCGCAGGCAGCGGTTAGTTCATGATAATGCAGAAAAATCATGCTACGGACGATGGATATGACGGGCGCATGACATTTTGAACAGTATCGATCTCCTTTTGTGCTGAACTTGAATATTATTTGTTTTTGTAATCGTCATCGCATCTTACAATAACACGAATATCATATTTCTTAAAAACTCATATAAAATACCAAACTATATATTATTATTATTATCACACCTGTCATAAGGCTTGTTCCCCCAATGATGTGCGACGCTATTGACGCAGAAGGCGATATTCAACGTTACGGTGAACCGTGTGACGAAGCTCACGACGAAACTGTTCACCAGTGTCTCCTCCCAGAAATACATCGGTATCCCCACCGGCAGCATTATATTTAGTATCGCAAACAATGGAATGTATATCCTGAAACCAATAAAAACTATGTTATCCATCCACAAAAGATTTGCTTACACGTTTCTGGGTTTAGGGTCTGGAAACATTAAAATTCATGGGCAATCTTTACAAAAGGAATCCATCATTATGAGCATCGATAGAGCTGTTCGTACGTAATGGAAGGGGTTGTATCATCTCATAAAAACTGCATTTCTCAGAACCGTTTTATTACATGCGTCGTGAACATTAAGGCCCAAGGTTCTATGAAGGACATAAACATATTGAATGGAGGTCACGAAATTAGGACATTTAGCGCGTTTGTACATATATTGACGACTCAGTTGCGCTATACAATATTGCATTATAGGCTTATTCAAATGTGTTTATTGTGTTTAAACATGAATTCAACTATGTATAAACAGCGTTGGAACAAGCGGCTGCCTCGAATTGGGCGTGAGTGAACGAACAAAATAATTGCTTCTAATGAAGTCTTAGTTTTATATTTATTGATGACTCTACCACTAGTTTTAGCTATGCTGCTAAGCTAGATTTAGCAGCGCAGTGTTCTGTAGTGATTTAACGTACCAATAAAACAATTGAAGGGATAACCGTGCTGCTTTGTCACTTCACTTTAACTACACTATCATGTTATTAATATGTACATAGTTAACTGTTACTGGATGTGTTACAACAGTTCTACCGGGTCCAGATTCGTTTTTGTCACTAAGAATTTACCATTTGTCCCTACTCCTTCATAACCTTACTGAATTAGATGATTAATGTTTTTCTCGAAGAAGCTCTCGAATAGCCTCGTTAGATGAAGGCTACAGCAAATGGGATATGTTATTATATAAATTCGGAAATTACTAAAAAGCTATGATTCTCTATGACTTCTGGGTCATTTTGCTTTTATTTATTAAGAAATCGTATCACCAAAGAAGCATTGAATCCTGGAAGTGAGTCAAATTCAGCATGCAGTACATGCGGTCCTAAAATGATTACTGATGAATTGTTTTGATTGAATTCGATGCTCAATTGACGACTTATTATTCCTCATTGGGCATTGTATTGATTAAAAAGCATATTTTTACATTCGAAAAGTTGGTACTAATGCTTACAGTTTTTGTATTTTTACAACGGGATCATTCAAGAGATCCAAAGAAGTTTTTCTGAGGGCGATCCGTCGGTCTTCGACGGCTGGATGCGGGGTGAGGACTAGCCATCCGACATGCGCGAATAGCAACCCTCTGCGAATGTCATGTGGGTCCGCTACTGTCTCGGAGTACTTATGGTGCACGCGGTGATCCAGAGCCCATGTGTAGATATCCCGCTGAAGATAAAAAACCATGATTAGAAAATCAAATAAATTAATAAAACAAGACAAGGCAACGCAGAACGAGATGCTTGCAACTAAGTCGCGTTCCTCTTAAAGTTGATAGTAGATCGTGCACGCGAGTTAATTGAGCTGCTTATTGTAATGATTGTAGATATCTGTCGAACTATTTACTATAAGGATGGCATCAAATTTCCGAAAAATGAAAAAAGAAACTAAAATTAATCACGTTGATATTGTTATGCATCACGTTGTCTCATTCAATTTCGGGTCTATTTACACAGCTCTTGATAATAAATTGATCAAAATGTTATCAGGTTCCAGGGGGTAATGCGCGACAGGGCATGAAAAATGTCACCCTTAGGCAGGTAAATTTTGTTGAAATTTGTTTGTTCTATAGACGGTTTTCCACTTTTCTGCGACATTAAGTTGTTCAAGAAATCTGTGGTAATTTTTTCCGAAATATACAGGGAAGGTTAACATTGATGTTATGATTGCTTTGAATTAAAACAGTTATTATTGATTTGAAGCCCAACCTGTAAACGAGGCCACAGACAATAAACTACTATTGACAGTCAGGGCCGTCTTAAGTCTATTCTGCGCCGGGGTGCGGGAGTGTATCCTAAGACAGTCAAACATCCTATTGTGTATCCTATGACAGTCAAATATCCTATTGTGTATCCTATGACAGTCAAATATCCTATTGTGTATCCTATGACAGTCAAATATCCTATTGTGTAATTGTTTACTATAGCGTTATATTTTTTCATTACCTTTAAAAGGTGAGCGCCCGGGGTGCACCGCACCCCTTGCACCCCCTGGTAAAGACGGCCCTGTTGACAGTAAAGGTCATATCCTAGTATTCAAACTGAAATTGAAGAATGATATCTATTTAACTTTCAAAAGCGCAGTTGCCTTTTACGGAGAAGAGTGTGCCTATAAAGAATAAGTTTATTTTCACAACACGTAATTTTGCAGTGTTGGGTATGGACACGTAAATATGGATACGTCGTTTTTATCTGTGCAGGTGTATTACATAAATGGTGCATAATTGCGGCTACTGCTAGCTGCATCACACGTCGCCGCAAAAACCGCTTGATGTTTATCACCCTAACTTGTTTCAAATGAGATTGGAACACGACTCAATTCAATTCAATCATTATCGGTTTAAATTCATTATTTCCTTTTCTCCTTTTCTCCTTTCCTTTCCTTTTCTCTACAGTTACGCCAAGTAGCGTTAATAATCCTTTTAGACAGAATTGATTTTAGAAACATCGATCTCTGTAGCTCTTTTAACATCGAATACAGATTCGTGTGACCGTGTTCGCAACAGTAGCAACAGTTCGTGCTAACAGTAGCAACATACAATTTAAAGCTATGTAAAGGTACGTCAGCAACACTTTTTGATTGGGCCTTTTATCTCGAAGTGCTAAATAAGCCAAGTACACTTTTTATATCATAATTCCATGAAATAGCAACAGCCGGTATGCAACAGCTCCCCATTGCTGGATATAGGCCTCTCTCAAGGACCGTACGGTACGGTCTACCCACTGCCATTTCAGCTTCCAGATCCTTTGATCTATGTCGGCAACTTTAATTCTTCGTCAAGTTTCTTCGTTACGGGTTTTGTCCAGCAAAAAGACTCCGAGAATAGAGTTTTCCATCGCTTGTTGAACGATTTTGAATTTGCGAATCAAATTCGTATACCACAACTCGTAGGTAAATATATATTTGACAGCCCATTACTCGCAACTGAGTTGGTAGCTACTTATTGTGTAAAATGTTGGGGCGTTATTATTTAATTTATTTATGGTTCTAAACCCTCGTGTTATTAAATGTTTTTCTCCGTTTCATACCATCAACGGCATCGCCAGCCAATGGGCCTTGGGGAGGTAAGATGAGAGAGAGGATGGGAGAAATATGAATGTACAAATACATTTTGTTTCGAATCTCTAGAAGGGGACAACAGCCCTCCCTAACCCCCCCCCCCCCCCCCCCCGGCGACGTCCTTGCATACCATCAAGTTAATTAAGATTAAGCCTTGCGTTATAGAGAATCGATTTATAATATTACTTGACAGGAAATATGTTTAAATGCTGCAATATTTTTTCTACACGAAACCGTCAATTAGTTCCGAAAACACTCTTCTAAATATGTTGATGTTGTTTTTTCACGTCGCGTCGTTCGTGTCACTAGTGTGCTAGTGTGTGTGAGCGTGTGTGTAGTGTAGTCACGTGTGAAATATTTTATTTAACGGCACTTGTCGCCAAGGTCGCAAGACTTGGGGTCGGGAATACAATTGACTCCATTTGATGACATGGTCATCAATGAGGATGACTTTATTAAAAAAGTATTTTTAAATTTCAATACACATTTTATTCGTTTACTAACATTTTCCTGCGGTTTTGATATTATCCGGATAATCGTTAAACCTATGAAATTGCTGTTTGTTTATAGTGGCCACTTTGAACTCGGTTATCTTGAGCTTGGCTTAAAATTCCAAATTCCAATTAATTGCAATTAATGCAATTCTTTTTCAAAATCAGTTATTCATTTGATTTCCCGTCAAAAGACTTTTTGCTTAGATATCGTTGTGTTCCATGGAGCGACCATGGAAAAGTTAAAAAATTGCATTATTTTCGAATATGAGTTGCGTCGTGGCAGCATCGCAGCACAGACGGCACGCAATATCAACGATGTGTACGTACCAAACACTGCAAACGAACGCACAGTGCGTTTTTGATTTAATCTTTTCCGTTCTGGAAATTTTGGCCTCAAGAACAAGGCCTGTCGAGTGGACGACCGGCGACTAAGTCGATAATGACGAATTGAAAACAATAGTGGAAGCGGATTCATCTCGGATTCGCCTTCGGCGTAAGTGACCAAACGATATTGATTCATTTGCGTCAAATCAGCAAGATGAAGAAGCTCGGAAAATGAGTACTGTATGAGCTTGATGAAAGTCAGTTGCAAACACTCATCGAAGCTTGCTTTACTTTGCTGAACCGGCATATAAATGAAGGGATTCTGAATCGTATCTAAATGATAATCGTAAACGTTCGTTACAATGGTTGAACACAGGAAACACAGCCAATTGTTTGTCCCAAATGTAAACTGAATTAAAAGAAACTCACGGTGACTGTATGGTGGTCCTGTGCCTGTATCCACTACAGCTTCTTGACATCTGGCACAACAATTAATGCAGATGTGTACTATGAAGAATTGCAAATGACTATGGACAAGTTTCCTATCAATCAACCGAGTCGAGTCAATCGCTCTAGTCCACCGCTTCTCCATGATAACTGCACGACAGTCTCAGTGTTACAGGAGCTACGACTGGAAACTCTCCGTCACCCACCATACAAGCGAGACCTTGCCCCTACTGATTTCCATTTTTTTTCCATTTGGATAACTTTTTACGGGCAACTTCTATTATGTTAAATCACGTATATTCTATCTTTATTTAAAATAATAAATATTTATTTACTACACATTACCCAGTGTAAGGAGACGCGTGTTTGTCAGCAGATATAAATCCATCAATAGAGTAAACATTAAATAAAAAATCCTTGGAAATTGTATTTGTACATCATTGAATATTTTCCGAGAAAGCTTGTGACCTTTCACGAAACGCGTTGCTTGTGTGGTGAGCAACAGGTCAACGTTTGTCAATATGCACCTTACTGAACTAATAATAAGAGTAAAAATGGCATGCTTTGGATAGTTTGACGTGCTGACTGTACCGGCAAGGTGTGGAGGAAGGTCAATAATCGGAGGCGGTCTGAGTGTGGCATAGCGTGCGGCTACTCACCGGACCTGTGAGTGCTTGTTAACACGCCATCGTATCCGATCGATACCGTATTAAATTAAAAAGACTTAGGTAACCCATAAAAAGAAACATGTACCTATCTACACAGTTTTTTTTTCGCATAGTTTTTTTAATTGTGTGATATATGTGTTTATGGCATAGATGGTAAACAATATACAACCATAATAGTCATGTGGCGTTTGTCTAATTGGTTTTAATAAAACATCTCACCAACACATGCTATTTGCCTGTGACCCCAAATAAGGGAGGGGAGGGTGTACGCTGTAATCCCATAACCACTGGGTGCACTCAACATGCTTTTTTACCCCGTTCTACAGAAGACTACCAAAGTACTGCATTTCTCCCTGTAACCGATTCCTCCAATGTATACCAAGATACCAAAGTGTCAATGTATTTCAATGTACCCAAAATATGCCAGAGCTCATTCCCATCCCATCCCATCCTATCCCATTCCTCTCCATTTTCCCCAACCCTTTCTCTAAATCCATTCCTAAATCTCCAAAGTGAGGCCATGTCAACGTTTGTCATTCTGGACATATATTGTAATGAATCTCGGGTGTCCACGGGCGTCAGTATCCACTTATCACCATGTAGACTGACTGCTCGTCTGTCACCTTCTTTCTTAAAAAAAAGCTGCAAATGCACCTTTGGTCAATAAGACATCTTGACTTTTTATCCTTACAGCAAAAGAGGTTCTTGACGAGACAGTTAGCTGATGAAGCTGTATGAGGAGTATTCCCTCCCAGTTTGAGGAGATTATAAACAAGTAAACAACAATTTCTGTCATGTCATCAGTTGCAGTAACGGTCGTTACCGTTAATGACACTTTAGGTTTAGCTTTTCTTAGTATTTAGAATGAAAATAAAAGTGAATTTAGTTAGTGTGCCTTTAAATATAACGTCCGTTCAAATCGGAGTGAATTTGGTAATAGTGATGTTACCTGTCCTGTTATAGTGAAGAGGAACGCCAGCAACACCCTCAAAGGTGTCTTCGCTCTATACGCTTTATGAGACCACAGCCTGTGCACACCTGCTGTTATGCCGAACCCTGACGTGTATATAGTTGCAATTGCTGAAAGAAAAAATCCGTTTTTGGAGACTCAGGTACAAGTTGTGCTGAATAAAATCACCTAAAATAGAGTCAGTAATGGTTGAGTTTTCTTTTTAACAAAAGAAGTATCGTGTGGCTATAGTAATTATGAATTGCAAGTTTGTTTATACAAAGTGTAAATCTATATTCGTCTATAAAATTTGTAAAAATATTGTATATGTATAAAACTTAATGAAGTCTATTTTAAAATCTTTATAAAAATGCTGTTTCAACACATACAACACATGAAACGAACACATATTGAAAATACATAGCAGGAAGTTATATAAATAGACGAAATTTATTTCAAAGTTTAAATTAGATTGAGAGTTAAGACAGTTGTTGAGAGTTGTGACGGGGCAGATTGTTAATGAATGCTGGAAATCTTATTATAAGAGTATTTCTCCAGAAGTACTGTCCTCATTCCATGGACTGACGTAATGTAAGGACGATGACAGGACTATAAACCTACATGATCTCATTGTTGTTCATATTACATTGCTAGCTGTTGAATACTGCTTTATCCACGTGAAATTTCTTTTTCGATACGATTACCACAGTTGTTTAACGGTTGCTAACGACAACAAGTTAATAACTAACACTCAAGTTGCCGTAGCAGAAGAACTTCTTTTTTTCTTTCCTCTATTTCTTCTGTCTTTAAGAGATGATGAAAATAGAGATGACCTAATCTGATAAGCCCATGCGTCATATGTACCTAATGCATTTGCCTAGACAAATTCTAAATCTCCTTTTTTGGCGGAATTGAGAGAGAAGTGTGTGGCAAACAAAAAAAGAAGAAAGAGAAAATGGAGATTAAATCAAGGAGGATTTTTTTAATTTGTTTAAGCACGTGCATTAATTACATGATTTACATGTGACACAAGGATCAGGTTAGGTCATCAGTGCTCATGGGCTATACGGTCAGTCAATGTGTTCATAACCCATGTATTTTACAGTTTTTCGCATTTTATACTCTATTGAAATTTATTCAATACAGGAAGCCTGTTTGTTTTATTTGTCACTATCTATACTAATATAATAATAAAGAGAGAGTGCGAATTTTGTGAGTTTGTGTGTATGTGGAGGGTAATCTCCGGAACCACTGCACCTATTGGAAAAATTCTTTTACCATTTGAAAGGTACATTATTTCAGATGGACATAGGCTATGTATTATGTGCAAAAAAATTGCCGGGCGTGCAACGCATGCCGGACACAGTTAATCGAATATAAAGCAGTATAGAAATATACGATAAAATTAATGGGTTTGCGATAAAGGCTAGGTTCATTATGTTGCAATACATATATTTACATACAGTTAAATATTATTGTATGTATAGTTGGAGAAAAATAATATTTAAAAATTCTCGGAAACCTTTGATAGGCAATTATACTGGTTTCCTTATCGAAATTGAATAAATTAATGATGAAAGCCGTCGAGAATATCGGAAATCTGTTACATAAATTCATATTTGAAGGCTAGTTATTATTTTGAACTTGTGTCAGTTATTATTTAGTTTGCGAAATTAATGGGATTTATTTTACTTTAATACTTTTTTATAACGTAAACGTTTTTTTCTTTATATCCATAACGGTATCGCTGTCATTGAAAATGAGATGAATGAATTCTCGTGTCATAACAATTTGAATAAGCAGAACATAAATTAATCTTTAATGAAATGGGTGTTGTAGCGCTTAGGTTCAAATATAGTGTAGAACCTTAATTATAAACAGTAATCATTGCCAACGGTTATTTCGATGATTGAAAATTCATAGAAAAAAGAAATTTACATAAGTATATTATATGGTGTCTGATGTTAAAGGAAAAACAGAAAAGCTTGAAAAAAAAAAGAATGTAGGTATACATTTGTACCCTTACGTATTCTGCAGTATTGTTATAAAACAAACAGTAAACTTAAAATATGTATGAACTTATCTACATATGTATATTTTCATTAAGTCACAAGATTAGATCGCGCGAGATTCTCATAATCGAAGTTCTACTTTGTTTTACCGTTTATTGCTATAAATTCTTTGTGAAATACTTTCGAAATTAATTAGGAATAACTTACCAAATAGAGTGGTGAGGAATTTAACATTATTACTAATAATTAGGTACAGGCCATAAATTGTTACTAAATGCAATGACACCTGAGCCGCGAGATCGGGCCACCTGATTTTTGGCGTAAATTCCATAGCCTCATATTTTTTTATATCAAAGTCTGAATCACTGGTTTTATCACTAGTTTGTTCATTTAACACTGTATTATTATTGTCACAATGCTTAACATCGTCCACAACTCTGTATTCATCTTCAATGAGCTGCATGTTCAATGGTGTTGCAATGGACTCGTCGCACGCGTCCACGTTTTGTTGCGCGGGCGCCATTCTGTTAAAAAATAATAATATTTTAGAAACACATATTAGCAATTGAAAAGAAAGTAGTCTAAAGTTTTAGATAGTTATTTATTATTACCAAACGACCGGTATTCATCAATCAATTCTGTAGCTGAGAGGGACACGAACAATTTTTTTAAATGAGATTGCGCTTACGCGACTCTTTAGGCTCTCATACTCCACAAAAAGCTTCCCGTCAGCATGGAAGGTAGCTCATGTTCACCCTTTGCCTAAACGGGGTGACCGCACCGACCCGCCAAACTACAGGCCAATAGCAATCACCTCTCTCCTCTCCAAGATGATGGAGCGTGTCATAAATACGCAGCTCTCACAGGACCACCAGGTGATTAGCGACCGTCAATATGGATTTCGCCGTAACAGCTCGGCTGGTGATCTTTTAGCGTATTTAACACACCGCTAGGCTGACGCCGTTGAGAGTAGAGGCGAGGCTCTAGCTGTGCGCCTAGACATTGCGAAAGCTTTTGACCGGGTATGACACAAATCGTTGCTTTCTAAGGAACCATCTTTCGGGATAACCGAGGGATTATACGCATGGGGGTACCAGTTTTCGGACTGAACGGAGCCAAAATGTCAAAGTGGCCCCCAAAAAGCTCGGTATGCTGAACAGAGCGAAGCGGTACTTCACCCATGGGCAACTCCTAATGCTCCGGTTAGGCCCCAAATGGAGTACTGCTCACATCTCTGGGCCGGCGCACCGAAATATCAATTGGACCAATTTGAGTCCTTCCAACGACGTGCTGTTCAAATTGTCGACGATCCTACTCTCACGGGCGGTATATAACGCCTCAGTATTCGGAGAGACGTTGCGTTTCTGGTGTTCTACCGCTTATAGAATGAGGAATGCTCTGAAGAACTGTTCAATATAATTCTCACCTCGGGTTTCTACAACCGCACCTACATCCGCATTTCCTCGATACGGAGGTGTTCCGTACTGTTAGCTCCAAAAATCATTTTATACCGCGAACCCGTAGGCTGTGGGACGAACTGCCTGAAGAGATCCATTAAGCTACAATGTGGGGTTCTTGAAGAAAGCTGTGAATATGATTTTGCAAGGTCGGCGGCGCACCCGCAGCCCCCTGGTGTTGCAGGTAAGTCGGTAAGGTAAGACGGATAGGCAGCGGTAAGACTTACCATCACGTAGGACCGCTCGTCCTACGTCCGCGTACTTCACTATAAATTCCCTATAATATCCATATAATTATTTCCATATGTTATAGGGAAAATGCACCTCTGTGCCTAGGCATTTGCTAATGCCTAATTAGTTCTAATAAGAACAATAAATAATACAAGTAATTGTTTATTCTTATGGCAATAGTTAGTTCTAGTACTAATTCGCGTTTCAATAGTAAAATAACGCTGTCTCAATAGTAAATATCTATAAGCTGTCGGAGCTTAGTTTTATTCACCTGTAGGTACGAATTCGTTTTTTGGTGTTTGTTATTCGTTACCCCTCGGATAGAGAATTTTAAATTATAAAATCGTTTGGTTATCTATTATATTAGTAATTATATTAACGGTTTAAATGTAATTATATCTAAGAGACAAATCACTATTTTTCAGAATTGAGCAAACAAAAACTATCAGATGCTAAGGACTTGCTAATTATAAGGCTCTTATTTTTAAAAGAGTAAAAGTAGCAGTGATAAATTAGAAGAATTTTCTTTATAAAAACGCTATTACTCCTCCTGGAAAGTATATTTTGTTGCCATTTAAACCATTGATATGTTTAATTGCTTCGTATTCTAACATAATGGAGGAAGTGCGTCATAGTCTAGTTGGAAAGGATATGAATGGGTCTATAAAAAGGGCAGTAGACATTACAGATAATGCGAATAATAAAGATAAAAGGGTGTTACTTCAATCGAGGCACGCCAAATTAAAGATCCCTATTAGACAGATCTTTTTTTGTTCTAAAGTTATAATAATTGTACCTATACCGCAATTACCAATGATGTAATTAGCACATTCTGCCAGTGTCAAGTTTTCTTTGTAATAAACCATTTCAAAGTCTAAAACATATCCTGACAAAGTCCAGTCCCGTCGAAGTAAGTCAGGAGTCGCTCAATGAAACGATAGTAGGTTTATTTAGGACAAAAGAGGACTTCTTGGAAGCACACGAAAAACGCAGTCCCACACGAAAAACACTTTGAAGTTTAATAAACTATCACTATTAAATTACAAAACGCCCAATACACTCACTTCTCGAGTTCCCGCCAAAAAGTCCTACTGCAATTCATTACGGATGTAAAAAGTATAATAGGCCGATTTTAATGAGATTGTTTGCTTGCGTACCAAAGACATATGATTATCTGTGACCAAAGATGTGACATTACTAAATGTGACTGTTTGAGCCTGACGATCCTGACGAGATTTCTTGATATGGAATAGATAACAGGACGCTCACGTATACAACCTCGTGTTGGCCATATAGGCATCGCCAACATAATGAAAACAATACAAATATCGTCTGTCTATCACTCTATCACAGTCTGTCAACAATACAGTCTGTCAGGAAACGTCATCTAGAGCGGAAGTGCAATCCAACAAAATATTATGATTTAAGAGATATCGCGGCTTCCATAGGCGTTGGGTTCTGAACTACTATTCAGTGGCTCAGCAGCATATATACAGCCAGGCGTCTGAGCAGTGTCGTGTCACTGTATTGTCTGTGGTTTTGTCAAACGAGTGCTCATTTTACCACCCTATGGCCATAGACTATACACGCCCTCATGTCAGGTGACCTCGGTAAGACACACATTCACGTCTATCGTCCAATATTAATAAATTAGTTAGTTACTGTTATCAACTCTTTTAATAGACAGAACCTACTAAATAATACATGGCGCAGTCGAATTAAGAACTACGTGGCTGAAAATATAGTTTGGCATAGTTATTTCGTAGAAAAAAGTGATTTCACAAGTACCCGCCGGCGTGGTCGAAGAGCCGTCTCAGAAAAAAGAAAAACTTGAACATGTATTTGAGAGTTGAATATCGTTTGACAGCTCCAAACGATAACTGTTTAACATAACATAACATAATGAATTATTTATAATTCATAATTAGTGTAATTGTAATTGTTATTGTAATTGTCTCCCGGAGTTCTGGTGTCAGCTTCTGGATGCTGAGGAGACGACGGAATACTCCGAGGACTTCGCTGTTAACGAGGTGAATGTTCCTTATTCATCCTCTACCTAGAAGTCGCTCCCAGGCTCGCGCTATCGAATTTTGAAATCCCACAGGATCGAGGTCTAGGGATTGGACACGGCCGCTACAGTGACAACTGAGAAAAGCGGTTATTGTCAGTTCTAGTTTCATAGATATCAAAAACAATATTTTTTTGGATTACTTATCTTATAAATTAGATGTTACAGCACATTTAAATATATTAGAATCATTGAACAACGAAATTTTAATTAGTTAAGATTTTAAATCTTAACTAATATAGTCCCTATAACCAATAGGGGACTTTATTGGATATCTCCTAAAACCCATTTTCCCACAAATATTTTACAGCTCATCTTAAATAAATACACACACACGCACGAACACACGCCCCCGGACACACCAATGCAAACACAAATCTACATGTATTAATAATTATTAATAAAAAATCACCTATTACTTGCCGACAATCTATTAAATACTGTATTTAAATGTCAGTGTAATCTGTATTTGGCCATTAAACACTAGCAATATATTTGTTAAATAAATTACATTAAAGGCTATAGATTACATAAATAAATACATTTAAAAAACAATCAAATAGCGAGATAAGTAATTAAAAATATAAGGCGCGTTCATATTGCATGAATAACATTTGTATTCATCATATGTGAAGTTTGTAATTAATATCAGAACATTGCAGTAGGTGCAATTTCGTGCATGGTGGGCGGGAATAAGTTAATACGTCTAAATCAACTGAATTTCAAAAATTAAAATAGATTTAACCAACAGTTTAAAATTTTAATGGTATTTTCGCTTTGAATATCGATATATCACTTTACTGCTGAAATCAATGTCTCTGAAGCTATCGAGTATTAAAGATTTATTTTTTTATTGTAAATCCAAAGTGATACAACGTGTTACAACTTCGTAATTACTAATAAATACGGCCGTTCAGAGAATGCGTTCCTGACAGGTCGTGAGAGAATGGACGATGTAACTTTGAAGTGGCGAAGAATTTACGATAAAAATATTATTATAAATTCATCTCAGGAAGACGGGTAAAGCCTAGTCCAGACGACACAATTTAATTGACAATTTACTTGAATTGACAATCAAATTGGGTGATGTAGCGAGCAGTTGGTGATAAATTCGAATTGAAGGTTATCGAGTCGTCCATGCCTCTGACATTACGTCGTCATTGTCATCTTCATCGTCACTCTCATCTGATGTATCACCTACGTTAATAATGAAACACTCTGTTATGGCATCAATAGCGTCATGTCAACCATCGATTTTCTTTTCTTCTTTTACTACCTCAAAACTCGAAAATTAAAATAAAATTGGGCGCTGTGTGGACGGACGATTTCATTCAATTGGCAGTTTAATTAGACATCATCTGCCCAAGTAGCGTCAGCATGACTACTGTCCGGCCGCTGAGAGAATGCGTTCCTGACAGGTCGTGAGAGAATGGACGATGTAACTTTGAAGTGGCGAAGAATTTACGATAAAAATATTATCATCGTTTATTTGCTCTACTAACGAATAATATCATTAAAAACTATATCATTATGTCAACTTACAATAAATGTTATAATGTTGCGCTAAATGTAATGTTAAATAAATAAGAAAACAATATTTTTTTAAATCCCCACATTGCGCTCTTACAAGGCTATTGCAACGTTTATTTTTGTAGTGATGTGCCAAAAATACTAGGCAATTGTAACGTTATCTATCGTTATACTATAAAATAATACGATTTTCTTTCTAATAATAATAGAATGTACTAATGTACTGGTAAAAAATAGCAACCCCAAATGGCGTGGCGCTAAAACAGTCGTCTGTTGTCGTTTCGTGCGCATAGACTACGTTCTCCAGTGTTTCTGGTTCTGTTTTTTCTTGTGACCCGGCTTTCGTTTAATTGACTGTTCCTGCTTATTATACTGACCTCAGCGCTAAATTGGACTTCGATTGTGTTTCGCATTGTGTTGTGTTGTACTTTTGGTGCATAATAATGCCGAAACGTGGACAAACATTAAAAAGTGAAACCCGTGAGCTAATCATCAAGCTGCAAGATTACTTTGAGCGTGAAAAGCAAAATGATGGAGCGCGTCTCTCAGGCGCTTGGAGTTAGCAAACGAATGATAACAAATATTAATAAAGAAAAGTTCGGCCCATCTGGCACGGAAAAAAATATTTTACGAACACCGAAGAAGAAACGCAGAACTAAACCTGTGACAGATATTGATACCTTTGACGCCGATGCGATAAGGAATCATATACGAGTATATGGTTACTATTCGAGGAATGAATACCTTAACAGGATAACGCTTTTGGCATCTTTGAGAGCAGCTGATTTGTTTAGGGGCGGTAAAACTGCTTTATTCAAAATTGTAAAAGATATTGGTTTTCAATATAAAAAAAAAACAGACAAACGATAAGTTCTTTTAGAACAATATGATATAATTTAAAAAAAAATGTCTTTTTTAAAGGCAGCGAAAAATTTCGATAACTGGGATAATGTCGCTTTCATTGATGAGACATGGCTGAACGCCAATCACACGCTTTCTCGTTCTTGGACAGATGATACACAAGCGTCGACGTCGAAAGTACCAATGGGCCTATTAAATGGCCTATTAAAAGAAGCCTGCGGAAAAGTCACAAGAGATGACTGGGCGAACGTCGTCGAAAAAACGAAAAATATTATAATTATACATGTAGGCGAAGATGATCACGAACACAGCACCTCCCCAAGCGAATCGGAGTCTGATTAAATTTGTTTGAACCCAGTCGCAACTATTTTTCAAAATACTTTTATTGTTGTATTTTATATTAAATATTTCCGAATATTACTATCGCATTTTTATTTTCTTAGCGCTAGATATATTCAGAAATTAGACGCCAGACAAACAAGTATTGAAACTTATATTACTCTTTATTTGGGTCGGTTGAAAAAAGTAAATAACAGTGTTACTTATTGTCCATCACTAGTCATGACCAACTGACAGACGTCAGGAACGCATTCTCTCAGCGGTCGGACGATAAAATGTAATACATCTTGAGATATTGACTTATTCGCGCCCGTGCAAGGAAATAATGTCGTGCACACCGCGCGAAAAATAAATAAATTCGATTTTCCTTATTATCGACACCTTGCGATTCAATTGGCATAAAATCCATTTTGGCGGAAATGAGTTATTTATAGTTTTGTTTAGTTTTTAATGCTCTATCGATCTATATGTTTAAAATTTTCGATATTCATGAAGAAATGGCTTTTACTGAGCACTTTTTTTGTAAGCCTGGATAATATTTTTACAGAAATTATGGCATTAAAATCAAAATTTGTTGCCACAAGATGCCAAATGGTCCGAAAAGCCATTTTTCTTATATCTACTTGTAAAAACCAAATGGCTTTTACGACCTTGAAACAATAGATGTTTTTTTTTGATAAAAAGGTGTTTAAAAACGTTTAGTAGTAATTTTCATTCATATATTCCTGTTACATTCATCTTTAGTATAAATAAGATGAAAGCGTTGTTATAAACTAAATAAATTGTACCAAATTATTCGACTCAATACTTAAATTATCCATCCCTGTAACCCGTCACCTACTAATGATTTTCCTATAAATATTAATTTAGTATAAATATATAACTACTCGTATTTATAGTTATTTACTTTGATACTTCTTGATATTTTTTTTTTATATTGTCCATAAATAAGTATGGCTTTACCGTCAATGCGGTGAGTAAATTCAGAATGATACTGATGTGTATATACGAGAAATTTGCAAAGAATTTAAGAAAAAAAATGACAGGTCAATCAATGATTTTTTTAAAAGATATTTGTTAAAAGATATAAAAGATAGATATTTTTAAAAGATATATATAATCACGATTATGTTGTTCTACACATTTATTTTCATTATCTTGACATCCTAATTTACTTATTCAATGTACTTGACTTATATAGTTGTTTTTTAATGAATTATAATAATAGTACTTATTTTCAACAATAAATAACACTCAAATAAGAACGGATTCCAGCTTAGCTAAGGAACGATAACTTGAAGAAAGTCGTGGTTATTGATTCGAAGATAGTGAAGAACCTTAAAAGAAACTGTCTATGACAGTAGATGGACACAAAATGATGTATCGTATGGCACTTACATACTTCTTTTGTTACTGTAGTTTGTTAGTGCTTCTTGTTACTATCTTATTATAATCTGATTTTCCAGTTTTCCAGTATGGTCAGTTTAACATTGATTACAGTTTGTTGGAAATAGATAACACGCGAAAGGGTGAATCACTGAAACACCTGTGCTAATAACACAATAGGGTAAAAGCGCTTCGATTATAAACAATATTACTAATCAATTCTAATAATGTGTTGTGGGGTATTTGTCAGATATAATGGTGACTAAACGTTCGGATTTTGGTAGGACAATTGTGCTGTCAAAGAGTGTTACGCTGCTGTGGGACAGCTTGTATCAGTTTTCCAAAAATAGTGACTTTTCACTTTCGGTTTATAGGTATTTATTTTCTTAAGAATTTTGTGGTGATGTGATCTTGGATTTGCTAGTCTGACAAAGGTATTTTTTTCTGCATATCTATTTTGCTCGAAAAATTTTGTTTGTTGTGCTGACTATACTACGAATGGAACAGATAGAAGAGAATTAAATTATGAGTAAAGTACTATTGGTTCTATTGAATGGTTGCTTTAAGCTTGCGTTATTATAATCTATACTAATATAATAAACAGGTAAAATTGTGTGTTTGTAGGTATGTTGGGGGTAATCTCTGGAACTACTGAACCGATTTCAAAACATCTTTCACAAATAGGAAGCTACATTATCCGTGTCTAATATAGGCTGTATTTTATATTGAAATTTTGAAATAAAACAAAATATCAACGGTCGCTAGTGACAAATAAAATCGAGTCCTGGCTATAACATCAGGCAATTCCGATTGCCGAAGAACTAAAGTCATATACGGATGTGTTCTAGAGAGACCTTTTCTTTTGTTTTCAGGATCGATAGAAAAATTAATTACGAATAATAAGAGCTCTATTTGTCAATTTCCTAAATAGTCCGTATTGTATATATTATGTATTAAATATTAGGGTCCTTACCTATGAAACGGCCGTTTTATATGCAAATATTCATATATTTTTTGTATGAAAATTATATAGGTATTTAATTAATCGAAGTATACTAATTATCTATACTATGAATTATCTATCTATGAAGTATACTATACTAATTATAGATTATTATCAATGCACATTTGCCATTTTAATGGAAGTTGATTGATGCCTGTGCTACAGAACTCCTGGGGACGGGAATCGATAAATTCTCTGAAGGCGTTTTTCACTGCTTCACCGAAGTCAACTTTTTCCCGTATAAAAAGTTGTCCTAAAAAAATGGAAAACTGTAGGAGCAAGGTCTCGCAGGTACGGTGGGTGACGGAGAGTTTGCAGCCGAAGCTCCTGTAACTTTGAGACTGTCTGACTAGCAGTGTGTGTGCGAGCGTTATCACAGAGACGTTTGGGACATTACGCTTGGGACATTTCCTGAGTTCAACCATTGGGACGAATCTTCGTTGGATTATCATATAGGATCCACTTCTCATCACAAGTGACAATACGATTTAAAATCCCTTCATTTTCGTGCCGGTTCAGCAAAGTAAGGGAAGCTTCGACGCGTGATTGCAGCTGACTTTCATTAAGCTCATACGGCACCCACTTTCCGAGCTTATTCATTTTCCTGATTTAACGCAAATGAATCAATATCGCTTTGTCATTAACGCCGAAGGCTGCTGCTAACTCAGACGCGGTTTGAGATGAATTCCAGGATTGCAGGATTGTTTTCAATTAGTCATTATCAACTTTAGTTTCCGGTTGTCCACGGGGTTTCTTCTTGAGGTCGAAATTTACGGAAAGGAAACGATCAAACCAAAAATGCATGATGCGTTCGTTTGCGTCGTGCGCTCGGTCCGTATTCATCGTTGACATTGCGTGCCGTCTGTTCTGCTTTGCTGCCACGACGAAACTCATATTCTAAAATAACGCGAATATTTAACTTTTCCATGGTCGCAAACACAACGATACCTAAGCAACAGGTCGTTTGACGGACAAACAAATGAATAACTTATTAAGCAAAAGAATGTCATACCTTTAAACTGAAATTAATTTTAATTTGGAATTCCAAGCCAAATGAAAGATAATTAAGTTCAAAGTGGCCACTATGAATAAACGGCAATTTCATAGGTAAGCTCCTAATATATATGTTATGGTATGTATATAATCGTATTGTATATGTATCATATTTATTATTTAGTTATGTGTATTGTATATGTATATAAATGTATATTTATATATTTTGATGTAACTATTGTATTAATAAACTATTACACATACAAATTTACCGTACGCACTACGTACATCTTTCTTTGCTTTTCTGTGCTTGACCTATATTTCACTTTGCCAGGTCTGGTGGAAGAAATCTCCGCAGAGATAAGCTTGCCTTTTGTACACCTTTTTTTGTCTACCTTTTTATTTATTGCATGTTATGTTTGTACATTAAATTATTAAATAAAGGAATAAATTAGATAGGTACTTGTTTCCCCAAGGGGCGGAATGGAGAATGTCTTCAGTATGTCTGGTCTGAGTTTAGCTTTAAAGAGATAACTCGCTGTATTACTAATATATATTGCTTGTATGTGAATGCCGTCTTTTCAATTTTTTACAGGGGTTTGTAATAATGCAAATTCCAGATGAGATGGTTTCTTAGCTCTAAATTACCTCGTTTCATTCTTTTTTTGTATTATAAAATTCAAACAACTAAGTAAACTCAGCTCGGTATGATTGTCTTTGATGTTAATCAAACCCCTTGAAGGTTTGAACCACCTCAAGGGGCTTAAAATCCAGTGTAGAATGACGCTTGTCTATAAGATAGCCTGCGTTCATAATACGAAATTGCGATGTGTGAGCTGTTAATTTCACGGCGTAAGGTGACTGGCAATAAGTGTTCACAATAGGTTTTCAGTATATATAGTCCCCAGATTTCACGAGTTTGGAAAGTTTGGAAGTTTTTAGTATATTTATCAAATTCGGTTCAGCAGTTTTGGAAGTATAATAGTCCAAATTGAAAATTAAGTGCAATAGGGTTTTAAGAGGTCAATTATCCGTATTAAGTTATAGAAAATAAACTGATTTTTTTTTATGGACGAAGGCAACAGACGAGCATACAGTGCACCTGATGGTAAGTGGATACTGTCGCTCATAGACATCAGTAATATATGCGACCATTATACCTGTATTTGTATTATACCCCACATGGTGGTAGTAAGATGACAAGTCAAAAACATCTGTTATTCAAGGACACAGTTTAAAAGTTTAAACAGTGTTTGAATATCGCGATATCACAAGAGTATTAAACGAATTTTTCTATTGTAAATCGAAAGTGACACAACGTATAAGAATTTATTATTTCAAATTATATAACTATATTATATGTCGAATTATCAACTTATCCTGCTTATACTTCAACAACTTATACTTATCGAATTATTCTGCCGTGCACGGATATGTGTATAATAATATATGTATTATATATAACCAGGAAGCAGAAGAGGAAAATGTGTCAATTTTGTTCACCTTCAACATAACAATTTGTAATCTCTTCGTCGTTTGGTACACAGAGCACCAGATCAATACATTAACTTGTAGGTATTATGAAATACAACACTTGATAATACGTGAACAAAAAGCACTGATTGGTAATGAATAACAGATGACGTGATAAGATAATCATAACTGTGAACTTTGAATGAAGTATTGTATGTTATCAAAGGCATTAGTCACACCCGGTGTGAAGAGCCGCAGCGCCAGTCTTATGGCTTTTTGCGAGGAATGAGCAATAGAGTACATGATTGTTCCGAAAATTAAATTAACTGAAGAAAATTAATCGATATTAAAAATGTATTTCCAAATCTATAATATTATTCGAGATATCGCCTTTTATAACTTGTAAGTGCTGAATCCTTATTTATATCCATATTTTTGTGTCCCAGTCATTTTCAATATAAATTTGATTTTGAATTCTTTTTTTGAGTTGAATGTCTGTCTACCATCAGTCTCTTTGTTCGGATTAAACTCGTGAACTTATTCACCATAATAGAAAGCTTCTGCATGTTTTACTATCAATCGCACGTGACTTCGGCCGTGTCAAACCCGATATATAAAAAGATTTAAAAAAGTATTCCGATTCGTTTGAAAGCTAAATTGTGTAGTTACAATGCAATCAGCCCTTTCAGAATACACTGCAGGACATGGGCCTCCTCATGCACATTGACTTGTGCATAAGGGATATATCCCCTTAAATCGCCACGTTTACCAACAGGGTTTGCGAGCCCAATCTTTCATAGATGGTATAGTTCCTCAGCACTTGTAGTAGCGGCTTTGTTATCGCTTAGTAGCCTTTTACTAATCCCGCGGGAAGAGATGGGGTGGAGGTATTGTATAGTCGGCCGACACCACACGCCAATATTAAGGGCATAATATCAAAAAGTTTATAGTTTTTTTCCTTAACCCACTGACTTATTAAAAGTGTATTGGAATATCAAGAAGTTAATAGTTTATTGCTTAACCCACTGACTAATTAAACGTATATTGGAATATCAAAAAGTTTATAGGCTTTTCCTTAACCCACTGACTTATTAAAGGTATTTTGAAATATCAAGAAGTTAATAGTTTTTTGCTTAACCCACTGATTTATTAAACGTATATTGGAATATCAAAAAGTTTATAGGCTTTTCTTTAACCCAATGACTTATTAAAGGTTTTTTGAAATATCAAGAAGTTAATAGTTTATTGCTTAACCCACTGACTAATTAAACGTATATTGGAATATCAAAAAGTTTATAGGCTTTTCCTTAACCCACTGACTTATTAAAGATATTTTGAAATATCAAGAAATTAATAGTTTTTTGCTTAACCCACTGACTTATTAAACGTATATTGGAATATCAAAAAGTTTATAGGCTTTTCCTTAACCCACTGACTTATTAAAGATATTTTGAAATATCAAGAAATTAATAGTTTTTTGCTTAACCCACTGACTTATTAAACGTATATTGGAATATCAAAAAGTTTATAGGCTTTTCCTTAACCCACTGACTTATTAAAGGTATTTTGAAATATCAAGAAATTAATAGTTTTTTGCTTAACCCACTGACTTATTAAACGTATATTGGAATATCAAAAAGTTTATAGGCTTTTCCTTAACCCACAGACTTATTAAAGATATTTTGAAATATCAAGAAATTAATAGTTTTTTGCTTAACCCACTGACTTATTAAACGTATATTGGAATATCAAAAAGTTTATAGTTTCTTTTCCCTTATCCCTTTTCCCTTAGGGGTAACTAATCAGTGGGGCTATGAAACGTAAATAATCACAAAAAGGGTGAACCCGCCACATTGAAATGGCAAACGCGGTGGTATCTTTTTTTTTAAAGAAAGAAGACGGAAGACGACCTTACATTCCACCTGGTAGGTAAGTGGATGTTGTTGCCCGTGGACACCCGCGACACATCCAATATAAGTTCACAATGACAAATTGACGTACATTGGGGGAATAGGGTGAAGTCAGAAATGCAGTACCTTCATATCACGGTAGTCTTCTGTGAGAGAGTTTAAGGTTTAAAAGGGAATGAGAAAGTTTTAATGCCTTTAAACCCCATCGTGACTACAGAGGGAGGTTTGTGCCCAATTCACACATTCTCCACACACTCTTGATATTAGGCCATGGCACTTTACAAGCAAATACAGACAGACAATCGTGACTTAAAGTGAAATAAACTGATTTGTATCATACACTTTATGAGATTTATGAGATTACAGTACATATCCTTGAATTATCATACAGGTAGTCCAAGAATTGTAAAAAAATATCTTCGGATCATGAGCATCTCATTCAGCGTTTTAATCTGCATGGAATAACCAAATTTTCGAGTAATTTACATTCTTTATCGCTATCTAATCCCATCTCAAGGTTTGTTGTCGAGGTTTTTTTTTCTGCAAACATAGATCTAATACCTAGCTTCTGTGAAGCGGAACATTAAATCTGTTTTTACAAATGTAAAGAGCCGTGAGATAAGTGAAATAATTAGTGGCCTTAAAAACTATTATATTACAGGAATAGAAGTTTAACATGCATTATCGTTTCTTGTCCATAATGATAGGAAGCGTCTTATTATGATTATTAATATTATTATTAATGCACATTTCAGTTAAGATGTAAGTATTTATTAAAACAAATACATATTATCCATGTTTATGTAATTGTCCCAGAAGATGTATGTATGTATGTTTATAAAGACATTGTTTCTTTATTGCACCATCTACTTCTATTTGGTCTACAAACCTCTCCTTACCACCCAAAGCTTACCTGGAAAAAAACACTTTAGCGATAAGGCCGCCGGTTGTATGTTTTTTGTACAATAAAGTGTATCTATCCTTGTCCTATCGACTAATTCTAAGAGTTGTAGTGAAATAATTGTTCTTTCTTCTTTTTTTTTCTGTATATGGTAACTGTCGCAAGAAGATTAACCTAATTAGTTTATTTAAAATAATGAATTGTCTATCTACGCCATTATTATTTTTAAACTCCTTTCGGGAGTGGTAATGTATCATTTGAGGACATTTAGCAACTGTGATGGTGAGAAGGCCGCGGTGGTGTCGTGGGGCGTTAGAATAGCACCACCCCATCTCTTCTCGAAGGTGTTGTAAAAGACGACTAAGCGATAAAAGAGCGGCAACCATAAGCTCTGAGGAACTATACCACCTCTAAAAAGTGGACTCACCAAGCGGGAACTTCGCCAGCGTGGCGTTCCTTCACGCATAGGACAATGTGTATGACTGCTGGACATGGGCCCCCTGGCCCCCATGTCCACCAGTGGATAATTAAAGGGTGGATGTGACTTGGGCGGGGACCATCCAATAATGATTCCTGATCTTAACTTTTATGGGTTGATTCGACTCAGTTGGTTCCATTCTTTGGATAGCCTTTTAAATACATACATTATGGTTAATATATAAATAAATATATACGGTTTCAGTCATGACTTCATGTGATATATGAGTTATATCTATCTGAGATGTTTGGTTTTACTGTTATGATACTGTCCTTGTATTTCTTGGTCATCGCAATCATTACCTACCTGCTTAACTGTGAACATATTATTAATTACTTAAGTCATTGTGAAGTGTTCTATTGATGTCATAGCACTGATTCAGGATTATACAACAAGAGACGTTTGTTTGTTTAATTTATAGCTGTTTACTTTAGATAATTTCAGGAACTGCTAATATAACATGGTCGCTAATTTATGATGACGATGTAATCACTAAACACACATTCCTAAATATTGTGTTTGTCTAAGTTAGGCGGCCCCTATACTAAAGATAAAATTGTACAATAATGTCACTGTACTCATTGTACAATATTATTGAATCGTGGGTTGCATTTAAACAAGTTTCAATACATTCCAAAGGGTCGCCTAGGCGGCCTATTAAAGGGTTGAAATCATTGTCGGTACCTACATATTAAACACCTACATGAAGCCAAGAAAGTTCACGTGTTTTCACTCAACATATCGATTGAACTTTGATTCTAGTAAGTACGTCCATCATTCATTCAATTCAGTATCTCATTCATTATCATACAATTGAAACTCAATTTCTGGTTAGTACTAAATATCGCAGATAGTCTTCGAGAGTCAATACGTGCCACTCTTGCTTAAAATTCACAGTAAGTGACACTAAAGACGCCTGCAGTTGGGTTTAGAAATTAAAGAAAATTTCAAATAATTAAGTAATTATAATTATTCTTGACGTTATTTAAACACCGGGATGATATTGTCGATATGGATTAAGTTTGGTTAAGAATTTCTAACTTAAAATTTCCTTGTTTCAATATTATGTTTAAATAGGCACATGCCACACACGTAGGCACACATAATAAGTAGATAGTAACCCAAAATGTTCATTAGAACGGCGATAGCCTAGGGGTATCTATACTCGACTCATATTCGTGTGAGCGTGAGTTCAAATCCTCGGTCCGTATCTACTAAGTTTCTACTTAAAAAAGGATTTAAAAAAAAACACTAGCGGTGAGGAAAACATCGTGAGGAAATCCGCATTCTCTATAAATAAATAAAAAACATGGAGTATGTGAACCACCAATCCGCACTGGGCCAGCGTAATGCATTACGGCCCGAAAACCCCCCAGTGATTTACTAGAGAGGCTTGTGTGCTGCAGTGAGACGTTATAGGGATATACAACCCAAAATACCCAATTTTTATAATAATCAAACAAAAACTCGACTTCACTTCTTGAGTTCCCGCCCAAAAATTCCGAACTAAAATATTTATTTTCACTTTAAAGTTGCCGACATAGCAAAATTCCACTATCACATGAGAAAAGGGAAGAAGAGTGTTCACATATAGAACACATACTGGGAAGTGTAGCGTAGAGCGTTCTCCGACCAAGTATACTGACGACTTGAAGACAGAAACAGTTAGCGCGTGTTCAACACTATTACTATTAGGTATTCACGTTAGTTCGGCCAGACTGCGATAGTTTTAGTTTTGTTGTAATGGTTTAGTTCGTGTCAAGACTAATAGATGTCGCTATATCATTTCTACATCGCGGTATGGTTTCGTTCCTGTGTAAATAAACATTGAATGGCGAAGTTTTTTTTTTTTTTTAACTGGAAAGAGTGGCCACCCTAGAGACCTGCCCGTAGTAGCGGGCAGCGAATCAACCTCTGGCAGTGGGCTAACTAGCCCAGGTACAGAACTCCACCCCTCCTCGACGGGAGTGTGAGAATGCTAGGTTGGGTATTTAATTTTGTGTAACGCTGCGTACTATACCAGCTCTTTCAAAGCCGCCCACGCCGCACGAAAAATGCAGCGCGCGCTCGATACCCTCCCGCCATGGTTAACCAAATGGCGACTCTCAGTGAACATTGGGAAAACGCAGGCCATCATCACCGGTAAATCGCGTCTTCCGCCACTGCTACGCCTCCACGGAGAGGACGTCGACTGGTCTGCCATAGCGAAATACCTGGGGGTGATCATCGACCGCTTCCTCACTATGAAGCCCCACGTACAGAAGACGATCGCCTCGCAAAGGGTCGCGCGGTACCATCTCCGCCCAGTGCTCTCCTCACGACTCCCTCTACATGTGAAGCTCGGGGTCTACAAAACCTACCTGAGACCCTGCCTCACGTATGCTGCACCGGCATGGTACGCCCTGATGCAGAAAACTAACAGACAAGCCCTGCAAGTGCAGCAATCCCTTGCCCTACGTACCATCGTCGGTGCCCCACGCTACATGAGGAACATCACGATCCAGAGGGACCTACACATGGAGAGCCTGACAGAATTCATCAGCCGCCTTGCCACAACTATGTTCACCCGCGCTGATGCATCACGCCTCGCTCACATCAGAGGGCTGGTGCCGCTGCACGCGCGGTCGCCCGATGGCAAGGCCACGCGACCTGATCGCGCCCGCGGGCGAGTCAAACGTCAGCCTCTTAAGACACCGCCGCCCAAAAAGGGACGGGAGCTAGCAACGAAGCCGCAAATAATCATTATCAAGGATAAACGACCAATGACCCAATAGGGTCACCCCAAGGAGCTGTCCGTATTAACGGACAGAGGCGAAACCACATTAAGGGAGAAATCCCGGAATTGTTTCCTTCGCCTCCCGCCTCAATGTGAGAGACGGCCTCGGGGGGATTTAATTTTGTGTATATATTTACCAATATAGTGGAATTTATATCATCATACTTGTGGTTTTATTGGTCTACCCTCGGACTGGATTAGAGTTTAACATGGTCCTTCGTGCCGGATAACTAGCACGCTTGGGGATTGCACAGTGGTCACTGATACCACTGAACCCGTACTCTCAGTAGACCGCTGCAGCGGCTTGAGTCGGTGGTAGGAGAAATGGTGTGTTTTTACCAATATAGTGGAATTTATATCACCATACTTTTGGTTATATTGGTCGCACCCTCGGATTGGATCCGAGTTTAACAGTGCTGCATGAGGAGAGCAGATCGTTTGTGACCTAGACCTTGGCAGAAGTATATATCAACAGTGAAGAGACAGACACAGATCGATGGTACTGTAGTATTGCCATTCTAAGTTTTTACAACCAACTTTTGAAATGACTGAACTGATTTTTATTTACAGCTCTCTCAAATAACTTACCCGATTTTAGAAGTTACGTTAACGTATCTTTTTCTGTAAGTGAAGGTGACTAAGGGATAACAAAGCCGTTACCACAAGCGTTGTGGTACTACATTACGTCTAAAAGAGTGGACTCGCCAACCTGCTTGGGCAGCCAGCGCGAGCGTGGCGTTATAAGGCCATACATCCCTCATGCACGTGACAATGTGAGTGAGAAGTTCTATATTCATCAGTGAACAAAAAAAGGACTAGTTATATGAAGCTATATGAACATCGACCTTCAATTATTCTTTTTGTATTAGTGGCCCTGATGAGCCAAGCCGCGCTTGACTAGTTAAAGTATGTCTCGGTAGTTAGATCGCCGTTTACAGATTAGTGGCCAGACAGACAAACATAGCAAAAATATATCGCATTCTATAAAGTAAATAGGTATGCAGTAGTGTTACGACAGCTGTGCTGGGTGGTAATCGCCTACGCACGAAGATAAAATGATGCGCGACCAAATTTTTTAGATACCGGTACTTCTCGTGGCATTGGAGGCAAAGGTCAATAATTGCATAATCTACTTTGATATTAATAAATTAAAAATATGTATAATTATAATATGTATGTATAATTTATAATATTAGCTTTATATCGCGGGTTCGCGGTCTAAGAGCCTTGAGAAATTGTTAAATTTGGTTAATTTTGTCTTACTAAACCCATTAGGTATATTTTTGAAGCTAATGAACTCATTTTGAAAAACGGAATACACAAATTGAATATTATACAATATTTTTCGGAGAAAATACGTTACACATTATAATGGAGCAGTAGTTTCAGAGATTACTTAGTTACTTGTATCAGCGCTGGATGCAGGTCGCTGCCGATAGGTCTAAATGGCGGACAATGGGGGAGGCCTATGTCCAGCAGTGGACGTCCAAGGGCTGAAATGATGATGATGATGATGATCAGCCTTTCATGTCCCACTGCAGGGCACAGGATACACATAATCGAGTTTTTTCTTAATTTATAGGGCATTCGGGTTTCCTCGCGATGTTTTCCTTTCCTTTTCAGAGATATAAACAAAATAGACCGACGCGTATGGACTAGGGATTGCAATACCCGTACTGTGTAGATATTTGATATTCCAGGTACCAGATCTTAAACCAGTACCGGTAAAACCAGGAAATTCGGTACCCACAAATCTGGTATGATTATTAAAATAAATGAAAAACATTGGCGAGTATGTACTTATTTTAATCAAACTTTAAATCATCAGCACAAATAATACAATCAATAATCTTTTAGACTCATATAGTAAACGAACAAAAAAAAATCTATCTATCAATCAAAATTGTTACAAGTAAGTATTCACTGTAGTAAGTTACTCACTGTCTCGTTAAACAACAACTTCAAAAAGTACTAGTGTGCATGGCGCGTGACTTGCATTTGCTCCTTAGAAAATGATGCCCAGACTGATAGAATTTTTTCACTTTTAAATGGAACTTGCTCAAAATCCATGGCTGTAAAGAACAAAAATAGTTTTGAAAGTAAATGTCTATGCACGCACTTATAGTAGGTAGGTAAGTGAGGTAGTAGGAACCTGACCACTGAGTCTATAATTTTTTTTTCATTTAGTTGATTATAATTACACGGTATTCACACATTTTATGTAAATATTTAGGTCTTGACAAATGCTATATCCAACTAGGCGAACTAACATTAAACTAAAGCACTCATCAGATAATGATAGAGAATTAAATTTCACGTGGTCGGTGGCAGGGCATGGCCCAAATATTCATTCAAATTATTTACTTGATAATTATAATTATTACTTAGATAAACTATCTATACGTAGTAGTAATACGTTACGTACTTAACCAAGAGCAATAAAAATAAAATATTATAATCATTACTCACTTTTGCGTAGTGTGATTCCTTTTCGATTTACTTTGCCATCCAATTAAATCATAACCGCCAAATAAATAAAAAAAAAAAGCTACACTGAGCACGGGTCAGTAAGTAAACGAGTGAGCCGAGCGCGGAATGACGACGAACGAGTCGAGCCGAGTGCAGCCGAATAGCGTGAGCGGCGCATCATCGTGAATGTTCGTCCCGTCATGACCTTGGTTCGAAAGAAAGGCGAAATGGAGCGGTTATTTGATAATAGCAAAGTTGTTGATAATGCAAATTATTTGATAATGCGTTCCTGAAAATACCGAAATTCCCGGGAATTTTATTATCAGTACCAGTACTAGAAAAAGCAGTGGGATATCAGGAATACCTGGGAAAAATAGTAATGGGAATACCCGGGAGCAATCATTAATGACTTAAGTAATCCTTAGACCGATAATATATAATGTATAGTGGGAAATAAGATAAAATAACCAACTAGTCGATTTAGTGGGGCGGGCTACTCTCATACCTTATTTCGGAAAATTGCAATTTTGATATATTTTTCTTGTGCCAAATACTAAAATTATTGAAAAATTGTATAAATAACTAACTATGAGAAACAACTGAATGTTATTGACTTTAAACGTAATTTAAATTTTAATAATTAGTAGATATTTGAACAGATTTAATAACAGAGCTTTTTATCTGAATACTCGAAAATGTTAATTATGTTGATTAGTTCTCCTGGTCTTGGGTTATAGTATATTAGGATACCCACGGTTAATATGTTCGTTAACAATATGTATTTAATTTCAAAGATACTTATGTATTAAGACGACTGATTAGCTGTACAGATCCGGGGTTTCGACTTCTTGCCAGATATTCATTTGCTAAAACGTCTTTTTGTGTGTCTCTGGACTCCTGACACAAAGAATACTGGTGTGGGTCATTAAATGTGGTGCTATTTAAATATTGTGAAGATATTTACTAAAGATGTGGTTGTTTAAAAACAGGTTAATCTAGCAAATAAAACTTTACTTGCTTCGCTTGCATGAGTTGCAGTCCGCATTATAATTTACAAAAAGACATATTTTATAGTTATACAAACAAACAGTTTGTCTATAAAAAGGTTTAATACCAAAATATAATTTTAATATATAAGTGCTGTGTTAACTTGGAATGTGACAACGTATACATATTTATGAGGCTGACTGTAGAGTCATGTAGATGTAGATGTTTGCTTTATCTTTCTATAAATCGTCTTTCAAAACAAATTGTGCAACAATTAACGGGTGAACCAGTTTATTTCATGTGCACATTTACATAGTTTTCCCTGAGGTTCCATTAGCAGTTGAAACGTTACCAGCCGTTATGGTGCCGAATTAGTATACTTGTAAGCGCCAAATCACATCACACGAGATTATTGGCAGCTTTAAAATATACCATAATACACTATTTAATTAATGTGATTCCAACGTAATTGTTTCCCTGAATATTTTCCTCGTTATGACACGAGTATAGCATGTCTACTACGGCCTTGCAAGAAGTGAAAACATATGTAACATTTTTAACAAAAAAGAGTTATTCGGAAACAAAAAGTAAGTAACGAGAAGATAAGAGTCTATCTCTTTATCGAAAACTCCAAGTTACTAACTTCAATTTAAAGGTTTTTGATTTTCACTCATCAAAACGCACTTGTAATTTTTTTCTAAAGTCAGCATAGGCGTATAGCGTACGATGATTTACGAACAACATTAAAAACCCCATAGATTTCATGTTGCCCAAGAGTTCAACGACTTACTTGTGAATAAACAGCTTCGTCCGTGGAGAAGTTTCGAAATAGGTAACGGTTATCGCTGTAAGAGTTTTGTTATATTGCTTCCATTTTATCATCTGTGTTGTTTCGGAAGTGAATTTTAACACTATAATTCATTATTATAAAATAAAACATGTATTGTCGGTATGAATTATTCGATTTTGGTAAAACAATTCAAACTTACTCGTAATATTTAGTTGTTTCAAGATTCTGTTTTTTTATTGTTAGATTTCACTAAGGTGCATTGTTTGGAAGTATAACTGACAATAAGGTCCTTTTTCTTAGGTAATGTCATCACATATTTGTTATAATTATAATAATAGTTATAACTTTTTAAAACTCTTATCAAAACGTATGTAAATAAACACTTAAACGTAGGTTTTTAGTTTTAGGTTTTTTTAAATTAAATATTATTATCATCAGTCACCGATTAAAACTCCGGATTCCGTACATCCGTTCTAAAATATCACCACAACAAACCTCACAATAACTAAATTAAAAATATATAACATTTAGTCTAAATGGTCACCATTTGCTGTTTTGCAATCTTTCAAACGTTGTGGCCAATTTTTGATTGAAATATGCACCCTTTCCATGGGAATATTGGCAACTGCCATCCATACATGATAATATACATACATTACCATGGCGTACAGAGCATGCCATGCTCTCTAAAACAGACCTTAGATCATAATCGAGCAGATTGAGATTGGGAGTAGATGACAGCCAGTCGTCAGCTCTAATGAAGTCGGGAATTTTCACTTCCAGCCACGCCTGTGTTGAGCTAACTTTATGACTCGGTGCTGAATCTTGCTGAAAGGACCATTCTTAGTTATGGAACAGGGTGTTGTTAAGAGGCTTTACGACCAAGAATCGTATTTTGATACACTTGAGCCCGACGTATTATTACCTTTTTCACAAAAATACGGTTCAGTCACTCCTTGATAGCTAACACCCCACCAAACAATCACTGAAGCCGGATAATGGCCACGTTGTATCCTATTGACCAATTCAGCAGCTTCTCTCGAGTTATGGGCATATACTCGAACATTTTGCTTGTTAAAATGTTCCTCAATGGTGAACATTTTCTCGTACCTAAATAAGATTTGTCTGTGAGCTCCCTTTGCGTACCGCCGCGCGCCGAAGAAGTTGTTTTGATTTGTCAACCCTATTTTTATTTTAATTATCAGTTAAGAAATGACCAGTACGTCTTTTGTAAGCAGCTCTCCGAAATCATCTTTTAAAATAGATACATGACATGGCTCTAGGTGCTATATTCATCTCTCTGGATAAGATCTTTTGTTTCCGGACGGGATGTCTTCGGATTTTTCTTCATAGCTTTAATCGTATGTTTACTATGAATAGTGCGTGGACGAACAGACCTTTTTCTGTCACAAACAGAGGACGTTTCAATGTACCCACCAATAGCCCGGTATACAAACATTCAGCTAATACCAAGCGGATGGAGAGTTTTAAAAATTGCATTTGGCTCCATGCCTGCTTTGTGATACGGTTTTCGTTATCACCCCATTCCATTTCAATATTAGTAGGTACAATATTTAATAACGATTGGCGCCAAATGAGAACACACATTTATATTTCACGTGAGAATATCAGATTCCAAATTTAAATGTATTTTTTTTTTCTTTATTGTCACGGTATTTATAGCCAAACTAGGTATTTTACGTAAGACATCCTTGCGTAAATATATACATATATACGTACATAATGATACATCAAAATTGAACAGAAAAGTTAAAAGTAGTAAAAATAGAATTTAGAATATATACCACTAACTACTTATGCATTAAATAATGTTCCCGGAGCATTCCAGTACAGGCCATATAATGCCTCTATGAGATTTTCGTCATTCAGGTGATTAAACATTGTCAATTTCTCTATGTCAGGAAGAATCTTCAGTTTATTGAATTTTATAGGTACTTAACTTTAGATTAATCCAAAAAGGGATTTACTGATTGCACTAAAAAAAATTATAGCTTTAAATTGAACTACAAATTACTAATTTTACAAGAACGTGCGTAGAAGATTAGGTACTATTCGTATATTCGCGAATAGTGGGACAATTTATCCGTATTCGTATTTGTATTGAAGAATAGTGATTTCTTTGCTACTCGAAACATCCCTACTACACGACGAGCATTTGTAAATTTAACAAAATAATTTTTTTAGTCCAATTAGTGAGTGATTTTATAAGTTCAATATACAGTTAGGTAAGTAAGAATTTCAAATAAATGTTGATTTTAAGTTTCTATTTCTATTTTAAAAACCCCTTTTACCCACTGCTCACGTTGAGCTTTTACAATTCCACTAGTATTCAAGTATACGTTTTGAAAATGCCGAATATAAGCCTAATAAGAATAAGTACTTAAAAATTAGCGAGTATTCGCCAAAACAAATACGAATATTCGGACTATCCGTGCCACGAAGTAAATATCCTGTATCATACGTATGGTTATTTACAGAATTCGAACTTTTCCTGAAGTCTGAAATCATGGATTCTAGTTCTGATTCTGAGTTAATTCACATATAAATCTACGTGTTCTTTTCTGCAAAAATACCTATCGGGCTATCTTATTTAAGCCAATTTGATACAAACTAAAATGAAATAGTTTTTTTGGGAAAAAAACTTCGTCAAATTTTCATGTGAATGAACTCTGTATCATGAACGTGATCCATGGTTTCAGGCTTCCGGAAACATTCGTATACATATCAAGTATACAGAATTAATGAATATTGTTAACGCTAGTTGGTAGTTCCTGTTTCATAAAAAATAAATAAATATTTAAACTATAAATAAGTCCCATTTTTATAGTCACCCAAGTAATAAGGAAAATTCCGCTTGAGAGTTATCTTTTCCTTGTAACTACTATATATATTACTCGGTATGTACCTACTCAACGTTCATGTAGGTACGTGTTTCACTATACCCCGTCCACTATGTTATATTCTATTAGACGTTTGCACGCCTATCAAGTTCCTTATTTTCTGACAGTCAAATGTACTCTAAACAATGTTATACATTATAGTTGAGGGCGAAGAAATAGTGACGTTCTCTGAGTCATACCACAGACTACAAGGTATCACACGTAAAATAAACAAAAAATAATAGTTTTGGAATAAAAATATATTTAGAAAAAAAAATATTAGGTTGGTAGGTACTTATTTGCAAATAAAAGAACTAAAAAAGTAATGTGTTATAGTTATTTATTATTCGCCATAGCGAGTGTTGCTAGAATAAAAAAAATGACTTTTATTACGATTTTATTTTTTATTTACATATAATACAATTGATTTATTAAATTGATTTCGTATTAAATACATTTTTGTAATTAATAAATCAATTATTTAAGACAAATACTTTTAATAAATCGAAACTATAAAAGAGAATGCAGATTGTAATAGAATTGTATAGATAATCGAATTGGTAATCGGTATGAAGCAATTCGGATATCACGAAACTGATCTCTCATCGGGAAAATAACATAGTGGACGAAGAATGGTTCCCTAATTGTATTTTTCTGAAATTAATAATATTGAAAGAAAATAATGAAACCAGCAGGTACTTCTGGTATATCCATATACCAATAGTAGTATCAAACATTAAACCATTGTTCTCTTGGGGACCTTGAGACCGAATGAGATATTGTGGCCTAAGGGAGGCTTATCAGCATGTCATCAAGGCTCGCCACCACACAGCCTTTAGTAAAGCTAAAGGTGGTTAGTAGTGGCGAGCCTTTAATCAGCCTTTAACCTTTAATCTAGCCACTTTAACCATCTATATATCTATAAGTTATGTATATATATATTTAATAAAATTAAATTCTGTAGGATGAACATTTTTGAATTATTTTTGTGCAAATATTATTTTCAGACAAATGTTCATTGAAATACTTAACATCTATCTACCTACGATAGGTCAAAATAAAGTTCTATGAACTGGCTACTGTACAATACGATAGAAAAAACAATAAATTTTAAAAATGGAACTTGTCAAACGTCATTAATTTTTCAAAGCTGTCATTTGTTTTGTTTATTTCTGGTGCAATTTGAAAATTATATTTGCGGAAAAATGTATTTTAACAACAGAATATTTTCGTGCAATGATTTTGTATGACTTTCGTTGCGGTCTAAACAAGAAACAAAGTTATGAATGACTGAAACAAAGCGATGAAGCTATTTCCAGTGCCACTATTTATAACTGGTTCAGTAAATTTAAACGTGGTTGTACCCACCTCAGTGACAATGTTAGAGAAGGGTATCCTGCGACGGCGGTGACGAAGGAATACATCAAAACTGTGCCGCTCATGATTGAACCAGACAAACGAACGACATATCAGCAGAAACGGGCATCACTGGGTATTGGTATGAGTCAAGTTCAAACTACTTTACACGATCACCTACGGGTAAGGAAGTAGATAAGTTTGTGTTAGGCAGATCCTCACAATTTGAGCGAAGCTCAAAAACAGTGCCGGAATAGTCTTCAAATGTTTGAAAAATTCGCCAATGGTCGATCAAATGCTGTTTGACAGTAACGGGTGATGAAAGCTGGTTTTAAACTAAGAGGCAATCTACGCATACTTTGCTACTATGACTAGAACAGTAACAGCGGACTGGCATGTGAACAGCTGCTTGTCTTCTGTTTAAACTAAGAGTAATTCATTTTATGAATATAGAAGAGGCAGTAACGGCCTTCCAAACGGCTATTGAAGAGATGCCTTAAGAAGGGTGGGATTGAATCCTTCACACAATGGTTTCATCGCATGAAAAAGTATATCGATTGTCGCGGAGAATACTTCGAAAATCAATAAAACGAGTTCTATCTTTAAATATGATTTAATTTTTGACATTCAAAATACTTCCAGTATCACCCATGTGTACACTGAACCATTTGAAAAATAATTCAGTACAATAAACATATCTATTTTGGTAAATTGTCCGATTGAGCATGTTCAGTTCATGAGTTGTGTTCATGACGTTTCACTTCATATGTTAAGTAGTTTTATGTGGAAACGTTACAAACAAACATCTGTTTGTCTTTTTATTATTAGATACATAATGAGAAACTATGTATTGTTTAATGAGAACGTACATAAGTATTTAGTTAAATGGTACTTGGTCACTTTACAGATCGTTTAAAAATCCAAGAAAATATTTCAGTTACAAAATGACGTTATAATTTGAAATGTGATATCATTTATTCAAATTACTCATATATAAATATAAAACACATATACTTATTATGTGGGTCATATATAATATTAACCAAATTTTAAAAATGTATAATGAGTAATGCTAATGACATAGATGCATTTTGTCGTAATGAGCGTGTTATTATATGCTTTAAATTGCTCAAAGAAAAGTCCTGAAAGTCACAAAGAAAGGTTTGTATAAATAAACAGTGAGGTTTGTATATTCTGTGAATAAATAAATAATTCAATTTATTATGTGATTAGAAAGTTCCCTTATAAAGTATAAAAGCAAAACCGACGCCGATATCACATTTCCAGTTATTTAACATAAATTTAATATTTGGTGGGAAAATATCTACGTTCTTCTGAAAGCCGTGGATAGTGGTGGTAGATCTATTAAGACCATTTAGGGCTCCAGTATACCATAGATGTTTTGTTAGCAAAAATGTTTAGCCGTGTTTATAAGGAATTATATTCCAGTCGTGCCGATGGTCATGTTCACAATATTTGGTCGAGTCGACAAGTTTAGTCGATGGAATGTGCACGCGATAAATAATTTTACGTAAGAGGAAGATGCTGTTGTGAATTGTAAATACATCACTAGTGTAATCAACCTACTCGCAAAAAACGATCTAGTATATTTTGATGATGGGTACTCCGCCACGAGTGAGTCAATCGAGCGCGAACTTAGAATTTTTAAACTAAACTAAATTATAGATCGACTGAAAGTCAAATTGTATGCTAGATCTCATAGTGTAAAAAGATGCTTATGTTTACATTAGACCGACTGTTGATAGGAATAATTTGGTGTATGTATACCGGGTGACATCATAGTTTGAATTATGTCATACTCACATACATTTGTAAAGGTACGACTCACACAAAAACACACAAGACATGCAATTTGTCATGTAGTTAGATGGAAGTTTCCTTGGAACATTGATTTCATTCTAGGGTGTGGTTTAGTTACTAACAATCTTTAGTTACTAATTAAGTGTCATTATTATCGTTATTATGATTGTTAGTTACTAAGTTTAGTCTAAGTTTTTTTTTAATAGACTAGTGGGCGGACGAGCAAGCGGTCCCACGTGATGGTAAGTGTTACCGCCGCCCATGGACACCTGCAAGTTCAGTTCAGTCTGCTTAATCTATTGTTAATGTCTCAAAAATCCTTAGTCACTAGTGTGTTCAAGGGGTATATACGTATACACAGATTGACTTGTTGCTCTCTCTTAAATCCTTGTTGTCTCTGTTAAATCCTTTTCCAAGGTGATACCTACATATTAGGTGCTTACCTATGAAATGTCTGATTTTATTACTGGCCACTTTGAGTTTCGATATCTTCTGTTCTAATTCGAATTTCAAAATAAAACAAAATGCATCTACATAGTTAATAGCTACGAATAAGCTACGATGTTCTTATTGCAAAATCAGTATTTCATTTGTGTTTCTGTACCTAAATTCTGTTCATGTGATTGTCTTGAAAATATAATAGATAAATTGAAAATTCCAACGCACATGAACACATGTCGAAACACCACAAACGATCGCACCGTGCGTCGATGGTTTGAATGCTTCCGTTCTGGAAATTTCCATCTTAAGGATGAGCCACACGGACGACCCACGTCCAAGGTACGCTGTGTTATTGAACCGTCACAAAAATGAAGGGATTTTGAATCGCATCGTGACTTGTGACGAGAAATGGATCCTGTACGACAACGTTCGTATCAGTGGCTGCATCCAGGAGTTGTAGCCCAACAATGTCCAAAACGCAAGATAACTAAGAAAAATGATACCAGTGTATCAGTTTGGTGGTCCTGTGTCGGTATTGCCCACTGCAGCTTTTTGCAAGCCGGTCAAACGATTGATGCAGATGTCTACTGTAAGGAGCTGCAGATAATGATGAAAAAGTTGTCAACAAAGCAACCAAGTTTGGTCAATTGCTCATCTCCACTTTTTCTTCATGACAATGCCCGCTCTCACATTTCTCTTAGGACTGTTTTAAAACTTCAAGAGCTGTATCTGGAGATTCTCCTTCACCCACCGTACCCGCCGGACCTTACCCCGACAGATTTCCGTTTCTTTCGGTATTTGGACAACTTTTTGCAAGGGAAAAAATTTGAATCTAAAATAGCTGAAGACTGAAGCTTTTGAAGAATTCATTGATACCCGTCCACAAGACTTTTACAGGAGTGACGTCAATCAACTGTCCGTGAGGTGGCGAAAGTGTATAGATAATAGCTTTGTTCGCGGTAAGGATTCAGAACTGATTCGGGACTAGTACTGAACCAATTTGGAATCGTAGTAGAGCGCATGCTCGATTTTATTTTATATAGATTAGTGGGCGGACAAGCAAGCAGTCCCACGTGATGGTAAGCGTTACCGCCGCCCATGGGCACCTGCAACACCAGGGGGTATGCGGGCGCGCCGCCGACCTTGCAAAATCCTATTCACAGCTCTCTTGAAGAACCCCATATCGTAGCTCAATGGAAAGACCTCTTGAGGCAGTTCGTTCCACAGCCTACGGGTTCGCGGTATAAAATAATTTTTGGACCGAACAGTGCGCGACACCTCCGTATCGAGGAAATGCGGATGGACCGCACTTCTGTGATGGGAGGTGCGGTTGTAGAAACCCGAGGTGGGAATTATATTAAACAATTCTTCAGAGCATTCCCCATTGTACAGGCGGTAGAACACACAGAGAGACGCAACGTCTCTCCGAATGCTGAGGGATTCTAAACCGCCCGTGAGAGTGGGATCGTCGACAATACGAACAGCACGTCGTTGGATGGAGTCAAATGGGTCCAGTTGGTATTTCGGTGCGCCGGCCCAGAGATGAGAGCAGTACTCCATATGGGGCCTCACCTGAGCTTTGTAAAGCATAAGGAGTTGCCCAGGTTTGAAGTACCGCTTCGATCTGTTCAACACACCGAGCTTTTTGGAGGCCATTTTGGCCTTATTTTCCAGATGACCCCTAAATTCGACTTTGCTGGAGATGTCGATACCAAGGATCCCGATACTCTCCAAGATCTTAAGAGGTATGCTCTGAAAGCGAGGTGCTACAACAAAAGGGTTTTTTTTAGCGGTGAATGCACAGACTTGCGTCTTACTGGGGTTGATTTCAACCCCAAGTGGATTTCCACTAGGTTCAGAAAACCCCAAATCGAGACTAGATCTAAAGAGTCTTCGATTTCAGACACAAGCCTGGCGCGACTCTCTTCCACTTCGACCCGAGGGATGTTGGCGCGGCCCCTGTACAAGGCGTCTCCAGTACTGTCATCTGCATAGCAACGTATGTCACCAATTTGCAACAGGTCGTTGATATGCAGAAGGAACAGAGTTGGGGACAGCACGGAGCCTTGCGGGACGCCAGCGTTAATAGACATGGTGTCGGAGCAGCTACCATCGATAACGACTCTGATGCTCCGTCCAGTCAGGAAACTGGCAACCCATTCGCATAATCTCTCAGGTATCCCGAAAGATGGTAACTTGGAAAGCAGCGATTTGTGCCATACCCGGTCAAAAGCTTTGGCAATGTCTAGGCCTACAGCCAGGCCTCGCCTCTACTCTCAATGGCGTCAGCCCAGCGGTGTGTTAAATACGCTAAAAGATCACCAGCCGAGCGATTATGGCGAAATCCATATTGACGGTCGCTAATCAGCTGGTGATCCTCTAGGTACCCAAGGAGCTGTGTGTTTATAACACGCTCCATCACTTTGGAGACGAGGGAGGTGATCGCTATTGGCCTGTAGTTGGCCGGGTCTGTGCGGTCACCCTTTTTAGGCAAAGGGTGAACATGAGCTACCTTCCATGTTGACGGGAAGCTTTTTGTAGAGTATGAGAGCCTAAAGAGTCGCGTAAGCACCAGGGACAACTCGGGAGCGCAAAATTTAAGCACCACTGCAGGAATACCATCTGGCCCACTCGACTTTCGGATATCAAGAGATGCTAGAGCTCGCCGGACTTCACGCTGTGTGAAACAGATTTCCAGCATGGAGCTTGTGCACCTTGAGATAGACGGTGGTGGGGCACCTCTATCGTGATTTTTATTTACCGCGAACGATTTCGGAACCAAACTGCGTACGATTTACTGTCATCGCATCGGTCATACGTCAATTTCTAAATTTTCTAGCCTATATGTTTTTTGGTTATTGTTGCTGTATTTGTTTATGTATTTATATATTTTTAGAAATGAGTGAAAGTAAGTAATTACCACCTTATTTGGTTATAAAAACTATTTGTAGAAATAATATTTTTAAATAAAGTTGCTGAAAGTATGTATTTTTTAGCGTCTTTGGGTGAATTTTTGGTATTTACTGAAAAGAGAAATCTACCTGAAGATGTATTTAAGTGGACCCACCAAAACACATTACTCTTATTAGAGTATTATATAAACTTATTTATATAAACAACAAACAAAACTAACCATAAATATAGACAATATAGAACAACAAAGAAAATATAGGTTAGTTTATTAGCTTCTAACCAACTGAATATAGCCGCAGCATGTATGTCAAATGTCGTTAGGTAAAAACTGCGCATGTCTGGAACTACGATTCTTGCCAAAGTTATAGAACTGATAGGACTGATTCTGAATCGATCTTGAATCGAGTTCGTAATTAGAAATTCTGAATTGTGTGTTCCGCGAACGGCATTATTTGAACTGCGCATGCGAATAGTCCGGAATCAGTTCTGAATCCTTACCGCGAACAAAGCTAATATGACTTCGACTAACATAATAAATATTTTTATAAAAAAAAAATGTTTCAGTGTCTCATACAAATCGGTCATTTCATAGGTAAGCACCTAATATTATGCCAAATTATAACGTGCACTTTGCGATATGGCCAAGCATGTTTTGCAAGAGTAAGATAATAAATAAAACAAAATGTAACTACCTAAGTGGTTTGCACCAGCTCCGCTATATGTCGGACATTGAAATTAAATTATGAGAATTGTGTAGATAATATTTCACGGCACCCCTTTGAGGAAGTCGCGGGTCCCCAGGGCGCCGAGGTACATACTTTGGGAGCCATTGAGATAGAGTATATTCCAGAAGCTTCTAGTACGTAAGTATTTTATTAAAATCGATGTTATAAGTTTGAAAATAAATATAGCGTCTATTTTAATGACAGGTGATGAAATTTTCTTCAGATTTTCCGTACAAAATCGGGTTACGAGCGGGCGAAATCGTAGGCAAATCTTTTCGTACATATATGCTTATTGTTTTTCCTATATGCCAATAACCTTTGTAAATCAATGTCATAGTCTATTTGTAAATTTAATAGTTTATTTTGAATGGACCTTGAAACATGTTTGTTAAGATGACAAGTGTTACTTCTTGCGACATTATATTTGAATACATGATCGTCGTCATTCCTAAGTATTTGATCCTAGTTATTTGATTGATAATTTCTTGCTTAAATTAAGTCTCGTTATACTCCTAACATTCGTTCTTTAATTTATCCTTGAGGTCTGCCGATGCGACGTCTCACATTTTATGAGAGCGTAAATTATGCTAGAGCGTAAAGTGCATTACGTAAGCCTTCCCTTATTAATTTTCTGGTATGTCAAGAATTGTAAATAAAAAAAATGTAGAAGAAGTTCCGAATTTGGGCTTAAATCAGACAAATGACACTTCATAAACATGTGGAAAGCGCAATGTCTGGTTGTTTGATTTAATCTGGGGTTCCACCCACAGAAGTGCGATTATATCTCATTCTATTATTCGGTGGGTCTATCAGTATTTTATAGCATTAATTTCAGTTTTAATATATATTTTTTTATATAAAAATCGAATCAGTAAGATACCGGGTGTTGTGGGAGAAAATATTCATGTGAAATGAATGTGAATTCATATGAATGAATGTGATATAATGTGAAATGAATTTCACATGATATCAATAGCTCAATTAAAACAAAGATTCCGTCGACGTGTGTTTTCCCCTCAATAGCAGAAGACTTGATATTGTATTGACGGTGTTGGTCGATCAAGGCAAAAATAAGGGTAACTATAAACATGCCTCGTATATACATTCCTATATACGATCGTAGATTGACCCAAGTGCACCGAACGACCAAATTCTGAGAGAACTTGTGATACTATCATTTATTTAACGCTATGATGTCATGTATCTAATACCAAGGCTATGTCGATAGGTAGGTGTAACCGGTGTAAGGTAGGTACATTCCATTACGAATCGTAAAGAACATTCTGTGAAGGGAACGACCGAAACAGGGTACGGAAAGTAAACATTCATTAATGTTTCTTAATGGATTTTCAGAATATACTCATACAAACATACTCGTAGCACGCAAAACCGTATCCCCCTATACTGCTGTACTAATGTTCTATCTATGGAAAGCTCGACAAGTAGGTAGGTGGATATAGTAGGTATTTGAAGCCGAACACCGTAATGTTTGTAAATGTCATGGTGACCCATTTTATTGCACTTTGAAGAAAATTTAAGTTTGTTTCATGAAATAATAGCTTTTTTATGGATTAGTATTTTCGGAACAAAAGAAAAAAACTTAAATGGACATTACAAATGTATTGGTATGTCATCATTATTCAAATGGCATTTCATCAGCTTCGTTTGCAAGTCAAATGGGCTATTATTACGAGACATTTTGTGAGGGGCTAAACAATTTATTTTGATGGCAACGTAACTAAATAGCTAATAGGAATAACAACATCATACTTTTACATAGAATAGGTATACGATAAGCATCATTTAGCTTGCTACAAATGTAGTACAACTCTAGGAAACCTAAAATATTTATAAGTACATACTGGTAATCGTTAGTAACACCAACTGTAGTATTTCCTTGCCGCCCTTGACACGGTAAACAAACAATAGTCAACACTATGGTTTCGTAACAATCTATGGGAGAAAACACTTCGAATCCAATGAGACTCAGACGCACCTCTCGGTTTCTAATATCACGGCCTCAATCGTGCCTGAGATAGAAAATATAGAGTAAGAATTTTACGAGACCTTGTCGTTTCGGTTGCATAAATTCCGTGCGTCCACGGAAAACGGCGTAGGCTATTAGTCACGTTTTCAACTGTAACACGAGCGTGGTGCGGTCGGTATGCGCGCGATACAGGCGGCGCGCGCGGCGCTCTATGGTGGACTGTTCTGGGCACCGCACTGGTGGCCCGGTCCGTACTCAGCCGAACTGATGGGATGGGGTCGGGGCCGTCCAAACAACAATATGCGCTAAACCTACCTATTCTAACTAATGTGTCTCATGGCCGCCACACCGTCACGATAGTTTCAGCGATAAGTCACGAGATATCGATCCTGGTAACTCCATTTTTTGACTAAGTCCTTGGTTTCAACTTCTAGTAGGTAGGTATTTTACTGAGTGAGTAATTATAGTCTAACTTTTACGAACAATAATTTCATGAATAGCAACTATTACTAGTTTGCAAGTAGGGTTTTTTGAACAGTTTGCTGAATAAAAGAGGGATACTTCTGGTTAGTGGACTGCAATATACCATTTGTTTTAGTTTAGTGAGAGAGAAAGTGATTGCACCGACAAATTAGGTACATACCTACATAGTTATTTTTTTAGACTTATCTCTAGCTCAGCGGCGAAGCAAACATCGTACTGGCACCCGCTTCCATGAGAATAAAAAACAACGGAGGCGTATAAAATCGATCAATTTGTATTTCACCCGTATAGCGAATGAATGACTGGAAATCCCTCGTGATTGCAAGGGGAGGCCTTGTACCTTGAAGTGGGATGTTATAGGCTGATGCCGCATGCACATAATATCCTATAAAATATGTGATCCGTTAGTATTTCTAAATGGTTATATTAATGGCACTTGTATAACCTTGTCCTCCAGCTGGGCAAATAAGCGCCACTTCGTTATCATTATCTTCTTATAATATATTGCAAATACATGTCAACGGTTTGCGTCAGTGCATTGTAAAGATGCGATGCGAGTGATAACAAAATTGGATTCTGCGTTAAAATTTGTAATGCGGCGTGTATTTTGAGACATATCCCGCGACCGTGGTGCGACGCGAGAGCGTCGATGCGTCACCGGCGGCAGCGGGGCGCGGCGACAAGCGACGACCCACGCGCTATGACGCCCCGCAGGCCGACAACATCTCTATTATAGCATCGCATCCTATAACACTTGTGCCGGCTGCCGGCTACTTAATTTTCCTCGCACGTGTTTGACACAGTTTTTTAAGACGGCTAATTAGACAATATTATAGCCACCATAGGCTGCTAAAGCTAATCGCGTTAAGCTTTTCTTTGTTTGTATCAATGGTTTTAGTATAGAACTGTGACGGGAATTAAAAACCTACTTCGTATCGTATCTTGAAATACTTTGTATCGTAGGAATAAGGAATGGAGAAGGCATTCGTCAGCGTGTTCGTAGTCGAATCGTATTTTATAATTTTAATTAGCTTCGGATGAGAAACCTAAGCATATTTTTCATGTGTATGTATGTAAGTAGGTATGTATTTTGTATTATCATATACGTAGGTATATGTTTTATGTTGCATTATTGTTTTATTAGTATTATTTTGTATCAATTTATTGCACAGCGTAGGTACCTCGTGCTATACTTAAGCCATTTATTTCACTGCTCGTTGGTTGTCTGCGATCTTATTTAGCGATAAGGCCAATTATTGTTTCTGTATAAATGTTATGTTTAATATAATTAGTAGTTAAACAGAATTACATTAAAGAATTTTATTATGATTATATTATATTTTTCAGTCTTAGTAATATTAGATCGCACAATGGCACAATGGCACAATGGCACAATGGCACAGTGGTACAGTGGCACAGTGAGTAGAACAGCGGATTACAAGTGGGATACGATAAGGCTGGTAAACATAATATAGCGTAATTTCAATTAATTTCGAAAAGGCAAACAAACCTAAACATGCTTTTTCTGTATTACTGTAAAATTTTGTATAGAACACTGAATAGATTTTTAATTTCCACAATATCTAAGCTCAAAGAATCATCAAGCTGAAGTGGCAGTGGGCAGGCCATATATGCCGCAGGACCGATAACTGATGGGGGAGGCGAGGCCTCGTATCGGGAAACGTACCGTGGGACGCCCACAGGCCACGTGGACTGACCGACTCGAAGAAAGTCGCCGGCAGTGGCTGGATGAGAACAGCTAGACCGTGTGTGGTGGCGGTCTTTGGGAGAGGCCTGTATGCAGCAGTGGAGAGACAGGCTGATGGTGTGGTATGGTAAGATAGCCGTATCGCGGGACCCGGGATGAATAAGACAGCATACCTAGTTTTGAATAGACAACATATATTTTTATTTTACGTCTTGTAAAATGTAGTTTAGTGAACTTACTATTTTTTTTAATTTGCACAACCGAGTATTATAAGTTCGGATGCCTAATTATTTAACGCAAATATATAATTCCTTGTATTTACCAAATGTACTTCCTTACTTAATGTACCTAATTTCCTTGAGATTCAGAAATTCTCGAAAACGTCACAGTAAAGCTATTTTGAAATTGGAAGTAATATCACGTAATATTGGCGTGCCAATTATGTCCATGCTACTTAATTAAAGATTTATACAAGACTTATTAATAAGACGGGAGGAGGAGAGTGCACGTTGCAATCCCATGGCCGCTGAGCGCATTCGACTGTCCCAGTTATCCCTTCTCACAGGAGACTTATTCTATTCCCCCAATGTACGTACGTGCTTCGGTAGTGTGGCATCGTATCCTTTCCTGTCGCTACCCATTTTCACAACCCTTTATCCAAATCTATTCCTAAATTTCCAAAGGTAGATAGCGTATCCAGGGGTATGTCAACGTTTGTAACTGGACTGATGTTGGCATGTATTCCAGATGTGCATGTGTGACAGTATCCAGTTATGACCTATCACCGTGATAGCCTAGGGGTATCCATTATCGACTTTCATTCACATCCTCAGTCTGTGCCACAGTGTTTAAGAATTTAAAAAAAATATATTACTACATCAGCCATGAAGGAAAACATCGCTGTGAAACATGCATGTTCCAGAATTTAAAAAAACATCTGAAGCATGTGTATCCATGGGACCGCGTGCTCACCACGCGTTTCATACGCTGAAAAGATTGACATCACATCACGGGCTGACATCATCCTTATTTACAGCGGTACTTCAACCTAAACCATGGGCATAAGCATGGGCTTATGTAAAGTCAGCAACGAATCTACATCTCCTATGGTATTTTAAGTGTCCACGAGTGACGATGACCAGTGGTCACCGTCATTTATAGACACCTGAACAGAGGTGAATCACCTAATGGTAAGTGCTGTTACCATCGGGTCGGCCTCCAGTTCCTCATTTTTATAAAACAGTCATTTATTCGCTTTATTTCTAGATAAGTATTTGGTCATCTTCTTGATCTGTATTTCTAAAAAAATAGTGCGAATACAATATTAAATATATATCTCAATGTTATAGGTACTGATATTATTCGAATGTGTACCTCTTATACAGCAATAAATACATAACAATATATTGAAAATGAGACTCAAGTCTTCTGAAGAAGCTCAATTGATTTCTTTATTACAATGGTACTATATTTTGTCATATTTTGTCAAAAGAAGGGGACTGTTGAAGAAAAATAATGTAGACGAAATATTTAAGTAGAAAGATCGGATTATCTAGAATGAATTCTAAATAAATATATCTAACGAGGAAATAAAACGGTTAATTAGAATAAATCTGAATTAGAATTAGTGCCTATATCGTTATATTATTTCTTGCAAAATACTGAGATTTTAAAGACAATATGCTTCAAAGAATTATTCCATCCAGCAATTACAGTCTGAATTACATTTTCGGGACAATCCCGGATATCCCGGAGACCTGGCACCCTTAGGTATGGTACTCGCAAAGTATAGAAGTAATTACGTGCGAGACATGGTGCACTTGGTTAGAACTCGCTCATATTACCATAACGTTTTAGTTCTTTGATAGCGATGTAGCATTTGATCAACACATGACTGCTACGGACTTTGATCGACATAAGTAGCTATTTTCGTCGGCGACAGTATTATATTAAAATTGTATTCGACGTAAGTAGGTAATGAAATCAAAATGATTTGTATTTCCTTGGGTATGTTTCGGCATATCTATTGACTTATATATTTATATGTAAGTATTTAGATTTAGGAATGGGTTTGGAGAATGAATTGGGAAGATGAAGATGGAAAAGACAGGATAATACAGTACTATCGCCTTAAGTACTATCGACTATCGACAGTAAGCATAGCAGGTAATTATGCATTGTATTGACTAATCGAATGTTCAAACAAATACCAGCTCCCACAGCTTATTACCAACATATTGCATAAACGGCTAGGTGGTGCCAAGCACAAATACAACGTTGAAGAATAAACTTGTTTGACGTAGAGACGAGATTACGAGTATATAATGAAAGTGGTTTATTTAAAAAAATAAAGTTAATTAACTAACACCCCACTACGACTTAAAATTTGACTTAAATTTCAAAACTAACAAGAAAACAAGATTTTACTGTTTTTATTAGAATGACACCAAAAATGTATCAAATAGGTATGTAGGATAAAATCTACTTAATCCGCTCTCAATAGAAAATTGTTCTTTGTCCATGAGATGATGGTATGGCATTAAATTGTAATATTAAGAAAATTCTTCATACATCATTTACAGTTACTCTATTTATTATAAAGATCGGCATTCGTGTAGCGCCCTGGTGTTGCAGATGTCCATGGGCGGCGGTGACCACTTACTATCACGTGGCCCCCTCACTCGTTTCCCATATAAGCTATATAAAAAAAGCTGCAATTCAATTGCAGCGTTGATTTTCAGTTAAAGTCAGTTGCAGTGACTTCATGTTGCCTTTATATGTAGATTGTAGACTCAATTCGTTTGTAATCGTAAACAAAGCAAGTACGCGATAATTTTGATTGCTCGTAGGAAGAGTGAATCATACAGGTAAATAAAGTAGTCTGTCAGTTATTTTATGGCGTATTTGTGTTTATAATCATTTATCTTGTTTACTACACGATATGTAAGCAAATACCAGAAAGTTTTACGATAAACTTTTTATCTATGGAACACTGACTGGTTTTATGCCAATTAAAATTATGATTATCTGTAACATAAAAACAAAACATTCCAAATTCAAATTTGCTTCCATATTGTTTTATTGTTTTATTTAGCTTCCATATTGATTTGAATTAAAATATCGTCTCCTATAAAAAAATTGATATTCGACGGAAACATTTCCGGGCTATGAATTTGGACGATATTAAATGTTAAAAACGTGAAGATTCTTTTAATAGACTACAAATGGCGTTTGCAGACAAGTGTCCTTCTAAGGCAATTGTGTATCGTTGGTACAATTAATTTAACCTTGGTCTTCTAAGTTTGGTTGACGAATAAAGAAACGGTCGGCCCTTTAACGGCTGTTATTGTATAAAACGTGATCGCAGTGAAAATTTTAATATGTAACAACAGGCGAATTACGAGTGCATACGAGGAGATTCAGGAGAGACTGCTGATTGGATCGAGGAGTCTGTATGAATTACTCGTAGTGTTACATGGGCACCTACGTGTCAGGAGGATAGTATCGCGCTGGATGCCGCACAACGAAGTGAAAAGAGCAAGAAGCGCTGAATTTTAGGCTATTCTTAGTTTTAGGCTATTCTCGTTACAGTCCCGATTTGTGATTTTTTTATTTCCCAATATTAAATCGCAACTAAAAGGGAAGCTGGAAGACGCGATGGCTACGTTCGAGGAGGCTGAGAAGACTGGAATTTTTTTTTTTTCAAAATTGGTTCAGTCAGACGCATGAAACTTTGCATAGATGCAAGTGTAGAGTATACTTTGAAAAAATGGAATTTAAAAAATTGGAACCCGTAGAACATTACTTCTTTTTCGCAAAATTTTCTGAGTTCCCCACGTACATATTACTTATAAATCAAATGTAAGTAGGTATAGAACACTAGCGACCCGCCCTCGCTTCGCTTCGGTCTATAAGAGTTTTTTGTTCTAAATTTCAAAATAAAATATAAGCTTATATTAGATGCGGATAATGTAGCTTTCTATTTGTGAAAGAATTTTTGAAATCGGTTCAGTAGTCCCAGAGATTACCCCCAACATACAAACACACAATTTTACCTCTTTATTATATTAGTATAGATGACATGACGCAGGATATTAAGATAATTAGATCATAAAACAACGAAATTTAAAGCCAGAATATCGTAACCAAAGTTAAATAATCCCTTACCGACCTTCCTCTTATCTTCCCTTACTTAAGTCAATAAGGTTCCTTAGCTGAGATAACGTCACATTCTATGTGATATTAAATACCAAAAGCTTGTTGTTTTGACAAGAAGAATTCTTGACATAGACAGGAATTCAGTGACGAAGAATTACCTAATAATACTTGCTAATACCTGCTAATTAGGCCTGCTAATACTTTTTTTATAAGCCTCTATAAACTTTTCAAGAAGTCTTGTGTCGTAACGGCTCGCTTCGCAGTATACCCCACCCCTTAAGATCTCGGAAAGTATCGTAATTTTTATTGTCGACATTTCCAGCACAGTCAAATTTACGAGTCATCTGGAGAACAAGGCCAAAGTGGCCTCCAAAAAGCTCGGTATCCTGAATAGAGCAAAGCGGTACTTCACTCTGGGCCAACGTCTGACGCTCTACAAAGCTCAGGTAGGTCAGACTCCATACGGAGTACTACTCACACCTCTGGGCTGCACACCGAAATATCAATTAGACCCATTTCACTCCATCCAACGACGCGCGACGCGCTCTGTTCCAATTGTCGACGGTCGCACTGTCACGGCCGGTTTATAACCCCTCAGCGTTCGCACAGACGCTGCGTCCCTCTGCGTGTTTTACCGCCTGTAGGCATTGATGTACATATGACCATTCTGACCATTATTTCTGACCACTGGCAACTCTGGGCGTTTTTTCCTATAACAATGTCTTGTTTCACTTCGACGTGATTAGTTTGAACGAAGAAGTTGTGTAGAAGAAACGAGACAAACATAGTTTACTTTGGAATATGTATAGGTTTCAAAGCTACGTCTTTTGAAGTCGCAAGTGGTTACACATTTCTGAGAACTGTTTGTAAGACGTTGCTACTCTAGTATTTAGAAGCTCACTGCCTGTAGGTATAACGGGCAATACTCCGAAGTATTGTACGATATAACTCCCACCTCAGGTTTTTACAACCGCACCTCACGTTACAGAAGTGACGTCACAGAATGATGCTAAACCTACGATTTTCCAGTAAAACCAGAGATTTACTAAGTAATAACGGTAAAACATCGAAATATTATCATAATAATTGTTTACTTTGTACTTTCACCAAAATTCACTTAGGTTTTACTTTTGCATTTTAGGTTTTACTTCAGGTACAAGGTAAATGTTGAAAAATTTTCGTGTTGAAACGCGTACTCAGGTTTACTGTATGTGTATAGGTTAAGTACTCAGCATCTTTATGACGTGTTTGTGTTTTTGCTGTCTGAGTGTATTTCAAATTGAAATGTATATTTTAATATTTTCTTAGGTTTTCGCGATTACTATACATAGCAATTAAACAACTTTGAACGGTTTAAATCGCGTATATTTAACATTAGGTATTTATATCCCGACGTTTCGAACACTTTGCAGTGGACGTGGTCACGGGGTCACAGGGGTTTAATTGCTATGTATATTTTAATTTAAATTGATTTTATGAATTAATGGATTTCACAAGGGATGGAATAATTCAAAATTGCCAGGGATATGAAAAAAGGCAATTAATAAATAATAAATTATTTCCTTGCTTACCATGTTTTATTCCCAAAAACAACTTTTACGAACCACCAAATACCAATCACTAGCTTGTAGAACCCAAGTGGAACCCTGAAAAATCTATAGCCTAGCATTAAACTCATATTGATAAATCTTAAAATTTAAATATGTGAGACTTACCTACATGTACCACTATTCCAACATTTGATATATTATTATACTTATATGGGATGTTTGTGGACAAACTGCAAGGCGCATTTCTAACGATATTTGATATTTTATTTGCATAGAATATATACGTTATGGAATTATAGATATATGGAATATATTATTATTAATGTATTCACTACGCACGCTTGTCCTGTTCCGATCAAAGTCCCTATTTCATGGGTTTGCTGGAAGAGACCACCATAGAAGATAAGCTTGCCTTTTATACATCTTCTTTTATTTAATCATGCAGTTATAAATATGTCGTTTTGTATGTACAATAAAATATAATAAAGATTGTTTGGATCTATATCTAAGTTATGTTCCAAGATGACGGTGTAAACTTTACAAAGGACCTCTTGCCGGGAACTCGAGAAGTCAAGTTGACTACCCGAAAGTCTTTTGGTTTTTTCCACTTATCCCCACCGGTTACGTTATTACATCTGAGTTTTTCTAAAGGTTCTAAATCTTTCTTCCCACCAAGCTATTTAATTATATTATATAAAAAAAAATATAGAAGAAAGGCGGCAGACCAGCGTACAGTCCACCTGATGGTAAGTGGATACTGTAGTCCGTAGACATCAGCGATACATGCCAACATCAGTCCAGAATGACAAACGTTGGCGCGCCGCCGGATGCGCGCGCACCTTCGCAGATTAGGGAATGGATTGGGAGAAAGGGTTGGGAAAATGGGGAGGGATAGGATGGTATGGTAATGGCAATGGACATTTATAATATTATTTATATTTATTTAAACGTTCGGTAGAATTATTTCATAATAGTGAGAAGAACAAGTCTAAACATCCTTGTTTAGACAACACTTGTTTAAACACCTTGTTTTACATAAATTCGATTATAAATTTAACATGAATGAAGATCCCAAATTTTGATCCCTTTCCGACTATTTATCAAGTGGAATTATTAGTGAATGGTGACCATAGACATACTGCAATACAATGCAACCAGCCCTTTCGGCATCCACTGGTGGACATTACGGATGTAATGGCGCTCCGTACCCGTAATCGAAATTATCGGATATCTGAACTAAATAATATTCTTTTCAATTTATTTTTTTAATTTCTCGACTCACGTAAAATCACTTTTAAGCGACAAGGCACTGTCCCCGTATTGTGATAAAATTTTAAGACGAATTTTAACCCGTTTCACCACACCTTATGACATATAAGGTGAATAAGGACACATAAGGACACCACAAATCGGAACACTGCTCGTTGTTTCTCCTTGGTGCAAACTGCTAGCGGAGCGGAAATCCTGAAGGCAACTGACACGATCGGGGTCAGATGGCTACAGTCATACCAACCCTAAGCATGTATGTTTAGAAAGAAGGCAGTTTGACAACCTTAAAGGTGTGTTATGATTTATGATGCAGGTGTAGATAATTTTTGACTCTGCCTCGTACTAAGGCTGAAGTATGTATACCTACTTATTTAGTTTTGTCGTTTACGATGTCTATCTGTTAGTTCGTGTTAATCTGAGGGCCCACTGATGCGATTTTGTTGCAGTTTTCATTATTGTTTAGGGTGTATATTCTGGATTATTTTAATGAACTGTTCTTATCTTACTATTTACTATTTATTTACTTTCTTATCTTGCCTATATCGGTCTAACAGTTTTGAAAAACGGGTGGATTGGGTTTGTAAAAAATTAAGGGCCGATGAAGTCGCATTCAAATAATTATAAAAATATTTCACAATCGATTCAATTTTTAATACATTTTTTCAATTTTTTTTTAATATATCAACTAGTTAATGAATTAAGAGACATTACCCGAATGAAACTTCTCCTTAAAATCTTTCAGAATTTAGACGTTAGTCTATTTAGGATTAAAAATATTGCGTTGTTCATTAGCGTTAGCGTTCACAATTCAAGTACGTGAATGTGTTTCACAAAGCTTCTATAATACACATGTTTTATTAAAAAAATGCTTGCTATTAATCCTTTTTAGTGTCCATTCAAATGAAACCTCAACGCGCCTAATAAATAAGATTCTGCAACGTGATGAACGCCTTTTTCAATAATATAGCAATAAGTAACTTCGACGCCGTTATTAAACTTTAGACTAATGTAGGTGTTCGCGTTAATAGTGCGTTATAACATATTTAACGAATAAAATTTCAAGTATTAACAAAAAGAACCTCTTACAAGTACGATAAATAATTTATGTAGACCTACTTATACTAATCACGAGGAATCATACAAAAATATTAAATTTTACTGGCTATGAAAGTATGTGTACTACCAGATGAAGTTTAACTTCAAAGAAGGAATATTTTAGAAGATATGTAGTTATCTACTCGTAGTTACCTATTTCATATATCAAGCGTTTCCACTATAGAGCATTTCCCACTATATACTATTCCCCCAATGTTGTACGTAGGTACTTACGTGTTTCGGTAGTGAGTGAAATATGCCAGAGCCCACTCCCATTCCAACCCATCCTGTTCCTTCTCATTTTCCCATTTTTTTTTATATTGTGGAGAGTGTACAGAATATAAGCAAAATTTAAGATCCTACCTAAATTCCCGAATACAAAACTGTATGAACACAACCTGATTCAAGGATTTTTTTTCACCAAGACACATGTGAACGATAGAACAACTATTGGGGCAAAATTACATACACATTCTCATTATTATCAAAGCTTTACAATTATTATAATAAATTCTAGCAAGTAAATTGTAATTGACAAGGTAGCAAGGTTGATTAATATCAAAGCGGCAAATATTATATCATTGTCAAAGCTGCAAGAAGAGGGAAGAACACTAAACACTTTCATAGCTATAGATTATTTAGATGCTGTAACATTTTCGAACTGCGGCGCCAAATAGGGTTAGAGAGAAAGAGAGAGAGTCCTCTCTCTCTTCGAACCTTTTCTCTAAAATGTTTCTCTGTAAGTCCTACGAACCTTTTTTAGGCACTTGGCATCGCATAAATACTAGCGACATCCATCCACTGCACAAAGAGTATCTGTATGAGAGTTTGTATATGTGTATGTGAGTGTATAAGTGTATATGGCCAAATCGATCCCTAAATCTCCAAGGGTAGGCAGTGCATGCGGCGGCGTGTCGCGTGCCTGCATTTGTCATTCTGGACTGGTGTCGGCATGTATCTCGGATATCCATGTATGATAGTATCCACTTACCACCAGGTGAGCTGTCTGTTCTTCTGCCACATTCTTTCTATAAAAAGAAGCGGAACGTTTTTTGCTGAACGAGATTATCTATGTTTTATTATTTATAATCGTTTGAAGAGGCAGACCGAGGAGGAGATGGCGGGACGACTTACTTAGATGCATACCACAGGACTTGGCGGAGCGTGGCGTTAAGCAGAGCGGTTTGGCATAAAAAAGGGGGGCCTTTTCTCAACAGTGGGACACAAATATAGGCTAATAATAAAAAATATTAGTAAACCTTCCAATGTCTCCACTTGGAACAATGGTAGGTCTTTGTAATCCACTGAGCACTTGCGATAGAGCTATCACATTATCGCATCGTCTTGCCATCATAGGACCATTTAATTCAATGATTTTCATTTCATTTCGTTCGCGTGTATTTATTTTATTCTTAAAAGTAAGCCATGTCCTTCTTGGGGTAATATCAGTTCCGTAAAACAAAATTTGTAACAGAACATAGCAATTAAACAACTTTGAACGGTTTAAATCGCTGTAGTTCAAAAAAAAAAAATTCAGACGGTAGTCCAAATAATTTCTTAATAACTCAAGTGACAAATAAAATCAATTAGTCACCCCGTGACCACGTCCACTGCAAAGTGTTCGAAACGTCGGGATATAAATAATGTCAAATATACGCGATTTAAACCGTTCAAAGTTGTTTAATTGCTATGTATAGTAGTCGCGAAAACCTAAGAAAATATTATGTAACAGAACATGTTTAAAAGATATTGATTTTTGTGTTTATGTAATTATACAAATCTCAAACTGAAACATTGTAAATATATGTCTAAAAAAATAGGTCATATTATCGTGCAGGGGCTCCACTTGTACATTTGTGATGGTGTCACTTTGATGGCAGTGATGTCACTTTTTCTGGTTAAAAAATACATGATCGAAAAAAATATGAGTTGTTTCGAGTAAAACGAGCGTCGAGCGTTATGTCAATGCTATTAGAGAACTTACATAAAATATTACCCGTGCTGAATGTTTCGTTTGTTATTTATACATAGATATAATTTATACATCAACAATTTTAAAGTATCAATTTTCTAAATATTGCAATTTAGTGTTAATTTCTCACTTATTGCTTTTCTTGCAGAATTAAATGGTAAGTCTCCGAATTCCACTTTTACTGACAGCCACCTATGCGCCAGGAGAAAGTTTCTGATACAAATTGACACCATTATTTTCTATAGCTGATCCATCAATAAAACTCTTAGCTCATAAATAAAAGCGGTTTGACAGAATAAATATTTTACACATGTGATAAAAAGTGGGGAAAGTAAGAGAATATAACTAGATAGGAAAAGTCGCATGTCGCACTGAAGAAAAGCAATATAGGTAGGTATTCTCAGTTATTGTGGTAGAGTTCCATCTTTCCATTGCCCTAATAAAAAATAACATAATCTACTTATGAATATATGTGATATTATTTGTGAAAGGGGTCCTTATTCTCGATACTATGGTCTTGGATATTAAAAAGTCACATTACTATTACAACTAGTCTACTACTATCACATCACATTACTATCTATACAGTCAACTATAAGAGTCGCTTTCATAAAGATGGCGCAGAATTCAATACAAGGAAAACCCATAAATGAACAAGCCCGTGAAATTATTTTTAATATACCTATATCTTTATTTTTTAACTGAACTAACAAAATTTAAAAATACCTCCGAGAAAAATTATTTATACAAGATACAACAAAGAGTTCGTGATGCAACTGGTCTTACCCATATAGGGTTACCAGTTCCGAAAATGAGTTTTCCTGGCAAAATCCCTGATTTTTCAATAAATTTCCTGACATTTTGTGTCAATGTTATATTTATGGTAGGTACCCACCCGGAGGCAGCAAATATATCTAATTTTAAAAACCTGAATGAATTGAATGAAACTTAATTTAATTGTTGAAATTTGATTCTTTTATTATTATTTTTTCTGAACAAACTGCTCAATAAATATTTAAATTTTTATTCCTTATATTTTTCTCTTTTTATTTAAAAATTCCTGACAATTTCAAATTTTCCCTGTTTCCCTGACAGAGGGCTAAAATTCCGGACATATCAGGAAAATTCCTATCATCTGGTAACCCTATACCCATACAAGTATCCGTAAAATTGTAAGAGCCGATGACTACAGCTCGAATTCATCAGAAACTCAAAAACAAGGTAGACCGAAAAAAAAATTCTAAACGAATCTTGACGATTTTGACTATTCTGTTGGAAGAACAATGGTGCATAGTTTCGTCAGTTGGGTTTTCGGTTCATTAAAACTAACAACAACAGAAAAGGTTTGATAGGATTCAGCATTTTTTTTGCTTTTTAACACGAATTAGCAGGATAAATGACAATTACAAGAATGTCGTGTTCTGTTTAGACATCTAGAAATATGTCAGGCCAGAAACTTTAAGACCGCACTGGTAAGTTCGACTGTTGTACATGATTTTGTTAATACCTGTTTATAAACATGTAGTACACATGTGTGTGCAAATAAATAAAAAAAACCATTTAACATTTGTTCGTTATTTATGTTTAGGTATAGGAAATTTTGATACAATGATATAAGTTGGTCAAAACCAAATAATGCCACTTGTAACTTAAATATTTATACGTTAGTAACAGCTGTTCTCAAAAGCGCACTAAGTCTTATCCAACCTTGCGAGTCTTATCCGTATGGAACAGGAACAAATACACCAGTGAAAAAAACAGAGGAAAACGTCATTTTAAAATAAATATTGTTTATTTTCCTTTACTGGAGATCAAGGGAATTTACAAAGCTGTTGGCGGGAACAAATAACTTGGAGTAATAAAAATGAGCTATATTAATTGGGTGCCTATTGGCTCAACGATTAATACTCCTTTCCTTTATACTTCCCGCTTAATTTATTATTTTCTAACATTGTTGTTGTCAATAAAATAATCTTGTTTCTTTCTTTCATTTGTTGTCCTAGCTATGCTCTCTGTCTCTCGGTCTTTATCTCGAGCATCTAGGAAGTTGAGTGGGACATCCTTTCGGGCATGGATAACTATCTCTAAAATTTGTCTGTTCACTTCCCATGTTTCAGTCTGTCTTCTTAAATAACTGTTCTTCATTTATTTTTGTTTGCCTTATTTATGTCGATTAATATTTAAGATACTACTAGGCTTTTTCATAACTCCGTCCATTTAGTATCCTAATAAAACCTGATATTTTACCAAAATTTCTGGATTTACCTTGATGAAAATAAATCCCAATCTTCCGGAATAAATAGTATCATGGATATTTATGGGCGAAGGCGATACCCTTATCACTTATTACCAAGCGGACTGTCTGCACGTCTGTTCTATAAAACAGATATTCTATAAAACAGAATTATAATTTAGAATACAAAAACGTCAAAAAAACAATCATCAGGAAATTTGATGCCAGGAATTTCATATCGAGTCGAGAACTGATAATATTTCTGGTATTTTTCACATCAATCCTGTGTATTACAATAAAATATATACAAACTAGAGTATTCCCGTTGCTTCTCCTGCTTGCTACTCTAGGGATTAAGACTCCATTATATGTTCCTACTACACATATCGTATGAACGGGCTCTGGAGGGAAAGTACCTTTCACATTGAAGATAGTAAATTCCACTCAATTAAAACTTTATTTTATTTTAAAAAATAAAAAAACGATATATTCATGGATAATTATAAAAAGTATAATTTTCTCGGAAGTCAAACTTGTAGTAAGGAAAAAACATTAATCAGACTACTTCGCTGAATTCGATTCTAACTACAGATTTTATAATAATAAATGCTAAAATTAATTAAGAATTTATTTGTCGCTACATAATTCATTACACTGGTCTACAATGAAAAAGTATTCGAAATAATTTTAACTAATTTCTACTGATCTACCCATGCTGAATACTGAATGTTGACAAGTAAAAGTCATTTATTAGTTTAAGTTTTTGCGATACTTGACATTTTCCGAATTTAAAGATTCTACCCTCATTGAACTTGATAATGTTGATATATGGTATGTATATTTACTTAGTTGGCATCGAATGTTAAAAATATTGTGTTTTAGTGCTCTGTTCTGTATTACTAAGTGATAAAAGTGTTAAAAGTGAAAAAATAATTATATTTTATAGCAAAATGTCTCGAAAATGTGTGAATAATCCCGACAATTTTTGTTACATTTATGGTGAAGTGATATTTAGTAAGCAAAGGTGTTCTATATCGCCTACAATAAAAAAGCCTATTCTTACTATTTTAACGAAAACATGAAACACCAGGATAAAAGCTGGGTTCCACATTTCTGCTGCAATCCGTGTGCTACAGGTTTGAGAAATTGGCTGAGTGGCAAAAAAACAACATTTCGTTTTGCAGTGCCAATGCAGTGGCGAGAATCGACAAATCATGCAACTGATTATTATTTCTGCCTGACAACTCATGTATTTGGAAAAGGCAAAGGTTTCTAAAAAAAGAAGAATGCCATAGTGTATCCAAATCTACCATCGGCTACTCGTCCTCTGCCGCACAGTAATCTTCACCCGATTCCGAAACGTCCTAACATTGACGAAGATGAAATCACATTTACTTCACCATCAATTTCTTCAATGTCAGAATACGAAGTACCTAGTACATCATCACAATTTATGTAAAGATGTTAACTTTGATTCGGTTCTAGAAGGTAAAGAAAAAAAGCCTGGGACGATTTTCGCCTTGTCGCAAAAAACTTCTTGGGAAATAAGACGAGTGACAACTATGCTGAACTTATCGAAAATATGTTATCATCATTCCAAAAACTGGTTTGCAACATGTCCTTGAAAATCCACTTTTTACATTCTCATTTGGACTTCCTTCCGGATAATTGTGGGGCTTTTAGCGATGAACATGGGGACCGCTTCCATCAGGACATCGCAAACATGGAAAAACGGTATCAAGGCCATTGGAACGTTTCAATGTTGGCGGATTATTGCTGGACTGTTTATCGAGATGTTACAGAAGCAGAATACAAGAGGGCAGCGAAAAAACCACGTCGTAATTCTACTAATGATTAAAAAACTGTATAATTTCTGTTAATTTTTGCAAAAATCTTTTAATTTTTTTTTCTAAAAAAGGAAAACTAATTTTAATATATATTAATTATTATAATTATATTAATATTACTTGTATTCAGTACGTGAAAATAAATAAAAAAAGCTACTTTACATGAAGAATACTTTTTTAAAGTCAAAATTTGTAGACCAGTGTTATTAATAAGTATTTAGATAAGGAAATTGCATTATTATTTTTGCACGTGTGTGTATTATTAGATGCGACACATACGTACGTGTTGGTAGTATCAAAATATAACGTTTGGATTTGTAATTTGAAATAGTATGAAATAAGACATGCAATTTTAAATGTATTTTGAAATTAGAACGAATGTTTCATTACTCTTAATACAAAATTCTCTTTCCCCTACATTTCTTCCCTTTTATTTGTTCTACCCTGTTTCCCTTAGAACAGTGTGTAGCAGACAATTATTTCTTATTAATTAAATAAAAATCATAAACAACATCTATGGTTTCGGTATTATTCGATTGTATCGGTTACACCTAGGGTTGCCAACTTTGAAACATTGATTTGCAGGAAAACGACATTTCAAATACAGGGCAGGTCTTAAAAGAGAGGAATCCAAGGAATTGTTGAATTCCATGATAAATATCTACGATATATGTACATTCGAGTACGAGTACGGGTACGAGTACATTCCGAGAGTAACGGAGCGATGAGGACGAGTGTCTACATTTTTAAAATTCAAAGCCCGCATTCTCATATAACAGGACAATTAGCGTCCCGTACGCACCTTATGTGAGCCGTCATATCCAGGGTTCTGCGGGACGTCACGACTCTCGCGGGACAGTGGCTAACTCTAGCTACACACTATAAATAGGTGGTGACCAACATGTCTTACATACATAACACATGTCAGTTCTTTTACTAGCTGCGGGGGTTTAAAGGCTATGAGGGTTCTTTTACTGTCGATGATGCAAGAAGTTTCAAAATTTAGATGAACCAGCTGAATTGCGCTCTAAAGTCATATGAAATAAATACGAAAGAAAATTTAAACTATTTAGGACAAACATACCAGGCCAGAAAGACGAATTTCTTAAACATTGTTACGATTAAATATTGATGTCGTTTGCTTCATTATGTACTACCTGCGATGACATCATCATCTCAGCCTTTGGACGTCCACTGCTGGACATAGGCCTCCTGCGATGACATACTTTATCATTAATCACATCACTATGCTGATATAATGATGTGATGTCACAACATCATAAATCATTACTTTTAAAATTATGTCCACAAAAATAAAAATTAAGGCACTATCTTGTATCAAAGCAATGTTCGAACAAAATACAAGGAAATGACGGTTAAGTGACGTGGCCTCATTTAAGAAAAAATATTTTTCCATAGATTGTCAATCAATTTTGTTAACTTTTCATATTTTAAAGAATTAAGTAAATGTCGGATAAACATTACCGGATAAACATTTAAATATTTTCGTATAGGAGGTTCTGTAGATATTTTTGTAACAGCATATTTTCATTATTTCTTCGAAACTAGTGTAGTCATCTTTGTGCCCGTTACATTTATTTCTGAAATACCATCGACCTGTGTCTTTCCACTGCTGGATGTATAGGCGTCCTCCGAGGACCACCAATGAAATTACTTTTAATAAATATAAATTTACCTATTTTAAATGTTAGTACTTTCATGATTTTTTCAGATCATTTGAAGGGATTGTAAGTTAGGGGTCGCTCAGAAATGGGCTTTGAAACTTCTTTATAGACATTAAAAATGACTTCTTTCTTGGTTGTCTTCGTGCGTTCTATAACACACCTAATGTCGCAAATATACGTATAAAATAAATGTCATATGAAAAATACCTCTTCGGCGATGTAGGCCACTTTCTTAGAAGGCCACTCTCTTTGAAAGACACATTTTGACTGGGTCACTTTCCGAGGAAGCAACTTTCTGAGTAGGTCATTCACGCTTTAAAACAGTGTCAACTCGTAAACCACTTGTAAACAACTCGTACTTGAAAGGAAAGAGGTAGGTAATTTGTTTCAATAGCTTGTATAATTAGTGAATACAACCTAATACAAAATTCGAGATCAATTTAAAAAAATAGTCCGTAAAATAAAGAATCTGTAAAAGTGTCCCTTTCCTAGTTCTGGAAGAACCAATAAACTCACGGATGGTAGGCAGGAGAGGCGGCGCCTAGCAGGGCGTACGCCCAGAGTGTTGAAGAGCGGGCACTACCGCCAGCCGGAAACAGCGGTCGGACGGGGCGATGGAGGCCAGGCGCAACAGGCGGCGCCCAGCAAGAGCATCAGCGCCCAAAGAGCGACGGACCAGAGCTGCGGCGGCGGGCGAGAGTAGTGGGCCAACTCATCGTCGAAGATTTGCCGCTTTTCCTTTTTCTTGTCAGAATTTGTAAGTCTTTCAAATTTTAGATTTTTATAAACGTCGAACAGTTTCTAGCCAGAGTGTTATTTATTTTCGGCTATTATTGATTTTATTGATTATTATTGAGTGCTATTTATTGATGAAGAAGAGTTATGCGTTTCGGTTAATTATAAAAATATTATTGAATATATTGCAATACAAGTGAAATACAGAATACAGATATAAAAAATACAGAGGTTATAAAGGTGAGCTATTGGAACGAATGTTACAACAGTTAGATCCATTTTCAACCTTTCGCATACATACGTACGAACGACTGTCGGAGAGATTTAACAAAACAATAAACATTCCTTAGTTTCTTTGAACCCTACAAAAAACAATAGCATAGTTATGCTGTAGTGTATCATGCTAACATCTAGACGGATAGGTACAGGACCCCTCTATTATAATGGAATTTCTTTTGATAAACAAAACATTTAAAAAAAAGTCGCGTCATTTTACAATTGTGACAATAAGCGTAACTTTTGACTCATGCACCAGTCACGGCGACGCCATCAGAGGTATCAACATACCGTGGTATGTTTCTAAGAGTACTTTAGTAATTTGTACTTTAATTTAATTGACTCCGATTTACGTATTTTTTTTTATATAGAATAGATGGCAGACGAGCGGTCAGGCCACATGATGGTATGTGGTCACCGCCGCCTATGGGCACCTGTAGCACCAGTTGGCTTGCGGGTGCGCGCCGAACTAGCAGAAACCTATTCACAGCTCTCTTGAAGAGTCCCATATCGTTTGTGGTATAGTGTCTTTTTGAATGCACTGTACGCAACTACTCTATGGCAAAGAAGTGCGGATAAACCGCATGACGATGACGAGCAGTGTGATGGTAAAAACCCGAAGTTGGTATCAAATTGAACAGTTCTTCAGAACATTCCCCATTATATAGGCGGTAGAAAACGCAGAGACACTCGACATCTTTCTCAGCGATTCTAGACCACCTGGGAGAGTGGGATCGTCGACAATTCGGATAGCGTGTCGTTAGACGGAGTCAAAAGGGTCCAGGTGGTAGGTCGGTGCACCGGCCCAGAGGTGTGAGCAGTAAACAGTAAAAGCAGTGTGAGGTCTAACTTGAGCTTTGTAAAGCGACAAGCATTGCCCCGTAGTGAAGTACTGCTCTGCTTTATTCAGAAAACCGAGTTTTTTACTAGCAAGTTTTGTCTTGCAGGTTAGATGACTCCGAAACTCGATTTTGCTCGAAGTATCAACGCCAATGAGCCCAAACTCTCAGAGATCTTCAGAGAAATATTCTAAAATCGAGGTGCCAGGACAAATGAAGGTTTCTTAGCGGTGAATACACAGACTTGTGTCTAGCTGGGGTTAAATTGGACCAAGTTAAGTTTCCCCCAATTGGAGACTCCGGTCTAAGGAGTTCTCGATTTCGCACACAAGCCTTACGCGACTCTCTTTCACCTCAGCCCGAGGGCCCGCACGGCCAAGGAATATTTGCTAGGTATTATGTTGTTACTATTGTAAGATATTGATTTTTAAAAAAGTTTCCATTGAAATGTTTTGTTATAATATTTGTGGAAAATAATCGTTAGATTATATTTTGTTATGTCAACACTGAATTGAGGCGGGTTTCCAATGTTTGGTTGTCAAGAGAAGAATAAGAAATATCAGTGTGAACAGATAGGATTGAAATAAGATTATAAAATAATAAATGATATGTGATTCTGGTGCCAGACTATTTGTACCTAATTTGTATTAGAAGCTAGATTATACGAATTTAAAAGCGGAGTTGTGCATCACTGGATTCCTGCGTTCTACACTATGTAGATACTATGTTGTTGAAAAGTTAAAAATATACTCATATATAGGATCTCCATAAATTAGCGAACATCCCATTAATGATTAATTTAAAATTGATAACTTAAATGTGAATTATATACAAGGAAGTCGAAATAAATCGTAGACTATTATAAAAAAAAAAAATTCGTTTTCCTTCTAGAATTAGTCAACTGTCGAAACGAAACTGAAAGAATAGAAATCATTTTTTTTTTAATAGAAAAAAGGCGGCAGATGAGCATACAGTCCACGTGATGGTAAGTGGATACCCTCGTCCAGAGACATCCCCGAAACATGCCAACATCAGTTCAGCATAGGATAGTGACGGTAATGGATAGAAATCAACTTTTCATTAGATAGATTAATAATCATTACAAGTATTATATGAACTTACTATACCTAAACTTAACTATATTAGGTTTATTTCAATTATATTGGAAATAATAATACTTTGTAGTTTTACAAATTCACAGCAGTAACGTTTTAGAAACTGGAGGAAGTCTTTGCCGCGCTCACCTTTGTTTCAAATCAAATAAAATTATCAAATCAATCTTACTTACAAAACATCTATAAACAAGAGAGTTTCAATGAAAATCAATATTTAATTTTTATTGCCATGAGCTACTCGATTTCTCATTATCATTAATCTAATAACAAAATCGAAACAAATTACACGTTTAATACTCGTATTATTTTTTAAAAAGTACCTTCAGTGTTAAGTACAAGTGATACAGAGCCCAAAACAACATTTTTTGGATTTTTGTCCGTCTATCTGTCTGAATGCGCATCACGCAGAAACTACTGGACATATCTTAATGAAATTTGGCATAGTTCTAGCTTATGTACCGGGTTAACGTTTAGAGTACTTTTTATCCAGATCCATTAAAGAGTTCACGCGAACGAAGTCCTTGGCACTGCTATTTTTTGAAAACATTTGAAAATACGATGTCGAACCCAAACCAGCCATTTTTAAAATTTTTGTCTGTCTGTCTGAACGCGCATCACGCAAAATCCACTCAACAGAATTGAAGGAAACTTGGCATAATTATAGCTCAGGCATATCTGAATTAACATTTAGGGTACATTTTATCCTAATCCGTTATAAAGTTCGTGAGGGAATTATTATTAAGTACGCATGCACAATACCAGTCATTATATTAAAACCGCTGAATGGATTTTAATGAAACTAACTACAATGCTAGTTAATGTCCTGGTTAAATTCATGGTATACTTTTTATCCCGAATTATTATAATTTCGCACTGCGTCGCCTGATAACATTTAATAGCAATATGTGTATGCAAGGAGCAATTATAATCATAACAGGCGTCGCTGAAGTTATAATTTTTGGTCATTAGAATTCAAATATAATGGCGTGATGCCCCAGTGAATTAAGCAACGGCATGTACAGCAGAATATAAATATAAAGTAAAAATTAAATATAATAATACATACACGGTTACAACAAACAACACACCTAATTCTACTGTACTAATATTCTACTACGTGTGTGTCCTCGTCGTCACTGTCCTGTCAGTTTGGCATGAATCTTATTAGAGCTACATACCAAATTTTGGCTACCGGCTAATAGCCGTACTTTACGTATTCCTGTGTTTTAGAAAATTGTATTGCTTAAGAATCCGAGGACTGCGGACATCCGTCTATCACATGTGAGTACCGTGTTTCCTAACATCGCCCGATTTTCTCTTTTATTCATTGCTACAATTTTGTGGAAACGTCAAAGCCCTTGACAAACAGACAATAGGATCGAACGATCCGGAAGCGACAAGCGTTGCCCCGTAGTGAAGTGTTTAATTTTCAAGTACTTAATTTAGAGTGAATTTTCAAGATATTTATAAGCGACTTAAACCTATTGGAACAAAAGTTGTGATCTACTATTTTCAATGTGATTGGTTGTGTTTTTCTATAGACGAGCAAATAGATCTTCTGAAGGTTCTGATTTTTTATGACCCACTCACTGCAAGGCACCGGATTCCCCTTGTATAGGTACCACTTGGAGGTTTCGGAATATTATCCACCACTCGGATTCAATGCGGATTGGTGGAGACACATGCTCCAGATTTCTCCCAATAATATACGTTATACGCCAACGTCAGTCAAAAATGACAATTTTTTTCGCATACTTTTGGAAATTTTATACGTAAGATTTATTTTATAGTTCAGTCCCATTTAAATTTGTATTAATGTTTACTACAATGAATAAATGTAATATATAAATAATATAACGACAATGACATTAAACATGTTAATTGTCTTTGTATTGTAATTACATCTTGTCTCTCTCCTACTGTACTTAGAAAATGGTTTAGGTGAAATTGAAACAGCCTCTTCTGCTTAATTAAGAGATGAGAGAGGGTGGGGAAAGTGTTACACGTTGCGTCTGAAACTATAAGTAAGAGGTGGAAACGCACGCGCCGTTCAAAGCTCGGAGTCGTGCTCACACCTGCGCAGTGTCACGGGCGCTCTCACTTATCACTACCATCATTACGCCCCTATCATACTCTACTCACAGTTAACGGTGTACACGTGTGTGCGTTATTGGAGGATTTAACTGTAGTGACCGCTTTGGATACAGGTAAGTTTGATTTTTATAATTAAGTATAATAGTTTTTATTAGTTAAGTAAAGGACAATGCGATATAATGATATAAAATGTATTTATGTCGTCTCAAACCACCAACAAATATAAAATTAGTGATAACATATTATATTTGTTATATGAGATGCCATTTTAACAAATAAATGATAAGATTAGTTTGCCCACGATTTTGATTTAACAGGCTTAAATCTAAAATCTATAAATTTAATCTATGAAATAAAAGATTTCCTTCGTGGTATATCTTAAGTTGTTGGTACATGTTGATTTTCTGGGGCATTTTTACCCATCATCCTTTATAAAGTATTTATTAACTATCAGTTAATACAACCGATCAAACATTGTTGGGATTATCACAAAAAATTGCCTCAATAATTGTTGTATCAATCTATATTACAATCTATTTATTATCTGAAAAGGAAATATTCTACGCTATTTCCCTCATCTTCCGATCGGATCATACGAGTATTTTTTAGGAGATAAAAGTAGGTACATTTGGAAGTCGTGTTAAAGGGCATTATAAATTCCCGACAACTTGGAGGATTTATGAACAAAAAAAACATAAACATAGTCAAATAAATATTTGAATGAGAATTTTTGAGTATAAGTTATATGGCAGTGTTGAGAAACTCGCCCATTCAAACTAAATTAAACCATTTCGTTAATTTAATTTACGTAATGAGTACTTGTAATTTAGCTTTTAAATAATAGGTAATTATTTATTTCATTTGTCGCTCAAAGAAGCTACAAAATTAGTAAAGTATGAGTATATTCGGTTGAAGTCGTATAAGTCTTATCTATCTATAAGTAAGGCATTTATGTATTTATATGTCGGTGGTGTTGTAAACATTTTTAATAAATGAAGATACAAAAAAAAAATGTTTGTGCATGTTGTAACGTAGTCTTTGTAGATTATAATATTATAATGAATTAGAAAAATGTAACAATATCTGAAAAGGGGGGACCTCTTTTCATTGTCCTTTTCTTTTCTAATTTCGGTTGGAGTTTCTAGAAATACAGACTAAGCTGAAAATATAACGTCACTAATGACCTATACATCTTTGCAATGATGTATGATGATGATGACCTATACAATGAAAATGTATTTAGGAATAATGTAAAACATGTAAGTTGCCTGTTAAGTGCGTAGGATTCAGTGGAGCCGGCAAATCTGCGTACACGCAGTGAAGGCCGCCCGAAATTGCAGTCAGAAACAATCAATGAAATTTGACCGCAGATGCGCAAACGGCGCACGCTGTTAACACTCGTAAACTACGACGGACACATCTTGATATTCTAATAATGTAGTAAAATTAAACATAAAATTATACTCCAGTTAAGATGGCACTAATTACTTGATACCTAAATATTTAAACGTTGGTTGAATATATAATAAGATATAAAAGTACACTGAAGGTTTTTAAAATAAGGATAGCACAGACATTTTAAGTTTCTTCACAGAAGTATTACCTACCGGGCACTCGTACAGGCAAAATATCAATATTAATAAAATACCCACTGTATTTTTTTACAGAACAAGGGAATTTTTCCATAATTAATTACTTATATTTGATGTTCATTGCTAATATATTGAGACATGGAAATTTAAAACTTATTTAGCAAATCCTGTTTTTAGGCCTGTTAAACTCGGATCCAATCCGTGGGATCCAATCCAATAAAACCACAAGTATGGTGATATAAATTCCACTATATTGGTAAACACACACCAATCCTACCACGTAGTCAAGCCGCTGCAGCGATCTATTGCGAGTATCAGTGACCACTGTGCAATCTCCAAGCGCGCTAGTTATAAGGCTTGAAGGACCATGTTAAACTCGGATCCAATCCGAGGGTGCGACCAATATAGTATGGTTGATCTGTATTCCCCTTTATTGGTAAACACACAAGGCCTATTCAGATATAAGCGATATTCGCTACCGCGTGCGGTAACGATAATATGTCCAGGCGATATCCCACCGGGTATTTTATACGAGTACAGTAATCCGCGCGAATTCGCCAGCGGGAGCGAAAATCGTCCCTCTCCCACATAAGACTATCTTGAACTATACTGTATTTCCCACTATATCCTATTTCCCAATATACGTATGTGTTTCAGTAGTGAGTGATATATGCCAGAACCCATTCTCATCTCATCCTCTCCCTCCCCATTTTCCCAATCCATTCCTTAAACTGGAAAGGCAGGCAGCGCATCCGGAGGTGTGCCAACGTTTGTATAGCGGTTTAATTTTAGTGTTTTTCAAAGAATGGGGCGCGAAGCAATTCTAGGGAGGTCCGTTCGCGAGTCTCGAACTAAAAAACAAAGCATTTTGATCGAAGACTAAAAATAAGAAAATCCTGAAGCCATGAGTTATTTAAACATTTATTTATACAAAAAAATCCTTTAAGCTTATATCTAATACTCCACAGAGTAAACGAAATTATTAAATAAAACTTAATTAAATCTAATTTATTTAAATTAACTATTATAAATTTTAATCAGTAACTAAGTGCTAAATTTAGTTCTATATCCATTCTTTACCTAATATATCTCAAGTGACTAAGAGACGAACGTAGAAATTATGCAGCCGGCTCTTACAATATTTAGTCAAAATGGTCCGATGACAATAGCAGATGATGGAAACAAAGCAAAGAAAGAGAACAAAATGAAAGTCGTAAATTGGGCAGAATGGAAGTGACGTGTGCTTTTTGTAGAATTAATGACCATTTATAAATGGTAACGGCTCTTTGGAAGAATGACTTACAATGACTTTTTAATGGTTAATCGTGTTAGGTTCATTATAGGAGATCGCGTGAATACTTAGTTTCTCGATTAACTGATATAAACTGTATAAAAATCTTTAATTCGATTATGACTTTGATAGAATTCTAAAACAGTGCAGCGTGAGGTGAAAGCTTTTAAGCCTAATGCGAATCAGTCTTGTTTGTGATAACAAGCTGTGCCCCCGACTTCATACGCGTAAACGTTAGAGTATGTGTGGTTTGTTTGATTCTCGTGGGAACTCTGTAATGGACTTGAAAAAATAGTACCCTAAATGTTAACCATAAGCTACAACTATGACAATTTTCATTGAAATCCGTTCAATGATTTTCCCGCGATGCGCGTTCATACAGGTGGACAGAGAGACAGATATGAATTCCAAAAAATATTGTTTTGGGCTTTGAATCAATGATTTAAACACTGCAATGAATTAAAAAAATATTTAATGTATCTTCAGACATGGCTTTGTTACGATTTTGTTACAGAATAGCCAGTTATAGTTTATCCATAAATTTAAGTATATCAAAATTTATTGCTATTATTAATGTGACAATATTGTATTTTGATCGTAGACTTATTTTTTCTTCAAATTATAGTAGGTATATATAACATACAAAAGTAAATACGCCCAAAGTTGCCTGTGCTCCCGGACATTCCTGTGTTGTGGATATCTTGTTAAGATACTCTTTGTTTCATTCTTTACTAGGGTCGGAATATTATTTAATGATTACCAGTAATTCTGGTTAAACTCATCAATACGGTTATTATAACTTACATTACAAGTATCAAACTTGAAAACCCAAGAAAGGCGAGTCGTGTCTACGGTACAATAAGACATTTTTAGAGGCGTTCTCTTAACCGCTAGTCGGTCGTGGCCTGTGGTTTTATTTTATGACCCTGTTTTACGGACCTAATCAGTCAGATGCATGTTGACGTTGATTCTTTGTTTATTTGAAACATAAACATTATCCCTTGACAAATTGTTACATCATGTCGGAAAGGTTTTCCAGATTTTTACTGAAATGTTAAAAATACTTTACTTACGTTAGAAACCTAACATAAGTTAATGTCTCGTTGCCGATTCTTAAAAGTCAAATTTTAGAGCGGGTAACTATTTAAACAGAATCTTGAAACAATGTAGTTTTAAGTTAAAAAATTTAACCATTAATTTAATAAGACTATACCATAAGAATAATAAATAATACCTATTATTTATCATTCTTATGTCTTTACCCACATTAAGGTTTTTTTTTTATAATAATAACGCCACTCTCAATGGCCTGCATGGTCCAGGGATACACATAAAGACAAACACAGACTGCGAATAAACATGTGCCTTTAAATAAATGAATGTCCGAGCAGTTAGGCACAGCAATTAGGGTCACTACCAGCTGCGCCAATCAGTCGCCTTTTGGTCAGGTTCCTATGGTTCCTCCGCAATAAGGTTTCTGCGTTAAAGTTGTAAGGATGTGTGATAGCGAATCTTTCGAAGGACCTATACTACGTACTAAAAGAAGTTCATAATTTTTTCGTTTTTGTAGTCACCATTTATCATACATATAACAACATAAATATAATGTATCTCTGTCTATTCGGGTAAATATCCAGAACTATCGGCGGTTGATACAGTTTTTAAAGTTACACACAGTATTTAAAAGTGGGGTTATAAAAATAGTACTTATTTCGCAGTTTAATAAGTTTAAGATTAGCAGTTTAATTTAGTAAATGGTAGGATTTTAAATATTTACCAGGTAAGCATTGATAGCTAATTACCTATAATTAATCACTGAATATATCGCACAGTCAATCTAACAAAGCCTTATGTCGAAAAGATGTTACCATTATTTAAAAGAACAGTTTAAACTACATATAACTATTTCTTCATAATTATATCGCTAAATTTGTGAAAATTATAGCCAAAATTTCGTTTTAGTCCATTTGTTTTATTATTTAAATTCTTTTAATTAATTTAAATTTAAATTATTATTATTTAAAATTCGCGAGTAAAATATTAAAACGTTACATATCTATTTTTACGATTTATTATTTTGCTGAAAATTATCATTTTTTTTCACTGAGGGTGCAACGTCTCTGTGTAAGTAGTTTAATAGTATTTAAATCAATGGCGACGCTAGCCGTGGGAAGTGTGAGCGATTATCCACAGCCTGGCACGTTCCTAAAAGCCCGATCCCCCCCCCCCTCAATTAATCCTTCAATATGGATTTAAATAATACCTTCTATGAATTCTATTCAATTCTATGATTTCTATGAATTCTACAATTTCTATGAAATTGCTTGCTATTATTTAAACAATAGCAAGCAATTTCATAGAAATGCCCTCAAAAATGAAATCTTAAAGTTTCGCACAAAATTGTTGCAATAACTTTTATCTTCCTATGTTAGTACAGGTCATTGTTTGTTATTATCCAAAGGGATATTGTGTAAATCTCTCACTGATCTCATATTATCACGTTTCCAAGTAATAAATGCTTTGGTTGGATAAGGTTTAGAGAACAACTTTCCCACATTCAATGGATACTATGGTGGACGGTGGAGATAGGATGGGGTAGCATGAAATTAAATACTTGATAGATCTCTCCCAAACATTTTTACTAATACTAAATACTAATTCTTAAATATCGAAAGGTAGGCGCATCTATGAATAAATGCCAACGTTCGTATTGTTACATCGTGTATCGCAAATGTCCACAGGCAATAGTAACATATCGTACCATATCGTCGACTGTTTCCAGGGAAGAAAATAAATAAATAATAAATGGATGGAATATTCTTAATTATATAAAATTGCATATTGACAAATATTTAAAACATTGTTTAGAGATGAGAATACAACCAGGTGCTTTGTTGCTCTACAGTGTCTACAGCAATCTCCTCCAGATAACTTTGAGAAAGGCAGTTGCGACTAAAATTAAACTATATAAAATTAATTATGATCATGATTAAAGTTATAAACAAAGGTGCCGTTTATTTGATGTTTCCTGGAGTTCATTAACTTTACTAGAGTTAATTTTGCTCTGAAGTCAATCAACTAACTTCGTCTACGCTGCGCTGCTACTTATCGCCTAATCCCTCAATCATGATTACGAGACAATTAGAACCCATAAGTCTGTCTAGTCTGTCTTCTTTATCAAAGTTAGTTGTTTGACATTTGTACTCGTAATATATTACTAAAGATTTACAACCTACAAATGTGTACTAAGTTAATTTTACTATCTACAATCGTCATGTTATACGAGTATATTCATGCAATCGCAAATAAATATAAGTGTATTTGTTAGTTTCAATGGAACATTATGTGTGAGAATGGATCTTATTGTTATTCTGGTTTCCCAGACACAAAATCTAGAATCAAAGAAAATAAAAAAAAAATTTCATGTTCTATAATTACCAATTCAAAATTTTAAAATATTATTGCTTTTATAAATTATTTATTTTTAATTTTTACTATTATTTATTCTTAATTTTAATTATTATTCATTCTTAATTATCATTATTATTTATTCTTAATTTTAATTATTATTTCTTCTAAATTTTAATATTTAAATTTCTTTAATTATAAATTAATTTCATAATATCATCAATGATATACCTCGATTTTAGTTTCAATGAATGAATAAGTAGATTACAAATAAAGGGGAGATTTTCAAAATAATACGAGTACAATATAAAATAATCTTTTCTATTATTTTATTTTAAAAATCAGAGCATGTTTCTATTTAGTAAACAGAATTTGAAACAACGAAATTTTAATTAAGGAAAAACTTTACCAAAGTCCATACTGACCCTTTTCTCAATAACGTTACAAATATATTTTCTTTACTAATATTGTATATGCAATAATTGGTTCGTTTGTTTGTCATTTATTAACTGCAACAATTCAACGAGTTGCTATCAAATTTGACAGTTTGTGGGATAGTTTAACAAATAGCGTAGTTTTTTTCTCTTAATTCCATAAGCAGCGGGCAAGAATTTCATAAAGAGTAACGTCACTCTATCCTTCTGATCGTTTAGTTGTTCGAGCCAATCTTGGAATTTAGTAATCAATTTTTTTGCAGTTAGTATAATTAAAATATATGAAAAAAAAAATATCCCGGACAGCTTTACCTACTGTGTTTATTGTGATTTCAAAATTACAGCCCGTTTTATATATAAGTTTCTCTTAATTCAATCCAAATACAAATTGGGTAGTTTGATATAATACTAAAGCCACCAAAGTAGATTGTTAATAAACAACTTTGTAATTCAGTTAGATGTCGAAATAACCGAGAATTCAGAATTTGATCCAATATGGAAAGGAGAATTAGTAAGTTTGTATATCAAGTAATGACTGATGCCCCAGAGGTACTTAATATTATAGTTACCTACTGAAAAAAATACTTGTATGGACTGCTTCTCAAGTTTACATTTACGAGTATACATAACATGAATGGCATGGACATGTACTATTTGGGAAATGAATGAGAGTTGAAGGAGTCTTTCATCGTATTAGTCTTACTTCTCTCAACCCATTTCACTCTCTATTGTTTTTCCTAGGGTTAGCCCTTCTTTCAAATTTTTATTTCTAAATCTCTGAAAGTAAGCAATCTGAAGATGTATCAACGTTTGTCATTTTTTACTGATGTTGGTGTGTATCAAGAAGTCCTTAGGCGACTATAATCAATTCCCACAAGGTGATAGCCTGGTTGTCTGCAGTGATAAAAGGACAAAACTCTTAAAATTCCTTTTTTGTACAATATTTATTTTACTTGAAAATGTTTTTTTAAGAAAATTATTGTTTAAAATTATCGCCGGTGAGACCAATATGCACGGATGTTAGAAGTGGATATACGAGTACGTATTTAGAGGACATTACGTAGAATACTAGTGGATATTTCTGACGTCTGTGATGTTGGTACTTAACTGCGCGTTGCCAAACAAGAAACCCTCTTAGTACTGAGCACCGACATCTTTGTGTTTGCTTGAATAAATTTTACGACGCTTTTCTAGGACGAGCGTTATAAAATATTTGAAAACAATGTTGGACTCAACATCTATTTGAGCAGGCGACACAATCATCGCTTTAGCGGCAATAACCCTTAGACTGTTCGAAATGTATGTGCATTTAAAGTACAAATTGTATTGTACATATTTGTATTTGACAATTGTTCTTTGAATATGTAATAGTTTCTAAGAAGTATGAACAATGTACCACACTACACTTAATCGACTCCATGTTGTACTACACTTAATCAACTTAATGGCACACACTAGGTTTCCTTGCCATGTCTCCAGACAATTATATAAATACGAACATTAACTATTCAAATGTTTGGCAATATCTTTGGATAAATACTCGTATTTGTCCGACTGAAAATCAAAATCGTCACGTTTGTCATTACACACTGGGTACATTGACAATTTTATTTTAATAGATTACACACAATTATAATTGTTATTGAAATACACTTTATTAGATACCTAGTATCTAATAAAGTGTATTTCTATGATTTCAATAAAGATTACTGTTGAATCCTCAGATTAGTTTTATGCCTTGGTTCTTTATTTGTTAACAATACAAGCGGCAAATTATTATGTTTATAGATTGATAGTGCTAAAATGAGCTAAGCCAAAAAATTACTAAAAACAAAACGAAAAAAAAATTATCGATTAGGATAAAAATAAAACCTGAATAATAGTAGTTGATATTAATTGAATCTTCCGGGCTACTTGGCCGAGGTCTTCTGGAATCTCTTCTCTTTCTTCCAAACGTTTCGTCAACAACTGCGGTTGACATCTTCAGTGGCGACTGCGTTCACTTTCGGAGAGATATTATCTTTTCGGCTTCTCGAGCGCAACTGAGAACGTTGAAAAAAGAAACGTTTGGAAGAAAGAGAAGAGATTCCAGAAGACCTCTAAGAAGTAGCCCGGAAGATTCAATTAATATGGAGACCGACCGAGAAAGCCTACACTCCACTAATAGTAGTTGAAACCACAAGAGAATTGGACTGAGTGTAATAAAGCAATCCAGGATTATCTTGAAGTAGACAGAAGGACGTTTACCTTGCAATAGATCGAAGAGAATTTTGGGTGACTCCCAAAAATATTTATTTTTCAAAAACTTTACTTTTATATGAGGTTTCTATGTGAGTTTTATTTGTGCTTGATTTTTTTTTAATTACAAATAGTTTTTTTATAAAATTTTATTTAGTGCCATGGAACCATGATAGTTACAATGTTCCGTGGTGTAAAAGTCTTTTAATAAAATAGAAGTCGTGGTTCATTGTAAAAATACTTTACAATGAATTTCCGGTCTCCAAGTAAATGGTAATTAATGTATGATGTCAGTTTATTTTATACTTGTGATAAGTATTATAATTTCAACATTCATTAACCTATGAGTAACATGCCATTATACTATCTATAACTATTTATAGATTGTATATAACCTTAGAGGTATCTTACAACACGTGTTCAACTTTATTTAACACAGAACTTAGGTAATAAATATCGTGTCAATAAATGCATTGCATTCAAAAAGTGCAGTGTTGCATATTGCGCCGGTCGTCAGAAAGTTACGTATACAGCATAAGAAAAGAAATTGCATACAGTGCACTGTCTCCTGCAACTACTTTCACTTTCTTGGGTTTTGGGCCTGGATCCGGTTTCGGCACCTTCGCGTGACTTTTATACTTTTCACTTTTCTCTCACCGTTAATGTTTTTATATCTTTACAAAGCACGTACCATTGGGAACTTTATACGTTACGTAAGGTCATACTGTTTACACGATATTTTAATCTATACATATAAAATCGTAGAAAAGCCGTGTATGTACATGAAATAGTTTATAAAAAATGAAAAAAAAAAAAATTCAGTGTACACTGTAAATGATATTAAAAGCCCAAAACAACAATTTTAAAGTTTTTCTCTCTCTCTGAACGGGTATCAAGCAAGTCACTGCTAGCACTTTATAAATGTAACATCGGCAGGCTTTCCTCTATGAATAAGAATCAACAGGTGTCCCCAGTGTTACATAGTAAGTTCATGTTACCAAATATTACTATATAAAGTATCTCTACATTTTCCCACATCAAATCATTACTATGCCCGGACACGGAAAATCGCGTCTAGACGGAACAGGAAATCCTTTCAACCGCTCATGTGTTTTACTAAAGACTAGCTAAATTTTTTCGTAAATGGATAAATGTTGTAGAAACGGTTAAGAGAAATATAGAAAAAGATATTGTGACAAAGAACGAAAAAGCTGTGGTTTGTTTCGGTGTGTTATTTAGGGCGGATTCTGCATTAACGCGGATTTGATTGGAACTCCGCTAAGGAGCCAGAAGCCCGGAGTCACTCAGTGGACTACCACCAGGGCCGTCTTTACCAGGGGGTGCAAGGGGTGCGGTGCACCCCGGGCGCTCACCTTTTAAAGGTAATGAAAAAATATAACGCTATAGTAAACAATTACACAATAGGATATTTGACTGTCATAGGATACACAATAGGATATTTGACTGTCATAGGATACACAATAGGATATTTGACTGTCATAGGATACACAATAGGATGTTTGACTGTCTTAGGATACACTCCCGCACCCCGGCGCAGAATAGACTTAAGACGGCCCTGACTACCACCAATCCAAATGATCACGTCTTGAAGGGAAGAAAGACAGTTATTTATAACATACTCGACTGTTTGATTAACCTGTTGTGAGCCTTGTGAGAAACAGTACCTGAAAATAAAGAAAATTAAATTTTAAACGTAACATGATCTCGTTTTCTTCTTAATAAATTACAGAAAAATATTTTAATAGCATGATGATTTTTATTATAGATGTTCGGCTATCCCGTAGACCCATACAATACCATTTTAAGAAATTCGTCCAGTGGTTTTGCAATTTGCATGATTCGTGACCATACAAACAGACAAAAAATCTAAATAAGACTGTTTGACTTTTTGTATGTAGGTATAGGTTCGGCATCTGCATAGAAATATTTTATTATTTTAATTAATTTCAAACAATTTCAGCGAATTTATTTTCCTCTACAACTTCACTTCCTTGTGTTTTCTGAAGATGACACGTATACTAGTTTTCTTCCTGGACAATTAGCTATACATTTGTGAAAACCCGATCTAGATCTATTCAGTAGTTTTTACGTGATACTCAAACAAATAGACATACAGACAAACATTCAGACAAAAATTCTAAAAGCTGTTTTGGGTTATGTAGCTTATGTTATGTTACATAACATAAGCTACATACTACATAACTTAGTTATGTAGTATGTAGTATAACTTAGTTATGTAGTATGTGCATAGATGCTATAGGTAGTTATTTTAGTGTTGATGAACGATGAGTTTAGTTGGTATAGTCGGATTTTTCATTCTAGTCAGGGATATGACATGTACAACTGTCAATAAAGTGTCATATCCGTACAAATTTCACTCTGTTTGACAGTTCTCTGAGTCACATCCTGAGTGACTCGAATAAAAAATCCGTCTGTAGTGCTCTTGTTTGCTGCGTAAAAGATCCCGGTTTCGATTCCTGGTCGGACATTCATTTATTTAAAGACTAACGTTTGTTTTGGTCTGGGTGGTGTGTTATCTTTATATCTGTTTCTGGACCTAGAGGTGGGGGGTAAGGGTGGGTCACTGAATGTCACGTTATTTTAAAAAAAAATTGTTATAAAAGACTACCTACGTACTATAGTTCTCACTTTATCCTGAGATATGCCAGAGTCCATTCCAATCCGATCCTATCCTTCCCAATTTCCCCAACCCTTTTTTCAAATTTGTTCCTAAATCTCCAAAGTTAAGCATAGGATACATATCCGGGGGCGTGTCAATGTTTGTCATTCTGAACTGATGTTGGCATCAGATCATCAGTACCGCCGATTTATATGGGCGATAGCATCCACTTATAATAACCACCTCGTACTCGACTACTTTTGCTCAAGTACCGTCTTCTATCTAAATAAAAATATAACGAAAAAATATAGATATGTACTTGATAGTTACTGCCTGAGTTCATACGCCTAAATCTAAATCTAAACGGAGGCTAAATCACGTGGCGGCGCGGCGCCCCGCGGTGATTAACGGTAAAAATGAACAATTTCTATTGTATCGGTTAGCGGAGTATGCACCTTTATCTATGTACACTGATGGTGCCGTTGCAGAGAAAGTCATGTTCGATCTTGACAAAGCATCGAGGTCAAGCGCACAACAAGTTTCATTCTCATTATTTACCTTTCTTTTGTAGGAAGTAAGAGTGAGTTACTTATACGGTGTTATGAGGACGTCTCATCGTTGCGGCATTGTAATGCCAATAAATTGTATATACATTGAGTATACTTCTTATATATATATATATATATATATATATATATATATATATATATATAATATATATATATTATATTATATATATAATGTACGAAGGCGGCAGATGAGCATACAGTCCACCTGATGGTAAGTGGATACTGTCGCCCATAGACATCCGCGATTCATGCCAACATTAGTCTTACAAATTAGTCTTTAGTCCAAAATTACAAACGTTTGCACGCCCCCGGATGCGCTGCCTACCTTTGGAGATATAAGAATGGATTTGGAGAAAGGGTTGGGAAAATGGGGAAGGATAGGATGGGAATGGGCTCTGGCACATCTCACTCACTACCGAAACACGTACGTACATTAGGGAAATAAGGAAATAACGTGGCCTGCTGAGCGCGCCCAGCGGCTGTTGGATTGCAGCGTGCACTCTCCCCCTCAAGCGTGTACTCTCCCCCTCAATTTATTTAAAACTAAAACATTTCGGAATAGTGAAAATTTGAATAGTGGAAACCGCAACAAAATTGAAACTAATCCGGTAGTTATTTTATTTATAATTTATTCTGTAAACAAAAGATGGACTTAATAAAGTATTTCTTAATTTAATTCACCCAGCCAAGATTAGCCAAGTAACCCAGCTACTTAGCGATGGTAATGTAAGTGCAAATGAAATGACTCAATGCTTAATTATAAGTACATACATATAGGTAAAACATGCAAACATGTAGTATATATAAACAAATACAAGGAAAATAACTAAACATAGTTACATACTATACCCAAAAATGGGTACCTGTAGAGAAAGGTACAAAATATATTCACTTAAACTCGTGAAAATTTGCTTAATCTTAATCTTCGCGAAGACCTTACTTACAACCGGCTCTTTCAGTATCCACTGCAGGACACGCTCCTCATCATGCCCATTGTCGTCTGCATGAGGGATATAGGTATGGCCTTAAAACGCCGCACTGGCCAAGCGGGTTGGCTTACTTAGGTACTTACTGTATCTAATTATGAAGTTTTTAAATAAGTGATGTAAAAATCAAATTATGTGACTAACACTTTTTTATTTGTTTTAGTCTGTGTGTTCCTTGTACTTAGGTTAATATATTAAAGCATATTTTATCCAAATCGATGCAGTAGTTGTGAAAATTCTGTCTGTACAGCGATTCTGTACACTGTCACAATCTGTAAAACAAAGTGATATAAATATAACATTTTCATTGGGGAAATCGAGTTTCAAACGGGCGAAGCCTTGGGCGAAAGCTAACGCAACTTTCTATATTTTGCTAGCGTTTATTTGTAAGAAAGAAGAAATAAAGAAAATATATCTATTGGTTGTCACAACACCACAATTACAATTACAAAATAGTACATTAAATAAGGATATATCTAAATATATTGTGTGCAGCGACAACGAAGTGGTATTGGCTCAGCAAACTCTGTAGATATTACGCCAGTACATACTTAATTATATACTCACGAACAGCCAGAAGCAGGCCACCCTGTATGCTCAAATATCGGCAACTGCCGAGCTGATTTTGTTGCGTATTAATCCAGGTTTTGACGCATTTTATACTGAAACCGATCAATAAATCTAAAAATACTCTTACATCGTATTACGTCTAATAAGATAAGATAATGACAATAAACCATTTCCTTGGCAAAATAGTCATCAACAGGCGAAAATCCGAGCATAGTATAGTTCAAAATAAACTACATCAAATGAATCGTTGTTAAGTTTGCCAACATTTATAAGTAACTGTATTTGGCTGCGTACCAGACGACACTTATTTGATTGTTATAAAAACGGAATGAAATTCTTAGGCGTGACCTACATTATCATCGATTTCTTTTTACATTTAGTACAGTAAGTACATTTTACGAGTTCATGTCCCCAATTGGAAATTGTTTTCTGTAGGTCTATGTCAGAGATTAGCGTAAATACTTTCACAAGTGTGTTTAAAAGCTAACAAATATTTGTGTTTTTGTATTTCTTATATGTAAAACGCATTTTCATACAACATGAAAAGCTTGAAAAGTGGAAAGTTTTAACGTTTCATTCCGATCTCTATATCTTTTGCAGGAAATGCGAAACATATTTTTTTTAAATTCTTGTTGATTTTTTTTCTTAGTTGTTTTAACTTTAAAAAGATATCATATGACTAGATTTGTTTTAATCTGAATTCTTTTATAGAAAGAAGGTGGCAAACAAGCATACAGTCCACCTAGTGATAAGTGGATACTGTCGCCCATGGGCATCCACGATACATGCTAACTTTAGTCAAGAACGACAAACCTTGACACGGTTGCGCTGCCTACCTTTGTTGATGTAAGAATGAATTCCGATAAAGGGTTGGGAAAATAAGGAGGGATAGGACGGGATGGGGATGGGAATGGGCTCTGACATATGTCACTCACTATCGAAACACGTACGTTCATTAGGGAAATGTAGTAAATTTCAAGATAGTCTTCCGGGAGAGAGGGATAACGAGGCCAGTCGAGTGTGTTCACCGGTTGTAGGATTGCAGCGTGCACTCTCCTCTCCTATATATACGTATATTTTTGATCCCATTTTGAATTGATCACATTGATGTTTGATTGATTACTACTACTTGTAACATTATCTGGGACCTCATTGTCGGTTATAATTCACTATTAAAAAAAATTAAAATATAATACCATATTTTATTAATTTTGTTACAGCGTGTTTGTTTTTAAACGTGATTTTGAAATAACGAAATTTTAAATTAGGATATCTTGACGAAATTCAAAAGTCCCTAGCAACAATAGGTCCCGTCCTTATGGTCTGATAACGTCACGTTTATTAACTGAGGGATGATAGCATTCGTGACATCTGTACAACCGAGTTTCTTCATAAACACTGATTTTTAAATTACCATTAACTCGGAGAGGTGAGGGAAAATGTCTCATGCCCGAGTAATAAAAAAAAAATTGGCGCATGTGTATATTCACATTGGGCGCAAGTGATGGATTATGATCCGAAATTCTCTTCATGATTCATTAGGGGAGGCCTATATCTTGCAGTGCACAGGCACTGCAAAGTATCGGCCACAGGACGCAGGACCTGTGCCCTGCTTTTTTAACAATGATAGCTAATTGATTTATTCGCTACTGGAACTATAGACATGCAATAAATTACATTATTTGATTGGGAATTAAACAAACTAATTGCACTTCAGCAAATTACATATAATATTTTTATGGGTAATAATAATAATAATAATATGTAATAATAGTAGTTATATAATAATGTAACGGTTTTTATTTTTCCAAACAAAATTCAAATAACGGTTAAGTATACTTAATTGATTTAAGTATACTTAACCGTTATTTGATTTTGTTATTTGAAGAACCTTAATGAAGAAAAGAAATACAAATGTTGATTTTCATCCACCCGGGTTACTCCGGATTTGTAATAGTTTGGAGGGCATCCGGTTTCCTATGCGTACTGGTTTTTATATTTAGAAAAACAATTAAGTAAAAAGTTTGGAAACTTTTGTATTTTTTCAACATATAGTATTTAGAATTAAAAAAAATTGCAACTTACCTCTACGGGTGCGTTATCATCGTATGTGTGCTGAAAATGAAAATTGTTTATCCGAGAAAATGAAAATTTCAAACGCAATTCAAATAACCGGGTTTCGAGCCCAATATTTCTGGGTATTCCACCTCTTTGTTCGGGTTTGATAATTCTACGAACTAATGGCAGCCGTAATAGAAAGAGAGATTTTGTCGTATGAGCAGCGTACAATGACTAGAAGTTTCGAACTCGATCTAATTGTAGCTTCTCGCTCAAATTCCAGTCCCTGTCAAATTGGCTATCATAACACGGAATTGACTAATTAGAGAGCGGTTTGATTATATTCATCCCTGATAATTTCGTTCGAATGAAACCAAAATAAAAATAATTTAACATAAAAAGGTATTGGCAAATTTGAAAGCGGTTTCAAGAGCTGCGTTGGTTTCTACAAGCCGTCAAAATGCGGTCAGTATTACGAACCAAATATAACCATGACACTCGAAAATGATTTTAAAATTATGACCAAAGCTTACCGACCCCTGTGCAGTGTATGTCGGTACTTGGCATACGGCAATATATTTACGTACCACATATCACTCAAATGCAGTGACATCGGCACGTGAAAGCGAAAGCTTGCCGGCCTTTCTTCACACGTTATTGCTTAATAAAACCAGCTTTCAAATAAATTGATGTTTTACATGACCATAAGTTGATTTTAATAACAAAGACGGGAAAACAATAGTTTGTATACATGTAATGGTTTAGATTTTCATGTCTTACACTCAAATAAGTAACAGACATTTGCTTGCAGTTTCGTTCGTTTGAGATGCAATTTCCAAATCAGTTTGTCAATGTGCCTATATTCCATTCCGATTCAATTTGTCCAAAATGTAACTTAAATATTGCTTCCTGAGGTAACTGACATGACCTAGAAAATTAAATAGCAAGATTATACATATACACAATTTGATTCATTGAGACTCTACAAGTTTGCCCTAGGTATACCTACAAGGTAATATAAGGTATACCTACAGTATCCATATAACGATAATTAGTCTTATACCTATTACAATAGCTATAAGACTAATCTTATTGGAGTTTATATGAATACCTCAGGTGTACACATATTAATTTTTTTTCCATATTGTGCTGAGACGTCTCATGTTTTTCACGGTCTTATTTGTGACACGTGTAAGACATGGATGGTAATATGGCCTATATTAATACCTATATACAATATATATGTATATATAAATTACGAGACTAATTTTGAAAAAGTATTATAATTATAACATTCCGGGATTAATTCACCGGATAACAGTAAAAATTGCAACACAATCGAGCAAAGAGATTTCCGAGTTTACCGCCAACAAAAAGACGAATATTGGGGTATAAATATAGGGTGACTAAACAAATCTTAAGGAAATCCGTTAAGACTCCGTTTGGTTTAATCAAATACCATAATATGTAGATACTTTAATACTGTGTGTGCATCATGTAGTGTATCATGTGTGTGTCATAATGTGGTAGTGTAGAAAACACAAGCTAGTTTGAGAAATGTTTTATATTGTAATTTTAAACCATTTCTTTAGTTAATATTATACTAGGTTAATATTATACTATTATACCGGTCGTAGATTAATATTATACTAGGTTGATCAATATATTTTTGGAAAAGTATTGAAACTTTAGGAAACGTAGGGGAAGGCCGGGTAAGATGGGGTGGTTAAGGATCAAATCTCAATTATTTACAGGGTTTAGTAGTTTTAGAATCGTATTTATTCTTATTCAATCATTTTGTTATCAGTCTTGAATAATTACATGAAAACAGGAACATCTAACTACTGCACTGGTAATTAAATTACAATATATAGAACACTAGATATCACCCCATCTTACCCGAACTATCGGGCAAGATGGGGTGATGCTATAGGGCAAGATGGGGTACACTTATTCTTTTGATCTAAGGACGACATAACTCACAAATAGGTGTTGCTTCAGCATCCTCGTCATCAACACCGGCACAGCTACAATGTGCCCACTTAAAACACAACGAACAAGCTATCCAACCTTCATTAGAGTCCAAGTATCGTCCTGAGCAATAAAAATATGGAGTGTTTTCCGTTTCATCACTATCCATCTCTTTAGAAAATGACTTTCTAGTATGTTTCTTTGCTTTAGATTTTGTACCTTTTGTCTTGAGTTGTTTTTCCTCCTTCTTTCTCTGTTTAATTTTCTTCTTTTTCTTTTTTAACTCTTCTGCGTCACTTTTCTTTTTTATCATTTCTTCTAACTCCCGTTTAAAATGTGACGAGGTTATGATGGCTGTCTTACCACGTCTTCTTGTAACTCTTGATATTTTTTTGGTCACTGGAAGGGGCATCAATTGCTTTGGACTGACCAAAGTAAAGTTATGATCTGAGACTGGGTCAGGCCAGTGAGAGCACCCTGCGGATGGAATAACTGTAGTTGTCATTGTTGTTGTTGTAGCAGGAGATGTACTAATAGCTGCAGCAGTCGTTAAAGTTGTTATGCCAATAGTTGCTGCCAGGGTATATGTTGTTGTGGCAGTGGCTAGAGTTGTTGATAGCCTCACTTCTCCAGACTCCTGATTTGTAGTGGAAGGACGTTCCTCATTAAAAGGAATCTCGGTTGTTAAAGAGGCCATGAAATCGCTGTCTGTAAAAACGTTGGGGCCATGTGGCCAAATACCAGTAGTTTTAAAGCCATTTATAGCTGTTGGCATTGTAGCAGCTTGAACAAAAGCTTTGCCAAACAGTTCAGCAACTTGACGCATGGTAACTACCATTCCTGGATTGGTGCGGAGCCATGTCGATACAGCTTGGTCATAGTATATGCTCAATGGCCTCATCAAAACCATATCAGCGGGTTGAAGATGATGAGTGGTGTGCGGTGGGAAACATAAAATTAAGAATCCATTTGCTCTAGCTTCATTAATTAAGTCTATATTCTGAGTATGTGTGCTGTATCCATCCAATAGTAATAATACTGGTTGATCTGGGCCCCAATTGTATCTTCAGGTTCTCTATTTCATTACTGTTTACACGAGCCTGTTTTACTTTTCTCTCCAATGTGGTTTGTGGGACTAAAAAGGACTTAGCAGCCAACATGTATCCCACTTTTCCCTCTAGAACCGCTTCTACTGCCTTTTTCATTGCCTCTTCAGACCATTTCCCTCTCTCCGATTTTCTTTTATAATTATATACCATCCTTAAACAACAACAAAACAGATATAAAATTAAAATCACTGTGATGGGCAAGACGGGGTACCCCGTACCCCGTCTTGCCCGTTAATCAGTTTTGAAATTTAAAATTAAATATAAAATTTACAACGAATATTTTATAGAAAAACAAGTTTCTACCTGCTACTACAGTCTCCTGTTGATAAGATTCGCGTAAAGGCCACAGAAAACTCACAAGTTCTAATACTTTCGCAGTACCAAACTTATAATGAAGAAATTTTAGTGCAAACGAGCTAATTCACTCTTTTTGCAATAACAACAACAATTAACTAGCGGTCCTGTTGGTACTCGTACGACTGAGAGCTGTCATGGCGGCGAATAGTTCGTTGCTAGAACGAACATGATGGGTTGATTCGAATCACGTGAATAGCCTAGTACCCCGTCTTGCCCACCACCCCGACTTACCCGACCTTCCCCTATATCTAAATTGTATTTATTTTTCAACGTAATCACCTTGTAATCTAATATACGTTGAATAGCGTTTTGAAAGTTGCTCAATTCCCTTGGAAAAAAGGCTTGATCCTGGGTATCGAAAAAAGACTTTACAGCGCACTTGACCTCATTATCTCCGTGAAATTTTATACCACGCAAGTGTTTTTTCAAATTGGTAAAAAGGTGAAAATCTCTAGGAGCTAGGTCCGAAGAATATGTCGGATGATGCATCAACTGAAACCCAGCCGTTCGAATGGCAGGGCCTGCAACATCAAACCGATGCGCAGGTGCATTGTCATGATAAAAAAGCACTCCGGTAGGTACTCAATTTTCCACGTCGTTTATTTTTTATTTATTTGCGTAGTTTTTTCATCAATGTTGCGTAGGTTACACTCTCCAGTTATTGTCTGTCCTTTAGTTAAATAATCGACCATAATGATACCTTCCGCATCCCAGAAGACCGAGGCCATTATCTTGCCAGAGGACGTAGACACCTTGAATCTATTGGCTGGCGGGGAGAACGATCTTTTCCACACCTTACCTTGGTGAACCCACGTTTCATTAACGGTCACGAAACGTAGTCGAAAAGATTCTGAGTCTCGGTGCCAAATAATTGCCAAATTTTGTTGTGAAATGTCTACTCTTGCTTTCTTTCGTGCGTCTGTTAACATTCGAGAAACCCAACGCGCGGCCACCCTTTTTGAATTTGAGGTATGAGTTAAAATGAATTGAATTGTCCCGAACGAAAGCTTCATGACCTCAGCTAAATGACGAATAGTCACACGTCGATCTGTCTTAACAATTTCTTCAATTTTTTTAACGTTGTCTTCTGTAGTAGCGGTTGTTAGGCGCCCAGAACGAGTCTCGTCGTTACAGACTGTTTTGCCGCGTTTAAATTCCGTGCACATAGTTGCCGCGAAAAAATTTTGTTGAAAAATTTTTCAGGCCGAAATATTTAATAACCCCACGAACTTCGATTTTCTCCATTTTGCACACTAATAAAATTCCCGACAAATGTAAACAACGGAAAAACTTATTGATGACATTTTTTTTTAATTCTTTTGAGACTGGCTACTTCTGAATTAGAGATTCGAATGAAATAAAATGCATTCCTATAATTTAATGTAAAGTATCCAATTCCAGAAACCTATTCATCAACCTAGTAGTATACATTCTATTATCTATGTAAGTGACAGTGAAACAGAACTTTCTCTCGGCGCACGATAAACATCTTAATAGTAATTGACGACCTACACTTGAAGGTACAGTTCTAAAATTAAGGTGCACTTGTAACAATAAATTAAAATTTGTGGCACACATTTCTCTAGAAATTATAATGTTTCGACGAACAACGATCTCGTTTCAACATAATTACTAATTTTGATGCGATCTACTAACTACTAACACCTACTAAGTTCATAATTAAAAAAATGTTAGAGAATATTTTATGTTTATCTTATGCATGTATGTAAAACAAATATATGTTTCGTAGAATGTTATTATTTCTGATAGGTAAGGCGATCACATAAGCGAACCGAGATAGTTGCGGGGATAATTCCAGTTTATCTTAGTCGGAACATAGGCCCGTACGAATGTAACAATTTTATTGTCAGCTTTGTAAGGGGAGGCTAGTTTTAAACTTTTAGTTTAGAATTCTAGTTTTAAATATATTAATATAAACTGAAAAGTTTTATTTTCCGTCAATAAATTTTATTTCTATCATGCATCAGTTTTAATATACGCGTACCATACAATATTTATTTATTATGGTTTTTCTAATTTACATCAAATTTACTCTTTATGATGCACCTCTCTAATATCTGTTTTCCCATAGATTGATTGGTAGAGAATGCCATGAGGCATCAAGTCCGACATCTGTGCGTGTTTTATCTACTTTATTGTACTCATTTACACATTATTCTGAATTATAGTAAAAGAGAAGACGCACAAAAAGCGTGGTATCTCAGGAGATATCTACTAGCAAACCTTGAAGAAAGATAGGCGACCATTATATTTGTGGAATTAAATATTTCTTTCTTTTTTTCATTTCAGGCGAATAATTCCCTAAAAAGAATTGGACACCTATAGCGATGACCATCGCAATAGTAGCGAAGAATATTGACGATGAGGTGCCCATTGATGCAGTAAACGTCTCGGAAAGCAAAAGGAGAGATTACGAGTGAGTATCTACATTTACATTTCAAACCGGAGATGATACTGCAATTTCACAGTTTACCGTCAGACTGAGTTGACTGATTCAGAAAACTGTACTGAAACGCACCAGTCTCTAAGTAGGTAGAGAGGAACCTCTACCTGTCGCATCCAATTTCAATCCCAACCTATCAAAAGGGGAATGTAGTGAAAAGGAAACTTCCTTTATTTCCCAATTTTATTTCCATTCCTGTTTCATAAATCTTCTCGAAAATTGTATCTCATCGGGAAAGCCATGGTAATACAACTCTGTACGAAGCTGGCTCAGCTGGCGGTCTTTTAGTGTACTTTACACACCGATCGGCTGACGCCATTGAGAGTAGAGGTGAGACTATAGCCGTTAGCTTAGATATCGCAAAGGCTTTTGACCGGATCTGGCACATAGTACTGCTTTCCAAGTTACTATCATTCGGGTTACCTGAGGGATTATGCAAATGGGTTTCCAGTTTTTTGGCTGGACGGAGCATCAAAGTCGTTGCTGACGGTAGCTGCTCCGACACCATGTCAATTAAGGCTGGTGTCCCACAAGGCTATGTGCTTTTTTCCACACTGTTTCTTCTGCATATCAATGACCTGTAACAAGTCGGTAACATGCGTTGTTATGCTGACGACAGTACTAGGGAAGCTTTATATAAGGGCCGTGCGAATATCCCTACGGCAGAGGTGGAAGAGAGTAGGAGAGACAAAGAGAGAGTGAAAGTTGATATTTCGAGTAAAGTCGAGTTTCGAAGTCATCTAGCCTGCAAGACAAAACTTGCTAGTAAGAAGCTCGGTGTACTGTATAGAGCAAAGCAGTACTTTACTCCGGGGCAGCGCTTGTCGCTTTATAAAGCTCAAGTTAGACCTCATATAGAGCACTGCTCACATCTCAGGATCTGACTGGATAGGAGATAGGGATCTGACAGTTATCAAAATTTTTACTATCAGCAAATGGCTAATGTTAAAATTGAAGGACTTCTTTCCTCCTTCGTGGAAATACTAAGAGGGGTAAAGGTCCTCTCGCCCTTGCTGTTTAACGTATATATCGAATGCATATTCACAGAGGCACTACACGACATGCCGGAGGGTATTGTAGTGAACGGCAGAGTTATTAACAATACCCGTTACGCGAATGATACCATTCTGATCGCTGACAGTGCAGCTGGGCTACAGTCACTTGTGAATGCTCTATATAGCGCTAGCTCTGCATACGGAATTAATATCAACTGCAAAAAGTTTAAATACTTGATCATAGGCCGATCATCTGAGCCAAACTCTTCTCTCATTATTAATGACACAACTTTGGAACATGTCCATCGATATAACTATCTGGGCACGATGGTTGATGACAAAGGTGACCACAGTCTAGAATTTAAGCACGTAATGCCTTTAGAAAAATGAAAAGGGTCATCTGCGATCATAAACGTTAGTTTGCACACTAGAATAGTGCGATGCTACGTTTTCTCCGTACTCCTCTATGGAGTCGAGACCTGGACACTCCCAGAAGCCTTGTCTAGAATACTTCGAAATGTGCCTTCGAAATGTGGGTGTACCGGAGAATGCTTAGGATCTCTTGGACTCACCGAGTTCGTAATACGACAGTGTAGCAGAGAGTGAGCAAGACGGAGACATCTTGAAGAACTCCAGTATTTCGATCATATAATGAGAAATAACAAATACGAGCTCCTCCAACTCATTATATAAGGCAAGATCACGGGCAGGAGGAGACTCGGAAGACGAATAACATCCTGGCTAAAGAACTTACGCCAGTGGTATGGCAAGAGCACTCGTTCACTATCCCGTGCTGTATCTTTTAAAGTACAAATGATGATTGCCAACTTTCTTTAGAAGACAGCACTGCCAGAAGAAGAAGATAGCCTTGACTTTGATTATCTCAGTTCAAAGACGTTTTAGGAGTTATTATATAGGACGTTATGTTTGTTTTAATGACTTCTATCGATTTATTTAGGTTTGGTTGGCGGCTGCAAAATCTAGAATTTTTCAAAATGGCAGAAAGTAGGTATGCCAATTAGGTTACATGCCTGTTTGTAACGTTTCTACAATTCCCCTATTGATGCAATTAGCTTGCTGTATACTTTTCCTTGAGGCGGTCCCATAAAAAAAGACCAATGGGTTGCGTGAGCATGTCGCTGCAGTGCTAGAGAGATAAGTAAGAGAATAGATGTACGTTCGCCAGCTCAAGAGGGCGTTCATAAGAAGATGTATCGCAAGCGGCAGACAATTTGACCATCTTTTGTAATTATCACACACGTTTATTTTCAGTGTTTCTTAGTTTATTGCTTGTCCTTTTGCGTTTTTAATTCACTTCATTTGTATGTTATTCAGAAGTTCATCACTGTCATGAATATATAAAATTTCTTATGGCTTTCAACATGTTTACAGGTGGAATATTGTATGGAGAAATGTCCTCGCTTTCATATATCTACACATTGGAGCTCTTTACGGTTTCTACTTAATCTTCACAGGAAGAGTAAAATTATGGACACCTGTATTCGGTGAGCCTATATTTACAATTTTCAATATAAGGCGCAGTACACACTAAAATCATAAAATATATTTTGCAGTATTTACGCAATGTAATTTATCGTACCCCTAGATAAGGTCCTATAAAAATAGTTCAAAATATTTTAATACGTCAATCAGTACAATAAACTATTATATCTATATAGTGTAATATTTCCAAACTTATTAGGAATTGTAAAATTCAAATAAACAACTGCGTTGCTCTGAAAACAAAGTTTTTATTTTAGTAATTACATACAAATTAAAGAAATATATGTAGTTTCTTTACATCTATCTAAAAATTAACACATATTTCATATTTTTTTATTACACTTGCTCACACAACTGCATGACAAACTGAACCACATTTCGTTTATAGGACGTACCGAATAGTACCTTCGTCTCCTACTTCTTGTTATTAATCGCCACAACACAAAATCGTCTACATCGGTGTCATGTCAGTCGGAATCTCAAGGAGTCAGACACCGGCATGATGACGCCTCCAGATTAACTGCATGTATTTTAGACAAACATGTTTCAATACAAATGCACTGCAGCATACATTTGCGTCATCGATGTGTGGCGCGCCTAACGCAACTCTTTTATTAATCTATAGGCTAGTAGCTTTATACTCATAGTATTTATTCTATAGTGGATCAGGTAGACTCAATCTGCGGTCTGCCACGCTGTTATTTGGTATGTGGTACCGGAATTTCTCACGCTCATTTGTAAGTTACAAGTATACGCCTCATTCAAAAATGTCATATGCGAGGAACATTTATATATTTTTTTCGCATACCTAGTTATTATTTTTCTTAACCTTCTATGCTTGTAACGATAATTATAACCATGATTTGTCTAACAAATTCAAAAGTTAACTCGGTATCAAAAATATGAAACAAATTGTGCACATAATAAATATATTGAGGTCCAGAGAATATTTTTGGTGGTTAAGCGAGGTGATAGTCTTTATAGTCTATTAACTTATAATTACTTAAGAGCGGTGATACTCTAGGAGTTCTATTCTCGACTCTAATTACCGAAGTGGTGACTCTTAATTATAGATTTTTCAATTATTATACTAAAGATAACATTGTGACGAACCCTAGAATTAAAAAAAAATGAATTAAGGCTGGAAACCTTCGAGTGCTTTACAATTGAACGTTACAGGTCTTTTGTGGATTTGATTAAATTCCACACCGCGATGTTACTTTAGATTGAACATGGCACGATCAGGTTCATCAGTATTTTACTTTAGGTTGAACATGGCACGATCAGGTTCATCAGTATTTTACTTTAGGTTGAACATGGCACGATCAGGTTCATCAATATTTTACTTTAGGTTGAACATGGCACGATCAGGTTCATCAGTATTTTACATTAGGTTGAACTTGGCACGATCAGGTTCATCAGTATTTTTATTTTCAGATGCAGATTATTTATTTGCATTAGTAAGAGTTACAATAGATGTTATAAATATTAATTGAGTCCATACATTCTGTGCCTCGTCGGCGTGCAAATTCTTGGTTATATAATCTTAGAGTTGCCATAAAAGTGCACTATAGATTTTTTAGCCTATCCAGGATATAAGATATCTGAACAAATTTCAATCACCTTCTCTGAAAAGTTTTTCAATTTGTTTTTCAGCGGCGGTGTTCACAATATTAGCCGGCATGGGTGTTACTGCCGGAGCGCATAGGCTATGGGCACATCGAGCGTATAAGGCGCGCTGGCCGCTCAAAATCATACTGATCGTTCTTCAGACTATGGCGTTTCAGAACCATATTTATGAATGGGTTCGAGACCACAGGTAAGATAACTTACGTAAACATTTTTTATTCGGAAGTAGAACACACTTAAATTACACTTAATTATAGTAGGACAAGTGTTAAGTTTTTTTAATAACAAAGCGACAGATGAGCAGACACCAGGTAAGAAGTGGTAATTGTCGTTTATTATGGGAAAATGGAGCATAGGAAATATAACGAGGTGTTACAGATTTAAAACGGGGAGGGGGAATACCGAGTATGCTCCCAGAATACGGAGAATTTGATGTGGGTTGGAATGATGAGGATTAGGGACTCTAGGGAACTTTTTCTCAAAACAAATCGGAAAATTTCACAGCAGTTTCTATACATCTTTATTGCTATGGACTTGTTTGCATGTATATTAATTTGTTTATAGAGTTCATCATAAATTCACGGAAACGGATGCGGATCCCCATAACGCGAAGCGAGGGTTCTTCTTCTCCCACATCGGATGGCTGATGGTCAGGAAGCATAAGGACGTCTTCGAAAAGGGCGCTCTTATAGACATGTCCGACTTAGAGAAAGACCCTATTGTAATGTTTCAAAAGAAGTAAGTGAAGCTAGGTTTATTCATTTATATACTCCATTGCATCTCTCCATATATATCTCGTCATGTATGGGCTGTAATCGATAAATTATCAAAGTTTGAAACTATGAATCATTCCACTTTGTCCCACATTTTTATTCACACAACTTTATTTGCCTACAATATCTCGTATCTTCGTCACCACTACAAATTTTAAATGACCCCACTTATCTTTTCTTATCTTTATCCCACGCCCACTAAGCGTTTTACATTTGGCCATAGGTTTTTACCAGATTCAAGATTGTGAGTTAAATGAAACTGATAATGAGGTAATAAAATGTTATGTATTATATGAATTTCCTGGACTTCGTATTTAGCGAATAAGTATATATGAAAAAATTGCAAAATCTGAAGAAAAAATATATTTTGTTGCGATAAAAGTTGGTAAAATTTTCATGTCAATTAACTCAGAATTATGAAAGAAATCCAGGCTTAGGAAAAGAATCGATTACAACTTGGTCTCAGTTTCCAGTGAAATAGAATATGCCTCTGGTAAACAAATTAAAAATAAACAAATGCAATAAACACCGATATTTCATTCGATGTCTCTCTTTGTTTCATCACTAACCCGATAATGAAAATTTAACCAAAAGTTTTTGCATTTTTCTCGAATCTCATCAAAATGTTTGTGTATGTATTTTTGTATGTATGCATATACAATTAATAATACAGTACATTTGTGTAATTTATATTTATGCTATCATTTGAGTCTTTGTCGCAACTCCTAATTGAACCTCTTTGATCAATGAAGATCAGCCTTTAGAAAGCCTCAAATCATTCAACACAGTCAAGTTAAAACACAAAAAGTTAAAATAAAATGTGACCGTTATTTACACACAATACAAGATGACATACATTATCATGCCTAAAAATATTATAACTATTTCTTATATATTCAATGTTTTATAGATTTTTAGTGCTCTATGAGCATCACGTGACGCACTGACTAATTTTCCAAAATATTCATATCTTCATAAATATGAAAGATTTTATGGGTGTTTTTGCAAATGCTTTTTATAAATCAAATTTTCTCAAAAATATTTTTTTTTCTAAACATGTTCCTTGTTGGGTTTTGATATGGGGCAGCCGGGCTATATGTTCCTTACTGGGTTTTGATATGGGGCAGCCGGGCTGTATGTTCCTTACTGGGTTTTGATATGGGGCAGCCAGGCTATATGTTCCTTACTGGGTTTTGATATGGGGCAGCCGGGCTATATGTTCCTTATTGGGTTTTGATATGCGGCAGCCGGACTGTGTCGTGTTTAAATAAATGTTCTTTTTTTCTTCCTTTCTAGAAACGACTATTTAAATATTGAATGTAAGTAGCTATAGTACATTGACTGACAATATTATGATCTTAATTTCAGGACATACCTGGTAATAATGCCGATACTCTGTTTCGTGATCCCCGCGTGGCTGCCGGTATACTGCTGGGGCGAGGACCCGTGGACCTCGTGGTACGTGGCCTCTATCTGGCGGTACACGGTCTCACTCAATTTCACGTGGCTCGTCAACTCCGCCGCCCATATATGGGGCAACAAACCATTTGACAAGTAAGTGAAAACAGTACTTCTGTAAGCCATTTTCCCATTCTTTCCAATCCTTTTTCCAAATCCATTCCTCAATCACTAACATGTCAAAGTTTGTCATTTTTGACTGATATTGTTGATGGTTTGTTGATATATTCTCTCATATCGATCTACTCGTATCTGCTCTATTAAATAATAACATCCTAGGCTCTATTAATAATTCTTTTTATGTCAAAAAACCTTGTAAATCTGTAACCATTTATTCTAAATGAATTCTGTTAATGATCGTCGCTGAAGATCTTGAGTTGAGTACTTACCTATTATAAGTTATTGTACAAGTATATTCAAGTTATAATCTAAATTCATTAGTACTCAGTAGGTATATATTATACGTTGCAACGGCCACTTTTCTCGTAGAACTCTAAATAATATTTACCTATTATATTTTCCATTAAACCTCTAACTTCCTCACTTCAGATTTTTCTTTTAGGTATTGTATAAATAGTTTGCCTAAAATGTTCTTAGTAAAATAATGTGGCTATTTTTCTAGTTCTCTCACTACAAACATAAATCGCAATGGTTTCATCCAGCTCTCGCTTCGCTCAAAGAGATCAAAGAGTTCTGCTGAACACCACCGCTAACTCGATGCGGGGTCAGTATACGAGTATAGTGATGATAATCTTATTGCAACTAAATTATATCATCTATTTTTCATTTACCTCATTTCTTGCCGATATTTTCTCGGAAAAATTCCGCAAGGGAACTAGTGACACTATTCACTATTTCGATTCTTATAAGAGTTTCGACTTGTATATGTCAAATACACAAAAAATGTTGTTGTAGGTGTTGATATTATCTGAACGAGTAAAACCACTTTCACGAGTACATCAGTGAAAGTAATTTCACATAATATTGGGCCAACAATTATGTCCGTGTTACGAAATTTATACAAGACTTATTAGTATAGTAAGACAGGAGGGAGAGTGTGCACGCTGCAATCCCACAACTGCTGGGCGCATTCGACTAGCCAAGTTACTTCTCCCTCACAGAAGACTACCGTAAAGTGTCCTAAAAACATTTCCTACTTTATTTTCTCTTATTCCCCCAACGTACAGATACATTAAGAAAACATTGTCCATCATCTAATCCGGAAACACCCGAACGCGTCATCCACGTCTGGGCAATAAAATATCTCGAAATAAGGTATGCAATTAGAGGTACAGTAATTCATAGACGTGAATGACGCGTTCGAGTGTTTCCGAATTAGCCGATGGCCAATGTTTTCGTAATGTATTTGTATGTACGTGTTTCGGTAGTGAGTAAGATATGCCAAAGTCCATTTACATCACATCTCCTACTTTACCAACTGCTGCCTTTTGACCAAAAAGATTCTAACCTTTATCTAGAATATCTGCCACCCCCTTAGCTGCTTAACAGGCGTAGTATCTCTAATTCTCTACGTAATATAATTTGTTTTTGTTGCTTGTTATTGTACTTAGAAAGAATTGTTACAATAAGATACTACAGTATTACCATAAGTACAAAGGTGGACTTATTTCTATAAGGAATCTCTTCCAGTCAACCTTAGAATAACCGAGAGTTGTATCATTAAAATAATGACATTAATTTGTTCGATTATATCTACAAAGAACAAACATTGTTTTTCTATTTGGTTTTGGTTGTGCGCTTTACATTGGTGTTGCCTATGGTACTTAGCCGATTTTGAAAGGTTTTCATCAAAACCTGTATGGAAATATAATTTTTGTATGTCAAGGTGAAAAAAATTAATAGCGTTAAAGCTGGTCTTCCTGTCATAGTAGTTACCATATCATCAGCCAGTATTTCATCACTGCTGGATATTGGCTTACCCCAGGCCCTACCGCCACATACGGTCTTCTGCTTTTCTCATCTAGCCACTACCTGCGACTTTCTTCAAGTTCTTTCTTCTAGGAATAGTAGGGCCGCCGGGGACTGGGCTGTAGGAATGTATGTTTTGGTCTCTCATTGGGAGATTTATACCTTAACCACCATGCAGAGCAAGAAGATTTATGATCACCAGTGCGGCCCGTCACCGATTTCTGGTATTTGAAATCTAGCGATATTGATCGGTCGTCACAGCTCCGTTTGTTATTCAGCACAGTGCACTGCTTGCAGGAGGAGATGTCTTAGGTCCCATATGATGATTTTTCTAAATACTTTCTAGACATTTTGTGTTATTTGACGGGTTTTTTTAGGATGATTATTTAACTTCCTTTGGTTTATTTTTTAAATTGTTTTTTTACAAGTTTAGTGAAAAGGGTTATGAACTTAACCTTCACTTGTCCGACATTGTTTGAAGGTCTCAAGGTTCTTGCAGTTAATAGACAAATGAATACTAGCTAGTACAGTGTGAGTTATTAAACATAAGAATAGGAATATTATCTTTCAACTTCTACAAATTGCTTTTCAGTTTGTATTAGGTAATGTGTTCTCGATTGGATTCCTTTTAACCGATATACTTTTGTTATAAAAAAAAAGGTAGCAGACGAGCAGACAGTCCATCTGGTGGTAAGTGGATACTGTCGTCCATGAATATTCGCGACAGATCCCTACATCAATCCAGAGCGCCAAACGCCGGTAGGCTCCTGGATACACTGCCTACTTTTAGAGATTTTGGAATGGATTTGTAGAAAGGGTTAGGAAATAGGATTGTATGGGATGGGAATCGGCTCTGGCATATCTCACTCACTACTGAAATACTTACGTACATTGGGGAATAGGATAAAGTGGGAAATGCAGTACATTTCACGGTAATTCTTCTGTGTAATTAAGTGCAAATAAGTGGACACTTTTCTGATATCTTTCTAGTTGAAAATTGTATTATTTTCTTTGTTTACACTTAATTGTATACTTTCCTCAAATATAATAAAAAACACAATAATATAAGTATAATATCTTTCTGTTTAAATAGCTGCTATATACTCATGCGATATATTGCTATTTCAGAAATATAGGCGCTACTGACAACAAGACTGTGGCAATCTTCGCGGTGGGCGAGGGGTGGCATAACTACCACCACGTGTTCCCCTGGGACTATAAGGCGGCTGAGCTTGGCAACTACAGCACAAATTTTTCCACCGCCGTCATAGATTTGGCTGCTAAATATGGTACGTAAAAATTTAATTATCTATGATTAATAGAAAATTTAAGTTCTTCTGTCTAAATTAAACCTAAGAACAACTACTGTAGGCATGTGTGTTTGTTTACGCAGATCTCGGAATCTACTTAATCGATTCTCTTACAATTAATTGATAAATAAATATTCAACATCATTGTATGAATTATTCTAATATACAAGTAGGTATACGTTAAGTACGTTAAGTAAGTTATTTACTTTTAGCGGTAAAGACAAAGTCAGTAATTTATTGCATTACAGTTACTATTAATTATTCTTGTAAATGTTAAATAGCAGATATGTGACGTCATATGAACAAAGATACCTTAATGTCGGGATGGACTTATTAATTTTGGTTATTATTTTCTAATTTAAAATTCGATATTTCTAGATTCTGGTTAAAATGAAACTGATTCAAAAGTTCTGTTAAATTATGTTTCAAAAGACTTGATAAAGTGACAAAAAAGGTGTATAATATTTTTAGATTTTCTTAGGTATTAGGTAATTATGTACATTTAATATATATTATTTCATCTGCGTAAAATGTATTTTTCTCATACTTGCTCGGAAATGGCTTCATTATTTTAAAAAAGGAATACGTCAATCGGCTCTTTTCTGTACGCACGCCAGCAATTTCCAACACGACAAAAATAGAGATTGCTGGACAGTAGCGAGGTTATTTTTAGTGCACACTAACATAAATTAGGTTTTTTTAGGTACACGATATTTATTATTATAAAGGCTGAATGTGCATTTCTTTTCAAAAGTTTAAAAATAGAACAAAGACCGCGCGCAGTCGAATTGGCGGGAATGCAAATCAGATATCTACTCTGTATTGTGGATGTTATGTTCTCATAAGTTTATCACAGTTTTAAGTTGTCTAATAAACAATGAGTAGGTACTAGTTCGTTGGAAGGTGAATTAGATTTAACGCCACCAGACATAGCTGAAGAAGCAAACTTCTGTTTCTTGAATTAATTTGTTTATTGTTTCCTCGCAAATTAGAGAAAAATACTATACAAGTCTCGGCCGAAATAGCAATTAACGGCCTCGTTTATTTAAAAAGGACTCGGCTTCGCCTCGTCCTTTTAAAATCGCTTCGTATGGAACGTGACTTCGCCTCGTCCTTTCAATATTACTCGGCCGTCAATTGCTTTATTTCGGGCCTGCTTATTCTGTTTCTTTCTTTTTATATCACTTGTAATGATCGCCTGTTTTTCCAAATCACATTACCCTGTCGCGGGTTGTCTGGAAGAGATTGCATAATGGCAATAAGACAGCCTATTGTTTTCTGTTGTTTGTAGCTATGTGTGCAAATTTCTTTGTAAGTATAAACAATAAAGATAATAATAAGTATTATTACTTATATGTCATTATGTATGTTATTTGTCTTTTTTCTCAAATAACATGTTTTACATTCACTTTGTGCCTCAGAGTACCTATTTACTTTATTACTGAAGATATCTCTAGCTCAAATTAAATCTACATTATGAATGTACTGAATCTGGCATTGACTTGTAATATAAATATAAATGCATATACATTTAGATACATACTTATAAAACATATAACCTATACATATAAGTATATATGATATTAGCTCACAGGTTACTCCCACGTGCCGGGCCGCTTGAATCATAAATATTGGATGATTTTCTTTTTCCGCCAAAGTATAATCAACTTGACATACGAGTACGCGTTTAATTTCGACTTGTGTAGGAGAAATTGCTCTTTCAGATCCAGATTTCTCCGTATGAAATATTGAAAATCTTTGAAGATTATTTTATTTACAATTCTGTGTGACTTCCTCAGTGTAATTGATTTCAGCGAGGACTTCACACATAATTATAAATACATAATGCTAATAATTATATCAAAGAATATCTAATTACTAACGTAATTGTATAGTCTCTAATAATATTAAATTCGGCTAGCGTATTATGTAATACGAAGAAACGTGATATGAATCAATTTCTTGTTACCGTTTCCATATCTATTCAAGGACACTTCTTACAGATCTTAATATTTCCCTACTTAAGTTTTTCTTATATTTCTACCTTTATATATTTTCGTTTGTTGAAGATAAAGAAATGTAAAATGCGAAAGGCAGTATAAAGTATCTAATATCAACTAGGTACTCGTGGGTAATCTATATGTTTCTATTTTTCTCTGAACAAAACGATTTTTCGACAAAGTAGGTATAAGATAAGGTATAAGGTTAACATATTAGTGAGATTAGGTTAAAATAGTTTATTACATACGTATTTGTTGTATAAATACATACAAACATATAAAGAGAAATATCCTGACTGACCGACTGACAAATCAACGCCGAGTCGAACCCTTTGAAACTAGAAACATGAAATTTGGAAAGTAGTTTCATTTTAGGACATAGATTTACTAAGAAGGGATTTTTTTAGGGGTAAAAGGGTGTCAAAATTTGTAAAGAAAAAAGTATTTGATTATCCCATTAACTTGAATTTAGAAATTCAAGTTAATGTTAATTCAATACAAAATGTGAAACACTAAAAAATTGTAATAATAAAACAATATTTTTTTACAAAATTGTGACTGGAAGCTTAAATACAGGCTGTCAAACTTTGTATGGAATCACAATTAAAGGCAATTAATTAAATCCACGCAAGCGAAACCGCCGGCAACAACAAGTCATTTATAGTTGTTTTAAGCTTAACTACAGCGTCAAGAGTGCCTTGTGTAAAAGTTATTAACTTCCATATACACATATCTGCAGAATTTACAAACTCCCGCTTGACTACTTGAACAGATTTGGATGTAAAGATTACTATATAGAAGTAGATATACATAGTAAGAGAGAAGATCTAACGATTTCTAACGATATAGTTATAGTATCGATATATTTCAATGATTTCCAGGTTGGGCCTATGACCTGAAGACTGTATCGCCTGAGATGATTCGCAAGAGAGTGGCGAAGTCGGGAGACGGCACGCACCCCTACAGCAAGGAGCTCCAAGTCTCGCATGAAGGTGATCACCATCATCCCGAGAACCCGGTATGGGGATGGGATGACAAGGACATGCCCGATGAAGAGCGGAAACTAGCTGAAATTGTACATAGAAAAACCGAATAACTTTTTGAAACTAGCATTTAACAACGTCGAGTCTAGATTTTTTTGTAAACAGCGGAAGATAAATATTTTTCGCTCATTGGCGGAACTAATAATATTTAAGAGGTGGATATTTATGGTTCGTAATTTATATAGGAGGCGTACCCTGGGGGTATATGCCCCAACTAGCCCACCCTCAGATCCGGGCCTGGCATGTAGTTATGACGTTCACATTGTACCCACAGGAGTATTTAGTTGGATTATATTAATATTACGAGTATTTTTTTGTATTTTGTAATACGTAGAATTACCCATAATATGAATGTATATAAGGAATAGTAAATGCGCTAGTACAGAACTAAAATTCATCTCAAATAAATGAAAATATTATTAGAGACGAATTTTATTTGTGAGCAGTTGGAGATATAGTTAATGTGAAAGGTGCTCAATCCTCAAAACCTTAGTATTTAACTCATTGAAATTTCATTGAAACCATAGTTCTAAGAATGCAACTGTAAATGTTATTGTTTAATTATGTATCCGGCAACAGAGCGCGAGAGCTTTAATCAAATCAAATGTAATGAAATCCAAATCTCTTCGATCAAAGTTATTTAGACAGCATCGAGTTAGCTAGTCTTTGATCACATGCGTGAGAGATGTCGTGGGTTCAAACCTCTGCTCGTATCGGTTAATTACGATTAAACGAATTTTAAATTATCATTAAGCTAGGTGGTGAAGAAGAAACGTGTTTCGTCAAAATGTGACGTGTAGCGTCCACAGATAGGCCTAGATGGTGGATATGAAGAGATGGAAGGACAGCTACCAGCAGTGCAGGTTGAGAACGATATAGGTACCTAATTGGTTGATAAGTATGGTATTGTAATTTCATTCGACAATTAGTACTCAAATAAGTGTCGATAATCTTACTTAATTATATACTGATACCAATAGATACCCCATATACCCTAAGGTTTATATTGATTAACAAACTACAACCTAATTAGAATTGGTACATACTACGATACATGCCTAACTAATGGTACAGAATGGTATCTACGTATATAGAAGCAGATTATACTCTTATTATAAGCGTACTTCTGTAAGGAAATCTAAAATTGTTACAATATAATACTTATTACTTTTTGAAGTACCTAACATTAGGTGCCGTCCATAAATTACGTCACACGAATTTCATGATTTTTGGAGTCCCTCTCGTCCTTGTCACAGTTGGTCACATTTGTGTGACCCCCCTCACCTGGTGTGACGTCACATATTTTGCAATTTTAAATTTAGAAATTATTAAATTAAAACAACCAAATTATGATTTGGTAATATTTTGATAGAGTTGGTAATATTTTAAAGTTTTTCGTTAGAGTTGAAGTTTAGTTTTATACTTTAGATTTATACATGTGACGTCACGACGCTTATGACTTGACTCGTCCGTCCCCCCTGTCACACGGTGTCACACTTTGTTGACCCCCTTAACGTGTGATGTAATTTATGGATGACCCCTTATTAGACAAAATATTAAATTGCCTATGTAATTATATAATGGAATTCAAGTGTTTATGAAATCAGTACGTGGATGTACTCGTGACATGTAGATATTATGCAATATTGAGATTTTTCCTTTGCGCTATGATTTTAATGAGACACATTATATTGTACATATGAGTAGATATTAATAATTTATGTTTATATGTTTTGTAATGTGTGATGTAGATCTAATGTAATGACTGTTAATATAATGTATTAGGGGTTAAAGTATGAAATTGCCGATTTGTACTGAAAAATTAAAACTCGTTTTTTTCTAAAATGTAACATATTTATTTAATCAAAATATTTACCCTCGTTATCTACACATTGTTGCCATCTAATCGGAAGTTCATTTATGCCTTTGCGATAGAACTTTGGGGATGTAGATTCGACAAACTGTGTGAAGGCATTTTGTACTGCCTCTTGGGAAGAAAATTTTTTACCACGTAGAAAATTGTCCAAACCACAAAAAAAATGGTAGTCCGTTGGAGCAAAGTCGGGCGAGTACGGAAGATGACGTATGGTTTCTAACTGCAGCTCCTGTAGAGTTACAACGGTTTCTCGTGCAGTGTGAGGTCTTGCGTTATCATGGAGCAATAATGGTGAAGATCGATTCACGAGTCGGGGCTGTTTCACTGCTAGTTTCGCCATCATTGTTCGAAGTTCGGCACAGTAAACATCTGCTGTTATTGCTTGACCAGACCTGAGAAAGCTATAGTGAATAACACCATGAATAGACCACCAAACAGTTACCATTACCTTTTTATTGGTAAGCTTTGCCTTAGTTGTTGCCTTTATTGGTAATTACCTGTTGAGGCGTTTGACCTGGGGTCAGCCATTGCATTTTTCGCTTTCGGTTATCGTAAAGAATCCCCTTTTCGTCACATATCACAATTCGATCCAATATTCCTTCATTTCTGTACCGATTCAACAAGGCAACGCAAGTTTCAACACGCGTTTCTTTCTACAGATCAGTCAATTCATGAGGCACCCATTTTTCATATTTCTTTATCCTATTGATTTGATGCAAATGAGTCAATATTGTAGGTAAGGTAACGTTAAACCATGCCGCTAATTCCTGGGTAGTTTGACTCGGATCGGCTTCCACCATCTCCTTCAATTCAGCGTTATTCACCTGTGTGGGCGGTCTTCCACGTTGTTCGTTCTTCAAGTCGAAGTTTCCATTACGAAAGCGTTTAAACCAAAAACGCACGGTTCGTTCATTAGCAGTCTCCTCTCCAAACGCAGCATTGATATTGCGAGCCATTTGTGCCGCGTTAGTTCCGCGTCGGAACTCGTATTCAAAGATTACTCGGATTTTCGAAGTATCCATCTTTCCCGTCTAAGCTGAATAAAAAAAACAATTGAAAGTCGAAAATCGAATGTTGCACATTTTTTAAAACAAGAACCTCATAGGTATCATGTGAAAAAGTTTCACTCGAAAATCTCACACCATGAAGGTTTTATGTCAATTCAAAGTATCTATTACTATAAAACGGCAATTTCATACTTTAACCCCTATTATTTAATTAAACAGGATGTCAAAATAAATAAATGTTCAATTGTTCTGAAGTATTTTTATAAGTAAGTTTTTTTATAAGGTGCTAGAATGTTGTATAAAGAAAAATGTGGCGCCATTATAGGCGGGCGTACTTTTAATATATGGATATAATAAATAAAAACTATTTATTTTGTTTGTCAAAAGAATAAAAGGCAAATACGATATTATAGAAGGTTAATAAAAGGTTTTAATAATGTGATTTGTTTCCACTTTTCTTCTATTTTTTAAATTTAATTGTTTATCTCTCACTTCCGGTATCCTCCTCCGTCGCATCCGTTGTTTTTATAGAGTCTGGCCATCAGGCTATTGACGACCGATAGACCGATAGACAGGTTATTAATGACCAAAAGGGCTCGGCTCATACCGATATGAGCCCCTTTGTCGTTTACTGCTGGACACTGAATGCACATTGACTTGTTCATGAGGGACGTATGGCCCTAAAACAACACGCACGCTGACCAAGCCGGTTGGCGAGTACACCCTTTTAGAGGAGGTGTAGTTCCTCAGGTAGCGCCTTTGTTTATACCTTAACGCCAATCACGACGCCCACGAGAAGAGATGTTATTGTAAAGTCCGCCGACACCACACGGCCAATTAATGAGGATTAACATTAGACAGAAATAACTGTATGCATAAGTTAAAAACAACTTTTTACTAGCTCGATGGTGAAGGAAAACATTGTGCGGAAACCCACATACTTCGGAAATAAAAAAATTTGGAGTATGTGATCCACCAATCTGTAGGTACTGAGCCTGTCCGGTGAATGACGGCGCGGAATCCACCAGTGATTTACTAAGGGGAGGCCTGTGCCCTGCAGTGGGACGTTATAGGCTGATATGTACAAGACTTATTATATAAATTAAAGAGCTAAAGTTGGATTATTTATTCGAGTCAGGAATACGACATATAGAGCTGTCAAACAGAGTGAAATTTGTACGGAGATGACACTTTATTGACAGTTGGACATGTCATATCCCTCACTCGAATAAATAAGCAGACTATATTAAAGTATATTGGAAACGCCTGGATATTGTAGGTTCGCAAAATGTCGATTTTGCGATTATTTTTAAAATATTCAGGCGTTTACAAGTAAAGTCCATTAAGTGAAATATAATAAACAATCAATGTTTTTTTTCAATAAGTAAATAATAAACAGAGTTCGTACATTGATTAACATCAAGAAATAGTGGCAAAATTCGTCATTGACAAGTATAAGTTCTAAGTGGCGCAGGGAAGAGTACCTACTTATACTGCATGGCAGCGCCATCATTAATGTTTATTTTCTCGTTAAATAGTGTACGTACAGTTATTTCTGTGTTATGTTCATTATGTATGTTTAATTTTATTATGTAAGTAAGTATCATAGCATTCATAACTGATCGCCATAGATGATGGTGGCGCTGGTGTTACCGGCAGTGACTGAAAGAGAAGAGTAAAAAGGTGTATATGGTGATTGACCTTGGGAGAAGTCTCCACTCCTTTCAGGTATTGCACCATAGATTTGAATAATTTGTAGGAACTCGGTAAAATGTGAAAAAAGAAACGATTTGTAAAAAAGTATTGTATAATTTAGACGGCAATGAACGGCAATCACGAATGTATTCTGTAGTTTAAGGCTTCGGGAATGGTCCGGACATATCGTGTATAGAGTATATATGTATTTATAACCTTGTATATATGTGTATTGCAAGTTTCTTACAGAAATTTATAAGAACCTATTTTTGTATTTTAATAAATAAAAGAAATAGACCATTAAGATTGATGAGTTTATTTTGGTCGTTGTTGTTGTGTACTCTACAAATAATAAGTAATACGACATGGGTACACTTATGAGTAATTTATAATCTATACTTATCACAACTTGGCCTACCCTTAGGCATCATTAAGAAATATCAATCTCAACGGTAAAGATCAGGGGTGTTTCTCCAACATCATTGAAGTATTTAATGAAATATCAATTAAGTAATAAATCTAATAAGTTTGTATAATAATTTAAAATCTTTATACATAATTTAAAATCTTTATATATATTAAATTATACCCGCATAGTGCCGTGTAGTTTATTCATACTGGGCTTTCGTCACATGCATCCCGACCCTGCCTCAAACTTTGGGTGTTTACTCACGTCAATCATGTGAAATCTTGATGAGATGCCTCCGACATCGCTAGATTAATTGTTTAAATTAAATATGTATATTAATTTTCACCCATCTTGGTGAATCCCAAAAAACGAAAGTGCCTTCCTTCCATCAACCTTTTACATTTCTAGATCCGTTCAGAAATCCAAATCCGAGTCTGCGACGATTCAAATAAAAAGACACATTTTAAATATCTTTGAAAACACTTGTAAATACAAGAGGAATAATCCTTGAAGAATTTTATTTATTATTTAAATATAAACGAATCCTACCATTCTCATAAATCGATCCATTTTGAGTTTCCGAACTGAAACTCCCATCGATATAACACCAATTAGTTCAAAGTATGAAAAATAGGTGGCGTTAGTAGTACTAACAACCACTAATGCCAAAGCGGATTCAACAGATGTTCTAAACGTTTCAAAACTTGATAAAGAAAATAGTTTTGACAAAAACGCAACGTTACAGTGTATACAAAGCCGAAAACAAATAAAATGTTTATATCTATGACTTTTAGACATATACCTAAATTGTTACTATGCCTTTCTTTTATAGAAAGAAGAAGGCATACGAGCAGATAGTCCACCTGGTGGTAAGTGGATACTGTTGCCCGTGGGCACCCGAGATGCATGCCAACGTCATGATCAGTCCAGAATGACAAAGGTTTGACAAGTCCCCTGTTGCGCTACCTGTCTTTCTAGATTTATGAATAAATTTCGAGAAAGGGTTGGCAAACTAGGGAGGACTAAGATAGAATGGGAGGGAATAAGCTCTGGCATTTCTCACTCACTACCGAAACACGTCCGTAACATTAGCGGTATAGGGCAAAGAGGGAAACGCAATAAATACATTTCCCACAGACTTAATGAATAATGTTTTTGAAATTCACGATGGATAATGTCAAAAGATAGAAGAAAACTCTTATTGTTTTTAATCTACAACAATTACACTAATTACTTTTAACATAAAATAAATATATAAATAGATAGTCCATGATAAATATGTTTATTATATTACACTATGCCATAAACATTTAATGAAATGAATGAAGTTCCATGTATCTTTAATGGAATTAATGTTTCCATGTACTCAATGTATAAGTTTCGATGTATTTATTAGGTTTAATAATATCATTAAAAGGTACGTGAAGCAAGACTAGGGGCAACAAAACGTTAATATAATTAATAATATTAATATATTAATATTCATTCTTCATAATATTTTCCTTGATTTTTCTCTTTTCCTTGGCCGTCTCTTCTCACTTTTACATATCCTTCATAATACTGTTTGACGAGGTCTATTGGGTGATCTTGTGGGCTGTCATAATCACCACCCGTATCGGGATCTTCTATAACATCCTCATGTGTATGACTGTACTGGCTCTCGAAGTAGCCGTGGTGGTCATCGCGATGGCCATGCTTCAGCTTTTCATTCCTGTACCCCTCATTGACATATATCACCTTCTTTTCATATCGGTCGCTAAATGCGTTATTCCTTAGAAGAGTGAATATAGCACTAGATAGAGCCATATTGTTAAGCATTCCGACAGCAACGGTCATCATCTTTAAGGCAGGCAAGACGAATGGCAAGATGGCCGACATAATTAGACCAGGTAAAATTAGAATCGGCAATATATTGTAGAACTGTTTCTGGAGTTTCTTCATGGTACTACGACCAGTCGCCTCATCATTATCTATAAAGAGGAAAGATATATAAGTTAAAAATTAAATATAGGCATTATCACGTTTAATGCTATGTTATGTCATAAAAATTGACATAAGCCTAACGAGATTAGTGCGGTGCCATAATACTTTATTACATGTAAATAAAAACGTAATAGTCATTAAATCAGAGGCATAAAGTTATATAACATGAGAGCCATACATACAGTAATGAGAATAAATGAGAACAAAGAAATGAAAACACTTTTCCTTTGCCAAATAGAGCAAGATAAATTCTTTAAATAAATTATAATGGACGAATTGCATTTATATTTCTGTTAACATTATTATTTCCTTATTATTTATTTTACTCTTGTTTTTGTAAAATATGTATATAATAATAAAAACATAATTATCTCCCAACATTTGAGTTTGTAGGAAATGAAATGGTAGGGATCATACATTCATTTTTATATTAGTAATTGACAGTTATTAATACCAATCCACCAATCAACATTGTGGCCCGAAACGCGCCAGTAATTTGCTAGGGGAGACTTGTGCGTGGGACGTTATAGGCTGATATGTACAAGACTTATTATATAAATTAAAGCGCTAAAGTTGGATTATTTATTCGAGTCGGGGATATGACATATAGAGCTGTCAAACAGAGTGAAATTTGTACGGAGATGACACTTTATTGACAGTTGGACATGTCATATCTCTCACGTAGGTTCACGTTATAATACCTATAAATATATGTAGTACGTACCTATAGTCAGAAATATACGTCCTTAAATAATGCAAAATGCCTACATAATAACAGACATGAGCCTGGCACCCGTGTGAGTGGGTGCCTAATTGTCCAATCCGATTGTCGAAATGGTTCGCACTGTCCACTATCGGTGTGCACTCACACGAACGCAAAGCTCATGTCTCGTTGATTTCACTATATATCGTACTTATTAAGATATACATATGAATTATTAATATGCAAATTATGTATTATAACATTTATTTTGTTTATTGTTTATTATTTATATGTATTTATTTCTGTAGCCTATTGTTTAGTCAAACTTTAGTCAAAAAATTCCGTACTGATAGTTTGTGCTAAACCGCATTCAGTTTGAGATCACGGGTGTGTTTACGATAAAATAATAATAATAATATATTCCTTGTTGGGGACTCTTCATAACTTTACTAATTTTAGATACTCTATATCGGTTTACTTTTCCCGTTTATTCAGATTTAAATTCTTATCGATGTATTGATTAATTATTATTATTAATAACCTATTATCGATGTAGATTATGTAACATATTATTATTCAAATAGTATATAGTAATATTTCGATTTAAAGAGCTTTTAATGATTATTTATTTGTTCGTGGGTCTGTTCTGTGGTAACGCTTTCACGTTAAAACCGGCTGGACATTCATTTCAAGTGTAGGTAATTAGAATATAGGTACTTTCACTGATATGTTACGCAGCTACCATTTTATTCAATTACATAAAAAATAAAAAATACTATAGTCCATTCACGATATCTAAGCTAAAGTTAAAACAGAGTCACTACTCAACTACTCATACGAACTTTTTGATATAAACCCATTGCCACTTCAATGTGCCTATTCTAAGAGCTATGTCGTTGACTTTAGTTCTTTGGTGAATGTCTTCATTTCGGCTCCTATCCCGCAAAGAAACCCTGAGTAAACCCCTCTCCATAGCTCACTGATTAACCTTGAACTTACGGATTAGGCCTTCCGTTAGAGGCCGAGTAGGACATGATTATTCATTATTTTATGGAACGGGGCTGCTAATAAATATCGAATTTATTAATTGTATTCAATAAACAGCAATAAAATGATAACACTAGAGATCTTCTATTACCTAAACTGATTGTTTATTTATCGACTGTTACTTTGTTGTAAATAGTACATTGCACGCTGTGATTACTAGTAACCAACTTACGCTCTTTACTTACTATATTCTTATTATAGATTGTAATTTTGTTTTTATTCCAGTTGTAAACCTATTGATGTAAAATATAGAAACCTGTGTTACTTACTTTTATAAATATCAACATTTAGTTTCCCATTTCCATTAGATCCCAGCTGAAATTTATATCCAGGAATAAGTGTCAACTCTAGAGGTCGATATAGTAACAAACTCTCCGTATTCTCACAAAGTTGCGAATATAAGCGTTCATCGGAATTATTTGCGTATTTCTTCCAAGGGAAACTCTCTACTTCTGCGGTCAAGTTGAAGGTATTTTCTTTTTTTTTTGCAAAGGTTTCGACCGCATTTTCCGCACGCCATACGCTGAGAGCGCTGAGGCATTTTGTCAGGCCAAGTGTTTGACCGCAGGTGAGAAGTCGATGCACTGGGTGTTGTTTTGTTATACCGAGCACTGTGTACAAGGCGCGGGGGATGTAGTTTGACGTGTTTGAGTCGCGGTGTGCGTGCGTGCAGCACAGCCACACGACAAGAATGACAATGACGGCGAGCGCGCGCATCGCTGTCGCTGGACTGAGCGTGCCCAGTCGGGCATCAACACTCACGCCGAGTTAGTATGGAAGGGACACTACATTCACAGTCTCGACGACTGAGAACTGAAAGCAAGTGAATATTTGCTTACTAACTATAATCTTGGAATAAGCCGTTACGTGTATTTAGGATGAATTAAAGACTTTGTTCCTTGTTTTCACTTTCACCATTCATTTTCACATATAAAAGTTTAACTATGTTTTACTATTCTGATACGATTATCAGAACGTACCTGTGTACATTTACTATTTTTTCATACAAAGAATGTGACAGATGAGCAGTCCATGTAATTGTAAGTGGATATATGGACATGACATCAGTAATACATACCTACCAACATCTATCCGTGGATACGCCTCCTACACGTAGATTTTAGGAGTAAATCTGTTATTCCTAATTATGACTGCAATACTGTATTTAGTTTTTATTTTTCCTGAACCGAAACTTTGTAAGACACACGTTCATATGTAAAAACTACGACAAATTCAAATTGGATCGAATCGCTAAATATGTAATGAGGGGCAAGGTAGGCTTTACGGGGCTGAGGCTATAAAGTTCTCGTTTCACTTCACGTTTTTTGCGCATTCTAAGTTGACAGGAAATGTCCCATATTGCCAAATACAGTGTGTGTGATTAGCATATGCAGTTCGGTCACGGGCGGGCGGTCCGCGTCGTCGCGCGTCGGCGCATCGATCGAGTTTCTCTACAACGCTACGTGCTTTGACTGCTGATTCTTTATAATTATGCCAGAAGTATACACGATAATTCTAATTTCACTAATATTTTTTTGTCCTCACGTGTACTTTTATATCTTCAAAATACTAACCCCCCCTTTCACCTGAATTAATTAATTTATTTAAGACTTTATTGCACAAAGTACAATGGGTGAGCGATATTGAAAGATATTGCGTCATTCCTTTATTTTATTAATTTTAAGACAAACATCATTAGTTCATACAGACAGCAGAAGAAATTAACATTAAGTGCAGACAGTCAGGTGTGTAGTAGACATGACACTATTCCATCTCTTTCCGCGGGCAGTGCCGGCTTTACCTATGGTGCAGGGTGTGCAGCGCACACGGGCGCAGGGTCTTAGGGGGCGCTCTCAAAGACCCTGCGCCCGTGTTCGCGCGCCTACTAGGGCGCCGGGGTTTTGATTGCACCCGGGCGCTACATAGGCTAGAGCCGGCTCTGTCCGCGGGTGTCGTAAAAGGCAATTAAGGGATAACAAAGCTGTTACCACAAGCCCTGAACTACACCACCTCTAAAAGAATGGACTCGCCAATCCGCTTGGTTAATGTGGCTATATATTATCTCTCGTGCGCAAGACGATGTCCACGAAGAGGCCCATGTCCAACAGTGGGCTTATTGCTCAACAGGCAGTATAATTTCACTGATACATTTCTTAATTCAATTAATTATTGAATAACTATATTTATTGTCAAAATAAAACACTACGTAATATTTATTATCTACAATTTAAACTTTAACGTAAAAAATAAAACAAACATATATGGAACTAAATTAAAATATCTATAAAATATGAAATATCAAAATAATAAGTTGAGCTCATTATTATACAAGGTGCTGTATATATATGTATATGCTGTATATGTATGTATATATTTTGCATGTTATACATACAATTAATTGTCTTTCTCCTTCTAACTTTTAGCATTATAGTCAATTATTATATAACACCGATCTCGTGAATGCATAATAATGTTTCCCACACAAAGGTGAATGCTCTATAGATAGACTACTGTATATGTAATAGCGGTGAATCTCATGAATGTGTATTGTACTTAGTTCTGTTGTAGTGTTCAAATATTTCGTGTTAATCTAATTGAAGAGAGAGAGAGAGAGAATTATTGTTACATATAGGTATATGGTGATTATGTTTCTAATTTTCTTACACTTTATGGTACCTACTAATAACATAATTCTATTTTATTTAAAAAAGTAACAAAATTGATCTGTACTAATATTGTACTAACAGTAACATAACATGTACCGATCGATTGTGAAATTAAAGATAAGATAATTAAAAGCTCGCTTGATATAATTTTCTTTTCATGTCTACTTATATATACGAACTATATGTATATGATAGTATTTAATGCTTTAGTAGACGTAACTAAAAATGTAAAAATCCATTTCTGAATTTGCATTGAGTATAAAAAATGAAAACGTTATCTCCGACAAAATGTGACAGATGTATGTATAATTATTAGAAGACACTGAAATAATATCATATATAAGTCGTCGGAAGCCGAAGTAGATTTTTTTAATATTTCGTATACTTCATTATACTCATTTATTTCACAATTGACCAATAATATTAATTTTGGTTAATCAATAATCCTGCGAGATATAACATTTCACGTATGGTGGCGGGCGAATATCTCGTCCGACATTCATCATCATCATCATCATCATCATCTCAGCCTTTAGACGTCCACTGCTGGACATAGGCCTCCCCCATTGTCCGCCATTTAGACCTATCGGCAGCGACCTGCATCCAGCGGGTGCCCGCCACCTTTATGAGGTCGTCTGTCCATCTAGCAGATGGACGTCCTCGGCTTCGTCCGCCGGTACGTGGTCTCCATTCGAGAACCCTTCTGCCCCATCGGCCATCGGTTCTTCGAGCTATGTGCCCTGCCCACTGCCACTTCAGCTTGCTAACCCGAGAGGCTATGTCGGTGACTTTAGTTCGTCTACGGATCTCCTCATTCCTGATTCGATCACGTAGGGAAACCCCGAGCATAGCCCTCTCCATAGCTCGCTGTGCGACAGTGAGCTTATTTATGAGGCCCATAGTCAGAGACCACGTCTCGGTGCCGTAGGTCATCACTGGCAACACACACTGGTCGAAGACCTTCGTCTTCAAGCACTGAGGTATTTTGGACGAGAAGACGCTGCGTAGCTTCCCGAACGCTGCCCAGCCGAGTTGGATTCGTCGATTGACCTCTTTCTCGAAGTTGGACCTACCTAGTTGGACCGTTTGGCCTAGGTAGACGTACTCGTCAACAACTTCGAGAATCGAGCTCCCAACTGAAACTGGGGTGGGCACGACATGGACATTCGACATGATTTTCGTCTTGTCCATGTTCATTTTAAGGCCCACCTGTTGGGAAACTCGATTGAGGTCTCCGAGCATTGTGCTAAGATCCTCCAGCGATTCTGCCATGACCACGATATCGTCGGCAAATCGAAGGTGAGTGATGCATTCGCCATCAACGTTGATGCCGAGTCCTTTCCATTCCAGGAGCTTGAAAGCGTCTTCCATCGCATTATCCACACGTCCGACATTATCCACATTAAAATAATCACTTTGCAGACTTTTGTATTTTTTGTTTGTTATTGTCGTTAATTTCGTGTACTTCAAATATTTTCAGTAACTTTCAGTAAATACGGACTAAAGGGCACATTTCCCTTTATATTTTTTTGTTATAGAGATTTCCTGTACCAAAAGAGATTAAATAGTTTTATAAGATTTACTGAAAGCAATATCGGTTTCAGACTTCTGTTTGATATGGTTTCTCTGATCTCGTTGCCTAGCTATAAGGATCGAGGGAAAGCTTTTAAATCGTTATATTTTTGGTTCTTTTACAAATTCTAGAATTGCTTCTTACAAGTTTCTCTTCGTAAACATTTGTTGACAATTATGGAAAGTTATGTATTCCACATTAGTCCTTAACATTCTACTGTAGGGCTCAGATTTTATGTTGCAATTACGGTGGGATTTCTTGTCACAAATCCACCCCGCGGGCTTGGTGATTTCTTTGATATTACTTGTGCCCCAGAATGTTTCTTTTAATTGTTGTACACGCGGATTTTCTAACTTTGTTTTCTTTCAAAGCCATGTTCGTGATAATTGAAAAATCAATACTTAACTGGAAACTTAATGGTTGGCGGAATGGAGGGAATGGAAAAGGGCAGGGAGCTCGTTTCCACAGTACTAGTTTAGTGACTTATAGTTAGTATATTTACCAAGTTTCAGCCACATTGTGTCATTAACCTTTGAGATATCGCCCAGTAAGCAAGTCTATCTGGAAGAATCCGTCAAGAAATTTGTCATTAAATTTCTTACGAAACAAATAGGAAGCCCTCAGACTATTTTAAAAGACATGTCGGCAGTTTACGGGCAGTTTTCTCGCCCTGGAACAACAACAATTTAGAAATGGCAGTCTTATCAAGCAAGGCCGAAACTCGATTGAAGACGACCCTCGTAAAACTTGTACTGGAGGATGCCTGTCTAAAAAAGAAACAACTTGTAGAAATGGTTGGAGTATCAGACACAACCATATTGAATATCCTCTATGACCATCTTGGAATGACAAAGGTCAACGCAAGATGGGTGCCTAGAATGCTCACGCCGTCCCAGAACCAACAGCGCGTGGAATGCGCTCGCGAAGTTTTAGGACAAGTCGTGGGCAGCATTGTAGGCAGATCTGGAGATGAAACTTTGGTTCAACACTATGAGCCTGAGTCTAAGCAAGACTCAGTGCAATGAATGGCATAAAAAAGGCACACCTACTCCCAAAAAAATTCAAGGTTTCGCTGTCAGCCGGAAAGCTCATGGCTACTGTTTTTTGGTATACCGAGGGTGTACGGTTGATAGACTACTAAGAAAAGGGTGTCAATATAACCGGACAATACTACGTCCGGCCTGCTGGAGTGATTGAAGGAGACAGTGAAGGAGAGGAAAATGGTCCAAAGGAGTGCTGCTTATGCAAGACAATGCGCCACTACAGCCCCAATCTAGCCCTATCGGACTATTATTTATTGCCGAAAATGAAAAGTGAGCTTCAAGGAAAGAAATTTGATAATATTGAATAAGTAAAGGCAGCGATATCGGCCTATTTTGAAGGGAAGGATAAAAAGAAAATCGAGGGTATTAATAAGTTAATCGAATGTAGTGAAAAATATATTAGGGTCAATGGATAATATATTGAAAAGGAAAAATAAGAAGTTGAGTATATTTTGGGGGGGGGAGAGGGCTCTTCCCCCCATTCTGCGAACTTTTTGACCACCCTTCGTATATTCTCTGATTCGAACTGATGGCCCCAGTAATATGAATCGAAAGAAGATAGAAAGGTACCTCTAAACTATTACCATTAAGTTATATAATCTAGCGGTGATAGTTTAGCTGATTCTCTGGAAGATTGCAAAATTCTATGTAAGCCTAAACAATAATGATAAAGTAACGGCGAGAATAAATTGATAAGTCAAAATCAACTGTTCTTTAAGAGCACAATTTAAAAGTTTAATGTCTGTGTTTTCACTTTAAATATCGAGATATCACTTTAATGATCAATTTCTCTCAAGCTTCTCTTCTTTTTCTCTCGAGTATTGAAAGATTATTATTTTTTTATAATGTAAATCCAAAGTGACACAACATACTACATCTTCTTAATTAAAACATTATATATTTCGAATTATCAATTCATTTCTACCGTGAACTGGATTAAATGATTAATATTAATTGTACCTGCCCTTTTGCTACAAACATTGATGTATCGTATATAAAACAAAAGATGTGTATTTAATTTCAATGTGTGCGGCTAAAGAAACTATCAGGGATAGACCGAGTAGTAATAAGAGCTATCGTCACTTTCGCCCGCCACCGAAGACAGCAATCAGAAGTAATCGACAACGTCCTTTGGGAGGCTCTATTCCGTTAATAATTCGGTATTAGTCCTTAAACAGTGGTGAGTATCGAGGCCGACATTTTTACCGTGCAGTCACGTTGCACTTTCTTTTGTCGTCGTGACTGTTTGGTCTCGCCGACCATTGTCTTCTATAGGACACTTTATATCCTGGCATTCAATCACCTTGCCCATCAGTCAATCACGGACAGGCGACTGCAAACCATCGATTAATTGCGCGATATTTGTGCGAAGTGTTAATTAGTTAGTGGTAGCAAAATGTGCAACAAATTCACTGTGTTGTCCCTGGTCTACGTGGTTATATTCGTCTCGACAGCGGTGAAGTGCGACGAAGATGCTTTACTTGCGGATTATTTTAGTAAAGGTTATATATTATTTTGCAGTTCATAATCATAATTTGAAGTTCATAACCTCCAACACTAAGCCATAGCATCCAGGGGCGTGCCAATGTTTGTCATTCTGGACTGACGTTGGCATGTACCGCGGGTGTCAATGGACGACAGTATCCATTTACCACCAGGTGAACTGTATGCTCGTCTGCTGCCTTCTTTTTGTATTAAGAAAATCAATGATTTATCTATTTTATGGGACTTAATGCGTACGTTTACCTTTCTTATTTTACTCGACGTATCAAATGAAATTTGATGACTCAAATGACTCGACGTTTGGGTGACACCAACTATGCTCCCGAGCTGAGTCAAGAATAAGCTCTTACGTGTGTCAATGCCGTGACTTATCAATTTTTAGCCTTAATTTTCTCAGTACTATAAAGTAAGGCAAGTTGATTGCATATCCTAAAGTAATTATTTATGATAATAATTGTTTATTTTAAAAAAAATCTGTTCACGCTGAAGTGATTTATTGCAGTTGGCATCTTTATAGTTTCAAAATTGTTTATACGACTTTGATAATAAAAACATTTTATTAATATTTTACGTATTACCTACTAGGTATGTTTGTAGGTATATTTGTGATATATCTAACATAATATTATACTTTCAAGAACGTATAATCTATACAATGTGAAGCAAAACATCTTCAAGATTAAGTAAGGTTGCAATTATTAAGATTCCATTACTAGAATTAATATATAAATATCGATATAAAATATGTGTCCTTTGATATATAAATAATTATCTTACAATTTCAAATGACATAATTGAACTAGAGTCACAAAAGAAGAGAAACACCAAAACAAAAAACTACGTATTTCCAATTTTTCACAAAAACGAATAGAAAGATTTCTAGATCAAGATCGTGCGTGTGACAGTTTGATTCAAAAAGATTGAGAAGTATTTCGTGTAACGCCACGCTCACTAAATCAAGTTCAAGTTACGAAATCAAGTTCAATCAAATTTTCTTTTTTTTACCAACTAAGTAGCGCAAGTATTATACTTTCTAACACTTTTAAATCGTTAAATCGATAAACAAATAACAAAAGAGATTTTTAGAGTTCTGTAGGCAACCAGGAACCTATTTATGTATGTCTGATGTAGTTTAATATAGGTAAAGTTATATATTGGTAACCCCAAATTAGAAAAGAAAAAAAAATCCCTTAAATTTTTGCACATTTAATAAGTAAAGAAAAATCAAAACCGATGCCATTGATATCATGATTGGTGTCATTAAGCTATGTATGTATGTATTTTATAATTAAATATAACAAAAATATTGTGGGACTATTTAATTGCGACTAATTCCCTTCCAAAGTCGCTATATAAAGGTCCATCTTCTTTATTAACATTCTAAATACCATTATAAATAATATAAAGAATTCATAAATATATAATAGTTTTTAGTAAGTACTTTCAATGGAAATTATAATGGATACTGAAACAAAATACTTTTTGAAAAATTTTGAAGACCCTTTTTCATATCCCGAAGAATTATTTTTTAAAGTGGAATAGCTTTTATTAATTTATATAAAATAAAGTTGAAAAGAAATTTTATTCAGTTCGACATTTTGAAATGGCTAAAGCATGTCATGTGCGTGTTCAGCACGCACTTGGCATATTTTCTAAAGTTGCACGTTTGCAATAATACGTTTATGTCATGTTCGTGATAAGTGTCAAAGAATATATACTTATATTTATCTCCTTACATAGAATACAAAAAGTGCGACATCTTTTAGTTTGTTCCAACCTGAAATTTGGTCCGAATTTGTTATGGTTTACACCATTGTGTAATGTAGATAGATAGATAGATAACAAAACAAGACAGTAACAGACATTGTAACACATGAAATACAAAAAAGGCAGTCTTATCGCTATTAGCGATCTCTGCCTGACAACCTTTGGGTAGAGAAAATAAAATTTTAATCACAGATAGGTAGATGGTGTACAGTATACATAAATTACATATAATACGTATATATCAATACACATCTACATAAGATATACACACACACACACACATGATATATATATATATTAATATTCTTCCAGATGAAATCACATACCAACAGGTATGTGCCAAATACCTAGTCTGGCCATAAATACTGTTACAATTAAAAATAAACTAAATATTACATTTGAATTTGGAATCTGTCATTTTTATATGATTGTTCATTGAGTTTTCTCATTTTGGCGCCAATACATTGTACAATATCTTGCGATATTAAAATGGAGTGGGGTGATAAAGAGAACCGAATCGCTGTGATTGCATTACACAAAGTAGGTATGGAGCCAAATGCAATTTTTAAAACTCTCCATACGCTTGGTATTGGTAAAATGTTTGTGTACCGGGCTATTAATAGGTACAATGAGACCTCCTCTGTTTGTGACAGAAAAAGATCTGGCCGTCCAAGTAGTGTTCGTACGAAAAAGGTGGTCAAAGCAGTAAGGGAAAGAATTCGAAGAAATCCTGTCCGAAAGCAAAAGATTTTATCTCGGGAGATGAAGATAGCACCTAGAACCATGTCGCGTATTTTAAACGATGACTTAGGACTTGCAGCCTATAAGAGACGTACTGGTCATTTCTTAACTGATAATTTAAAAAAGAATAGGGTGGTAAAATCGAAACAACTACTGAAGCGGTACGCAAAGGGAGGTCACAGAAAAATTTTGTTTACGGATGAGAAAATTTTTACAATTGAGCAACATTTTAACAAACAAAATGACCGTATTTATGCTCAAAGCTCTAAGGAAGCTTCCCAATTAGTCGACAGAGTGCAACGTGGGCACTACCCGACTTCAGTGATGGTTTGGTGGGGTATTAGCTATGAAGGAGTGACTGAGCCATACTTTTGTGAAAAAGGTATCAAAACATCGGCACAAGTGTATCAAGATACCATTCTTGAGAAGGTAGTGAAGCCCCTTAACAACACCATGTTCAATAACCAAGAATGGTCCTTCCAGCAAGACTCGGCGCCGGGTCATAAAGCTCGGTCTACGCAGTCTTGGTTGGAAACGAACGTTTCGGACTTCATCAGAGCTGAAGACTGGCCGTCGTCTAGTCCCGATCTTAATCCGCTGGATTATGATTTATGGTCAGTTTTAGAGAGTACGGCTTGCTCTAAACGCCATGATAATTTGGAGTCCCTAAAACAATCCGTACGATTGGCAGTGAAGAATTTTCCCATGGAAAGAGTGCGTGCTTCTATTGATAACTGGCCTCAACGTTTAAAGGACTGTATTGAAGCCAATGGAGACTACTTCGAATAAGCTTTTTATATTTTAAATTGTTTTATATTTATGTATTAAACTAACACACTATAAAAGTAATAAATGTTATTTGCAATAGAAAATGTTTTTTTTCTTTGTTTATGTATTTATGGCAAGACTAGGTATAGAGTGTTAACAGTCTGTCATTTTTTTTTATAGAAAAATAGGCGGAAGACGAGCATACAGTCCACCTAATGGTAAGTGGATACTGTCGTCCATAAACATCAGCGATACATGCCAATATCAGTCCAGACTGACAAACATTGGCACGCCCCCGGATGCGCTGCCTACCTTTGCAGATTAAGAAGTGGATTGGGAAAATGGGGAGGGAGAGGATGGGATGAGAATGGGCTCTGGCATATCTCACCCACTACCGAAACACGTACGTACATTGGGGAAATACGATACAGTGGGAAATGTAGTACATTTCAAGGTAGTCTTCTGTCAGAGAGAGGTAAAGTGGTCAGTCGAGTGCGCCCAGCGGCTGTGGGAATGCAGCATGCACTCTCCCTCTACTAAACCTACCTACGCCTTTACCTAATTTACCTACGCCTTTCGGATTCGACTTACGAATTTCGAAAAAATCTACTATGTGTTGACTAGCTGCAAAGCTTTTGTATCTGAACTTGTGCTAGTTGAAACCAAAGCACCAATCGCTTTCGGGGTATATATTTTTGACGTTAATACATACCTACTAACAAAAAAATTGACGTTTATACACAATATGTCGTTGAATAATGCTCTTGAAGCTCTAAATCTTTTGTCTAAACACTTTTTAAACGTACGGAAAATAGTGAAATCTCCCTTTAGACTTTAATTTTAGTTTTACGGATCATTTTCTACGAATCTCAACTATTTAATTATGTAGTACTCGTCATTTAAAGAGTCAAATACCCTATCTACTCGTATTGTGATAAAACTGAAGAAAATCAATTTAAAGCTGCATTGAACTAAAACGTAAGGTGTATTGTTTATATTGTTAAGGACCTCATAAATGACCATAAGATTGATTGATATTGTATGCCTGATGAAGGGGTGCGGTGTACTGGGGAGCTGCGTTACTATAGTGACACAGAAATGCAAAGAGTACAAATACGAGTACAAAGAGAAAATTAAGGCATAAACATTACAGTAATAAAAAAGAAACAAAATAAAAACAAATGTATACTTATATAATGAGGGAATAGTACAGTAAATAATGCCTTTTCACTGATGATGTCATATTTTTTCCGCAGATGTGAACGTCGGCCGTACGTTCGGTCACAATGCGCTTAAGCGACTGTCGTTCATTTTCCTACCGGTGATGTTCACCTTGGGCGTCATCTCGACCCTCATGTTGGCTCTTGCAGTCATCTCTGTCAAGAATCTGGCTATTGGAGTAATCCTGCTTATTGTTGCCATTAGTCAGGTAAATATTTGATGAAAATATTTTTAGGTAGACGGATTCTCTTAACCTTTGTCATTTGTCTGTTCCAATATTAATCTAGTTAACCGACAATCACAAGCGCGAGATGAATATCACCACCTACTTATCATTAAGTTAATTATCACCACCAATTTTAATAGATCAATAACTAATACGAGTAACACTATTAATAAGTATTAACTTGTATCCGCCTATAACATCCCACTGCAGGGCACAGGCCTCCCCTAGTAAATCACGAGGGGGGGTTCAATATATGTGTTCTATATGTAAGTTTGCATTTATTGCACACACTAACTGGTTTGTTTGTTTTGTTTTATGAATTAATTTCTTTACTATTTTGACAATTCAGTATTAGACTCAAAGCAGCTCAACTTTATTTATTTCTTTATTAGGTATTCATGCTTAATTTTAACAGTTATCACTTTTTCGGTGACATTTGTTATTTCTATCATTTTAGATTTTACATTTATCATTTTACTTTTAATAACTAAGAAAAATTACGGCTACGTCTAAAGTCATTACTTTAATTAACGATGATTATTTTCATATCGATGACTTTAAGGCGTCGTCGGGCACATGGCATTGAGCAGCGACCCCCTATGAACACTTTTAAGAAACATGAGCTTTCTGCGTGTTGTCGCGAAGAGGCTATCCCGTGTACGGGTACACCTAGCCATAGCCTAACCATAGCTACCTTTGTTTGAAAAATGTCAGTGCATGCTTCCACGTCAACATAAATACAACGCAATGACAAAATATAAACCTTAGATGTTACAACAACTACGGTTTATTTACCTTTATCTTTGGAAAAAAAAGTTATTAGAAACTAGTTTTCTGACATTAATTTTCAGAATTGCGATACCCTAGCGTTTTATCTACGTAAGTATGAATTGGAGTACTCTCTGGATGCTAATTTTTATTAAGTACCTATGTGTTTATTCCGTGGCACCAGATTTAAGAAAACGCCAAAATGCTACAAGTCTAAGTAAATGTTGCTGAAAAGGAATTTACTCAGCATCCTGTCTTCGCCCTTCCTTCCCTTCGCCTCTCTTGTAACTTAATTTTTTTATCCAATGCTCGCCAAATAAGGTTATCCTCCCCTTAGATTCGAAGCTGTCCTAATGACATGAAAACATTTTATAATGAAACAAAATGTTTCAAAAAAGAAATAGGCGACTGAAATCTTGAAAGACGCTTTAAAATAATAATTATTATACGCTTTAAAATGATATCAAACACGATTATGTTAATAAACAAATAACGTTGAATGTACGAGTGATATAACTTTTCGTCATCATTCGCCAAGTCGTTGCCAATCTATTTTTATACCTATAATCCTCTTATATTGGCACCGACTTTACAACAGTCTTAATATGTATATCAGATACGTAATCTTTTAAAATAGGTATGGTATATATTTTTTTAACCTTCTTTGTTGGTTGAAAAATTTGTATATGTTACACAGGCAGTCTCGCGACTGTTCTTGGCGGCTCCTGGAGCGGCTCCTCTTGTCCATCTTCATCCTCGTGCTGAGTTCCTGCCTGCGCCGGCGGTCGCAGCGCCTTGGCCTGCACCTGGCCCTGTACTCTCGCCTTGGGCGAGGTCCGACAATGAACATACTATCACCGATTAATGAGAAATACGCGAATTTTAGCATAGAAAAATAACATAGATAATAGAAGTCTTCTAAATGATGTAAAGATTGAACATTACCAATATCTTATTTATCGATATACGATAGCTACCTCAGATGAGTGGAACGATGTCCACAAACACGCATTTCACAATTGCATTTATTAACTTATTTATTTCATTTAAGTCTATTTTAGCCAAAATTGTGGAAGATTTTACAGCCTTTGTTAGCAAATGTAATTTCAACCACACAAATTTAAGTACAAAAACATATTTGTTATGACAATTTTGTAAAAGCTACTAATGCTTCGTCTGTCTCCCGCAAATCTAATTTTTGTGGAGGATAGATGACGGAAAGTAGAGTTAACGTTATTTATATATCATCATTATATAATAAAAGATACGGATAAAAATAAACTTGTTTTCTTGCCTCTCTGTAAGCCAGGTTCGTGTGAATGACATTAATACTAAAAAAATTCCACGTCTCGGAAAGTATCACATATATCACGTAGCCTATAGCTACACTAAGTAATGATACAAAACTTTCTCACGTGAAATCCAGATCGTGGAGAGCTGGCTTCATTATTCTGGAAACCTAAAAGGCTTATTATGGACATACGTAATTCAATAATTCACAGCAATATTTCTAGAAAGTCTAATAGCAGTAGCGTCTAGACGAACCGTTTAATAAACAACATAAAGTCAATGTTTTACAGTTTCCAGAAACTGTTACAATAATTATTGAAAGATTGTTAAAACAATTACTGTTTCATCTTTAGAGTCAAAAGTTTAGTGTTTAGAGTCATCATTTCAAAATTTAGAGCAATTAGAATGTAAAACTTAAAATGAAGACAAACTTTCCTCTTTCTCCCTAAAATTCATTAACTTTTTTACTCTTTTGCAAAAGTATTTATTATAATTATTAAAGTATATTTTTATGGACTGGAAAAGAAATACATAGTATACAATGAAACGTAAATCTAAAAATAAATCTTAATTTAAAAACTATTATTCGTCTATACATATATTGAGCATGTTCTACAAAGGTCCCCGTGGCGAGGTAGCCAGCATGCTGGCGGCATTACCTCACTGGATTGCTAGGCTAATGCGTTGTGTGAGGTAATCCCTAGGATCATTAGCTTTGAGAGGTAGTATCTTATAGTATCTTGAAGTATGGACCGAGAGTTTCGACACCGAATGCAATAAAAATATATTCGGGGCCTATATTTATTATATATTTGTGCAATAAAGAATAAAAACATAAATATGATAATTAATTTAAAAATTCGTATAATTAAATTAAATACCAGTTCGGAAGCATAAAAGGTACGACTTATCGCACCACTCATGGAAGAAAAGCGTAAGTGGAAAACACCAACTTTTCAGGAGAGCGAAAAAACACGTTTAATAGTAATTATAATATGTTTAGTAGTAATAGTTGAAGTCCTAAAATTTGGTAAGCTATACCATTGTCTGGCTAAACGTAATCTCTATCCGCGACTATTTTTATATATTAGAAAAATTCAACTTAAAATGTTATAAATCTAAAATTAAATGTTATTCCATTAGTCTACATGAAAATATTCAGATATTTAGGAATATGTAAATTCATCGAGTTATTGCCCGTATATTCAGATTGTTCATGTGGGTTTACTTTTTGTTACGCCTCTATTGATGGGCCGTTTTTATGAAGTTTGCTTGTTTAAGTAAAGATACACCCATCTTCCAGGAGGATTTTATTTGTAAATCATGAATCTAAGTCCTATTCAAAATTATTTTACCTACATATTATTTGCAACGCACTTATTCCACTGCAAAAGCAAACAATAATATTTGAGGAATATATTCATAATAAAATAAATATTTTATACTGAAATAGGTTTTTTCGTTATATTAAATATATTAATTTTTTTTCTTTAAATATTAATATTTACTATTAAAATTTGTTCATGTTATGAACAAAAAATCATGTAAGTAGGTATATAGTAATGATTTATTGTATTTAAATAATTTCGTTTATATATTTTATTGATTTACTATTAAATCATTTAATCATCATTTAATGTAATATTTAAATTAATGAATTAACAGATTATGTTGTAAAAATATCAAAACAAGTGGATAAACAAAATTGCAAGTATTTGGCAATTGTATATACCGATTGAATATATATATATAACCTATGAAATTGCCGTTTCATATGGAAACATAAAAATATTTTTTTTTGTATGAAAATTTATATTTAATTAATCCATTTATGGTCCATTATTATCAATGCACTTTTGCCATTTTAATGGATTGATGGAAATTGATTGATATCGGGTGCCGTCTGTGCTGCGTTGCTGCCACGAAGGAACTCGTATTCGAAAATAAGTTTTCCATAAGTTTTTAAGTTTTCCATAATAGTAAACACAACGGAAAAACAAATAAATAGGTGATTTTGAAAAAGAATGTCTATAGCTTTAAATGTAAATTAATTTGAATTTGGAATTCCAAACCGAACGCAGGAAAACTATTTAAATAATTCAAAGTGGCCACTATGAACGAAGGGCAATTTCATAGGTAAAGCCCTAATAATTACTTTTTGCTGCATGCATCAAATCAAAAAAACGTACCTAATCATTTAAGCAGTATTTTCAGCAGAATCACGTTCGTTGTCGTCATTAGAAAATTTAGGTCGTAAATTCCTATAAAATGTTAGATATAATGAGTCTTTGCACTCACAAGGACTTATTCCTTCTACAGGTTTTGGCAATAAGGCATTTAATAATAGTGACAAGGCTGACCTTCCCGCATTTTCAGTCTCTGCTACTCTCTTTTTCCTTCCAACTCGAGTACTAGCATTCGTGTTTACAATTTTAGGCGCTTCGTTATCAAATTCCTATTTTATATGAATTTAGTACTCAGGAGTAATGGGATCCACAGAAAGCTCTTATTCTAGACCAAGAAACTTTGTTGTCACTGGTACCTTTTACCCAGATTCTCGAAAGCTTTACTAATTGTTTGGCATTAAAGAAATCAACTCATATAATACTCACAATTTCCTTGACATTGTAATACTGGCCCCGAACTTTATTCGGCATTTAGAATGGTGGAATACATTTCATACGGCATATATACAACTTGATTTTTGTTATTTCTATCAATACAGAAGTACATACAATCGCCATGATTTTGAGTGTGGCCTTTTTGTAAAAATCTGTGAGTAATTTTCACTGTCAACATCTAGACCGCACAATAAACATAACGCGAATACAAAATAGTTACAATTTTGCCCCGTAATCATAAACATACTATTATTTATACGTAAATCAATGCCGTACTGTTTCAATATTTTGGCGTTTAATTCTTCATTTTATGAGATATTTTTTGAATATTTGTGAGAACTTGTATTATCTTATTACTTGCTTATTGCATTGCTGAAAAAAAACATCTTTTTGGCGTAATTTTATTTACGGTTTTTTTTCCACAAGTGGTGTGTTATAATAATGCCGTATCACTCAAAATACTCGTATCAAATACATTTATTTGAATAGACTTACTTTATTATGTATCACTCGTACTCTTATTTGTAACACAATAATACTTTTGCAAGCAACTATTAATTGAATTAAAAAGTTTTAGTATATTTAAATGAGCCGCATTATTATTCAATAGCAATAGTCAACTAATAATTCAATGCAAATAGAAATGTATCTCTTGAGAAAAGAATTATGTTACGTATAGTCTTAGCGTATAGCCGATGAGATTAGATTGAATATATTACTGTTAATTATATGTTGTTCCTTCAGTGCATACCTTTCTCTAAAACGAAAGGCGAAAAGTAGCTACAAACTGATTTAACCGAAAGTGTATTTGATCGCGCGCTAATACGGAATGTGATATGAAACAGTAATACCTGAAATGAATCAGAGCGTATAGAATTTTCTCGAGAGCATCCCAGTATCCATCGCCGATGAAATTATTGTCTCTCTCCATACAATTGAGAGGTGGATAACGGGGCTTCAAATTCGCCTCGAAACACTCGCATAAATTTAAAAAAGCTGCCCCTTATGCCTATCTCCTACCATCGAATCCCTACTTTCCATCCCATCCGATGGAAGTAACTTCCTTGAATCCACACTTTTTAATTTGTTCCAAGTCCTAAATCTCCAAACTTTGGTAACCCGTGGTCGAGCGGATTACCATTCTGCTCTCCTAAGAAGAAAGGGCATAAGGACATGTTTAACGAAAGCATAAGTAAATAACATTATATTCGGAAATTAAAGGAAAAACAGAGTGTAAACAATAATGTAATTTTTGTTTCATCCAAAACGCGAATACAAGTTTTTAGCTTGATTTTAAATTAAAGAAAATTTTAACAACTTATTTTATTGCATTATTCTCGAATGTCATCAAAATGCACTTGTACCTTATTTCTAAGGGAAATGAGTGCATCGCTATGCTGCTATAGAAGATTGTAGATAGGGTCGCTATTTTTTTTAAGGAATGGCTAAATTCTTTTGGCTCTAATGGCCTTTCAAGAGTCACCGGACATGTATGGTTTAGGGCGAGCGCAGAAGGCGTTCAGCCAGGAGCAAAAAGTGTGTGCAACAACAAGCCTAAGGGCTCCTCCGCCGGTAGACCGGCGGAAGGAACGGACCTCGGCTTAGAGCGTTGCTTTGAGAGGGTACCGCGATATTACGAGTCGGTGAGAAACGCCCAGGCGCGTGCCTATACCTGGTTGTGTTGGCTGAAGGCAGGTGTGTGTTCATAGTGTAGCTAGGGGGACGTCCTTGTCCCTCGGGGGATCGCATGTTGCTAATTTTGTATCGAAACCCGATGTACAGAATAATAATATTACTACGTACCGTACTCGATGTCGCCGCACTCACACATTGAACTAACTACGAGTACAATACTTCAATAAAGGCATTGGCTATTTGTGTTTTACAAAAATGACAGTTATAATATAACATGAAGCTTAAACATTTAAAACCTACTTTATTATGACAAGTTGACAACAATTAGCTGTATTTTCTTCGTAATGTTTAACACCTTTTGGCCTAGCATTGGATGTTGTGTCAAATGTACATGAATACATATAATGAATTTAATACTTTATGATATATGATATAAGATACCTTATTTATTGTACTATGTTTGATTAAATAACTCTTTGTTATTTAAAGTTCCATGACATGAATAGAGATGGGGGGATAGCTGTTAGATCGGTTGTAATGGGTTAATTATCGATTATGAGATGACTGATATATTTAATTGCACATACTCACGTTTTTACACATTTTATATTATAGTTACGAATGACATAAAACCTAATTAGGTTTGTCGTAATGCCATTTCCTCGGAAGTTGACATTGGTATCATCAATCATTGTTGTATTATTTCATTATATTTCATCTGAATACTGAGACTTCATTGTAAAGGTAAGCACTAAAATAAAACAATATACATAATATGCATAGCTTTTATTTCATTGATAGCTAGTCAAACGTAGGCTATACCAGACTGCTAAAAGTCAAGTAAGTAAAGAAAGTCAAACGGAGCAAAACATTAATGTAGAACGCGTTTTTATTTTAACAAAACTTTTGCTGTTTGATTCAACTAGACTTTGTAGGTACATCAAGTAACACGAAGATTATGCACAACACAACTAGGCCAAGCAATAGAGAAATTCATTGTGACATAAATCCAAGTAGGAAACCGACTGTGCCATCATATGAAGAACAGTCCGTACATGAATTTCGTTGTGTTTTCCACTCGGAAATGTTGTCTATTAATTTGTTATAAACATTTTTAAACAAAAATATTTTTTTTTTTTAGTTTTTTGAATATAAAATGGAAACTAGTGAAGCAATCTTAATGATGTAAAGCTACGGAGAAAATTAGGAAAACCGAAAAATTCAGTGCTTTTTATAAAAATCACAAATCGGCCATTTTTACACTTACAGCGCTGAAACTTCGCGAAAATGAAGTAATTTATAGGTACTTTGTGTGTGCAAAACTCCGACGCTGTCCGACTATTAGTTTTGGCACAATCGTAATTTTAATTGTCCTTCTTATGATGACACAGTCGGTTTCCTACTAGGATTTATGACACACAACACAATCGCCAATACTTTGCTCTATTGCTTGGCCTAAACCTTTGTCATCACAAGCGAGGTACATAGTTGTAGATAAGATAAAAGTAGCCCTTTGAGGGGACGGACTTGCTTAATTCCATTGCTCTTCACTGATATTAGCTGATCTTATGGGTAGACACTCTAAACAGTTATCTCAAAATCAGACAGAAGCGACGCTGGATAGACAAACAAATCGAAACATAGATGGACAAATGTGCGTATGGGCACATAGACAATACAAGCACGTTTAAGGATTCGAGAAGGGCCAAAATTATTGTGTATTTGTTAGGATCAAAGTCCGAAAACGATTATTGAGGATAGAAACAAGCACATTTTTTAAAAGTTAAAATTAAAGTTTTAAAAGTTAAGAAAGTTAAAAATGGCCACAAAGTGGGTTTCCATCAATGACTTATTTTTTTTTGTAATAAAATTGAAACAGATACTGTATTGTTTATTACGTGCAGAATGGAGGAAACGTTTTTATATCCCGGTGTTATAATTGTTATAAACAAGGCGTGTATGTAATGTTGGAAAGTGAAATTTTGAAATTTTCACACGCTATACGCACGTGATTGTAGTGCTTTCTTTGAAAGAAAAGAACAAAATTAAATATATATTATTTATAAATAAAAATTAGTTATATTAATTATAGAGCGAATAAGGAACTATTGCTTGGACTCCCTCACAGAAGGGTGATCAATGTTGGAGGATATAGGACTATATCAAAGCTCGGCATCACACACGACCTTCGGGTTTTATCTAGCACCTACCCGGCGGACTTCTTCGTTGTCGTACCACCTAGTGGGAGCGCATGCCACACAACGCTTCCCGATACGTGATATACATTTCTGGATTCATCTACGGTTGTCGGTCCTGCGGCAGATGCGGGGCCTGCCCATTGCACATTCTGTAAGCTGTTAACGTAGTTTCTTTATGAAATAATATCTGAAATCAAGAAATTCGTCAATTGACTAAACTGTCACTGACTTTAGATAATTTTAACAAAACTACACAGTATAATGTATTTATTTAAACACTGATTTCTTTGAAATTATATAATATCATGAACTACTTACTTATTTTGAATATTCGTATTAGGAAGTAAGGCACTTTTAGCATTAGGATTCGTTTTAGGAAATTTATTACTATGCAATTATTATGATTGTCAATAAAAATACATTTTGTCTTATTTTTATTGACAATCAAAATAATTGAATAGCAACAAAGTTACCTGTTTGCCCATGTAACCCTCATACCCTACCTAATATATTTATTATATGGAATTGATAAGTTTTTTATATAAACAACTTATATATTTTTACTACGTAGATAGATACGTGTATTTTCGTTATACATATAAGCAAACGGTCTCTTTTACTTTATAAACAATTAAACAATTTGCTATTACCCAATTTTGATAAATTATTTATTTATATACTTTATTGTACACACAAGTGATAAAAATAATTATAAAAGAAAATACATACAAAATATATATATATATCTCCTTTTGGTTCTTCTCTAGTTCTGACATACAAATATAGACCTACATGCAGATATCAACAAGGGAGAAAATATAAATTGCTTTCATTTGTATTTATGCAAAAATCACTAAATTAAAAATGTTAACACTGCCTCTTAAAATAATTCCACTTTTCTGAAGAAACCTATCCATAGGAAATAACATTTTATTAAAAGCTTACATTCAAATCAATACAAGGGAAGTCTAGACAGGTATGTTGTAGTTTCTAACTGGTTTTGCTTGCTTCCAGCATCAAGTTTCATATCTAGTTTGTGTAGAACCATTATAAGATAGTGGTGCTGTTTATAAGACAGGTACTGCATCGGCGTAGAAATACTTTGTTCAAATATTGGTTTGAAATTTTGAAAAATGTAAAAGCAACTAAATTTTTAAATTTTCCTGATAGTTTAGTTGTTATATTGATTACCCACTTACAGTAGAACTACAATACTTAGAAACTTACTTACTTAGAACTACAATAAATAACACTGTCAAATATAAAACTACAGTCCGTTCCAATACAATTTGACGAGAACAAAACCAAATCATTTAAATATCTCAATACATATTTAGTTTTAAATCTAGGCCAAACTTGTAATCTCAAATTATGGACATGTAAACAATTTTCACCTTACTATTTAATTTATGGTGGTGTTAGGCCATCGTGTTAGTTTATATTTTGGACGAATTGAATTGGAACTAGGTATATATCAAATGAGGCAACAGTAGTTGAAATTACACACGGAATCTATTATTTTGAATTATACACTGTAGCTTTTATCTTAAAATCTTCATCAATAATGAAGTGTGTGTAGTGTTTGTTATTCGTGGTTGTTATATTTATAATAAAGTTAAAGTTTTCATTAAGCTGGCAAATAAGCTTTCCACATACTAACAAGTTATATAAATTGTTTCATGAGAGGTCCTTAAAATGATTGTTGGATTAAGTCGAAAAGATATTATAAAAAAATATTTCGACTAATATTGTAGAATTATTGACCAACGGGCAACGGTCATAGCTCACAAGTCTCATAACACTATTAACAATAATAATGTTATGACCATACTATTGAAAAGAAAATTCAAATTAAGTAATTGACCAAACTTATAAACAGACGTGGATTGTCGTTAATTCTCGGTCTACTTTCAATAAAAACATTTCCATAGGCCATTGATCCAGTTCGGCTACTGTAGGAGGGGCGCGTGCGCAGCGATGCAACGCTAAACCTCAGCTGCCTGACCAAACTCTCGAACAGAATGAGCGCACCGCACGCGCCGCGTTTCTTCCTCATCGCGCTCGTTGTTACCACCTGTGCAGCCTCGTTACAAGATGTACCCACCATACAGGATGCACACATACAGGATGCATTGGACGCGAAAAAAATCGAACTATCCGACGGCGTTTATGTGAAAATACCTGAAAGGAATGAAACAGATAAATTGGTGTCCTTTGAAATCGACACCAGGAGGAGTGTGGAGACAGGTCAGTAATTATTTTTAATCTCAAAAGTTTCCTTTGAAACAATAATCTTAGTTTACTAATTTATTTACTAACTCTTAATAAATTAGTAAACTATGGTATTATTAATAATGTATCGAAGTATAAATGCCATAGTAGGTCTTGTTACTGCAAGACTTAGTAATGTGTTATATTATTTTTAATTGTCTATATTTAAGGACAGTGTTCATTTAAATGCAAGTACAACTACAATGTACAACTTACAACTACTACAATTATCAAGTACAACTTTTGTTTAATGTTAAAGTATCATAAAACATTTCCAAATGTAAGCATTAAACGTAGCACTGTATTTAAAGGGCAGGATCTATTAGGTAAGGGCAACTTTTTGAAATTGTGTTTATATTTATTCGATTCGTATAAAAAAATATACATAACTCCTATTGTTATTTTCACTCGATTAAATAAGGGATTTAAAAAAATATCATTACATCAAAAATAGCTTGATTAAATCAAAATAGAAGGGTTGTTTTTAGGTCCATTCTCTGACAAAATTCATGCACGGACGGATTAAATTTTAAATAGCGAATTGAAGAGATTCAGGCTTTGTTTGTCTGATAAATAAGTGTTTATGTGAAAGTAGAGAAATTGCGTACGTGTGTCAATTAATTGGAGCACCGACAAACATCTACTCTTGTACATTGACGGGTGGAATTGTCATTAATTCCTCCAACCAGCTCCATAGTTAGAAAGTGAATGTGCTGTTCTTTAGACCATAAAAATGTTATGAGTTAACTGCTACATACGTGTTTGTTACTATGTTCATTAAATACAGTTTTATGTAAAACTGCTATCATATCCGCTGGAGCGTTTTCACAGTCGCTATTTCTGTTATAATTATATTTTTCATTACGGATCGAGTATTAACTGAGAACTAACATATATCGAGGTCTTCATAAATTAGCAAACAATTTTGTGATCTTTTAGAATCGTGAACCGATTCTACAATTTTGAATAAAAATTATATAGATCTCTTAAAACTGTAACTTGTTACACCCAAATTTCCGGGTGCGACAGTATGCAAATCGGCTTTAGCTTAACAATCTTACTAATAATATTGAATGTTCGTAATCGGATCCCGACTGCTTTGAATCTGATACTGAATTGTCAAAATAGTAGAGTAATTCAATGCGCTCATATGCAAACTTATTTGTTTTCTGTATTTAGGTTTATTTCAATATACTGCATATAGGGAGTCTGACACAGTCAGGTTTTTGTTTTTTAAATAGTTAATTAGCTATTTAATAGACGGCTAGTTAGCGCTAATCGAAAATACAAAGTTGTAAAACAAATCTGTTTTATCAGCTAGAGCAACATATATAAACTTTACAGTTACTATATAATAACTCGTGCACAAACACAATAAGTGTATAGTTATGCGTATTTTCTGCAGGACAACGATTTACACTATTTGTAGGTACGTATTATTATGCTTTGAAGGCGTTAGCGCTTTTAGCACTCAGCGTATTTAAAAAACCAAACCGAAATTTAACGTATTTTTCTTAATAGCCTTTTAGCTTTCATCAATCACAATAAGATGATAAGTATCAATTTCTGGTTCTAAAATGGTTGATTTCAACCTTTCTGTAAACGGTTTGTAATAAAAAGTAATAAAGACAAATTAATGTATAGGCAAAATAAAACTACAAAATATAGGCAAGTGTGATGAATGCGGGCCTTTACACGTAGGTACGTCACTTAAAACTAGTTCTGGAGCGCGCTTTAGTGTTTTCGGAAACCCGATCTTTCATACTGCTGCTGCGCACTTTCATTTAGATTACTACTGAATCTCGATCAGTCAATCAATTTTGAAAGTCAACGATCGTACGAGTCTCTTGTGTAACACAAATGTAACCACTACTTTTTTCCTCCACTGTTGGACTTGGGCCTCTTCATGTATGTACCTACATGATCTTGAGCATTAATGATGTATGTCGTCCCGCTTGGCTAGCGTGGCGTTTTAAGGCCATACGAGTATATTCCTTAAGCATAAGAAAATTTGCATGAAAAGGCCCATGTCCTGCAATGGATATTGAAAGGGCTGATTGCAAGTTCTCTTAATAACGTGTGTAGGTACTTACCTACAGAATATAAAGATATTTTCTTAAATGTGAATAAACTTATGTAGAAGCTTTGCGATTATTTCCGCTAGAAACTTATATTACTGCGTGTAATGGAAATAATGTGTACTATTCATGTCGGTACGGTACGGTCGGTACCCATTTAGTTACGGAATAGAAATTTAGGTTACTTTTTATCTGAATTCGGTTTTTATATTGACTTTTGTAAAGGTTCAATCTGCAAAAATCGAAAACAAGAAAAAATACAAGGAAATCGCATATCCATGAATATAACCAACGTGCAACCAACAGGCGCAATTATTATCTAATCCAATAAAAGGTTTAATAATTGTTTGGATTTACATTTTTGTTCAGTTCGTAGATGAACTTGTCTGTTAGGCAGATACAAATTTTTGACTTTATAGAAGAAGACCCTTAGAGAATGCATGTTAAAATGACCGGTGAACATTTATTTTTTCAAAAAGTCAGGTATTTTATAAAACCGAGAATATTTACTTTTCCTGGTAAATGTCAGTATGTCACAGATCATAATGAAACTAGATATTATTCAATAAAGTACAAATTTTTCTATTAACATCTATATAATAAAACGTAAAAAAATTCCAGTACTCTGAATATTTTGAATTTGGAATCTTGCACCATAAAGACATAATTTAAAATCAAATTGACCAGTAACTAATAACGTTAGTAATTACATACACGAATCGTTCTTATTATTGTCTAGTATATTTTGTTTATTTGCATACAGCCTTAAAGTAGGACGGACATAATATACCATATTATTCAGAACTCGTCGCAACTTTCATTTCTGTATATGGATATTATGTACCGAGATTTCTTTCTTTGTTTATATCATTCAATATTTTTTGTTTCAGGCCGTGGCAAGCAGAAGAAACTAATGCAACGGATTTTACCCATGTTTATCATGCCTTTTCTAATCCAATCCACAATCGTACCCATGTTTTTAAGCATGCTCAAGTTCATGCTGTTCAAGTCCATGATGGTCGGCAAAATAGCACTTGCTCTAATTATTTTCAATGCCTTTAGAAATCACAACACTGTCAAAGGACGAGATACGGTTATGGCTGATTCACATTATGGCTACCACGGAAATGGCATGGAGGAATATGGCGCTTATGTTAATTAATTAAAGACTAATTAGTGTCTGTAACAAAGTCGGTATTACAGTGTGGTAATTTTTAGTACGATCTGATAACGCTTGATGCTACGAGTTAGTACCTACTAGTGAGTCAAAGTCACCGAATCAAGCGTTTCAAGTGTAGGCTTTAATAAATTTGTCAATATTCTTGTCACATAAAGGAGTAGGATAGATAATTATGATAATTTATCGTCACAGGCGACTCACTGTTGAACTGTGAATAAAATAAGAATTACTCACTAATACATGTTTTTGTAAGTTGAAGTTTCTTCTTGTTTGTAAGACTGTAGTCTTATGTTAAGAGAAAATATCACAAAAATATACAGTTTTTAATTAAAGAGCTTGATCTCGTTGAAATTTGAGACGGCCGTCCGCTAAGAGTACCGAAATGGGCTGAGAAAATAGCCGTTCAAATGAACGTTTATGGAAACAGCATAATATTTTCTTTTTAAAACTCTACAGTATTATTCATTCTTGCCAGTACACCTCGCACATATGTCGTGCATTGTCCCTCAAAATTTAGCGATATCAACAATGTCCACTTGAAGTTAGTCATAGTTCGCAAAGAAATTATTATAATCGACATTGTCCACTGCTGATTGGACAGTGTCAAACATTGCCCTAATAAAAGAGGGCAAAGCCTGCAACATCAACATTTACGGAGTTTGCTCAGCAGCCATCGATATGGGAATAGACTAGATGACACATCATACGTTCTTATCAAAGAAACCTCGTTGGCAACTTCTAGGTTCATTAAAACTGATCAGTTGGCAACTGAAACAGATGAGGAGGGGTTCATTAAAAAGTCATATTTGAAAATTGAGTACTACGTAATAAGGATGTTCCATTTTCAAAACTTAATGAATTAATAATTCGAGAGCTACTGAACATAATATAAGATACTAGCAAAACCAGGCAGACGTTGTCCTGCCATAGAAGTTGATGTGCTGCAGCGCCATCTAGTGGCGAGTTACAACAAAGTGCATAGCATAGAAACCTTTTCCATGCAAAAATACATATATGTGCCAACTTTCATGGCCATCGGTCAAACAGTGTCGAAGTCTATTATCATCAGATATACCAACATCCATTTATAGATATAGATATATCTAGTATGTATTTTCAAATCGATGTCAGCAGCTATGTGTAATATCGGCATTGCCCGGGCCGTGTTGATACTGTACTCCGAGGGGACTATGCCCATATCATATACTTCGTACAATACTTATTATGCATGAGCTAATTTTGGGTGGTGTGACTTGGCGCTAGGTATAGTATGTGCCAGGACACGTCGATACAGCGATGTATTCCAACAGCAAACAACAAACAACAGAATTAGAACAGCTGGCCGCGTCTCTATATATACGAATATAATGCGTTCTGAGCAGTTTACTGATGTGATTACGAATACAGTTGCATTTGTTGCATGTTCATTATTGAACGAGCAGTTTGACTTAAGCAAGACAGTTGCTACGAGATTTATATTGACCTCATGTTTACTGGGATAAACAGATGTAAGTTTGGGAATTGAGGCGTTGAAACTTTGATTTAAACTGAAAAATATGCTGTAATCTATTTTGGAGCCCCAACAAAATACGAATTCAAAATCAATTTCAAACTGTTATTGTCAAAATGATATCCCATTCTAATGTATAATAGTAAGTAATCGGTTCAGAATATCTGGAAAAAATACTTGAATGTAGTAACTGTAGGATAAATTATTTCAGATGTTTTTTTTAAATCATCGTTACGCAAGTTTTTGTTTATTATAGATAAACAATATCTATTGTATAATTATACTTGTATACAAAGTAGGTTATGATATTCATGATCTATTTTATATTTTAGTGCCTAACTATAGAACTATAATTTTAAACTGTAAAGATTTTTTTATTAATTATAAAACACCTTATCAGTTTTAATTCTCAATTTGTACTCAAATTCCGATGGGTTAATTTTTATAGATTTTGGAAACTAGCCAAAATTCCATACGGGGACTAAAGTGTATACAGTACCTGGCTATTTACATCGCACATCGTGTATTAAACATATATTTATTTACATTAAGTACTATATTATATTCATGTTTGTATTTATATGTTAGTTTATATTTTTTATATTTATATTTATTTAGAGATACATGTACCCGGAATTTTCGCATGCTTATGAAAAAAAGATAGGTAATCGATTTTTCCATTACGAAGTACTGTATACGAGTAAATAGCCAGCCGGGTGCTGTTGATACTACTCTTTGGCTGATAACATCATAATAGGACTTTTTGGCGGGAACTCGAATAGGGAAGTTGAGTTTTTGTTTGATTATTGTAAAAATTGTGAATTAGGCGTTTGTGGTTCAGTAATAATAGTTTAATAAATTTCAAAGCGCTTTTCGTGCGTGGTGTTTGTGATAATCAAATAAAAGCGTGGGACTGCGTTTTTTGTGTGCTCCCAAAGAGTCCTCTTCTGTGCTCAGTAAACCTACTATCGCTTTACTGAGCGACTCCTGACTTGTACGGAACTGAATATTCACACGCAGAATACGCTTTAGACTTTGAAATTGTATACCAAGAAAACTTGACAGTGACAGAATATGCTAATTGCGCTATTGCCATATATGAAGAGAGAAAAAATCATACTATATTTAGACATGTTACGTTTAATGTCCAAATGGATGAGCTTGATTTTATTATACAAATATACTTAGTATTTCCAAAAAAATCTGAGTAAACATAGAAATGTAATTGAAAAAAAATATGTTTCATACTTTATTCAAATATAGACCATGTAAATTAAAATTTTGGACTGTGATTTTCAAGTGGAATAGTTCTATCTTATCCTATTGTTATACCCTTTATCATAATTATAACTTTACTTGTACGCGGGCACAATATACCTTCATAATATTTCACCAAAGTAGTCCCCCAAATACGCTAAATATTTCAATCAAATGTACTTTATTCTTAGCGCTTCTACTTGTAATTCTACGTTCGTAACTATGAAATAATTTCGACGACCTTAAGTTTTATAGCAAATACATTTCGAGTAATGCTTCAGAGATTTTAAATAAACGGTTTGCTTAAAATAAATAGGTTATTCCAATTAGTCGGATTAAAATTGGAGTTTAAAGAACCAGGTTAGTTTAAAATCAATCGGACTTAAGTCTAAGAACATTCCTTACTCCGGCTAAAATTAAGATTATCCTTTCTACTGACGTTACCCGTTACATATTAGAATATTTGGCTATTGTAATAATAATTATTTTTCCCACATTATTAACACTTCTTATTTATTTGAAAATGTTTGGACGTTAGCAGTACTGGAGTATTTTTGATTTTGAATCTTATTTGATCCCGATCTACTAATGTGGGACAGTAACCGCTTACCATCAGGCGATCTCTCTGCTCATTTACTACTTTCTTTCTAAATAAGAAAAAAACTACGACCTTTATTTTGTGATATCGCTGTTGCCAGCTGATTTATCGTATCAACCACAGTTCCATTCATATTTCGTATGTTAGATTTATTCTTGCTCAAATACTGTTCGCGTGCAAATTCAATTGCAACTTACAAATGGACGCCATTCATAAACTTTGTTTGTGGTACGCTGTTGTATTATTTATTTGTGTTTATGGTAAATATCCGTATAGGCGAAAAGTAACTCGCACGTCCATGTATTGTACTTGCGTATAAAAATATTTTTGTGTGTTTGTGATTGCAACAGGTTCAAAAACAAATTAAAACTTGTTTGTTACATATTCTACATTTTTTTTGTATTTATTGTGTCTAATATATTTATTTAGTTTGATGAAATCCTAGTCGCTGTACTTGCTTACTCTTTTGCTTTTCAAAGGTTTATCGTAATTCGTTAGGTTCTGTAAATAGTAAAATAAGCTTTATTTTTAAAATAATTTATTTTACTGATTGATTGAATAAAGACTTGTCAATTTTATAAAATGATTTTATTTTAATGCTCCTCGCACACTTGACAAATACATTCAAGTCAAGTATTTGAACTTTGTGCACAGAGAACCCAATTTCCAAATAATTTTCTCAGTGTATTTTGAAAGGTACTGTACCAATATGAAATAATCATGTTTTTGCGATATATCGCCGACCACATAGATCACATTAATGACATCTGCCCGTTATTTTGAAATCTACGGAACCGGTTTTGATAAAAAAGTACCATATAAACTTTCCGAGATAAACACACTACACAGCAGTGAAAACTGCAACAAAAATAGCCCGGTTTATTCCGAAATTAGCGCTATCAAACAGACAGAAAATTAGTTTTTATCTTTATATATCTAGGAGGTAGAGATATTTTAGCGCTTATCATCGATCTTTTATAAATTGTACTAAGCCTAAGTTACAGAAGTGGATCTGAAGTGGAAGTGGATCCCACGACACAGGGAAACCTAGTAGTCCAATAGTAGTAGTCTAGTAGTCTCAGTATTGCATGTTATGCCATGTGTATGTTAAATAAAATGTACAGATTTATTGTTATTATCTTACGCTCAGTGGACCGTACCTTTCTATTTTCAGGGCTACGGCTATTTTAATTTTACGCAATTTAGACATTATCTGATAAAATAAACCTTATTGTCGGTTCTTGTTTCCTAGATATTGAGACTTTATTGTTTTATTTTAAATAACACATATTATAAGCATTATCCTATTTAAGTTCAAATAGGAAAGTTCAAAGTCATAAACTAAGTTGATAATTCGTAAGTTCAAAGTCAGTCAGCGAGCTATGGAGGGAGCCATGCTAGGAGTTCTTTTGCGGGATAGGGTCCGCAACGAAGGCCAATCGCCAAATACAGTAAGTATGGTATGGTTCCTATTTAAACAGAATCTTGAAACAACTAAGTTTTTAGAAAATATCAATTTAAATTAGTAATTCTATTCCAGCAATAAAAGTCCCTTTGACCAGATAACGTCTCAAATCGTCGCGACGTGGCGATAATTTCCCTAACTTTCACCCAAGCTAAATGACCACGTTTATGATAAAAGTTAAACAATTAGGATTCAGGGCCTTTACTATAACATTAGGCTAATAGTTTGCGGTTTACAGTTTGCCAAAATCAATAATAATAATAAATGACGCCACACTCAATGGCCCACACTAGGATTTTCTGTGTCGTGGGTCCAGAGACACATACAAAGACTAACACAAACGAACAACCAGACCCGAACATACATTTGTCTTTTTTTTTTATTAACAAATGTATGTCCGACCGGGGATCGAACCCGGAACCTTTTGCACAGCAAGTAGGGTCACTACCAACTGCGTCAATCGGGCGGTCAATTACTTTAAATCATAGATGAATATGAGAACACATGTAGATTTCATACACAATATGCAAATAATTTGCTTAGACTCTGCATACTCAACCGACAATGAGCGGTTACTAAGCTCAATTAGCCACTCACTTGTAGAATATATTGGTCAATGAGCTTGCAAAAATAGGGGAAGGTGCACGCTTTAATCCTAAGTCCACACGACTGGCCAAGTTACCGCTCTCTTACAGAAAACTACCGTCAAATGTACGTACGCATTCCGATACCCGGACTGATGTTCGCCCACAAGTGGGGAAGGGGAAAGAAACGCCGTCCACCCAGGCAGTGCCCCTGTACCTGGGTAATCCTAGTTTCACTGGGATGTCCGCTTCATCCCAGGACCAACCACCCTTTTCTCCAACGTGCCCTCTGCCTACACAGAGGGACACGAAGAGACGATCCCTGTTTCTCCGCCGTACTTGCCGCCCATGCAGCGAGACAGGCGGAGACCGTACGTGTTTCTCTGAATGCCCCCAACTTCTAACGGACACGCGGAGAAACCTAAGGGGAACACCGTCCACCCAGGCAGAGCCCCTGTACCTGGGTAATGCTACCACCGCTGGAATGCCGAGAGGCATCCCAGAGTTGACGACCTTGTTCTCCGCTGTGCCCTCAGAACCCGAGGGACACGCGGAGACCGTCCCTGTGTCTCCATGCGCCCCCTACAACTGTGGCACACAGAGAAACGCCACCTTCTTGGAGCCGAGAGACCAGTCTGGCAGCTACTACCCAGTCTGGGCCCCCGCCTCCCCACCTTTGCCAGGATATTTGCCAACAGCCACCAAGATCTCCCAAGAAAGGAAAAGTTGCTGACTGTTGCTCAGGGTGCACCGTCCCGGATCTGACTTTGAGCCATAGTTCTCTGCGGACGTATCCAGAGGGACAAATGGACCAGCGACAGAACGGACACACGAGGAGGTTTCCCCGCCTAGTCACCCCATTCCCATCGCACTCTATCCTAACCGTCTCTATTCTCCCAACCCCTTGTCCAAATTCATTCCTAAATCTCCAAAGATGCGACTTTTGTGATTCCTACTTTTGTCATTCTGGATTGATATCGACATACATCACGAATGTCCATGGGCGACATTATCCACTTACCACCTGGTGGACTGTCTGCTCGTCTATCGCTTTCTTTCCATAAAAAATGGCTTATCTTAAATCGCTGACTGAATCCAGTGAGAATGGCTCACAGATTGTGAGTAAGCAGCTAACTCTTTGCTTATATGTAAATACGACCTTAATCACCAATACGACGTAATCGTGTAGGAGGAGAGTGCACACTGCATTCCTACAGCCGCTGGGCACACTCGACTGGCCACGTTATCCCACTCTCATAGAAGACTACCTTGAAATGTACTGCATTTCCTACTTTACCGCATTTCCCCAATGTACGTACATGTTTCGGTAGTGAGTGAGATATGCCAGAGCTCATTCCCATCCCATCCTCTGCCTCCCCATTTTCCCAATCCATTCCTTAATCTGCAAGGGTAGGCAGCGCATCCGGGAGCCAACGTTTGTCATTCTAAACTGATGTTAGTATGTAACGCGGATGTCCACGGGCTACAGTATCCACTTACCATCAGGTATGCACATCTACCGCCTTTTTTCTATAAAAAAAAAATCATTAAGATGTAATCTACTATAAGGATAATCATAACGTTATTAAATAATTCTATCGTCTTCTGTTATTGATTGTACTCAGTTTACATTTCCAATGTTTATAGTTTAATTACAATTTCTAAAAGTGAAAGGGAAGTGCGTAAAGGAAGTCAGTGAAATCATTTAGTTTATTTTTCTTCATTTATAACAACATAACAACATCGGATAACTCTTGCCCTATGATATATTTCGTATTTCTGATGACCTAGGGTTATACAGGTACCCCTAGTCCATACAGTGGGAATAGTTTTTGGAAATAGTCCCACAGTGGAGAAATTAAATTTTTAACACGGGCAATTCGAAAATGAGTTATTTAAAGTTATGGCTCATTTACACAAGGAGAGTTTCTCGAACGCGACTTTCTCGAACATCGGTCAAAAGCTAGTACAACCAACTGTTATCATCATCTGATCACCGTTATTCCTGTTATAATCATGTGAACAGTTGTAGGCGAGATTTGTATGTAGTTTGGTCGCTTATGAGAATCGTATACCTACAATATTCTCACCCAAACCATTCGAGAAACTCTCGTTGTGTATGTGAGCCCTTAAGGATTTTTAAGATTCCTCTACGTGAATAGGAATTCACTCAGTGGAGAGCGTCCAAAAACCGCTAGAAACAACTGTGCACTGATCTAAATAGAAATATGTTCTAATATATAATTTTTAAGAACCTAGTTTTAAGAACAAGCGAAGGCTTGTTCCCTGCAGTGGGACGTTATAATTATAAGCTGATATTGATATCGAAGTCTCTTTTCTTAGATAATATCACAGTAAGAAGAATTGCAAGCATCGTTGCGCCGAAAATCCGTCGCGATCTTCGTGCCTCGTGTCACTTACGTATACTTATTTTATTTACATGTAACAAGTTACAATTACAATTAACAGGTCATATCAGAAACGAATCCACAAATTACGAGTTATGCCGTTCTCAAAAGTAGTTTTGTTCGGTTTTTAATAGAGTCGCAATCCGAATTTCGCTCTCGTCTTATAACATTATTTCTTAATTTTGTCTTGTAACAATTATACAATATTGATATTCATTGATATAAATAAATATATCTATCTTTACAAGTACTTCATGTCATCATGAAGTCCATAAATTGTGAGTTAAAGTTTAAATATATTTAGACTTTCTAAATTTGAATTAATTATTGAAATTTAGTGATGATTATCCCTTCTTAATTATTGAAAGTTTAGTCGAAAAACCATTGTGGCGCGTGTGCACATGTGTTATAAAACTTATAAACCCTGTCGTTCACGAAGTGTAATCATAGCGAGCTATTACATATCTTGGGCTTGCATTAATTCCCGCTGTTGCGGTGTGTTAGAGGCATGGGTTAATTCCCAGCTACGGAGTGGCGGCAAAACCTGAGTCTACGGTTACTCTGTCCACTGGGATTAGAAATGACGGGAGTGGTAAAATCGAATCTTTACTACCACTATGCGACTGCGAGTCTCCGAGGCATGTAGAGATTCTAAGCGCCGATTGATATGTAATCATTTTCATCCAAATAATTCAGAAATATTTGTTGTCAAAATCTATATTTCGATTGTTGTCTCGTGCGTCTAGTTTCAATAATGTCAAATGACCTTCGTTCAGGCCGATATATAGGAGTGAACTTTTTGGTGGTAGGAATCGCACGAAATATCGGTCGACATTTCGCGTTTTGTTGTTTCGGAATTGACCCTTGTTCCTGGTATAAAGTACATATATGTAAGTATGTATTTACCTACTTATTACTCGTACCATAATTTACTCAGTTAAACTCCTAGTTACTTAGTTACAGCCACAGCCGAATAATATACATTTCAATTTATTTCATACACGTTTACGTTACAGTTGATGAAGCATGAAGATTAAACTCTTTATTACTTTGACTGTTTTTATTTGATGTATTTTAGTTGCATATTGATTAGTTAAATGAAATAATATGATTACTGTTTTGTAAAGTAAGGTATGCTAATCATGTCACAAGTCCGCAGGTCCACTTTTAGAGATGGTGTAGTTTCTCAGGGCTTGCGGTAGCGGCTATGTTATCCCTTAGTCGTCTTTTACGACTCCCACAGGAAGAGATGGGCTGGTGCTATTCTAAAGCCGGCCCACACTCAGCCGACACTACACGGACAATTGGCCGACATCACGATCGACACCGCTAGTACCTATGTAAAATAACTGAAGATAATTTTTAAGCTTCTAGGGAATCAATCTGAGAAACTCAACTCGATTGGCTTATTTTGGTCGTTTATGACATATTTTTAAACTGAAAAATAAATAATTATTCTTTAGTTCTTTATAAAATTAGTAAATTTTAAATATCTGCCGTCAAGAGGTGAATGTCTGTATAGAGTTCTAAACAGACAGATATGTCAAAATTCTAGTATGTGGAGTACCTTGGTTTCTGTGAAATGCATGCGTAGATGTAAATTTAAGTATACAATATATTTTAATACGAATGTTTTCTCTGTCATTAGTGACGTGAGATAAGAACAACGATCGAAATAAAGATAATAATTACATAATTAACTAGGTAGTAATTAATCACAGTCACCTAACTCTCTCTAGATACTACAATACACAGACGGCATTCACGATATTAAATACATAGATTGCATAGATAATCAGGGCATTTTAGTGAGTACGAACACCTAGCTGAAACACTGCTAGTCTGCCTAAATTACTGCATATCACTATAGACACAAATGTAGACTGGACCCGGATAAAACCGTATATTTTTCAGCTTTGGGCAGCGGTCTCGATATCCTAATTATCCGGTCGAAATTGCAAACATAATGATATAAATGTCAGCATAGCACAATGAAACTAATCATATCCTTCTCCCACCATTTTGCATACACTATGTTTATTATTCAAGCCTCTTCGCTTCAAACGCCACAGTTCTAGTGAAACTACAGTGTCGTAAGATATCTAAACACTGAGCAAGATAACTTCGTCACTAATACAACGTAACCAGATGAATTCGATCGTCTACTGTTATCGACTGTACGCTTTAATGTGTTGACAATCCAGAAACGTTTCCACTGTGCATAATTTTGATACAATTTCTAAAAGTGAAAGGGACGTGTGTAAAGGAAGGTCAGTGAAATTGATTATTTTGTTCATTTTTAAACATCGATTATGTCATCCAATTTCCATAAATGCATAATCCGTAGTGTTTTTAAGTAATAACTGTAATATTTATCAATTTTAATGTGATTTGAGAGTTTCAAATGTTTGGAATTTGCAATTACGAATAATTATACATTAAAATATTTTACAATTGTTTGAAATTTTACTTGTATCTTTATGTCTTCCATTCCATTTATGAATTAAACTAATACCTACATAAATCTGAAAGGCTGTTACAAAATTCCCGCGGGAATCATTAGCCTGCGGGATACGAAGTCACGGGCTTGTTAAAAATGAAAATGAAATTTCATTAAATATGTATTAGAAAGTAACTTTTGTTTTTATTTGTTTGCGATTGCCCGATTTTCAAATATTTATTGAATATTTTTGTTGTACAGCCTATAACGTCTCACTGCAGGGCACAGGCCTCCACTAGTAATTACGAGGGGGTTTCGGGCCAAAATGCACCACAATGACCCAGTGCGGATTAGTGGACACATCTTCCAGATTTTTTTTTTATCATTTCTTACAATGTTTTCTTGCACCGCCGAGTTAGTGGTACGGTCCAGGAATTTAAACTCACTGGAACTCAGAGTGGAGAGTACCCCTTGGCTATCATCGCTCTTTTAATATATTTTTCATCAAAAACAAGCAAGTGATTAGAAGAACGTAACAGCCTTGTCTTTGCACACTACTTCGCACACCTAGAGCAGGCCCTCATTGAGCTTTTATAGATCAGGTGTTATATAAGAAATTGTTAATATAATAATCTTCTCCTCTAAAACTTATTTATAATGAGTATTTAATTTAGTTAGAGATACCTGCTCAAGTAGAGTACTTACAGAAAGTCTACAGTTTATCAACAGACCTACTTTTTATGCTTCGTTGAATACTGAGAATAGAACAAAATGTTGAAATTTTAAAGAGACACTTTTTATTGCTCATAAAATATTTACTTGTAGGTTTTTATCTAAGTGGTTTAAATAAGGTGACATACCTTACTATAGACTATAGACCTTGATTATTCTCAATAATCCATAACCGGTGCAACAGAACCAAAACACCGATAATTATGTACACTAAATTAACTTCAAATAAGCAAAAAGAAAAGTTTTTTGTCTATATAGAATAGATGACAAACGAGTGGGCGAGCCACATGATGGTAAGTGGTCACCGCCGCCCATGGACATCTGCAACACCAGTATTCATGAATCCTGCACAACCCTGTTCGTGTCGTGGCTTGTCGGATAGTAAAATGTATTTATTGCACATGGAGACGCTGAATTGCTAGTTTTATCATAACGTCAAGACGTTTTATTACAACTGTGTTGTTTCAGCAACAATGTATATATGTATATTATAAAAATATTTTTATAAGTATGTAAGTGTTAAACGAGTATACAGTTCACTTGATGGTAAAATACTCGTACGTTAAAGAAATGTAAAGCCAAAAATTGGAGCAATTAGTTGAATGCGGATGCTGTTATGTAAAAACAGACAAAAGATGTCGCGTTTCCTGTGATGCTAATTTTTTTATAGAAAACAGGCGGCAGATGGCCGTACAGTCCACCTGATAGTACCTAAGTTGTCTGTCGTCCTTAGACATCCGCGATACATGCCAACATCAGTCCAGAATGACAAACGTTGGCACGCCTCCGGATGCGCTGCCTACCTTTGCAGATTAAGGAATGGATTGGGAAAATGGGGAGAGATAGGATGGGATGGGATTGGGCTCTGGCATATCTCACTCACTACCGAAACACGTACGTACATTGGGGAAATACGATAAGATAGGAAATGTAGTACATTTCAAGGCAGTCTTCTGTGAAAGAGGGGTAACGTGACCAGTCGAGTGCGCCCAGCGGCTGTGGGAATGCAGTATACACTCTCCCCCTACAAAGTATGCACCTGTTACCTATATGCGTCGTAATACAATACGTATATTAAAATAATTTGTTGTTGTGTTTGTTAGTACTTATCTACTAGGTCCTTGGTTTATGTTCTAATCTAAAAAGGGGTTAGAAAAGTCTTATAAATACATAATGCATACAAGCAGTCAAATAAATAAATATTATGAGTACGGTTGCCAACTTTGAAACACAGGAAATCGGCAATAGTTTATTTGAGTAGATAAATATCGAACTTCCATAAGTCTATTGAATTTATTTCGGTCAGTGATAGTGGTTACAAAATAAACAAAAATATTACCGCATCACAAAAGCCTTATATATTTATATTCGACTAAACTTTTTTCCACTATTGGGATGATTGACGAAGTCAACGTGATTCTATTGTGTTTGGAATTTGTATTGCCTCGGGATAAGCACGTGTTATTTAATTTTTGAATCTCAAAGCGAAAAATCTAGTATAACGAAACAATTAGCGTCCCGCAAGCATCTTAGGCGTCCCCCTCATCCACGGCCCTAGAAACGTGCCGGCTCTCGATACTTACGATTGACAACCTTAATTATGAGATAACATACTTAGATAATGGTTTTGTTGTCGTTGGGTAACAGATGGGTATTGGGTAGCCCGAGATCATACAGAATGTGGCAAAAAGATTCGGTTCCAATATCTGATTGTATGTCCGATTAACGTCATCAATGTAGATACGATTAACAATCTATTTAAGATAGGTACACTCTATGGTACTTACACCTAATCATTAAAAAAATAAACGTAATATGTACCTAGATGTAACTAAGTTGAATTACAACCGGCAGCTTTATCGATAAAGAGATTTTTTAGAAATCGATTTATAAAATCAAATATAATCAAAGTATCTGGTAGAATTACATAATTACTGGGTAATATGGTAATGGTCTTATAGGACTTAGAAGCTACTAGATAAAAAGGACTGCTTTAATGACATCACTATTAACTTGATAAGTGACAGAAGTCATGACTAGGTCGATCAAAAAGTTTACAGAATCAGCATGGAATAAACGAGAATAATTAAAAAATATCATTTATTTTTCTACGTAATCTCGTCCTAAATCAATATAGAGAGAGTAACATTTGTCAAGAGTTGCGTAGTTTTTGTATCAATGAGGCATAATATGAACCTTTATTTAAATAATCAATGAACATCAGCGTTCCAGAAGGCCGAGGCCACTTTGCCAGTCAACGCAAAAACAGGATTTTTTTTCAGTGTTGGTGTAGATGACCTTTACTATGTCATGCATTGTTTTGTTCTTTCTGAAACAAAAGGGTGCATCCATGTTACATCCATAGTTAGAAATCGACAGAAAAATAAATTCAGAGGAGTTTGCAATAAGGTCATATTTTTCATTAAAATCTTGATGCGAATTTCTTTCACTTTGTCCTTTAACATTCTAGGGAGCCAACGCGTGGAAACCTTTTTGACTCCCGGTTGCATCTTCATCTTTGCAGGTGGTTCTTTGACGTTTAAATTCCGAACACCAAAATGCAACCGTGGAATATGATGGAGCACCAACTCCTAAAGTGGCCAATAGCTCTTGAAAAATTTCTTTAGTAGATATTTTTTTCACAACGAATTATTTAACTTCGCGAACTTCGTTTTTATCCATTTTCCTCTCAACGTATCAACACAAATTTGAAAAAAGAAATTACAATATGTACATAAAAGGTACAATGCTGTAATTCACGTCGATACATACCAATGAGTTTGATGTTAAAATAAAAATAAAACTATTAATATATCATAACTAGACATATCTTAGTCTGGAAGCTTTTTCATCGACCCTTGTATCTAAAACCATTTTCTATTTACAAAATTATTTTTAATGTGGGTCTGTTTTCTTCTTTAATTGACGAAAATACTAAAAACTGTATCAATTTCGGAAACAATTAACACTTAACATAACAACACTTTTTTTCAGATGCCTCTTATGCAGTGGGTTTACAGTAACAAGTTATTAGTGTTACTGAGTTTACTAACATTTTGTTTCTTTGTATCGACGCTAGCGTTATCCGTTCAAAAAAAATCTAATGGAAGTGCATGTACCAACTATAAGAAAGAAACACCAATGAATACGAAGGTATAGGTATTTACTTACTTATGTTCCTAAGAATATTTTACTTTTAGTGTAGGAGGCCCTCTGGCCAGGTGGACCAACGACTCTTAAAGAAATTGGCCGGTGGTGGTTGGATAAGAAGAGCCGAGGATCGTGTGTGGTGGTGAACCTTGGGAGTGGCCTATATCCAGCAGTGGAGAGACATAGGCTGATGGTATGGTATGATATTTATATTGATATAAGAATTATGAAAACTGTTAGAAAGCTTCTGTAAGAGAGGGGTAAGCTGGCAAGTCGACGCACCCGACTCTCCAATTTGCCCAGTCGGACTCGCCGACTGGAACAACTTGGTCGTAAACTGTATCACCTAGGTGTTTATGGAGCTCATTCCTACTCTCCATTCCCATTTCCAGCCTATACACACTCTGTGTCATTTAACACTATGCTATTCCACTATTATGAACATAGACCATTTACAAATGTTTCTGAACGTGACACAAATTATCTGTGTGATTTTACATGTTATAAAAACGTAACTAACGTAACCTGTGCCTTTTAAAACGACATAAGCTTCTTCGTACTCAAGGGACTCAAGGTCGCTACGACTTGTTGAGAACGAGTGTCATTTGACAATTGATTTTGATTCCACGTACCTACATGGTTATTATTTTTTAAAAGTCAATTATGTGATGATATTTAGTAAAGCTTACATAATGAACGAACATAATAATATAAAGATACCAACATACGAACTTATTCACTTTAGTTTCACTTTGGAAGGGGAGAGTGCACGCTGTATTTTCACAGCCGCCGGGCGCACTCGACTAGCCACGTTACCCCTCTCTTATAGAAGATTACCTTGAAATGTAATGCATTTCTCACTTTATTCTATTTTCTTGTACGTACGTGTTTCGGTAGTGAGTGAAATATGCCAGAGCCCATTTCCATCTTATCCTATTCCTCCCCATTCTCCATATCCATTAATATATCCAAAGGTAGGCAGCGTATCCGGGGGCATGCTAAACGGGGGCATTGTCATTCAGGATTGATATTGACATGTATTGCGGATGTCCATGGACTTCAGTATCCACTTACCATCAGGTGGACTGTATGCACGTCTGCCACTTTTTTTCCATAAAGAAAAAAGATTTTTTTTTTGTGTCATGATGTTGCTTAAATAGAAACACTATAACGTCTGAATAACAAACAAATTATGTTATAAAAAAATGTTATTCTTAAAAGATTTCAATAAAATTTCAATATCTGGGTAACTAAAACTATGATTCGTTTTCTCAGATAATGATAGATATCACATATTCACATATTTCTATATTTGCAGAATTCATATTACAGACTTCCAAGACATGTAGTTCCAGTAAATTATAAGCTGAAATTATCTCCTAACATGACCACAAAAACTTACGAAGGAAGTGTAACAATATCTCTTAACATCTTAGAGCCAACTGAAGCCATAACATTACATTCGAATCAGTTGATAATACGTAAGACAATCTTGAATACCAACAATAACCGAAATGTTCCAATCAATTCTAATGAGATGCCCAGCGATAAAAGAGAACTGCTTATTATAAATCTACAAAATAAAGTGCCAATAGGAAGCTATGCACTCTATGTCGAATTTAGAGGGATACTTGACAAAAAGATAATTGGATTCTATGCAAGTACGTTGAAAGATGGCAGGTCAGTATTCAAAGTCAGTATTAAAATATGTAATGTATAATACATAACATTGTAGTATAATACATAACCGTGGTTAAGATGTATCAGCCTATAATGTCCCACTGCAGGGCACAGGACTTCCCCAAGTAAATCGCTGGGGGCCTTCGGGCCGTAATTGACCACGCGGCTCCAGTTCGGATTGGTGGATCACAATACTCCAGATTGTTTTTTATTTCTGGCGCATGCGATTTTCCTTGCGATGTTTTCCCTCACCGCAGAGCTAATGAGATTTAAAAAAAAAACGTACTTACTCAGTGGTAGTACGGATCGAGGATTCGAACTTACGATTATACAAATGGGAGTGGAGTATAAATACCCCCAGGCTATCACCGTTCTCATAACTTAACATGACCGTGGTTATCGGTACAGAATAAACCACTACCCTTGAATGAATATAAAATAATGTCGAGTATTGTAGTGTAGCGTTTGGCCGGCCTGCTTTTAAATAGCACCATCCCATTTCTTCCGATGGGTGTTGTAAAAGGCGACTAGTGTACAGCAATAGAAGTTTTGACGTTCCTGTTGGACAGCCCTTTTCTTTACGTCCCAACCCTTTTGAACTGTTTACAGTTAGAGTGTTTCTCTAACATTAAAAAAATGTTGAATGTGTATACGAGCAAGTATAGACTGTACCTAACTTCAAGTCAGTTCTTCAAACCATGAATTAATAAAATTTTACGAATCTTTTGCTCCAAAAAACTAAAATTATTTTCAAAATTTCAAAGTTTTTGCTAAATTTTCCATAGATATTTGCAAATACGAAGCACAACAATTAGTAGTTTTATCTACATGTAAATATATGTATATATAAGTACCTATATATATTGTGCTCTCTACCTTAAAGGTTTTGACCGAAAAAGCCTGGCTGTAAGCCTAGACATTGCGAAAGCTTTTGACCGGGTATGGCATAAATCGCTGCTTTCCAAGTTACCATCTTTCGGGATACCCGAGGGATTATGCGAATGGGTTGCCAATTTCCTGACTGGACGGAGCATCAGAGTCGTTATCGATGGTAGCTGCTCCGACACCATGTCTATTAACGCTGGCGTCCCGCAAGGCTCCGTGCTGTCTCCAACTCTGTTCCTTCTGCATATCAACGACCTGTTGCAAATTGGTGACATACGTTGCTATGCGCGGATGACAGCACTGGAGACGCCTTGTACAGGGACCGCGCCAACGTCCCTCGAGTCGAAGTGCAAAAGAGTCGCGCCAGGCTTGTGTCTGAAATCGAAGACTCTTTAGATCTAGTCTCGATTTGGGGTTCCCTGAACCTAGAAGACGCAAGTCTGTGCATTCACCGCTAAAAAAAAACCCTTTTGTCGTAGTACCTCGCTTTCAGAGCATACCTCTTAAGATCTCGGAGATTATCGGGATCCTTGGTGTCGACATTTCCAGCAAAGTCGAATTTAGGGGTCATCTGGAAAGTAAGGCCAAAATGGCCTCCAAAAAGCTCGGTGTGCTGAACAGAGCGAAGCGGTACTTCACCTCTGAACAACTTCTAATGCTTTACAAAGCTCAGGTGAGGCCTCATATGGAGTATTGCTCATATCTCTGGGCCGGCGCACCGAATTACCAATGGGTCTACCCATTTGACTCCATCCAACGACGTGCTGTTCGTGTTGTCAACGATTCCACTCTCACTGGCGGTTTAGAACCCCTCAGCGTTCGGAGAGACGTTGCATCTCTCTGTATGTTCTACCGCCTGTACAATGGGGAATGCTCTGAAGAATTGTTCAATATAATTCCCACCTCGGGTTTCTACAACCGCACCTCCCGTCATAGAAGTACGGTCCATCCGCATTTCCTAGATACGGAGGTGTCGCGTACTGTTCGGTCCAAAAAATATTTTATATCGCGAACCCGTTGGCTGTGGAACGAACTGCCTCAAGAGGTCTTCCCATTAAACTATGACATGAGGTTCTTCAAGAAAGCTGCGAATAGGATTTTGCAAGGTCGGCGGCGCGCCCGCATACCCCCTGGTGTTGCAGGTGTCCATGGACGGCGGTAACACTTACCATCACGTGGGACCGCTTGCTCGTCCACCCACTTCTCTATAAATAAAATCCTTGCAAAATCCTATTCACAGCTATTTTATCTAAATAGCGTAAATATTAAATACTTTTACGAATGAAGCAACTCCGTAATTTTTATGTTCCCGCAATCCTATCTACTATCGCCATATAATACTTATAGTCCGGTTATTCTATAAAGGGTTCTGAGAGCGGACATAAAATATTTGACATGTAGGAAAAATCATTTTACAACTCGATAGTCCATTAAGATTTTTTTTTTCTATTTTATTGTGTTATGTTCTGACATAAGAAAGAAACGGTATTTACATAAAATTAATTAATTAATATTAAATACTCTTCCTATGATAACCGGAATATAGGTCAATGGTTTTATGTTTTAAAATTGTGTAAGAAAACTAGACACTGGCAGAATGGGCTAATTGCACCATGCACCATAATTGCATAAAAAACAAGATGAGTGACATTGACAATCAGACATCAGTGACATTTCTCTATATTTGAATGCCTTGTCGATTATTTTAAGACTTATTATCTTTTTGAGTAAACTTGCAGTTTTTATCATATATGTATTATAATAAATATCAAAATTTTATCAAGAATACCCTGTTACTTTTACGATATTGTCAGCGATTCATAGCGACCGATACTATCATGGAAACATTGCCTATAAACGTAACACTTTCAGAAAGGTTGTCTTCCTTAGTTCGTCCAACAAATTACAAATTAAAACTCTATCCTGATCTGGTAACCGGCATGTTTCAAGGAAGCGTTACAATTAATGTTAATGTAAAAGAAGAAAGGAATTATATTAATTTACACTCACAATTTTTGAATATCCATGATGTTAAAGTGTATAAAGTAGACAGTGTTGTCTCCATAACTAAATTTATGACCGTGGAACATTTGGAACAGCTCTTAATATGTTTCAATAATACACTTACTTCAGGAGGTTATCAAATACACATTGATTTCAGTGGTAATCTTACTCATAATATAGTTGGATTTTATTCATCTTCTGTGAAAAATAATGGGTAAATTGCAATATTTCCTATTTTTATCACATTATTGTTAAGTAACTTTTACACATTGTCTTGTGCATAGGGAATGTGTGGCCTTAAAACTTTAAGCTGCTTAAACGGGTTGGCGAGTCCACTCTTAAAGGTTCTGTAGTTTTTCAGGATTTTCTTATCCCTTAGTCGCCTTTTGCTACACCTACGGGAAAGATGGGATGGTGCTATTCTAAAGCTGGTGACATCACATGGCCACTGTATACTAGAGGCACAGGTTATTAATGAGAATTAGGGGCCTCTGTCAGTCAATAAATTCTTATATCACTGCAACCTTTGTTGATCTATTGTGATCACCTTTCTTATAATAATATGTAGTTACCTGCTAGTACCTGTAGGGATCGCAGGATAGATTCAGAAGTGAATTATTGGACCCCTACCAGTTTTAGTATATAAGTGCCTATGTACCATTTGTACATCAAAGGACAATGTAAATGTAGACTATGCAAAATACAGTGCAGAGTGGTTATCATTAACAAACAACAATCAACTTTGTCAACATTGGAATAAAATCAAAAATTTATAATGCACCTACCACTCTTTGAGCATGAAAGCAGACATAGGTGGTAGGTGAGTTGATGAATTTTTGATCTCATTCCAATGTTGACAAAGATTGTGGTTTGTTAATGAAAACCATGCGTGCTGCACTGCACTGGTCTGTGCCAACCCCAATGAGGGGGTCCATTTTCTATACAGTAAACATTCTTTGGAGATAGAACTGCACTAAGTCTGCCCACCAGTGAATGCACAGTTGTTTAGAGGCACTGAAGCTGTCTTAGAGGTGGCTATCAGCTGTTATTGAAACTTGTTGCAACTATGATACAAATTTCGGTTTTTTCAGGGACACCTGCTTCTCTGTCACCTATTAATTTAAAAAAATTGCAGGACCATGGTGGCCAGCAAATTCCAGCCGACATATGCTCGACAGGCATTCCCATGTTTTGATGAGCCAGATTTCAAAGCTACATATGATGTAACATTGGTGAAGCCACCAACTTATGTGGCACTCTCTAATATGAATGTAAGGTCACTTTTATTACATGAAGGTAAACTGTAACTGCATAATCTAAGTGGTTGTAATTATTGTTTTGATAACTTATTGTCCTAGTAACTGTATACATACATCTATGTAGTTATATTATATGTATTAATAAATATTATGCATATAGTATATATATTGTATGCTTTACATACTTTTTATAATGCACAATTTATCTATGTATATTAAATATATGTTGTGAGTAGATATTGTCCTAATATTTAGTGTTTCTTTTATCTGCTTTATTTAAGAGTTGACTGGGAGGTTGCACTAAGCTTATGTAAGTGGATAAAATATGTGCCTTCATTATAGTTATCTAATCAATGGGTCTCAGTATTGTCTATGGATTTATTGGCTTTCATTAAGATTTTCTAATATAAAGTTTCTTTGTATCAAGGTTCTCTTGAAACAGAAACATGTTCTAATGTCTCATTTTCAAGATAAAGCAATGAAATATTTTTTTAAGATTCCACTTAAGTCCCAAAATCCGGGAAGTAAGATACCAACAATAAGGTAGCTTTTCGCAGATGTCAGATATTTGACTGTTAAATAAAATCACCTGTTTTCTGAATCTTACCAACACTTTTTATATATGTACTTTATTTCAATAGTTTATACTGTAGGAACCTTGCCTACACTGTAATTTATTTAATTAGGCAAGCAAACCCGCCGGCCGATAATAAATTTGCTTAGGGAAGGTACGCGCGGTCGCTTGTAGAAGGCGCTTGCGCAGAGCCGAGCAAGCGCCGCGCAGTCGCTACCCATATCCGACCGCGAATGCATGCACATTTTTAACTTCTGTTGTTTATAAATTTATATGCCTCTCCGTAAAGTTTCTTCTAGAGGTTAATTTCTAATACTTCATTTTCCTATCAGTAATATCCTATGTTCAAAATTCATGCTCTTTCTTGTAAAATCTTAATCGGTATTGGAAATCTTGGCATACCTACATAAATAAAGTGTGGTAAATAAGGTGTGGACTTTCACTATTAAAGAAACATAAGTGATCAAGAACCCTGTACCAACACTTTAACACCACAGTAATTATCATTCAGTAATACCCCAGTACTATATTTTATCTAGGTTACATAAATGCTTATAGATCTAGAAAGACTATATATTTTGGTTGATATTTACCTATGATGTCCTACTAAAGGGCACAAACCTTCCCTAGTAAATAATAAGGGTTTTTGGGCCATAATTCACCACGTGGGATCAGTACGGACTGGTGGTTACACAGATAGGCTTCAGATTTTTTAAATGTTTACTGCACGATGTATTCCTTCACCATCAAGCTAATGATATATTTTTTAATGAATTCTAAGTAGATATTCATTGGTACGGGCCAAGGATTTGAACTCACAAATGACAATGGATTGAGGATGCATTGAAAATGGGTACCCCTCCACTATCACCATTCATTTATGTTTAAATCTACAGAAACCCTTTTAACTGTCTTTAAACTTGACTAAACCTCATGATGATTTGTAACTTACTTTCAGGAAATATCAAGAACTCTCGATGAAAAGCAAAATGTTGAATCTGTTACATTTGCCAGAAGCGTTCCTATGTCTACATATTTGGCTTGTTTTGTTGTTTGTGATTTTGACTATAAAGAGGTTGAAATAAATTCCAATAGCATCGGAAATAACTTCAAACTGAGATATTTCGCTCAAAAGAACCAAATGCACACAATTGATTTTGCTCAAGATATTGGGAAGAGAGCCACTGAATACTACATAAAGTATTATCAAGTTCCATTTCCACTGCCTAAATTGGGTAAAGTTTGATTTCACTATTTTATCTTATTTCTTATTCTAAATGTATAAGCTTGATTCCCGTGGGAACTCTATAATGGATCTGGATAAAAAAAGTACTTTAAATGTTAACCTGGCACATGAAGCTATAACTATGCCAAGTTCCGTCCAGTGGTTTTTGCGTGATACACGTTCAGATAGATAGACAAAAATCATGTCATTGTAATGACAGTATTTGTTTACTATCCATATTGATTGTCTGCTACCTTCTCTATGTATAAAAAAAATCCAGTTAGGTTCAGTGCTTCAAAACTTCTTAAACTAATAATGTAATCACAAAGTAGAGGAGTCCCCAACACCAATTTCATTATAGTCACCAGAGAACCTAGATCCCTTTATTTTAGGGTGGCTTAGGTTAAATTTGCTACAATAGATTTGCTGCTTATTTAATTATTTCTACTGTCTATATCTTCCGGTAAATAATAACACAAATTTACAAATATGTATTACAAATGTTTAAATGTTACAAATTTGAAAAAAAATTGAGTACCCTCTTCAAAGTGTTTATTTCTTTATATTTCAGTAAATAATAATAATAATTGTTATTTTTCAGACATGATTGCTATTCCTGACTATGTGTCCGGTGCCACTGAACATTGGGGTCTGATCACGTACAGAGAGACTTCCTTCCTCGTCAATGAAGCTACAGCATCAGCGCAGAACAAAATCAGTGTGGCCAACACAATAGCACATGAACTTGCTCATATGTGGTTTGGAAACTTAGGTGACTTCTTCGTGTTTATTGCTGTGAATGATTGAAATTTTTTTGAAATTGGCGAAGGTGTCAGACATGCATACTGTCCGCCCACGTGATTGTGATCATCATCCACACTCATCAACACCTGTAACACAAGGGGTATACGGGTGTGCTGCCGGCCTAGCAGAATCCTATTCACAGCTTTCTTGAAGAACCCCATGTCGTAGCGAAGTGGGAAAACCTCAGCTGGCAGTTCATTCCACAACTTGCGGTTTCGCAGTATAAAGTGTCTTGATGACTGCACTGTGAGCAGCTAATATTGACATTTACAAACTGTGATGGCGAATGATCAAAATTGGGATATGGATTTTTTTTATGATTCATTATTTATTCATTTTTCGAAAGAATTAAACATGAACAGCATCTCGTAAGAGATATCTTTTTGGACAAAGGACTAAGAAATTATAGCGATAAATGTGAAATATAGCCGATGACGTCACAGTTACGGCTGTATGGATTGCTACTTTTGTCGTAATGTATAAAAAAGTAATGTCACTAAAGATCAAAATAAACTTCGCTGTCACCTGTCATTGAGCTAAACAAACAAACACATAACCTCTATTTGTGAGAATAATCTTTTTGTTGTGAGCTCTGACTGTGGTTTAATTTCTTTCTTTCCGAGCTTGAATTTTTGGTTATTTACGACAATATATATATATTTGTAACCCAATTGTAGTATATATATTATGTATAAACAAAAATTAAAGTTAAAAATCAAGGCCAATACAAGATTACACTAAATTTAAACATATCTAATACTAAACATATTGAGGTGACAGCAATCTGCAGTTACACATTTATCTATTTAACGGGTCTATCCCGGCTAAATCTATCTATGTAACCATGGTTGGTGCAACCCTACCGAAACGTCAATAGATAAATAAAAATCAGGGTGTTAGAAAAATTACACCACCCCATTGTTTTACTTCTTTCTACTTAATTTCCTTCTTACCAGACATATAATTGATTTTCAACATTTACAATCACCGACTTCGGACATTCACAGTAACATGCATTAAATATGTATATTCACACCATTCAAACAAGAAAATTCAAACAATTCACACAATGAACACAGATATTCGCATAGGGTCTTCTAGATGCCCAGATATCATATTATACTAGATTATATGACTACTGTCCGTTTATGTATATTTTAGTGACAATGAAGTGGTGGGACGAGGTTTGGCTGAATGAAGGCTTTGCATCATACATGCAAGTGAAGTCATTGAATGCTCTTGAACCCTCCTGGACTATGGTATATAAATATATTTTCTTTTTTTTTATACTGTATGTATTTTTAACTCGAAACTAATATTGGAATCTAGTGGTATGAAGATTTATTGCAATTTCGTTAGCATGCCCTTGTAAGGGCCTTGTAATAACGTCCTTACGATGTTCGCCGCCGAAGAAGTGATATATAAGAAGAGAGCATAAGGGGCCATCCATAAATTACGTCACATGAATTTCATGATTTTTGGCGTCCCCCCCGTCCTTGTCACAGGTGGTCACATTTGTGTGACCCCCCCCCCCCTGGTGTAACGTCACGTATTTTGCAATTTTAAAATTAGAAATTATTAAATTAAAACAACCTTATAATAATATTGATATAGTTGGTAATATTTTAAAGTTTTTCGTTAGAGTTGAAGTTTAGTTTTAATACTAAAGTATTAATGGAAATACATGTGACGGATAATACATGTGACGTCACGAAGCTTATGACTCGTCCACCCCCCCCCCCCCTTTTCACACGATGTCACACTTTGTTGACCCCCCTCCCTCCCCCTTAACGTGCGACGTAATTTATGGATGACCCCTAGCTTAAGGCGCCCGCGCTGTTTTTGTCACAATGACGCTACGTAGCGTCCCGTAACGCCATCGCTTGTTTACATACCTTTACTTTATACTTATAGTTATTTGATAAGTAAATACAAAAAGTCATTCGCGTCCGATTTTCACGTTTTTGAAATGTACAGAAAAAAATGTTTGTATTTTATTCCTATATAAATGGACGTGTTTAAATTTGTCCGTTTCATCGCGTTGATTTTTTTAAGTGGACAATGTATTTTTTTTTACATTTAACCGCGTTTTATAAAGGTGGGGTCAGTCTCACTCAACATGTATCTAATCACACATCTGTGATGATATTCATCGTTTATTGTACTAGATCTCGAGATACCAGTTACAAGATACCCTTTCGCCTCAATTAAAAAGAAACTATTGTTCTGATTTTGTTACGATTTTGACTTTTGTATAAAGTATTAATTCGGGTCATTTTTAGTATACTATTATTAAATTGGTCCAGTAACTTTGGAAATATAGCACTAGAAGGTTCATATATAAAGATTGAATCAATTACAAAGTTTTCCTTTCAGTTGGACCAATTCCTAACAAAGACTTTACACTCAGTACTGTTGATTGACGCCAAACTTTCCAGTCACCCCATAGTGCAGACCGTAGCCACACCCGACCAAATAACTGCCATTTTCGACTCTATATCCTATAATAAAGTAAGTATTCATAATTTTCTAATTTAACGGTTTCACTGTTTCGTGATTGTTCTTTCGTTATATTTGCGGTCAGTATTAATTTAGACAGATGAACTGACGACAAAAACCTATCATTTTTGTATTAATTAATGAATTATACTCTCTACAGAAGCATTTTTAATAATATTTGTTTTTTTGGATATCAATGAATATACAATATAACCAATAGTTACGATGTGGGGCTCCCCAACTAATTTATTATGTGTCTGGAACTTATCGCTCTTTATATTCAAGATGACTTAGATTCAGTTCCCAATTTGTCTAATTCCCAATGGAGAAAAAACATGCAATTTTTTTATATATTTAAAACCCTCTTTTTAATTTATATTATTTTAAATTATATTTATAGTGAAGTGTAGGCTTTCTCGGCCGGTGTCCATATTAATTGAATCTTCTGGAATCTCTTCTCTTTCTTCCAAAGAAAGAAGAGAAGAAGAAAGGACTTTGAAAGAAAGAGAAGAGATTCCAGAAGACCTCGGCCACGTAGCCCGGAAGATTCAATTAATAAATTATATTTATTTCAATTTATTCTTAAAAACTTTACTTCGTTTTATTTTATTTATTTCAACCATAAAATGTACTGATGTCATATAGGTATGCAATTTGGAAATTTGTCGAAACAAATGCTTGCCGAATCGAAAATTCAGTAAATGTGAATTGATCAATGCATATCAGAAAATTGATTAATGTTTATCAACTTCTTCGTTTGAATTCCATAGATTTGTTTCTAGAAGAACTTATTCCCAAATTATTTTCCTTATTTTTCATTATCTTATTACTTAATATTTTCTTAGGTTTTCGCGATTACTATACATATTATTACTTCCTTAGATTTTTCTGTATGTATATACAGTAGCGGCCAATAAGATTGCAACATTTACTTTTTCGTCTATAACTTTGTTTATATATCAGCTAATTGAACAAAATTTTCGTCGTATACGCATGGCATAATAACGCATTGATTCCATAAAAAATTAACCGAATATGCTACATCACCAACATATTATAGAAAGAAATTTTTTTTTTTTTAAAAACGCACAAATTGGTTGTTTATTTCGAAGTCATATAACTACAGATGTATACGTGGAATGTTTACATAATTGATAGGGTACATTTCTAGGTACTAATACTTGGTGGGATAGCCCTTGTTGTCGATAACGGCCTGACACCGACGAGGCATGGAGTCGATGAGCGCCTCAATGTAGGACATCGGTATGGTCCTCCACGCTTCAGCAAGTTGCTCGAACTTTTCGGTCCCATTCTTCGCAGTTACGCCCTTCAACTTCCTCTCGAGGTAGTCCCACATCGGTTCGATGGTGTTGAGGTCGGGAGATTGACTCGGCCAGTCGAGGAGCGTCACGTGTCGGGCTCGAAACCAGTCTTGCACGCTCTTCGAACGATGCTTCGGGTCGTTGTCCTGCTGGAAGATGAGCGACCGGCCGATGGATGTCCGAGCAAATGGAAGCATGGTGTTTTCCAAGATGTCCTGATACTGAACGCGCTCCAGGTGACCTTCCACGCGACGTAGAGGGCCCATGCCATGGCCCGAAAAACACCCCCATACCATGACGGAGCCTCCACCATGCTTCACTGTGGGTGTCTGGTACTTGTAGTCGTACCTTTGACCCACGGGACGCCTCACGTACTTGACACCATCGCTTCCAAACAGGTTGTACTTACTTTCGTCGGACCACAGCACTGGGGACCAATCCTCGCGTGTCCAGGTTAGATGATCTCGCGCCCACTGCACTCGCGCTGCTCAGTTCTTGGCGCTGACAAGCGGTTTTTTAGCGGGACGCCTTCCATGCAGTTCGGTCTGCTGCAGACGACGCCTTATAGTGCGAATTGACGGAACAGGGCAATCTGGAGAAGCGACAAGTGGCAAAATATCGGCTGCAGTCCGACGGGGATTTTCACGGGAAGCCCGGATTATGTTACGATCCATGGCTCTGGAAGTAATACGAGGTCTTCCCGAAGAGGTCTTCACGACGCACCACCACGAAGTTGGAATCGTTGAAGGACGCGACAAATAGTGGATTTGTTGACGTCAAATTGGTCCGCGAGCTGACTCAACGTACGCCCTTGTTCACGACCTCGAACGATGTGGTGTATCTGCACCGCAGTTAAGTTTGGCTTGCTTCGAATCTTCCCCATGACGTAAACAAGTGTTTATGAACGTTTATTTGTGGTAAGAAAATTGTAGACACGTCTGGTAGGTTCGAATGGCATCGAGCGAATAACATGCGGTGGCGCGTAAACAACCAAATAGGCTACTGCGCACAAACTGCGCAGTATTTTGCATGTTCCGCACGGATGGCACATTCACACATGTCCATAGTTCCTCGTGTCAAAATTGTGCTCGAATTCACACATTCGCGCGGAAGTTATGTAAAAAAATGTAAAAGTTGCAATCATTTTGGCCGCTACTGTATGTATATCCGCTGGATGCAGGTCGCTGCCGATAGGTCTAAATGGCGGACAATGGGGGAGGCCTATGTCCAGCAGTGGACGTCCAAGGGCTGAAATGATGATGATATATGTATCTATATATTTATTGCACCATCTACCTCTATTTTTTCCATTCTTCCATTCCATTCTGCGATTTCTTCCAGGTAACCTTGGGGTAGCCCCAGGTTACCTGGAAGAAATCGCTTTAGCGATAAGGCCGCCGGTTGTACTTCAAATTTCTTGTACTTTGTATTTCTCCGTATATTTTGGGTATACAATAAAGTGTATCTATCTTTATAATTATTTCCAGGGGGCGTCAGTGCTACGAATGCTAGAGGGATTCATCGGCGAGGAAAATTTCCGCCGTGGAGTATCAGACTATCTAAAGAAACACCAATTTGGAAACACCATAACACAAGACTTACTTTCATCACTAGAACCATATTTCAGGAAGGACAACCCTACATTGGATATTTCGTAAGCATTTGTAACACAATAACACAACACCTTATGTTGTATTTTAAGTATAGGAACATTATAATTTCAATTTAAGAATATTGATTGAATGAAAGGATGTATCTTATGTTGGAGATTCTTTTGTAAATGGATAGAGAAATTTTCTTAATATCGAACAAACTTTATATCGAATAACAAAGCGGTTACGATAAGCCCTGAAGGACCTCTAAAAGAGTGGACTCGCCAATTCGCGTGGCGAGTCCACTGCTTTAGAGCACAAGACAATGTGCATGAGGAGGCATATCTCCAGCAGTAGATATTAAAAGGGATATTATAGTTATGATTATTTAGATAAAATTGATACATGTTTCATCAATTTAAATCTACATATATACTTTAAGTTATACCACTCGTGGTGGAGTAAGTTTAAAAGTGAAACCCATTCTGCATCAATAAATTACGTCACACAAATTTCGTGGTTTTTAGAAACCCCAATTATGTCACAAGTGACATAGGGGTACCTTCATTTAATATAACTGATATTAACTATGTATATTTGACTGGACATAATACAAGGACACGATAGGTAAGCACCGGCACAACCGGCTTGATAACCGGCACACTAACTCACTACACACTCACTACACACACACACACACAAACTAACACAACATACAATAACCGGCATAACCATTGATAAGCCGCACTACCGCCCATTCTCTAGTTTACAAATTATACGTAATTTACAGACCTCAATATACACCACAGTAGTGACCTCGCATCTTTTGCAACTTTTATTTTAAAGTTAATTTTGATTAAAACACTATTGCCAGTATTACTTTTTATTTTATAATCTTTTCAAATGTATAACTAAATAAAAAAAATGGTTAAAAATCAAATTACAATTTAAAACAAAGAAATTTTTCTTACATTTTCATTGGCTGTTGTTAAATCATCATGACGTGTCAATGTCCAATTCTTTTATAGTGTAAATGTGACATCACAAAAGTGACTCTCCTCTCACTCTGTCACAGTTTGTGGAACCTCTGCCTCCCCATTAACGTGTGACGTAATTTATGATTGTAGGCATATAATGGACACGTGGACACGGCAAGCAGGCTACCCGGTGGTGCGCGTCGCTCGGGCTGGCGAGCCCCATTCTTACGTTCTCACGCAGTCGCGATTCCTCCTCGATCCTAAAGCCACGTATAAGAACGACTCGCCTTTTGAGTAAGTATTAAATCATTTTTATGACTTGGTACATTTCATTGGTACAGGATACCAAAGGTTCATTAACAAAACTCTGATCCAACATCACAGCACCTCTGAGACTGCCGGTTCAACTCGCTGATTGCGTTAGAATTTATCGGATATTTTCAAGTAAATCCTTTCTTAAGATATACGATATACTAGTAGTAGAAGGGTATAAGTCTAAGAGCCGGTTGCATGATTTCTATTTTTTAGATTTTTTTATTTACGTCAAAAGAATGAACTTTTGCATTTTTTCCTTTTATACAAAAACTAATGATCCTTCTAAGAATCGTAAATCGAAGCGCTCGCATCGTATATGTTTTTGAGAAGGAATTGATTCTGTCGCTTATGGACGGACATTCGCGATGCATGCCAACATCGGCAAAGAATAACAAACGTTGGCACAACCCCAAACGTGACGTCTAGCTTTGTAAATTTGAGAGTCGATAATGAAAAGGGATTGAATAGGATGGCGAACGCGGAGTATAACGGGAGGAGTTTTCCTCCCCATTGCACTACCTCCTGTGATGGGATGCAGAGTACAGAATATACTGGTACGATGAGCATCCTTTATCCCATTACCATTCACTTCCACTTATCACCATTCCCACTTACCACCAAGTGGACTGAGTCCTTGTCTGCCACCTTGTTTCTCTATAAAAAAAACAATTGAAGCTTTATCAAACTTGTAGGATGCCCTTTAACTACACATGATAAATATATATATATTTTTTATGGTTATGATGTTTCGTTTCAGCTACCGTTGGTACATACCGGTTACGTACAAAACTAATAAAGGAGAAAACGGGAATATTTTGTGGTTCCCGAACGATCAAGATAGTGGTAAGTGATTTGTACGTTTTCTTAAGCACATGTACACTTCTCGGCCGAAAGTAATACACATCGGCCTTTAGAAAGAGACTATCGGTTAGCTTTGGTTTTGTCTCTGTAGTGTGCCGTTACGTTACCGACAGAGACGACGCTCTACAAAACTGAGCGAGCCGATCATAGTCGATGTGTATTACTTTCGGCCGGGATGTGTACTATATTTTTTTAACTTTCTACATGGTTTGGCGACGCACACACGCTTATACTCAAACGCATTGCACGAAAAATCCTTCCTACCCGCCCCCATACTTCCACCGCAAAAGAGACTGACGTCACGCGATTTAAATACCGCGATTTTGGCTAAACTTCTCACGTGGACTAATTCACGAGTGTTCCCGCTATCCAATAAAGTACAATGGTGCCGTGTAAGTGCCGGTGACATAAGGATAAGCAGGCTTGACTGATCCAGCGCCTCCAAGTTTCTAACAAGGTCAGTGTTCCTATCCTAATCAACACATTTTACACACCACTACATATAAGTGACAATGTTTTTATATCTTTTTTGACGATAATCTTGGGATCTATGGACCCAATTTTCTTACGGTTTTACAACAGTATCCACACACTGTTGGGTATTGAATTTATTCCGAAATAGCCAAACTGGACAATTTTAGTATTGTATTTATTCCGAAATAGCAAACTGGGCAATTTTACAGATATTGTAATTAGATGATCAAAGGGGTTGTATTATTTTGATACAGTCACGTCACGTAGCGACATTTTTGTTAACTGCAGACAATCTGCAGAATGGAAACACCATAAATACTGCTAAATTACAGAAACTCCATTAGGACGAAACGTTAGACATAGAATTAAACAGAATAGAGATAGAATCAGACTCATTCATCGCACCTTACAAATTATAATTGAATGTTTGCATTGTTTCAGTAAAAATAACACTAAAGGAAGGCGAGAACTGGTTGAAAATAAATAATAACCAAGTCGGTTACTACAGAGTGAACTATCCACTTGACATGTGGGAGAATCTCATTCAGCAATTGAGAAGTGGATCCCGACAGGTGAGCATGCATATAATCTGATAGGGGGTCATTACATACCTTTTGCTCTAACTAAATAATCCTGTTCTAAGTAATAATTTATTAAATGTGTTTGAGATTTAATTGATCTATGCACAGAAGTAAAAGTATTTAGTGTAATAGTAATTTTTAAACGTTAATTCAACACCACGCTTTCAATTTCTCCTCTCAGTCTCTCTCTCTCACGCAATAACTACTGGACAGAATTTAATGAAACTTGGTATAGTTAGTTATAGCTTATGACTTGGGTTAACATTTAGGGTATATTTTATCCCTATCCGTTAAAGAGTTCCTGTCGAATTCATGTAATCACAGAATTTAATGAATGTTCACAGCTCACGATATCAGACAGAGCTCACCTGTTAAATGACGTGTTCGCACTGGCCGAGGCTCGTGCCTTACCGTACGAATTGGCGTTGAATCTCACCACATACCTCACCAATGAGGTGGATTTTGTGCCTTGGAGAGCCGCGGCGACTATATACTCAGACCTGAGTGGAAAGCTTCAGCACACATCAGCGCGCGACGACCTGGAGGTAAGTGCTGGACTGAAACGAGTTTAATATCTCAACAAAGCAATTTAATTTCGTACCATGTAGTTTTACAATAAACATTTCTAGTAAAAACAGAAATTGCTTCATATGCGTACAGGTGGAGAGTGCCCACAGTCGCTGGGCGCACTCGACTGGCCACGTTCTCGCAGAAGACTACCTTCAAATGTACTGCATTTCCCACGCTATTCTATTCCCCAAATGTACGTGTGTGTTTCAGTAGTGAGTGATATATGCCAGAGCCCATTCCCATCCTATCATATCCCTCTCCATTTTCCCATTCCATTCCTTAATCTCCAAAGTTAGACAGCGCTTCCAGAGGCGCGCCAACGTTTGTCATTCTAGATTGATGTTGACATATATCGCGGATGTCTCTGGACAACAGTATCCACGTACCATGAGGGGGACTGTATGCTCATCTGGCACCTTCATTCTAAAAATATCCTATTAAATCAGGTCAGTTGGCAAATATAGGGTTAGCAACAATGATGCTATTTTTTTAAAAAAAAAGCATACGTGAATCAAACTTAAGGGTCGCTATCTACATTTTGTTGAGTGTATACAATATTGTCAGTTATTACTTTGACGGCTTTTAAGGCACTGGACTTGTTAACGCCATTGTAATTTAAGTCGTTGTAAATTAATTATAAGTACGCTAATCACTTCAATTACTACTAATTTTTACTTATAATAAATATTTGTATTGCAGAAATACATGCAACGCTTAGTGGAACCATTGTATTCAAAACAAAGCTGGGATAGAACTAAATATACTGTGATAACAGGGTAAGATGATTTGATATTTATTTAGGATTAAATGAAACTGATTTATATGTGCCCTTCAAAATTTTGAAGACCAAATAAAATCCACTAATTCGTGGATGTTATTTTTTATTATTTTTATTTAATTTTTATTTTCAATTTTGTAACATATTGAATGTTTGGGTTTTTGTTGACCACACAATCTTTGTTTAAATAATATAATTCAATGCTATATTTTCCCTCTAAGGAGGTTTCATGTCACAATCCACCACACGGGCTCAGTGCTGATTGTGAATACATCTCGAATTTCTTTTTATTCTCGGGTATGCGAGTTTCCTCGCGATATTCCCTTCAACGCTTTACATGTACCTACTAATTTAGCATTGCTTGGTGCCATGTAAAACGTTTATTAAAACACTTTGCACCATACAGACAGCCCATGATAATGTTGTGCGCTTCAACGTTGTATTTTAGTTTTTGACATTTCTTAAACATAGGACTATTTACGTTTGCAATTCTGCAATTATATGCATATCACTGTGTGTTGTTTCAAACGAATCAAACGCGAAGTTACTCAACATGGGCCCACCGTAAATTAGAAGCGCTATTTTGAAAGATATTGTAGATATTATGTCATTTTCTTTCAGTCTCCTAAGAACTCAGATATTGTCTCTAGCAACTCGTTGCGGTTTGTCCGATGCTGTGAACAAAGTGAGGAGTTTGTTCGTAACGTGGCTCGATGCTTATGCAACCAGCACTGCGGTGGACATAGAACCAGATTTGAGAGACCTCGTATATTATCACGGTCAGCTCACGCTATACTCTGGTCAAGTTAAGAAAAAAATTGTCATCACTAGATCAGTCACGTGATTTCACCTATTGACCAATTACGAGAGGAAGCGTTCCTCGGTTGACAAATTAACGCTGTATTATGCTACATTGTATTGATGACGTTACTTTTTTCTTGCGGTGAATAGAGTATAGCCTCATATATCTTTTAACCGACTCACCTGACACACTAGATGCGTCTTCGAATGTCTTAGAGCGAAAAATGACGCACCTGGCGCATATATTTTTTTTTTATAGAAAGAAGGCGGCAGACATTCCTCAGAGCTTGTGGTAATGCCTTTGTTATCCCTTAAGGTACAATTCCGAACTCGACCGAAGACTGCAAACGGCAGCAGCAAACAACAGCAAACGACAAACAATAGTGCCGTGGCGCCACGCCACGGTGACGCTGCATTCCCAACACGATTCATAGAAAACCATAAAAACCAGTAGTGTCGCTTCTGCTGCCGCCGCTGCTGCCGTTTGCAGTCTGCGGTCAAGTTCGGAATGGGGATGGGCCAATTTTTCTAACACCCTGAGTTTTGTGTATTTTTATCTAACGTAGACCAATATTGATTGAACGACAAAGTAGCAGTGTTAGAAAGACGATAATCACATTATAGACGAGTTATAACATTTTAAAGTCTTCATTTATTAAAAGTAACGTGACGTCACAGTAACGGCTACATGGATTAGACTTGTCACTGGTCTTCATGTACTCTACAATCATACATGTATCATGTAACATTAATTCTGTAGTTTCGAATGCAATATTGTCAAAAATAACCAGAAATTCAAGCTCAGTAAGAAAGAAAGGAAGCCGTAGTTAGTTCATTACAAGGATATTATTGCCACAAATAGAGACGTGTTTAGCTCGATAACAGGTGACTGAAGTTTATTTTAATCTGTGGTGACATTACTCTTCTTTTATATTTATTTATTTACTCTTTATGCACTATATTGTACAGAGACGGACTTAATGCCTTAAGGCATTCTCTACCAGTCGACAGTTGGTTAAATGTGAAAAATTTCAGCAGGTGCAGAAGAACTCAAATAGTAAAGCTTAATTCACCTCTATAAATAACAATAATAATATAATAATACATTGATAATATAGTTATATGATAAAACATATAAATATACATACTAAAAATAGATATTAAATATATACACCATACATATGAATAGGATAATATAAATATACCTAATACTTATAATATATACATACAATTAATTTAAATATAGAAAAAAAAGGAGAAGAATGCCATTAGCTCTGTGAATTACAGAGGCAGTGTCCCCAAAGCTTCCTCTTGAGGCTGTTTTTATTAGTAGCCTTCCTTATGTCAGTGGGGAGCGAGTTCCAGAGTCGTGACTGCCTGAGCGGCGAAGGAATTAGTCATGAAACCAGTGCGATGAGAAGAGACATAGAGTGTGGAGTTTAATTATACATTATGACAAAAGTAGCAATTTTTACAGCCGTAACTGTGACGTCATCGCCTATTTTTCTCATTTTTTGCTATAATTTCCTAGTCCTTCGTCCATAAAAAAACTCATACGAGATGGTTGTACATATCAATTCTTTCTAAAAGATAATAAATAGTGAATGAATCATTAAAACATTTGGCTCATCTCCATTGTAGCTTTAGTCGGCTTTAACGACACCCAAGGGAAGATATGGGGTAGTGTAGAATACTAAAGCCGACCGAGACCATATGGCCGGCTAAAACTTACGTACATTATAGGGAGGGAAATTTTGTAAATTTTACGCGTTCTGTGAGTGTGCAGTAATATGTCCAATCGAGTGCGCCCAGCGGTTGCGGGATTGTACACACAGCGTGCATACACACCCTGTACATAGACACATTGCAATATTGGTACCTACATTTTTGTTCATTATTTACAATTGTTAATGTGTTATTGTTTGCAGGCATGAAGTCGGCTTCTGAATCGGAGTGGGATAAACTATGGCAGATATACTTGAAGGAAACCGATGCGCAAGAGCAGGCCAAGCTTCGGAGAGCGCTAGCGGCACCAACCGACACTGCCATCCTTTCAAGGTAATTATTATGAACCGTGAAGTTAGTTTAACTTTACCTTAGTCTGCATCCTTATTTATCACTTTTTACTCTTTTTTACACACACTAATAATGTATTGTAATTAGAGTAATATTTGTATTCAATTGTCTTATTATTTTATAACTACTCGTTTCGCGCTCACTATTATTATTTTTATTATACCTACCTAATTTTATGTACATAATTCTAAATAATACTATAGTGCGTCTTACTTACTATAAATACATTGCTAGTAATCTGTAACAAGGAAGAGGGTGATACAATGAAACATCTTCTGAGTAACGTTCTCGTATTGTTTAAAATTATTATGTTGTATCATTGTTAGTTGTTCTAATAAAGAAAATAAAGTAAAATAATTATTGAGGATTAGGGGCTCTGCGAGTCAATACAATCTCGTGTCACTGTGACCATTGTTGATCTATCATGATGATCGACTCCTTATAGTTCGTTGCCATACTGATCCGTCTCAATAAAAAAATCCGTATATAGTCTGTTCGAATTCAATTTTCCGAAAACAAAATCAATTCATAGAAATATCATAACATCTTTAAATCTACGGCAAACTTACAATCTCGATTAAACAAATTATGTAAACAATTATTACCTCACTATTATATTTAAGAACGTGTCAGTTACCTTAGACCGCCATATTTGTTTACATTTTTGACAAATTGGATTGGAATCAGCTATAGAGATATTGATATTTTTTCATCAGGTATCTAACACTCGCGTGGGACGAAACTAAAATCCGTAGCCAAGACTACTTAACAGTTTTACAAATGATAAGCGACAACACGTCGGGCACCGATATAGTGTGGGATCACGTGCGAACCCGGTGGCCTCAATTAGTGGACAGGTTCACTCTAAACAGCCGGTACCTCGGAGGCCTCGTACCGTCGGTCACTGACTCGTTCAACACCGACGCGAAACTTAAAGAGGTATATGTTTTAGTGTCCTAAATATGCTATTATAAAAATATATATTTATAGTTAGAGCGGTGATAACCTAGAGATATCTATACTTGATCGCATTCGTGTGGTCGTGAGTTCAAATGCTTGGCCCGTACCACTGGGCTTCTATTGAAGTACGGATTTCTAAAAATGTCACTAGGCCGCAAGGGAAGACATCGTGAGGAAACCCGCATGATTCAGAAATAAAAACTAATCTGGAGTTTGTGATCCACCAATCCGCACTGGCCTCGCGTGGTGGATTACAGCCCGAAACCCCCCGGTGATTTACTAGGGGAAGCCTGTGCCCTGCAGTGGGACGTTATAGGCTGATACAAGTACGTTGCTTAACATCTAATAGAAAATATTAGTATAATATGTATAAGAATTTGCACGCCGATGAGGCAGAGTATGCATGGACATGATTAATTAATATATGAAATCTTTTGTAACCCGTACTTCAGCAAATAAATAAAGAATCTGTATATTTATTTACACTAATATATATTCTACGTTTATTTACTCGCCCACCACTTTATGTACTGCATAGCCCAAAGGTTGACTGGGAGATAATGATGTAAGGAGATAATGATAATGATGTAAGTCCGCCTTTTGTACAATAAAGAGCAAGTGTCTTTGTCAAGGTTGTCTAGAAGAAATATTGAAAATATCAAGCAATCAGACCGCCTGGTTGTACCCGTATTGTCTTCTTATAACATTGTTCCTTCATTTTGTCATTAAAGTAAATAGAGTTTTTTTTAAATTTGAATCTAAATTTAAAGTGGTATGTTTTGGACCAAAGACGCAAAACTTATCGAGGTACCGTACTACAATCTGTTCGCGTTAAGAATGCTGAGATGCATCACTAGTAAAGGCATGTTTACACTAATTTCCTATATTTATACATAGTAGTGACGACCGGGTGTTTTCTTTTACCGGACGCTTTCATTGCGTCTGTAATTCATTCATTCTGTCTTGTGGAAACAATCTATAATTACGTGTGCTATGGACTGAAGCAGTCAGTCAGTGGTGCTTGAAGATGTTCCCCGGTAGCTGAAGAGCGTGTATGGTATGGTGGTGAGCCTTCGGAGATGCATAGGTCTATGCATCTTGATATAGATCCAGCAGTGGAGGGACATAGGCTGATAGTTTGGTGCTGTACAGTTACCCTGATATATAACAGTAATTAATAAAGAAATTATTATATGTACAGATGGAGGCGTTTTTCAAGCAATACCCCGAAGCAGGCGCCGGTGAGACGGCGCGGCGACGTGCGCTAGAAACCGTTCACAACAACATACTCTGGACGCAAACGCAACTACCGTCCGTTGCCGCATGGCTAAAAACTCAACATTTATAAACTTTTATCATTAAGTTGAATGTAATTTTATACCATAAATATACTATGTACTTATGAAAATAGTATTATTTTAGAAAATAATAAAAACCACCAACAACATGTCTATTATGTTGGAAACAAACGCAACAAACAAAAAACTTATAGATTTTTATACGCATTTAATTTAATTTTAAATGTTTGTGTAATAAATACCATTGCCAGATGTATAATTGCTATTCCCGAGGTCCGTTCGTTTCACCGGGTAACCTAATAAAGGCGCGTATAGACATCACGAGGCAGCCGCGAACGGTTCGCCACACGTGCTTCAGGCTGTGTGGACGTGGGTGCTCATTGTGATCATTCGCCGCATACGCACGTTGCGAGCAGATTCATGCCCTGCCTCAGATGCAAGCAGCGTGGTTGTTTGTGTGCTCACCCTGAGCATGTGCCGTTCGGACGGATGCATTTTTGTACGTCGCATGCCTCAGGCTGAGGCATGTGTGGCGAACCATTCGCGACTCATGCCTCGTGATGTCTATACGCGCCTTAGTAAAGACGTGGGAGCCCTTAGGCTCGTTGCCTAAGGGCTTTTTTTAGGTGTTTTTCTTTTTTTTTCTGGTTGTGTGTCTTCTGCGCTCGCCCTAAATTAAGGCCACAAGAATTTAGGCAATTGAAAAAATAAATATGTATAATTTTGGGTAATCGTAAAATAAAATCCATAAAAAAATAATTAGGTAGTTTACCGTCCGCAACAAAGCAAACGTAGAACTTTGATGTATGCCTACCTATGCAAACTATTTCCTTAGTTTTTATAAATCTATATTTCTCATATTAATTCTGACATCTGGGGAACGGGACGCTAATGTTGGTTCTAGTTTCTAAGATATTTTTTTTATTGCTTTACATAATCTTGAAATAATTAAATTATAACTTAGAAATTTTTACCTACAATAAGTACCTACACCTACAATAAGTTTTTACCTAGGTAAAGACAATAAGTCCATACCGACCGGTCCGTTTGCTCAGATAAAATAATAATTTACGATTTGTCATAATGCTGACAAAATGTTAACTGCAATCTAATAATTAGCCTAATGTGAACGTTGGTTTAATCTCAATAAGCGTTTACTTAAATAACAATAATCCAATGAGGTGACAAAAGCATTATATGTGGTGTCGGCTGACTTTAGCATAGCATCACCCTATATCAGGGCGTCGTAAAAGGTGTTTTTATAACATTAGTCAAGTCCGATATTTGCCAAAACGGTAATTCGTCTAATTATGAAATTAGTCAATCAATCATTACATTAGTGAAACCCTTAAAAATGTTAGCAAGCTCCCTGATTGACTACTTTTGGAGATGTAGGAATATATTTGGAGAAAGGGTTGGGACAATGGGGAGGGATAGGATGGGGTGGTAATGGGCTTTGACATATCTCACTCACTACCGAAACGCAATAAAATAAATATAAAATACAGAAATATACTGTACTGTTATATATACATACATACATGCGTATAAATCTACACATAGTATCTGCAGTGGTAGTTTAGTGCCTGTAGAAATACCATCGGTGACCATATACCATCATGTGGCCCGCCCGCTCGTCTGCCATCTATTCTATAAAAGAAAACCTACTATATTTTCGTTATAGTTTAGTATTTTTCCTGCCCTCAACCAAATTCACTCTTTCAGAACCCGATGTCGTCCATAAAATTCTTTTTGTCAATTTTGTTTTCAAAACAACAACCGATTCGAGATTCCAATTTAAACTGGATCAACCGTAATTTATTTACCTACTCTACAGCCAGTACAATAATACCTTATTCATCATTGCGTCTCCGTATCTACAGAATAAAAACATCTGAATAAGACCCGATCCCATATTCATATTATACAGAAGAAGACACGCAAGTTGAATAATGCGCAAATCGTCCTGCAACAACGATTCACATTACAAACTTCAGAGCAAGGCCAGTCGCTTGTAAACTTATCTATTTTGCCGTCTGTACTACTTAGATTATACACATTTCTCGTAGTCTCGTCTCACTGATGAAAAAGACACGTTATTACGTCTGATCATTGGACTTTGTATTAATTAAAATGAGACAATCTCAATTGGTCGCCCGCCGTTATGATTCGATTCAATCTAGACAAGATTAAATTTATTTCTTATTGACTGAAATGTCACCGCCACAAGTACATAAAGTTTGACTTACCCAGACAAAGTAAACTGCCAGTATTCTTATAACTTCCACAGTATCTTGTCTAAGTAAAGCCTGACCAGAAAAATAAAAACTTGCTGTGGGGCGCCACATTGCGCTTTTTTCATTGCTGGTTAGGGTTGTCAGTAGAAGAGTTTATGCATCATGGCTTCCTTTTTATTTCTTTTTATTTTTTTTTATTTTATTTCCTTGGTCAGGCTATACAATATTATATTGAAATTATTTAAGTTAACTTTTTAATACAATGAATGCATTTCGTCAAGCTCGGCCACAGTCATATTAATGTAATCAAATACTTTCTCAATTTACTGATAAGTATCATTGTAATATCACCCATAAGTTTGAGCTGTCAACTATTAATTAAAATGTAAATAATATCATTGTAGGTACACTATTTATTTGATGTGTTGATGAGACACACGTCTCCTTTTACATGTAATCAATAAAAACAAACGTTAAACTGCGAGCAGATTATTAACACTTGCAATATTTCTCACAAGGAAGAAAACATTAGAAACTTTTATTTATAGTAAATGAAATCTTTATTTAAAAGTAGCCATAAACATCATATATATTAAGTACATAAGAAAATACATGGATATTAAGAATATTTATAATATACATACGTGTTTTTTATGGAGATTTCTAATAATCTACCAGCTGAATCCCAAAAAAAATCTATATAAAGCAAACGATATGCTCATGAATAAGCTTCATGTAATTTTTCTACTTATGTGTGCTTTGAATAGAATAATCACCCACTGTTATATCGTCTTCGGAAATAAATAAAATAATTAAATAAACATATTTTTTTCTAAAATGTACGGAATAGTGAAACCTATCTCTCCGACCGGCGCGCGCGGCGCGGGCGGCGCCTGTCACTTGAGTTTTTTGTCATTTACTTTATTTTACACATAATAATACCTACACCTATAAATCAGCACGAGCAAGTATTTTACTACAATAATCGAAAACAAGAATACAAAGATGAGTATCAATCGAGATCTCCAAAAAAAATTTACCATCCTGAAGATTGCCAACCGTTACTTGAACGGCCCAAGCTAGAACCACCCCCCCATCCACCACTAGAACTGCCGGCCCAACCACTGTCAGAGCCAAATGAACTTCTGCCTAATCCACCGTTTGATCCATATCCGCTTCTTGCGCTTCCAACCCCTTGGGAGCCGCCCCATCCTCCACTTCTTGAGCTAGCAAGTCCTTGCGATCCACCCCATCCGCCACCCGAATAGCCTCCATAACCACCGCCGGAACGACCCAAACCGCCTCCAGACCCACTCCAACCGCCGACAGATGAACGTGCAACACCGACGGATGGTAGTCCCCCGCCGAAACCACCACCACCACTTCCTTGCCAACCGCTACCACCTGCAATTATAGAAGTAATTCTTTGGATAGAATTGTCAATTATAAGTAAATAATAATAACAATAATAATACTAATAATAAATACTCTTTATTGCATACAAATAGTTATTACATGTGTACAAATAATAAATGACCAGAATACAATAGGCGACCTTAATAGCTAAGGCGATCTCTCTCAGACAACCTTGGAATAGAAAAAAATAAAAGGGTTATAGGTAGCGCAAAATGATTGAAATTTACAGAATGAATTATGTTCAATATATACCCACCGACTATATCGATAATAAATATAATATAATAAATACTTATAATAATAAATAACTTAATAATATATAAATACATACATACATATCTATATCTGCATTCAATATAAATTTGTGAATAAGAATCAATGTTGACAAGGATAGAAAAATAAGACGGAATTGTAATCTCCAAGGGATGAAATAGAACAGGTTAGAAACAAAATGTTAGTGAGAGGAAATTATTTGATAATGAAAGAAAATAGAAAACTAAAGAAACTAACTAATGAAAACTTACTAATAGAATAATGATGATTAAATAATGATTTATAACTTGGCTTTTAAAACTAGTCAGCGACAGGTAAGGTAAGGTAAACAGGTAAGGAATTCCAAAGCCTAATAGCCTGCACATTGAAAGATTTGGTAAAGAAATTTAAAGAATTACTTCAAATTTGAAGAAAATTATTTAAAATACCTGGCGAACGTGTTTCTCTGCTCGCCACCGCTTCTGACACAAGTGCCATGACAACCAAACTGACTGGAAGCACCGCTATCTTCAGCTGTTTTTAATATAGTGTTGAAAATTAAATTAAAAACTTAAATTAGTATTATAACATTTTTTTTATGTATTTCGACTAATCTATTTTTGGCCTATAATATAACAGACAATGCGTACATCCATCACTCAAATCAGTATATCGATATATCCTTTAGGGATTTTTTTCTAATCTTGTTTCTAATAACGCGCGCTCGACATTTCCCTTCACCAGCGAGCAACAATGTGAAAAACCGGTACCTTTTTTTTTATAGACTAGTGGGCGGACGAGCAAGCGGTCGCACGTGATGGTAAATGTTACCGCCGCCCATGGACACCTCCAACACTAGGGGGTACGCGGGCACGCCGCCGACCTTGCAAAATCCTATTCACAGCTCTCTTGAAGAACCCCATATCGTAGCTTAATGGGAAGACCTCTTGAGGCAGTTCGTTCCACAGCCTACGGGTTCGCGGTATAAAATAATTTTTGGAGCGAACAGTGCGCTACACCTCCGTATCGAGGAAATGCGGATGGACCGCACTTCTGTGACGGGAGGTACGTAAATTCAGAAAACTACGATAAGGCTATATAATATATGTAGACGTATGGATCTACCCGATCCTACCTCATGTTAGATACGGTTAATATTTATTGCGGCGATTGAAATTATTCACTTATTCATTTTATTCCTTAATTCAATAATTTATTCCTTTTATTCCTTGACGGAGTTATTCACGCGTACCTCATGTGGTATCCTACCCAAGTTGAGTTAGGTGATAATAGGGAAAAGAGACAAACACATAAAGACGTGTAGACTTAAATATCGATGGGTCATACGTATAAAGATCAAAATGTCAATCTAATTTTGTCTAACTTGATTTCCACGCCAAAATGTGTAATTGATAAGTATTTTTATAAGATTTTTAGGATTTCTAATTAACTATAAATGCTTATTTTATTATTTAACACAAGTTTTTGTAACGTTTCATAACTTTAAGTAGCTGTACCTACTTCATAGTCAGGAATTTCAAGTTAAACCCTTTATACGTAGAGTCCATCAATACATCATAATATTAACCCGAGTGGCAAATTTGTATACCTTGTCCTACAAGCATCACTGAATCGATTCCGATAAAATTTTGATAAATACATTTAAATAAATACCCAGAAAACACTGAATATCACAACAAAAATCGACTCCCGAAATTAGCTCAAGCAGTTAGAAAAATGTTACCATTTTATGTCGAGATGACTTACCGACTTCATGATGATTCTCGATTATGTAATCATGATGCGTGATGGACTCTCTTTATATACTAACCCAATTCCTGTTGTTTCTACACGCAGTTTTTGTACACCATAATGAAAAATAGCACGGCAATGATGTAGAACAAAAGCGACATGTGGGTTTGTCACGCTTAATACATTACTTCAATAACTTTTGGAGCGAGAACACGGAAGCACTTTTTTGGATGCAGCGATCGTCTCTCAATAGAATGATCTACGTTATTAGCATACTATTATATTCGAAAAGTTGAGTGAACACTATAATTGAACAACAAATATTGCTATAATATAATATTCTGTAGGGGTAGAGTGTACGCTGCATTCCCACAGCCGCTGGGCGCACTCGACTGGCCACGTTACCCCTCTCTCACAGAAGATTACCTTGAAATGTAATCCTACTTTATCATATTTCCCCAATATACGTAGGTGTTTCGGAAGTGAGTGAGATATGCCAGAGCCCATTCCTATCCCATCCTATCTCACCCAATCCATTCCTTAATCTGCAAAGGTAGGCAGCGCATCCGGGGACGCGCCAACGTTTGTCATTCTGGACTGATGTTGGCATGTATCGCGGATGTCTATGGACGACAGTATCCACTTACCATCAGGTGGACTGTACACTCTGATGCCGACTTTAAAAAAAAAACATATGATAGACCGTGTTTGTTATAAAAATCCTGTTTATCCTGAATTTTAACTTTTTCCACAGTTGTAGTGAATATATGCTCTATATCCTATATATCTGCAACTTACTGCAAGAGGGAAAGAGAGAATTATTTTTATAACTCTCCACAAAGTTTAAAAAATCCGGATAATAATTACTCAAAGCTCAAACAACAAAGTTTTTTGTTATGAGTATGCAGTATCGATGCCAGCCCGTAACGTCCCAATGCAAACTTCCCCTTGGAAACAAGGGTTTCCGGCCATTATTCACCACGCGTGCCCAGACGGATTGGTGGATACACATACACCACATATTTCTATAATCCTCACAATATTCTTTCGCATATTCCTCACAATGTTTTCCTTCACTGGTGAGCTAATGATAATTTGAAAATCTGTACTTCAGTAGCGATATTACGGGCCGGAGTTGGAAGCCACCACCTCTAATGTCTGTATTGATATATAATATATAATTAATAGGATATCTTCAACTTCAGTGAGTCATATCCCAAGTATCCTCGAAGGAATAGCGCCGATACCAAAAGAAATATATAAGTATACGGATAATATATTGCTTTTCCTATTCTAGGAACGAGACGAACTTGTAATATTTCCGGAATACAATTATAAAATCGATAATAATCAGCGTTGTATACATATAATTTGACTTCCAATTACTGTGTAACAACCGGATGTCGAGGCAAAAAATTACGATTTGTGGTCCCGTCCGTAAAGATTTGGGTATTTAATGAACAGACGACGCCTTTGGTTATGGTTTGACTAGGTTTGAGTTTATAATGATAATTAGAAAGATCATTTTTATTTCAGTTTTCCCGTAAATTGAAAAATTCTATTCTATATAGATATGAAATCGTAACAAAACCGTGCCTGTACATTTAATATTTTTTGAAAAAAGTCGTTACAATTACGAATGGCATACATAGATTAAATCAATACTTTATGGAATTTTTGTCTGTCTGTCTATCTGAACCGCATCGCGTAAAAACTATTGAACGGATTTTATCGAAACTTGACATAGTTATAACTTATGTGCCGGGTTAACATTTGGGGTACTTTTTATCCCAATCAAATCAAGTTAACCACATATACTCTAACGACTACGCGCACGAAGTCGTGGGCAATGTTAGTGTTAAATTATATATATAGTGATGGTAAGTTTTGTTATTTTGCTTTTTTTACCGACAGCGGAAGAGAATGCGTCTCTTTTGCTGCTTAAAAGAGGACGCTAGAGTTTAACATCCTGTGCTCTTCCTTCTCCACGTAAATGAAATAAAAAGTACCCACATAATTTCCCCATATGAAGGCAATCTATCTGAATAGTATAATTTCGTTACTTGCATGTTTCTTTTTATGTATTTAAGATGAATTAACAATGTAAACAGAATGATTGTCATTGCGCAAATGTATTGAACATATGTATAAGTACGTATATTGTATTGACTGAGGGAATTTGAAACAATAATTAACACACAAACATGTATTCGCAAATATGAAATACAATTTGAACTTTGTTGTTAATGGGTACCTAAACAATATGAGATAGACTCGTGTACCATCATAATTCTACGTGGTACCTTAAAGTAGCTTTAAAATGCTTAAGATAATTGCATTAATGGCGTAAATTCAAATACTTTTTTGGATATTGAATAACTATCACTGGCAGGAATGCTACATTATGCTGCACATGACGAATTTGTTAACGCTAGACATATGTCTAACGCTAGACGCTTGGGAATATTCCCAAGGATTTTAGGGATATTCATCAATTCACTAAGTTTTCGAGCAGATCGCGGGGAAGTAATAATACTAATTTAGGAATGAATTTGGAGAAAGATTTTGAAAAATTGGTTGGGTTTCACTACCTAAAGGCGTACTGTACATTTTACTATTTACAATAGTCTTCTGTGAGTGTGGGGTAATTTAGCCAGTCGAGTGCGCCGAGTGACTGTGCGATTGCAGCGTGCATCTTCCCCCTCCCATTTGTAGACATTGTAATGAATCATCTAAGCATCTAACACATTTAGTAATTTTTAATGTGTATGAAAAATATTTCTAATATGGGTTTTATTTCTTCTATGTTTATCGAATTAGCAATGAAATATGTCAATCTAAAATAAGTAAAGTCAGCTACTCTCTTAGTAATAAAATTTATAATCAATGTCTGTCCCATGTCCAAACAACCATAAAACGTGGCTACTTTTATATCAGAGTAGTGGAGTTTGTAATTGACAGGAGACGTTAACTGATTTTCATTTAAAACTGGTTTCAATGACGCGTCTCTCCACGTTTCTTTTGCAGTCGGCAACACCCTAAAATATACAAAACCATTCGAATCTATCTTTTAGTATTAAAACATTAAGGTGCTCTATATATGTATAAATTGATTTTAGCTGTTTCAAATCAGGAATGCTAGACAATGTGAATTCGGATAGATCACCTCAAATATTTAATTCTGTTAGTCCCCTGAAATTGTGTCGTGTAGTTACGACAGTATAAAAGTTTTAAAAAAAAAAGTACTGAAAGAAGTGTCCGTTCTGATGGCGTCATTACCATTGACAACAATAACCATTTCACTTCCTATTAACGCCAAGATAAAAGACATATTTCTACGCTTCCTGTCGTCGAAGACAACATAATTAAATATCTTAATAATCTTAACCAATCAATACATTGTGGCACCGTACCATACCATACCATTATCCTATATCTTTCCATCGCTGGAGCCTCTCCCGAGGCTTGCCACTAGCAATAAATCCATACCAACAATAAGGTAAACCAATAGGGTAAGTAAGGTAAGATATTGTTTAGTAATACGCACTGGTTAAAATAATTATTATAATAATTGCCTATACCTATATGTATTAGGTCACTTTGAGTTTCGATATCTTCTGTTCTAATTCGAATTTCAAAATCAGTATTTCCTTCGGTTTTCTGTACCTAAATTTTATTCGTGTGATTTTGTTTAAAAATAAAATGGATAAATTAAAAATTCACGCTATTTTTTTAATATGACTTTCGTCGCGACACCAACGCAAGTCAGACAGCTCATAATATCAATAGTGTGTATGGGCCCAACGATCGCACTGAGTGTCGATGGTTTGAACGCTTCCGTTCTGAAAATTTCGATCTTAAGGATGAGCCCCACGGTCGACCTATAACTAGGGTTAATAACGACGACTTAAAGGCTATACTAAAAGCAAATCCATATCAAAGTAAAGCTGAGTTAGCATCAGTTGGTTCATGAGTAAAACAATATGCTGGTTCATCTGCGTCAAATTGGCAAAATAAAGAAGCTCGAAAAGTGGGTACCGTATGAACTGAACGAACGTCAGCGACAACAACGCGTCGAAGTGTGCACTGTGTTATTGAACCGTCACAAAAACGAAGGAATTTTGAATCGCATCGTAACTTGTAATGAGAAATGGATCCTGTACGATAACCACAAATGTATCAGTAGCTGGATTCAGGAGTTACAGCCCAACAATGTCCAAAACGGAAGATAACTAAGAAAAAGCTAATGGTATCAGTTTGGTGGTCCTGTGCCGGTATTGTCCATTAGGTGTCCATTATGAGCTTCTTGCAAGCCGGTCAAACGATTGATGTGTACTATCAGGAGCTGCAGACGATGCCGATGATGGAAAAGCTGCCAACAAAGTAATCAAGTTTGGTCAATCGCTCATCTCCACTCCTTCTTCATGACAATGCCCGCCTGCACACTTCTCATATGACAGTTTTAAAACTTAAAGAGCTGGATCCGGAGACTCTCCCTCACCCTCCATACTCACCGGACCTTGCCCCGACAGATTTCAAATTCCATTTGGACAACTTTTTGCAAGGATTTAATTTCAAAGTAGCTGTGATTAGGGATTTTGAAGAATTCATTGATACCCGTCAAAAGTGTGGCGACTTACACTGTGTGGTATATAGACACTGGCTGTCGCCGCCAGTCACCTCTTGTACGATGCAACATGCGACTACACCCAATGTTTTAATATCGGGCCATCCACCCTCTTAAACTTATATACTTACATCCTATACTACTCGTATTTAGAAAACACATTTTCAATAAAGATTAAAAACTATTTGCACAATACTTTGTGACGTACCTGCGCCGTACCTCTGTGCGTACTTTAACAACTCAGACAACTTTTGCCATTAAATCTCAAATAAATACGCCATACGAATTCGATAATAGTGTTTTATTACTTTCCGATACGCAGTTTTCTCATTGCACACTAAAATATCCGCGTTTGTGGTAGTAACGAAGTATGCGCATTTCACTCCACGAGAAAAACAAATACATACCGCATTATTGGATTCCAGTACATAATTCCCTTGCCTCTGAGAGAACTCGTACCATTTATAGGGCAAAATTTTAACATATTAAATGTGTACCAAGTGTTTTTTGCGTATATATTTATAATAAACAATGAGCAACACATTATATTAAGGTACCCAAAATTGTTCGATTCTAGGGCTTATTACTTGGTGCCGATGTACATTGTTAAATATTATAAAAGGGAATATATTTAAATATGGATTTTCTGACGTCTTATATCTCTGCTCAATCCGAAAGTTGTCTAATAGAGAATCTCTAAAAAGATTAAGCAAATTTTTTGGACAGCTATGAGCAAAAATGTTATTTACAGCTTTTCAATTAAAAATATAAAATATATAACTATATTGATTAACTGAATAATACTTTAATAGTAAACCTTATTAAAGAAAGTAACTTTATTGAATACGTAACTTTAGACTAACTTTAGACTTTATTGAATAATAAATAACTTTAGACGATAAACATACAATTTAATTTCGGTTGCGGATACAGAATAGGATGTGATGATTATCGGCATATCCGTAGTTTTAAGAATCCAGATTCGGACCTCCTGAATGAAAATAAATCGCTGAAAATAAGTGTAGGTACTTATCCTTAAAAATAAATCTAATTTATTTCAAGAATAATTATTTAACATTGGAAAATTACTACATGACCACATTTTAATTATCTCACCCTTTTAACCTCCCACTGTGGGGCACAGACACCTTAGTAAAATCATTATCTATCACTAATCACTATCACTATCAATAAAATCTAGGGGTTTCTGGTCATAATCCATTACGCAGATCCGGCGCGGATTGGTGGATACACAAGCTTTAGATTTTTTTTAATTTTGGATCATGCGAGCTAGTGACAATTTGAAAGAAATCAATATTTATGAGTAAGTAGAAACTCAGTGGATTTGAACTCATGACCTCATGAATGAGAGTATACCATAAGGCTATCATAGCTCACAGACTTTTGCCAAAATGGTGGCATGAACTCATTGTACTCGTACGATTCTCGTACATATGTATGAGTTAAAATAGCGATACGGATATAGGCTATTATGCAATTGAGGGTAGATACAGTATAGTATAATAAAATCGCACGACGTTCAATTTAGCAATTTGTATACATTGCTCCTTATATGCTCGAAAAGATGGAAAAGGTATGATGACTTCATGAAAGCATACGTATATTTTAGATATGCACAGGCTGTATCCAAAACTTCCCCGAAGCCTAAAAAAGTGGATTCCGTTCATGCTTCTGTGTTCATTGATATGAAAATTTTACGAATATTTCTTTGTAAAAAAAACTGTTTGTCCGTGGGGTATCGGCCGTCATTAGAATACAACCCCCCATTTCTCGTGGGTGTTAAAAGGCGATTAGGGAACAACAAAGCCGCTACCACAACCCCTGACGAACTTAATTACCTCTGAAATAGTTGACAAGTCAAATAATGTCAAGAGGTTGGCCCAACACCTACTACTAAAGATTAGTAGTAGGTGTTGGTTGGCCCCCTTGACTAGCGTGACGTTTTAAGTCAATACATCCCTCACGCACATGACAGTGTACATGAGGAGGCCTAAGTCCAGCAGTGAAAGATAAAGTCGCTGGTTAAAGTTTCTAAATGTGAGAAATAAATATGCTACATATAAAGTCCAATTTGGAATTTAAAAAATAAACCCACATTACATATCAATTAATTCAGAATTATGAGCAGGATCCACGGTTTCAGGTTTCGGACTCACTCTGTATATTTCGTACAACTTACACCACTTTGCCATTGACCACATTTGTTACTGCACGTTGTTCTGTGAATAGAGGACTGTATGCATACCACGAACCTGTCTCATCTCTACTATCGATAAGAGATATAATCTTCTTCCAAGGCCCACCAGCACTCGGTCTTCTCATCCAGCCACTACCGGTGTCAATCTTTAAGTCGTCAGTTCATCTGGCCGGAGGGCATTTCAAGCTACGTTTCCCAGTACATGGTCTAACGGGCAATAGGCACTGGTTGAAGACTTTTAACTTCAAGAAGAAGAAAAGCAAGCCTGTAACAGGTATGGACACATTCGACGCAGATTTATGCTTATTATACAAGAAACTAATACCCTACTGTGAGTAAACTGTTAATATTGCTTCAAGAAGCTGGCTTGTTTACTGGCAGTTCTTGGTCGCTAATCACAATTATGAAACAAATTGGTTTCAAATAGGTACAAGAAGACCGATAAAAGAAAGATTATGATGAAAAGATATGATTTGATATTGCAAAAAGTTTCATTTTTGAGAGAAATTAATAAAATTACTGATTGGGATAATTTTATCGTGATATTTATCGACGAGACATGGTTGAACTCCAATCATACAGTGCCGCAGTCCTGGACAGACGATACGAAAGCATTCTGCTCTAAAGTGTCAATAGGGAAAGGTGGACGCATAATAATTTGCCATGCTGGATCTGCCGGGGGAGGTTTCATGAACAATGCTTTACTTGCATTCGAATCGAAGAGTACGAAAGAATACCACGAAGAAATGGACGCTGATAAATTTTAAAGAGTCGTTTACAATATGTTTACTTCCGAACCTCCCCGAACAATGTACAATCATTATGGACAATGCACCTTATCATTCAGTGCAAATTGATAAAGCGCCTACTCAGGCAAATAAAAAGGCTGATTTGGTGGCATGGTTGCAAAGAAATGGTATTGAAGCCGACATAAAGTTATTGAAAGCGGAGTTATTGAAATTGGTAAAAGAAAATAAACCTGTAAAACTTAGATATGAAATTGATGAAATGGCACTTGAGCACGGACACAAAATTATAATACAATGCTATTGAGTTGATTTGGGCTCAAGTTAAAAGTTAGTATTCCAGTAATACTATTATGTTAATTGTTTATTCATGTGGATATAGAATTATTTTATACCCATTAGTCTTATTAGTATAACTTTGTAAAGAGGTGTAGATATAGGAGATGTACCTACATTTTTTTTTATTAATATGAGTGAAGGAACATTACATTACCAAAACAATTTTTTTACAGGCTACGCAGCACGCAAAAATACTCAGCCACCGTTCTCTACTAAGAAAATGATGACGTTATTGAAGGAAGCTTGTGCCAACATCACAAAGGAAGACTGGGCAAAAGTAGAGCAAAAAACAAGAAAAATAATAAAGGAAGATTTTGACAGAGACGTCAATATTGATAATTTAATTGAAAATGAAATATTTATTTATACAGGCGACGATAGCTCAACTGACAATTTTGGCTCTTTTTCTAGCGAAAGTGAATAAAGATTATAGTTAATAATAATTATGAAGCGATTTGTTTTATTTTTGCCACAGAACTCAGGTTTTCTTGTGTTCCATTGTATCATTCTATCACTTTCTAGAACTTAAAACTAAAAATCCAAAACACAAAAACGATTCAAATATCATAATTTAGAATCGAGTTTTCGTGATAATCGAATACTCATGGTTCCGATTTCTTTGGTTCACATCTCTCATTACTTCATAATGACAGGTGTCAAAACGGGCCCCTATTATATTTCGTCGATTATAGCAATTTGACATCTGTAGATCATCTCTGATGCCGTTGAAAAGGAAATATGAAGCCGCGATTTATATCATAACCACCCGTTTTATCGTCCACTGCTAGACACGAGCACATTGTCTTGCGCATTGAAACACCAAGCTCACAAAGCGGGCTAGCGAATCCACTCTTTTAGAGGTGGTGCAGTTCATCAGAGCTTGTAGTAGCGACTTTGTTATCCGTCACTGGTCTCTAATGATTCCCATCGGATGAGTTGGGGTGATGCTATTCTACAGCCGCCTGACACCACATGGCAAGCTGCGGTTTGCTACTTTGCTCACATATGTTATGTAGCCCAGGCTATGGACACTGCCTATCTATAATTGCTCGAAGTCCAATTCAACAATTTGTATGAAATTTCGATGAAAATCAGTATAACGTGATTTCATCGAGGCGATATGTATGCTCTTATCACCAAACTTAACCGTACCTTGCCCACGTGCGACTGAACCCTGTTCTTTTACACTCTTTTGTTTAAAGTGGTCATCGTAAGTCCAATCCTGCTGATCTCTTTCATTTATTTGACCACTCACCACCACTTTGCTTATTCAAAAGAGAACAATTTAAAGTCAAATGTTATATGGTTTAAAATTCTTATCTACAAAATATCAAACCGTGACAACCTACTTATATCCTAATATTTTACTCAATTAAGAAAATTAGTTTTGTATTAATTTTTCCTCTGCACGTTCAGGGCGAAAAGCAAAGGATAATTAGAATTATAAACAACTCATTATTGAACAGATTTCTAAGTTTCGTCTTACGTGAACATTAATTAAGAAGAATGAAGAAGTTCGCTGATACTGGTATGGAGATTGGCTGGAGGAGAAGGTAGTAAGCGTTCTTGAGAGAGGCCTACTCAGCAGCGGAGTCAGGCAGATGGTATATGTACCCTATATTATAATACCTACATTTCAATAACCAGAATGATTATAATATGAGTATTTTTCGTATAAGTAACTCAGGCGTTGAACAGTTAGCGGTCATACTTTTAGCCCGTGTAAGACAACATTGGACTTTATGATAACACACACGGCGCGCCGCGGTGGCGTACAAAATGTTTGTTTGTATTCTTTCAAAACGTCTGTCCTTTTCCTCTCTGCGTATCCATGATGTGCTCCATGATGTGATGAATTCTGAATCAAATGAATTTGTATGTAGTTTTAAGTCGTTGAGACCATGACAAGTATGCCGTGGACCACGGGGTCTACTCTGATTTTACGATACCAAAGTTTCGGGCCCGAACGAAGTTCGAACAAACGAGGTGCTGTAACCTTTCCTTCGTTCGAAGCTCTATATATCGGGTATTTTCGATTATTTAAAAGGTGAGATATCGTTATCGTAAAATTTGACTTTTGATCCCCAAGTATCGCTTGTGAAAATCCATGTTTCGATCGTCGTCGTCTCGTGCTATCGGAGTTCTTTCAAATGTCAAATGAACTTCGTTCGGTATATCGTAGTTAACGTTTTCGTGGTAGGAGTCTATCGAAATATCGCCAATAGTCCGCATTCCACGTGAATGCGGACTTTAATCCGCGCCGCGCATCGTCGTCTTAAAACATAGATACTTAACATCGCGCGAGCCGATTATCTCCATCTAAATAATGTAGGTAATATATGCAATAAAAATGATGAAATACGTATGTATAATATATTGTTTAAGATAAAGATAATAAACGATATAATTACAGAATATTTTTCTAACACTAAAGCCGGGCTTCCACTGCGAGCGGAGCGAGCTCCGTACGGACTCCGTTTAACTCGCAACGGTAAACTTCATAGAAGTGCTTCCACCAACGAAGAGTCTAGCGGAAAGGACTGAGCGAATAAAAATAGTTTAAAACGAGCTCGTTCCGCTAAAGCAAACGGAGCGGTGTCCGTACGGACTCAGTTCGACTAGCAACCTAAAATTACATAGTAGCGCTTCCACCGGCGAAGGGGTAAGCGGAACGGACCAAACGAGTTAAAATAGCTAGGAAAGAGTTCGCTGCGACACGGTGCCGCTGACGAGTTTGTAACGGACTCCGCACGCCCCGGCCGCCCGCGCTCCCTCGCCACCCCCCGTGCTGCCGCCTGCCGCCTGCGCCGAGCGTGGGTCATTCGTTTCAGTTGCGTGTAGTGCGTGCTTCGAAATGGAGGCGTTTATTGAAGCTGTACGACAATACCCGTGTCTGTGGAATGTATCAAGTAAAGACTACAGAAACATTGAAAAGAAGGATGCGGAATGGAAAAATATTGTTGGTGATTTGAAATTGGCTGAAATAAAAGACGGTAAGTACTGTTGTCTTTTAATTTTTATTGATATCAAAGAACAGAATCTTGAAAGTGTAATCTACCCGAGTTGTTAAAATAATTGCAATACATATTACGTATATTGAAAGCTTCTCGCGTAGCTCGCCGTCTGTCATTAATGACTGCTCGTTCATTATTATTATCATTTTCACCATCCGACGTGGGCAGTGTAGATGATTGTACAGATAAATAATTATGCAATAAACAAGTTGCTTTTATTATTTGATCGACTATTTCAAGTCTGCACTCAAGTGGACGACGGTAGACACGCCATCTAGTAGACAATATACCAAATGCATTTTCTACGACGTTTCGTGCTCTGCTAAGGCGGTAGTTAAAAATTCTTTTTGGTCTATCATCTGCACTGGTTGTGTTTGGATATGGCCTGAGTAAATGTTTGCGTAAAGCAAATGCCTTGTCACCTATAAACACGTAAGGTACTCTCACTGTACTATTTTCAACTAAAGGCCGATCCGCCGGTAAATCTAATTCATTATTTATTAATTTTTTACCAAAAACACTATCATTGAATATGCCACCGTCACTAAAACGCCCCAACGACCCAACATCAATTATTATAAAACGTTTATGAGCATCAACAACTGCTAATAATACTACGGAATAAAAAAATTTATAGTTAAAAAATGAGCTTCCTGAATGTGGAGGGCATTTAATCGCTACGTGCTTGCCATCGATAGCGCCAAGACAGTTTTTAAACTGCCATATTTCTTCAAAGGCATCCGCTATGTTTTCCCAATCATGTTTTGTAGGTATTTTCATATAAATAGGTTGTAATCTTTCCCAAATTGCAATGCATGTATCGAGTACTATTCTTGAAACACTGACTGCACTCATTCGATAATTGTAGGCTATTGTTTTGAATGAGTCGCCTGTAGCCAAAAACCTGAAACATAAAAATTAATAATCATTTACTACATCAGCCTACATCATTATCACCGACAACAAACATTTAACTAACGTGTCAATATTTAAAGTGGTATATTAATATGTTACAATAAATTTGTATTTTTTTTTATTTCAGTTAAAGAAGCGAAAGCAGAATGGAAAAAATTGAGAGACAACCACAGAGACAGTTTGAAAAGAATGAAGACTGGTAAATCTGGTCAAGCAGCTACTAACACGAATACTTGGAAGTATGCAGAGTTGATGGAATTTTTACTTCCATACATGAAAAATCGTAATAGGTCTTGCAATTTAAGTTCTGAAAGTACACAATCACCACATAATCGTGATGTGCTAGAAGATGAAAATACTAATGAAGAGTCTATCGAAACATCTATACCTATAAATGAACCCATAAATGATACCATAACCGAAGGTGGTAAAATAAATACAGATAGAACTGAGACAAGGAAAAGGAGAGCAGACAGTGATTTATTTGAATTAATAACAGAAATGGAACATAGCCACCAAAAAAGGCAAGAAGAGAGAGATGCAAGACGAGAACTAAGAAATACACAGCAAGAAAAACATCCAATGGACTTATTTTTAGAAAGTATGGCAATAACCATAAAAACGATGCCGTCATGGATGCAAACTCGTATAAAGAGAAAAATATTTGCCATCGTTAGTGAGGCTGAAGACCAATTGGATAATTACAGTGTGTCTGTTACACCACATCACACACCATCACAGTCTGCACAGTCGCCTAATTATGAAAGTTGCGGATACAGAACACCGGCATCATTACAGCCATCGGCATTAAATAATTATGATACTCTTTAAAATTGTCATTGTATCTTTCATACTTTTGTTCTACCGCGCCGCCACCAAGCGCTTCACTTTTTGCTTTCGTTTTTTGATTAAAGTTTAATATATTAATAAATAATGTTTTATTTCTTACCTTAAACAAACAGCAAGTTTTTCTTGAGGTGAAATAGCTTTCCTAAAGTTGGTATTTTCTTTTAAAATATCGGCCTCTATAAATGACAAAAGTTCTTGAAATTGTTCTCTGCTAACTCTGAAATAATTCTTGAATTGTTCATCGTGTAAATCATAGAATAGTCCTTTCAGCGGTCTCTCTTTGATATGATTGCTTAACCAAAACCTTGGTTTAGCGCGCTTTTTTTTGTACGCATATAATATTAAACTTTTCTTCTTTGTATGCACATAGTCAGAATCGTCTTCACTTGAATTGGTACTAGACATCACAAAATACACAAGATATCTTCACCAAATACAAACTCCAACTAGACTCGCTCGCAATGGAATTTAACTACATTTCTCATTTTCCGTTTAGCTGACTCCTGTCATTCCTCGCTTTCATTTCTCTTTTGCAGTGGAAGGGAAAAATAATAAATTGTCAAAACTCTTTGTTAGTGGAAGTTAAAACCTATTTTAGCTAGTTGGACTCCGCTCCGCTCAGCTATTACTTGCTCATTACCCTTTTGCAGTGGAAGCCCGGCTTAAGCCTTTAAAAACCTACTAAAGATTACTTCATTAATCTATGTATTTTTATCATGTAGGGAAAAATTGTCTAATTCATTAAGTAATCAAATGTTTCCACAAAAATAATTAAAGATTAGATATTAATTTATTGGAAAAACAATTGGACATATTTTCACGCGTCAAACAAATTTACCTTTTTACATTATCCACTCTTTGCCTTTGTGCTTTTGTACACGACAAAATTCTATAAATAGGTAACTTCGTACTAATTATTCTTATTCATTAATTTTCGTATTTTTTAACACATAATAGACAGATTTTTTTAATTTGTTAGGTTTCTTCGCGAAACGTTTCTTCAAAAGAAACGTTTCTTCAAAATATTTGAAGATTATATAATTGTATCGATTAATATTTGCTATCAATTATCATATACGAGGGCGGAGTGATAAGTCTGGTAAAAATGAAACAAGGAGTCAATTTTATTTAAAAATTATGATTTATTTTTCAACGTAGTTTCCTTCTAACTCAATGCACTTCATCCAGCCTTTCTCTAGCTTTTTGATCCCTTCCATAAAATACGACTTAGGCAACCCTTCGAAATAGGCATTGGATTCGTGCATGATCTCCTCGTTGGAGCTAAATCTTCTCCCACCGAGCCATTTTTTTTAATTTGGAAACAGAAAATAGTCGCAAGGGGCTAAATCTGGCGAATATGGTGGGTGAGATAGCAACTCATATCGCAACTCATGGACTTTGGCCATGGCAATCGCGCAGGTATGCACTCGTGCGTTACCTTGGTGGAAGAGGATTTTCTTCTTAGCCAAATGCGGTCGTTTGTCAGGTAAAATTTTGTTAAATTGGTCCAATCAATTGGCATAATATTCGCCATTAATCGTTTTACCCTTCTCTAGGTAGTCAATATGGATTACCCCACGTGCATCCCAAAATACTGTAGCCATCACTTTATTGGCCGATAAAACTGCTTTGGCCTTCTTCGGAGCTGGTTCGCCCGTAGCAATCCACTGTTTCGATTGTTGCTTGGTTTCTGGTGTATGGTGGTGGATCCATGTTTCATCTACCGTTATAAAACGACGCAAAAATTCAGTTTTATCCCGTTGAAACAACGCCAAACCTGCCTCCGAAGTGGTAACTCGCATGCGTTTTTGATCAACAGTCAGTAAACGCGGCACACATCGCGCGGAGAGCTTCTTCATATCTAAATGTTGGTGTAAGATATTGCGCACACGTTCGTCTGAGATGCCTACTATCTCGACTATCTCGTTCACTTTTACTCTTCGGTCGTTCAACACTATGTCATGGATTTTAGTGACCATCTCTGGAGTAGTGACCTCAACTGGGCGTCCTGGGCGTTCAGCATCACTTGTGCTTGTACGACCACACCGAAAATCCGTAAACCATTTATGAATCATTTTAATCGACGGAGCAGAATCCCCATAATATTTATCAAGTCTTTGTTTCGTTTCCGTAATAGTTTTTTGCGCAAAAAATTATGTTTAATCAACACACGAAATTCACTATTCTCCATCTTTGCGAAAATGCGTTTAATTGTTTTTATTTAATAACTGTCAAAAAAAAACTAACCGGCGGTACTGGCTGAAAATTTTAATATAGTCCTTCAAAAGAGTTGTGAACAAGGAGGTTTCATGCAATTTGCGATAATTTTATTCCAAAATAGATTTTTACCAGACTTATCACTCCGCCCTCGTATCTGAAAAAGAACAATTTTATTCAATGATTGGCTCTGTAATTTTGTACCCGACGCTGTACCTCCACAACTTTTCTAGCATTGCTGCATAATATCATATTTCTTTGTAGAGACATAGACCTAGGGAGAGCCGTAGGCTGGCAACCAGTCGAGAGAGTGGAGGGGAGACGATTCAGGAACAGTGGAGAGACCTATGTCAGATGACCTTGAATGTAACTTATAAAAATGCATACATATGTATATGTATTTTTCATATGTAGTTTCTATTTAAAGCGCACTTTTTTAAACGAGAGGTTTGCCACTTGAATTTTTTTTTAGCATTTCATTTCATCCAATCAATTGCAACAAGCTAAACTATCCTGCACTATAGTTAATTTGAATGTCAACACATGCAAATTATTTGTCATCTATTTCTAATTAACACTCACTGGAAAATTGGTAATGCTTTCGATCAGATTTGTTTTCCATGCATCATCGAGGTCAAATCGTGAGAGAGATACGTATTATGCTGTGGAAGCGATAGTAGCGACATTGGGCGACCTTCTAGACAGAACACGAGGGAGATGCGCGACGCAGAGGGCATGCCTCACGTAAGCCGCAAGCCATGCTTGATGCATACTACCGCAGATCGGTCAAAGTCCGCAATATAACCTGACTATATTTAAACTTTTATCCCAAAGAGATACTAGACGTAATTCTTTTAGATATTTTTTTATTATTATACAACAATAAAAGGCACGTAGATATGCTAATATTTTACAGTAAGCATTATACATAATATTCAAATGAGTTCATAGAATAAAGTTTTATTTTTAAATTAATATAAATACATATTAATAAAATATAACGTCTGTTTGCTCTATTCTATTCCTGGGAACCCGAGTTCAATTTACTGAATATATGCAAATTGATATTGGAATATAATTCAGGGATAAACAAATAATAGCAATAAATCAATCAATATATTTCAACAATATCTAAAATATACAAGAAATATTATAGAAAAAAAACTTATTTCGTTTAAAGGAATTTGCTGCATTTTTGAAGGCCCCTAAATATCACAGGAGTCGTGTTGTTTCGTTTAAACGCCATTTCTTTATCCATGTGACAACTTTCTTATAAATCTAAACGTAGGAACTAGCAATGTAGTGTGGTTGGAGAGTCCACACATTTAGAGGTGATGTAGATCCTCACAGCTTGTGGAGACGGCTCTTACCCCTTAGTCGTCTTTTTTTTATAGACTAGTGGGCGGACGAGCAAGCGGTCCCAGTGATGGTGTAAGTGTTACCTCCGCCCATGGACACCTGTAACACCAAAGGGTATGTGGGCGCACCGCCAACCTTGCAAAATCCCATTCACAGCTCTCTTGAAGAACCCCATATCGTAGCATAACAGAAAGACCTCTTGAGGCAGTTCGTTCCACAGCCACGTGTTCGTAGTATAAAATAATTTATATGCATAACATTTATATCCATGGGCGGCGGTAACACTTACCATCACGTGGGACCGCTTGCTCGTCCGGCCACTAGTCTATATAAAAAAAAAACGCATGCAGTACGAACTCCCCTAGCCATACCTACATTACAATAAAACATCCCATTAAATTAGAAAATGTACATAATAATTGTTATCTATATCGTTAATATGACAATTAGATACATCAATGCTTAAATAGGTAGAACAAATAAATTATTGGAAAATTGGAATTTATAATTGGAAAGGCAGTGACTGGCTTTTTTCAAACCCGTAGCATCCCTATATTAAACTCGAGGCACATTCGATGCATAATAATCCAAAATATTGCTAATGACAATTATAATTATTATTATACAGACACAATGCTGCAGACAGTGTACAAAATGCAATTTTAAATAATGTCCGTCATAACTAATGTTTTGTCTATTCATACTTAATTTCAGTTTTAGTAAATGCCCAATTAGTGATGTCTGAAAAAGTTTAATTTGTATTGTAACAGTAATGTTAAAAATATTAATGCGTTTTGAATATTGTGATTAATTTTATTCCTAAAAAAACTATGGGATTTTAATCTGCCCTCTTAAGATGAAAATGCATTAGTTAACATTTTTAACGAAAGCATAACATTATACATAATTATAACATATTATAACATTAGCATAACAATAAACAAAGAAAATAAACAACGATTATTCTTTTAATTTTATTCAAAACTCCGAGTTTATAGCGTAATTAATTAATGAAAATTTTATCTAAATTATTTGTATTTTTCTCGAATGTTATCGAAATGCACTTGTGCTTTCTTTCTAAGCAAGGCAGAAATGGCCTGTAGATATTGATTTTGCCACCTATTCGGCGTTGTAGTTTTTCTCTACACCCCCTCAAATGTTTAAATCTCAGAACGTACGTTCCGCTTCAAGATACCACCTAATCGTCGGAATGTTTTAAACAGGGTGGATTCATTCAGTAGATAAATCGGGGGATTTATTGTGATTAATTAGCTAAGCACCTTTACCCGCTGTATATGTAAATATGTTTTTATAGATTAGTCGCCAGGTAGTGTAGATAAGTTAGCACAATGAATTAATAACGAAATTCGTAACGTGGCTACAGCAGGAGGCCGCGAGACATGCGATGGCTTCAGTAACGTTAGTGATCATCGTCGTATCATAGTTCAACAACATAATTCATATATAATGGGTGTAAGCAAATTTCTTATTGTAGTCTTTCGCGATACATAAGTCCGATCACAAGTTCGACTGAGTTGTGAGTGCCTCTTTAGTCAAGTAACTCGTGTTTTACTTGGTGTTTCATGCAGATTCCTATATTTGTCAATTCATTATAGAGGAAGACAATTTTTCACAGTACTTAGTTTTTCACAGAAATCGTGAGTATTGTATATGTTGAAATATTTTATTTATCAGGGTTTTTAAGCGAAATATGTTATAAAACTCGCTTAGTGTATTGTTTTTTTGATTCAAAGTGAGAAGAGTGTTAAAATGTCTAGCCGCTAACAGTACCTAGATATTTAAAGTCCATTTTCACGAGGATTACTTACACGTTTTTAAAAGTAAGTTTCTAGATTTACTTACGTGTTTTTTGCTTTTATTTTCTCTTATTTTTCTTATTATTTCTAATTAAAATAATTAAGTAGGAAAAAATAACAAAATATGTTTCATGCCGGTTCCTCTCAAGAAGACAATTTTAAATGTTTCCTCGGTTCAATGTTTTGATAAATTTAGACTCAAACCAATAAAATCTATACTTACGAATAACTTACGTTATATAAAATAAAAATTTCAGATTCTAAATTTTAAGAAATAAATAAGTTTCCTTGTTATATACTTTTGTAGTGACCAGCAACAGCGAGCTATGTGGAAACGGAAAATTATTTACTATTTCAATTCCAAAAGTCAAGTCAATTTTCTATCGATTTAGTACGATTTAAAAAATAAAACTTATTTCACAATCCAGCTAATAATTCAACATTCTTTGAATACAAATCAATAAAGTTGAAATGTTGTCAATCTGTGGATTTCCGAACGGATATTAAAAAACTTTGCTCTTGAAAACTAGACTATCGACATACATACTTAGGGGAGAGTGGGGTAATTGCGAATACTTAAGGGAGAACAGAAATAAAACAAAACCAAATTAAGTTACAAAAGCTATTTATTGCTTAAAAGTTACTTAAACTAATCAATCTTATGTTCTCATAGTCAACATAGATAAATTATCAAAATAAAATCAAATTCTAATAAAAAAACAAAAAGGTTGGTGTCCGGGATTACACCACAACTTGTGGGGTAATTACGGATGGTGCAGGGGGTAATCACGGACATAGTCTAATTGACACAGAAGTCGCAGATAAATCCCCTTGATGTGCTTTCACCATTAGTGCATTTTTCGTGGGCCCCTAATTCACATTTGTAGCATATTATCCAATCTTCAGTGATTGGATCTACATACTTTTCATTACAAATCAGACAATAATATTCCTCATCATCCTTCTTAGCACCTTTATCGACTTTGTTTTTCTTGTGTGGTATGTGCATGTCTTCCTTCACATCATCTGCAAATGCTTTAAGATTCTTCACACCTTTCTTTCTTTTAGTGGTACTTACAGTCTTGTCATTTTCTTTTATCTCCTCTTTTTTTTTCTTTTTTTTTTCTTTGTCTTCTAATACATCTTTCATAGGGCTACTGGTTATTATAACTGAATGTTTCTTTCTGGAACTTTGCTTGTTCTTGGGTTGTGGCACTTGGGGAACATTAACAACATCTTGAAGTGGAATTGATTTGTCAAACACAGGTACAGGGGTTACTGATCTCTGGTGCACTTTTGATGTTGGTGCTATCTGAGCATCAGGTGTACTTGCTCTTTGCACATTTGATGTCGACGCTATCTGCACATCAGGTATCGCTGATCTTTGTACATTTGACGCCAATACTATCTGTGTATTAGGCGATGCCGAACCTAAGAACTGTTCGTCAAATTTAGTTGTATCTAACGGCCAAATACCAGCTGCCCGGAAGCCATTTGCTGCTTTCTCTATATTACTGATACGATTGAAAGCTTTAGTAAAAAATTCGACAACTTCATACTGGGTAATTCTTCGGCCTATATTTGAAGCCATGTATAATTCGCATTCTCTGTTATATGCAGTCTTAAGTGGTCCAAAATAAGTTAAGTCCAATGGTTGCATACGATGTGAGGTATGCGGTGGAAGGGATAACAGTATTATTCCATTCTGGCGACAAAGCAGATAGCAAGCAAGGCTAACATGACTTTCATGATTGTCTAAAATAAGTAGAATAGGTTCTTCAACAGTTCATTTAGCATAGGAGATAAAATGATGTAACCAATCTACGAATAGGTTCTCGTTTATCCAATCCGAATCACTAACTGCTGCTATCATATCAGGATTGCCTCCACGCAATAGATGAGCGTTCATTCGCTTCCTCTTGAAAATAAAAAAGGGAGGAATATACTTTCCGGAAGCACTGAATGCGCAAACAACTGTTGTTGTAGTGCCTCTTTTACCACTTATTGCCACGCCGACTTGTTTCTGGCCTTTTGGAGCTAGAATCCTAGAATTTCTCTGGACATTAGAAATGCCGGTCTCATCAATATTGTAAATGCGATTAGCATCAAACTGGTGTTTTGTTTGTAAGGCTTCCAAGTTTTTGAAGAACATTTTCACTTCCATTTCATTAAAAGCTGTAATTCTATTAACAGAAGTGGACTCAGGTTTACGTAACGAAATGTTAGGATGCCTTTTTTTAAATCCGTAGAACCAGTCTTTTCCCGCCATTTGGGATATTTTATCAAAATTGTTCCTTAATTTATTTACTTCAGCAAATTTGAAAGCTATTTTACGCACCATCTCTATAGTTAAACCATAAAATAGTTTACTACATATTAAAATGTGTGATTCTAATTCTAATTTCTTCCAGTTTTTGGGGTCTTTATCATTTCTTTCTTGAGATGGTCGTGTATAGTGCTTTTTGGGACAGAATAAGTAATAGCTGCTTTTCCTATTGAAAGTATTTTGTTCTTGACATCCTGAACGGCTCTTTCTAAGTCTTCTAATTTGTATTTAGTCTCCGTCTTTCTTTGGTAATTTCGCGGCATCTGAAATATATTGGAGAATAGCATGTTTTATTTATAAATTAGTAAGGATGACCATCGCAGCCGACTGCTGACCATAAATTATAAAAAAGATAATAATTCCATTGTTTAGGGGTAATTACAGACGTTCGGGATTACCCTACTTAAATCGTTCGCCGTTACCCGACACACACAAAAAAGCAAAACTATATTTTTATTTAAGGTTAGAATCGCGTCATGCACGTGACGAATACTTGAAAACATTGTTTAATTAGACGTTACTTCACAAAAAAAATACCGGACTTTTATGGTTTTGTCGTAAATATTGTACACTTAATCTATTTAACTCAAGAATAAGATGAAATTGTTGTAAAACAATTAAGTTAACTTACCTTGTACAGCGTGCGCGGCCTCACTTTACCACTCACTGTTCGGCACTACATTCAGGCTCGACTCGCGATTGCGTCATTCAAAATATCCACCATCCTTTTCTAAGATAGCTAAATTGACGTCTCCGCCATTACCCGCCGTCCGTGATTCCCCCACTCTCCCCTACTGTGTAATATAGGTATATTCGTTGCCCAGAAGGCGCAGAAATCTTTAATAAATATATCTGTAATTAGGATAATTAGGTCAATTAGGATGAAAAGAGAAACACCTGCAACGTCATAAAAGCCTTGCTATCATTAATTCAAAGATAAAGGTGTCACGCAATACCGCATGGACGATATGTTATGATTATCTTTAACTTAGCAATAGCGATAAATTTAGACTATTCTATTTTGATGAATTCTTGACCCCCATATATATGTGTATGAGTGATAGGACAATATACAAAGACGCAATGATCTCGCCATCTATCACTTCATGCATCGTGATAATGGGATGATGCCGTGCGAGATCACGCCACCGACCGGCCGCGTCATTGACAATAAAAACTTGACCGGTCAACTACACTATAATCATTGTGTGACAAATCACTCCTAGGGCGGTTTCGCATTTGAATTTCGTTTCTCATTTAAAAGAAAAACAGACAAAATTAGATATTAAATAATTCTAGGATTGTAAAATGTTAAATTACGAGACGGGTGGGAACTATCAAAATATACAGAAAACCGCAGTCGTGATCGAACTTAAACAATTTACGGTCGATTTAGATAAATAAAATCTGCATTATATCAAACAATATAGATGCAAGCATTTTGTACAACTTAGGATAAATGATACAGGAAATTAATTGCTAAAATTCAAGTAGGAACCTGAAAATGGTCTGTAACATATCTGGACAAGTTATTGTACTTCTTATGAATTAGATACGTTTACAATGCTATATGATAGATAATTATATTTAATTGAAATATTATTGAAGGATGATGATGATAAACACCGGTAACAAGTGTTTAATTGTATCCGAGGTAAATATACGTATGTAATTTTACAATTCTTGTGAATATTAACGCTCACTGATTCATTAATTAATATTAGTTAATGACATTATAAATAGATGTGAAGTTGTAAAAATAATGAACGTTTAATTATCAGATTTACATTTAATATTGCCTAAAATATTATTAGTAACCTAGTAGAATTCGTGGTGTAGTGACCACCAATTTAAAATTTTTCTTTTAAAATTATTTTTAAAGTTATATATGAATAGAATGTCGAAATAAAAGTAATCGGATACTTTAAGGTACGTGATCTCATTAACTAGTACCTAGTAGACAACTATTATTGGAATAAAACCATTTGTATTCAATATTTCAAACTAAACAATCATACATATCTCAAAAGAAATTAATTTACTAATATTTCAACCAATCCGAATAAATAAAATAAAACAGAATAGATCATATAAAAAAATTAAGACTTGAACATTTATCATAATAGATATCGTACGCAAGTTTTCAACGGATTCATATAAGTTAGCATATACTAGTACATTGTATACCTAATGTGAAATTAAGTATCTTCTTTATTGCAGCCGCTCTGTTATATGCACATGTTATTTATATAAATGTTTAAAATTGTTCAAATTGTACAAAACTGTTCCCGCATTTCTCACATGTTTATCTGAAAGTGGTATCATTTTCCACAATTGCAGTAAATGCCCTTTGATTTTCGTCATCTGTCACGGAACGAAGATTATGGTACCTTATGTACCTACTATTACTTTATAAAATATCATTCTCATTAAGACGTGTTCACAAAAGGCAATAGTCTACATTTGTGACGTCATCTGAGCAAAGGAAATTTATTATTGGCTTTGGTTAATTTTTCTAACTTTTGTTTCAAAAATAAGTACAAACATGCTCTAATATCATATCTTTATGATAAAGCAATATGATTATGCATTTTTTTATGATTTTACTAAAGTTTCAATGTTATGTCAACAAAAATCTGTTATCAGTAAATTATTGTTTTTAATAATTTTATTGTTATTTATACTCGTACTTTGATTTTGTTGGAACGACGCTTCGCATACATTCCGCGCACGTTTTTTTTCTTCGTATACCTATGACAACCGAATCCAGTGTCAAAATCTCTTCGTAATATACAATTTCAATGTCTAAAACGTATCCTATCAATACCCAGTCCCGTCGGAGTACATCAGAAGTCGCTCAGTAAAGCGATAGTAGATTTACGGAGCACAGAAGACGACTAATCGGAAGCACAAGAAAAACTCAGTGCCACGCTTTTATTTGAAAATTTTATTGAATAATCAAACAAAAACTCAACTTCACTTCTCGAGTTTCCTGTCAAAAAGCCCGCGCACCTTTTATGCATTTGCGACCTACATGTTACAGGCCGCAATAGATCATCAGTTGTTTGAACATAAACAAAAGAGGCGTAGCCCACGGATGATTATACATATACTATGTAGGTACGATCCAAAGCAAAAAATATTCGTGGCAAGCAATAGACTACGCTAGGCAAGAAAAAGGCAACTATTAATGGGCAGTTATTACTTATTACACAATATATAAATAGTCTCTACGTACTTAGGCTTTATACTTTGCTGCAGTTATATTTATTTTTCATCATTAGCATTAATATGAGATCGTAACTTTTAAAAACATTTAATGTTAGAATACTTATAGTATTTAATATAAAAAAAACCTGGAATGAAGTTATTGAAACGCTCTTTAGGTTCTTATGTGATTTAATCTAGTTACAAAGACACTAAAGTTGTACTAACACGTGGGACTGACACGCTAAAGTTTATTGTATTTCTACTTAGCTTGTCTTTTACACGGGCTTTTAGGTTTATCTAAAATGTGTTTCCCAACGCCTAGATAAGTCCTGTGTTTCGCAATAGTTAAGCTTTTGTGACAATGTTCGCAAATGTTACCATTTATATTCAGGAATAACACAATTTTTAGACTTTACATATCGGTACATACGACATGAAAGAAAAAGGGCGAACTAACTTATGAATATTACTTTTATGTAAAATTAATTTATTTTAGACTAAAACGTAAATACACTCAGTTACATTTAAATCTTACATCTTGTTTACCTTAAGCTGTGAAACTTTACTTTACCTCGTTAGGTACCTTATGGACGTACAATAGAACCACCCAATCTCTTCCCGTGGATGTCGTAAACAGCGACTAAGGTATAATGAAGTCACTATCACAAATCCTGAGGAATTATACCACTAAAAGAGTTGACTCGCCAACTCGTCCCCCGCCACCAGATTTGTCGTTTTTAAGCCATACATCTCTCACGCACTAGCATTATACAGCAATTAGTCCCCCCCCTTTTTTTCAAAACCTGGGATCGTGCCCTACTATGGGGAAATGAATGTTTCCCTTAACCTAGTACTTAACTTGGTTAAGCTGTACTTATCCAAGTTTCGTTATGACCCTTGTTCTCAATAATAGCCCGGTTAAACTAAACAATTAATCAATCAAAGCCTGATTTTAATTTGTTATATATTTATGTTACACTAGTGTTGCAATAACAGGAATTGTCCTTTAGTGTACTCTTATAGCGCAGTCAGGGACACTATTATACACATTCTCATAAATTGTTCTTAGATATACACATATAAGCCTACACATTTACACATTTTTTAAAGTCTCGCCAAAGGCTTTTAAACCCATGTCCCTACGCAAGCCTTCCAAAGGATCGGGTCTTACAGGTTCCATAGATTTCAAGGAAATATAAATAATAACAAAATAACATAAAGTTAAATAACAAAATATGAATGAGATAACAAACGAGAAATAATTAAATGAGCAATAGAAAATACTGAATGGGCAGCTTTAAAGGTGGTTAGGTTTAAGTATACGGTGACAATAAAGCAAGAAATACTCGTATTTCCGCGAATCGGGACTCCGTCGATTTTGTGACGACATTCGTAGTAATTTAAAATATAAACGTCGTTCTTCATTAAGTAGTTAAAAATATACATGCGCAGCTATTTACGTGCCCTCTTTTTACAGTAAAATGCCACCGCAAGGGCAACAGCAGGGCTGGGTGCTGAACGAGACAGATGCAGTTACAGAGGACAAGGGGGCAGCAGCGGCTCCTTCTCCATCAGCAACTAAGAGGAAACTACAGGTCGTCTGGAGAAATGTCACATTGTTCACCTTCTTGCACATCGGAGGCGCTTATGGTGCTTATCTCTTCTTCACCAGGGTTATGTGGATAACACGATTATTCAGTAAGTTTATTTTTAATTTTCAATTTAATACAAGATATTTCTCGTTGTAAGAATACGTATGTATAATTTTGAAGGCAACACGCGTTGATTTTGCATTATATAGACTAAGAAAGACTTACGTTTAACAATCATAGGTTGACATTACCCTGTAACGTTCCACTGTTGGGCACAGACTTCCGCTTTACATTAAGAATTCCACATCCCTTACATTAGAATCGCTCAGCGTCCGAAGAGATGTAGCTGCATCTTTCTGCGTGTTCTACCGCCTGTTTAATGGGGAATGTTATAAAGAGCTGGTCAACTTGATACAAACTTTGGTTTTTATCATCGCTCCTCTTGTCACCAAAGGTTCATTTGCACTTCTTTCACTGAGAGCTACTACGTACTGTGCGATTTTCAATACACTTTATACCGCCAAAATGAACTGCCTACCGAGGTTTTCCACTAAGCTACGATATGGGGTTACGATACGATATGCGATTCTATAAAAGCTAATAATGGGATTCTGAAGGTTAATATCGCACCCGTATGCTTTTGGTGTTACAGGTGTCCATGGGTAGAGGTGACCACTTTACCACCTGGTGAGTAGTCTATTTACGTCTATTTAAGTGGTAACTTAAAACAATAAACAAAAAAATGTGTCTGCACTTCGGCCAACGCTTAATTGATAAAATGTTGCACGTGTTGTTTGCAGCTGTGTTCCTATACATCGGCTCCGGGCTGGGCATCACTGCGGGCGCGCACCGCTTATGGGCACACAAGGCATACAAGGCACGCTTGCCGCTCCGTATACTGCTCGCTGTCTTCAACACGGTAGCTTTTCAGGTAAGATACAATTTTATTATAGCAATTTGCCCCGTTTTCACTCAGATCGAAGTCAGTTAGAAGTCGCTCACTAAAGTGATAGTATGTTTATTGAGGACAATTGAAGAAGATTTGGACTGCTTCCAGCACATGAAAAAGTCGCATCTCTCCACTGTTAGATATATTCTTATTTTAAAGCTTAGGCACCACCAAACACGAAATTTTTACATTTTGTATACAGTAAATATATCCACAAACAAATATTTGCATAACGCAGTTTGCATATCTACGAAATATGTTGACCGAATTTAAAACAGGTATATTTTTCTCATGGTTGGAACAAAATTAGCTTTGAAACATAAATCCACTTCAGTCAAACGAAATCAGATATGACATAGGCCATTAGTATGCATTATTTGTTTCCAACTCATATTGAATGTTACCGATATCATTTGTATTGGCTCCGAAAAGCGCCTTAACAAACGCCTACGATATTTTACTGGTTTCTACGCGTCGTCAGTAATTTTTTGCAGGAGTTAGGATTTCAATAAAATTAAATAGGTAATGATAAATAATTCCTGGTGTAAAAGCAACGAAAACACAATTCTACGACTTTTTAATCATCATCATTTTGCCTTTCATAGATTTATTTCCATGGACAAAATAAAAACATAATTCTTAGGTACATCTAAGAAAACTTAAAGAATATGGTAAAGAAAAATAATTAATTGGTTATTGACATTATCCACAAACCTAACAAGACTTACCCGCGTAAACACTGACACTCTTCTTTAATTTCCTTAATGACAATAATAAATATGTTTTAGTGGCATTAAACATTTTTAATACAATTAAAAACAAAGATCAAAGAATGTCAAAAGGTAAATAAGGTGCCGTAAAAGAAACAAAATTGTTTCCTTCTGCATTAGGTAAGGTAAATGAAGCATAGAGCCATGTATTCATTCACAAACATTTGTCTAGATAAAGATTTTTAACAGTTATTTACTAGTATTCTCAAATTCTTTCCATTACAGTTTTTTATTCTAGCCCTTACGTAATATATATACCAACCAAGGATGTCGCCAGCCAATGGGCCAAGGAGGGCCGGGGGGGGGGGGGGGGTCGGCAAGACAAGAGAGAGGATGGGAGAAATATGAATTGTAGGTACAAATAGATACAATGATTTATTTTTTAATTTCAAATTTCTAGAGGGTGGCAAGTGCCCTACCCCCCCCCCCCTAGTTTGTGATGCATGTAACCAGGAATGCATTATAAATGTAAATGCAATCAATCAAGTGTGTAATCAATGCAATTAATCGTGTGTGCAATCAAACACCTCTATTTGGCCACTTGTCACCACAACGCCACCATTGTGTTTAAAAATAACGTGGGTAATAAAAATTGAAAATACTGTACTATTTAAAATATTATTTGCCAGTGAATACGAGATAAAACCCAGAACATAAATCTAAATTAAAGTTTGGCTCTCCAACGATGAAAGACATCCAAAAAGTTCCCTTTTTAATTGCGGTACCGCCGTAACTATAAAGATAAAACGATGCCGTCTCTTTTCCCTTTATTTCGCAGTTCAAATTGTAAAATTGTACGCAGTTTTCTTACATTTTTACTTACTTTAGGATTATGCGATTTTTTTCTGCTTTTTATTATGCCACTTACCTACAATGTAGCTACGTTCCTTTATTGCCTATTTTAGAGGTCTATCATCATAACAAATTTTCTGTTTCTTATATGTTTTCTAAGAGTAAAGAAATCACTTATCAAAATCTACAGATAGGTAGGTAGGTAGGTTTTTTAAACTCTTGTTATGTTTCTTAACGTCTTTTTAATGGAATAAAGGCTGCAGACGAGCAGACAGTCCACCCGATGGTAAGTGGCAACTGTCGCCCATGGACAACCACCATACATGCCAACATCAGTCCATAATGTCAAACGTTGGCACGTCCCCGATTACGCTGCCCACCTTTGGAAATTTAAGTAAATTTGAAAGAAGGAAGGTTGGAAATATGGAAACGTGTTAAGCTATTGGAGCTTTGACCTTAATTTGTTCTCTTTGCTTGTCTAGTGCTTGACTAGTCAAATTTATGATTGACGAAGTTTTATTCTGCAATGATTCTAAACACAATACAATAGGTACTTTCTATCAAACAATTAGCTTAAGACATAATAGAAATTCTGTTTTTTTTTACCATATAAACGTGCCAGGTTGTTGAATTTATTTATTTAAGAAAACAAGTATTTGACCTATTTAAAGATTACAAGGAAAGATACTTAATTCACAATAATTAAAAGAACTGTAATGCAAATAAGACTCACAAATAATGGCAGATCGTAAAGTCATTGGAATTAATTGATCAAATTATATTTTTTTAATAATTACACATATGTATTACAGAAATAAAACTGTTGATACAATAGCTTTTGACATTGTACACGCTAGAGGTCATATTTAGGTAACATCTACTTACAAAGGTCGTAATTAATGTCGTTATCACGATGAGTCAAGGAATCGAACGACTTTTATAACTAAATATATCCATATCTACGGGAAGTCACATTGGAATTCATTCGGATGAATGATGTCAAATTTTAATTATCAAAACACGCGCATGTGTTAGGTGAACGCGTGCTATCGCATCACCTTTAACATCAAGGTCGGATAATAATTACCCCCGACCTCATAGATTACTACCAATTCGTTACGTCGCGAATAACGCATCGTTTACTTTCCTAGAAAATCTGCAATTTTACGTAGCAATTACACTTTGCTGGGAGTAAATCTTAATGCGCGTCTGGTATTTGACTAAAATTTTTAGACGTCGTTCTCATTTATCAGTTTTAGCAATTATGATTGCGTTAGCTGTGTTTTTAACTAAATAATCTACCTCCAATTATACTTATCATTACTGTTGATATCACTCTTGGATATGTTGAGAGTTATCAATAGTTTTATACGAGAAATTTCATGTGCAAAAATGTATGTCGTAACAACAAAATACTTTTCCACTGCTTATTTTGATTAATTACCTATAATCAAATTTACAATAACATCGTTATCAGGACGCGGTGGTGGACTGGGCGCGTGATCACCGCATGCACCACAAGTACTCGGAGACCGACGCCGATCCCCACAACGCGACACGTGGCTTCTTCTTCTCGCACATGGGATGGCTACTGGTGAGGAAGCATCCGGAGATCAAGGCTAAAGGTCACACGATCGACATGAGCGACCTTCTGGCTGACCCTGTACTGCGCTTCCAGAAAAAGTAAGTGGGAATTAATTTACCACTCGGAGGGAATATGACAATTGTGTTTGTCAATTCTTGATGGTGCGATATTCTTGCCGCAACTTTTTAAAGTTTATTATTTGAAAACCCATTATATTTATTTATTAAAAATTACATTATCACACTCTACAAAATTATCATTTAATGGTGCTTCAACATCTGTACCGATTTTCTTCACATTTATTAATAAATGAACTATTGTTAAATGAAGCTTACAGCTCTCAAAACATGAAGCTGAGGACTTAATAACTAACATTACAGTTTCTGTAAGGAGATTTTAAAATGCGACGTTCCACTAGATGAACCGCGAACGGGTAAAATTTAAATATATTCATAACCTTCTGTTAATGGCTCACAGTCAAGTCAAAGTACCGCGTGCTTGAGACTGCAAAGTACTTTCAAAAGGTGACCCGGCAGTAACATTTACAATTGAGAAATTTCGACTTCACATTTTATAACATTTGAATCAAAGTTCTTGACCTAAAACTATCCTGTTTCAGATATTACTTGTCATTAATGCCGCTCCTGTGCTTCGTCCTGCCGACAATGATCCCCACGTTCTGGGGCGAGAGTGCGTTCAACGCCTTCTACGTTTGTGCCCTGTTCCGTTACACATATGTGTTGCACGTCACGTGGCTTGTCAACTCAGCCGCCCACTTGTGGGGCGAGAAGCCATACGACAAAAACATCAACCCTGTAGAAATCAAACCTGTCTCAATGGTCGTATTAGGCGAAGGTTTCCATAACTACCACCACGTCTTCCCTTGGGATTACAAAGCGGCAGAATTAGGACACTACACCTTGAACATCTCCAGACTTTTCATTAATTTAATGGCACGGATTGGTTGGGCTTACGACCTAAAAACCGTGTCACCTGACGTCATTGAGAAGCGAGTGAAGAGGACGGGCGATGGTAGCCATCAGGTGTGGGGCTGGGACGACAAAGATGTTTCGCAAGATATGAAAGAAAACACCACGGTTATAAACCCTGAAAAGACTGATTAAATTAAACAAATTCACTTAAAAAGAGAAGCGCGCGAAAGCACGGAGATGCTAGTTCCTTTGTGAAAGTTGCGAACCGTCTTATTACGACATGTGCTGTAACGGTTACAACCTCCAACATTTCATCGTACGAAAGTAGCCTATTAGTTTGTAAATAAAAAGCATTGTAATGTAGGTATTTATTAACAGGGAGTTGGTATACAATGATGGTTAAATTTGCATCTATCTAATTCTAACAAAAAACAAATAATTATCAGTAAAAACAAATCATTCCGTAATTAAATTCCTTATTTTTCACTGAGATATGAGTACTATTGCAAAGAGTTGGTAAATCTGTACTTATTATTATTGAGATCGTGATTATATCTTTCTTGTCGTTATCTACGAACTCCTTATAAATATTTATAAAAATTAGAATTGTGATAAATTAATTTATAAGTAGGTAACAGGAAGTATTTTGTTATACAATACTATATAGTTATCTATTAACATAGTGTGCTATCACTAATCATTTCAACGTGCTATTAATAGCCATTAGCTGTAACTGTAGCTAGTTATTAATATTATTGATTACACAATATATTCAAAATAAAACACCAATGACGTTGTATGATTTTTGGCAAACCTACAAATTTAATGAAACTTGATGACCGAATTGACTACAAATTTGTAATCCTGCTCTTTTTGCAAAATATTCCTGCTTAAATTTCCAGTCACAAATATTTGAATAAATACAAATGTATGTTCAGGTTCGTGACTTTCAGGGATCATCATCGCCTTCATCGATTGTTACTATGGTTACTATTATACCATCTCAATCGAAGTTATCTCCCTGGGTAGTATATTTGTCTTTATGTAACCAAGTATTTGACGGAAACCACGATATACAGAAATTATAATGTGGGCGGTAATATTATTTTAGAAACTCATTTGTATTAAAATACAATTATAAAATTAAAAAGTACGTATTTTCATTAAAAATACGAGTGCAAAAACTCAATATGTCGTAACTTATGTCGATTGCATGACTTGTGTCAGAAAGCAATAACATTTTAGCAATAATATTTTCTTTGCTGTTGAAACATTTTGTAAATGAACAATTTTGTGAAACGTATTTTACTAGAACAATAGCAGTAATAACAGGTTCATAAGTAAGAAATGATAAAATAAATTTCTGATAGATTTAAAAGTTATGTACTCGTACTTATCAAAAGGACCACGATTTTCTAATTTAGGAAAAGATTAAAGAGTACCTATGTGTCACCAAATGCGAAATTGCGAGGTGCGACAATTTCATTTTGGTAAACTGATACACTTTTGAAAACTGCTTATGTTGTATCATTTATAAACACTAATCACAACTTAATCTGTTATTTAGGATGTTTTTAAGACATTTAAAGAAGAATAATACTGTTGTGAACGATAAATGGTAGCATAAAAACACGCTGATGGCGTTAGGCCGCCGCCAATTCGTTTTTGCAGGAGCGCCGTCCGCCGCTGAAAAAAATGACTCAGCGCGCATGTCTAACATGGACTAATAATGACCAGCAGACCTGAAATGTGCCATCAGTTCAAAAGTTCATAAATTTATATACGTACGTATATTTATTTATATAGCAGCATGAGCTGCTATGGGATACGACTTTGACTGATCTTAGATCTAGAATCGTCTATTTATCCGGACCTTTAACTTTTGTCTAAACATTTCTCAACTAACTTTTGCTTACTTTTCAGACTGGAGTGTGCCATCGCGATTTTTTATTTATACCACATTTTTTACTTAAGCTAATTGAAAACAATACTTTCCTAGGATAACATCTAAACATATATATGCAAGCGACAACTTGTCTGCGGTCGCAATAATTCACAACTTCAGGGCTTAGACATCGTAATCTGCAAATGTTCCCTAAAGTTTAGAGAAAGGGTGGTTCGCTAAAAACAAAAGTTTATACATGTTGGGGCCCACACGTATTGTAGTTTCGTACGTTGCACTCAAGGCTTAGTTTAGCTATGTACCTACATCTAGAATTTCAAAAATGAGCGCTGAGCGCTCGACGCTCAAGCGCTGAATAAGCGCTAATGAACCTTCAAGGCTTGACAGTGAGCGTTATAGTCAAGTTTTTAACGTTTTATAATCTTAAACCTTAGAGGATTTAACCTCGTGTCTAAAAGGGTTAAGGTCAAGGTTGCTAAGGTTCATTAGCACTGACTTAGCGCTGGAGCACTCAAGCGTTCAGCGCTCATTTTTACAACACTTACTACACCTTTTTTTACCAGATTACAATGAAGTCAAAAAAAGAAATGTTATGATTTTGCCAGCCCATATTAAATGTAAGGCAGGTATTGTTATCGTAAAACGAAACGATTCAAAGAAAATATTTAAAAAATATAATATGTGAATTGTGAAAGTTGAAAACGAATCAAATCTTTAAAACTCTTGCGTAGTCGGCCTTTAGTTATGTACTCAATTATGTATTATGGAACTCAGGTTATATACCAGCAGTTCTAAAGTTTTATGTTTTCACTTTAGGTCCGCTGTCACTCGGCTATTTGTGAATGATGATTCAAGCTAATGGTCTCCGTAAACCCTGCGACGTTTTACACATTTTCATACTATTTCCAGTTAATCTAGGCATCAACAAGCAGCCACTGTTCTGTGGTTGTGGTGTGGTTTTAAAGTGGTCTGTGTGAGTTATGCCTAAATTGATTTCATTTATTACTAATTTTTTTTTATAAAAGAAGTGCCAGAGGGGTAGGATGTCGATCATGTGGTATTTGTAAGTATTGTCGCTTAATAATATTTGCACAACTTCAGTTAAAATGACATACGTATTCAAATGTGCTATTTACCTTTGAAGATCAGAATTTGAGAAAATATTTTGGGGAAGACGGTGAATACAGGCAATAATGGGATGAGAAATGGGAAACGGGCACCGATAACTCCTATTCATCACTGAAACAAGTACAAATTGAATGCTTCACGGCAATTTTTGTGATGGTAAAAAAGGCGGCAGACGAGCAAACAGTCCACCTGATGGTAATTGGATACTGCCGTCAGTAGACATCCGCGATATCGCGGACATATATATGTCAACATCAGTTCAGAATGACAAACGTTACCACGCACCCGGATGCGCTGCCTACCTTTGCAAATTAAGGAATAGATTGGGAGAAAGGTTTGGGAAACTGGGGAGAGTTAGAATGGGATGGGAATGGGCTCTGGCATATCTCACTCACTACCGAAACACGTACGTAAATTTGGTAAATACGATAAAGTAGAAATGCAATATATTTCAAGGTAGTCTTCTGTGAGAGATGGGTAACGTGGTCAGTCGAGTGCGCCCAGCGGCTGTGGGAATGCAGCTTGCACTCTCCTTAGCAACTTAGATAGTTACGTGACTGGTTTTACAACCATACAAAATTGTTCATCGTCCACTTCTCACAAAAAGGCGCAAAGTCCCAAAAGAGACAAATCTTCAGATTACTGTTTAAAACTGCATGTCGTGAGGAAACCCGCGTACCCGAGAATTGAATAAAAACTTGAGCGCGTGTAATTTCTTCATTGTGAAAATTAGTCCGCAGAAAAGTCAGCATTTATGACCGTCTTATAACTGTAGGGAGGAGGCATGTGCTTGTTAATTATCTAACTAAAACAAGCAAAAACAATTTATTAAGAAAACTACAATTCAATTTCAAACTCTGTATTAAGTATTTGGACTTATCAACTCATTCTAGGACTTCTTGGCGGGAACTCAAGAAGTGAAGTTGAGTTTTTGTTTGATTATTGTAAAACTTGTGTATTAGGCGTTTTGTGGTTTAATGGTGATCGTTTATTAAACTTCACTTCGACGGAACTGGACAGTGATAATATACGTTTTACACTTTGAAATTGTTTATTACGAAGGAAACTTGACACTGGCATAATATGATAATAATTGCACCATTGACATATATGAAGAAGAAAAAACTCATTCCCTTATATAAAATCTAATTTCTTGCCATTTACAGCCGATCTAATGTGTCTTTTTAATATCACCATAATTTATTAGTAATGCCATCAAGAATATCTTTTTCGTGGGATAAAATTGCGTATTTTTCAATGTCACTGTAATCATCGATATTGCCAAACGAGACCCGAGACGAGCTAATAACACGCCCACCATCGAGTGTTGTATTACACAAATATGAAACATTATATAGCTTATTTATAGCTAAGACAGTTCAAACGTTATTAAGTAGGTACCTGCGTAGTGTCGTTCTTAAAAAGTGTCTAACGTTTTTGTAGGTGTGAAGACCGTATAATTTTAGCTGTTTCTTCAGCTTTACTTGCTTTGCTTTTCTATTTACCCGCAGGATGCCAAACTATGTCAGCGTTTTTTTGTAATTGAATAGTAACGTTCTCACGTGTCTAATGTTTAGTTTTGTAGATGACAAAACGTTAGACGAGACCTCTGTAACTATAACCTCTTTCAGTTTTTGCTGTCTTCATCTGTGGAATGCCAAACTATATCTATATTTTTTAATGTTTTTAAAATGTGGTGACAATTAATACCACTGTTAAACAGCTTACCACTGTCTATAACTTTACATAAATCGATTTCTTCGTTTTCGTTTCGTTTCTTTATTCTACAGTCGGTGGACATCGTTGGCGGTACTCATCTGTTCACGCTAATACTCGTAGCTGTCAAGCAATGCATCTGTCTAGTCTTTTACATAAACCTGCCTAAACTGCACTTAATGCATCATCTGCTCAGAATTCTTTATTAAGTCAGCAATTAGCTCTAAATGGTAAACCTTTAGCGAACTGGGTCAGCTGGTGTAAAAGTTGTATAGGATATCTGTAGATACATATTAGTAGGGCGCCCAAATTGCAAAAAGTCATCAAATAACATTTTTGGTCAGAGTCACCGGGGATATACCGTCGGTATAGGTTTCCCGAGTTAGATAAAACCGGATGTCGCTCTCATTGTGAAGTTATGACCTCATTGAAATGGCCAATTAATTAATTTTCGAATATCTCGAGAACTACTTAAAAAAAATTCACGTGTGAGGTATCGTATGAAAGATATTTAAATTATTAATAAAAATGTTTCAGTGACTTAATAGAATAGATATTATAGAAACATAAATATTTACAAGAATATAATTTTTTCATTCATTGCCCCATTTCTTTAATATAACAAATAATATTTTTGGCAACATTACTTACTTTTTGGTAAATAACATTTAATAATAAATTGTTGCTACATTATTGCACTTTCTAATAAACTTTAAATCATAACAAGACCATACAAAATAACAGAGTTAGGTAATTTTTTTGTAACGCGATATCTTCATTTCTATAGACGAAATGTCATCAAGATGACCGCCAATGCTGTTCTTTACCTTTAAATATCTCGAGAACTGCTTAGCCGACTTTCACGTGTGAGATATCATATGAAGGCTATTTAAATTTCAATAAAAGTATAATATGATATTTTAGTAACCAAATAGAGTAGATAGTATAAAAACAGAATCAAAATTTTCGTATTCAGGAGATCATGCTCTAAAAGATTTTGTTAGGTATTACCATAACCCGAGTGAGTTGCTGTAACGGAACTTTCTGATTTGTCATTTGGCAGCCCTACTGTATAGGTTCATGCCCTTTTCACACGTACGCTTTTTATGCGCCAAGATCTATTTCGTGCAAAGTCACACCAAAGACAACGTAAGATATCGTTCCTAATATCTTACGACCGAAAATAAGATATTATTTATTCAAGCATATACATTTACTTCAATATAATTATTGTAGGGCTATTTATAAAAAAAATAGACATTGCAATTATAGTACATTTTAAACACCAAAGGCGCTATTAAATTGGAATAATCTGCCATTACTCTACAGCACTACTATAGTCAATTCGGGTATAGTTAATTAGTGGGTAATTTCAATAATGGATCTTTCATGGAATGTATAGGACTTGTAAGGACATTTAATTTCATTTATTAATGCCCCTGTAGGTCAGTCTATACCTCACCTCGGTCAGTGTTACATTAAACAGGTATTATATGAGCCATATTTATCAGTATTTATATCTTCGAAATGTTATCATAAAACAAAACAGATTATACAAATGCGTACTCATTCACAAATGCGTGCGTAATATTTTTTCAACCTGTAGAGATAGCTCTCGATAACAACGGATTTGCTTCGAAGGAGCCCAGTTCTGTCAAGATTAGTACTAATCTAGTATTGTTTAGTACTAGTACTAGTATTGTGTTAGCTGTGTCCATAATCCTGAATGGAGTGGGAAACATATGCATATGTGTATTCATCGGGCGCTATCGCTCCATGAGGACCCCCACCAACCGCTACCTTCTCAATAAATATATACCTACATACATACACACAAACATACATAAAATGGGAAATGGAAGGGAAAAAATAGAAATATTTTATTATTGCCTATTCATTAATTCTGAAAATTATATACATGATTCAATTTGTTTTGGTTTTAGCGTTACTTTTTCTTTTCTTTAAATACATTTTTTTTGTGTTTTACGTGTATTGTACGAGACTGCTATTTAAATGAAACTGTATCTATATAAATTGTATGTAATATGTGACATCAACAATGTTTATGATTTTATCGTATTTGTATGGTATGCCTCACGCCTAAACTAAAAACACAAATAAAGAATTGATTGATTGGCTGATTGATCGATCGATTGATAAGATAACACTTGTTATTAATTGATGAATTTATACAATTGAGTACATAATACGTATAGTTGTTTATAATTACGTATGTTTAGTTGATATTAAGTATTTGACGTCATAATCTATCTTCTTCTTCTAATTATGGAAGAACTTCGTTAATTAGAATCCTCTAATTGCATGAAAACAAATTGCACTAAGAGTCCCAGATAATATAAAAAGTTGTTACGAAAAAGCGCGCAAAGTATAGATAAGTATAAGTCGTCGAACTAATGCCCTATATGCATTAGTGACGAAGACACTACGACGAAAGCACGACGAAGCCCTATGCGATGGACTAACCAAGTAGCCAGTATTGAACAATACGCTCTACGACGCCAAAGATCGCAACACATGGAAAACGATCGTTGACAGGCTGAGTAGGCAGAGTCATGCATGATATTCAGGAACGACTATAGAGAGAGAGAATACCTACTAATTAATATAAATTAATAATACGAAACTAAATGTCAATAATCTCATAATACAATATAGTTAACAAGATTCATTTCGCTGGACAGCATTACAATGACTTCAAAACATTTATTTTGAAATTCAGAAGAAACAATATTAAAAAGTGAACTTATTCGTCATGTGTCGATTCTAAAATGGCTTGTACTTAATGGAACTAGGATGAGTTTGTAGAATTAAAAAATAATAATATTTTGCATTATTGAATATTGAAGGGTGGATACTGGATTGTACCCCAAATACCGCTCTCTTAAAGTGATATATCTGAGGGTCAAAACATAAATGTGGTTATTTTAATTATGTCAATAAATACTTGATTGAATAAAAAAAATACTGTAGGTACGTATCGGTAACAAAATAAGTTTGAAATCAAAAAGTTGGGAAGAAACAAATAAGTACCATTGCTTCAACCTTCATTATATTGGAGGTTGTTTTTGTTGATTACAAATATTTATAATAAAATACGTAGACCTTTTTATATATTTTTTATTTTAATATTTATACATCAAAAATACATGTTAATATTTGTATAAAAGGTATTTTAGATTAAATATATGATGATATTTTTTTAATATGACATACATATTAAAAAAATATCATCATACAGCTAATTTTTGCAATAAAGTATTATATAATAATACTACATTGACAGTACTCTCGAAACTGGTGCTTTATTAGAAAAACAAAGAAAATCACAATGTAATCCTCTGCCGCGGTGGAAAACAACCACAAATTGAGGAAAACTAGTAAAACATCCTTCTGGATAATTTATCTTGCGAAAAAATAGAAAGGTCCGTATTCTTATATTTGATTGTATACCGAAAGAAGTAATCACCCGAGAAATCTATGTAACACTTTTAATGAAGAACTAGGAACAAAGATGTGAAATCAACATTTCTTGTATTTGATTGCAAACCGAAGGAAGTAACCACTCGAGAAATCTATGTAACGCGGTTAATTAAGAACTAGGAACAAAGATGCGAAATCAACATTTCTTGTATTTGATTGCAAACCGAAAGAAGTAATCACCCGAGAAATCTATGTAACGCTTTTAATTAAGAACTAGGAACAAAGATGCGAAATCAACATTTCTTGTATTTGATTGCAAACCGAAAGAAGTAATCACCCGAGAAATATATGTAACGCTTTTAATTAAGAACTAGGAACAAAGATGCGAAATCAACATTTCTTGTATTTAATTGCAAACCGAAAGAAGTAATCACCCGAGAAATCTAAGTAATGCTTTTAATTAAGAACTAGGAACAAAGATGCGAAATCAACATTTCTTGTATTTGATTGCAAACCGAAAGAAGTAATCACCCGAGAAATCTATGTAACGCTTTTAATTAAGAACTAGGAACAAAGATGCGAAATCAACATTTCTTGTATTTGATTGCAAACCGAAAGAAGTAATCACCCGAGAAATCTATGTAACGCTTTTAATTAAGAACTAGGAACAATGATGCTAAATCAATATTTCTTGTATTTGATTGCAAACCGAAAGAAGTAATCACCCGAAAAATATATGTAACGCTTTTAATTAAGAACTAGGAAGAAAAATGTGATATCAACATTTCTTGTATTTGATTGCAAACCGAAAGAAGTAATCACCCGAGAAATCTATGTAACGCTTTTAATTAAGAACTAGGAGCAATGATACGAAATCAACATTTATAGCCCTTTTGCATCCACAGCTGGATATCGGCCTCTAAGTGCCTCTACGTCGTACACTTTTCCAATCCACTGTGCTCCTACGATATGAATTAATACAAAAAATACAATGCGATACGAAAACTTTACTATTAAATCTAATATCACGTATGTAACTATGTAGTGAACTAAATAACTATAATTTAATTACTGTATTTCATAAAGATAGTGTGTTGATGAAAATTACATTGTATGTTTGTCAACGTACTTACTGCAATAATGGTATAATCTATGGTTATAATTGTGAGCACTGCCACTCAGGTTACGTACTCCCTGCTACAGCACAGTATAATACAATGTTCAAATAGTTCAAATTACTTTACACGCGAATACACCCAGACATCGAGGGCTTCTTTGTGAATCATTTGTAACCCCCGAGCACCCTAGGTGACCTTTTTACTGCTATTTATGGAATGTCAACCTTACTATGCAATGTATAAGAGGTTCGACAAATTTCCTATTTTCCAATTTTGTATTGTAATATACTGTATTCTTTTTTCTTTTTTATAGAAAAAAGGGGCAGACAAGCATACAGTCCACCTGATGGTAAGTGGATACTGTAGTCCATGAACATAGGCGATACATGACAACTTCAGTCCAGAATGACAAACGTTGACACGCCAGCGGATGCGCTGCCTACTTCTGCGGATTAAGGAATGGATTGGGAGAAAGAGTTGGGAAAATGAGGAGGGATGGGATAGAATGGGATGGGCTCTGGCATATCTCACTCACTACCGAAACACGTACGTAAATTGGGGAAATAATATAAAGTACGATATGCAGTACAATTCAACGTAATCTTCTGTGAGAGAGGGGTAACGTGGCCAGTCGAATGCGCTCAGCGCCTGTGGGAATGCAGAGTGCATTCTCCCCCTACAGTAATGTAATGTAAATATAAATAAATATATACATATATATATATAATGCAATTTATATTGTAATATTCCGACGCAGGTGTAGCGGTGGGAAAGGACTAGTGTTACAACATCGCTACACTTGTGTCGGAATAATTTTTAAATTCCGATATTCGAACCGGAGTAGATAATCTGTGTTTTATTTCTATGGTAAGGTAATAGGTAATGGAATGTAGGGTAAGGGTAAGGTATAAATGATAATAATCGAGTAAAAATAAATGTACACCTTATGCTTACATTAACATTGCACCCTACTTTTGTAAAAGTTACCTTTGTAACTTGTTGATCATGTAACTGTTTCTTGTCAACTTCTTAAATAAATACATTTAAAAAAAGCTACAACCTAATGTTGAAATTTTTATTTACTTCATTTACTTTTTTTGTAAATTGTTACAAAAGATAGATTTGATGCCTTCCAGCATTATCTCCCAGTCAACCTTTGGACTATGCGGGACATGAAGTGGCAGGGAACTACTGTAAGTGAATACTAAACTATAAACATAACATAATATCTATATTTATGACATATTAATAGGTATAGTGATTTTTTTTTTAATTTAGTGAATCGAGTCTACATAACTTTTATTCTGGGATCGTTTTAATATATTAGTTGTAATAATTGATAATTTCGATTGCATTCACGTTGCTATTTGTATGCCAAACGGCCAGACAGGATTTTTCACAAACTACTTCTGTCGACTTACCTATCATGTTGTACAAGTAAATTAATTTTAATTTGAATAGGCTTGTTATCTGATGTACTAATAAATTACCAAGCATACAGAAAATAGACAGAAGATATAAAAAACTGGTGTTTTGCCTTCTAGAAATACACAGGAGCGCTGCCTCCGACGAGTTTTACAATCTAAAACAAATTGATATTTATCCGATATCAGTCAGACACTCGTCTGGATATTGATATCTCATAAATATCCAATTTAGTCCCGTCATTCACCTCTTGTGAAACAATTTCTGCAATATTTGTTATATTTTAAAAACAAATAAGTAAGTCCAATGACATTCCAATGTTGTAGACATTGGGTAACAAAACAGCGATAAACAGCGGGCTATTTTTTTTTGTCTCGGACAATAAAAGCCCCTGTGTATCTTTCCACTGCTGGATAAAAACTTCTCCCGCGGCTCCCCACCACACCACCACACACTATCTCCCGTTCTGCTCATTTAACCACTACCGATAAACTTTTTCAAGTCGTCAGTCGTTTAAATTTCAACTTTTTGTGACTTTTTGTCGGTCTTTTTTGTGACCGTAGGACGTCTCGCGCCTCTCACACTGCGCTTCCCGGTTCGTGGTCTCCATCCGAGGACTCGTCTACCACGTCGATTGTCGGCCCTGCGGCAAATGTAGCCCGCCCATTGCCACTTCAGTTTGCTGATTCGACAGAATTTTCACTAGTTGGGATACACTATTCACTAGTTGGGATTTTATAGTTCGGTTTCGCTTCCCTAAAGCGTCGGAACACTACACCCTCTTGTCAAAAGGCTGGTATATTGTTTTATTTACATCTACTAAATAAACTCTGTTAACAACGGTATAACTGCTATAAACAATAATAACTGCTTAGAATTAGACTAGCCGTGAAATTTCCAAATGACGTAACAAAATGATTATACTACAGTAAGCGAAAAATATGATGACCGTAGAAATCCGTTTAGTGGTTCTTGCGTAGTAAAAAATACAAACATTCTATAAACTGTTATTTCGTGTTCTATACATTCGAATATACAGGAGGTATTCATAATAATCTCCATCATAATCGACCTACAAAAATACTTTTTCAAGAAATATTCAACAAACACATCTACTTACTGATTATATTTGTCTATGTACAATACAGTATTATATGTATTATGCCATTATACTTTGGCAGTAGTACAGTACTCAGTAATTTCAATTAGGGATGACTGTATACTTGCACTATATGGTTGCCGTCAATTTGACCGCTTGTTTGGATACGCTCAATTACTTTCATATTAAGGGTGTTACAAAACTGTTAACATTGAAAATTAACGTCATCTTTGACGGAACAAAAGGACAAAAAATTTATATTTTATTGTACACACTAAACAATATATTTATACATGATTGAATGCAAAAAGATGTATAAAAGGTAAGCTCCAGCAGATCTCTTGCAGCAGACCCGTGAAATAGAGACATTATTGTGTTGCTATTATAATTTATTTTGTTTACCCTCGAAAATTTTAACACTTGCTATCAAAATCCGTCATATAATTTTTTGAAAGTAACCTTTTTTTGAAAAACCTTTTGAAAGTATGACTTCATGAAAGTGGAAGTGAACAACAAGACCGTAATTAATTTATATCTAAAATATTTCTAGAAAAAAAATGTTCTCATTTTCATGTCTGTGGGCAAAATAAACATTACATTTTACATTTTCTTAGGTTTTCGCGATTACTATACATTGCAATTAAACAACTTTTAACGGTTTAAATCGCGTATATTTGACATGATTTATATCCCGACGTTTCGAACACTTTGCAGTGGACGTGGTCACGGGGTGACTAATTGATTTTATTTGTCACTTGAGTTATTAAGAAATTATTTGGACTACCGTCTGAAATTTTTTGAACTACCGTCTGGATTTTTTAATCATAACATTCCCTATGCACGCAGTATTCACTCACGGTGTCCAGAGGTCTTGCAGTATTGCATTGGCCTTGGGATTTAATTAATTTAATGACTGGATCCCAAGCCGGTGGTACTTGCCAACCATCTTCTCTATTGAAATTTGGGTGTTTCTTGATTTCAATAGCCTCGCGTAACATTCTTGGCATGAATCGGGTCTCTCTAGCGAGGATTTGTGGATTATCAAATCGAATGTAATGGTTGGGTTTGTCCAGAGCATGTTCACAAACTGCAGACTTGGTCGAGCGTCTGTTCTTCATGTCAGCTATGTGTTCTTTTATCCGGACTTATCTTTTAAGAGGAGCATCGGTATCCGGATAAAAGAACACATAGCTGACATGGAGAACAGACGCTCGACCAAGTCTGCAGTTTGTGAACATGCTCTGGACAAACCCAACCATTACATTCGATTTGATAATCCACAAATCCTCGCTAGAGAGACCCGATTCATGCCAAGAATGTTACGCGAGGCTATTGAAATCAAGAAACAGCCAAATTTCAATAGAGAAGATGGTTGGCAAGTACCACCGGCTTGGGATCCAGTCATTAAATTAATTAAATCCCAAGGCCAATGCAATACTGCAAGACCTCTGGACACCGTGAGTGAATACTGCGTGCATAGGGAATGTTATGATTAAAAAATCCAGACGGTAGTTCAAAAAATTTCAGACGGTAGTCCAAATAATTTCTTAATAACTCAAGTGACAAATAAAATCAATTAGTCACCCCGTGACCACGTCCACTGCAAAGTGTTCGAAACGTCGGGATATAAATCATGTCAAATATACGCGATTTAAACCGTTAAAAGTTATTTAATTGCAATTACATTTTACAGTCAAATTAAGAGCTAGCTACAACTAGATATTACAATAAATCTATTATACATTTACAAACAGTAACTATGAATGAAAGAATGAATGAAAATTCTTTATTGCATTTGTGTTTCAACTAATTAATTAAATTAACATAGCTTATACAGAAGCAATAGGCTATGTTTAATATAGGTAACTACTTGTTTCCAAACAACCAACGGACAGTGAAATAACTTAGAGGAAGAAATAGGCTATAATACAATATAAATAGGCTATATATGTATATATATATATATATATATTATAGGCTAGAAGAAATATTATAGGCTATAATACAATACAAATACAAAAGTAATACAAATAAAGCAATAATACAAAAATTTGATAATAGGGTGGTAATTTCAAATACACTGAAGAAAATATTTCAAGTTTTTTATGGGAAAGTCAACCTGTATTTATATTTCAAGGCCCTTGCGAATAACGATCCTTCAGACCAGTCGCTTCTTCGCGCAAGTCAGTGTGACATACAATACACGAGTACAGTACTAGATTAGCAATCAAAAATACGCACTACAAAAATGTAATTCAGTGCCACGAAACGATTGTCTCTCACAACTTAAACTGAGCTACTTTATAAATTTTGTGTGTAGAACTTCGAAATGCTTCAAGTAAACGACAGCGAATATGAAAATGATTCGTTCACATTCTTCGGACCGATGGGCATGGCGTTCTTCGACGACGGAACCGTTCTTGAAGAAGCAGACTCGGTTAAGATTATCCTAAGCCTTCTCCTGGGAACTTCCATGGTGCTGAGTATAGTGGGAAACGTTTGTACTTGTGCGGTTATCGCCCGTGATCGCTCCATGAGGACCCCCACTAACTGTTACCTTCTCAACCTCGCTATCACCGACCTTATGATAACAATCTTCATTCCCATTGAAATACGAATGATCTGGATACCTAATTTTTACCCGTTGGGAGAAGCAGGATGTCGTTTCCACTTTCTGCTTCTAGATGGTTTGAGTAACTGCAGTGTGTTGACCATCGTAGCCTTCACTGTCGAACGCTTCATTGTTATTTCAAAACCATTTCTACGTCACAAACTTTCCTTAAACATGCGGGTGTTCAAAATAGTTGCTGTGAATTGGATAATTTGCATACTTTTCTGCGTTCCTGATATTTTCTACATAGACTTATTGGAAAGGAAGAAATATGTTTACTGTTACTATACTTTACCCACGCACTTGAGGATCTTAATGGGTGTAGAAATATTCGTGTTCTTCGTAATACCAATGACGATAATTTTTGTGCTGTATGTATTGATAGCACTCAAGCTGAAAGCGAAGCAATTGAAATTGAGGAGCAGTCCTGTTAATTGCTCTAATAAAGATAGAGCCGTAATTATGTTGGGTTAGTGCTGTTTTTTATTGATATAAAGAACTGTTTTACTTTGTTGTTAAGCGAAACCTATACACCAGCAAAATTTAAGTGTCGTCTTGATATTAAAGTGATATTTTCGCGTAAGTATGTTTGTTAGCTGTATATTAGCAAATATTTACAATAACACGAAAACAAAAATATGAAGTTGGTCGACTTAATAACGCATAACGACTATGTAATATATATAAACAGTAAAAGGGTTGTGTCTCTATATAGAATTTTTTTATTAAAAAAATGAGGTCTTTTTGGAAGCTACAGAAACCAAAACAGAAGTTTTTATACTGTTTGTCTGTATGTCCGTTTGTTTGAGTATCACGTAAAACCTAATGAATGGATTTCGATCGGGTTTTATCTAAGGTGTAGGTAATTATCCAGAAGGAAAACTGGTGTAAGTTGAGTTATAGAAGAAAATAACAAATATACACTTAATAGAATTACTCAAAAACTACTGGATGGATTTTAACGAGGTTTCCATTATCGTGTACCTCAATATGCAGTCTAATAACAGCGCTAATATCTTATCCTTAAACACATTGCATCAAGAGTGGATTGAAAAAAAGTTATAAAAATATTAATTGTGTCTTTGTGCGAAAGTTAGCAAAGTCCTCATTTTAGGAAGTAAATGATGACGGAATGACGGCGAGGATGTCCCTACATATATACACGTGTTTAATAATAATTAATTTAATTTATTTTTCACTTAAAACTATTTCATGAGACTATTCGCTAACAAATAACCCTGCAATTTAGTAATTTAGACACGGAAACAGCATAGGTTAATATATTTAATAGAATGCGCGAATGTTCACTTCTTGGAATGTTAAACGGTTTGTTACAGACCAACACATGCCTATTAAAAAATACGTTTCGCTATTTGTCAATTGATTCCTTGGACATCAATAAATACAAGTTGTCATTGCCAGCTTTTTTGCTCGCTTTTTTGGTCAAAACCTTTGTATGTTTTCTGGAAAATTTCCAAACTTCTGCTTTTTATCCCTTTTTAACGTAACATAGTGATATGTGCACCGGGATCCGTAGACACAATACAATACAATACTCCATCCACATTTAAATGTATTTTCGTTGTTGTATGACCGAATGATGCTATACGAAGATGCCTATATATTATGTTCGGAGTCAGTTTATTGTAGTACTCGAAAACGGTACATATTGTGCTAAATGTATATGTGAAAACTGGTTCCTTTATGTAAGGAAGAACACAATAAGCCCAATAATCCGTGGTTAAACGCTTCGGTGCACGTTAAGCATAAATGTTTCGTGTGAAGCAGAATGAACAACGGAAGAAACAGTCTGAGTGCATAGAAATGTATAGTACACTATACAAATTTTATACCGATTGTAGACAATAGCTAGGATTCATTGTTTTCCGTTGACTTACTAGGAGATGCTGACAAAGATATTGTCTACGAGTAACGAGTAACGAGCGCGAGCAATTTTTGGAGAATACCCTCTAGCGTTCGAGGAAAGTATGCGTATTTATTCAGAATTTAGTATTTCTGAAGGCAATGACGAGGAGGAACAACATTTGACATATACTCCAGGAGGCTATGAATATATAAGAGAAAAACGAGAAGATAATGTCTAGCGCGAAAGCCTGATAAGTGAGTTCCACCATATTGGTGCTTTTAGAGATGTCAAAAATCACAATTTTCAAATTCCTACATCTCAAAAGGTAGGCAGTGCATCCCAGGACAGCGTTTGTCATTCTGGACTGATGTGGGCATGTACCGCGGGAGTCCACGGGCGACAGTTTCCACTTACCACCAGGTGAACTGTATGCTCATCTGACGCGTTTTTAGTGTATTTTTTTTTTCAGCTGCTTTGTATACACGACCAAGCCACGGATAGAAGCTAGTAACTTATACATAACGCAGGTTGAAATAAGATACGACGTACTGGTAAAAACGTATTACCAAGAATTACTAAACGTATTACCAAGATGTACCAAGAATCAAAAATCGAGGCATATTCTCTCAAATACGAAGACAGCTGTTTGTAACATTTTTTTACCTAAAAGCATGTCGATAAACTCTCCTCGAATTAATTAAACTGTCGCCGTTTACGAGAAAAACACCTCTCGAATTTATACGTGACATGAAAAGTCCTGTTATCCACATACGTTAGTTAAATTTATTCACACATTTAGAAAGTATTTGAAGTCGATGTAATAATATTGTATGACTTTTTGGCGGGAATTCAAGAAGTGAAATTTGTTTGATTAAATTGAATTGTGTATTGTGCATTTTGTGATTTAATAGTCATAATTTACTTAACTTCTAAGTGTTTTTATCCATAATGTTTGTGATACTGAAATAAAAGCATAAGTCTGCGTTTTTCGTGTGCAAAGAGTCCTTTTCTGTCCTCAATAAACTTACTATTACTGTGCTGAGCAACTCGTGACTTACTTCGATGGGACTGGACATTGACGGATGCGTTTGGGACTTTGAAATTGTTTATTGCTAAAGAAACTTGACGCTGGCAGAATGTGCTAAATGCACCATTGCCATATAAATATTTAAAAAAATATATTGTATCTCGACTATAATATAAAGGATTATTTGAATATTTATTTAATATTTGCACGCTTTAATGTAAACAGATTTTGAAGGAAAATATTAATTATAAATACAATTGAATGTAATCGCACCACCAACTCTCTCGAGAGGTGGCACGAAGGGCTAAGAACCGAAACATAAAAATACTATTATAACTAAGGATTCTAAAAACAACGACAAATAAAATGCAATACAATGCTTAAAAAAATTAAGCTGGACTTAAGCATTTAAACATTTAGACTTTTTAAGCATCGCAACGAAAACTTAATTAGTAATAGGTAAATTTTGTTTTACAAGCATTTTTATTTGGATTTAGTAATTCATTGTGCTTTATGAAAATGACCAATTGCATATTTGACTAATTATATAATTTGAGGAAATGAGGGTTTGACGTATTACCGATTTGACAAATATCGGATTTGACGAATGTCGTAACAACTTAATAATAATATAATGAACAGATGGTTCTTCAAAACTTGGGTAGTTTGAGTTCGTCTTTACCAAAGTCTGAACATGTGTCTGGGGATCTGCGACACAGGAAGTCTTATTGTGGGTCAATATAGCGTTATTTACGATTTACTTAAGATTGAGGCGTTATTTATTTAATTTATTTCAATACTTTCAGCGGCTGTGGCAGCATCGTTCTTCTTTTGCTGGTCGCCATACTTTGCCCTGCGCGTCATGATGATATTCCCAAAATTTAACTTTGAAGATTACTACGATGTAAGTCAACGATTCCTATTGATTTTCAAATATATTTTTTAAGCAAATTGGCAATTTTATACCTTGTTCAGAATCACTGTAAACAGCTTTAAAATATTCCATTTTCTATCAATTGTAATTACATATGTTCAAATTTCTATTTAAATATTCGCTTTAAATATCCACTAATATTGTTACCTACACTATTTATTTTATTGTTAATTTTACTTCTTTTAATTTAATAAGAATAATCTAAATTAAGACAATCAGGAAATGTAATTATCCAATATTTGGCAGGCTAAGAACTTTGTTTACTAAATAGTTCTCTTGACTGTAGATGTCTACAGAGATAAGTAGATTTATATCTACAAAGTTACCTTTGTACAAAGGTACAAAGGTAATTAAGTAATAATAGTGCGAGATGTTTTAAATATAAAAATACTCATAATATTATTAACGCACTAAACTAAATTGTAAATGGTAAACGATAATTGACATTTCCAATTTGTCGAGTCAAAATAGACACAAAAATGTTTGAACTTCGGAATAATTTCGATAGAGCAATTTTTTTGTGTGGACTTTCATACTATCATTTTAAATGAAATGTCAAAAGTTCCCATCGATGAATATACTGCTAAGAATTATACGGAGTGTCAAAAGTAAAAAAAAAAACATTTTTTTGCGAATTCTTAAATGGTTAGTCCTTATGAGTCTTAATATCCTTACTCCAAAAAATAAAAACACATTAAAACAGAGTTTTAAAAAGCGTCTAATGATTCTAACGTCTGACGTTTTTGTTGATAAGGAAATTAAATCGTAGACTGCCAACAAAACGAAAAGACAATGTTCAAACAATTTAAACATGTTTACGTGTTTTTAATGTGTTATACTTGTCTTACGCCTTAGTAAGTTCCAAATTTGCCTAAATTTGCATTAAATTTTTAAAGATTAAATTTACCTGAAAACTCTAAAGCCTAAATTTGCATGAAAAACGTATGAGAATCGAACCAAAAACAGTGTGACAAGAAAAACTAAAACAAACAAAGCGATTAGCGCAAACAAACAGACGCACCTTGTTCATTTGTTCCTTTTTCGTTGTTCATTATATAAGTCTGCACGGCAGTACCATAGTTTCATGCTTTTTATAACAGAAATAAAGCAATATTTGGTTCCAAAACTTTTATTATAAATGCTTATAGAAACCACGTCACGCAGAGCACGTAAGGGTCAAGGTGACCTTTGGCTTCCTGTTCTCACAAATGTTTTTAAAGATTTTTCCATTGTTTCATCAATTTGACTTAGTTGGCAACTTTGTTGAATTAGTTTTTGAAATTTAAATGAAAATTTATAGCCGACAGGGTTGTAAATGAACATGAGAAAGGATGTGACAGCGATATAGAGGCTACCAACTAAACGGAATTTCTAGGAATTTAGACGAGTTTGTACTATTATTTGATGACAAGTTTAATTAACATTAAACATAAACATTTATTGTGATTGAATGATATAAAATTGTTAACTGGGAAGAAATAGTGTTATGATTAAATGTGAATATCACATTATTTGAGAAAAAGGTCTGGTTGAATATTGAATCCCTGGTGAAATAAACAAAAGGGCAAATATCTTAGATGTAACGTTTTTATTTTTTTATTGATTTTTATTGATAAATGATACGGGATTTATTATCTCGGGGCTCGTCCCATAATAATTAATGAAGCCTATTCACATCTAAACTAATGTACAATATGCTCAATATGCGGTCGATAACTAATGAATGAACGTATGAATGAACCCATTTATTAACAAATTAACTACAATTATACTTTTCATCAATAGAACTTTCAAAGAATTTGAAACAATATCACGATATGGCGGATTGCGATTGCAATTTTTAATGTAACAATGGGTTTTTTATTCAATATTTTACCGTTAAATAAATACTGTTAAGGACACGTTAAATGAGAATCTATATCTACATATAATAAAACTGTAGAACCAGCGTGTCTGTACATTGAATATATTTACCAAAAACTGATTGGGGGCAATGAAGAAAGAGTATCAGAATACAAAGAGACGATTTTGAAAATGTTTGCCTGTCTGTCTGTCTATTTTTCTGTTCGAACACGATAATCTCCAAAACTACGGAACGGATTTTCATGCGCTTTCCACAGGTTGGCTTAGCTTGGCGCTTCCAATAGGCTTTGTTTCATCGAACTCGGCTGACGGGAAGAAAAGATAGTGTATATAAAGCTTTCCACGCGTACAGCTAGTATTATATAAACTAAACCATTTTTGATCGCTAACTGTGACAGTTTCTGGAGTAATATTGACTGCAGTTTGTTTACATTTTATGAAATTAAATTCATTGTATGATGGTATTCTATTGATGAGAATTTTATTTTTATTTTATTGAGGCAGCGATACATACAAAATTAATTTAAAAGTGAGCTTCAAAATAAACACATTACAGGAAAGAAGGGAAGGGAAAATATTAAAATTATGTGTTGAGCTTACTTGAATATTGATGTCCTTCAAACATCAACATGCAACCAAACCCAATGCCTCAAAATGGCGAGACTCCCATCGATCCGAGAATGCATTCAAGACGCTGTACTGAATTGAATTCATAAAAAAATAAGAATTTAATATGAATATACTATAGTAATTCAAATATGCTGCAACAGGAATGCGCTTTTTCAGTACTAACTAATGATAATAATATTATATTTTGTCACTTTCAGGTATGGAAAATACTCAACTATATATGTTCAATCAACGGCTACATGTCGACAGCCGTGAACCCCATACTTTACAGCCTTATGTCTTGCAAATTTCGACAAGCCTTCAAAGTAAGTAAGATTTATTGGTTCGTCTGCTCTTGTACGATTTTAATATTAATGTTCCTATTGATCAGTACTTAGCCTAAAATATAAGGATTATGAAAGTGAAATATTTAGAAACCTTTGTCTTTAACGGTGGCTGGCTTCAGAACACGTGATAACTTCTTTGTAACAGTACATTATCAAAAAATCAAAAACTACAATATTTTCGTCAAGTACCATAGAATCGTTTCGAAAATGTAATTTTGCTGTATTTATGTTTAGAGAATAATAATGGTATGGAGGAAGAGGCTGTGAGGGTTATTGGAACAAGTGAGGGTTAATGGAATTACAATAATTGCACAGCGAAATTCGATGTAAAACGGATCGCCACTAATTTAATTTTGTAGACGATAATTTCCAATTTTTTTACATCATTGAACATCTTATTTTCAGGACTTCCTGAAAGGCCGAAACAGTGCTGATCGCATTAGGAGCTCTGTGGCAAATACTAGAAGTAATGAAGTGAAGACGAAGGAAATGGAGCTGAATAATGCTTAGGCTACGTTCAGACAACAAGCGTTTGAGGAGCATTAGCGTGCGCTTATGTATACCTCCCTGGAGCAAGAAGCATTTAACCAATAGCATGCAGTCTATATTGTCCTATATGCATATATTTTTTGTACAGCATTTTATTTTATACGCGTGGGTAACATAAAGTATAAGATTCGATTTACAATGTTTAGGGCCTTTCCCATCGCCTTCTGATAAAGTAACTGTTAATAATCTGATAGATAAATTATCTGTCCATTAAATCTAGCTGATACTACTACTTTCTGATAGAGTATAACTGACTTTATCATACCTTATGATAAAGTATCAGGAAGTGGTGGAAAGGCGCTAAATGAGTTAAAAATGTGAAGACTTAATAAGTGAAAATGCACAAGGAGTAAAGCTTATTGCAAGAAGAATAAACCGTAAGTTACTTATGATAGGTGAATTAGCGACTTACCACTCACGACAATCGAGCAGCATTTGTTTTCGGGGTGGGAGTGGGGGGAGTATATAAATATTTACTTTAGGTCTCATACATACTCCTTATGAATGTTAAAAAGGCGCGCACTCAACGCTCATCATCTGAACATAATCTTAAACTTTGCATGGAACATCTCTGTAGCGTTCGTTATACAATCACATTAATTCTAATCCGCTGCACAGGGCTTGGAAAGTTCTGATAAAAGATTAGGCAAATAGCGTTAAGCGTTAAATTTAGAACTGTAAGTACTTAAGTGAGTAAGTTGTATGCGCGAAAGCCGCTCACTATGTGATATTCATATGAATAAAATTTTGAACTTATGTGTCCCATTTTTGTCTTGGTGTTTTATATATTAGTCGGATAAAAAGTTATCATCGATGTTTACCCGTAAAACACAGATTTTATTCTTATCTTTTTATAAAAATATCAACATTGGGCCCGCATAGTGGATCATGAACCGAAACATGATTGTGGATATTTATGGAGACTGCAGAATGGGATGTTATGTTATGTAGGTTTGATATCGATTTTATTGACTTTTTTACAATGTATTGTAGTAAATAAGTATAAGATAAACTCTTCGAAATGCGTCTGTTCCTTTAGTTGCGATAACTACTCAAAAAACAATGGCCAGATTGGACCTGAGAACGTCTATAAATGACATACACCTTAAAATAAGTTAATGTTTTATTCTCTTAAACAGTATTATCACATTATCAATTAAAAGCTAGCACAAAATGTAATTGATTTTTATTTAAATGCAAATATGATACGTTTTTAGCTTCAGTCGGCCATTTTTGAAGGTAGGTATAATTTTTGCGTTACGTCCCATTCCAAGCTTATTTCAAAAATATCAGTGATATTGGAAAACTTGAAATTGATTTTTAAATTATATCTGTTACACTATAATAATTAAACAAAATCGTAGAACATTTAAAATTGCCAAAATGGAACGGATATTTTTATTTTTGTCTTGGCAGTTGCTAATAATGTCTGTCAATGTCAAATAGTCAAACAGACGTGAAATGAATACATGCATATCCGAAAATTATTGCTATTTAAACAACAGGGCGCTTTACACAGTGTAATCTCTAATTTATACACATAACAATTATAATATACACACAATATTATAATTAAGACATAAGAAATACTTGGTTCATAATCTTAAATGTTTCACATATGCTTTCAATAAAGTAAATTCAAATTCAAAACTATTTAATTACCGATCTGTATTTTTTCTGGCTTTGCATTTAAATAATTTTAACAGAATTTCATTACGTATACCTATTTAAACATTTCAATATTACCATATGCTGTTTATAGATGTGACTGTTCGGTCAGGTCCAACCATGGAATTTAGCCATTGTTCTTTCGGTTTTCAGTGTTAGGTAGGTAATATATTTAATCCAATAGATTTTAATTTCTGTTAAAATGAAATTCTGTTAAGTTGAAGAATGAAATACTTATTAAATATTAGATATGTACTCAATACGATTTTGACCGTATAACAAATTTTATACGCTTCAGCTTGTGCGCATTTTTCTGCTAGAAAAGAAAAGTTGAAAATAATACCATAATTGATCGATGAATATTCGCCATCCTTGCCAATCTATTCTCTAAATCTATTCACTCCTGGGATGTGCCAAGATTCGTCATTTTATTTATGACTGTTGTTGACATGTATCACGAATGTCCATGAACAACAATATTCACTTCACAGCAGGTTGTATGCCACCTGTTTACCTAAATAAAATAAAATGTTTAAAAACCCTAAATAAATTATGACTATTTCATTTATACACATTTACACATTTAATGATAAGTTCCAGTTCCAGTACGAATATTTATAAGTACTTATGCAATGACATTTTCTAAATATTATTGTAAATACTGAATATTCGACCAACAGCAAATAAATACGTAGGTATAAGCTATTTATTATGTCATTGGTCATTATATAAGGTCAGGGAAAAAGTTTCTTCGTATTTTATATACAAATTCAAGACATTTTTTTTAAAAGTTTAATTACATTTAATTATAATATATATGTGCCGTTTTGTTCTATAACTTATTGCCATCTTGTAGGTAGTGACATGCTCCCGTTGCTGTAGAAATTTTGGGATTTTTGGTCAAAAAATTGCGACAAGTAGTTTTGACAGTCCTCTCTTGATGTTAACCTTACACTACCTAAAGAATTCTAAAGAGACGGAAACAAGTGGAAATCTGAGAGCGCTGGGTGCATCAACACTTCCCAACCAAGCTCTCTTAATTTTTGCTGAGTGGCCAAAGATGTGTGTAGTCTGGCGTTATCATGATGAAAGGCGTTATCAACACCCTTTCTGTTGATCAATTCTGGGCATTTTTTCTCAATTTCTTGCTTTAGTCTCATCAGCTGTTGGCAGTAGAGATGCGCGTTGGCAGATGGTTTTACCCGGCGGTAAAAGCTCATAATGAACGATGCTCTTCCAATCACACCATACACACAACAAAACCTTATTGCGCGTTAATCCGGGTTTCGCCACAGTCTGTGGAGCTTGGCCCCACTTAAAACATGATCTTTTCCGCACGTTCTTGTCGTAAGTGATCCATTTCTCATCACCAGTGATCAATCTTTTCAAAAATGGTTCGATCTCATTGCGTTTTAATAGAGAATTGCAAACAAGTACACGGTTCATTAATATCGAGCTTTTTTGTGAATCCAGACTTTTCAAATGAGTCAAAACTGTTTTGTAGTTAATGCCCAGTTCATCAGCAATGTCGTAACTACTTATATGCCGATCTTGCTGCACTTTTTCACAAATAACATCATCTTTATCGGTAACAGGGCGACCTGAGCGAACTGCATCTTTAACATTAAAATTTCCTGACAGAAAACGCTTAAACCAACTTTGTGCCACTCTTACTGACACTGCATTAGGTCCATAAACGGCACAAATTGTTTTCGCGGCTTGTGTCGCATTTTTCCCTTTTTTGTAATAAAACTTTAAAATGTATCGAATTTCTTCGTTAGATTCACTCATTTTCTTGGACAGAAAAACAATTGAAAAATGGCGGGAAACAGTTTTTTATTTCTTTTTTTTAAAGTTACCTTTTTAATGGTATCATAACCAGCCAGGTACAAACAGTTCAATCAAAGATATTGGATCACAACTTCATACATACAAAATACGAAAAGATTTTCTCCCCAACCTATTATTTCGGACATTATTTCACCCGAATCCAATCCAAAGAGTTACCCGAATCCAATGACTAGACAAATGTTTAACGAACAGGAAATTATGGGTATATCGTAAATATCACATAAAATTTTCTATTGGTGTTAGTATCGTATTGTAATAGGACACTACACATGACTGGATATCAAGCGGTTTATCACATCTGACTGAAACATGTTGGACGGCAAAGCTAGGCTTATCCACTAAAGTGAAGACACAATCGATATCAAATGTTTTACTGCAGGGGACTGGTTCTTTTTTGCAAAGGGATTTTGGATCATAATCCGCCAGACAGGCCCAGTGCGGGATAAATAAAAATGTTAGTTAGTGAGTGAGAAATCAAAATCAATGTTGATTAGTAAATATTCATTTATATTAAAGTTCATTGCACAATGATATGTAGAAAAGGCGGATTTATGTCCACCATGAGGCATTCTCTACCACCGGATTGAAAACAATCGAAAGTCACCAACAAGTCAACCTATACCAATAGGTACCTTAATGCGATGCCAATAAAGGACAGTTTTCAATGATTTCGGGTACATTAACGTGTTCCTGAGTGTATTACTAATAATAATTATGCCACAGATTTTTTAAATTCTCGGCATAGTGTATTCCTTCACTGTTGAATACTGAAAATCCTTTTCCTATCAAGCAGCATGACTTTGACCTTCCATTATTCCCTTTTGCATTATTATCCACGCGTAGTCGACCCGCGCTTAATGTCTCTTGTCTCATATAATGTCAAATATATGTAGTTTATAGTTATTGTTTGTATATGTAGTATATGTTTGTATTGTATATGTCAAATATATGTAGTTTGTATTTTATAGTTAGTTATTATTTACTTATTAACTACCTTATTAATATACATACGTCATGTACTGCACATACATACCTACGCCGTGTATACACTGCACATTCATGCGTGTATATATCTACATATTTCATTTCAAAAATATTGTAATTTAAAAGACAGTACAAACATATTGTTCGTAGTTATAACTAGAATATAAATATTTACTTATGTACTTATTATTTCACATACAATCTATTATTTTCTTCAACTAGAAATAATGAATAACAATTTCACTTGAAATTCTATGTAACTTTATGTAAAATAGACTAAAATTTAATAAAAAGCTATGTAATCAAAATATTATAAGTAAAACAATGTTTACTAATGGTACATTCAGAATTCTATATAGAGTAAATTCAAGCGTAATACTAGAATTTTCATTCCATTTTCACCTTTATTTAGTAGACTCCAGGAGTATTGTCGATGTTGCACTCCATGTTCTGTCAACTAGGAAATGCAAACTATACGAAGTCATATTCAAGATTTCGCAATAAGCTACATGAATAATGTTAATTCTTCATGAATAATGAACGAGTAGGTATGAGCTTTTATTATTTGAACCAGCGTACATTGTGCTTTTATTATTTAAACACGTACGAGTATATTGTTTTATCAGTTCTGAATGTAACTTTGTTCTTCCCCACCACTTGCTGTTCATACTCGTATGTGCTTGTGTAAACGTGTAACAAACGTGAAACTTAGTAAGTAATGAAATAGGTAAGTACAATACACTTTATTGTATACTAAAGAATACAGTGAATGTGTTACAAAGTTAAATATATAGATACCAATACTAAAGATGGGCTTTATCGATAAAGTGATCTCTTCGGGTAAGCCGTAAAGCCTATGCCGTAAGGTTTTTTAATCATGATGATTATTGTTAAACCTTATACATAGATATCTATCTAGATCACCTACAGAGGCGGTATCTCATTTGTGTACATTTTTGATTTTGATAATTTAAAGCAAAGAGCCGCGTTGCGTCGCAAAAAAATAATGTCAAAATTTGTCGAATTGGCACGGGGTCACGGGAGAAAGACAAGTGAATTTCTGTTGCCAGATTGTATCTATTTTTAGTTTGTAATGACAATGACAGATTCCTAACAATGGTACTGTGCTTATAGTCTAGAACAGGGGTCGGCAAGTAGTTTTAGGTGGGGTCCGCATACTGTGGGAAAATTTGAACAAGGTCCAGAAAAAAAACAACTGTCAATAATTAAGTGCTATTTATGGTATGGTTTCAAATAAAATTCTGAAATATAAAACACAAGACCTAAAATTAATGTGAGAAACTGCACCGACGGTCTTGAGCTAGTTTTTTATAGTTTGGTTCTCGAGAAGAACAGCAAATTCGAAGTGTGTCGTCTAGGTGGGCGTCCTAATCTCGAACGATATTTGTTTTTCAAAAAATTAATCTTTGAGAAAGATGATTCACATACGTATGTCGAGCCAAACATAGTGGCCAAATTGATAGCTAGTTTTTTGCAATTTGCATATTTTTCTGGGACATGTTTTGCCCAAAATTCTTCAGTGGATACAGTTTTATATAATTGCAAAGATACATCTTCTTGCATATCAATTATTTCCAATTGAAGTGATGGCTTTGACAGATTAAACAACTTGGCAGCCACATCTGTCCATTCTGCCGCTACATCAACTTCAAATGGTGATTTAAGAAACAGAGATAACTTGCCCATCTCTGCAAAGTCTTGGAATCTAGTAGCAAATTCGTTCTTAAGATCGGCCAAAAATTTTACAAACACTGCAATGTCTTCTACAGAGTTCTCCTTTTTATATTCAAGAATTGTCGGAAAATGAATAAATTCTTGACTTGCAACATCTTTTTCAAAGATATCCAACTTACGACGAAAAGCAGACACGCTTTGTATCAGATCACATATTAATTTTCCATTTCCTTGTAACTCTGTGTTGAGTGCATTTAAATATTTCAAAATATCTTTTAAAAAAGCCACAACCAGCATATTTCGCTTATTTGTTACAAACTCACAATGCTTTCTAGCTCCTTGCGTATCTAAGTTTTGCAAGAAGGAGGTTACTTGTTCTTTTATTAGCAAGAAACGTTCAAGAAATTGACCTTTACTTAGCCAACGAACATTGTTGTGTTGTAGTAAGTCAGAATATGCTGAATCACATTCAGAAAGAAACTCCTTGAAATGTCGGTGCTGAAGAGCAGAATGAGATCTCATAAAATTAATTAACTTGACCAAGCTGTCCATCACTTCTTTCAGTGTAGCACTAAGTTTTCCACAAAGGGCTGCCTGGTGAATTATGCACTGATAAGATATTAGACCTGAATTTTTATCCCTGATTCTCTTTACTACACCTTTTTCTTTGCCAATCATTGCTAGGGCCCCGTCAGTTGAAAGTGACACCATTTTATCGTAACTGATGTTAGATTTAGTAATAAATTCATCAATTACCTTGAATAAATCTTCTCCTCGAGTGTTACCTTTCAACGGCAATATTGTTAGCAATTCTTCCCTAAAAATTTGACACTCAATGTCAAGAAATCTTACGAAAATAGACATTTGTTCATCATCAACAATATCACATGATTCATCAAGTGCTATTGCGTAGCAAGGTGCCTTTTGCAGAAGTTCGAGAAGAGTGTTTTTAATATCAGCAGCTAAAATTTCAGTTCTTCGTGTATTACTTCTCGCTGACAATGGAATACTTTGAATTGCAGCGACAACATCTTTTTTTTCTTCAAAAAGTGCCGTGACTACTGCCAACATACATTCCTTCACTATCTCAGAATCTGAAAATGGTTTCTGGTGTTTATTAAGCGTCCAGCACACACGTAACGCTGCTTCTGTGGATTTTTCTTGCTCACTCATGCAACGAACTAGTAATTTTGTGCTTTTATTGTATGAACTGAGATATGCCTGAAGTTTTTCTTTACGAGCCTCACTGCCAAGAGGAAAGTTTTTGTGGAATTGCTGATGAGTTGTTTCATAGTTCGCTTCAAATTTCCACTTTTAACAATAGCGACAGTTTTATTGCATATAAGGCACACTGAAACCGCTTGAGGCCTATCAGGCAGCGTAAAACAATATTGTTCAGTCCATTCTGCCAGAAACCTCCTATTTTCACTGTTCACTTTTCGCTTTTTCGGATCCATATTAACGTAGATTACACACAAAAAGGTTTTTTATTAAACAAACGAAAACGCGACAAATCACAAAACAAATGAACAGTTGCTCCGCGGTTTGCGCTGCAACTGACCGACTGGCAGTCTGCTTGCCCCCGCCCACTCGCCCGCACCCCCGATTTCGACACTAGTTCGCGCTGTTTCAACAAACAAAACAGTCGCAAGCGCGCCGCAGTAAGGTAATTACGAGGGACGCTGTGAAATGCTTCCGCACATATTTCCGTAAATATGGTACATAGTTCAATCTATCGATGTTTCGTGTGCATAACAAAGATTTAAAAATATTTAAATCACATCAGTTATAACTAATTCGCACAAACACAGGCTTTGCATATAGGAAACTAATCAAACCATATCATTGGTAGGTACTTGTAAAACCGGTTAACTAGGCAACCTAAAATAGAATAAGTACTAAGTTAGATTCTATATGGCTTCAAAATATTATTTCAATTAATAAAGGTATAGTATACCTTATCTACGTATTAATTTATACTTGGTATACAATACATTACAATATTTGGCGGTCCGAGTTTCGACCTTTCGCGGTCCGCCTGTTGCTGACCGTTGGTCTAGAAGATATTATAAACTGTCTCTATAATATTATTATCCTTATAAAATAAAGAATAAAGAAGTGTCGTAGTTTTTATTTTGTGGTTTTAGTCCATCTGGTATTAGTTACAACTTTTCTTTTGTGTGGAAAATTTGGAATTTAATTATTATTGTTGTGGCAAAGCACATATAAACCAGAACCGAATAATTCGGTCCGATATTCCGTTCGGAAGACATAAAACGGAAAACAACAGTTCGTTGTACGGTTATTCGGTCATATTACACCCACGTCTAATAAATTATTGTATGTATTTAAAAACGCAGCAAATACACACTGAATGGTATGTATTTATGGCCACCAGAGAACCTAAACCCAACCCATTTTTAAATTGGTTGTCATCGATTTGCTGCCGATTCAGTATATATTGCTCATTTAATTATTCTTGTTATTGTCCACCTGATCGTAAGTGGACACTGTAGGCTATGGACATCCGCGATGACAAACGTTGGCAAGCCCCCGGATGCGCTGCCCACCTTTGGAGATGTAGGAATGTATAGGATAGAATAGGATGGGAATGGGCTCTGGCATATTTCACTCACTACCGACACACGTATATACATTATAGGATAAAGTGGGAAATGCAGTTCATTTTAGGGGAGTCTTCTGTGAGAGAGGGATAACGTGGCCAGTCGAGCGCGCCCAGCGCCTGTAAGGATTGCAGCGTGCACTTATATTGTGCACGCAATACTTTCTATATTGTGGTATCTGTTTATTGGCTACATAACAAGTTTCTAAATAACATCAAAGTTATTCGATTAGTTCCGATTGAACACTTCTCGTAATGATGACATTGGTGAGAATCCCGGAAGGCTAGTCAATAATTAGCTCTAATACGTAATATCTATTGCGTATATTATGGACGCTGTTTGATTGCGTAACATAATCTAGATCGAACTCGATAATTCCCAAAACGGTTGATTGGTCACGTGTTCGATAGATCGGAAGCTAGAATACTTCGTATCAAGTGATTGTTTGACCAATCCACGTCAATAAGGCGGCCGACAGTAGCACCACAAATATGACATTATCTGAGAAAATGAAACTTATTGTCGGTCCTTAATTGTTGAGAATGTAGTGAAATTTTACAAAAATAATATGATTTTTTTATTATCTTATTAAATCGATTTTACTTAGATTCCGTTATGCTTCGACATGGGACTCTTCAAGAGAGCTGTGAACAGGATTTTGCAAAGCCGGTAGCGAACTCGCATGCCCCGTAGTGTTGCAGGTGTCCTTGAGCGGCAGTGACCACTTAACATCATATGGTGGTACCGCCAGTAGGAATGCCATTTCTTCAATAACATAAAAATGGAAATCAAACTTAGCTTAAATAATAGGGGTTAAAGTATGAAATTGCCGTTTTATAGTAATAGATACTTTGAATTGACATAAAACCTTCATGGTGTGAGATTTTCGAGTGAAACTTTTTTCACATGATACCTATTAGGTTCTTGTTTTAAAAAATGTGCAACATTCGATTTTCGACTTTCAATTGTTTTTTTTATTCAACTTAGACGGGAAAGATGGATACTTCGAAAATCCGAGTAATCTTTGAATACGAGTTCCGACGCGGAACTAACGCGGCAGAAACGGCTCGCAATATCAATGCTGCGTTTGGAGAGGAGAGTTGGCGTTTGGTGTAAACGCTTTCGTAATGGAAACTTCGACTTGAAGAACGAACCACGTGGAAGACCGCCCACATAGGTGAATAACGCTGAATTGAAGGAGATGGTGGAAGCCGATCCGAGTCAAACTACCTACAATATTGACTCATTTGCATCAAATCAATAAGATAAAAATAAATGAAAAATGGGTGCCTCATGATTTGACTGATCTGCAGAAAGAAACGCGTGTTGAAACTCGCGTTGCCTTGTTGAATCGGTACAGAAATGAAGGAATATTGGGTCGAATTGTGACATGTGACCAAAAATGGATTCTTTACGATAACCGAAAGCGAAAAATGCAATAGCTGACCCCAGGTCAAACGCCGCCAACCCTAAGTGCCCTAAGGCAGAGCTTACCAATAAAAAGGTAATGGTAACTGTTTGGTGGTAATGGTAAGTAAGGTATTCATAGTGTTATTCACTATAGCTTTCTCAGGTCTGGTCAAGCAATAACAGCAGATGTTTACTGTGCCGAACTTCGAACAATGATGGCGAAACTAGCAGTGAAACAGCCCCGACTCGTGAATCGATCTTCACCATTATTGCTCCATGATAACGTAAGACCTCACACTGCACGAGAAACCGTTGTAACTCTACAGGAGCTGCAGTTAGAAACCATACGTCATCCTCCGTACTCGCCAGACCTTGCTCCAACGGACTACCATTTTTTTCGTGATTTGGACAACTTTCTACGTGGTAAAAAATTTTCTTCCCAAGAGGCAGTACAAAATGCTTTCACACAGTTTGTCGAATCTACATCCCCAGAGTTCTATCGCAAAGGCATAAATGAACTTCCGATTAGATGGCAACAATGTATAGATAATGAGGGTAAATATTTTGATTAAATAAATATGTTACATTTTATAAAAAAACGAATTTTAATTTTTCAGTACAAATCGGCAATTTCATACTTTAACCCCATAGTTAGCCTACTGAGTTAATGCACACGAATACGGCAGTGACGTTACCAATGGCGTAACTAAGCAAAAAAAAATTGAAATCCCCCGATCAAAGTATTAATAATTTTAGAAATATTTTAAAACTTGTGGTTAATTATTCATTTTTAATTGTTTTATTTAAATGCACATTTCATTATTCCACGTTTTTATTCACTACTCTTCTGTGAACGTATCGTATTAAAAAAAATATTAAATTAAATGAAGAATGTATCAGCATTGGGTTCACGTACTGGATTATGGCCCAAGACCTCCTAGTAATTTACTAGGGGAGCTAGTAAATCACCGAGGAGTGATTACTGGGGCAGTCATTTACTATCAAATTTACTACGAGAGGCCTGTGCCCTGCAGGTGGCACGATGTAGGCTGATATCGAAAAATATCAATCATTAGCATTGTCTGACAAAGTTATATTTCTTTTAAAATTATTTAATAAATTCTGGTGTTTTAGAACTGTTTCGTTTTACTTGATAGGGGAGCAAAATATTTAAACTGGTCTAGGATAATATAATGAATAAAGCGTTTTGATACAAGTTCATTCGCCAATTTGTCAATAACAGTATAAGAGTTGTAAAAAATATATAAAAATAAATTTAATATATTTTTTCTTGGCCTACGTGGTAAGTCATAGAAAATCTTTTTAGAAATAACAAGTACAATAGCTAATAACTTTGTCAAAAATTTTATTAGAATTGTAGTCATTAAAAGTTGTTTACAAATAAATAGTTAAGATAATGAATTATACACGTTTAGCGGCATAATTATCATTACAAGAGTTACAACAGTGGTCGTCAAACTTTTTTATGGTAAATAGTACAAATAGTACAATGGAGGGTGGCACCTCGGGCTAATGCGACCCGGGGTGCCTTTATCCTTATTGATATATAAAAATGAAACGATGTCTGTTTGTTTGAAACACTTTCACGCCTCAACAGGGGACGAATTGTGCTGAAATTTTGCTCTGACCTTCCTGGGCTAAGACGTTAAGACCATAGGCTACATCTCTTACCAGGAAAATAAACTGATCCTGCGCGATAAACGAAAACCCGCCGGTATCACTAGGCTAGTCTAATAAATATTTATATGTATATTTATTCACTATAACTAAATAATACTTACTCAAAATCAGTTTCTATAACTAGGCTAGCTATCAAATGGGACGGAGGGCCGCATGTATCATTGTAATGTGGTGCCCAGAGAGAGGAATGAAAGCCGAGACTGTTGAGTAAATACTGACTATATTTCCAATGGATCATACCTTAAATAAGTACAAAAGTAGGTTACACAGTGTATATGGTTAAATAAGTATATATAGTTAATATAATCTATTCATTACATCTCATCTCCACCGCAATAAAATAAATAAAATAATACTAACAGTTTATTTTATTTTAGCTTATATTACGAATGTTAATACAGTATAATGTGATATCATAATAATTATTGTCTTAACAAACTTTAGAAGTAAGTAATTAATACCCACATACTTTTTTTAATACAATTGTTAGGTAATTGGTTCAAAATACATTTTTGTTCTGTTTTTGTGAATAACATAGTTTTTATTATCTTTAATTATTTCTACATTGGGTGAACATTCCCTTACTACTTTGTATGGACCTGAATATATGTTTTGGAACTTATTTCCAGTTTCATTTTTTATTAAAATCAAATCATTCTGTTTATAAGTTACAGGGTTAATATTACGATCATATTTATCTTTTCTTTTCAATTTACTAGCTATTAAATTTTCTCGCGCCTCTTTTTGTGACGTTTGTATTCTGAATTTGAGTTCTAAAGGATAATTATCAAAATTGTACAATGGGTCTACTTGTGCTGATTGCAAATTAGATGGTAAAATACATTTCTTACCGAACACCAACTCATAGGGAGTAAACTTAGTCTCTGTATGTACCGCAGTGTTATAAGAAAAACACCAAAATGGAAGCCATGTGCTCCAAGCTTCTGGGTGCTTTCCTGTCTGTATTCGCAAATAGTTACCCAAATGTTTGTGCGAATTCTCCAAGGCACCGACACTTTGATGATGATATGCGGTAGAACTGCAGCTTGTTAATATGCAAAAGTTTACAAACCTCTTTCATTGTGTCCGATAAAAACTCCGTTCCCCTGTCTGTAGCTATCTCCTTCGGGATACCATACCTAAGAATCCAATTATTTACAAAGTTCCTGGCTACTTCACTTGACCCCTTTGACATTAATGGGTAAGCCTCAATATACTTACTCAACTCACATTGTATAGTTAAAATGTACACATAATTATCGTAATCTTTATCTAACGGCCCTACTATATCTAAATATATCTTCTCAACCGCCGAATTTGCCGTTGAACTTATTGTCATAGGCTCTTTAGTATAATGTGAGGAATGTTTTTGTTTTTGACATTTGTCACACCTTTTTATAAATTCTGTAACATCAGCTTCTAATTTTGGCCAAAAATAATATTTCTTTATGTTATTTACCATTCGTCTTATGCCGGCATGGCCACTTGTGGGTAATATATGAAAATCGTTTAAAATTACAAGCTTATCGTCTTTATTAGTTATTCTCTTTGTTCCCCGTAAAATACATATACGTGGTCCGGACCAATTACTTATGTTATTTACTTCATTTATTAATTTTTCCACAAATTTATTATTTTTCTCAGTTTTAATGAAGTATACTTCTTTTATATTTATTTTCCCACAAAATATATTTAGCTCTCTCACAAATTCGCCTGGCGACAGTTGCGATCGAGACGCTAAATTAATAAAAATAATATTCATTGAGGGTACATAACTCAAACATCCCTTCTCGTGCGTTATCTCATTCAATTTACGATATCGATTTAATTCATAAGCGCTTATGAAACATAATTCCGTGAAATATTTCGGTTTGCTATGTATTTCTACAACTTTTGGTTGATCAGGCCAATTGTTCTTAGAAACAATAGCATCCCGTTGTTGCCTAGCCATCTGGCCACGCGTCATTACATTCATCACCGTTTGATTCATCTCTTTCAACTCCTCCGAAGTTAAATGCAAACGTGAAAGTGCATCAGCGGCAGAGTTATTCTTCCCTTTCAAATATTCAAGTATAAAATCATATTCTTCTAATGTTAATCTAAATTTAATCAAACGGCTAGATGGATCTCGCATTCCAAATAAGTAGATAAGTGGCTTATGATCAGTCTGAATTTTGAATGTCCTTCCATACAAATATGGACGAAAATGCTTTACGACCCATACAATCGCAAGCAGTTCCTTTTCAATCGTCGGGTACCTTTTTTCTGCTTTATTAAGACTACGACTAGCATAGGCTACAGGCCTGCCGTCGCTGTTGCACAAAACTGCACCTACGCCATATCCTGATGCATCTGTTTGTAGAATAAATTGATTAGACTCCGAAAACTCAGGGTATTGCAATACAGGATGGGATATTAAATTTCGTTTCAATAATTCAAATGATTTTTGGCACTCCTCATCCCATTTAAAAGTTACATTTTTCCGACACAAATTATTTAATGCATGTGCTTTTGTAGCAAAATTAGGAATAAATTTCCTGTAATAGTTCACAAAGGCCACGAATCTTTTGACTTCATCGACCTTAGTAGGAACTGGGTAGTCTTTAACAACCCCTATTTTATCAGAATCTGGTATAACGCCCTCTGCTGACACAATATGACCCAAATAAAGTAGTTCCTTTTGTAAGAAAATACATTTTTGAGGATTTAACTTTAGATTGACTTTACGTAATCTTTCAAAAATGGATTGTAAATTTTTAATATGACTAGGTAAGTCCCTACTATAACAGACTAAATCGTCTTGGTATACCAAGCATTTTTCGTATGTTAACCCTGTCATCGCCATAGTCATCATACGCGAAAATGAACTAGGACTGGTCTTTAATCCCATAGGCATTCTAGTCATCTGAAACTGTCCGGAGCAAAAAGCAGTATACTTGCGACTATCTGGGTCTAAGCTTACATTATAGTAACCTTGATGTAAATCTAAATGAGAAAAGTACATGCAACCCGATAACGAATCTAAAATTTCCGTTATATTTGGAAGTGGAAATTTATCATCATGTATACTGTTATTAAGTTTCCTGTAATCTATGACCAAACGCCATCTTTTGTTTCCATTTTGGTCACTTTTCTTTGGCACCAACAAGATTGGACTGGACCATTCACTTTGACATGGTTCAATAATATTTTCTTTCATCATTTGATCAATTTGGTTATTAATTTCATTTTTTAAAGCATGAGGCAAACGATAGGGTTTTGAAAAAATAGGATGAATATTCGGTTTTATTTTAATTGAGTGTTGATAAATATCAGTGGTTGATAATTTGTCCCCTTCCAAATAAAAAATATCGGGATATTTTGCACATAAACTTTCTATATTAATTCTTTCTTCTTTATTTAAATTACTTAAATCCAATTTTGACAATAGTATTTTAACTCGCGATGCATTTTTCTCGGTTTTATCAAAGTTACAAACATTATATTCCTTTACATTTTCTATATTAAGTTTAATTTCAGATAAAGTTATATCTTTTGAGGTCGAATTCAATACTCGAACTGGTATTTTGCCATTGATTGGATGTACTAACGTACTCGCAATAAATACGCCCTCGCACACTTCTTTCGTACATACCACACATTCTTCTGTTAAACTGGTATTAATAAAGTGAATTGATTCTGATCTGGCAGGTAACAACAATAAATTACTACACGAGTCTATCAGTTGCAAAGATATTTGTTTAGATTCACTGATCCATAATGACAGACTATTATGTTTCATATCAATCACCGCTCCATACTTTCCTAAAAAGTCCTGTCCTAAAATACCGTGCGACTTACAAGGTAGCGTGTCAAATACATAAAACTTATGACTAATACACTGCCCGTGTATTGTCAACTGTAAACATACATATCCGATAGCTTGTACTTTTCCACCTATACCATTTATAGTTATGTTTTCTTTGTTGATTGGGATGTCAAAATCTAAAACATGCTTATGTTTTATAGCCGAAATTGAAGCTCCCGTATCTATGAGCCAATTAAACGCGTGTCTGTTTTTATAACATAACTTTATGTAGTAACTACTATCGCTGGCTAAAATACTATATGTTATAGGCACGAAAAAAATCATTTTCAGGTTCCGACTTCCGAGTGGATGAACTCGATTGAGGCTGTGATTCATCAGTCACTACTGTCCGAATCTGTCCTCTGAATGGTCTACGACCCCTAGAATGATTATTATAAGTTCTACCTTGATATGGCGCTCTGCCCTGGGGCACTCCCCGTGGCTGAAATTGAGGCTGCTGGGACCCTTGTCTGGTCCTGGTATGCGACTGTCGCCCGTTGTAGCTAGGGTTGCCTCGCCAACGATCAGTGTTGTATGTACCTCTTGGAGTGTTCTGATGAGAAGAGGGCCTGGAAGTGTTTTTATAGAAACGATTATTATTATGCCTTAGTGTTAACACTTCAGCTGTTGAACTTGAACCTGAAACGTCCTCGTCAATTGCGGCCTGAATCGCATCTTTTAAATTTTCAAATCTCTGAGCCGTAATAATCGTGCCAATCCTACGATTTCTTAATCCGTCGCTAAATTGCCGAATGGCCTGTTTCTCGTTTATAGATTTTAAAATATTAAATTTTTCAACATTTCCCTCAGATTGAGAAATTGTAAGGTCAGCGAATAATTCGGATAAGGTTTTTCCGAAAGCATCAATAGACGCATCATTTTGTCTGCAATTTAAAAATTGTTTTTGCAAAGCACTTGTAGATTTCTTTGGCAAAAGTAACATTTTCATATCATTTAAAAGATTAGGTACAGTGTCGTATCTTGTTGCTAATTTTAGCTTAGCAGACTGCGACAGTCTGCTTTTCAAAACAAAAGATATTAAATACGTCTGTGACTCAGCATTAAGAACCGAACTATAGTACTCAATACCATCGATAAGTTGTCGTAAATTGGAAAGCTCATCATTCATCACTGGCAATAAGCTCAAAGCTACTTTCAGGTCGAATTTATCCATTGTTGAAAAACTACTAGAACCCTCTGAAATTCGACACAACTCAGTTATTTCATCAAACAATTTCTTAATATCCCCACAATATTTTTCAAAAAGAAGTAGCTTGTCCTCTCCTAAGCTTTTCCTGTCAATACTTCCTATATAATTATTATATTGTGCAACAATAAATTTAGCTTCGTCTAACTTTGTCTGCAATATTTTACCTTGTCGTCTAGCAGGTCCTATTTTAATTAAATACTGTCTTACTACTAATAAATCCTCATATAATTTCTTTAAAAATGTTGCCATAGAGTTTAAAAATACTTAATATGCATTATAGAGTATTAACATACCTGTATAAGTTTGGAACCCTGGATCCTCCGCATATTAACAAGAACTGTAACATGTTAATAATACACGAGTATACATAAGTTAGGATAATATTCTTAACTTTTTTTTTTTTTTTTTTGTTTACTATTATTTAAGTAATAATAATATTAATTATACGTTAGTAAATAAGGTTACAGTCCACTAAATAATGTCCATCAACTTGCCGAAATTACGATGTACGCGAAAAAGAAATACGCATATTTATGTAACCGCACTTCACTTCACACGACACCTATTTTATACGCTTATAGGCATTTTTAACACTTTTACACTGCGTTATCATTGATCTTCAAATCGGGGTAACCTTGGCGCCGTTGAAAGGAAAGCCGTCGCACCCTGCTGCCACTCGCATTCAGCTCAAACTCCTGTCGTATCCACCTTAAATGACATTTCCGATATATCCGGAATGCTCCATACAGGACTCCAAAAACCAGGCAGAGTACTATGACGCTTAACAGGATGCTGGTTGTTTTCATATGGAATCGGAACTCCTCAATCGGTGCATCATTTGTGCCCCCAGCTGCATTTTGCGCTATCACGATGTTCTCTTCTTTAGACTGCTGTTTCCCCATTTTCGAAGCTCACTCTTAGTTCACTAGCGTCGCTGCCAGAAGTTTTGATATAATTCATTTTATCAACCGATGATTGCATTGTCCCGAGAACACGATGTTTATCATTCACTGTCCATATACGTAATCGGTCGGCGACGCGGCGGCGAACGGTGTCAGAATACCGGTGCCCGTGAATCTACTTTAGGCAGGGTCGCCATGTAATGTGGTGCCCAGAGAGAGGAATGAAAGCCGAGACTGTTGAGTAAATACTGACTATATTTCCAATGGATCATACCTTAAATAAGTACAAAAGTAGGTTACACAGTGTATATGGTTAAATAAGTATATATAGTTAATATAATCTATTCATTACATCTCATCATTGATTCGGATCTCAAGCCGCAGCTTGACGACTACTACACAGTTATGTATCTAGATAGATTCATAACTGGGTATGATACTGGTATGATCTAGATACAAGTATATACGTGATCATGCACATCAACCAATAGGCTAGGTAGTTCACGTCCCTTCAAACCATTTTCAGTTATTTTCAAAACCACTGGACCGATTTTGTGAAAAATACCTTCCAGAATATACTCGCTACATAGCAGTAAACAGACAGACAGACGGCTAAACCTTTTACACGTAACTAGATAAACGACAACCTTATTAATTTTTCATATAGTAATGAGGAACATAGGATCAAAAGGTGACATTTACACTGTTCCATTTTTACCAGAAAATTAATCGAATTTTTTACCGAAATTTTTACCTCATTTTTTACCGCAAAGGAAACCAAATTTTCCTTTTGCTCCAATCTCGTATATCGAAAAATCTTTGTTTATAGTAGAATTAGACATATTTTGATGCAAATAACTTCAGATATGGTTTATGTTTAAAAAAAGCAGTTGAATCCAAAATTGCAAATGTTACCTTTTGATTCTAACCTCCTGAGTGACACAATAGCATAAAATGTGTCTACTAAAGATTTCTCTTCGGTTTTTTTCGAATAGTATTTCCGTCCTTAGACGGGCACCGTTTTCTCGTTCACTTCGCTCGCAATTACTCAGATCTTTATGATATCGAACCATTCTAATTTCTGGGTACAAGGTCTTTTTCAAGGTTAAATGTCACATTATTAATGGAAAATTTACATTAATCCCATTCAAAAGGACATCGTTTAGAAATGGTTTAATAATTTTGAAATAAGCTCCTGTATTACCACAAAATAATCTCCCCACACCAAACTTCAGTATTACTACAGGCACATTACATACTTAAAAAATATTTTTTCTGAAAACCATGTCAAACAATTGAATATTTGTTTCGTTAATGAAATTCCTCAATCATAAAAGCGAAAAACAATAGACATATTGTTCTCGTATAGTGGCGAACAATATGTAAAATGAAATATGTAAAATTCATTTTTTAAATGAAATTATCGTCGTGGTTCGGCAACACCAAGTCTTTCTGCAAAGGTTAAAAAATGAGTTGCCTATCAAGGATTTTAAACATTTATGTAGTTACTAGCTTATCTATCAAGGATCTTAAACATTTATGTAGTTACTAGCTTATCTATCAGGGATCTTAAACATTTATGTAGTTACTAGCTTATCTATCAGGGATCTTAAACATTTATGTAGTTACTAGCTTATCTATCAGGGATCTTAAACATTTATGTAGTTACTAGCTTATCTATCAGGGATCTTAAACATTTATGTAGTCACTAGCTTATCTATCAGGGATCTTAAACATTTATGTAGTTACCGACTTTTACCGGCGAATTAGTAGGCGTGTTCGTCAATCTACATGAATAGCCCATGTGTTAATTCGGATTACAATCTACATATTTGCTAAGTTTTAACGCAATTGGTTCAGAAGTTTCGGTGTGATTTGTAATATCAGTAAGATTTATTTTTTTCTTGCAGAAAGTGAAAAAAGGGCAGACTCAATGCTTTAACCTATCAAGACCTATGTGACCTATTTGTTTGGTCAAGCTGCGCTTAACTAATTAAGGCATCGTCTCCCAGTCAACATTGTCAGTTAGCCACTATCTACTTAAAAATTCGTAAATTAGATTTGTATAAAGTCACGAAACGTCATGCATATCATAATTTAGGGTAACAATTATATTAATGTAACCTATACGAAAATAGCTCAGCTTTTTGATAAATATAGATATTTACATACAGATGATGCTCGCGAGCGTGTGGGAGGGTGTGCACATAAAATGAGATTGATGAATGGATGATAGATGACGAAACAAAACGTATCTACGTTAGGACTGAAAGGGCTTGATTCCTCATAAATATATTGTTATACAAGAAGTTTAAATAGACTCGTCATTAAATGCTGTCCTCTATTCTAGTATATCTACTTAATGGAGTATTAAGAAAAAAATTGTGATAATTTCAATGGGCCGTACATAATATCACCACCCCATCTCTTCCAGTGAGTGTCGGAAAAGGCGACAAAGCGGCTACCATGAGCCCTGAGCAACTACACCACCTCTAAAAGAGTGGACTCGCCAATCCACGAGCAACTACACCACCTCTAAAAGAGTGGACTCGCCAATCCACGAGCAACTACACCACCTCTAAAAGAGTGGACTCGCCAATCCACGAGCAATTACACCACCTTTAAAAGAGTGGACTCGCCAATCCACGAGCAACTACACCACCTCTAAAAGAGTGGACTCGCCAATCCACGAGCAATTACACCACCTTTAAAAGAGTGGACTCGCCAATCCACGAGCAACTACACCACCTCTAAAAGAGTGGACTCGCCAATCCACGAGCAACTACACCACCTCTAAAAGAGTGGACTCGCCAATCCACAAGCAACTACACCACCTCTAAAAGAGTGGACTCGCCAGTCCACGAGCAATTACACCACCTTTAAAAGAGTTGACTCGCCAACCCGCTTGGCCGGCGTGCCGTTTTGAGGTCTTACATCCCTCATGCACGAGACAATGTGCATGAGAAGGCCCAAGTCCAAATATTTATTAAAAAGTTGTTAAAATAAATAAAAATGATTGTTTTGCAAACACAGAGTCGTACAGTTATCATATGTTCATGTCATTGTATTGTGGTTTCTGGCTTCGGGAAAGAGTTGGTTAACGTTTTGTGTATGTGTATATGAAAACTAGAAATAAATTCATTTTTACTACAACACCTTTTTTATTTAATTTTTAATCAATGCCTAAGTATTAAAATCGTGTACAAATATCTTGTATTAAAATAGGTTCAGACATTACTATATCAGCCTAGACGTCACACTAAGAAAAATACTTTCCCTAGCAATCAGTAGGGGCGAGTCCACCCTCTTTGAGGCGGTATAGTTCCTCAGGGCTTGTGCTAGTGTTTGTCACCCCTCAGTCGCCTTTTACGATGACCACGGGAACAGATGAGGTAGTGTTATTCTAAAGTCGGCCTTTACTTTAGGAGTTTTATTACGACTTTATAAAAAATACCATCAAATTCGTAGACAATACTTCTGTTAAACTCATCTTAACTTACATTGTTGGCTATCATTGATAAATACAATAGAAGTAGGTATTATATATAGTTAAATTTAACTTTTGTAAATTCTCACAGCAAGGGATACAGTACCTACTTAATTACGAATAGACATAAGTACTACTCATAATTAAGTACGGACCGGAGTTCAAACTTAGGACCTCGAAAATACGAGTCGTCAATAAATAACCCTAGGCTACCACAGCTTAGATCTAGACTATCGTCTAGATAATGTCATAACAAATTCCAATCAATTTTCCTTTGTTTGAGCCAATATTTACTAATTAAGGCCAATACACTCATAGCCAATACACTCGTATAATATTTCCATGAGCACAGACTTACCCAAGCGACGATTGTAATAAGCTAATAACCCATACAATGACAGTTAGGAAACTTGTCTATTAATAACTTCATGAGCAATTGCTTCTCTTATTTACGGAAACTAATAATGAAGTTTCGATATTTATCAGGATTTATGTGCAAGGCGACATATTAAAAAAATAAGTTCTACGTTGGCATCGGGCCAATGGGAAACACACGTGCGCACACCCGGCAGTCCAGGTCTGAATTTCGCCTGATAATAAAATAAGGTAAGCGACAATAATTAAGAGTACACAAGATACATAAGGTATGTATCTAATACATACTTACCTAATACATACATAGATTAAAATAGCACCAATATCTTCTCGTATATGTCATAAAAGGCAACTAAGCGATTACAATTGCTGCTAGCACATGCCCCGAGGCACGCCCTCGGATTCACTGCCTATCTTTGAAAATGAGGAGCGGTTTTTTGTAAACGTTTACCTGTACTTTGTAGCGTATTCTTAGAAGAGTATTGTGGTTCTAACTCACCAGGGGGCGCTGCTGTACCAAATTAAAAGTTGTAATGCTTTATAACTTCTAAACGAATTAACTTATTTGGATGCGTCTTTCTGAAGTAAATAATAATTATAGAGGTATATATTTTACACATAGCCGTAAGCATCTGATGATGCTGAAGCCAAATATGGGTACGGAAACTCCTTGAAATTTGACGGTACAACCATGATGTTTGGACACATTTTTTGCAGTGATTTGGTGCAATGAACAGTTCTCATACATAGCAGATAATGTATCTCGCAGCCGACTGGGTGCGTCCTACTGCGCGTTATCTCTCTTTCATAGCATATTGACTTTTACCAATGTGATTATAATTTCTAAATCTAAGCATTTATTCGAATGCGTCTTTCTGTAGTTAATAACGAAAGAAGTTTTTGTCTGCATGCAACGTTACCCCACTTTTGCCGTGAAATATTTTATATATTTTATATTTATGTATATCAATATTTTCCTATCAAACTATTTTAGTATTTATTACTATTTTCCGTATGATTGATTAAAAAAATAAATAAACGTAGAAACATATTTTTAGAGTTCATTTAACATAATGTAACTACAGAACATATTAATACTTATAATTTATTCTCTATTTGTTATTATTTCATTTGCTTCTTATTTAAATTTGTTTATTTTTTGTGTATTTTTATACTTACTAGTATAAAACTTTATACCCTTTTTACATAAATAAAATAAACAAACGAAATATTTTTTTCCAGTCTTTCATTTTATTTAATTCATTTTATTTTTTGTGTATTTTTGTACTTACTAGTATATTAATACATTAAGGTCGCCTTTTTTACATAAATAAAATAAACAAACGAAATATTTTTTTCTAGTCTTTCATTATATTTAATTAATTTTATTTTTTGTGTATTTTTATACTTACTACTATATTAACGCATTAAGGCCGCCTTTTGTACATAATCTGTCATTTTATTTATTTATTTTTTATAAAAGAAAATTTAATATATACATAAATTATATTTCCTTAGCTATATAACACAAAAATGGCTGCAAAACGTACACTTATATAACTTAGACTTATAAAAATAAGCATAGGTACACTATTTTTAATGAGATACAATAATAATCAAAATTTAATTATTACTAATTAATTATCAATAAGTATCAAAGTTGTTTATTCCTTCATGAATAATATACGGGCAGCCGATTGTCGTGGTTAGAAAAATCGAACATATTTACCTAAACTTGACATCCGCAAATTCGTGAGCGCCCTCTTAAGAGAAGAGATAGGATGGTGCTACTCTTATTCTAAAGTCGGCGACACCACACGGCCGTACAATGTACAATATCTATCTAATGTATCTACATAATGCACATGTATGTATTCGAACTGTTATAGTATACAATAGGTAGTTCTAATTCTAATAATATCTTATACTTTCCAGTAAGAGACAGATTTTGGTCCCCTTAATAAAATGTCTAGATCCGACTCTGGATATTACAACGCCAACCATCAAGTGAAATAATGGAGCTCTAAAACTTCATTTCCTTGTAAACGTACCATGTTGTTGCCTGCCTATTCCTTGTATTTATTATACCTTGACCAACACTTTTCGTTTGGTATATTGTTCAATTTATTTAGGTTAAGGAATCAGGCATTACTTTGCAAAAGATTTAAATTACTATAATAGTAGTACCTTCGTATATTGGCAATAATGAAACATGCGTTAGTTTACTCTATCTTTCATTGGGTACGGCATATACTAGTAAATATACGTATGTATTTACACGTATTTAATTTATATTTTTTTAAATATATCTTAAAAGAAATCAATTCCTTACATGAAACAAATAGAAATAGGAACAAACAGGAAACAAACAAAACATTTTGTTCTAGAAACATTTTATTTTGTTCATTTTGTTTTCTTTTTTATGTTTGTTTGGTTGTTTAGTACGTAGAGTTGGACGCCCTCCGGCTGGCTTAGTAGACTTACGACTTGAAGAAAGTGGCCGGTAGTTGCTGGATGAGGGAAGCTGAAGACCGCGTGTAAAATGTGTATACACACACAAACACACACACACGCACGCGCCATACTCACTGACGGTTTCACGAGCAAACTATAATTCATAATTTACTAAGTTACTTGTTTTGCACACTATACATACTCTAGTTTCTTTTTCATTATTATTCTTAGTGTGCTTACCGATATACTCGTATATGTTTGTAACAAATTTAAAATCTCTATTTGTCTTACTTTTAACCTGTATAAGAGGAGGCACTGGCTTTCAAAATACAGATTTTTAATCCAGTTTGAGTCAGGGACTCACTCCAAATCTGGTATGTAAAAATTGAGAAAAATGAAGACAATTTCTAATCTCTTTCAGTACTAGAATCCAATTTCAAGATTCAACCTTAAAAAATAACAAAGAATTCGTAAATTATAAATAAATGAATTTATTGTTGTTTAACGTTTGAGACTTTTTCGTTTTTCTCGCATATTTATCTATTAAACAGGTCTTGACGCGTACTTTAACCTTTTTTTGTTTTCCTCGATGTTTGGGCTGATTTGCAACCATGTCACGAGCTAACTCAACGTCGAGTAAAATAAAAAATTCGTACGTACCCGTTAAGATCCGTTTAATAGATAAATATGTTATTGCTGCTTATTCTATATTTCTTTTAATGGGTAATTGCTTAGTATGTATATTTTCTTTAATTTTTATTTCTTCACTTGCAAAATAATAGCCATGTTTTTTTGGAAAAAAGCTACCAACCCTAGCTGAGGCAGATATATCAAGAGGATTAGATTAACTTGTCCCTATAAAGTGCTCTTCTAGCGATATCGCTAAATAAAACGCTTTAAAACTGGAAACAGACAACGGAACACGAAAACAATATTTAAGATTGTACTTCTTAGATATTTCATTTTACAAAAGAAAGAGTTTTATGAAGATGATGTCTCTTCGCCCTCGATAGAAAAAAAATGACTTTGAATTGTGGTTTGAAAAGCAATATTTGTCAATTCAAATTCATTTATTTTTATCTTCTTTTTTGTTATTATTAAAAATAAATTACAAATTCTCAAATAGGACTTACGTCGTGGCAATAAATGGCGTGCAAATGATATACAACGAGGACGCGTAGGTTTACAGATCGATAATATAGATTAGAACTTAGACTGATTATATTAAATACTTTAGTAATCTATGAGTATGTTAGATTTAGTAACATATTAAGTTTACCGTAAGTGTAAATGACCAGTATAATATTAACTAACACGTTCTAGAATTTCCCAGAAAACCGTACCTTAATCAGCCTTTTATTGTCCACTGCCTGGACCTGGGCTCCTCTTACATACTGTCTTTTGCATGAGAGACGTTAAAACCCACGCTGGCCAAGGGGGTTGGCGAGTCCACTCTTTTAGAGGTGGCGTAGTTCCTCCGGGGCTCATGGTATGGTACCAGTTGAAACTCACGAGTTTTCATAGACTGTCCAAAATTTAGTCAGTTATCAAGTTAATTAAAGCATATCATTATACTAAGCATATAAACAAAATATACAAACAACCAGTCTACTTCAGTGTTTACTCACTGCTGGCTTACGTAAAGGCTTAATAAAGCCCGCCGCTCACAATCACCTTTTCTTTAAACAATTATCTTACAAATCCTGTAAATTTGTATCACGTGCTGCAAGATATTGTGTTGTTGTGTTCCTTTCCGCTCAATTAGGCTACCATTCTTCGTGAATGTGCGGGAAAGCGGCAACGCGTTGCGTACTCCAAATGGCGCGTGATTTTATACCCGATTTGTTTTAACATCCCCCGGCTTGTCTGATGCGAGGGAAGTAATAACTATCTCTAAAAATAGCAGACATGGCAGACAAAACCTTTTTTTTCGTCTCATTTTTTCTGCACAGTAATTTACAACAAACCCGGCGACAGTAATGTTGGGGCCCTTTACTCTGAGTTATTAGTAATTAGGTACGTAGTCTTACAACACAAGCGATTTTTACGGACTGCTTATAAAGATATTACATGTATCACCGTGTTACAGAAAACACGTCGTAGTCATTATCTGATACCATTTTTTTTTTGGCGTCTAATAACATTTGACCTTAAGAAGGCTATACTGGTATAGCTGAAGTATATTATAGTACAGTTTCCGAATTTTTCCTGTGATAATGAAGAAAAACTTAAGTTAATTTATTCTTCGTCATTGTTCGAAATGCGGCACGCGCGCTTTCTATTCTAAAATTTTTCAAATGAAATTTAATCAGAAAAATCTTGGCTCCTAAACGGGGTCTGCGCATTTGAACAATTCATTTAGCTAATCTGGCACGTTTTGCAGCGACACGAGAAAAAACAGGGCAAGTGCGAGTAAGGCTCGCCCAATAAAGGCTCGCACACATCCATTAATCCATTTAATAAATCAATTTATTTCAGACTATTTCATCCATAAAATTGTTAGTAGATAAACTTAAAACTATGTTAATAAAATATTATAAGTAAATAAATTTAAAATATAATCAATATTGCCTGTGACTATCCCCACCTAGTGTTACAAGATGGAGCAGTTGAATCGGGCTGCAATCATCCTCAGGATACTGTTCTCACTGCCGCGTACACGATGGAGAAGTGAGGGGGCCTCCTTACGAATTATGGCATGAAAACCCTCAGTGCGCTCCTCCGCGAACATGCCTGACGCGCTGCAGCGTCGACGCAGCCCCAAAATCACCCTGAAGGCGTTGTTATACTGTACTCATAAGGCGCTGTAGGCTTGCTTCGTGTGCCGAACCCATAGGCTGCTCGAGTTAAATGATGTGCAGTATGTAAAGTGTTATTTTAACGTACATTAAGCAAACCTACGTATAAGCACATTACTCATCACTGCCAACGCCCTACGCTCCCTCTCCACATCGAGGTCGTCCTTCTGGTCCTTCGTAATCATGTGACCAAGGTATTTAAACCTGTCAACCATTTTTAGAGTGGTACCGGCAAGCACATTCGAAGGCTCATGAGACAGACCATCCCCCATTTTACCTGATTCATTTGATTCCGGTACCAATACCTAAACAGCGAGACGCATTCTGCCCGTAAACCAGTGTTCTTCAGCTTGCCCCAATGAACCTCATAAGCGACCAGATTAAAGGCTTAACTAGTCGAGAAAGCACGCGTATACAGGAGTTTTTCTTTTTGTGAAGTACCCGACAGTGTCCTTAAGACATAATATAGCAGTTTCCGTAGACAGTCCAGAACGGAAACCGAACTGTGCGTTGTGTAATTACAGATGTTTACATAATTGGTCATTAAGAAAGATGTCGAGCACATTCGCTGTAGTAGTGGCAAGTGAGCTGTAATAATGGACGATAGTTTGTCGCATCCGACACATCCCCAGTCGTATTCTAGATGGCTGGTACAACCACTGTTCTCATCAAGTACTCCGGTATGTAAGAGTGCCGAATACACAAATTGAAGAACATCGCCAATATCCTAGGCAAATGTAGACCAACATAACTTAATATAACTGTATAACATTGCAAAAATCCTCCTAAATCATTTCCATTCATTTTGTATAAACCATAGCACTTACCATATTTATGAGCTGCGACGAGGACCACCTCAATGTACGTTAAACGGGCGCAGTTAACGGACGTAATTCGAAAGTTATTCGCTGTGCGATGACGTGATGAATTGAATGTCAACAGCTAACTGTTGAGCTGCGGCCCACCGCCTCTGTAATGTACGTTGTCGCAGTTTTGCAGTGCGACGCGCTGCGGCGGCGGCGCGACGCGGCTGTAATGTCCGCGAGCCTTATGAGTCTCATGCTCGAAGTTTCTCTTTATAAAAAACCGTAGATATATGTAATTTCATCTATGCATTTTAAAAGAGAACTGCTAATCGCCATACTAAATCTAAATTGGCTACAATAAAGCAATGAATAAAGCAAGACAAAAAATCTTTGAGAGGCCCCTTTATAAATAAACAAAATCATTATTGATAGAAAATTTTGATATGAATCAGGTATATTTATTTGTACGCAAATTATTTATACTGTTTGTCGTTTAAATTATATATTTACACCTCTCATCACATGTCCCGATAGGTCTCTCAGTTTAACCCAACGATTAGCTAGTAGAGAATGCCCTTGCCTTTGTACCATAATGTGCAATAAAGATTTTTAAATAAATATTAAAATTATTTATAAACAAAACGGAATCAAAATTTCTATTTCTACAGTTATAGATACATATATTTCTACAGTTATAGATACATAATACATAAATAATATACCTAAACTAAAAAAAATCAAATCGCAAGTTTTAAAACAAACAGAGTTTCGTTCACTACATAGAAAATACAGGTCTATAATAACAGAGAGACTTGAGAACCTAGCAAATTCCATTGGGTTCCATGGGTATAGAACCTTAACAAAGGATTTCGTCCAATTGTGTTTTAAAAAGGGGATCACTAACACATTTCGGCAATTTGCTCGGCGGATAGAGTGCACGCCCGGCTTCGCAAAATGTTTCCAGATTTACGCTACAAAATGACTTTTTTGCGCCGCCGATCCCGGAATATAGACTTCAAATTTAGTGTTATCAGTTTTCAGAGAATATTTACTGAACGTTTTATTTTTTTCTATATGCATATAGTGTGGTTGATATATTATTATGTACAATACATGTCAAGCACATATTCTATACTGTTATTGATGTAATTGCAAACCAAAAAATACAATGAAAGAGATTTCAAAGTTTAAATAAATAGGTACTGGCAGAAGATGAATGCGAACACAGGAATATTAGGTAGACGGTGCCATGGCGGTAGCCACAGTGGGACAGGTTACTCTATTTATATACATATTTACATCATATATTGCAAACTACATTATAAGTGACCAATTAGCTTATAAAATGTCCTTTAACAAATACATTAAAAAACCACAAAATATTAAAAACCACAATTAGATCAAGAAATCGCAGTAGGTACCTCCAAAACTTTAAATGCTGAAAACAAAATAAAATAGACAAAATAGTACAAAATAATAAAATAGTAAGATTCTTGCAGAAACAGTTATTATTAAGATGTTGCTATAAAACTTGAAGAAAACGATAAATCCTCCCCAGCAGAATTTAATTTTTAAAGCCTTTCCACATTTGCATTTATATCACCAATGAAATTTAAGAAGGCAAACCACTTTTCATACATAAAACCTACGAGCTCTTTTTTCCATTGTATATCAATAAGGAATAAATTATAAAAAGATATTCCGATAAAACTTGGCATGGGGTGTAGCGCCTACTATATCTCAGCGGATAAAAGAAAACAGGAAAACAGCTTTCTTATCTGCTACTTTATTTTGTGGTTAAGTTACGATACTATCGTTATTATAGCTCCCACTTAGAAATTTTGCCAAATTCTGCCAGCAAACACAACGCGAAAACAGCGTAGTGTGTTTTGTCAGGGGTCTGTAACCAAGTAAGACCTTTATAATTTCGTCTATTCGTCTGTAACGTCGCGGCCCCACAATCGACCATTACTGAACCTATTTAAATGAATTTGGTAGAAGTAAATTGTAAGAAAGAAAAGATGAGTACTGAATTAAAGGTTCTTTAATATATTTCCGTTTTAAATTTGCTGTTTTATTTCCGTAACTGTAAAGTGTTACAAACGTTATTTCTCCCATGTGGTAAGTGGATACTGTCGTCCATAGACATCCGCGATACATGCCAACATCAGTCCAGAATGACAAACGTTGGCACGCCCCGGGACGTTTTTCCTACCTTTGGAGATGGTGGAATGGATTTGGAGAAAGGGTTGGGAAATTGGGGAGGGATAGGATAGGATGAGAATGGGCTCTGACAGAACTTCAAATGAGATTTTACAGTAATACTTACTTTTTATGAATAACGAAAAAAAATGCTAAAATTCTGAATTCATAAACGTTAAATTAAAAGTTAAGTTAAAATATTTGATATAATATTTATTTCCAGTGACCTCCAAAACCTATAAATATGTAGGTAATAGAAGTTAATAGGCTAGACTAGAAGTTAATAGACGTTTTTTATCCAGTTTTTTAAAATATCTGCAATAATGGATCAGCCATTTTGAATTTTTGATATTATATTCTTTTTCAGCGACCCCGAAAACTCGTAACACTTAATTTTGACGTTCACCGAGTTATTACGGTTTTTAATTAGTTTTCTATAAAAAAATCTTATGTTTTGTTTGAATGATCCCAAAATTCTACAAAGTAAACTTTTAACCTGTCGAACTATTTTTTGTCTATTGTTTTCTGGGCTGCCTAAATCCTTATGCCACGGTAAAAGATAATTTTTAGCTATTTATAAGTGAAATCAAACGGTTTCAAGTCAACTCATATACAGCGGAATTATTCCGAAATAATGCCTTTCCGTACTAACTTTACTCCGAACATTCGAAGAGTCCGAAATGTCCGGGAGACATCCGAATATAAAGAACATTCAAAGTAAAACCTTTTTCGATGTAAAGCATTCGTGACCAAGCGGACATTCGCACGATTACAAATGGTCTTTTTGCGTTTGTAAACATGTTACAACGGTGGTTTTAAAGTTCATTTTTGTTTTTCTTATCTGAATGAATAACTGAGTACAACGTTATATTTGCGGTTGGTGCTAACGAACCGCTCATTGAAGAAATTGATAATGAGCTGCAAAGGAACTTGTATTTGTGCGACAGCCGGATTGGTCAATAATTTAATGTGTCATACCATTGATTATTATGGAACAAAACTTGTAATCTTCAAAGCGTAGACTTAGGTACTGTTTTTGTCAATAATAAACAGTGGCAATCAGTGTATTGACTTCAATATAACTTGAATATGTTCTAAGCTAACTTACCGAAAAGCGTGAATTAATTCCTACCTTGTTCTGTTCTAATTTACCGACATCAACTGTATCGTCAGACGTGCGTGATCTCACAGCCCGAAAAACACGATAATTAGTTATTGTTTAGTTAGAGATAGGAGTATGTGGTGATTCCCTTTTACTGTTGTAACCGCATGACAACACTGTACCTATATGCTTTATACTCTGTCAAAATGTAATTAAATGTGAAATTGCGAACAGCAAAATTGCACACGTATTCAAAGTTTTTAAGCAAATTAATGCCATTTTACCTTGTCTTAGGTCTCGACTCTTTTAAATTCCATGGACTCCATGCAGGTGTATACACAGTTAACGCTTAACGATCACAGAAATAATTATAATAAAACGAACTGTTGCATGCCTAAGTCCTTTCTAATATGTTTATTTCTTGTGCTTGCGATAAGTTAATGAATTACCCCAAGTACGATAAAGCGTAGGTATGTAGCAAGATAATAAAAAAATAAGGAAATGGTACAGATTTAATATTTTGTTTTATAATACCTGGCTGCATGACAAGTTGTTTATAGTTTAACTATTTCATTGATAGGTAATAAGTAAAGAACATTGATTTTGTAACTAGATAAACCATAATGACAATATGCAGGGCATAATATTTTTTTATATTTCTGGAAAAAAGGCGGCAGACGAGCATACAGTCCACCAGATGGTAAGTGGATACTGTCGTCCATAGACATCCGCGATACATGCCAACATCAGTCCAGAATGACAAACGTTGGCACGCCCCGGACGCGCTGTCCACCTTTGCAGATTAAGGAATGGGTTGGGAGAAAGGGTTGGGAAAATGGGGAGGGACAGGATGGAATGGGATTAGGCTCTGGCATATCTCACTCACTACCGAAACTCGTACGAGTACGTACATTGAGGAAATACGATAAAGTAGGAAATGCAGTACATTTCAAGGTAGTATTCTGTGAGTGAGTGGTAACACGTACAGTCGAGTGCGCCCAGCGGCTGTGGGAATGTACACTCTCCCCCTACAATAATATAAGGATTGCTTTCAACTGAATGGAACATGTGAGCAACAATAAAAACATTCGCGATCGTAGTTCACCCATGTCAAAACAGTTTTATCGTAAATAAGTAAATTTGGTTCTCTGCAACTTATATGCATTGCTTCTATACGTGCAACTCCTGGGAGTTACTCCAGAAATGCACATAATTCCATAACCAGTGCTTCTGGAAAACAGCTTTGAATAAAATGGCTTCTTATTCTAATGGCCTTTAATTCGATTTTAATGAAATAGCTTTGAAAATATGTTAGGATTGCATATATAAATAAATAAATAAAAATACTTGTAGTATAGGACATAGGGAAGGTACTTAAATTTTGCGCTCCCGAGTTGTCCCCGGTGCTTACGCGACTCTTTAGACTCTCATACTCTACAAAAAGCTTCCCGTCAACATGGAAGGTAGCTCATGTTCACCCTTTGCCTAAAAAGGGTGACCGCACAGACCCGGCCAACTACAGACCAATAGCGATCACCTCCCTCCTCTCAAAGGTGATGGAGCGTATCATAAACACACAGCTCCTTGGGTACCTAGAGGATCACCAGCTGATTAGCGACCGTCAATATGGATTTCGCCATAATCGCTCCGCTGGTGATCTTTTAGCGTATTTAACACACCGCTGGGCTGACGCCATTGAGAGTAGAGGCGAGGCTCTGGCAGTGGGCCTAGACATTGCGAAAGCTTTTGACCGGGTATGGTACAAATTGCTGCTTTCCAAGTTACCATCTTTCGGGATACCCGAGGGATTATGCGATAGGGAAGTCCAGTTTCCTGACTGGACGGAGCATCAGAGTCGTTATCGATGGTAGCTGCTCCGACACCATGTCTATTAACGCTGGCGTCCCGCAAGGCTCCGTGCTGTCCCCAACTCTGTTCCTTCTGCATATCAACGACCTGTTGCAAATTGGTGACATACGTTGCTATGCAGATGACAGTACTGGAGACGCCTTGTACAGGGGCCGCGCCAACATCCCTCGGGTCGAAGTGGAAGAGAGTCGCGCCAGACTTGTGTCTGAAATCGAAGACTCTTTAGATCTAGTCTCGATTTGGGGTTCTCTGAACCTAGTCGATTTCAACCCCAGTAAGACGCAAGTCTGTGCATTCACCGCTAAAAAAACCCTTTTGTTGTAGCACCTCGCTTTCAGAGCATACCTCTTAAGATCTTGGAGAGTATCGGGATCCTTGGTATCGACATCTCCAGCAAAGTCGAATTTAGGGGTCATCTGGAAAATAAGGATAAAATGGCCTCCAAAAAGCTCGGTGTGCTGAACAGAGCGAAGCGGTACTTCAAACCTGGGCAACTCCTTATGCTTTACAAAGCTCAGGTGAGGCCCCATATGGAGTACTGCTCTCATCTCTGGGCCGGCGCACCGAAATACCAATTGGACCCATTTGACTCCATCCAACGACGTGCTGTGCGTATTGTCGACGATCCCACTCTCACGGGCGGTTTAGAATCCCTCAGCATTCGGAGAGACGTTGCGTCTCTCTGTGTGTTCTACCGCCTGTACAATGGGGAATGCTCTGAAGAATTGTTTAATATAATTCCCACCTCGGGTTTCTACAACCGCACCTCCCGTCACAGAAGTGCGGTCCATCCGCATTTCCTCGATACGGAGGTGTCGCGCACTGTTCGGTCGAAAAATTATTTTATATCGCGAACCCGTAGGCTGTGGAACGATCTGCCTCAAGAGGTCTTTCCATTGAGCTACGATATGGGGTTCTTCAAGAGAGCTGTGAATAGAATTTTGTAAGGTCGGCGGCGCACCCGCATACCCCCTGATGTTGCAGGTGCCCATGGGTGGCGGTAACACTTACCATCACGTGGGACCGCTTGCTCGTCCGCCCACTAATCTATAAAAAAAAAAGGTACTGTCTTCAAAGACAGAGTTTTTTCTAGTTTGGAAGTCAGGGCTCACTTCAATTCGCATCATGTATGTTTAATACAAATAAAGAATTTTGAATTTTAATAACGAGAATTCTAAAAAAAAACCTGCAGTTAATTAGATAAAGTCTTTTAATATTAGTGATTATTGTTCCTAAAAACATTTTGTGTTCAACCAGCACTGACTCGTTTGTATGGATCCTGCACATTCCTCTTGTATGGTTACAATTAGCAGATGATGTCTATCATACATAATAACAATTTTTAAAAATAAGCAACCAAACAGTCACAATTGATTAAAGCGGATACTTCAGTTATTTACATAAGTTTTCTTTTAATATGATATTTTAATAAATCGTTCTCGTGAAATAAAGAAATTTAAATCGAAACAGTACATAATAATAATAATTCATAGAATCGATTGAGGCTTTATCTCCGCCGTGTCGGAATATAAATAGTCTACACGGAAATTAAAAAAAATGAATGCGATCACTGAGTCAGTAGAAATTGATTCATGGTGAAGCGAACCGTGTACAGATAACTGCAAAGATATGCACACGACAATAAATTTATACGAGGACGACAACAATACCATTCCTCCCCATAGCTCCGACCTCGATCTGCTTTTTACAACTTGGTTCCTTAATCTCACAGTGTGATGATACATCTTTCCCCTTTCGACATAATAACTCAAATAAAATTCCAAATAAAACTTGTTGAAACCACGTCAATGAATTTCTTTATAGTACAGAGTAACTAGTAACTACAAACAAAGCAATCTTCCTATAATTAGGTAGTATGTTTTTTGGTTCACTCAAGGATTATAAAAGAAAACAAACCTATATTAGAAAGAATTTAAATATCCAATAGTAAATTAGATACGAGATATTGAGGACAGAAGAGGAAGCACACGAAAAACGCAGTCCCATGCTTTTCTTTGAGTATCACAAACGTTACGCACAAAAAATACTTTGAAGTTTAATAAACTATCACTATTGGATCACAAAATGCATAATTCACAATTTTTATTCAACTTCACTTCTCGAGTTCCCTCCAAAAAGTTCCCCTACTCAAGCGTTGTAGTTATATTGTATAAATGATATCCCTGGACCATCATTTCTTAACCTGGGGTCGCTGTTGGTTACGAAAAATTAAGCATTATGTATGAGAAACCCTTCATTTTATATTGATGATTTATAATCATAAGTTAAATGTTAAAAAAGCATAATTAAGACTTAATAATTATATTTTAGGTCGCGACACTAAAAAGTTGAGAAACTGTGCATTAGACAATAATACGGTTGCCTTCTAACTTGTGACTTGTAGGTAAACCCTGTAATGCAGTCAGTTTTCAAGATAGGTATTATTTTGACTGAAGGATTTCTATAATACTATAATATATATTTCAAGTTATTCATTCTAATTACATATCTGAAAAGAGACAAATACCCTAACAGATTTCAAAATAAGTTAGAACAGAATAAATTGCGATGAAAAATAAACTGCAAAATTATGTAAATAGAAATTGATCCGCCCATTATTATTCATAAATCGTTTAGGTACTCATAAAACACATAATGTATATATATAAATATATACATACATATATATAAATGTATACCTATAATCTTTAAGTTTGTTATGTAACTCACGATTGATTATTTATTTATTATAGCCGATATTTCGGTGTAGTTACATGAACCGTGGTCGCGGCGATGATTAAGTTAAATAATAAGTCGTGAGTAACCCGTTTACATAATAATTGTTATGTTCAACCACGAAAACAAAAGTTTAAAATCTTATCTTTAAGTTTGTCACTGTCACGTGAGTATAGCATGTGTTTACAATTCTTCTAATTACAAGCATTAATGTTCTTGGATTCAAACCGCAACGTGAAAATTTAATTTACAACTACATTTTTTCACAGTGCCAATTACATTTATAGCCACAGATATACATATATTAGAACGATAGCTAACCGAAGTTGTCTGTGGCAGTGTGCCCGACGTTGGCTCCAAGCTGCTACTTCTCGTACTGCTCGTCGTTAATTAATTTAAAAATACGTAAAAAGAGGTGAACCGAGTCAAAGGAGATGTTTCGTTTCGTCGGTTAGTGGTTTCCCATTACTAAAATTTACTCGTGACTTAGTTCCAGATACAAAATGAGTGTGATATGCTTGGTTTCCAAACAATTTCACAAACTTGCGGTGTCTATGTCAATGTTTATTGTCGTATACAAAAAAGTCATAGGAACAACAGCACACCATCAACGATCGTCCTATTAATGTAAAAAATTCACGGAAAGTCGACAAAATAACTGATTCGATTACATACGAGAATTTTATGTTATTACGTACTGGAAATACGAAAAATCACATCTTACGCCCAATTTAAGGGCGATAGGAACCTCTGAATATAAGTATTGAAAGGGACGTAAAAGAAACATTTTTATATCCCATAACTTGTGCTTGTTAAAGAATAATGGGTGTTCAAATTTATTTATTTGCCTTGTGTTGTACTAGATTACTTAGTAACTACGCGCACATTACTTAGGAAATCTTGGTACCAAAATGAAACAGAGAAACGTTATTTATACTGAAATTATGTAAATTGAAATGGAAAAGCCGATGGAAGTGACAGTCGGGAAGATAGATTTCGCTATTTTTGAGCGTCAAACAAAATATGTACTTTTACGAGTCCTATTTTTTCAGAAAGAACATGGCAGAGGTTTACTAGCATGCAGTCTACCTGGTAATATGTGGATATTGTCATCTATGGACAACCTCGATACATGCCAACATCAGTCCAGAATGACAAACGCTGGCACGCAGATGCGCTGCCTACCTTTGGAGATTTTAGAATGAATTTTCATAAAGGGTTGGTAAAGTGAGGAGGCATAGGATTGGAATGGGTTCTGACATATATCTCACTCACTACCAAAACACGTACGTACATTGGGATAATAGGATAAAGTGGGAAATACAGTAGGTACATTTTACGGTGGTCTTCTGTGAAGGAATCTTCAGTGATTCAACGAATTCCGAAAATGTTCACTTTTGTAACACTTGCATGCATTGTCATTTCTTTTTATTTTTAAGTAACGCCGCATTCAATGGTCCATACTAGGATCCCCTGTGTCGTGGGTCCAGAGACACATACAAAGAGGAACACAACACGTGCAACATCCAGACCCGAATCACAATTTAAAGAAATGATTGTCGCACCGAGAATCGAACAGGCATGGGCACTACCAACTGGGCTAATTGGTCGTCAAAACCTACCATATTTCCATAAGCTCGTGTTTTCCCTACACTTTGTTTTACATAGGCCTTTCCTAACGCTCCTTCTTCCACTCTTCTAATGAAACCTACTATCAATTGAAGAACTTAAGTTATTCATAAGAATAGCCTGTTTTCGTGAATGTATAGTAGTTCTTCTAAACTTATTCCGAGTTGAAAATGGGAAAATTCTAAGTAGTTACACTGCATCTAGGGAAATTGTATGAATATATTTATCTATTGTCTGTCGGGCACGTCCCTAATCTGAATAGATGCAGCATCTGCTTGAATTAATCTTGAACTATTTGTGTTATTTAAACCTATTTGTGTGCTAGGTTTGTTTATTATCACACTTAAACAATTGAACGAGCCTAAATTACACTCTGTGTTTAGAGCTCCGCGTAAACGTTACGGAACCAGAATATTAAACAGCGAAAACAATTTACGAGGAAAAGTACAAAATGAACGTATAGCTAGCAGAAGACAACGTAATGAAATAAGCAATAGATACTGAACTTCGTTTTATATTAAAGTGACTTTTATTTATTTTATTTTATTTATTTAGGAGTATTTTTTATGGAAGATTTACAGTCATTTGAAATATAAATCTAGGTACAACTTCAAATACAAAAGTTTGAATAGGTAGCAAAAGTTGTTAATTAAATCTCCACATTTGACTACTATGTAAACATTTAGGCCTAATGAAAGAATTCAAACCATGACACGTTCACAATAAGCAAGAAAAGGGTACTTTTAAAGGGCATGTATTTTCAATTGGCCGGAGAAGTTCGAAGTTCTGTTAAAAATGTGTATAACGATGTGATTTAGGGTGTTTTAGTAAGCTCTGTCGGGCACATTTTGACAAATCATTAATTTGGCAGTCTTGTTGTTGACATAGTACATACCTATACATCAAATAAAATAAAATTGTAACAGAACAGCGTATGTACATAAATGTTTCTTGAAAAAAATCATTGCAGTGTACTCGTACCTACTCTACGAACGACACAGAGCCCAAAACAGCCATTTTTAGAATTTTTATCTCTCTGTCTCATCGCGCATCACTTAAAATCCACTAGACAGAATTTAATGAAACTTGGTATAGTTATAGCTTACGACCTGGTTAACATTTAAGGTATATGTTATCGCGATCCGTTATATAGTCATTGAAGGAATTATCATTAACTTCGTATATACAATATCAGCTGTTACATAAAAACTACTAAATGTATTTCAATGAAAGTAAAAACAAATATAGTTTATATCCTTGTTCAACTCATAGTAGATCCCGAACTATTATAAGCTCTCAGTAGAATGATTATCGTCATGCTGCGCCTGATAAAATCAAATAGCAATATGTTACTACAAGGAGGAAATAGGCGTCGTTCAGGTTTTAATTTTGATCATTATTAAATGAAATCCAATGGCGAATATAAAAATATAATAATACATATGTAGTGACAACATTATAATTCATATGTAGGGTAGTGCCTTTATCATAAATAACATTTCTACCCTACCATTATAATAAAATAATACATATAATATAGTAGATAACAGTCAGATGCGACCAGGCCGACTAACTTACACAGGTTTATTGATCAAACTAATCACATATTAAAGTACAAAAGTCCAACCGAACGAAGTCACGTTCACAGCTAGTCTAAGCTAAATAATATTGGGATGTATTAGCTAAATAATAAAGACCTATTAGGATAAATAAGGTATATCTGCTAATGTCTATAAGGTCTACTTTTTCAAATGGTAGAAGTCTATATACGTACTTAATATAATAAAGAGAGAGTGCGAATTTTGTAAGTTTGTGTGTATGTGGAGAGTAATCTCCGGAACCACTTAAAAAAATTTAAAAATTGTTCATCATTTGAAAGGTACATTATTCCAGATGGACCTATATATGTATTATGCGCAAAAAAAATGCCGGGCATGCAATACTTAATAAAGGAAATACAACAGATTGTCAATCCATTATGTTTTTACCCAATGCAGCTTCTCTATTTAGTTTCAGGTTCTTAATACTGTGGCTGAAGTAGCTGAAGTGTAAGTATAGTATAAGTAGCTACTTATACTATAACTACGATATAATAATGAGATACAAACACGTGATCGTAAGAAAAATCGTCAACAATATTTAAAAAAATTGTGTCTCTGTATTGATTAATGCGGTCGTAATATAATTAGTTGAAATAAAACGTGTCTGGTTTGAATCCTTTGTTGGTATAAAACGAAATCTATGGACTATCACAAAATATTTATATTTATTTTTTTCTTATTTATTATTGTCATAAAATAAACAATGAAATAGGTAAGTAGGTAGGTATTCCTGAACTGACTCGAAATGTATTGTAGATATAACCGGAGCATGTGTGGGTGAATCATTTGGCATGGCATCGACAGTTCGCGAAAGATTTCGACTTAATCTTCATGTAATAGAACAGTTTATGTATTAGGTAGATCATAAAATATATGAAATGTATGTAATATATCTATCACCACCATTGCATCACCGTGTACTCTCCCTTTTATGGGCTATGCTAATTTCTTTGTAAATCATCTACGCAAATTGTTCAAGAAAATTTTCGAATTGCTTTAAGAATTGATGTTTATTACGTAGATCTTCTGCGCATTATAAATAACAGTAATAAAGTCAGATAGGGGCAAACACGATGTGAAGATAAGAAAAGCTTATATAAGTAAGAGAACAGAATATTTGCGAAAACGGCTTCCTTACCTGATTTTTTATCTATAAGACGTGTAATTTCCGTATTATTCCTCTCATTTCCTATTTCTCTTTCATCCGATCGGCCCCCAGATCCTTAATAAATCACAGAAAAGTAATAGATATATAAGTAAGGTAGGTAAGTAATGGGGTATGTATTTTTGTTACTTATATAAGTAACTTTTACCTGCCTATAGGGAAATTAACTTATGGATTTGAATCAGATTATTTATGTCATAGGAAAATAATGGGACTTTTGAATTAGGTACATTTTTACAATTTTGTAATATAAGATTTTAATTTTAATTAATTTTAAACGATAAGTCCAATTTCTCTTTCTTTCAATATAATCCTCATAAAAATGTGATATCGTGAGGAAAAAATGGGACTAATCACATAAAAATTTAAAATTTTACAATTTTAAAATGTAATAATAAACTCTGTACCTATCAGTTTTTCGAATAAACGAAATTTTATATCAGATCACCGCTTGATATCACTTTATACCGCGATTTAAAAGGTGTGGAATGAACTGAAAGCTCAGATTTTTTCCATTACGCTACGATATAGGGCTCTTCAAAAGAGCTGGGAACAGGATTCTGCGAGGTCGGCAGCCCACCCGTAAGCCCCCTGGTGATGCAGGTGTCCATGGGCGGCGGTGACCACTTACCATCATATGGCCATTTCGCTCGTTCGTCATCTATTCTATAAAAAAAGATCTACATATATTTAAGTGTTCTCGATATGCGCGTCGTAAGTAGGGGCAGCCCTACTTACGACGGAATACCGTAAACCAGAAGATTAAAAAAAAAATAGGACAAAACAACAAAAGAGGTCATTTAATATTAAATTGTTAATTTAAGTTATAATTAATGTTCTCGACTTAATAACACTAAATTATTAATAATAATTAACTCAAAATAAAATATTGTCTTCGGCACATACACACATCAACGCTTTAAATGGGTACCATTTTGCATTTGAATCTCAACGACAATCTTGAAAAGAGTAAATTAGTATTTACCAGAGTTTACTAGAGCCAGCTTGATATTTAAAATCTTACTTCTCATTTTTCTGAGATTTTTTAATGCTCGATGTCATAGAGATTTACGATGTTAAATAAATAAATAAATTTATATATGTTAAATTTATCCGGATAAGCCTCCGTCGAACTTGAAGATTCCGAGTCAAACCCGGAGGGGTGGCAGCTGTCTGTAGTCGTAACGGAAATATGAACAAAGCACTGATGTCAATCCGTCTATCTCTCCATCATTGACAAATAAAAATTAAAAAACGTGTTAATATGAAATTGTATACAATTGAAATCTGAAAAGTAGATAAAAATTAAAATATTTTGGAGAAATCTTGAATAAAAATAAATTTATATTCATTACTTTAAAAATGGGATGTTAGAGCATGTTTATTATAGACAGAAACTTTAAACAACGAAATTTTAAGTTAGAAAATCCTCACTAAACTCGATAAGTCCATATTGACAACACCTTCGCTCAAATGATGTCGTTTAAAGTCTTTTCACTAAATATAAAACCAATATTTTTTTATTCTAAATAATATTACCAGCAGATCCATTTCCAAAATAATAAAGACAAACAGAGCAGAGGGAAATGCCGGCCGGCAGCGGTCGGCGGAAACACAAAGTGCCCATGTAACACGAGACACGGAGGAATGCACACATTTCACACAGAAATTTAATCCATTTCCCTCCCTCTTTCTCATCTTTCCTACCGAAACCATATTTTAATGCGTCAACGCCCTGAAACGTATTATTCTATCTCATGAAAATATTTATGAAGGTTCATGTAACCATACATTTTATGCTATAATATTTCTGTGATAATGATTTTTGTATTTTTTATATATGTTTAATAAAATACTACAAAATTACGTATGGATGTTACTTATCGTTAACGTTGCTTAACGACACTAAACTTTACTTAATGTACGAGTATCATCGATGCGAACGCATGTCATTACCTCGCTCAACGCATAAGCATAGCCATCCAACGGGGTAATGCCGCCAGCATGCTGGCAACCTTTCCACAAGGTCCCAATATTTATACCATATAAATATTAGTTTAATATTAGACTTACTACATTGGTAATAAGTATTTTTTAAGTATAGTAAATGTATTATATTTATACTATGTATTTACAAGTAACTTTCTACGTTATGGTATGTCATGAGTCGTTTTTAATTCCTATGTAAAGTGTTTAGTTAGAAAGTGAAATGACGACATGTTGTACAATACATTTATAGGATATAGTTTTTTTTTTCATATTACGGAGTCCATTTAACTTTAATTCATTGCCTTAAGAATAGGTTCTTGCAACGCCTGTAGGTAAAAAGGGGTTAAGTACGATCAATTATTTCTTTAGTACCAGTACGCAGTTTTTAAATTAACGCTGTGCGGATTCTATCAGTAACAAAATAAAATTAGATAACTTGAGGTTTGTAATACAGAAAGTATAATAAGGCCGCTCCCGAGGTCTTATGTAGTTGAGTCGACTGGTACGCGATTGCAAACAGACCTTCGCTATTCCGGTATCAGTCAACACAGGGATTTTGGGCCACAATACACCACGCAGGCCTAGGCCCGCGTGGTGTATTGTGGCCTATCTATGTATGTATGTATGTATAGATAGATACGTACTAGTACGTATCTATCTATACATACCTACATACAATAAAATGGTAACAAAGCCGTGTCTGTAAATTATTTACTTTTTTGAAAGAAGTCGTTTCTGCGGTAACAGAATGATACCGAACCCAAAACAACAGTTTCTTGATTTTTTGACCGTCCGTCTGTCTGTCTAAACGCATATCACGAAAAACCAAGAGAGTTTTCACAGTAATGAAGCTAACCACACATAGTCTACCGAAAACGCAGACACTACTATGTAGTTTTTTTTTTGTAAAATTTATATAATTCAGTGATCCTCAAATTTACAAGGGCTAGATTGGACAAACCGAAACGAGCAGTTAGAAGACCAGTATCATCAATAAGATTTGACGGAACCCTAAAAAAGCAATAAACCAACCGAACAGGCATTTCCCACAGGGATTTTTCCAATCGCTTCCAACGAACTGAGACAATATTTTGTCTGTAGACAGGTATACCTACCGAACTATGACCTGCCAGCGAACCTTCATTTTTTTTTTCAAAACTCTGGAGGAACAATAACTTGAAGAATATTTCACTTATACGAAATAAGTTCCCTGTAGTTTGTAGTCGAATAAGTTGTATTTGACTACATTTGTAAATTTTGTAATGAACCGAGAGATAAAAGCTTTTTTCTTTTCTACTAGATCCATGAGCAACTTTTCTCGAAAAATGTTGTGTTGCCTATATTGAATATAAATAACGCACGGCGGAAAAAACACGGCGGAAAAAATGTGTGTAAACGATGAAAGTCGGAAAATTTTGAAATAACCTAGTAAAATGAGCACCGGGGTCCGAAGACAATGTCACAATACAAATACTCCATCCACATTTAAATGTATTTTCTGTTGTTGTATGACTGAATGATGCAACGAAAATGCCTATATATTATGTTCGAAGTCATTTTATTCAAACAGATACTTGAAAACAGTACAGATTGTCCTAAATGGATATCCGTTTAGAGAAAAACTGGTTCCTTTGGTTCTCTGGTTATACGATTCGTTGCACGTTAAACACAAATGTTTCGTGTGGAGTAGAATGAACAACGGAAGAACCAGTCTGAGTGCATAGAAATGTATAACATACTAATCTTAATATACAACAAAAATGTTATACAGATTGTTGACACTAGCTAGGATTCATTGTTTTCGGATGACTTTCTAGGAGATGCTGACAAAGAAACTACGAGGAAAATTCTGACAAAAATACGAGGATTAACCATAAATAACCATAAACTAAATGTAGTCGCCATCCTTGGTATCTGACAGTGAACCAGTCCATTATTTTTAGGAAGAGGCTGATAAAAGATATGGAGTGCTGCTCGCACCTCTGGATCAGTATACCAGAATATTTTCAAACCCATTTGCCACCAACTACGGACGCGCAGTTCGAGTATTCGACCACTCCTCCGTTGGGGGAATAGCCAAGCGCCAAGCCCTTTGGCCAGGTGGATCAATGACATGAAAGAGTTCGTCGGTGATTCCTGGATGAGAAGAGCCGAAGACCGTGTGGGAACCTTGGGAGAAACCTTTATCCAGCAGTGGAGAGACATAGACTGATAGTATGGTATGATACTCTCACAAATCGTTTAGATCCCTTTAGCATCTGGAGAGATATTGCGTCTTTCCGCGTGTTCTACTAGATATAACGCAATTGCTGTGCAGAATTATTCGTTGCGATGCCCACCTTGGATTACAATAACCATGCCGTGCCTTTTGTCATCAAATTGCAATATGCTCCCACTTGTTTGACAAGAAACCGTCGCGTACGATGCTGTATACAAATCGATTTATATCAAGTCTTTCTAAAATCAGAAATGAGCAGGAGCAACCTTTAGAAAATATGCGATAAGGCCGGAAAAGTAGGCGTGTTTTTACTCAGAATTTAGTATTTTTGAAAGCAATGACGAAGAGGAACTACATTTGACATATACTCCAGGAGGCTATGAATATAAACGAGAGAAGCGAGAAGATAATGTCCAGCCTGAAAACAAGCGCACCCTTGAGGGTGCTATTACGGTGTTTTTACAGACGTTAAAATATATTTTACAGCTGTTTAATTTACTTTCTTTTTTTCGAGCTACGCCGCGGGTAATAGCTATACCTTATTTATTCTCAAGATGAATAATAAATCATGATGTATAAATACATACGCGTTATCAAATTCCTTTCAATTTCAATATAAAAAATACTCCTTATAAATGCCTTAACGGCATTGGGAGATATTACAGTTTAACCTACTAAATTAAAATTATGTTTTTCAAATTTACTAAAGAAAATTCTGCAAACAACTTGATACTTGACTTTTTGTGTTAATGCCTACGGGTGAACGAACAGCGCTTCACTGGTCTTAAGAACTGTCCGACATTGTTTGTTATCATCATTTAGGTTTTTATATATTCATAATAGGTTTTTCTAACGAGCCCAATGACCTTGACCTCCAAATGTTCTGTTTTGTACTAATAGCCAGCCCTATTAGGAAAAGTCGCGCTTCTGATCAGCGAAATAAATATGTTCATTCCTCTGCTTCTTATACACTATCTGCATTATTACCTCAGTCACAACTCCCTTCCTCGAGGTTGTCTGGACGAAAATGCTATAAAGCAATACGACCGCCTGGTTATATCTTTGGCTTAAACATTGTTCCTTAATTTTGTCGTAATGTAACATTTATAGAACTGTTTCATCTATATTAAATAGATTAATAGTACGTTACAAAGAGAATAAATATTATTTACTTCACTGGCAGACCAACAAAATAAAAATATCCTACAGCAACTCGCCACAAAAGGCCCTTTGACACTCATATCGGACATAAACTTCCATTCCTAACTTCAAAACTTTTTTGTTACTCGACGACTTTGTTTTCCTGATTTTTATTTCTTGTGGTTTTTATCCTGTTTTATCGTATTACTCGCAACTAGAACAATAACTGGGTAATATTTGATAGAAGTTCGGATTCATGTCAATGTAAATTATTTGCCAGTTCCGATCTCTTCTGTAGAAACTTGTGAAATGTTAATCCGTTATAATCAATGGGAAATTTTCTCGTTACCCTGTCAGAGGCAGGTTGTTTCTGTAGATGGGCATACAGAGATTTTTGGTACAAGTGATTACAGTGAGCATTACAGTGAGCATTACAGTGAGCATTACAGTGAGCATTACAGTGAGCATTACAGTGAGCATTTTAGGAAAAGGGAAGGCGTCACTTTGTCAGTGGGAACGATTGTATTGTGACTTATTTTTACTTTTTTGTCGGTACCGTTCTGTTAAATATCATCCAACTGTTGAATAGCATGAGTTGTCAAAAGCTAGATTAGATTTATAAGCCTATCTCTCTATATTACATAGGAAAATAGTAATAGGTAAATAGACAATTGTTATGTTATTAATAAGTATTATATTAAGTAAACTGATCTGTCTTATTTTTATTCATGACTAAGAACACTGAAAAGAATTACCCGTACAACGAATACTCATGTGAGGTTATAGGTAATTATTATTAGTAGATAATATAAACAAAAGATTTATTTCGATGTCGCGTTTGTTACGCGCGCTCACATTAGGAAAACCGCTGACGCCTCAATACCTACCGCGTGTTACCAACTGGACTTGGAAACGGGGACATTGCTGACGGTGCGGCACGTGTAGCTGTGGAAAGACTTCATCGCACCGAAGCATGGAAAATTACGGGCACTCATAATCCAACCTCGATTAGGGTCGCACGTTAGCATGTAGTTAGAATGTAGTTAGTAATATTAAGTATGTAGTTAGTACTTATAATTAAATTTAATATTAGTAAATTGTTTTTTTTTCGCTCCTCCGACGGCGGTCTACATAATTCGTTTCTAAACATAATTCAAACATATATTTTTTTAATTATGCATCGGAGCAGTCTTTTTGGGGGTAAAAGATAAAATCTGTTTATTTTTTAATAAATCATCAAAAAAGAACTGCGTAAAAAGAAATATTTCCTTCTGTCAGTTGTATTATATTTGTCGTCAGTATGCGGCGAAATATGCGGCATTGTGACACCTATCTTCAACAAGATTAATTATAACGAGTATAAATGACAAATATATGCAAATTTAAAATTGGTAGCTTTGATTGCAAACTATATACATATCAACAGTACGTAATACAAAAGTGGTCTTTAAGAACTATGTATGTTTTCAGACAGTTTTAAAAAAATTACCTACTAAGTGGTAAACAGATAAATTAATTTTACGACCGCTACACTTCAAACGTTTAATCAACTTTCAATTTGTCATACAAAATTTTTCGACAGTAAATGATTGAAACGATTAAGCGATCGAAATTTAATAATTAAATAGAAATTTTGTAGGATCTGATGTAAGAAAACAACTAGGTCGACCTCTTATTTCTCTCAGCTCAGTTTCACTGAAAAAAAACATGGCTCACTTTTATAGATAGACGTTACAAAAACCTTCCTGGGAAAACACAAGTCGCCGGATTTCCACAAAAACACAATGTTAGAATAATTATCAGAGATTGGGATAGTCATTAAAAATACATTTCTTCATTTTTATTTCAGTTTCTTTCTATTAAATATCGGAGCTGAAACGACGTGATCATGGTTTTATGGTTAATATTTCGACTAGATTATTAAATTTTGAGATACGTTGCCATTGCACATGGGAGCCAGCAATGTTTGCAGATTATTGTTAGTAACTGTTAAAGGTTCTTTAGATAACTGACTATAAAAGGAAGGAAAATCAATGGAAGAATAGAAATATTAAGAAATAACGAATATTTAATAACAATTTAATAATTAATTATTAACAAATAATTACTATTATTAACAAATATTAATTATTATCCTTGTGTTTTGAGTTTTCTTGAATAAAAAAAATAAAATAAATAAAAAAGTTTACAACAAAATAATTAAGTACCTATTCAATATTCATAACGCCTAAACATGATATTCTTTTTACTTTTTCGTCTCATCTATATGATATGAAATATAGGGACCCTCCCTACAACTACAACAGTACAATACTAAAAAAATAAAAATATTCCTTAATTTATTCACATTAAGACTCGAATGAGTCATAACGATGAGTACAAATTTTGAACACTGACAATGATTTATCAAAAGAATTTGCCTTTAGGAGTAATGAACAGATCCACTGCTCACTAAAAGTAATTGCGTTTCTAAGAGCAGTCCCATCTGTAGTTGTTTCTACGGCGAGGAGGGAAAATTAGTTCGTCAAAATCGAGGCTTGTTTATCCAATTTGACAACTTGTATTGGAAATTTATAACTAATGAGAGACGATACCCGGGTCACCGCAGTTCTAGCGTTTAAATGTTTGAATAAAACGTTTCTTTACTATACTACGATTAGCGTGTATATAAATACCTACCTAGTGATAGTGGTCGCCGGTAGTGGCTGCATGAGAATAGGTGAAAACCGTTTGTGGTGGCGGTCCTGGGATAGGCCTATATCCAGCGGTGGATCTCTCCACAGGCTGATGGTGTTGTGTCGTAAATACCCACCAGCTACTACTGTTATAACTACTAGTTCTACTTTTTTATAGAAAAGGGGCGACAGACGAGCGTGCAGTCCACCTTCCGCGACACATGCCAACATTAGCCCAAAATGACAAACGTTGACACGCCCCCGGATACGCTGCCTGAATGGATTTGGAGAAACTGTTGGAAAAATGGAGAGGGATAGGATGAGAAAGGAATAGACTCTGGCATATCTCACTCATTACCAAAACACTTACGTACATTGGGGAAATAGAATAAAGTGAGAAATGCAGTAAATTTCAAGGTAACCTTCTGGGAGAGAGGGGTAACGTGGCCAGTCAACCGCGCCCAGCGGCTTTTGGATTGCAGCATGCACTCTCCCCCCAAATGCGATAATACCGCGTTTTGTGCAGTAAAATGTCTGTTAGTGTCTTGTTTTGTTTTAGTATGCAATAAAGTGTTATATCTATTAATCTCTGTATCTGTTTACCTAGTTTTAAATCCAATACATGCTAATCACCGTGTTTGACAGACTTTGACATTTAAAATCCTGTAAAATTTTAACAGCTTACTACTGATCGATGGCACTTTTGGTATTTCATTAAGAACGATAGGATAGCCCCCAAAAAAATTAGCCCCATCGGAATTATACCGATGTATGTTGTCTATTTTGATTGGCTTATTATTGGCCGCCTTAATGTAAATTGTAAATACAATGAAATTGAAAGTTTCAAGTACAGTTAAGCGAATAAAAACAATATTTCAATGCCTCGTGACTTGCCCCACTCGAATATATCGGAACGTGACTACGGCAACTGCTAGGAACAGGTATAAATTCTGAAACAAGAATCACTGGACCGCCCACTCACCCGGTATTCTCGAGCCAGAAGTTTATTGTTATGTAGGTATGTATGTCCTCCTATATAGGTTTTAGACTATCCACTATGTTAAAGTAAAACATTTAAATAAATTATAAATAAATCTCCACTTAGAGTTATATAAATATAAGGGTTAGGTATATTAGATTCTGGCCAACGATATAAAAAAGTATGAAAAATAAAATCTTTATACTCTCTTTTTATACACCAATAGCGTGTTTTTTTCATCGCTTTCGCTCTCTTTTCAATGACTATTTTCAAGTCCTCGATCCACCTACTCACAGAACATGGCCAGCCTCTATTCAAGGTCTCGTCTACTCGACCGGTTTTCGGTCAACCTACTACAAATATGATAATATGTCCAACAACACTTTACGATACTGAAGGAAGATCTTATTCTTATTCTTAAATGTTATTTTCGAACACAGGCATCCACTACAAAACGGTTTTTTTAATATTTATTTCTTTATGGAGAAATTACAGAAAAAGACATTTCAATAAATCTAATTAAATGAAGAAATGAATGTCTTTATATTTAATTTCCAAATGTTTACTCGTAATGTTTGTATAACTTAATGCACTCAACATAAAAATAAAACACTTAGAATACACACTTAAAAAAATACTTATTTAGAATACTAAATATACCATAATTATATTTACACTTAGGATCAATATTTAATATTATAATTCAAACTCTACTTCTTTCTTAATTCCTTTAATCCTCTGTCTTTAATTTCTTTAAAAACATTTCTTTAGTTTATTTCTTTTGAGAACTAAGGGTACATACACTACATTTTGTGGATAAGTACCCACATTATATATACCACATAGTATATCGCTCTCTCACTCCACATATTCCCATTAAGTGTTTTAAATAACATTCCTGTCACTTCCTTCTAATACCGTATATGCTTTCCTTGTGACGCGCGGTTATAATACCCCTAATGAGTTAGTAACGGTAAAAGATTTTTCATACATTGAGTTGTCGTTTGTACCAAGCGCTGTAACTAAGTCGCGAATCAATAAGTCGAAGCTATGGAAGTCGATTACTGTTACTAAATTTGAAGTTTATTTAAAAGCCGAGCAAAATCAATCTTTGTTCTACAATTTCAATAGAACTGCTTTTAGGGATGTAATAAGATATTTCAAAGCAAAGAAGAGTGTACCTCCGAGCGCCATCAGATGTAGTTTCTCCACTGTTTATTATACTGTCGTCCTAAGAAGAAAAGCTATTAGTAACATTTTTAACGAAAAAAATTAATCGGAAATTAAAAACAAACAAAAAAAAACCTTTATTCTTTTTTATTTTATTGAAAACATCAAGTTTCTAACTTGATTTTAAATTAATGAAAATTTTGCCATAAACTTGTTTTTTCTCGAATGTCATCAAAATGCACTTGTGCCGTCCTTTCTAAGGAGGCAGTATAGGCCTCTTCTAAGGTTCGCCACCACACGATATTCTTATCTCTACATTACATTCATTCCTGACCCATACAATATAAACTGAAAGAAATTCTGACCAACATTCTTGTATCTGGCAACCATAATTGGGGTTTTTAAGGACCATCAGACTTCTTCTTAACATAATGATTTCTTATTCTTTCCACTTATTAAGTCGATATGTATTGTCAAAATCGCATCTATTTCTAAAATGTATACTTTTAATTTAAATGGGTAACCACTTTACAAATCGAACTTGTTACAGGCGCGAAGCAAATTTCTCCCCGAGTGTTTTAAAACCTTCGAAAGCACGGATCCGATAGTAGTTTAGGAAATTGAGGGAGCAGTGGAATAACCACCAGTCCACTGCAGGACATAGGTCTCCTCATGCACACTGTCATGTGTAAGAGGGGTGTATGGCCTTAAAACGTCACGCTGCCCAAGTGGGTGGGCGAGTTCAATCTTTAAGAAGTGGTGTATTGCCTCAGGGCTTGTGGTAACTACTTTTTATTCTTAGTAACCTCTTACGATACCAACGGGAGGGGATGGAGTGGCGCTATTCTAAATCCGGCCGACACCACGGGGCCAACAGCACATGTACCGGCCAACTTGTTAAACTCGGTTCCAATCCGAGGGTGCGACCAATAAAACTACAAGTATTGTTCGGGACAACCGGTTTAGTTTCGCAAAATTAGCGATAGATAGCGCTATAACATATTTAAAAGTCGCTATTAAGATTTTCCGAGATAATGTAAATATGGGCGCGAATGTCCATACATTCATTCCGAGCCGTACAGCGATATAAGAAAATCAGAATAGAAGAATATAGAAGAAATAGAAGAAATATTGGCATCCTGAAGAAAAACCAGTATACACAGCAAGCAAGAACCGTACCGACGACCACATCGTTACATACAGTCCGCTAATAGGAAGCCGGTGCGGTACAAGTATGGTGATATAAATTCCACTATATTGGCAAACACACCAATCCTCCTACCACGTACTCAAGCCGCTGCAGCGACCTACTGCGAGTATCAGTGGTATCAGTGACCACTGTGCTCTGTTTAACTCGATTCCAATCCGAGGGTGCGAGAAATTAAAGCACAGGTGTGGTTGATATAATATATTCCACTGTATTGGCAAGCACACACATGTACAGTTGGAAAGCAGTAAAGGCTCACAATAATAAAGTATATTACACAAGTAACATTACTCGTCTTTTATATACTATGCAATGTCTACTTTATAAATTAAAATACCTATAATATATTGGAATTTTGAATTCCAATTGTTTCCCACTAGTTGGCATAATTAATATGTGAAGTATTAATAGAATTGTGTAACAAATTGAATGCAATAACATTTTGATGCAGTAACAAGTGAGGCTAGCCTGCAGGCAATGTTTCCCTAATTGCAACGTTATTTCTCGCAAAGCCCACTCATAAAATTAAATTGGAGTTTACAATCTCACGCCCGCCGTTTTCCTTTATTTTCTCTTGAACCTGAAACTTTTAACAGACTTCATGTAAAATTAAGCATATTTATTACAAGTAATACAAGTACCTCATCCCCCTTATTAGATTTCCATATTCATCTTCAAATAAATTCCTGTATTAAAAAAATAAAAGAATATGAATAAACGATAGACGATCAGATACATATTTAGAAGCTATCTTTGTAGTCCACTATCCATACCTTTTTATTTTGTATTATTTATCATTATTATTTCCATTTATAAGTAATTTTACAATAGTAGGTTGTATGCCATATAACGAATTGTCTGGACGCAGTTCATGAAAGTATTAATCTTCAATCTCAATCTCATTGAGATTCCCGTCTTGATTTTTCATGGAAATAGTTTGTATCTGTACTATATATCGATGGCCCCATCGAATAGACGTGCAAACGAAAAACACCATTTTTACAGGAAAAAATAAAATGTGAAAAAGTTAAATAACGCTGAACCAGTGTAACTATATTAGATTTATAACGAAATGAAAAACAACTATAATATATATATATATATATATCATTATATACATATATATATTATAAAAATTTGCTTGTTTTTTAGAAATTCTAAAAAAATTTAATTATTTATTCGAGTCAAAACAGCACTAAAAATTCTAAGAACAGTTTACACGTTGTTTCGCGTCAAATATACAATAAATGTTTCCCAAATGTAATGTGTACTACATTACACTAATATTGAGCGTAGAAAGATTTGTCTTCAAAATCTGTAATAATCATAATTACACGGTTATTCGAGTACAATGTTATAAAGTTTATGGTTTAAAATTATACGTTACACCTTTGTTCGTTTGAATTCTTAATTGCCGGATTACATTTTCACACGAATAAACATACAAAGTAAGAATACCCAAAATAGTAGACGGCGAATGTTAATTAATTGTTTGCGATTGTTTTTAAATTTAACACGTTTATTTGTGGGTTTTAAAATACGTTCAGTGCATTTAAGAAGTGTGTATAATAATATTCATGGGTTTTATGCAATGTTTCACGGGAATAAAAATTTACTCCAATTATTTGAAAATGAAGCCCGTTAGACTTTTAAAAAAGTGCATTTTGTGTAAACACGTTTATTCGGTGGGGGCCATCGTTATCATATTATTATAAATTCTATTTTTTTCTGTTATAAAAGATTTGCTGTTTTTAACAGGGTTCGTAAAAATCCGATATTTATAATAAATATGAAAATATTCGATATTTGATGTATATCCGATATTATCGGATATAATATATCATGTATATAAAAAAGACGCGAATTTCATTCTGTAAGTGGTTTTAATGTTTCAAAATTGTTAAATGTACTCGTATCTTTGAGTTTGATTAATAGACTTATTTATTATAAAACAAAACAAAAAATAAAAGTAAATTTAAAGTACCTAACAAAAAATTAATCTTTAAGATTAATAATCAGTCGACTTAATCAACATTCAACTAAATTATAATTATAACTTCAGTGTTGGACCATTGGCACTGGCAGTGATCGTAATTTTTATTTGTCAGTATAACAATTTAAAAACGTGAGATATGCCAAAATTCTAGTATCAATTGATATATATCAATATAAAAATCAATTGATATATATCGTGATATAATATATCATACGAGTAATATATGTCAGCGAACCCTGGTTTTCAACAAAGTTTGACGAATAGTAGGTATTGATTACTGAAACATCTTCAAAATCAACAACTCTCCGTGAAACAAATATTTAACAGATTTGCAAATCATAATATAACGTCGTATCCACCAAATTTTATTAGTATCGTACATAATACTTACTGGTACTCTACAAAGTAGTATAGTAGGATTAACATTTATTATGAGTTGATATTATCTTTGATCTTGATAAACATCAGGAGCGCACGGAAGTAATCAGAACTTTCTGCAATTACGCATATGAGGGTATATGGGAACACTGTGTTACAAACAATAACGTCAAATCTGTACTCTTGCATATAACTAATTTGCAACCATTATCCAAATGACGCCATATCTACGGCGTTCATATTGTACATATTTGATTTTCAGATTGTACAAATATATCGTGGTATAATTTGCATATGTATATCTCATACGGGGCTGGATACCAGATTTTAATGAAAATTATAAATAATTTGCAAAGCCATGTTCAAAGGTAACTTGTCGATGTTAAATTAATTTCGACGGCAGCAAAGTAAAAACGGACATAATGAAACGGACGCAAATGTGATTTTTATTATTTACCACCGAATCGGACTAAAATTATTATCATACCATGTATAAGTTTTAATTTATTTACTATTACAAGGCAACCTCATAAAGGTTGCGGTCACCCGCTGGATGCAGGTCGCTGCCGATAGGTCTAAATGGCGGACAATGGGGGAGGCCTATGTCCAGCAGTGGACGTCCAAGGGCTGAAATGATGATGATGATGATGACTATTACAAGGTATTAACATATTTCTCTTTTTCACATGCTTGGCCTATATTTAATAATAGTTTTAATTACTTGCTACGTGACACAGTTCATAAAGTTCCAATATCTATTAACACGTTTCATTTGGCAGACTAGCTGGCCGTACACTTACGCGTATATACGTCGTTTTAAGATTTATGAATATCTACGTGTAGATAACTTGTTAGGTGTTGCCATATTTAACAAAGAATGTATTTATCATATAAATTATATACTCAACCCATAGAGCACACAAAATTATTAGTGCAGCTGTAAATGACAACGCGGCTGGTGTTTTTTTAAAAATATATTTATTTCGAGAATTTTATACAAATTAGATAGGTACATTTGAGGTAAGTAATTTAATTAGGTAAGTCCGGCGATTGGTTTTGACTGTCCGGGCGTGAACTATCTCCCCGCGCGTTGATGGATTCGTCATCATTTGGCGATAATATTTATTTATTCGTTATAATCTGGATAACTGTAACTGTGCATTTCAATATTTAGTGAGTTGTTTTTATTTCGCACCTCTCCGTTTCAATACTGTGTTGCCGTCAAATTATGAGTAAAAATTAATTTTCCTTATATACGAATAAATTATTTGATGCAAACTATCCATATTTTGCATCAAATAATTTAATTTATATATTAGCTATTTCATTATTATTCTTCTGAACCTGAAACTTCTAACAGACACCCCATGTATGCATTTATTAAGTATAACTGTTGCCCGCGACTTCGTCCGCGTGGAATTTAGTCTATAAACACCGTCTTTAAATTGATATAACTTTTTTATTTATGAACGGATTGAACTAAAACAAACACTAAATTTTAAGTGAAGCTTACCACAATAAATTAGTGAAAACCGCACCCAAATCGGTTAAGCCGTTTCTAAGATTAGCGCGCACAAACGCACAGACTAACAGACAAAAATTCTAACAATCATTGTTTTTCTAACAACCATTGCGTTGATAAAATAGTTATAATAGTTTTTCTCATATATCTTCCATGTACAGACAGCGATCAGATACATTTTTATTATATATATAGAATATGTATAGACTAGCTGTGCCCGGCCACGCGTTGCTGTAGCTGCCCAACAGATGGCGCTTACCCTGTTTTTACCTGGTTTTGAGTAAAAAGCATGTTTTTACCCTCTGAAAGGTATATAAATACACGCGCGTATTCGAATACAACGTTGTGTCAAAATTTCAAAGCAATCGGTGAAGAACTTTCGGAGATTTAAGATTTTGAACAAACGAACATTTACATTTGTTATTTATATATACATCTATATAGATAGATTAAAATTTGATAAAAATCCTGTTTTTTATGCCCATATTATCATTCGCCAACAAAAATATTCATACTCATCCCAGTACAAGTACCCCGTCGTGACAGTTGTCGTGTGTTTATCCATAAAGGTAATACAGAAAATTAGGTAGGTAGTGTTAGAGCAGCCGAAAAACGACCCTGAACGTATATTAAACTTATATTGTCTGCAAAAATCAGCACTAAAATATCTTAGCTCTATTTGTATTTTAAGTCATTTAATTTGATGTTTTCCGTTTAATCCGAAGCATAACTCACAACCAGTAGTTACATGTAGCTGAAAATTTATAGCTAGTTAAAAACATACATTTTGGATCTCTAAGCTACGAAGTTCCGTGATGAATGGGCTCTTTGACGACGCGATCGGTTTACGTTTTATGTAACCCCAATTGATATGGGCACATAAATTTTGTTAACCGTAGTTATTAACGTTTTAATCACGTAAGGCTTCTAGATTAGATGTAATATGTATTTATTAATTATTGTTTGTAAATCACAAATTATTGGATAATTTCACATTAATTGAGATATTACGCGAAATATTTTCTTCTAACATGTATAATAATGTCACCATTGATTGAGAATATGAGAATCTCCTGAGAAAATATACTAGTTATGTTATACGTTTGTTTGTTTACTTCAATCATGAGCCGCACAGTTTTGTTATTTTCCTCCGTCGTCGCCGCGCCGCGCCGTCGAAGAACGCGCTTCTCCAAGTCATCGTCACTGAGGTGGGTACTACCACGTTTAAAATCAGTGAACCAATTTAAACGGTGGCACTGGATAGGGCTTCGTCACTAAATGCTAACTTAAGTATTTCATAACTTTAGACCGCTTTTCTGGTTTAGACCGCAACGAAAGTCATAAAAAATCATTGAATGAAAATGTTTTCTTGTTAAATTCATTTTTCCGCAAACATTTAATTTTTAAATTGCCGCCTGAAATAAAATCCAAATGACAGCTTTGCAAATTTTATGGCGTTGGCCAATCACAGTTCCATTTCAAACATCGATTATTTTTTCTATCGTATTGTACAGTAGGCAGTTCTAAGAACTTTGACCACACACCTGCTTCGGATTATACATATCTACTTACGCCGGCAGTTTCAGTTTAATGTTTATTAATAGTTATTTGTTATACAAGAGTTCAAAGTTGCTTTTTAACCGCGTGCTCAATTTTGATGACCGAGGAAGCGAAGGATTCTGAGGAATTCTGAGCGTTAGCGAGGGAATCAAAAGAGCACGAGGTGAAAAATCTTTGCACTCGAGTGCAACACGTAACTTTTCATCCCACCTCAACGAGGAAATGACTATATGCAAAAAAAAAAACATTTACAATCACAAGATACTTTTATGATAAATTTGGCACCATGGAGGTAGAAGTAAATAGGTTTAATGATGTTTTGAATTCACAAACTTAGTGCACACGATGTTCTAAATTCAATTTACTTTATCCTCTAGCGGATAAAAACGGCTTTTGCACTCAGATATCGAAGAGCAAAAATATTCTTTCCGAGATAGGGGGATGAAAAAGTTTATTGTTTATTTTATTTTATTGAAGTTTATTGTGCTCTATACGGCATTTAATAGGAATGATTTTAAAAATTGGAATTATATGCAATGGAATATAGCTCTAAATAGCACCAGCTATTCTAAAGGCCGCCGACTCCACTCTCACCGTGATGTAGTAAAAGACGACTAAGGGATAACGAAGCCGCTACCACAAGCTCTGAGAAACTACACCAACTCTAAAAGAGTGGACTCGCCGACTCGCTTGACCAGCGACGCGTTTCAAGGGCATACATCCTTCATGCACACAAGACAATGTGATGACGAGGCCCAGTCAAAAGGGCTAGTTATAGTATGGTATTAGAATTAGATTTACTACGAACTATGGAACTATACTCGCATATATTTATTACATGTAACAATCAATCAACGAGAAATGCTCGCCAATGCTGGCCATAAAAGATGGCTCATAAACAAGCCAGCCATTTATTGCGGATGTTAACGTTTGTTATTGTTTTCTTAAATCCCGCTCTAATGGCGCAAATGCTAAAGTGTATTGTTTATTGATTGGTGATAAAACAGGTGATAAAAGGCGAATTGAGACGTGACATCGGGGATCTGATGAACAATAACATTTCACTTGAAACTTAAATACTGTAAGTACAAAATATAGTCTGTAAACTTGTTGTAAGGAAAAATACGACAAAATATTCGGTTCTTAAACAATATTAATAATACTAATCGTAATACTTTTATATTTAATCGATGTTATTAAACATAGTCATTAAAAAATTAAGATTTGCAGTCGAAGGTTATCAAGTACTGAAATAAAGAAGCATATTTTAATATTATTTAAATGACAAATGACAACATGTATATAGTAAAAAACATAAAAATATATCTACATCTACATCTATCTATATATAAATATATCTACCTACATAAAAAGTATTATTATACATCATATACCTATATAATAAATATTAATTAATATTATAAATATTTGTCTATATTGTAACTATATAAATAATAATAAAGTAATACATATACAAATATTATAAAATAGACATGAATGAAAAGCTTAAAAAGAAAAAGATGGTTGTTTGTATTCGTATAGAAAGAATACATATTGAAGATGTCCAATACTTGTTGTTGGAGTGTACCCGGTACGAACCTGAGATTAAGGCTCTGATGGGGACCCTAAATCTAAACAGGTGTGATCTAGGGATGTTCCATAGAATTATGTCCGAGCCAACATCGAAAGCTGCAAACATTCTGTGCGAATTTGCGAGTCGCTATCAGAGTCATAGATAAAGTAAGATAGATAATATGGTAGTTAAGTAAGATAGACGTAATTATAGTATATGGTAGACAGATGTAGATGAGTAAGACAGATAGATAGATAGTAAAATTGTAACTCTTAAAGTACGATGGGGTAAAGTGAGTGTAAGAGTGAGCTTAAAGTGTAAAAGCCACTAAATAAAATAAAGAGAAAAAAAATACATATCTCTAAAATATGAGAAAAGTAGTTGCCTCGTCCCAATAACTCTTACTCGGTTAAATCCGAAGTCATCCGAACCCTGTTATTTGGTCTGTCCCCGTTTTTATTGGTGTTCAGAATGGCGGTTTGTATTGGGTCAACTGGACAATGGATGTGATATTTGAAATGAACCTACATACGAGCATTTTACTATTTGTGTACGTTACGCTTGCTGTAGGGAGCTGTCACAATTCACAGACTACACAAAACACGAGTAAGTAATAATTGCTATTTTCGTGAACACAATAAATTAACTCACAAATATCACAAATTAAATATTTAAATACAAAAATTATTTTTGAAATGTTTGTTTGTTTTTGAACGCTCGTCACTCAAAAGCCACTGCAACTCAACCACTTTACGGAATTCACTGAAATTTATCATAGTTACCATTACTTTCTCACCATTGCTGAAAACGGGCCTCTTCCAGGGCTCACTACCACACACGGCCTTACACTCTTCTGATCCAGTTATTACATATAATATAGGGTCAGCGGACCAGCGCTTACTCTGTTCCCAGGTTAATAAAGAATTAGATCTTAAATTGAAAACTGATATCAGCTAAAATAATTTAAAATATAAATTAGGAAGATATTTCTTGTCCAAATTATAATTTGTTCACTGCTCACAGGTAGGTTTTTATTGTCTGAACTGAAACTGATACAGCAGTACTTGTATCTTAGACAAATCTGTATGGTTTATTAGATACAATTATGTTAGTTTTATACTTATTCTTTGTAAATTTGTTAATAATAATTAACAAAAAATACGATCAATTCAAGAAAGTCTATATTTGGCACACATTTTAATAAATAAATAATATGTTTACAGTAAACAAACTTTCAGTCTTAGGTTATAATAGACTGTAGGTGCTAGTTTCATTCGAGAAACCCCATAATTTTGAACGCTTTATCTTGCAAAATCCGTTCCATTTTCACAAACACTGGAGCAGTTTTGAATAATGCTCCGAGCATAAATGCACTGTAACTCCTCTTATAATAATTACGACATTTCAGGACATAATGATACTATATGGACAATATATGGGTCCTGTAGTTTACTGCAACAACACAACACATCGGCATAAAATCGACCCAAACAAAGAAACAAACAGATGTTGCCTAACACATACATTGGGACATCATATTTGGAGACCAAGAGTAAAAGATAGAGTCCACAGAAAACTCAATTGGGTCGAAGTGATTGATAAATAATCTGAGTAATGACTACCCCTGGTAAGGTAAGAATGCATAAATGTATATAATGTGTTAAAATCATTATATTTATTTACTCGCACCTATTTTATTTAACTTGACTGTACCAGGTCATTGCAATTATAGGTATACACGTTTATGACGTTCCGTGTGCCATCGGCGAGCTATAGAATTCCCCGCGTGTGTCGAAGAGGCGACTATTGGATAAAAAAGCGGCTAGCACAAGCTGTGAGGAACTACACCACCTCTAAGAGAGTGGACTCGTTAACCCACTTGTCCAGCGTGGCTTTTTCAGTCCATACATCCTGTGTGCACAAGACAATGATGAGGAGAGATGAGCGAGCATGAGAAGGCCATGTCAAGTAGTGAATACTGAAAGGGCTGGTTACAATTGAAAAATACACGTTTATGACCCGTTTATATGAACAGATGATTGTCATTTAGATAACTATAGAGATTTTACTAATTAAGTCATTACTCTGTAATTCTAATTAGAATATTCTTCCCCGTGAGATTCCTGTTTTAATTTATTGTCATTGTTTTGTTTCCCTGTAAATTGTAAATGAACAAAATATAGTCAATCTATCAAATCAATCCATCACTTCACATTTAGGAAAAATGTATAAAGTTTAACCCTGCCTATAAAAGAAACAAAATATAAATAAATTATGTCTGTCCTTAAATGTAAATATAAACATATAGATAGTGTCTTTTTTTTTTATAGACTAGTGGGCGGACGATCAAGCGGTCCCACGTGATGGTAAGTGTTACCGCCGCCCATGGGCACCTGCAACACCAAGGGTATGCGGGCGCGCCGCCGACCTTGCAAAATCCTATTCACAGCTCTCTTGAAGAACCCCATATCGTAGCTCAATGGAAAGACCTCTTGAGGCAGTTCGTTCCACAGCCTACGGGTTCGCGGTATAAAATAATTTTTGGACCGAACAGTGCGCGACACCTCCGTATCGAGGAAATGCGGATGGACCGCACTTCTGTGACGGGAGGTGCGGTTGTAGAAACCCGAGGTGGGAATTATATTAAACAATTCTTCAGAGCATTCCCCATTGTACAGGCGGTAGAGACGCAACGTCTCTCCGAATGCTGAGGGATTCTAAACCGCCCGTGAGAGTGGGATCGTCGACAATACGAACAGCACGTCGTTGGATGGAGTCAAATAGGTCCAATTGGTATTAAATGTCCAGATGTCCTTAAATAACGCCAACTTAATAAACGATTAAATAAAATTAAAAATTTAAATATAGTCTTCGGTAGTGGCTAGACAGGAATTGAGGAAGTTCATTTGTGGTGGCAGGCTTTGGAAGAGGCATATCAAGTAGTGGAGTGGACGTAGATTGATGGTATGGGATGTATTTATTTTATAGACCATTAAGTTCTTATAATTATAAGATACATGCATATAATGAAAATATATATGAATGGTATTTATTGAAGAAACGAAATAAGCCGCTACCAAATTTATTCATTTTCATTGCATATTGTTAACATTTTTGGAACTTATTACCGGATTTTCCGTAAACGTCAAGTGACAACTCATTGTAGATCCTTACATAGAAGTTGTATTAATATTTGTACGTACACAAGGGGCATTAACAGTCTCTAGTTTAAAATAATGCCCTTTCATTATACCCCAGCTGTTAGTTACGTTATTATGAGGCAGCGAGTGTACATAAATTATACTTGTAAATATCGGATCAAGTTGGCTTCCGTGTTTGTTTGAAGTCGCCTTCGATAATAGGGTTAGTTGAAAGTCTTTACAGTTCACAGAGTCAGCTTGATGAGATTCGCGAACTTCCTGCCCTGTTCTCAAGTTAAGCGAACGCAACTTGGAAAATAAAAATACTTTTTATGGTACAAACAGCATGTGGTAGCATATATTTTTTTATTTAACAGCGCCACAAGAAACGTCATAAAAATAGGCTTATATAGGTTCGTATATTATGATTTATTAAAAATGTAGGTCACATTATTCTCCCACATAACTTCACATATATGTACATGTTACATATTCTTTATAGAACCTGGTGGTAAGTGGATACTATAGGTTCATGCCAACATTATTACACAGCATTATTATTATTATTATAGACAAGATGGGATGAGCTGCAGGATATCACACTCACTACCAATACAAGTAGGTACGTACATTTGGAGATTGGCTATATAGGGAATAAATCTGAACGTTTCGACATTACATCTCGTCTAGCAATAGTTACGGTTTCTTAAGACGTGTTTATACAGACCTCGTTGGTCGCTGTCGGACACCGTACATACTCGGCGTAAGTGCATACTCGTATTATGTTTCATATTTTTTTTATAGAAAAAAGGCATCAGACGAGCAGTAACCCTGATGGTAAGAGTGTACTGTCGCCCATAGACATCCGCGATACATCCCAACATCAGTCCAGAATGACAAACGTTGGCACACACTCGGATGGGCCGCCTTTGGAGATATAGGAATAGATTTGGAGAAAGGGTGGAGAAAGGGTGGAGAAAATGGGGAGGGATAGGATATCTCACTCACTACCGAAACACGTACGTCTATACTAATATAGGTAATAAAGAGGTAATATTGTGTGTTTGTATGTTTGGGGGTAATCTCTGGAACTACTGAACCGATTTCAAAAAATCTTTCACAAATAGGAAGCTACATTATCCATGTCCATATATGGCTATAATCAAAATACTATTTTATTTTGAAATTTTGAATAAATAATAAAAAAAAAAAAACCGAAGCGAAGCGAGGGCGGTCGCTAGTATAAGATGAAATGGGAAGTACAATACATTTCAAAGTAATCTTCTGTGAGAGAGGGATAACGAGGCCAGTTAAGTGCGCCCAGCAGCTGCGGGAATGCAGCGTGCCCTCTCTCCCTCCCAAATGGTGATAACATCTTAACAATAGCAATTTATCTTCAGCTTTTCACCCTTTGAATTTATTAAGCTTTGTTATTTTATATTTTAGATTTTTGTTCTAAGGTTTTTGTTTATCATTTCTTTTTTAGTTGAAAAGAATTAGTCAACTGGTAATCCGTGCCGAATTATGGAGAATAGAAGGTAAACACGAGCCTTTAATTGTACGCGTTTAAATCCCAATTCACAATACAAAGGGATACCTACCGACATGTTTGCATGAAGCCTGGCATACTTCCCGACATTTAAAAAAATTCTTCATTTTAAGCCCACTAACCAAAACCGATAACCAAATAAATACATCGAACTAACCATATAAGTCGATAGAATACATCGAAACAAACAAAAATGTAGGAGGTACTAAGATAAAAATTAGTAAAACGTCTCCGAACTGAGATAATCAAGGTCAGATTTATATCCTTCAATGTCATGTTCGTTTCTTTGTACAAAAAGCGTAGTTATTTTATAAAGTCTTTCCCATCTATCTTTCATTAAATACGCTTATCTCATTAATTCGTTATAAATTGCATGATGTAACAAAAACAAATTTAATTTAAAATGTCGCGCATCTACAATTCCAGCAGGATCTGCGGTTGGGCCTATAAAATTAACTGTTACCACAGCACATATATACTCGCAAATTGCATTTTAATCTGGCATGTAGGCACAGGACAAAGAGATGAGCTCATCAGAAAACACATTTTATAACACATGACGTTTGTAAATATGTACGAAAAGGAGTTTTATTATGCTCGATGATTAAAGACCCCATTCGTTCCATGTCAACCATACAGACACTGTATGGACGCTATAAAATATTCCTTCTCTTTTCACTGCTTTATATATGCTTTATATATGTATGGGTCTGCTTCGTGTGATGCTAAATTAGGGGAGAATGTTTTAAAATCTATGGTAGTTTAGTTTTCTAACTTGAAATTGATTTGTTTTCATAAATAAAGCACTAAAAAAATAACTAAAGAAAAAATAAACTCATATTAAAGATATTTTTTTAAATAATCCTTAGAATTATTATGTAGATATCAGTTTGAGAATATTTGAGGCGGGCAAACCTCTTTCTCTGTGGTAAGTGAATGTAATGACACCACTATGCAGTTACTATATGACTATATGACTGTCAAAATTAGAAAAAATAGTCACTAATAGGTACTAGTGACGTTATTAACAAAATAGCGTGGTTCTTTTCTAATTTTGATTTCTGAGAATTATACCAAATCGTATTTTATTTCGATTTTGAATTCATGGATTGATTTCTGATGATTTCAGACAGTGAGCTTCTAAATACTAGAGTGGCAATGTCTTACAAACAATTCTCAGAAATATGTAACCACTTGCGACTTCAAAAGACTTAGCTTTAAAACCGATACATATTCCAAAGTAAACTATGTTTGTCTCGTTTCTTCTACACAACTTCTTCGTTCAAACTAATCACGTCGAAATGAAACAAGACATTGTTATCGGAAAAAACGGCTAGAGTTGTCAGTGGTCACAAATAATTTCGCCAGAATGAATGAATGAAGGTATTTAATGAATTACTTGGGTATGATAAAGCTCTGTATTCTTAACAGACTTTAATGAAACTTTCAATAGATCATATAGATCTAAAGAAGATGGTAACCAGTCGGTTTCTTTACGTAACAGTCTTATATTTTTTATCCACTCCTCCCTGCGCTTCTGTTCTTTAGGTACCCTGGAAAACAAATAAGAGATCATTCTACCTACTACTGACTATTTTATGATGATTACAAATTATGATGAAATAACATAAATTACTATTAATACTTTTGACTTACAGGCACATACGTTCATCATTCACTCTTTCATTCACAAAATTCCCAACAGTGTGGGAAAATCAAAATCGTTTTCACTGGCAACATTGATGGCAAAAACAATGCGTGATAAATTTATTTCGTTTTGTAATGTTATTTTGGATAATCTGAACAAAATTGAGCAAACTTACTTGTGAAAAGTAACACCACTTCCATTATCATCCTTTTCGAACCGTGACATACAAATTTTAACGCCACATTTCACCATTTTGGTAACTTTATTGTTACGTCGCAGATACGTTCATGCTCACTGACGTCAAGCTAGCAACTGAAGTCAGATATGCCTGCAGGCATCTACGAAGTGGTAACGCTAACTAATGAACACTGCTAATCTAGTCATATGTACATCAATGATTTCAGATGAGTATATTTATTTAAATAAAGGGAGTGAAATACGCTAAGAAAACACTTTCCACTATGAAACTGAGTCAGAGTTTTTTGGAGATTTTTCAAAGACCCCTAACTATTTCGGAGGTAATGGAAATATTGTAAATAAACCGCGTATCCAGTATATAGCCTGTGAGTGTAGTGTAAGAAGCAGCAGTAATTGGGTCGTCGGGGTCGTCTAGGACGTGCCGAGGATGACGACGACGATGGTAACGGGGAGGAGCATTCCTATCGGGGACGTAGGTTAGACTGGCAACTATTAGGGGGTTGGCATGATGAGGGACTTTGTCGTAGTAGCGTCGGGTGGATGTAGCTAGGTGTTACACAACAATAATGTATTTACACAACTGTGTATTATATTGTATACATAGTATACATGTTATATATAGTAATGTATAACATTTACGTACTATACAAACGAATGTTACTAGAGGACATTTATCTATTTTTATGAATCTAATATCCGGAAAAACAGAAAAAAATACAATTTAGACTAGTGCAAAATTGTTTAACAAATAAAGGTTGAAGCATTTTAATTACAACTGTAGTTGAAGTTAATTTTAACTCAAAACAATAGAACAATAGGAATAAATTGGTTTTAAAAAAATAAAAATATTAATATCTGCGCCACATTTTTACGTCATACGAAAACGCATAATTTAATTGATGGAAACTGAAAAATAATTTTAGTATTCACTTCATAAATTGCTAGTCCTGAGTAGAGTTGCCAGAGAGAGAGTTGCAAGGGAGCATCAGGACGAGGTTTTCGATAGCGTCTGAATTTTTGAATTTCTAGACTAATTACTCTGGCTGGCCATTCAACGACATAAAATACTGTCGGTTTGGTACGTGCCTACCCTGCCACAAGAACTGAATTTGTACGGCGTTTTCAATATTTAGGTATTACTCGTATATACCTACTTACTGAATTTTTGTAAGTAGTAAACTTTATATTTTTTTTATATTGGTATTGTATTAAATTTAAATCACTTTAAACATTTACAGTCATTTTAAACTCATTTTAAAGTTTAAACACATTGTCAACTCTGTGAGTCTTCGACTGAATGTCGCTTATATAAGTAGGTATATCTGCAAGATTTTGAAGTTTTTGACAAACTGTGAACGATTCCTCGTGTCCTTAAATTCGCTCGCAAACACGCTGAATCCCTAAAATGTATAAGGGAGGTCACCACTACGACCTTTACGTGCCAATTGTACCTTGGTACTTCCAGTTCCTCTTTTACTATATAACCTTAAAAAATCTTGCATTTCGTCTATGTATAAATAGATGTATAATGTATAAGATGTATAAATGTATAAATCTATGAAGAAGTAAAACATTCAATAAAGTATGTTAAATTTCTAATTATTATATTTAATTAAAATTACTCTTTTTATGGGAACCGATTTCGTAATTGAATATTCTGTAATTGTTATACATCGGGTTAACCGATCTCTGTATTACGATTTTCGTATAAAAAACGTATACCTACCGGATAATCTTGAAGTAGGTATTGCTACTCGTAGATACGAGTATTGCTGGTCCGTCTAAGTTCTTTCGGTTATGTAATAGCAATATAAAACCCAATATAAAATGCGAAGCGCAATACAAAGCCCATAATTGACAATTTTGGACAATTTTGTCTATTTGGCCAACCTACTAGAATCCACGTACGCAAGAAGTATATGAACGCAGCATATCTTGCACGTAAGTACGTGTGAAACAAAAGAGATACAATTAGCACTTTCAACTGTGTTTGATGGATAATGAAACGTTCGGTCTACCCCTTGACGAGTCCTTCAATGAAAACCACGTACCGAGAAGTACAACGTGGGACGGCCTGCGGCCAGATGGACCGGCGACTTAAAGAAGTTCACCGGTAGTGGCTGGATGAGAATAGCGGAAGACCGTGTGTGGTGACGAACCTTGGGCGAAGCCTATATCCAACAGTGGAGAGATAGAGACTAATGAAATGGAATGGAATAGTAAAACATATAAAAAAACGAGCTGTTTGCTTTATTACGTACGTTATCCTCCAATCTAATTAGTCATGCGTAAGCGAATAGCAAAAGCGACATAAATACAAACGCGCAATAAAGACTTTATCTCGCGCGCATCATTTCCCTTTCGCGCCTTAACGTGTTGGATAAAAGATTACATGCTAAGAAAATGCTTGCTATAAATACTCTCTCGCGCACGAATTGGTTATTTTAGTGCCTGAAGCGGAATAAAAACGTTCTCAATTCGCTCATAAATAGACAGATAAATGTCATCTCATGAAGGAACTGTGAATTATTTTATTTCGTCATAATGTCGTAAATAAACGGTCGCCTGTACGATGTAACTTATCAAAATGTCTCGAATTCAACTGAAGAGGTCGATAGTCGAATGAACTAACAACAACTCGCTTTATCCGAACATTCGTGTCGCGTTTATTTCGAGAAACTACAACTAAAACCACCTAAAAATTCTTAATTGAGTGATGCAAAGGCTTTTGGCTTTTGATTATTCAATAACTGAAAGAAGTAGGCGGCCCAGTCGCAGCCCTCTAATATGCTTCTAGGATAATTCCACATGGTTGACTTACTTGGGTCTCCGACAAACTAACAATTCCTTTTTAAACTATCAATAAAACTTATGATATGAACTCGGTTGATCTATTTAACAATTCGATAATTCGAAAAATAACTAATTGCATTGTAGCGTGAAAACGCAAGGTTTACATTGTAAAAAGGATCTGAACGTGGAAAATTTAAGGTTTTTGTTTACCTTTTATTTCTACTCGACATTTCAGCAGGGTTTACACAAACCGTGGTCACTAGTTCACTGAAGAGGCGAGTAGTCCAGGATGGGAGCTGCGAGCAGTTTCATCAACTACCTACATTTGATCTTCACAGTCGGAAAGGCTTTGACACATTACACTTACAATATAAAAATACAATTAATTTTATTTAAAATATGAAATGTGTACAAAACGTGCAAGTTTAAAAAACGGAGGGTTTAGTTTCATTCTATATATCTAATGTTTTTCTTTGTCTGTATAAATATTAATTCTGTTTGTTTTCCGAATAAAATAATAAAAAATAAATATACTTACTTGTTTTTTTAAATACTTATTTTAACTTAAGAGTGCCGGAATGGAAGGACGTAGCCTCTGGGTGGAATTTTATTATTTAAGTCATCATCACATATACAAATGCTTTTAAACTGACCTAGATCTTTAACGGGACACATCCACTTGCAATTCTCGACTTATTTCCATATTTCTGTACTCGACAGTTCCGTCAGTTCTTGTATAACTTTGACGGATTTACATACATCTTTTACTACACCCTCTACTGCAGAGTCACCTGCGGTACGTGGATAAAATATTTTTAGATTCCGTACTCGTTTTTGAAGAGTACCTATGTTAAGTTATATCGACATGTAAAGAAACACAATACAATATGGAAAATCACAAATCAATCTAAATAATTAGTAAGAAATAACGAACATGTCTTGGTAATGGAAGATACTACTTGAAGAATGCTATTAAAAAATCAATTTTTAGTATACACAACCGTTTAGTATTGAATTTAACTGACTGGAACTTATTTTCATTAGCATTTTCAAATATTTGGATAAAAACAACATTAATTCATGAAAATATTGTAGCTACATACAAATATCTGCAAATTATTAAATTTGAATTGTGCTTAATTGTATAATTTAAAATTTGTTAATTATAAGGTCCTACATCATTTAGTTGTCGTCCAAAAGTTAGATTTCTTTTACATTTTCCTTAAATTTTAGTGTAGTTATATTGACTCTAAGAGTAATTTAGAAATTTCCGAAACTTGGTTTTACGTGAATTGAATGTAAAGCCTCTGTTTACAACGTGTTGCCTTCCAAGTAGAGTCATGGAAACCGAGACAGTCGTTTGGATCTCGATTCATGGATATTTTTTGTTATCTTGATACACGTACTAGGTGCGGGAAATTTCTTTGTGTCGACGAAGAAAATATCGTAGGTATCTATTTGTATGGTTGGTCCAGGCAACGGCGTGTGTGAATCGCGTTTATGTAGAATATTTTTTATCTCATTATTCTCATTATTACTTTGTTACTTATATATACATGTATACATGGGCTTAGGCACGGTGGGACAGGATGGGGCGCTTACCTCCCCCCCCCCCCCCCCCCCACACACACATAGGGGAGAATAAGTAACAGACTTTTTCCATTACACTACCTGTATTTAAATTATAAGAAAATTATTTGCTTTTACCCCACCCTGGATAAAATCCTGACCACGCCCTTGTATATATACCTACCTACTTATGCATATTCCAAACATCTCTTTTTTGAATAATTCGTAAACATCGCTGTAATTTACAAAATAAGTAAAACGTCATATGTAGGTACTAGGGTGTCCCTTATTTTTCAATTTTTATTTTCTAACGCATAGGTCTTAGTTTTGTTCATTTGCTCTTAAAACACTCGGAAATAAATTTTAACCTTATTTGGAGTACGATAACCCGTGCCGACTTGCATCGAATCATGTTCATACAAGTTGCACGGAAGTAGCAGCGCGTACTCGCAATATTTGTCATTTGTTCTCAGTTATGCTCGTGATTAACACTCATTGTTTTACATTTAGAAGATGGCAGTGGAATTAGGAAGCAATAAAAAAAGTATTTTCTTAGTTGGTGAGATAAATTATCAAATAACAGGCGCAAAGTTACCGTCTAAACATCAAGTTCTTGCAGTACTTTTTTAACATTCGCGAAGTTAAATTGACTGTTAGTGAAAGCGCAAATCTTGTCATTCGAGAGTGTATTATATTTTGGGAAAAAGCTAGAATCCCCACCAAAGCTATACCTAACTGTGTAAAAAAACTTGTGGATCTTCACCATGCTTGGAGAGAGTTGCAAAAAAATTCCAAAAAAACACATGATGTTTACGAGCGCCGTGAGAAGGACTTTCAAAACAATTTAGATAATTTATTCGATATAGCACACGCCGATGCTTTGGAACGGATGAAAATACAGGAAGATAAAATCTTTTTACAAAAACAAAGAGAACCAGGGCGTCCAGGATGTTTAGCGGGTGTAGACAAAAACTTAGCCGAGAAAGAAGAAAGGGCAAGACAGAGAAAATTAAAAGAAGAGAAAAAAAGACATGAGCAAATGTGTTCCCAGAGTTTATCGTCATCTCTTATTACACAAGATTTTATACAAACGCAAGGACATCACGATCAACCTACCAGCTCTGATGAAAGCCTTGAGGAACCCTTGCCATCGACATCTCAAACGGTAAGTTCTGGAACTACTACAAAAAGAGGAAGGAAAGACTTTATCACGCCTAAGTTAGTTGCAGCTTTAGATAGATGTCAATTAAGCATAAGGGATTCTGTCTATATACTTCAGGCTGTAGTAGAAGCACTATATCTTAGCTGTGATGATTTCCCGATAAACAAATCGTCCATTCAACGCATTCGTACACAGAGTAGAAAAGATAGAGCGGAATCTATAAAATCAGATTTTCAGAATAATATGCCTGAAATGGTGACCGTTCACTGGGATGGGAAATTATTACCTGGACAGGACGTGAGAAGTTCTAAAGAAGAACGCCTGCCAATTCTTATTTCATTTGGAGAAAAGGAACAACTTCTGGCTGTGCCCAAATTGGAGAGCTCTTCTGGTCAGGATCCAGCTAAAGCTGTGCTAAACGCACTTTATGACTGGAACCTAGATGACAAAGTATAAATAATGTACTGTGATACAACTGCGTCTAATACAGGGCGATTGAAAGGAGCTTGTGTACTTTTGGAACAAAAATTAGACAAGGAATTAGTACTCTTTACTTGCCGCCATCACGTTTACGAGCTGGTGTAAAATGTGTGTTCGAAACAAAAATCCACCAAATCACAAGTAGGCCTGATATCCCAATATTCAAAAAGTTTAGAGATAACTGGAAAACTATTAATCCTGCTGCTATTGAAACATATCGTCACACAACATTTTTGTAATACAACAATAGAAGAATTGTTGACATTTTATAACCAAGAACTGCAAAAATCCATTGTACGTGACGATTATCGAGAACTAATTGAACTATCTATTATTTTCTTAGAAGGAGATAATGAGAAAAAAATTAAAATCAGACCTCCTGGAGCGATGCATCCAGCAAGGCTAGAGCTATTTACTCTTTCAAAATATATTTTGTTGCAATCCCAGCTCAAAATTAGCGACAAGTATAAACGAGCACTTCAAGACGTTTGTTTATTCATTGCGGTTATATATGTGAAACCATGGTTTGGATGTAGTCTGGCGGTGAAGGCACCAAATCAATATTTGTGCTTTTTAAAAAGGCTTAAGGAATATGAAACTGTTGACAAATTGATTTCCAAAGCAGCCCTGAGCAAGTTTAGTCAGCATCTTTGGTACTTGTCAGAAGGAATTGCCATTTTATCACTCTTTGATGATGAAGTTAATGAACAAACCAAGAGAAACATTGTAATGAACTTACAAAGAGAGAGTTTATATGATTCTGGGAAGAGATACATTCCATCGAAAGAAGATATGTCTGATTATTTGTATGGTAAGTGGGAATACATAGTATTATTTTTTACACTGTTTTCACTATACTGATAATAATACTGCCTTATTTATTGTTGCAGGAAAATTATGAAGTGATTTTGTGTCTGTCAAGAGCACAAATTTATTTTCTCGATTAAAAATTGATGAGAACTTCCTCCAGAAACCCGCTTCTATGTGGGAAGAAGATGTTGCCTATTTAGAGTCAAAAAGAAAGGTTATTTCTTTAAGGACAGTTAATGACACAGCTGAAAGAGCTGTAAAACTTATGCAAGATTTTCATGGTTTGATCACGGCAAAGGAAGAACAAAAGCAATTTTTGCTACGCTGTGCGCAAGAGCATAGAAATCTGTATCCAGACTGTAAAAAAGAGACCCTCAAAAGAAAATATCCTGGTTGATCTGTAATTTTATCTTCTTTTAATAAATAAGTACCTATTTACTAACTTTCTTTTTGATTATTATTTTTCTAAAATATAAATATTTCAATTGATTTAGAGCTACATAACAGAAAGGGTTAAAAACAGCAATTTTCAAAATCTTCAGAGCCCTGTCGGCACGGGTTAATGTTGACGTAGGAAGATAAAATTTTGTATTTGAGTAAGTCTGGGTAGTTTAAAAAGAATTAGGGGGTATGCATTTCGATATCCGAAAAAATATTTTTTTCACCCATATGAGGGACACCCTAGTAGGTACCTATACATAAGCGATTTTAAGTACTTATTGTTTGATTGACAGCTAATTAGAATACTAACATATTATATATGACTTGTTACTAATACCATAAGAATAATAAGTTATTGTTTATGGTTATGCTAATACCTTCTAAATTATGTTATCCTATTGAACGTTATTTATCTTATATGATTTAATTGTTATTTATATTTAATACTCGTAGGTACTTATTGGAGAAAGAAGAGGGTTCGAAATTTGTGTACTGAACTTAAATATGAATTTTTCTATTGTCATTAACTCGACGATGAAATTATAAACTCTGGAGCACGTGTACCCACCAATCCGAAATGAACTCCCATAGTGGATAATGACCCGAAAACTCCCTCCAAGGGCTTTCGGAAACCCCCTCGAAGGGTTGCCCTGCACTAGACCGTCATAGACTGATATCGAATTGTTTTATTATTAAATAAAACAGATTTATTAACAAAAATAAATGTAATTAGATACCTATATATGCATTCCATTTTTTTTATTCTTAGATCTTTTACAAATTACATATATTGAAATTACATAGATACTATATTTGAGTAATTTTGGTGTACCTAATTTTGGTATCATCATGCATGTGCGATGGAACCACGAACCCCATAGCACAGATTTTACCTAGTTTAGGGATCAAGGTAACAAGTATTATTGTTAAAACCTTCAATAAACAAATAAAGAAATTATTATCATAATTTTTATTATTAATATTACAAAATAAAAATAAATTTATATTGAGACATATATTGAGACTAGTTAAATTTCAAAAAGTATCATATATATAAAATAAATCGTTATTTTTGCTTTAACTTAAAAACTAAAACATTAAAAATCTTGAAACAACCTAACCAAAGTCAAGAATTCCACAACGACAATAAGGTTTCTTTGCTGAGATAACGTCGCAAATGTCACTAATAATTGGCATGCAATTGGACTGTGATTAATGCTCAAGTTCGTCGTGTAGTGCCGGCCGGTTTTAGAATAGCACCACCCTATTTCTTTCCGTAGGTGATGTAAAAGGCGACTAAGGGATAACAAAGCCGCTACCACAAGACCTGAGGAACCATTCCACCTCTAAAAGAGTGGACTCGCCAACACGCTTGGTCAGCATGACGGTTATAAAACCATACATCTCATATTCAGCAGTGGACGTTAAAAGCGCTAATTACTGTTATCTACTGAAGTTAATTCGACAGATTGTAGGTACACAAAGGCGTATTCAGGATTTGATTCAGGGTGGGGCAAAGACAAACAATTTTATGAAAGGTGGGGCAAAACAAACAATTTTCTTATAATTTAAATAGAGGTAGTGTAATGCAGAAAGTCTGTTATTTATTCTTCCCTGTGCCAGGGTAGGGGGGGCAAGCGCCCCAGTCTGCCCCACCGGGGCTACGCCCATGTAGTTACGACTCAATACCTGAGCGGAACGCGATTTGTGTACGTACATAACTACATAAATATTCCAGATGACGTGCGACACGCAAGCTACTCTACGGCTTCAGCCTCGTCGTTTGATGTAATAAAAATAAAGTTCATTCCTTATTCTCGCTGGGAACCAAGCAACCTTCAAATGAACGAAATCACATGATGATATTTAAATGAAAACGCACTCATGCGAAATTATGATATTGTGTGCATAAAGTAATGAGTACCATAGCTACTATCTGCATAATAGTAGAATATCTTCATACTAACGCAAGCGTCTGACTGAATGTTCACAAGGCGCGAAGCGCCCCTCTAAATATTAAAACTTGATAAGAAAATCGCATATTAGTGACGTCATCATATATCAGTACACGGTAGCCGTAGCCGCACTGCTCTCTTTTATTATACTTTTTATTTATTTTATAAGGCACAGATGGCAGAACTTAGGCAATACATGTAGAAAATGTAATCAATCATAAAACAAGTAACAACTAGCCACAATTCCTAAGGATGGTGTACCACCAAACATGCACAAGTTAATTTAATAAATGTTCTAGTTACTAAAATTTTAGAAATCGCTATCAATGTAATTGCAGTAATACAGAATAATTCTTGAAACACCGTAAAACAAATGGGAACAATTATCACTTAATTTTCAGGAGGAGCATCTGAATACAGCCTTGTATTTTCACGGCGAACGCAGCCGGAGTTAACGATGTTTTAACTATGCCATTAGATGATTGCCTGTGTCTCTCTAGTCCTTGAAGCCAATGAGGTAGAGGAATCCTCTCATTCAGATCACTAATATCTTCGTAATCTCTATATGAGGATTTCGGGTGGATTTTCGGAAAGTTGGAGAGTAGGTATCTACTAATGAAACGCAAAAAGTATTTACAATATTCCATATAGGTATTTCACATTTAACAATTATATTTCCGTTAAACTAAGTACACTATTACATTTCACATTAAACATGTTCAGATGAAAAACATCAATGCAGATAGCAATTAATTTTCAATTGACCTCGCGTTAACAATAGATACTAAAATGCTAACGAGTATCACACAATCACAGCATATAAAAACATCTCTTATTAAATTATTTCCTTGATTCAAGAAATATCCATTTCTTTGTTTACTTGTACTTACAAAGTAAAGGAGTATTCTTTACATAAAATATCACTAACATGATACAGAATCAAATAATAAGCATAAAATCATTGTACATAGGATATTGATTATAACAGTGGTTTGTTTTTAATACAGTAGGTAGTAACTGTATGTTTATATATATAGTTACTTATTTTGGTTTGTCTTTAATCGAGCAATAAAAGAATAATAAATGAGCAGAAAATCATGATGAAGAAAACAACTTATTTTTGAGTAACAAAATAATTGAGTTTGAGTAGTAAATAATTTTAAATTACTAAAATGTCATCATCAAGTCGAAGGAGTCCTATTTCTTTAATGTCACCAAAGAACGTAAACCTAGCGCTGATTAATTATGTTTCTGTTGCCCATTCTTTCATTATTTCTCTTTTATCTGACGTTTCGGTCGGGTCACACCGACCATGCTCATCGACTGTCACCAATATTCGCCAGGTCTTGACTATAATCGGTACAACCCGGATCATATGGTAAAGAATTAACATAGATAGCATTATCTATTGTGTATGGAATAAAATAGCCTTATGACTTGCAGTATTAGCTAATCAAGCCTTTGAACAATACCAACCCCTTTGTAGCTTATTATCAACTAATTCAGTAGACGGCTAGGTGGCGCCAACTGCAAAAATAACATTGAAGGCCAAGCATACTGTTTCAGTTACAGTAACAAATATGAACGTTCAATCCACTCTATCGACTCGTTTACGAACACACAAATAAGATTGTAAACGTGTGAACGCTTGATTGGTCAATGCTATAAATATGTTTTTTATTTAGAATAGATGGCAGAGGAGCTGGCGGGCCACATGATGGTAAGTGGGCACCGCCGTCTATGGACACTTGCAACTCACATGCGGGTGCGGCCGACCTTGCAGAATCCTGTTAACAGGTCTCTTGAAGAGCCCCATATGGTAGCGTTCGGCTGGCAGTTCATTCCATAACTTTCGGGTTCGCGATAAGTGTCTTTTTCACCGCAATGTGTTTAAGTTAAAAATTCACGTATACCCTGTAGAACAGCTGTATACATGACAATAACTTCAAATTCAGAAATTAGATAAAAAAAAATAGTACAAAAGCAAATTATAAGTTTTATGCCATTCCTTTAATTTCTGTCAAGCATAGACTCGTCAATCATAACTATTTTGTTTAAATAGATTGATAAATCCCCTTATAGCATGCCGGTACATTTCGAAGGTAAGAATCTTAACGATGTCGGACATTCACCAGCTACATCCTCTAAGTGCAGGGCCGTCTTTACCAGGGGGTGCAAGGGGTGCGGTGCACCCCGGGCGCTCACCTTTTAAAGGTAATGAAAAAATATAACGCTATAGTAAACAATTACACAATAGGATATTTGACTGTCATAGGATACACAATAGGATATTTGACTGTCATAGGATACACAATAGGATATTTGACTGTCATAGGATACACAATAGGATGTTTGACTGTCTTAGGATACACTCCCGCACCCCGGCGCAGAATAGACTTAAGACGGCCCTGTCTAAGTGTTTTACCATCCATCTATGCAGTCGCATCCCTCACAAGTAACACAATCTCAATGGCATTAGAATCTTGTGATCGTCTTTATATCTTTAGGAAATGTATTAGGTCAATTCCAACCCCATAATTACATTACCGGTAAGGCAATTTAATAAGAGAATCTCAATCAGAGAAGCTACCGAAAAGTAATTAACAGGAAACAGTAATAATTTCTGAAAATTTGATACGTTACCTTGAAACTAATCCAGTAATTTTAAGCATACATAAGCATACATTTTAAATATATATAGTATATGAACATCATTACTCCCAACTATGCCGTAGTTGTTTAAAGAGAGAACATACGTGAGTTCGCGATTACATGTTTTATTTTGTTAAAAATCTATAAAAAGGTCTAATAACCAAACTAAATGCTTTTGTGCAATATTAGCTGCATTGAAAGTTGTATACAATTTATGCAATTTTCTATTGCCGCAAATTAGAATAAAATAACGGAAAAGTATCAAGTCATGGAGAACCTATTAATAATCTTGTATATATACATATAAGGATATATAAAGTCCCGACTGACTCACTGATTCATTAACACCGCGCCGGTCGGGCCGGCCGGGCCGAAACCGTTGAAGGACAGTAATTTACTTTTATGACATCTTAGAATAACTTAGAATAATTCACTAGATATAGATAACATAGATTTCTCGACATTCAATCCCTAAACTAAGGTGTTAAAGTTTGTTTTATAATATTCTTTAAATACAAATAATTAAATACGTGCAATTATAATTAAATTATAATTAATTATAATTAATAATTAAACAGTTTTTTAAATATTTTTTAACGGCTTATAAAATGTCTTAGAATATTTTTCTAAGACATTTTATAAGCTATACATATGCTCTTCCTGCATGCATCTTTTGAAAATAAGCATCGTTAACGAAATAGAGCGTTGATATTCGTAAGTTCCTGTCAACCCCAAGTACCCGAGTAAAGTATGGATTACGAGTACAGGGAAGCTCTAAGTCTCGGGGAGTATTATTAATAAAATTTGGGCGTCCAAGCAAAAAGGGTCCAGATCTCAGGTTCTAGTTTCAGAGGTAGTTCTAGGTCCGAAAAATGTTCGGAGGTCGAGTGAAGAAATACATTATTAAATTTGAATTGTACGGTCACACCTACAATTTAATGCCACATACATTTTTATATTACGTTTGTAACTAACATATTATAAACAAAAATATTTAGATACGGTTTTTATATGATTTGTGCTAAACACCGATATGTGGACCATTTTTTATAAACTTACATCATTTAAACCTGTTTCTGTAGTTTCTGTACCAACAACTGTTTCTCTATGACAAATTTTAATGGATTTTTATTTTATTTATATAAGGTACACCAACACTATACAGATATAACAATATTGTAATATGAGACAAATGTTATTAGAGCTTATATAAATATCTATTACAGATTTATAATAAAGGAACATCGTTGCCTTTTAAAATAAAGAATATCCTGAAATGTACTTTTTCATTTTCATTTCTTTAAATAATCACTATCTAACCTGTCGCTTTCTTTATGTTATCTGGTATAAATCTATTCTAGTTCTAGTTTATAAATTTGCCCATAACTCCATTACTGCCTATCTGGACCCTTTTTACTTGAACGCCCACATATGGATATACAGATATCTTAAGTCCATCTCTATACAACGGTGCAAAAATATTGAATAAACAAATAAATAAAAATTAACGCCATAAATTCAATGTGTTCAATAAATTCTCTTGCAAATTTTTACTGATCAGTGAACATGGGGCGCTTATTTGTACAACAAATAAGATTACCTGAACGAAATGTGGGCGTCGGTAATGTATCTACGTTCGAAGTCCTCCCAGCGTGATATACGGGGGCGATGGTCGGACAATATGTAGCTACGTAATACCTATTTGCTTACATGATGTACCTCTCAATGGAGGCAATGACTCCCATTAATCGCGGAGACGCAGATTGATGCAATTTACTGAATACCTACTCAAGTACATAATATCTATATACATAAGCATGTTACTCACCTCGCGCTAGCTCCTTCCCCTCGCCGCAGCAAGCCCACATAACCCTTACAACCGCAGAATTAAGAGCCAAGGCTCAAATAAGCGTTGTCACTGTATCACTCGATGTCATGGACGTGAAAAGCGTCCCAAAGTTGTGGTTGGCGCTTTAGTTGAAACCTTGTCTTACCTACTAAAGATGTTTAAAATTGATTTGATATCCATTTCGAAATTTTACGTTTACTAGATTTCATGTAATTTTTAGTTCGATTTGTGAACGAAACCTTTAATAATTTCGTATAATGTTTTAATGATAAATTCTTCTGTCTGTATGAACACTATTCATTATGTTTGTTATCCAAATAGAAAATGAAATAAAAAAAATGTAGCAACATTTTTCTCGCATTCCATTTGTCTTAGGGCAGAGATTGTCTGTAGTTTGTAGTTCGAAGTACAGTAAATCTGAATAAACAAATATTTCCACGCACCGTTAATTATAATCTTCTACAAAATTCGGATAAGTTGGTTGGCATTTAGATTCTCATCCCTTATAAATAAGTTAGTGAACTTTGCCAGGTTCAAATTATTTCCAGTTATAATTAATTTTTACTGTGAGTGAGTATAAAGAAACCAAAATTATACATTTCCTACTAGGTACTTAGTGTTTTTTTTTTCTTTTTACAATTAGAAATATGTTTTGTTTCAGAATAAAACATTCCTTAAATAAATTAATTGTTTGTTAATTATAATAGGTTTATAATTTATTGTTTTAAGATTGATATTGCTTTAATAATAATATATTTAAATTTTACTACAAATGATATAAACTCGCACAAATATAGTTTGTGGAGGAGCTTATGGTAATTAATACTTTAGGTAATAAAACTTGTGAACTGAAAGTAACTGTTAGGAATGCTTATTTATACTGTTGTTTTTCATAAACAGATAAAATACACGATGTAATGAAATTAGTATAACAAATATTTGTAATTTGATAACTTGAATATAGTTTTTCAACTAGTTATTAGTGTATATATGCATCGAATGCAACAATAACATAATAATAAGTGGTTGCGATAAATCTAAGCACCCGCATGTAATCTAGCACTACGAATACCCGTATTTATAACTTTACATCCTGGTACATTCATCCTTGTATGTAGGAAGAGATAAAAATCTAACTTTAATCAAAAACGTACTATTGCCAATAAAATTTAACCGCTAGTACCTAATAGGTGTCTGTGGGGCCGTAATGTTTTATCTGATGCAAAATACGCGTGTAATCTAAAGGCTAAAATCGATTAAATCGAACTAACAGGTATTAACAATAGGAGAAATTGTTAGGAAAATGTTTCTCTACTAGAACAATGACATTTATACAATGAATACATATATATTACATATACAGCTTTAACTTCGGTATTGTAACTTACATATTTATTATACAATGAATACAGTTCTAGAAGATTTTTTAATGTTGGATAAAAATCGCTAAAGAATTAAATCAATTCAAGGAGCACGGTAGCGCCCCGTAGCGCCCCCGCCAATTGCAACTGACAGAAAATACTAGGTTATGATATTACGTGCTGTGATTAATAAAAATAAAAGACCTTCCGGAATGGTTTTAAATTATATCAGTCCAAATAAGCATCCGGTTACACTTACAGTAAAGAATAATAACAATTTACAAATATACGCAGAAATATGAATAAATACGCAAGTGAAGTATGAACGAATGAAAGGTGAGCTGTTATAACAAATGAATGGTGAATGTCTTCTCTTCATTATGTACGAACAGAAAAGACTTAGATTTGCAAAATTAGGATGTCAAGGTGTTAATGTTAGAAGCAAATCAAAGTTGGGAAGTATTAAATAAGATATCAGTTTTACTTAGCAAACCCTACATGTTACATTCTTATATTTATTACATACTAGCTGTGCCCGGCATGCGTTGCAATGCGTTAATTTTTTTTTACAAACCTTGGCGGGCACGCGCACAACAACTCACCAAAGTTTCATCTAAATCGGATGAATGGTTTAGGAACATATAAAAGACGAACAAACAAACATTATTTTTTATACATTAGAAAGAATTGAAAACAATTATAGAAATATATTTGCGATTAATTATTGACGATTCATTTAATTAAAACTTATTAGTAATTATAGTTTTAATGTCGTTTTCCGTTACTCTCTTAATGGGCAAATTAAAAACATCATTTTATTTTTTACATTAGCCGTCAAAGTTTCAAGGACACTGCTCCAAATTCTAATTAAATGCCGTAAAGTTAAATCGCTGTTTATTAGATCTTGTTTTCCAAATCTTGTGTCCTAAATTAATTAAGTTTAACAGTATGTACGCTTATGTATGTTGAAGTTTTTTTATGAAATCAATTAGTTTGTGGAATGCCCAGCCCGTTTTGTATGAAATTGTTATGCTGTTTGCACCCTATTTTAAAAACGTTTCCTTTATCAGTCGCAATAGAAGAAAATATGTATAATTTTAAAAGTATCTTTGTTTGGAGCTTTCCTAGTCGGAGTTTCACGTTAATATTTGCGCGACAAAAGAGCTTCACAGCAAGCCGTACGGCAGGAATGAGTTTAAAATTGTCGAAGCGATGAGTAGAGCGGGGAGCGCTTTTCACTCAGAAATTTTAATTTTCATTTCAAATAATCTCTACAATTGGGATCGAGTGAAAAGAGAAGAATGGAAAATGGAGTAAAGCATATGGAATAAAGAATGGAGAATAAAATACGAAAGGAATAAGAGAATGAAGAAGTGTATTCTTCTTAGAGGAACATCTACGTTGTCTATAGTCAATGAAACACCTAATAACCGAGACCGAAAATAAAGCGAAATGCAACTATTCAGCAAACGATCGGTTTTTTTATATATTATATATCAAATTATCTTGTTTGATGGTGTGCAAACATCTGCGTAATCCGTAACCAGTATTTGCACCAGCAGTGTTAGCTCAGGTTGAAAGTTTTTAACGGACAAAATTTGAGTAGGGTATTAGGAACTTTCTGACACATTTCAGAAATATTAATGCTATTGCTCACCAACCCTAACTTATCTATCTAAAAGAAGTATATTATGACTAACTTGTTATAAAGAACGGGTGCAACAGTATCTACACTACCGGATACTATAAAACAATTTTCGATGTACAAGATCTACATTTGCAAAGGAAATTTAAAAATTAAATCTAAATTAACGATCTATATGTCGCAATCAGATGTCGTTTTGTATAAAAACTAGTTTCCTAAAATGGCTGTGACATTTATACTTTATATGTAATGGCAATTATAGCTGTAACATAGTATCCATCCGGAAGGAAACCAAATACTATTTCAGATAGAGAGAAGGAATGTTTATGTTGGGTATTTGTTTACTTGGATACGAAGGTCCTTTCCTTAGTCAGACGATACTCGAAGGAATCTATCTATCTATCTTTTTTTTATTTTCTTGATGAGATTTTTTACCTATATATCTTTTTTTGTTTGTTATGTCGAACGAGTATTTATTATTTTAAACTTCAGCGACTCTCTGCTTTAATATATCAGCTGGAACGAATGATCCATATCAGCATGGGTTATTAGTATTACTTATTACAATCTTGTATATTCGTACATATACAATCTTATAGATGGCCGCTAAGTATGGGATGAAGCGGCAAAGTCATTTTAAATTGTTACATAAACAATATACAATTCTATAATAATAATACCCTTTTTAAAAAGTTTCTACCCTCATTATAAGTTGAACAGTAAGTTAAATGCAAAGTAACATCTTTAAATTGAGTGTCATTGTTCGGTGCTCATTGAATATTTTCTTTTTCTCATTTAACTATTTACAATAGGCCTAATTATGCACTATTGTATGATTACGTTTCGTAAATGACAATCGCATATTCCAACATTTTATATATCTGTATTTACATGCTTACCAACATTTTTTTACAGATTTAGGAAATACATAATGACACCATTTTGACAATAAGTCTCTTTTTAGTTGATAACGTCATTTATAAACGAACATTCAATCGCATTTACTAATTATTCTCACACATACATACGTGTCAACTATAGTAATACACTATCACCACATTAAGCACCAATTGTAGTCGGAATCCTACGCAAGCCCATATACGTCGATACGTCCAACACCAAAATTACAAGTAGCAAAAATATCTTTATACAAATTTAAAGTTAACCTGCGAAGAAATATATTCAGCCATCAGTTTATATACTTGTAGATGCGTTCCATGAAAACTTCTACATATACATTTTATTTACACACAACTATACACAACTACTCGGTGATAGGCCAGGGGTATCTATACTCAATTCACATTTCTGTAATCGTGAGTTCAAATCCTCGGCCCGTACTCAGTGTTCACTACTTAAGTAGGTACGGATTATTAACAAATGTCGACGGTGAGGGAAAATATCGTGAGGAAACTCTCATGGTCCAGAAATAAATAAAAACTGGAGTATGTGATTCAAATATTCACACTGGGCCCGCGTGGTAGATTATGGGCCGAAACGCTCCAAGCGATTTACTAGGGGCAGCCTTTGCCCCGCAGCGGGACGTTATAGGCTGAAACAAACAAAACGTATGTACATACGTCTGTACAAACTTATCTCGGCATAACTGTTAACATCGGGTAAGCTGAAATGAAGTAGGTATTTTTACATCTATTTAGTATGTATATTTTAGGCCGAGGCGTATTATTATGGGTAAATAAAATGTATATTTTTCATGTTAAAAGTCGAGGAATCTGGGTTCTTGTGGTTTATTGAACCTTATTGTTATTGTGGTTTATTTAGGATAAATTGTGAATCTGTATTTCTAATAAGAAAATAAATAAGGAAAAAAATTTCAGTATTTGCATTAGAAAAGAAAACTACTTACTAAATAATCTAGATATAGACATACATACGTTGTTAAAACAAAGTTCTTTTTCTGCGGTGCGTTTTTCCAAATGAAAACTAAATAATTAAAAAATTAAAACGTCAAGAATAAAACTCGACTTTTTGCATCATTAGGTACATCGTATCCGAGAAGGATGCTTCTCGTCGAGTCACAAATTTTAAAACTATTAAATCACTTTTTAAATGAAGTTTAAATCAGTTATTTAAATGAACCTTCCCTGAAATTACCCTAATTGTCTACTTTATTGTAGTCTGTTTCACTTATTGACATATTACTTGCGCAGTAAACTCCTTTTATTCAAATCATTTTCCATTTACAGTAATAATCTGAGAGAATGCTTATAAAGGAAAGTTCGATTCTTAGTCAATCTGTTTTTGTAACAGGATAAAATAGGTAGAACTATTTTCAACAAATACGGAATACGTGCAAATACTAAACAATTCCTTTGAAAATAAACAATTTCCTAGACTTTCGATTGTGACGTCGGGAACAAGATCACATCGCGCTATATCTGTCCCCCAGGTACATTCAGTTGTGGACAATATATCGTATCAGGGATTCATGTCAACATCGCGTGACGCATAAAACAAGAATGAATGTTGTAGCTACAAGGAAAGTAACGAAAGTAACAAAATACGCATCGTGTAACTGTGATTATAATGGAACAAATATATAATATAATATTAATAACTCACTACAAGTGATCTAAACTGATGGCCCACGTTGGTACATGCCACTAATACTACAAAACATCGCTTTCATTATCAAAATTATGGGAACATTTATTACAAATATTTCTCCGAATTAACAACAATTTCAAATACCTAAGAGTCTTTCGAATATCGGTCTTGTTTCTCCTTCCGAGTTTCGAATACTCATAACAGATAAAATTACATTAATTACAAATTGTTTGACTTAGTACAAAAGTTTATTGTACAGAACCTCTCATTTAGACCAAGAGGTTTAGTTAGATACTAAGAGTAAACTTCAAAAACTACCAAATACTTATATTTACATTATCTACTGGTTACTTTTTATATTTTATCTATTGTTACGTCGTTTAACAGTATTGTGCTAAGTATTCTCATAACAAACCTAAGAGTGTTTTCAATATACGATAAAATTACGATCGCAGCGATCTAGCAACCTAATTCACAGGTTTAAACTGTCATAACAAAGCTTTCATTAATGCTCTCAGATCTATGCGTTTCAATATCAATTCACCGTCCAAATCGGTCAGTTTTACTGTATATTATTGTGCTATATACGTAACAACTAAAGCGTTCGGAATATTTTACAATGCTCATCGTTATCAACATCACCATACATACATAGTCTGAATTCAGATTTTTTATGTTGAAATCCGTACTGGCATACCGGTAACCGGTATGCTAGCTAATCTTAAAAGGTTAGCTAGTATTATTCATTGAGCCTAATCAACAAGATTAAACTGAGCGAGCGATGCTCCGAGTTTCCTTGATGGATGATATCCAAAACGAACATTCGTCAAAGAACCATAGTCATACTCGTATCTCAAAGAATCAGATGACAGATACTCCACTCGTGGGCCACATTTGTCGCAGAAACGACCACTGATGCGGTAGACGATTCCTAGATTACTTTAGATTAGAGACCGATAATTTAAAGAAAGCAGTGGCCGAATGAAGAGAGTAGAGAAGAATCAGGATTCAGATTCTGAATTTAGAAAAACATTCCGATTGTCTACACCCAGTTTGGGGTCGATATCAACAATCGTAATCCTCCGTTGCTAATATATAATCCTCCGTTGCACAAATATTAAACACATTTTTTTTAAGAATCTAGAACATAAAGGCACCTCATGATTATCCATTATCTTAGAACATATACTAGATACCATTTCTGGACAGATCACGGGTTTCATTTATGATGATGGAACCACAAAATGGCGCCATTTTTACTGTCGGCGCAACCGAGTGTATTTTTCTTCCAGACGCATCCATTATTTTAATTATAACTAATTAATTACTTATATTTTTATACAAATAAACCAGTTAGGTTAGATTAGTAATAAAACTTAAGGGAGTTCTATTATTACTCATTCCTTTTTGTACACACTAATTTTGTTTCAGTGTTGTTTTATTGATATTGATTTTCCACTTCTCATCAGTTTTCGTGACCCTAGCAGAACATCAACACTGTGATTAATTTTTGTTTTTGTTCCACACCATTATATGCTCAGTTAGGTTACTGGTTGTATTCATTTCTATTAATGCTCGCCGTGTAAGTCTATTGTGTTGTTATTACTAATAGTTTGTGTTTGTGTCGCGCTATGGCGGTGTCTTATTGTTTTCTTCTTTCTTTTTTTTGTCTCTGTAATAGAACATAGCGAACTCCGGTACTCGTAAAATGTTAGATATTATTATATTTTGCATATTTAGTATATGTATATTTAAGTACGGAATTAGGACGATACATACATACATATTCGCATTTCAGATTTAGCCGACATTTCACTAGTTATATTTATTAGATTTATTCATTAAATGAACCATGTGACCTATATTTTTTTTAAGGTAACATGTACAAATAAGAAATAATATGGCCTCTATATAAGATACTATGTATATATTCTGGTAAAATATAGGTTTTTAACAATATAATTTATTAAACAATGTGGTAGAGGAGGTTACGTCTTACTTATTACTTTATAACATTTCTAGATTTTCAAGTCTTACTTTTATTATTTTTTCAAAATCTGTCCCGACCATATAAAACAATATTTCTTCTGGCTCTAACGTTGTGTAATTAAGTTTAATCATAGAGACCATTATATTTTACATATTTTTTTTACAGAAAGGTGACCACATATTGTCAGTCTGATTTCAGTCAGTCAGGTTCCATGAGCGACCTACCGTCGCTCGTGGACTTGAGAAATAGGATTGGGAATTCCATATCAGCCTAACCCGCTTTCCTGTTTCATTTTAGGAGGTAAATGGGACGGAACGGCAAGAGACTTAATGCATTTGAACCATCCCATCACGCTTCTACTGGAAGAGAAAAGAGGGATGGATTGACTTTGACTGGATGGGGAGGGCACTAGTAACTCTCACTCACTCCTGAACACAATGATACATGTCAGGTAGTTCTGTGAGAATAGAGTAACTCGGCCAGTTGGACCCTCCCAGTCGAAATACAGACTAGCTCTTATATCCAGTTATCAGTTTCAGCGATTTTATATCACGCCTCTCTATATTTAGTACAAGATTACAAAGTTAACCAACCGAATATAAAAATAATACCGTTTAGAACCGTTGACGTGACACTTTCTCACTAATACAACACAATCCTTAGGCCACTTTTCACCCGCGTTTCACTTTTCTCTACACAACAAATCGGTCGTGAACCGGCGAACTGATTCTGTAATGTCGTCGGACATTAAACAGACGTGTCTCAGGTAAGTCCGCCTATATCACAGTTAACTTGGTACATGTAGGTAGCCAGTTCTTCCCCAGTGAGCTCGTCGTCGACTTCCCTGAGGCTGGAGTTGGAGATGCTGCGAGGGGAACCGACAGAATCTGAAGGCTCGTGTCGAAGCCGCCACTTGTGGCCCCAGTGTCCGTTGCCGGTGGGAGACTCGTTCACGGCGGAGAGATCTCGCCCGTTGTAACACTGCAATACAGGTTATTGTTACTTATCGCAAAATAAACTTTTAAAATATCGCAAAGTACTTTTAAAATACAATATCGCTTATTAGCAGTTTCATTCGTGTAATTTCAAAGTGTAGGTATTAAATATTTTAGGTACTAAATGGATGTAAAAATTCCATAGGCGAGAGGTAATAATCACCATAGATGAAATTTTACAAGGTAAGTAAATATAGGTAAATGATCAGAACATAGCTTTTCCATTGAAACGCAAATTACTTTAAGGGATATATTTAAAGAATTACTTATAACATTTATTTATTTTTACCATATACATATAAAGTAGCGTTTTGGAAACTCGAAACTAAAAATCTCAGCCTCTGAGCTTCCTCTCAGCTACGAAAATGTTGTCTCCTTTTCATCATACTCGTAGAAAAGGTTATGCGTTATCCTAACAATAGTCGCAAACTGAAAATATAAAATAAATAATGGATGTAAATAAAGAATATAATAATATAAAAAAAGAATGTCTACAAAAAAAATCAATGCAATTAAAAAAAATAAACGAAAATCTGGAATATGAAAATTTTATTAGGTGATGTAATCAAATTTAACTACGCACAATATAGGTAATTGTTTACATATGTTAGTAGGTATATACTATTTATTTACCTCATAAAAAATAATTTATAGACAACCACCGTCACCGGTTACAGGCTATTTTATAATTTATTTACGCTCGTCTATCATAAAAGAAGCATCCAGAAGGTCGTAAGGTCGTAACATTAAAATACTCGCTTAAATGTCTATAAAAACTATTTTCTATACAAGACTAAATGTGTACCTACTCATCCCAAATTACTACGGTTGGCGCAATAAATCCAACCTCCAATCCAAACAAGGTCTTATAGCCCCATGAAACCGACGGAATATTCAGATTCCGGGATTTGGCGTAAAATATTATTCTTAGGCAGTACAGGCCTGTGGGCTGAACGACGTCCAAACTCATCAAATATATTATTATAGCTTACGAAGAACCCATGAGACGGGAGCACCCCATTTACCATGGCAATTTATTAACGCAGAAATTGGAGACGAAAAATAACACTGCATATTTAACCGTGTGTTTCCATTAGTCGGCAAAAGACATCGACAAGATAGTGTCGCCGACACTATCTGCAATACAAACTAATTTGCAGCTCGTTATCAACATCTATACATACACTAAAATCGTATCAGAGCCGTGTCTGTGCATAAAATATGTTTTGAAAAAAAATCATTGCAGTGTACACTCTACGAATGATACAGAACCCAAAGCAGCCATTGCTAGATTTTTTGTCTGTCTGTCTGACTGAACACGCATCACGCAAAAGAACAGAAGCACGCCACTGAACAGAATTTACTGAAACTTGGCATAATTATAACTTATGACCTGGTTTAACATTTAGGGTACATTATATCCCGAACCCTTATACCTAAAGTTCCTGAGGGAATTATCATTAAGTACGCATGTACAATATCAGCCATTATATTAAAACGACTGAATGGATGGTATTGAAACTAACAACAATCCTGATTCAACTCATAGGATATTTTTTACCCCGATCTATTATGAGTTCTCTTGGAAATCATTGTCGTGATGCGCGCCTGATAAAATGTAATAGCAATGTGTTGGTACAAAGAGGAATTATAAAAATAACAGGCGTCGTAGAGGTTTTAAATTTGTATTATTTGAATTCAAATACAGTGGCGAGAGGGCCTTGATGAATTAAGCAACTGGATAGCTACGAACCTATACAGCAGAATATAACAATAACATATAAAAAATACAACTACGAGGGTAGTGCCCTTATCCTAAATAACATTTCTACCCTACCAATATACTTTGCTGTGTACGTTTGTGTCATCACTCTCACTGTCCTGTCAGTCTGACCTAAATCTTATTAGAGTTACATACCAAACTTTGGCTACCGACTGTGTATTAGAAAATTGTCATTTCATCTACGATTGCTTAAGAATCAAAGGAGTGTGGACATCCGTTTATCAGATGTGAGTAAGTATCAGTGTTTATCGTTTATCAGTGTTTCTTACCATCACCCAATTTTCTCTCATATTCATTTCTATTCAATAGCTTATACAGGTTTATTGCTCTAATAATACGCTAACAACAACGTTAGCTCCACGCTATCGAAGTCGCAGGCACAGCTAGTATTAAATAATTGGTTAAATGGCGCCTACCGCGAATAGGTACATTGTTGTACAACAAATTTGTTCTTCCAATTACAGCATCGAATAATTACTTTAAATTACTATAAAATATAACAAATATAAAATATACAAATATAAAAATAACTCCTTTATGAACGGAAATGTTTGTGATAATAAGAACGCTCTATTCTGCCTTAGGAATTGTGTATTTTGATTGGCACTCGAGTAAAATGCAAAAAATTCATTAATTTAAAATGAAGTTAGGAAGTTGGAGTTTTAAATAATACAAAAACAATAACCCTTGTTTATTTTTGTTGTTTATTTATAATTTCCGAATATAACGTTTCTTAGAAGAGCAGTAGATATTGACCAATGCTTTAGTTTGATACTGTTTCCATTTAACGCGAAATCCAGACACTGTCTAGAGATCTGTCGGCCGCCATCGCTACAGACGCAGACAGTCTACACACAATATGGACTGATATAATCGTTGGATTTTACTCATTTACTAATTTCATGTCTGCGTTACACCAATAGACAACTGTTGATTAGATCAAAGAACATCGGCAGATGAAGGCTTGCCAATGCAATGCATTCTTGAGAAGTTTTAACAGTAGATAGATATGTTTCGCCCGACAAAACATAGAACACCTCAATGACAGGACTGTAGACATCTATCAATGATTAGACTGTGTTTTCTGGATCTTCAAAAGATGGTTTTGTCGTAGGTGGACGACACGGTAATTAAAGAATCATCCTCAAAACTCTTCAAAGAACATCCTTGAGCTTTTTTTTTAAATGACGGAGAACACGATCCCTCTCAATAAGCGTGGCATCTCATCATCTCACAATATCATTTCATTTTATTGGTCATTCACACTTCAGTGTAATGGAATCTATATTTTAATTTAATTAACAATTTATATGCTAAGGATGCCAGGATTAACATAATTTGATAAAACCAAATTGTAATTGTGGTCTGTTAATGTTCTTTACCTATTAATTACGAGTATTACCTATTATTACATAGATTTAAAATATTTCCTAACAACGATGAACAATAAAACGTACGAGCGCAGAATCAAACCCCACTACGTTCACCATAAGCGAAAAAAAGATAGAACCAACTGTCAAACGTCATACGTTTTCAACTAGTCGGAATGGCCTGGAGGCCTGACAAAATAGTTAAGTATTATTTATTGTACACCACAGATAAAAACAACGACATAATACAAACATAAAACAAAAGGCGGTCTCAACGCTAATAGCGATCTCTTCCAGACAACCTTTGGGTTAAAGAGTTATATGTGCACTTACCTACATACTTAAACACACACAACACACTTTTAAATAATACTAATAAATATGTCTATATGATACATATGAGTATTAACATAATCATATTCAAATACAGAAATAAATATGTATTTGAATGAATATAAATAGATAAAGATAACGTGTCGAGAGGTGAAGCATATGAGAAGTATATAACTACTAATATAGATTTATAAAACAATAATTATTTCAAATAGAACAGACATTTCGTCAGAATAAAGAATCAATAAATACTCCATGACCGTGGTTTTTGAAACTTGATAGCGTTTGAACACGTTTGATGGTCATTTGATGGTGAACACTTTAGTAAATGATTTTTGGTGTCCTGTCAAATCTGATATTGTGCATCGTGTCATTTTAACTGGAAGCATTTTTATATGTTGAAACAATTATTGCATTAAAAATGTCTGACATGAAACACTTGAGTTTTTTAATAAACTAATTCCACAAGTTAATGCGTGTTTATGTCGTAATATAAATAACTGTTGCAGTTTATTATTCGCTCATTTTGTGTAATCAAGATTTTTTTAAGTCGCAAACAGCACCGCGAACTAGATTTTATTTCAATAAACCGATATATAATGACCTTGAAAACATTGAGGCCTTGGACTCATACTTATGGCAACAGCAACCAGTTCTGAAGCTAAATTACCTAAAACATTTAGTGGAATTCGTTAAAGTACAGTAAGCGGGCGTTTTTATAGCATAATTTGTTTTCTTACGCGAGCTGATACTGACAGAATATTCTTCTCCACAATGAGTTTAGAAAAAAATTACAAGATATCAACATAAAACTGCTAATCATCATGAACACAAAAACCGGTTTGTAATTTGTCGACTTGCTACTTTTAATTTTAAAACAAACCGTAAAACCACAATGACAAATACAAGTACGTAGTAAATGCATGCAACAGTGTAAATAATTTTCCATTTGGATTTTTCGCATTTAAGTTACACTCGTTCTATGCAATAAGATGTTTATTTATATTTGACAAGTACCTACCTTTATTTACAGGGCAAGAGGTCTTAAATTCGATTCGCGATCGGACAAATATTTGTTTAAAGGTAAAATATGTTTGGTTGGATCTTGGTAGTTTGTGTTTGGTCGTGTGTGTCGACCGGATGTAGAATAAAACCACCCCATCTGTTCTCATGTGTGTCGTAAAGGCGACTAAAGAGATAACAAAGCGACTACCACAAACTCTAACTAACTATACCACCTCTAAAAGAGTAGACTCTCCAACCCGTTTGGCCAGCAAGGCCATACATCCCTCGTGCACAAGACAATGTCCAGCTGTGGACGATGAAAGGGATGATTGCGGTAGTCCGTCTTCATCGTTGCTTGTATTTCTAAATTCACAGGAAATCCTTGCTTGAGCCAGTGTATGCAGTCTATCGTTTGTAGAAAAACAAAGGAATACGCAACATAAATACAAACTTTTATTGCGATCGTGAACAAGTTATATGATGAATATTCATATTCATATTCATATTCACTGTTCTTCTGAAAATAGAGGTTTGCTCTGCAACGTTATATTTGCAGTTGGCGCCACCTAGCCGCCTATTGATTAAGTCGATAATGAGCTGCAAATGAGTTTGTATTTGTTCGATCGATTAGCGAATACCTCACACGTGCATGCGTCAGACGCAGAATGGATGTTATGGCTCGTGGTACTCGCCCGGACCTTACTCAGTTTTTATCGCAGTAGTAATGAGAGACTGCGCAATATCCTTTACTACTTTATTATCGAGTTAAATCGAAAACAACCACACTGATAGGTACGCACATACATGGACGTTACTGCAACCGTAACCAACCCTTTTATAATTTACTGCTGGAACATGGGGCTCCGCATGCACATTGTCATGTGCACCCTCATGCACATCCCTCGATGGAAGGTTTTAAAACGTCACGCAGACCAAACGGATTGGCGAATCCACTCTTTTAGAAGTGGTGTAGTTCCTCGAGGCTTGTGGTGGCGACTTCGTTATCCCTTAGTATGCCTGTTACTACTAACATGGACGTTAATATGCCCGTATACGTATACGCGATAATAAAACATTCAAAACAAAACTAGCAACTAGACTTCTAAAAAATCTAGACAATAACAGAAACGTACAATACACAATCTGAAAACACCTAAATGACATCACTTACCTATTAGGTACCTCTGTATCCATACGTGTTAATTTTAAATATTATTACTTATATAGTATCCAATATCTACAGAAGTTAATGCATGCTAATTAAATAGAGAAAAATATCAGTCTTATATGTTCGGGCAGACATTAAAATAGATAATAACATAATAAAGTTACAAGTTGACTACCAGTTAAATTCCCTTTAAAAAGTTATAAACAAGACTTCACTGTTTTTATTAGAATGGCACACAAAAATTTACCAAATACATATATTCGCATATAACTCTTAATCCACTCACATTAGAAAATTTGTCTTTGTCCATAAAATGAGAAAATAAAGGTTTATAATGATGTGGTATCAAATTGTAATATTATGAAAATTCTTCAACACCATTTGGAGTTACTACATTCATTACATTATTGAAGTAAATGTCATATAGTTTGTCTTATTTCTTTAACATACCGACGTGTGACTACGACAATACGAATACCGATATTTATTTCAATACATAGACTGCTAAAATCATATCCCTCCTTTGGCATGGCAGTAGTCGGGTCAAAAGAAACTAATTTCAATGAAAAAAATTATGTTCCTATTCAACCAGAATCAGAGTGTTAATTGACATCAAAACCAGACTTCGAAATTTGGAGAAAAATATCAAAAGATGGGAAAATGTACTAAGGTCACAGATATAGAGGGATAGATAACGCAAGCTGTCCGTATCGTTGCGTGCCATAACTTGGCGCTAAGCTCCCACTTCGAGCGCTGCTCGTTCGGTCTCTTCCAAACCATGTCGCTGACAAGTCGTTACAAAACGTACAAATGCCTAATTGCGCTGTAATCAATTGTAAAAATTCGTCGACTGTAAAAAACGACTGTTAGTTGTAAAAAAAGTGGTGGACAGTGTCGACGAAGGTTTGGTTTCATTTGATTTGGTCAATTTAGTGATTTTCCCATCACTAAAATTGACTCGCGACGTGACATGCTTGGTTTCCATACAAGCTCACGAACTTGCGTTGTCTATGTCTATGACAAATAGGGACACCATATCGAATGAAAAGTATCGATACCTTACTCATTAGTAGTATCGCAAAAAATAGTATGAATAGTATCGCAAAAAAGATCAAAGTACCGAAATCGATATTTTTCCACTTCAATATTATAGCGAAAAAAACGTCGTCAACACGAGGTAGCAATACTTTCTTAAACTTCTCGATAAAATTTTTGAGTATCATTTTATTTTCCGATACCCGCCACATACGACCTGTCATGTAGTACCCGTCATGTAGTACCCGTCATGTAGTGCTCGCCATGTAGTGCCCGTCACGTAGTGCCCGTCACGTAGTACCCGCCATGTAGTACCCATCATGTAGTACCCGTCGTATAATACCCGTCATATAGTACCTGTCATATAGTACAGACCTACGAGTACCTATTCATAAGAGTAAAAAAAATCGGTTAAAAAGTATCGGTATCAAACAAAAAAGTACTCGATACCTAAAAGTATCAGTACTTTTTCCGTATCCCTAATGACAAAGGTGTTAGGTAAAGAGCGAAGCGTTATTTTGCGACAAGTTACCTTAGCAGCGTCCCATGGGTTGCAAGAATATAATGTGTGATGATGCCTGACCTCACCTGCGCTCTCGGAGGCGCGTCGTAGAGCTTGAGCCTGGTAGAGGCGGTGGAAAGACGACGCAGGCGGCGAGGGTCTCGCGCGCGTTCGCTACTGTCGCCCCCCCGCTGCCGTTGCGATGCTAGCAGCGCGCTGTACGTACGACCCAGACGTGGGCCGGTCCTACGGCCGCACCATGCTGCTAATGTTACCTGGACAAAACCAAATGAATCATTTATTTATAAGAAATATATTATTTATAAATAACTATTTATTTACACGGCATATTGTCGCTCCGTTTACAAAATCCGAAAAACGTTTTTATCAAAATCGTGGTCTTTCATTTTTTCTAGTCTTCTATTGATATGCTTGCGAAATTAGTTTTGTGATATTTCTATTAGAATGTGATTTCTATTTCAACGGATTACAGAAAGATTTTGCAAGTACCTACCATATATCCGACCTCAAAAAAACGCGAAAAAATTGAAAATTACGATTTTGAAAGCACAACGACGAAGGACAGAAAGCATTTATTATCATACAGTTTTGCGGGCCATAAAACAAGGTTTGTTCGGACACTACATTCGCAATGTACTTGGAATATTTAAGCAAATTATACAATTGTATCTAAATTGTTGATACAACGCCAATACAGAGACTGAATAGAGTTAATCAGGGTAATTGGAAATAAGAATAATTAAGGGTTCATTTACATTAGTTCGGTCGCCGTATAAGGCAGAGAAAACGGACGGCCAAGCCGGACCAGTGCATATAATATAATAGTCGTTAAAGTATGAAATTGCCGTTTTATAGTAATAGATACTTTGAATTGACATAAAACCTTCATGGTGTGAGATTTTCGAGTGAAACTTTTTTCACATGATACCTATGAGTTTCTTGTTTTAAAAAATTTGCAAAAAGTTTTAAATTGTTTTAAAAAGTCGATTTTCGACTTTCAATTGTTTTTTTTATTCAGCTTAGACGGGAAAGATGGATACTTCGAAAATCCGAGTAATCTTTGAATACGAGTTCCGACGCGGAACTAACGCGGCAGAAACGGCTCGCAATATCAATGCTGCGTTTGGAGAGGAGACTGCTAATGAACGAACCGTGCATTTTTGGTTTAAACGCTTTCGTAATGGAAACTTTGACTTGAAGAACGAACCACGTGGAAGACCGCCCACACAGGTGAATAACGCTGAATTGAAGGAGATGGTGGAAGCCGATCCGAGTCAAACTACCCAGGAATTAGCGGCATGGTTTAACGTTACCTTACCTACAATATTGACTCATTTGCATCAAATCAATAAGATAAAAAAATATGAAAAATGGGTGCCTCATGATTTGACTGATCTGCAGAAAGAAACGCGTGTTGAAACTTGCGTTGCCTTGTTGAATCGGTACAGAAATGAAGGAATATTGGATCGAATTGTGACATGTGACCAAAAGTGGATTCTTTACGATAACCGAAAGCGAAAAATGCAATGGCTGCCCCAGGTCAAACGCCGCAACAGTGCCCTAAGGCAAAGCTTACCAATAAAAAGGTAATAGTAACTGTTTGGTGGTCTATTCATGGTGTTATTCACCATAGCTTTCTCAGGTCTGGTCAAGCAATAACAGCAGATGTTTACTGTGCCGAACTTCGAACAATGATGGCGAAACTAGCAGTGAAACAGCCCCGACTCGTGAATCGATCTTCACCATTATTGCTCCATGATAACGCAAGACCTCACACTGCACGAGAAACCGTTGTAACTCTACAGGAGCTGCAGTTAGAAACCATACGTCATCCTCCGTACTCGCCAGACCTTGCTTCAACGGACTACCATTTTTTTCGGGATTTGGACAATACTACGTGGTAAAAAATTTTCTTCCCAAGAGGCAGTACAAAATGCTTTCACACAGTTTGTCGAATCTACATCTCCAGAGTTCTATCGCAAAGGCATAAATGAACTTCCGATTAGATGGCAACAATGTATAGATAATGAGGGTAAATATTTTGATTAAATAAATATGTTACATTTTAGAAAAAAACGAGTTTTAATTTTTCAGTACAAATCGGCAATGTCATACTTTAACCCCTAATACCTTATCCGGCCGTTGAATACAGCCGCCTGATACCGTACGTCCGCCGCTTTCCCGCCATTCGATAACGAGAACTTGTGACGTGACCGTCGGATCCGGCGGCTGTATATGGTCACCGTACACTAGTGTAAATAATAACACTTGTCGGTTAAACCTTATACGACCATGAACTAAGACCATGCTTTAGATTTCCTAACACATGGGTTAAAAATCAACCTTTTTCTTGTCATCTAGTCAAAATCAATGAGAAATGAGTCATATCAATCATAATCGCTTATAAATGTCAAAGGTTAATGCCTGAACTTTTCACGCAGGTAGGCGTATAAACATGGTATCGAGAGCTGGGGGTCGATTCTACTAATATAAAACTGACTCAATCTAAGCTGAACCGCAGCGGAAACTGTACGTACTACAACATTTTCATATTCCACTAATTACGACGATTTTGGTTAATCGATGTTACAACGATTCAGTTTCGATTCAGTCAAAAATTTCCATACAAAATAAAACTAAGATGACATTTAATGGTCATATATTTTGACACATCAATTGATTGACATTAAAGCTAAGTTCCAAAACGTGCCGAAAATCACTCTTTGACGATCTAAATAATACTAATAATAGAATGATTTAGATTGTCAATGAGCGGTTTTCACACGTTTTGGATCTGAACGGCAATGGTTTGGGATCCATTCAGTTTTGTTGCATTTTATAATGATTAGTAGAATACAGTTTTAAATCAACGGCGAACGTGTACTGAAACTGAAAACAAACGGTAGCTACATGTTAGTAGAATTGGCTCCCTGGAAGGCTTTTAATGTTACGTAACCTTTGTGTCAATAAAATTTGATGAGCGAGAAATACGAACTAAAAATAGCACCCCATGCCATAGTGAACACCTCATAAAATCGAGAAGACAATATATTTGTGGAAATTCGCCGGGCCCTGCAGCTAGGAGGAGCGCATTTACATAGAATATTGTTCAGATTTATGACCGACCCTTAACCACGGTTCCTCTGCCAAAACCCGCCATTTTCACAAAATCTGAAATTATTACTTATAAATATATGAAACTTATGCCAATATCATAAGTGTAAAATGCCTATATAACAATAAACTTTTATTTCATTTGATGAATAATTACAATAATTCCTTTTTAAAATTAAAATAAAAAACGCATAATATTTAAAAGATCGGGCCTTATCCAGCCACTGCTGGATATATAGGCTTTATATATCACTATATAGGAATATACTCTTTAATACTATCTTTAATACTTTATTTAAACTCTTTAATACTGCGAGAAACAGGTCCATAGTATGGTTTGGTTTAGTAATATTTCGTTATATTCCTTAATGAGGAATAATTCGTACGAATCAGTTAATTTAGTTAGTCCTTAATTCAGATTATATTTAGTCCGTCTTAATTCAGATAATATTTTATACATTATGAATGGATGACAGGACATCATCACACCACCCTTATCATCAAGGCGCAGTATATTTGCCTATTATAATATCTGCTTGTTCACACCAATAAAGGTATGACTAAATTTTATTCTGTCTTTTTTACGTTAGAGTCCCTACAAAACGATGATATCCACGTACAGTCAGCAACACACTAATGTACAAAAACAATTTGGTTCTTTCTAGTCCTTACTGGCGTATTTACTCTGTTCATTGACGGTATGGCTTTCACATTCATAGAAGACAACTTGTACCATTATCGTAAATGTGAATTATGAAATAAAGATTAATTCTGATTTATCGGCTATCATATAAAAATAAATCAATACTACCAAACGTTATAAAAGGATATTCCACACAAAAATCACATAATTTCTCCTTAATTTATGTATTTTTATAAACATTTGTCAACATAAATTGTCATTATAATTAGTTATAAAAAGGAATCGATAATCGAATAACGAACTTTCGATTAATGTTGTGCTACATCTGTAAAGTAGACGTTGGACATCTATCACCCATGCCGTCATATAATGCACAGAGAGTAAAGTACCGATGTGTATACGTGGACTTATTTGTGATTGTACATAAAAATAAATCCATGTCAATGAATGACTTCTTATGAAAACTAAGAACTTTACTGCAAAAATACTGTCTAGAAAATAACCTGAGGGCACTTGAACTACGTATACTGAAGCGTAATTTAATCTATGTCATAGACAGACAAAGTCTACATGGGGCCCGTCAACCTGTCAATATGTTTATTCTATGTCAATAGACCAGCGTGTAGGATGCACTTCGTACGTGTTCTAGCATTTGTAAACACTATAGCATTTGTAAAACTCGAGACACTATAGTTATTGATCAAGGGAGTGAGGGGGGAGCGATTTGGCGAGTAGTAAGCAACCAACCAATAACATTTTATTTGTTTATTTAGAAATAAGTATGAGTAAACAAACAAAATGACGAAGAATATAAAAAGAAGGTACTGTACGAGCAGACAGTCCGCCTGGTCTATGATTAAGTAGTGATTACTACATCATTAACTAACTTCCGTTAAAAAAATGGCCTACTGGCAAATCGCGCAAGCCGCTGCCTACAGGACTAAAGGTTCCCACTACTGAGGGAAGACCTCGTGATCATTCACGGTCTGCCTCTGCGGCTATAGATATGCCTATCTCGTGACGGGCTACTAATTATACATCCACACATCTGTTTCTACATATCGTAGAAACAGATTATTAGATATATTACCGGCCATTATGTTCGCGCATTTAAGATCACCAAACTAGAATTCACACGAACACGTTAGTGTCACCGGCCTGTTAATAGATTTTATTGGTTTTAGTATTAACGGTATCATCTAAATTATATATATAAATAAACGATCACATTTATAAATAAAATGAAAGATTTTTTAGGCAGCAATTATTACATCACTTAGAGTTAGTTAGTCATTAAACCCAACTTATTTGTCACTTAAATGCAGTCCACGTGTGTACTGTACCGGCTATAAAATGTCATGCCTCTTTTATACCGGCGAATTAAGTGAAGAATCTATTGAAAGAAGAGGGACAAAACAAAACTGTGTGCGTGAGGATACGAGCGCATCGGAATCACCTCATTTATTTTTATAAGTACTACCGAATAAAATCGACCAAGATCGTGTCGTGGATATCGTGGCCGATTCAGAATGAATACCTAACATTTTCTTAGGTTTTCGCGATTACTATACATAGCAATTAAACAACTTTGAACGGTTTAAATCGCGTATATTTAACATTATTTATATCCCGACGTTTCGATCACTTTGCAGTGGACGTGGTCACGGGGTGACTAATTGATTTTATTTGTCACTTGAGTTATTAAGAAATTATTTGAACTACCGTCTGAAATTTTTTTAATCATAACATTCCCCTATGCACGCAGTATTCGCTCACGGTGTCCAGAGGTCTTGCAGTATTGCGTTGGCCTTGGGATTTAATTAATTTAATGACTGTATCCCAAGCCGGTGGTAATTGCCAACCATCTTCTCTATTGAAATTTGGGTGTTTCTTGATTTCAATAGCCTCGCGTAACATTCTTGGCATGAACCGGGTCCTCTTCCTCGAGGTGGTCAGTGTCACAGATGCCGTGTGCTCTCTGTAACAAAGATTTGCCTCCTCGCTAGAGAGATCCGGTTCATGCCAAGAATGTTACGCGAGGCTATTGAAATCAAGAAACACCCAAATTTCAATAGAGAAGATGGTTGGCAATTACCACCGGCTTGGGATCCAGTCATTAAATTAATTAAATCCCAAAGCCAACGCAATACTGCAAGACCTCTGGACACCGTGAGCGAATACTGCGTGCATAGGGAATGTTATGATTAAAAAAATTTCAGACGGTAGTTCAAATAATTTCTTAATAACTCAAGTGACAAATAAAATCAATTAGTCATCCCGTGACCACGTCCACTGCAAAGTGTTCGAAACGTCGGGATATAAATAATGTTAAATATACGCGATTTAAACCGTTCAAAGTTGTTTAATTGCTATGAATACCTAACGTTCGAATTCCCTATATAACAGTGCCTTTTGATTTTATCTTATATAATAATAATATATTTATTTCAGACTAATCCATCTGCTGGATATTGGCCTCCTCGTGTACATTGTCTTGTGCATATGGGCTATATGGCCTTAAAACGGCACGCTGGTCAAGCGGGTTGGCGAGTCCACTCTTTTAGAGGTGGTGCAGTTCCTCAGAGCTTATTGTAGCCACTTTGTTATCGATCCCTTAGTGGTCTCCTACGACTGCCACTGGAAGAGATGGGGTAACCTATTTCTATTTAGGTGTACACCCACCGTGCCTTCACATGGAACTATTTATCTTCCCAGTTAACGGGTTCAGGATGCTGCCGTGAACCGACACATCATCGAGGGGATATTTTTCTAATGATGGCGTGGAGGCCTTCTTATTCTGAACTCCGCAAATATCCGATATGCTTATGTACAATCCAATGTACATAAGGAGGCCCATGTCCGACAGTGGACAATAAATGGGCTAGGCTAGTTATAGTTACGGTTTTAAATACATTTTATAGAGTCATTAAATAAAATAAGGCAAATTTCAAAACCGTAAACCTATACGAGTGCCAATCTTTTAATTAATTTGCCACTTAAGCGTTTCTTTCCCATATTATTATTGACTGAAGGTTTTTAATGTCTAATACTGTGTTACAATCATCAATCAATTACAATTACGTCACTCAGAAAATCATCAACCAAGCAATAACACTTATTAACCATTATAGTTAAAAGTTAAGTCGTGAAATTCATTATACTAAAATCTCTAAGATTGTTGGGTAAATAATTAATATAATTTTGTCATCACTACATAGATGTTCTTGTTTTTAGCGATAACGCGACAAAAATTCAATCCAATTTTTGGTTAATTAAGAATTTTTATTTTCATTCAATTTAAGTTACAGTTACAATAAGAATTATAATACAGGAACTAGGTATAATATTGTAAGGTATAATTATGTAATCTGATTGCGGTTGAACGGAAAATTTCCGTAGGCCTATCATGCCTTAACTTTTACGAACAACTTTTATTAATCCGTCGAACAGTAAAGGTCACTCTCGGAATAAAATATTAAACACTATAAGTAAGTGTAAGTTAAATATAGTGTATAAACTGTAAGTTTTATATTATATGTCAAGATGTGTTAACAAATTGATGAAGGATTGTAGTAAGAAAATGGTTAATTAATTGAAGGTAATAATTTCGTTCTAATTTCTCCTATTTGATTATTTTGTCTTAAACTACTTCACATTTGAATAAATTGAATAACATTCCTTTAGATCATTTCTATTTTAATTTAACTGTAAGACATACAGAAGTAGTAGAGAGCCTTATGGGTAAACCGACTCCGACGCCAACCTTTCAGTCAACCGACGGGTAGTTAAGTTAATTAATTATTGGAACTTTATTTTTATAATCTGAATGCTTAGATGCTTAGTATGTTTAATTCGACATTCAAATAATATTTTTTTCTAGAAACCATCATTTTTAATTTGAAGCAGCTACTAGAGAGAGAGGTAGGCTATGAAAGTAATACAAAATACTATTAATAGTAGTAGATACTAAAAAAATAGAAGATAAAAAACTACATAAAAACAAAAACATTTTTGACGCTTTAGCAACGCTGTTGTAGGACCAGTTTTTTTAAAGTAGCAAACAATTGAGCATTTTAAATGTAGTGGCAATTTGTTCCATTTACACTATGAAAATGTTCTCGTACCTACGGTGTAAAGTAATAAATTTGGCGTGGTAATTGTATGTAATATTATACAACGTATTCGGTGACTCGTGTTCAGTGACACATAATCGCCGGTCGAATTGAGGACATAGGCTCCCATCAACGTAACATAATAATCGTTGCATTTTGTTAAAAATATACCAACTTCTCGTTAAAAATAATATAAATTAATTTTTAACAACGATTATGATCGTATCGCAGAACTATTAATACATTGATTCAACCTTTGATGAAGGTTATAAAACTTAACAGGAAATCCTGCCCTTTTACAGTGAACAAAATCATTTGTACCTTATTATATGTAGTTCATCGAATCTGATTTGCATTAGTTCACCACTAATGAATGCTCAAAAGGAAAAAAAGTGCAAATTCAAGAGTCTAAGGGCGTAGCCTATTTGTACGTGACTAGAAAAGCAATTAGTTTTCAGTACACAAGCGGACTCTCATTTATATATGCTATTGATTTTGACGCTTTAAAGCGATAAGGGTCACGGGTAAGATGCCAATATTTGTCATATTTCCTCTTAAAACATTATGACATAGCTATCATACTCGACATGAGGAGGACATGACGACATTAATCATATACCAAGAAACTACCAAATTATATGTATCTATTTTTAACATACTCATCTACAAATGAATGTCATATAATAAGTACATGAACAAGTAACAGTTTCATGTGTAGCATGTGCATATAGAACAATGTGCTGAGGGAAATGGACCATAAACTGCGATAAGCAAGCGTCATAGTGTTAAATCAGTGCGCATAATGTGTACTAGCGTCCCAAGTTTCGGAGTAAAGGGAGTTGTCTGAATGAAGTTTCGCAATGGGCAAATAGCGTCGGAAGCACTCCTGAGCATGCGCAGTAGAACCATATAAGAGGGTTTGAACTCCTTTTCTCTGAGATTATGTGATGACAGTTACATGCCCATTTAAAATTATAGAGTGTTATAATGTTATGTGTTTATGTATATAATAATGTTGTTGTTTATTGCAGACTAGTTCCCATATTTTACTTCATGTCAATGTTTTATATTTATTTCAATATTTACGTTTTTTGGCTTTACCTTTTTATTTTTACATTTGTGTATATCTAGGTTATAAGTTAGGTCTTAAGCATAGTCTAGGAACAAATAAAAACTACGTTTGCCGTGTGTTTTATTAGAAAGAGATAACAGCATAAAGTAGCGAACTGGGTCAGAGAAGGACAGGGAGTGACGCCATTCCAGCACTCGCGTCCAGGCTCTCTCCCGAACTCTCCCCGAATCCCCTTGCTACTCGCCGGGAGGGGTGAGGAAATAAAAGTTCCGATTCATCGAAAGGGCTATCAATTCCTGTCTTTCACTATGAAAAATAGTTAGACTCTATGTGCAAACTAATGATTGAGCTATATGTATATACTTTATAACTTATAACCTAAGTAAAACATGGATGAGCGAAGGGTAAATAAATTCCTCAGGGAACAGGGGGATCGCAGAGCAACTAGCTTCTATAAATAGGGGTGGCCGAGCCCTCCTGACTAGTCCCGACACAGTTCGACTTGTACAATCGCCTAAGTTACCTAAGTACTATGTAGTAATTAGTAGGCATATCTCTGCCAGAACGCGAGTTTTGTGTGAACGAATTAAGCGGTGTTGTTACTCCCATATTTCTCCCCTACAGCTTGACCCTCACCGTCAACAATCTACGTATCTCAAATACGTAATAAATACTAAAAATAACTACGTATCTAAAAAAATTAAACGAGGAATACCGAAGAATCTATTTTTAACTTGAAGGCCATAAAAAATTTTACTTGTGTTGAATTGTTGCTAATGAACTGCGTCATTATACTAAGAGAATATTAACTTATTATTTATTAATAGTTAGTACTCCTTGTTTACATTATATTATTCAGCCTTCGTTGCTTCGCCAACAGCTCGTTAAAACTAACAGTAAATTAACTAACAATAAATCAGGATGACTCGTCATTGGATGGGAATCAAAGATGATGTATAGAAAAAATAAGCTATTTATCATTTTCTGCAGCTGAGTTAAAAGGAAAAAAAAGTAGGGCAGACTATACTTAAGTACACGCCAACACACACTATTCGTTTTTATTATTCAATACCCGTAGACAGCAATGTAGATATTTGAGAGGGATGTGAAAAGGGAGAAGAAAACGGCAATCCGAATCCGGCAACATTTCAAATTAGCCCTTACATTTTACGCTTTGCTATATGTTATATCTGCTTACGGAGTAATGTATCGTCGTATTACAGAACCTTACTGTAGTACGCAGGGTAACATTGCCTGACGTTTAAAATCTATTTGGAATACAGAGACGAATAGTGCTTCAATTATGTTTACTTAAACTCGCTTACTTAATAGGTTTTTTTTATTTACCTCCTTAAATTTCACATAGATTTGGGTACTTAGAAAAACTTAGTTATACAATTTTTTGACAAATAATTTAAAATTATCACTTAGGAACTAAGTCTCCAAACGAAGTCTAGTTCCTAGAATAGTATATTATGAAAATTGGGAGCTTGTGAACAAGCTGACAGAATTATTCCGTTAAATACTCGTAGCTCGTAGTGATATGTGATTAAAAAACTATTAAAGCGCTGGAAATTACCACAGGTAATTCCCAGCCCTCGAGTTACTAGCGTCAACCAGACTTTTAATGTCTTTTTGGAGGGATTCTGCGCATTATATCTCACCGGACTTCGAAATTCCATTTATTATTTATGTTCATTTATTATTGTAATATTATATATCAAAATATATTAATTTCTTGGTGTTGGAGGCATAAACTTATCCTAATTGGCTATTTTTTTGGTCATACGTGTTCGCTACAAACAAGATTTGTAATAAAAAACAAGATAAATATTAGGTAACAAATATGGTTGGTACTCTTTCAAATGTGACCCATTTCACCAAATCTTCGCTCACACTTAAAAAGCTCTTCCTGTTTGTAAATGGACTCGAGGAAAATCAACAATCCGAAGGTTCTCTGTTTTGATAAAAAAATATTGAAAATACAACGAAAAAACTACGTGCAGTTTTTTTCGAACGGGTCACGAGCGACATAATAACATACGTCGACATAAGCGACATGTAACATAATTCATGTCGAAATATCATCGCTTGCCACAGTTTACCAGGTAACATGAGCAGTTTCTCCATCACTCTGTTATCTGTCTGAGCATTACATGAAGATTTAATAATACGGAAAATTTTCTTCACAAAACATTATCTTAGCATGCAAATTATACAGTAGGTATATAAAATATACAGAATATAAAATATACAGTACCTATATAAAGTATACAGTATATAAAAATTAAAACTACTATATATACTGTATTCTTTGTTGAAATAATTTCCTTTCTAAATTATCTAATGAAAATTTATATCTATAAATCTTCTTAAACCTCTAAGAATATAAAAAGAAATGTCCTGACTGACTGACTGACTGTCTGACTGATACGAGTACATTCAACGCCGAGCCAAAACCACTGATACTGAAAACATGAAATTTAGGCAGTAGCTTCCTTTTAGGACGTAAAGACTTACTAAGAAGGGGTTTCTCAAAATTCTACCCCGTCAGGGGTGAAATAGAGTGTCAATGTTTGTATGGAAAAAAATATTTGTTGGCCCTGTATGAACTTGAAACTTGGTATAAATAGTTTATAATATAAACAATTACACGTGTACCATTTTTAGAAGTATGTCAGCAGGCTAAACATGTTATAAAGGGTTAAACAAGCTATACACGATGTCAAATTTTGTTTGGAAGCCAAACTCTGAGTGACAGCTAGTTAGTTATAAGTATTAAGGAATATTATTTATCCGTCAACAAGCCAGTGTAATAGATACGCGATTTACATCATTGAAATATTCCGTGGTAACGGCATGTACACTACTTAAATATTCAAACAGAATGTACCTTACCTTAAAGGCGTTCCGAAACTTATTTGACATGATGTTGTAGAGGAAGGGGTTGATCGCAGTCGACAGGTAATACAGGACTCCCGATAAATTATTCAGCACTATGTACACCTGTGGAAAAACAATTCTTTACTCGTAAATCGATAAAAATTTAAAATCCCTTAGGCCAAGAACGCACGGCGGATAAATATCTCCGCTTCAGAAAAAATCCGCATTATCATAATGAATTTCTGACAGCTTGTCGTAGCTCAAATTGTTTATCAATAGAAACTCGAGATATCGTTTTTGGTGTCATATATTCTGAATACATCCATTAACTACAAAATTGTTGCAGTTTTAAATCCGCGAGAAAAACGTAGGGAGTTACGTTTTCAAAATCAGACGTGGAAAAGATTCGCAAATGCGTTCGTTCAAATAGAAACCAATTTGTCATAATTATACGTATAAAGAAACAGCTCTTGTTTATCCGCAATGCGTTCTTGACTTAAAGGAGGGGGGAAGTTTTTCTAACGATTCGGGCGAGATTATTGTATACGATTCTCGAATGCGACCGAACTACATACAATTCTCGTCTCCAACTGTTCACGTGATGATAAAAACACGATTATAACAGGGATAACTGTGATCAGATGATGATAATATTGTTTATACTAGCTTTTGACCAATGTTCGAGAAACTCTCCTTATAACACTGCATAAGATTGAATTTATGAAATCGAATTCGTTCGTGACGTCATCAGTAGGGTTAACCGGTTCTCTCGATAAAACCGACAAAACCAACTCAGTCGGAAATCTTTTTTAATTACATATATTAGGTAATACGAGTAACATCGGAGTCACAATACTACTAATTAAATAATGCCGGTCGGCCATCTTCGTATTTCCGACTACGACCGAATACTGGGAGAACATATATTAGAATAGAATATAACGTAGAATGGTTACAGTGTAACGTAATGAACTCTTTGTTTGGATTTTTATTTATTTCATTTTACTGATCACCTCATCGTTCGATATGGGCTTTTTCAAGAGAGTTGTAAATAGACATTTGCAGGGTAGGCAGGGCGTCTGTAACCCTCCTGGTATTGCAGGCGTCTGTGGTCGACGGTAACCACTTAACATCAGGTGAGCCGTTCGCCTGTTTGTCACCTTCAATATATAAAATAATCGTATTTATTCGGAATACGAAGATGGACAACTGGCATTATTTAATTAGTACTACTTTGAATATATCGACATCTGTCAGATAAAGAACTTTGTTTATTATATTCTTTCTCTATTCTTTAGTAAATCATGGATAACCAAAGAATCATGATTATTATTAGCCTCTAACGACTCACTGTACGACAAGAGATTACAAGAGTTCACAAGAGGGTTTCGGGTCATAATCTGTCACTTAATGCAAATTAATGGATATTAAACATTCATAATATTTAAAATCCTTACTTAAGTTGAAACGCATTGAGATACGGTCCGAGGATTTGAAATCACGACCTCACGAATGAGAGTCGAGAATACATTGTATTTTAATGTCGTAGCCTCCCAGTGCGTATTGGAGAATACTCCAGATTTTATTTCCAGAAATGCGGGTTTCCTCGAGATGTCTTCCTCTCACCGCCGAGCTAATGATAATTATTAGCGAGAGCGGTAAAAACCTAGAGGTATCTATTACTCGACTCGCATTTATTCGGTACTACTACTTAAGTACGGATTTTTAAAAGTTGTCACGTATATCTTCCATGAGGCTATCACTCGCATTTTATAGTTTGCTTGCTTTTATTTGTGAAAAAAATAAATATACTCGTACGTATGAACGTATAATTCAATGACTACAGCATTACTTCAATGTTATCCATCTATGTGTCATATTGTCATAGCTGCTGTAAAAAATAATATGTATCCGAAAAAATGAATAGACAATTTTCCTAGAATAATAACTTATGTCCGTACCGAGTGTTTATACATTGTTTCATTAAAATGTAATAAATGCTATGTAATGACAAAAACTAACATCAAGGATGTATATTATACGACGTATCACCAAAATAATACAAAACCCGAGACACGTCAACTAACAAAACATATATATAACCATTCTAGCGAAAAATAAAATTGTTTTAGGAAATAAATCAAAAGTTAAAACTATTTAAAGTTACAAATATGTAAAGTTACAAATACGTAGTTATAAATATGTAAAGTTACAAATATGTAAAGTTACTAATATGTAGTTATAAATATATAAACTTACAAATATGTTTAGTTACAAATATGTAAAGTTGCAAATATGTAAAGTTACAAATATGTAATGTTACAAATATGTAAAATTACAAATACATATGTAAAGTTGCAAATATGTAAAGTTGCAAATATGTAAAGTTGCAAATATGTAAAGTTGCAAATATGTAAAGTTACAAATATTTCAAGTTACAAATATTTCAAGTTACAAATATGTAAAGTTACAAATATGTAAAGTTACAAATATGTAAAGATACAAATATGTAAAGTTACAAATATGTAGAGTTCTAAGTACACATGCAACTCCATCCTTACTAGAGTCATACAATATAAAATATTCTCATCTAGATCAATTTCATCTTTCTAGCAAGGCCTTTGAAATTGCAGTCATCAAGAGTCGAAGCCCACATGTGTATGAGGGCACACTCACCATTCAACAATCACACGCACCACTCCACATATACACCAACTAAACACATACTCATAAAATTATTCGCATTGAGGTATGTATATGCTAAATTGTATTCATTTGTCCATGATCTAGCTTAGAAATATATTTAAGTCTAGTTACTCATATAAAATTAGTTTAATACTTTATCATTGAATCTGTTATTGGCCGTTAAATGTTAATTAATGATAATTAATTATAATATAATTATATAATTATAATTAACAGCCTTATCCAATACATAGTATATAATTATATACTATGTATTGGATAAGGCTGTTGATTTAAATAAATAAATAAACGTTGGCAGCGATCATTAGTCAGTACAGGGGCAGCGGCCGGACGCCTAGGCCTGACTGTATAATTTGTTTCGCGCCGGTAAATGCGCGTAGAACAAAACATTTGATACAAATGAACAATACCTCTAAGTAATTAAAAAATAACTTATAGAAAAAAATTGGTAAAATCAATATTACTCTGGATACTGAACAACCCCTATTTTTAGCTTTTGCGTTATTCCAGCGGCATGTTGTGAGTTTTATCCAAAATCCATGAATAATATTTTAATATTTAACTGCGTGTGAACGGAATAAACATTAAATTCGTGCCATTGAAGCCAAAATTAATCTAAAGCGCCTTCCGTAATACAAATGCCAATTATTTAACGACTACGTGCCACTATGTAATTGCATAATAAATCCGTCCGCACACCACGGTAAAAATATATTGATAACTCGAGATATAAGAAACTTTAAATAAGAAGTTCTAGCACCTTGGATCAATTTCAATTTACAATAAAAAAATAAAAGCTTTCAGAACTCAATACTTTCAAAGATTTCAGCATTATTTTGGTTGGCTGGCTCTATAATAGCATCACCGCATCGCTTCTCGTGGGTGTCATAAAAAGCGATAAAGAAACTACTACAAACCCTAAGGTACTACACCATATCTAAAAGAGTGGCCTCACCAATAGACTTTTTAACGGTCGAAAACAGTTGAATTTGACTAATTACTTGAATCTGACTTATCAACTTACTTCCGCCTTACATGGAAATATACAATCTGGCCTAGTCCCCGTGAAAATTACCACTTTTACTACACCACTCACAATTCATTCAAGTACCCAAGGGCAGAGCCGTGACATTTCTGTGACGCCAGTGACCACCTTTGTCTAACAAATGAAATTAATTTTCAAAATGACGAAGTTTCCTGGCTATTATACAATATGCACATGGAATTAGAGGCTATGAGATCAGGGTTAGAATATTCGTTCATTCGATCTACACAGATCAATTCGATCTATAAGTATGCATTTTCTATCGCCGCGCATTTTCTATCAGAAATTCCTACCTGAGTATAAATTTCTGTGATAGTGACTAAAAAATATGTTTAAAATATGTCTAGGACTACATTAAGCCTCTATATACCTAATCATCGACTGAACTGGCACATCACAGTCCTGATATTGTAAAAATTAAGGTTCGCTGATATATGTCAGTCGATATATATCAGCGGATATATATCAATCGTTATTTTTATTTATAATTTATTTATTTAAGATATTTACATATTTTCCATATGGTAATTGTCACTTATAATGTAATTACTTATCGTCAAAACTAGAATTTTGGCAGATCCTACACTTTAAAATTGTTATACTGGCATTCATAAAAATATAATCACTGCCACTGCCAATGATCCAACACTTTAGTGTTAATATTTAATTATATATACATTTTTAACACTTTAATTATATATACATAATAATAATTGTAATCTTTAGATTACAATTATTATTATGTATATATAATTTAGTTGAATGTTGATTAAGTAGACTGATTATTTATTAATTTCAAACTTTAATTGTTTGTTATTCTAATTTTACTCTAATTATCTTTTGTTTTGATTTATAATAAATAAATCTATTAATCAAACTCATAGTTTCATTTAACAATTTTAATGCATTAAAACCAATTATAGAATGAAATTCGCGTCTCTTTTATATGAATGATATTATAATATATAAAAAATCGTGTATTTTCATATTTATAAATATCGTATTTTAACGAACCCTGGTAAAAATGGTTAAAAACGGATTTATTCTTACACAAAAATATATTTTTAAAAATTAAATATATAATCAATTACAATGACGTATGATATAATTTGTTACCTAGTCCTTTCTAACATTGTTAAATTTTCCTGCTTCTTAGCTTCAAAAATAGTACTTAATTATAGACTTTTAACCCAGACTTTTTAACCTTTAGCCTAATGTATGAAATTATATCATTCCTCAACTATGTACGATATAAGAAATAGCACTAGATGTATATTGAATATTCAATTTTCACATAAGATATACCTACTCCAAACAATTTTGTTAATAACATCGTTCAGAAAGAATGTTTCTTTATATTAAAATCCTTCTAATCTCTGAAAATATTGGATCTATTTCAATAAAAACATATGGAATCCGGTTTTACTCAGAACTATATATTGCTATCGGCCTAACGCCACAAAACTTTTCACTAGGAATAAAGATAGGAATTTGCAATAGGTATAAACAACTTTGAACTCAACGGGTGCATTCATTCCGTACTTGGTATTGCATTTCTTGTTGCAATAGTTTATTGAGATAGGCGTAAATATAATATAATAAATATATAGTGTAATTTTGAAACAGACAAATTGTGGAATAACATAGCTTTTATTTTAGGAAAAGAATATTAAAAGGAGATATTTTTAATAGATAGACAACGTAAGTCCGTGAAATTCTACGCAAGCGTGTCACTTTAGTGAGTAAATTTTAGTGATGAGAAACCATTCACTGACGGAAGAAACGTCTCTCTTGACGCGGTTCACCACTTTTGACGATTTTTTACAATTGATTAGGCCAGAATCTACATTTAACCATTTTTGTGTTTTGCTAGCGACACGGGTCGGACTAACTGAACGAGCATTGCGAAAAGTAGGAGCTTAGTGCCTTCGACCACGCAGCCACGAATAGCTTGCGTTTTCCAGCCCTCTATATCTCTGGCGCCACCTAAAGAATTGCTTCTGACATTGTCTATGAAGAACAGTGTCTGATAACTTATATTATGTATCTTATACGATGAGTTACGACTATCTTATATGTAGTGATCTGAGAGTTTATCGTGAGCTCCTCTTGTCAGTCAGTTTAAATCACTGAACAACCGCACGTTTGCACGATTACAAACGTTTTTTTGCGTTCATAATCGAGTTATTACGGTAATTTTGAAGTTCTTATTTGTTGCTCTAACTGAACGAATAGGTTATATTTGCGTACAACGTTATCTTTGCGGTTGCTGAACAAATTAATACAGTGTAATCAACGAGACATGAGCTTTGCATCTGAGTGAGCGGGTGCCCAATTGACATACTCACACAATTGACTCACACAAACACAAAGCTCATGTCTCGTAGATATCACAGTAATCGGTTGCAAAGGAGTTTGTATCTGTACAACCGCTCGACTGCACAATTGGCCGATACTTTACATAGAGAGGTGAACTGCCTTGCAACTTCGTATTATGAATGCATTACAGGCGATTATGCAGAGCGTCATCTTACTTACATACTGTCTTTTCAAAATTGTGACGATTAAAGATAGTCAACTGACCCAAGTCGCTCAATTATTTTAATCCCGAAATAAAACAAGGCAGTATTAAGCTGACTAATTAAGCCGTAAGCTGACTAGCTTGAAACTAGAATTGTTTTTAAATATTCATAACTATACGCCCCCTGATTTGATTTTTTCCTTTCACACAAATACTTTAATACCCGAGAATTGTAAAAAGAACATTCTGAAACATGTGTATCCACCAATACGAACTGGGCCCGCGTGGGAGGCTCGTGCGTCGCAATGGGACGTTATAGGCTGATATCGATTGATATTTAATAAGTTGTTTTAAATTAAATGCGAATAGTACCTACTGGATGTAGTACCTACATCCAGTTTAAAATGAAAAGTTCTATGAAAGCCAAATTTTTCAAAGATGTCTATGATGTACCAAATTAGGGGGGGGGGGGTTGCACGGTGCATTCCCACAGCCACTGGGGGGAATCAACTGGCCAATTTAACCTTATCTTACAAAAGATTAACGTAAAATTTACTGCATTTTCTACTGTATCCCATTACCCCAATGTACGTACGTACGTATTTCAGTAGTGAGTAATATATGCCTGGACACATTCCCACTCCATCCTGTTCTATATCTCCCTATTTTACCAATCCTTTCTCCAAATTAATTCCTAAATCTGCAAAGGTAGACAGCGCATCCGGGGGCGTGCCAACGTTTGTCATTCTGGACTGATGTTGGCATGTACTGCGGGTGTCCACGAGCGGCAGTATCCACTTACCTCCAGGTGGACTGTATGCTCGTCTACCGCCTTCTTTCTATAAATAAATATATTTTATAGTAGTTATGTAACTGTATAATATTATAATCACCTGATAGAAGGTTTGGCTAGGAGGAAGAACCATGCTCCTACCGTAGATTGCCATCAGTCTTTGCACGTGGAACGGTGCCCAGCACACGAAGAACGACAACGCCACCGCAACTGGACAAAAATACAACAAAATAGCAAGAACTTTCTAATTAAACATTTTCAATTGACACTTTTATAAGCTTAAAGAAATGCCTTTATATGTATATAATATTGAAGATTTAATTAACTTAAAATTTTATTAGGAAAAAATAGTTTTAATTGATCATCGTTTAATTTTATTTTCTTATTTACTTACTACCGTTTTATTAAATATTTTTAACGTTATTCCGTTATATATATTTTGACTAGATTAGTCATCTTAATTTATCTTTATTTTATCTATTATATATCAGTCGGTCAGGCGATAGGATCTAGATAGGTTCTAGATAGGTATCTATGTAGGTAGGACCTTTCGTGAAGCCTCCAACTATTCAAGAAAATTTCAAGAATCATTTTTTTTCGAGTTTTTACCAAATACACAGGTACACTGGCTAACTACAAAGCCCAAAAAATTGATATTTTTAATATGGATAACATTATATGTCATCTGCAGAATCCATCTCCGGGAAAGGTTAGAACATACTCAGTAAAGTATCTAAGTAATATATATTAATTTTTGAATAACAAACGTTAATGAGTGTCAACCATAGCAGATGACACATTATGTTGAGTGTTAGGACTAACAGAACAAAACGCTCAATTTCCATCTACCATGGAAGAAAATGTGTTTCCGTTTTAATAAAATTCTTATTGCCCAAGCACCGAAAACACGAGCCTCGATTTAAAAAAAAGTTTATACAAAAAGATTAAATACAGTTTTTTTTTAAATACATACAGAGTTATTAAACTTTACAATCATTATCACAGGAAGAACAGAAACATCAGGATTGTATTTAAGATCTCACCTTTATGTTAAACCCACCTCACATATCCACCCATATGAATATTAATATACCTCACATCATATCTCACGTATCAGCGTCTCACAGATAATCCTCTTCTATAACAAGTTTAAACGTTCAGACATGTTTAGGCACTTAGTGACATTTATTATAATATCAACATTCGCCCACGGTTTCACTCGCTTGGAATCCGTTATTGCCCGGAAAAGTATGAAATTTAAACACCTTGAACACAAGATTACTTGAACACATATTACTTCAAATTATATTTTAACTTAATCGATTTGGATAAAAATACACTAGGTACAATGTTGACAACCTTAAGAGAATGACTTCTTAGCTCTCGAGATCAGAGCAAATGGATAGGCTAAAATTGATAGCCGCCTATGCCTTATATGCCTTATATGCTAAACATTAGTCGATGTTATTTTTTTCATTGTTAACAACTATTGCAACGAATATTCGGCCACTACAACTATTACAATGAATATTCGGCTACTTTTAAACGTCCTACTCAGCCATTTTTTTATTATTCAACCAAATATCCGTGTTGTGTGGGCCGGCTTTAAAATAACGCTACCCTATCTCTTCGCATAGGTATCTTAAAAGACGGCTATGTGATAATAAAGCCGCTACCACGAGCCCTCAGGATCTACGCCACCTCTAAAAGAGTGGACTCGCTAACCAGCTTAAACAGTGTGACGTTTTAAGGCCATACGTTTCTTATGCACATGACAATATGTACCTATGAGGGGAGCCATGTTCAACAGTAGATGACAAATGGGCCGGTGACGATACCAAACAACAAGACACTACTTTTTTTTAAATCATGTTGTTTTGTTATTATTTATTTCAGTTTTATAAACATAAGTAGATGCAAAATTATTTTATTTTAAAGTGATCTTACAAAAGGGGTTGCTTTCAAAATATTTAAAATTCGTGATTTAAACAAAATTAGGAATAAAAAAAACAAAAGCTTCAAAACTTGATCGTAATGGAAAAGACGTATAATATTGAAGTGTTTACTGTCAAATTGTATGGAAAGATAAATAATAGATTTTAAAAAGGAATTGACATATTAAAGAATAAACTTTAGATGTCGTTTCTTTGTTTACAGAAGCAACACAACATTTGTTTGTTGTGTTTCATTATATTGTGTTGTGTTGTGTTACAACATAGTTTGTTTCATTTGTCAATCCGTTTGAAGGGAACATAATCAACATTATATTAATAGAATCAGTTTTTCGCTACTTTCAGTGAATTATTTAAATATCGTCATAGCCTGCAGTTACATTGCCAAATCTGTCAAATATCATGTTCGACAAATGTACGCTATTCGGTTCAGAAACCGATTAGTGATTTAGTGGTTATTAAATAAGTCGTTAGAAACATGATGAAATGCCGTGAATAGAATTCTGCAAGATTGGCAGCACACCCACATACCCTCGGTGTTGCTGGTGTTCATGAGCGGCGGTGACCACTTATCATCTTATGAAACGACAGTCCGTTAGCCACTTTTTCTTTAAAAGAAATATTATTCCATTGAATTTCAACAAAAAAATGACAAGATAATTTCTTTACCTTAAACATTTACTTAAATCGCCTTTTCCTATAATATCCGCTGTTTTTATAACTATTGAATCGATTTTGACACAAATGCCTATATTCTTAGCATAGCATCTTAGCAATGTATAGTAATCGCGAAAACCTAAGAAAATATTATGCCTATATTCTGCCGGGATAAATAATAATATCAGTGAAAATCGCAACTAAATCGCTCTAGTAGATACCGAGATTAGAGCGCAAACAAACAGAGAAACAGACAAAATCAAGCAGAAACAGTTAGACATTGTTCTTTAAACATGTAGAGAAGACGGTGGCGTATATAGATACTATATAACCTGTCCGTGTCTACTAGAAATGTTTGGAATAACAAAAAATAACTATTTGCGAATACGAATACGATTATGAATAGTACGTAACTGCTACCCACGCACTTGTAAAATTAGTAAGTAGGTACAATTTGTAGTTCAATTTAAAGATTGAATTTAAAGTTCAACCAATAAGTACCTTTTTGGTTTAATATGAAATTAGGTATCTTACCTAAATTTAAATTTAACCTATAAAATAACGTATTAATTAAACTAAAAAAGAACAGATTTTCATATGAACGTTTGCTCTTAAAAGTATTTCTTTTTGTAGAAAGCCATTTTACCTACTATTCACATTGGGTTTAACTATTCGATTAGTATTGGAGTATTCGTTTAGAAAATGGCGAATACGACTACTGGGAACATCCCTAGTGTCTACACACAAACGGGAAGATAAAAGGCTCAGTTTGAGTTTCATGTCGTGAAATAAGCACATTGTTATCATCATTACGCTGTGGTAATGAGGACGGTATAATATACCCTTCCTAGTTCAAAATAATTATAGTTAATGAAAAAACTAACAACATTCCGAACGCTATGAGTAACGACATAGAGTTGATATTACGTTGTTTCTTCTTTGACAACTGAATTGTACATTCACTACCTGCCAAGCTTCTAAAAAGAAATAAAAAATACAAATGGACGACCTTTACTTTTCGAGATTGACCTGAACAAAGAGAGTCCTTATGTTTTATTTCTATTCGAGTACATAAATATATAGAAATAAACAAAAATATTCCGTAAAGATACTTAAAAGTTCAAAGGTTAACACGTCATACCAACTTATGCATTATTTTAAAGGTCACATTTTTATTCATTCTCCGTGGTCATTTTTTACGTCAAAATGCATTTGCTTTTTGCAACTTATATTCTGTATCTGATAAAAAAAAATATTTATGAAAACTCTTAATGTCTTTCTTGCGTAGGAAGTATAATATATTCTCTTAGCTTTTTATTTTTTAAACCTTTATACGGAAAGTAATGCTCATCCTATTCCATCGTACCTCATCGAATGGGGAGTATATTGGGACAAAGAAAGTATCTCGTCCCCTTACTCCCTAATCCCTATCCCATCTCGTCGAATTTCATCTTGTTACATCGAAAACAAATAAAATAAAAGTAAAACAATTGATAATTATGATGAATAATTATTATTGACCGTGTGGTGTCGACCGGCTTTAGAATAGTTCTCTGGCCACCTCTACCCGTGGGTGCCGTAAAAGGCGACACATGGATAACAAAGCCGCCACCACGAGCGTTGAGGAACTACACCACCTCAAAAGGAGTGGACTCGCTATGAAGAGATCGATGTCCAGCAGTGGACGTAAAAAGGAATGGTTACGGTTACGGTAAAGATACCCTTTACCCTCCATCCCATCCCTCCCCCCAAAGTATGAATTGGGAATGTAATGAAATGAGGGAAAACTTCTAATTCTATTAGTTAAACTCCCTATTCCTTCGCAATCCTTTTTTTCTAAATCCACTTCCAAATCTTCTATGGTAGGCAGAGCGCCCTGAGGAGTGCCAACGTTAGTTGACTGATGTTGGCATGTAAGGGCGACAGTAGTCACTTACAACTCATCTATCCAGGTGGACTGATTTCTCGTCTGTCACCTATGTATTTTTGTATTGCATGCATCTCGAAGTAAGTGTAAGTGTAATAATTTATTTCAGTTGTATTATGTTATGAAATTGCACAATCTACCATTATTTGGTATTGTTTTCTCCTTACCGCCGAAAGATTGCCTCACAGAGATCGCTTTGGCGATAAGGCCACCTGTTGTACTTTTCGTGTTACTTACTTAAATTGTCTTTTTACAACATGTATGGGTGTGCAATAAAGAGTTTATCGATCTAATTTCTATAAAAGAAATGTTCTTCAAAACTATTTTTATATAAGATTTTGCATTACAAGATATGCATATTTTTTTATTTGAAGCACATCTTTCGGCACATGAACCGAATAAATCGGCCAAATGTCGAATAATTAACGAATATTCGGCGCATCTCCAACACCCACTAAAATCTAATTTTATTAGGCTAATTAATCTCCTTTTGCTGAACTTTAATAAGCCATAGCACATTTCGATGTTCCATTAGAAAGCTTTCAGCTGAAACTTTCTGCTGAAGCAAATGGGATAATGAACGCAAATGATCTCCCATTTGTTTACTCACACGAATGCAGGGATAATAAAATACGAGTACATTGAGGTATATTAAATACATTTACAAATACTTATGGTATTGCAATGTCCATTTATAAATAAGTAGTACACTCAGTCACAAGAGTTTATTAAATTTACTAGTTTATTAAGGAACTAGCCTTTTGCCGGTGGCTCCGTTGGTGTACTAAAATTTTCCAGACGAAATAACCTACTAAAGCATTGGCCAAACGAGTGTTCGCACGATTACAGACATTTTAGCCTTCGTTAATAAGTTATGTCGATGATTCCTAAGTTCACATTCGTTGCTCTAACTGAGTGAATAGATTTGTTCTACAACGTTACATTTGCGGTTGGGGCAATCAAACCACTTATTGAATAAGTTGATAATGAACTGCAAAGGAGTTTGTTCTGTTCGATTAACCGATACTGTATGTACGTGAGAAACGTGAAAACCGTATCAAAATCCATCGAGTAGAACCCAAGTTATAAGCATCTTGTGTTTAAGGAATGTGTCTTTATAACGCCATGCTGGCGGATTGGTGAGTCCACTCTTTTAGAAGTAGCGTAGTTCCACAGGACTTGTGATAGCAGTTCTGTTATCCCTCAGTCACCCTTTACGGCACCCACGAGACGAGATGCGGTGGTGCTATTTTAAAGCCGGCCGACACCAGATGGACGTATCTCTTGCCGATAGATAGATAGATATTTCTTTGCAAGAAATAATATGAAAATAATAACATCCGTAGGTGCGAGTATCGGACGGTTCTCAATTACAAACGTAGCTTTTTGAATAATTTGTAATTTTCAAACAAACGTCATTTTTATCAGTTTACATTTTATTATCATTACAGTTTACATTTTATTATCGTTACAGTTTATTATAATCTTAAATCTCCAGAGGGAGTCAGCGCATCCGGAGGCATGTCAAGTTTGTCATTCTGGACTGATGTTGGCATGTATCGTGGATGTCCATGGGCGACAGTGTCCACTAACCACGTGGACGTGGACAGTATGCTCCTCTACCGCTATCTTTCTACAAAAAAAAACTACTGCGACAAATTTCTTGTAGTATCAATATTTTACTATTCTGGGATATTTAAGTGTATTTTTCATCAACGATCCTGTAGTTTTAAAAATATAGGGGATTATTGAAAAACAGAATTCATATGAGTGTCCTTTTTTAAAAAAAAATATGCATATTTTTCTCAATACTAAAATTTATTTATGTGAAGTTTTTCCAACGCTCTATTAGTTGGTAACATTGTTCCAGAAATATTATGACAAGATTGGCCATCTGTACACGAGTTATACATGAAGGAGTAGAATTTTTCAGAAGCAGGGTAAAAATTGATAACTCGAGATGTATAAAATTTTAAATAAGTGAGAAATTCTGACACGTATCACTTTGGATATAAAATAAAAGATTTAAATCTTTCAATACCTAATAGCTTCCGAAAAAAAAATTCAGCATTAAAGTGATATAAAGTGATAAACCGTGCCCTTGAAAAACATTTGATTTTGCCTTATCAACTAAACTTATTCAGGCTATGCACAGAAATAAACTTATACTTCTTACAACCATTAGTGTGTTTTTTATTTATATACACTGAATCATAATGAATAACCTACCATAATTGCTATTTTTAAACTCATTATTTTTTATCACCTGGGTATATCACCACATCTTGTGCTAATGCAAAACAACTTTTTATAATTAGATTTAATATAAATTGTAATTATCTATAGATCCATCGAATGAGCACAAGAAAGACAACGGTAAGACACTGATTCGAAAGAGTTCTTTTTATTCGCGGCCTTTTTATACCGAAACAATAAAGACTTTTTTGTATTACATAAATGTCTATTGAGCGGAATATTATCCATTTAATTGGACTATAATTCGCCAGTTTTCTGGCAGAGCCATTATCCCACCACTATAAAAAAATTGGGATTACTGAGCGAAAAACTGATTTAAATGGTTTATTCAGACTTCTCTTGAATGTAATTTTACTCCATTTATAAAATTTTGGTAAAGAGCGGAATAAACGATAATCCGAAGGTGCTACGTCCGGACTGTATGGAGGATAGATTAAAACTTCCCAGCCAAGGTCCATCAATTTTTGTTTAGTTGAGCATTGTCGTGATGGAAAACTACACCTTTTCTATTCATTAATTCTGGGCGTGTAGTGGTGCTTATTTCAATTTTACTAATTGCTGGCAGTAGACATCAGAATTAATCGTTTGGCTATGTGGCAAAAACTCGTAATACACAATGCCTTTCCAGTCCCACCATACACATAACATGACTTTGTCGGAGTGAGACCTGCCTTTCTGACTATGTGTGATGGCTCACCTCGCTTAGACCAAGATCGTTTTCGAACAGTGTTATCGTTGGTGATCCACTTCTTATCGCCTGTTACCAATCTCTTCAGAAATGGATAGATTTCATTTCATTTTAGCAACATCTCGCATATCGAAATTCTATTCACCAAGTTTCTGGCATTTAAATCATGCGGCACCCAAACATCTAGCTTTTTTACAAGATTCAGTTTATGCAGGTGATCCGAAACTGTTGAGTGATGAATGCTAAGCTGTTCCGTAATTTTATGAATGCTTATGTGTCGATCTGCTTCATTTTTTTCAATGATAATATCAACATTCACATTAATAGGACGACCACAGCGAGGAACATCATTCAAAATGACCAGATCTGAATCCATTGAGTTATTTTTTTGCAGTAGTTTTAGATAATGAATCTTCTCCGTAAACACCACAAATCTCTTTTCGATCACTAGAAGCATTCATACCCTTGTCGAAAAAAACATGTAAAACATAATTTTCTCCTTATTAACTTCCATTTTAAAATTGTTATAAAATATGAAAAGATAAAACTTTCAACTTGTAATTTCAATTTGCCGCCATTACAAAGAAGTCAGCTATCAAACGGTATATCACTTTCCCGCCAGTGATCAGTGTTGCCAGAAATATAGCACGCAAAAGCTTTACGTTTAAAAAGGCCGCGAATTTTTCCGACTACTTATTATTGACTTATACCTTCGATTTCACCTGTATAAAAAGTAACGTCTGCAAGTAAGGAGCGTTAAAATAACACGTGTCGGACTGCAAATTTACCTAGGGTTTTTAGCGCTCAACATTTTAATGGAGCCTTGGCAACAATAACTAGCAATTTTACTTCCTAAGCATCGCACACTTTAGGAGTACAAGCGAAGCCTTAGAACTGAGAAAAGATGACTCATTTCCGAGAAAATCTACTGACTTTGAAATCTGTGACAGTAGTTATATTCACTTTAAAAACATAATTTTCGCCAATAGTAACTGATCGAACTTAGGGTGGAAATCTCCCAATTATAAGTTTGATACCGTCAGTCAAACTAATTAAAATAAGAAAAAATCGCTTTGATAACAAATACCTGGAAATGTAATATGGTAAAAAGGAAGACCTGGCGATTTTGTTTTTCACTTCAAATCGGGTTTGAAGAAGCTCCGACGAGTTATAAAGCTTCATCCAAGAGTTATAACGTCTCCAAGAGACTTTCGAATCCATCCACTAAGTGATAAGAAAACATAGCCATTTTGCAGATTTTTTTGCTTTCCGCAGAATCATACATTATCAAAGAAGTGTTTTCTGGATTTATTTAGATGGCCAGATAGGATTACTCCCAGTATAAAACAAAAAGTGAGAGGAAACACTCAAAGAATTAATAATAAATGTAATGAAGGAATGAAAATAATTACGATGAAAGACCTTAGTTCTCTTGTAATTCTGTCGCGGCTAATGACTTTGTGGAATTACCAAATAATAGCTCATTTACATTAGTCGATAGGAAACGACCACGATTTCTGTAATACCTACTAATAATAAAGCAGTGACGCTCACATGCGAGCAAGCAGCATTTGTATAATACCAGTACCTAATTATTGTTATGATCTAAACCCATATGATCTAATATCATACTTTTGCTACATTAGCGACGAACATAAACATTTGTAACGCGGAGAGTATGGATGGAAGTGGTTTCCAAATGGTCTAATGCTCTCCAATGGTAATATACATAAATTAATCATGTCCACGAATGCGGGTATTCCCTGTGTGCTTTGTACCGACACAGTGTTAATGAACCACAAATCTATTTAATTTTAATCAGGTATTTATTTTGAATTCCTCTAACATAATAAATGCGAGAACTCACCTAGCATTCTAATCACTCTTCTCTGCGAAGCGCCATTCCTGTACCGCGGAGTTCCACAAGTAGGCCTACCATTACTTTCCACCGATAGTTTTTTTGTTGGATGTAAAACACTTGAAGTGTGCAACTTTATACCTATTAATGCATACAGCACTGATATTACTGTCATCGGCACGACAAAGAACATAAATGTCGATACAATGAACACTTGATGCACACCGTGTCCTTTCACTGTACACGCTGTTTCAATATGGCCTTTTCGTATGGAAGTCTCTAAACCAAACTGCATCGCTTGCGGTACAGCCGTGATCAAAGCGAACAGCCATATTGCGACAATAAAACGTACCGCTCGCGACAATTTTGACATCGTATGGGACATGAATGGTCTGCAAATAGCGATGTACCTTTCCACCGTAAAAGCGGTTATAGTCAACACTGTAGCGTTTGCACATGTTTCAGACGCGAGTCCTAAGGCGATGCACGGTGCCTCGCCAAGGGGATAAGTCCACGGGTTCCATAACTGATACAACTCGATCGGTAGCCCGCAAACTAAAAGTATAAGGTCCGATATGGCAAGACTGAAGAGGTAAAAGTTTGTAGCTGTGTGCATGGAACGATTTCTCGCTATCACTAGGCAAGTGCTGGTATTTCCGAGGATCCCGGCGACAAATATCACCGCGTAGATGACACTAAGGGGCACCAGCAAGTCGAGAGATTCCTCGCTGTCCTCCTCGGACACCGTTTTGTTTGTCGCATTCTGCACCATCACTTGAGAACTGGCCAACGTCATCGCCGCGCTACCTATAAACAAAAATAAATTGTTTATAGCGACTATCAATTAAAAATATAAATGGGTCTTCCAAATACCTCCGTAACGTGTGTAATTAACCGGGGCTTTCCAAGTATGTTTCTAAAAATAACCTCACCATACCTGTTGCGTTATACTCGTAATCTTATTTTTAAATGTAAACAGTTTTTTAAGGTACAAAATTAGCATAAGAAATAATAACCCTAAACCGCAAACGCGTTCTCCGATCGCACGGACCAATCGAAGGTAACAAAAAAAGAAAAAATACGTACGTTTATTTTTAAGTTAACTTGGAATACCCAAAATGATTATAACGATACCAGATTAATTTTTAACTGAATTTTATTTATAAATTTTGAAAAACAGTTTTAACCGTTCATTTTTATTACAACTTATTCATTGGCGATACAGATTTTGAAATGTATAAAACACATACAAAAATACTGTAGAAAGTGTTTCCTACCTACTTGTCTATGAATAAAATGTTTTCAAATTTGTGCATATTTCCTTTAAGAGAAAGATCTTTAAGAGTTCCTCTTAAACGCCGTCATGATGTTGGCCATCAGCCTCAACGCATCAGTCTTAACAATCCAGCGAGGTATATTTATGCATGTTTTATTATATTTAGTCCCTGAAATTGACCCAACATGCTGACGGCATTATCTTCTGGCATCGATATGAGAATACTTGAATCGCTAAGCTAATGGCCAGCCTTAGCGACCAAGCAAAGTTTGAAGACCCAAGCTTTTAAAGATCAAAGAAAAAAATATAAATAAATATAAATTGGCCACTCATAAATTCCCTGTACTCATACTATTACTCTTTTCTCAAGGGAGGAGAAAAGATTCTGTCACATAATATGACTGCCTCAAAATATAGCACTCTCAGTCGGTCAGTGACAATGTTGAGCACTTGAATCTATTTGACATTTTTAAAACACAGGGGCGATTTTCGCTTGCAAATCTAACCTGCTAATTTATATTTGGATGGAATCACTACCTGTGCTTTGAAACTAATCAAACGCGTAATTGCTCAACATTGTCATAGGCCCACTGTACGTGTTTCAGGAGCAAGTGATTTTTGCCAGAACCCATTTCCTATCTCTGTTCCATCGAGCAGGAAGTATTGTATCAATACATTCCCTAAATCCAACTATGGGTACTATGGGAATGGGTAGCCCAATGGATGTAGAGGAAGTCTCTCGTCCCATTACATTAGTTCCTACTCCCCATAACATCCCAGTGTATACACAGAGTAGACAGTGCAATATTCCCCATTTTATCTAATTCATGGAAAAATGAGTAAAAGTAATGGGATAAAGAGAACACTTCATCACTTTACACTTCCCATTTTGCTATCCTTCCTAATTACTTTTTCTAATCCATTCCTAAATTTCCAAATGTAGCCGTCGCAACATGGTGTGTGCCAATGTTTTGTCATTTTTAACTAATATTGGCGTTTCTCGCAAAATCTTAACTCAATAACAATAATATTGAACTCATACGTAGAAATAACAATTTATAACAACTCTTAATTAATCGATTTAGTTACAAACTCGTCAGAGTTAATTCTGAGATCTCGTTTCATAACCTCGGAAGAAAGATCGCAAAATTAACTCTGAGTAAATAGATTTTACCTTGAATTTTATGGTTTTGTTTATTAGTACTATAGAAGACGCGCCAAATCCAACTAAACTTGGGAACGTCCCATTAGCGGGGATTCGGTTTTATTATACTCGTACTTAAGACTGTACACAATATTTACGAGTTAAAAAAAATCGTATATTTAGCTATGTAATATTAACTATTGTGTACTATTGGGCCATAGTTGGACCATGATTTGGGGGATTATTGGGAAACCGTAACCATAACCAACCCTTTTATCGTCCACTACTGGACATGGGCTTCCTCATGCACATAGTCTCGTGCACGAGGAGTATGGCCTTTAAACGCCATGCTGGCAAAGCTGGTTGGCGTCCACTCTTTTAGAGGTGGCATATTTCCTCAGCAATTATAGTAGCCGCTATGTTATTAGGGAACCGTATCTATATAAATAAAAATTAAATGCTGTTCATGTAAGCGCCTCATTTGAGAACGGCTCCACCGATTTGGCTATTTTTTTTTAAATGTTTGTAATAGTCCCAATAAGGTTTTTAGGGAAAGAAAAATTGGAAAAGTTGCCCGGAAAATTGGAAAATTATGAAAAATCTGAAAATGTTTTTTTCTATGGAATTTTTGTATGAACTTATTGAAATTATTGAATTATTTAAATTTGGACAGGATAACGTCTGTCGAGTCAGCTAGTATATAATATAAATTATTTTTTAGTTATTAAATTATCAAAAGATTATTAAATGAAAATTCTAACCTAGGGTTCTAATTCGCACATCGTTCTTATCTGCGGATCTCGTATAACACTGTCATTTATTTGTGCCAAGAAACAAGACAATACTCGTAATCTTCAATCTTCGAGACAATAATATGTATAAATATTTTGTTGTTTCACATTTACGTTACAACATGAATCACATTCAAAATATAGAAGACAACAAAACAAACTTAATAGTAGGAAGTCTGGCATATTTACATATAAGCAAAAATTAAATAATAAAACACGTAATGTTGGCTTTATCCTAAAATTACAAATTTGAATTCATAATTGCAAAGTTGACTTAGCATTAATTTATGGCCGTTATTCTTGTAAATACTTACGCTATTGTCTTACGTGTCACATTTTTTAGGAATTATACGAATTTTATGAGATAGCAATTTTTATTCGAAGTAATCCTGATAAATTTATTACATTCAAAAGCAAACGTAATAAATTATGTGCAATGTCTTTTACGACAGATTTTCTAGAAAGAAGTGTGTTTGGTATGGGACCGCAAATTTATAATAAGCTGCCGAGGAATATTGTGAAGGCTGCTTGTTTTAAGGAACTACAAATGCTTGTTTTGAAAAATAACTTATAATGTTTTTGGCTGCCAACGCATGCTACACATTGAATGACTATTTCGGTGATAATGTTGCGTGAGATAATGGATATTGGGATAGTTACTTAAAGATAGGCAATGTGACATTATATTGATTGTTTTGACATCCCTATTTGACTAAGAAATGATTTGATTTGACATTTCTATGTAAACGCCTATAATAAATATTATAATTAATAGCCAAAACTAAAGTTTTAGAATTTTGTTTCTAATCAAAATATCAACAATAAAGTTCGATGAGCGAGCAATTAACCCCTAATACATTCACCGTGCCCAAGAATCAGATCCACTTTTCAGTAGGTATGTTTTCAATTACCAAATGATACACCAAATTACACTCGATACTTTTAGCATCGGCGATCGGTGACTGTCGCTTATGAATAGCTAGCTATTCTAGTTGTAACGATTGAACAATAAACTCAATATATTTAACAAACAAACAGACAGTGTTTGTTATGGTTTATTCAAAGAGGATTATCGATATTAGAAGCTTTTTGAAAATTTCTTAAGCGCTCATTCTTAAATATCACGCAAACTCTTTTAAATAGATTTTTCTGTTAATAGTTAAACTCTCGCAATTCAGGACCTTGATTGTAGATAAATATCCATATACGCGAAAAGTAAGTTTCGCATCAATTTATTTGAAGGTATATTGCGAAGGATATAAGGTTTCTTTTTACGTGTACAGACATTTACCACTACAAGTAAGGTAGACGTGCGCTCGTGAATTGCTAGAAGTGTATCATAGCACACAGAACAACGGTGTATCATTACATTACAGTACAACAGCGTAATAGAAGCAAACGGCGGTTGCACCCGATATTAATATCGTTATGTTTGCATGTGATATTTATATCATTACAGTAACATTCAAGGGCGGTACTTGTTCTTTCATTAAGCGTGTCACTGGTCCAGTTTGGAACCATTGACTTAAGTTTTAGATTGAGTCACATAGTGGTTGTAGTTTTTAATAAAGAGAAAAGGTATTTCGTTGTTTATTATAACAAAAGGAAAATAAATCGACATGTTTCAATAGCAGAACTTAGTTTTAAAGATAAAATACATTTATCTTAGCATTTTACTAGAAAATAAAATTTCTCAAAATAAATTACTAACTAATCAACTCAAACTAAGAACACGCAGCAAAGTATTGGCGCCATTACAATAAATGATAAAAGATAGCAGCAGTAGTATTGCAAGCGAAAATAGCACTTATCATTCTATGGCGTGCAACGGACTATCGACTTTAGTGCGGTAAACCAGTTTATAACCGGTAAGCCGACCGCATCTACATTAATATAGGTTATGTTGACTTTCGCGGAAGAAGGCGGTCTAAATACTAGTATTATATATATTCAGAATGGCCTTTAATTTGATACCCCACTTAATGAGTTTCATAAACTTTAATTTTTTTGAAGCAAACAATATGGCGCCTAAAATTCGCTAATTTGAATTTACGCCAGTAGCTGTCGTGACATCAAGACTAATCTAACGACACCTCGTTCATTAAAATCGGTTATCGAATTAATGAAACGAAACGGACATAAACATATACATAACGCTGAAAAACATATCCCTCCTCGCTTTCCGCAGTCAGGTAAAAATTATTGTCGTCTATATTTCGGTTAAGTTCGAAAATGAGCCAAATCGATTCAGTAGTTCCAAAATTATAACAGTGTTAACTTATCCAAAACTGCTTACAAAATCCAAAATTACTTATATGTCGTTCCGATAGGTATCATCAAGGTTTACATCTTTCGTATAAACACTCTTTTTCTACAACCTACGAAGAATAGGAAAATCTCCCTTCCGATTGGCGTTGCCTTTGTGTCCGATGATCCGATGATTTTATGTGCCACGCTGAATCTGACTTTAACATTTTAATCTTGCGGCTGCATCAAACGCATAGTGTCATTTATAAAAACGGACCTTAATAAATTGTGGTTGCATTCTCCCAAATAGTCAACCAATTAAAATTTTTAATTCACAATGTCATTCTCCACATGATCTTTAAACCTCATGAATAAATATAGGAAATGTTTCGTTTTTGTCTGTATTGCCGGAAATACGTGAGTCGTACGTTTTACATAAACGCGCGCCTATATTTCTAGCTGTATGAAAATTAGTAGTGGTTTTTATTATTATTTATAATAATAACCCGTGTATAAGGTCATAATTGAATGACCTAAATTCTTCGACATAATTCGATATAAAATTTAAAGATATTTTAAATTTGGCTAAATATTCACACATCAGAACAACGCGAAGTTAAGAGATTTTTTGTGTAGCTTGTGTCTTTAAGAGAAATTTCATTTGTCTGAAAACATCAACAAATGTCAATTATTAAAAATTGACATTAAAAATCAGAATAATGTCGTTTTGTTAAAAGAGGGCTGCTATAAAAGGGGTATGCCCGAAAAATAATCAAGTTATTACGAGTACTATTGCAGCACCTGATTCAGAAGACCTAGCAAAGGTTTCCAAATTTCATGGAGAGAATAATCTTCTTTATTGCCATAACCACTTTACAATTTAAAACCATAGATACCCGTTTTTATCACAAAATAGTCTAAATAGTCTATTTAATAAAAATAGCAATAATGATCCTCATTTCTTTTTTAAGCCACATAAGGATCGCAGTCTTCGTAAAAATATTTTAATACTTCATTATGTATAAAATTTTGTTTATTTTCCGAATATACAATTAAATGAAAAAAATAACCAACTTATCGTTTTATGATTTGGTAACCGCAAGAATCGTCCACGTAAAATTCCATAAACTTGTATTGATAACAATTTGTCCTCATTGACATTGCCAAAAGATATCCTTAAAATAAAGTAAAAAATAATCAAAAATAAAGTAAGTATTGACAGCGTAAAATGATATCATCTCTTTAATAGAGTGATGAATTGATGATTCATAATTTGCGGCTCTAATTCTTGACTTAAAAGTAAACGGAAATGACCTTAATGAATAATAAACAAATAAATATCACTACATGAAAATGAACAAATTACCGAACGAACACTCATTACTTAGACCTAAGTACTAGTACGGTAGGGGAGGAGTGCATGCTGCATTCCCACAGCCGCTGGGTGCACTCGACTGGCCACGTTACCCCTCTCTCACGGAAGACTACCTTGAAATGTACTGCATTTCTTACTTTATCGTATTTCCCCAATGTACGAACACGAATGTACGTGTTTCGGTAGTGTGTGAGGTATACCATCCCATCCTCTCCCTTCCCATTTTCCCAATTAATTCCTTAATCTGCAAAGTTAGGCAGCGCATCCGGGAGTGTGCCAACGTTTGTTATTTTAGACAGATGTTGGCACGTATCACGGATGTCTATGGACGACAGTATCCACTTACCATCAGGTGGACTGTATGATCGACTGCCGCATTTTTCTATAAAAAAAAATAGACTATCAAATATTTATTTGAACAAATGGTTCACTGTATGTATGAATGAAAAGAAAAAATACTATACTTAGCAAAACACGTAAGACTGTAATATCTAATTACAAAATCCAATTTGTTTAGGTAGTCAATAGGTTAATTTCTTTTTTTATTAATTATGAGTATTTTTAAGTCGAACCTACTGCTTGCGCCTTAAGTTGGGCACCTTACTTACTGACGCATGCGTAATAGTTTTAGAACGACGGATAGCTGGCACACTGATAGACTGTTAGACTGATAGACCTTGTCTGATAGACGGTGTGGTGCGCTAACTCTCTCTTGTTCTTATGTATCTTTAACAGTTGGCAACCCCTATTTGCGGGGACTTTTACATAAGCAACCGTATCCCATCGTGTAGAGATAAAAATATATAGCTTTAATTTGATATATAATTTATTAAGATACGTTATGAACGTATAAATTTAACGAAGTTATACCTGTTTACACCTGTAGGGCACATAGCTCGAAGAACCGATGGCCGATGGGGCAGAAGGGTTCTCGAGTGGAGACCACGTACCGGCAGACGAAGCCGAGGACGTCCATCTGCTAGATGGACAGACGACCTCATAAAGGTTGCGGGCACCCGCTGGATGCAGATCGCTGCCGATAGGTCTAAATGGCGGACAATGAGGGAGGCCTATGTCCTGCAGTGGACATCCAAGGGCTGAAATGATGATGATGATGATGATACCAGTTTACACCTGGTTGACAAGGGGTTGCGGCCAAGTGAGAAACGGCAACCCAAACTTTTTAAGTTCTTTACATATCTCTCTTTGAAATGGATTATATTATATCTTCAAAACAAGTGAACGAAATTGTTCTAAAAATAATAATTAGTTAAATTCTAATTAAAAGTACTTGCGGCCATATTTTGATAGGCAACCACCCGGTGGAACCGTATTCCTCTATTAATAATTAATTATCTATAAAAATTGTATTTTGATTAAATAACAGATGGACGTAGAAATCACGCGAGGGATCTTGTACTATATGTCGATAGGGAAATTAATTATAGATTTTTACCTACGAAGCTGCCGTATTTTGCCTTCCATATTTGAATTTGACTTACCTATATTTGATTTGATTTGGAAATCCAATTTAAAATACTATATTTTGTATAATAGCCAAATAATATGCTATTGATTTATGTTAATCCTTTTTCAAGATCGTTCGGTCGGTCATCGGTCATTCTGTCTTTTGTTTCCATTTCGTTGCCATAAATAAAATTCACCTTATTATTCTATTTTCGAATATGAGTTCCGTCCGGGCAGTAATATGGTCCAGATAGCACGTGATATCAACAATGAGTGCAGACTTAAACACTTGAAATGAACGCAGTGTGTTTGATCGCTTCTATTTGTATTCTGGATTTTTTTTTTTTTTTTTTTTATATAGACTAGGGGGCGGACGAGCAAGCGGTCCCACGTGATGGTAAGTGTTACCGCCGCCCATGGGCACCTGCAGCATGCGGGCGCGCCGCCGATCTTGCAAAATCCTATTCACAGCTCTCTTGAAGAACCCCATATCGTAGCTCCTCTTGAGGCAGTTCGTTCCACAGCCTACGGGTTCGCGGTATAAAATAGTTTTTGGACCGCATAGTGCGCGACACCTCCGTATCGAGGAAATGCGGATGAACCGCACTTCTGTGACGGGAGGTGCGGTTGTAGAAACCCGAGGTGGGAATTATAATATATTAAACAATTCTTCAGAGCATTCCCCATTGTACAGGCGGTAGAACACACAGAGAGACGCAACGTCTCTCCGAATGCTGAGGGATTCTAAACCGCCCGTGAGAGTGGGATCGTCGACAATACGAACAGCACGTCGTTGGATTGAGTCAAATGGGTCCAATTGGTATTTCGGTGCGCCGGCCCAGAGATGAGAGCAGTACTCCATATGGGGCCTCACCTGAGCTTTGTAAAGCATAAGGAGTTGCCCAGGTTTGAAGCACCGCTTCGCTCTGTTCAGCACACCGAGCTTTTTGGAGGCCATTTTGGCCTTATTGTCCAGATGACCCCTAAATTCGACTTTGCTGGAGATGTCGATACCAAGGATCCCGATACTCTCCAAGATCTTAAGAGGTATGCTCTGAAAGCGAGGTGCTACAACAAAAGGGGTTTTTTTAGCGGTGAATGCACAGACTTGCGTCTTACTGGGGTTGAAATCCACTAGGTTCATAGAACCCCAAATCAAGACTAGATCTAAAGAGTCTTCGATTTCAGACACAAGCCTGGCGGCTCTCTTCCACTTCGACCCGAGGGATGTTGGCGCGGCCCCTGTACAAGGCGTCTCCAGTACTGTCATCTGCATAGCAACGTATGTCACCAATTTGCAACAGGTCATTGATATGCAGAAGGAACAGAGTTGGGGACAACACGGAGCCTTGCGGGACGCCAGCGTTAATAGACATGGTGTCGGAGCAGCTACCATCGATAACGACTCTGATGCTCCGTCCAGTCAGGAAACTGGCAACCCATTCGCATAATCCCTCGGGTATCCCGAAAGATGGTAACTTGGAAAGCAGCGATTTGTGCCATACCCGGTCAAAAGCTTTCGCAATGTCTAGGCCTACAGCCAGAGCCTCGCCTCTACTCTCAATGGCGTCAGCCCAGCGGTGTGTTAAATACGCTAAAAGATCACCAGCCGAGCGATTATGGCGAAATCCGTATTGACGGTCGATAATCAGCTGGTGATCCTCTAGGTACCCAAGGAGCTGTGTGTTTATAACACGTTCCATCACTTTGGAGAGGAGGGAGGTGATCGCTATTGGCCTGTAGTTGGCCGGGTCGGTGCGGTCACCCTTTTTAGGCAAAGGGTGAACATGAGCTACCTTCCATGCCGACGGGAAGCTTTTTGCGGAATATGAGAGCCTAAAGAGTCGCGTAAGCACCGGAGACAACTCGGGAGCGCAAAATTTGAGCACCACCGCAGGAATACCATCTGGCCCACTGGACTTTCGGATATCAAGAGATGCTAGAGCTCGCCGAACTTCACGCTGGGTGAAGCAGATTTCTGGCATGGAGCTTGTGCACCTTGAGGTGGACGGTGGTGAGGCACCTCTATCGTCCAGAGTCGAGTTTGAGGCGAAGAGACTGCCCAGGAGATCGGCTTTCTCTTTCGCCCCATGGGCCAGTGAGCTATCGAGTTTCCGCAGTGGTGGAAGTGACGACTGACAGAAGTTACCCTCGGCAGCCTTAGCGAGCGACCAGAAAGCCCGACTTCCAGAAGGATAGCTTGCTAGTCGACCGCCAATTCTGCGGATGTGCTCATTCCTTGCCCTGACAGTGATCCTCTTACTGCACCTCGAGGCAGCGTTAAATTTCTTCCTCAAGTCGGTGGTATTCGGATCTTCAGACACCTGCGCTTTGGCCCAGGCCCTGTATGCAGCCCGCTTATTACGGCGGGCCTCTCTACAGGACTGATTAAACCAAGGCTGGCTCCGTCCGCCTACGGGTATCACGGAACAAGGAATATAACATTCCATGCCCTGCAACACCACGTCGGCAACGGAGTCTGCACAGGTATCCGGATCACCCGACGAGAAACAGAGCTGTCCCCAGGGATAAGAAGCGTAAAATTCGCGCAACCCATCCCAATCTGCAGACTTGTAGTGCCAGACGTTGCGCGTTCCCCGAGAACAGGTCGGCGCGGATTGTTTAGCTGGCACAGCAGTTCGAATGATACAATGGTCTGATGATCGTAACGGAGCATCAACAACAACATTGTAGTCATTCGGCCGCGTAGTCAGCAGGAGGTCCAATAAGGAGGGAGTATGGCTCTCGATATCAGGTATCCTCGTGGGTGAGGATACCAACTGCGAGAAACCATAGGTCAGGGCAAAGTTGTAGGCTGCTCTCCCTGCGCGGTCGGTTATTCGGGATCCCAACCACTCTTCGTGATGAGCGTTGAAATCACCGAGGACCACCACTTCCGCACAAGGGAACTGCTCGAGCACGCTGTCTGTCGTCTCTTGTAGACGCTCAAAAAAACGAGTCGTCTCCGTATCACCGCTGTGGGACCTGTAAAGGCAAGCGTAGACTTTAGTGGAACATCCATAGTCAATACGCGCCCAGAGGATCGACAGGTCCCTGTCTTCAAAATGGCTGAGGCGGCGGCAACAAATATCCTCCCGGACGTACATGCATACCCCGGCACGTCGCACAAAACAGTGCTCCAGTTTGTAACCGGGGTAATGAAGATATGATGTATCGGCCGGGCAGGAAATCTGTGCCTCCGTCAAGAAAAGTAAGGCCGGCTTTGCCGTCTCAAGGTGGTAGTGGACGGCGTCGATGTTACTATGCATCCCTCTGATGTTGCAAAAGTCCACTTGAAACGTGGAACTTGAGGGGTGGGCCGCTGAGTAAACATTGTACTTTTTCTTTTTCCTGGCCATTGTATGTGAGTAGGTGTGAATAGGGGAAAGAGGAAGAAGAAGAAAAAAAGGGGGGACGGAGAGAGAGATGGTTGCATGCGGATCAAAGGACAAAGCACGGAGCAGAGAAAAAACCAGGTCACAACGGTTGTGTGACTTGCTGGCACGGGGTACGGGCCCCCGGTCCCCCCTCGGGGGCAGCAGTCGGGTTCCACTCCGGTCCCCTCCGGCACAACTGCTACCCCAAGGGATTTTTTGCGTGCGGCGGGGCAGCCTCCTGGGGTGGAGATTAAAGTAAGATCCCCAGGTTCGGGCCCCCTACAACCCGCGGGCGGTCAGCGGATAACCGTTTCACCGGGTCTCCCTGATCCCTGCGCCACCATGCCACGCCGATGCACGTCTGTAATTCTCCGCAACCGCTGGTCCTCCTTTCCACACGCAACAATCTCTCTCTCGGGACGGCTTCTTCCGCTCACCGCCAGAACACGATGCGGGCCTCGCGGCTAATAGGGCACCATTATGGCGGCGGACTCCGACGGAAGGGTGGTAGCTATGCCGACGGAGTAACCCTCCCACCGCAAAAGGGAACGCCATTGCCTCGTTAGTTAACAGCAGGGTGCACCACTAGCAGGTGAGGTTGGCTTAGGCTCCAAAGATGGTAGGTGAGCCTCTTACACCCCAAATTGTATTGGAAATTCATCAGGAGACAAAGTTTGACTACATTTGAATGCCAAACAATTACGTCTGGGAAATAATTTGTATGCCAGACATAGAAATGGAGTCATTGAAAAGATTTTTAAAAACACTATAAATAATAGGTCGGGGAGAAAGTCTTTTCGTATTTTGTACGAATGAAGTTGAACGAATTTTAACGAAACGAATTCATTTTGACGAATGAATGAATCAAATCTCTTTGCTTGTACTATTTGTGCCTGGCTGGTTGTAATGCCATTAAAAGTGGACATTCTAAAAAAATTAAATACAAAAAAAACTATTTTCCGCCCTTTTTCCATTGTTTTACAATGAAAATCCATTCAAAATGAGTGAAAGTGACAAAGAATTTTTTTTATGGATGAGGGCGACAGACGAGCATACAGTCCACCCGATGGTAAGTGGATACTGTCGCCCATAGACATCCGCGATAATTGTCAACATTAGTCCATAATGACAAACGTTGGCACGCCCCCGGATGCCCTGCCTACCTTTGAAGATATAGGAATGGATTTGGAGAAAGGGTTGGGAAAATGGGGAGGGATAGGGTGGGAATGGGCTCTGGCACATCTCACTCACTACCGAAACACGTACGTACATTAGAGAAATAATATAAAGTGGAAAATGCAATACATATCAAGGTGGTCTTCTATAAGAGAGGGGTGACTTGTCTAGTCGAGCGCGCCCAGCGGCTGTTGGATTGCAGTGTGCACTCTCCCCCTGACAACGCTACATTTTGAAATTTTATTATAAAAAAGGCAAAAATACGACACAAGCCGCAAAAAAAAATGTGCCGTTTATGGATCTAATGCGGTATCGGTAAGCGTACGACAAAGTTGGTTGATATTTTAACGTGAAAAATTCGCTCTGGTCATAACATTGCTGAGGAACTGAGTATTGATCACAAAACGGTTTTAAGCCACTTGAAAAAGTCTGGATACCAGAAAAAGCTCGATATTTGGGTGCCACATGATCTTACAGAAAGAAACCTCATAAACCATGTTTCCATTTGCGATTCTGTGTTAAAACAAAATGAAACCGAACCATTTTGGAAACGATTGACGAAAAGTGGATCACTTACGACAAGATCGTGCGAAAAAGATCGTGGTCAAAGCACGGACAGGCTCCGCAAACAGTGGCAACACGGCTTAATGCGAAACAAGGTGATGTTGTGTGTATGATGGGATTGGAAAGATATCGTTCATTATGAGCTTTTATCGCCGGGGAAAGCTATTGATTCTAACCTCTACTGCCAGCAACTGATGAGCAATGGGATCATGATACTATCTACAAGATGGCAACAAGAAGGCAAAAAACTGCACATATTTATTATAAGTAAATGTAAATAAACTATAAAAAAAATGTATTCAATTTCTATAGAAAATACGAAAAAACCTTTTCCCCGACCATATAAATCTGCTTTATTTTCATGTTTAACTCAAATAAATGTTAATTCTTTTGCATAACTTTAAACTAATTAGTTACCTTTTAATCTGGAATTGCAAAACAATTATTTGCTTTATGCGCCGCGCATCGAATCATTGAAAATATTTTTAAAAAAACTTTTTAATTTTTAAATCTACCTTATTTTCACGTTTAAAACAAATAAATTTTAATTCTTTTGCATAATTTGAAACTAAATATTTAGTTTCATTAATTAATTAGTAATTTGAACTAATTATCCTTAAAACTGAACTAACCTTTCGCCTCTCGTGGTCAACAGTCTCGTATAATAATGAATTTCACCTGAACCTTCTAAATGATGTTGATGTTCAAAGGAACAAATGTTCAAATGTGAAGGCGGTTGTGGAAACGGATCCCTCCCAAACTAGAGTTTAATTTCAGTGTCAAAACAAAGTTTATTCATTTGCATTAAATCGGGGAATCAATTGATGCAAAACAAGCTTAAAAAATGTACAAACGCGCTCAGAGAAATGTGTACGTACAGGTCGTCGTATGGTACGAGGCATGGTGCATCGCAAACACAATTGTAGGAAACATATACAAAATTTCGGTATAACACTCAAGATTATAGTAATCGCTGGTTACAAATACGAACATCAGCGAGGTTTTATTATTATTCTGTAATAAAATAATAGCTAGTTGTTTTATGGCGTTGTGTAATTAAAATGCTGGGCATTCAAACGAATAACAAACAGTTTAAGTTGCTCAAGCAACAATGTACGAGTATAACAAACAAAACTTATTAACCGTTTTTTAAGAGGGGTAATACCATTCTCTGGTTCCGTGTCTACAGACTAAACACAGGTCATTGCAAGTGTAAATGTAATGTGAAAATCGTGCATTTTCTTATTGTACCGACATACAAATTTAGGAATTCTAAATAGAATAATTATATAATTACATGAAAAATGGACCGTGAACGACGATCGTATGAACTTGTACGATCGTCATACATGGTCCATTTTTCATGTAATATCAGACGGTTTAAATTGCTCAAGCAACAATGTATTACGAACAAAACTTATTAACCGTTTTTTAAGAGGGGTTCTCTGTTCTCTGGTTCCGTGTGTACAGACTAAATGCAAGTGTAAGTTAAATGTGAAAATAGTGCAGTGTCTTATTACACCGACATAGAAATATAGGAATACTAAGCAGCATGATAATATTACATGAAAAATGAGTCATGTACAATGATCCTAAAGGTTCATCACAAAAAGCAGTTTGATACAAGTCCATGGTAACATAACAGTGTGGTGGTCCGCTGCCAATGACATTATCCACTATAACTTCTTGCGATCTAACACAACAATCAAGTTACTGTCAAAAACTACAAAGTTTAATGAATAAACTACAAAGGATATTAAACAATTAAACAATCAATGGGCCAATCGTTATTAAGCACTGTTGCTACCTAACAATGCACAACAATACTCTCCACAACAGATAGTCTTACAATCAAGATTTGAATATTTTTTATACAAGATAAAAAATTAATTTTCATCATTCCGACAAAACGCCTTCCAGGAATTTGTCGCGTTCCACTCGGGAAACTTTTGAAGCAGTGGCATTATTAAACTGCCCTTAGCATGAATATAATTCATCGACGGTATTGGGTCAATAAATTTAATTAAATTTTGCATAAATATTTAGTATATTTCTAGTAAAACCTTATTTCTATTTCTATTTAGTAAAACCGCACGAACTTTTTTGGTTACACTGATATAAAACAACAACTTCATACATAAAGATCTAATTAAAATAAATAAATAAAAAGACCTTATAAATAGTAATTCCTAATAAGTACCTATACTCAATAATTAAGTAGGTATACTAAAATACATACAAAATTGACTAATTTAAACTTAGTCCTTTTGTTTAATAAAACCTACATACTAAAGAGAAACATTTTCTATGAGAAAACAGTTATAAGTAATTATGGTTAGATAGTGATATAATAAGGCGGGCAAAGGAAACACATAAATCCCTATGGGTCGGAGAAATCCATTTTCATCTGTCAGCTTTATTATACAGCACATTCCACCCTTCACTGACTCTTAATAATAACTGCGTTAAACTCTTTTTTAGATAACGTGTAAAAGATTTTATTACACAACTATTTATTTTGATTACATTAGTGATGTGTGCTCGATTTCCTTCTAGTATTCACTAGTATTACTCGTAAACCAGTTTCGATGATACAAAAACATGTAATGAATAACTCAGTCACTCGTGAAAATCATTAATTCTCCAGAGATAGACACTAAGTTTAGTCATCGCCGTAATTCAAACACGTGATTTTTTATAGGTCTCATCCAAAGTGTGTTAGGATCAACTAGTTTAGACCAGGTATACTAGTTTGTCCGGACAAGAAAATTCACACTTATTGCATAAGCTGTTCAACGAATAGGTAGATGTCAGCGCAATAAATTATACTCGTACTAATTATACTTTCCATAAATATGTATGTTCTAATATTAATTTATTCTCTTCAGTGAGATCTTTGCGCAAAAATATTTCCTATCCAGAAACGATTCGGCTCTCTTATGTTAGAATTATGAGGCGAATGGCGAAGTGTATCGGAGCGATCGCTGCATACCAAGTGATTATTTTTTTTACAGAACGCGAAAATCTTTTCTATCCAGAAACAATTTGATTCAACTGAACGAACTGGTAATAACACTAGAACTGAATGGTTTTGTCTGTATAGTTTAATATGAATTGGTCAATCGTATTTGCTATGGATGTTTTAATGTTAGCGTTAAATATATGCATGTCACGGACAAGGGATTTCGTGTTTACAAAAAAAAAAAACAGTAAGACTTCAAACCTTAATTATGAGAGTATGTTTATGTTGTTTACAACAACGTACCTATAGATAATTATATACAAAAATGCAAAAAGTTTAGTGATATCATTATCTTCCATTGTTGAGTCTTTATTGCGTGACATAATTCCGGAAGAATTCCATAAACACAATTGTTTCCTGAATAGGTGTACATGCTATATTTGAGTTCTATATTTAGTTACTGAAAATAAGAAGGCATCTTTCATGAGACGGAGCCTTATAATTGCTAACCTAACATAACGTCCCGCTTGCGGTAAAACTGGTTATCGGATATTTCTTAAGGTAATCCTATCAAAAGATTCATATTTTTAAAGAATACCAAAAACTAACGGTGAAATGGTGAACTGTTTTGGGAGATATTGAGAAAAAATCCGATTAAATCCTATTATGTTCAATCGTTTTTCTTCTTGATTCCAAGTGTTTCTTTCATTTTTAGCACGATATACGAGTACACAAGTTTATTAAATTCTCTATTCAAACTGATCAATAGCGTTGAGACGAATACTTTTAAGCACTTACTTAGTTTGTTCGCCAAACTATCAAATCGAGTTTTCTCAAAATCATGATGTCGTCAGATAATTAAGTATAATTAATAATTAAGTATATATTAATGAATTTGTAGCGGATGATTTGACGCGTAAGGATATCTTCTTTATATTTTATATTATAATTTAAAGTAGGATTTTTTACAAATTCGCAGACGTCAAAACAATTCAAATATGTCTAATATCATGTTATCTTGATTTTGGAAATCTAGTGTAGATAAAATAAATTAATAAATTTGAATAATGTAAACATAAAATGTATTATTTTTTATAATATAATGTGTATTTTGTGCGGGCGGCAACGCGTCACTATATGGATATTTAGTTAGGTATAGCTCTTATGGCCATCACTATTAGATGCCCATTGCATACCTCGTGTCGTGGCCCAAGTCCCACCATAAAGTTATAATGACACCTGATTTTATTATAATAAATATGCAATGCGTAGTTTCTTGAAATAATTTATTGTTTATTGCGTTTTAAAATACGATATGTCCAACGACACCTCACTCGATAGGACAGGTGAATTTTTTGTCATCACAATAATAAAAAAACATAAAAATAAAATAAACACAAAAGATACAAATACAAACAAATACAAATTTACAAAAATAAAAGAGTTGTAGTACTGTAACATACGGGCGAACATAATAAAAATATCCGGGCTCCTAATTGGCTAAGGAATCTTAAAAATGGGACACTTTAATTATCCGATACGTAATATATTTTTAATTATAAATTAACTACGATCAAACGGAAACATAAACAGTAAAATATCTTAATGATGTTCTTGATATAATTACAGTACAACCTGATAAGTTAGAACAACACTAAATGCTCACTGCAAACTTCTGGGAGACGAGTTGATTTAACTCTTACATACACTATGTTACGGTCAAAGTTAGGTATGTGGATGAAGTTAGCATTATCTAAGGGCTTTAGATAAAGTCCAAATAGCATACGAATTGTTTCAAACAAACTGTTTCTGGGCAGGAAGGATTTTCGCGTTGTATTAAAAAAAGTACCACGAACTTCTAAGACAATAAGATCCTTATGGTTAAGGTTATGAATTTTATTTATCGACGAATATACGCAAACATGAGAAATCTAATAGGCAATGACGTGCTTTTCAGTTCGCATCTTTATTGATTATTATAATTGAGTCACTGAGATTAACACGACCTCGCTTGAATTCTGCAAACCAGCTATAAATCGGCGTCTTGCTTGGTGGCTTCATCGACAAAAGCAGTTTGAAGCCGAACGAGGCACTGCTGAGCTGTCAAATTACACTTAAAATTGTAGAAAATCATACAGCGAAAATTTTCACGAGTTAAATCCATCGTAATGCAGACACGCAATTATTTAATGACGCCACAATGAAAAAACAAATGACTGTTTATTCTACAGCCAAAGAGTTCCATTTTAAAATATTGTTTATGTAAGTGGCCTGTTCCGGAAATTTTCAGTGTGAACTATGTATTAATAAACTAATTAGGTGTTTTTTTATTCATTTATAATTGTATGGAACTAGTCGAGTTTCATGCTCAAACAAACGACCTATCAAACAAACCACAAACAAGCAGTAAGTACCGATACTGGAGGTTTCACTGAAGTGCAGTAGGCACGTCCTTACGAATACAGATCAAAGGCAACAAGGCCGGATAAGTTTATAAAATGGGGTTTCTTCCCTAATGTTAGCAGAGGTCGGGGTTAGGTACCTACTTGGGACAGAATTATATTAATGTGGATATACTCGTACTCCTGGATTCCCGCGATTCTGAATCTGGTTGTTAATGACTATATTATCGTGTTTGTATCGGATTATCGAAAATAGATACATTTTATATACCCACATTATTACGAGGCTTGTAGTTCGTAGTCCAGTCGCGCGACGGACTCTGTCTCGAGCGCACGTTGTGAGCGGACCGTACCTACTTATCGCTTATCAGTTGTGTACGGCGATCCTCACGCGGCGCGGGTGCATTCCCGCTGCGAGCCATGGCGAGTAACAAAAGCGAGATAGCACTACCTGTGTCTGTGGAGCTACCGTTATCTGACCATAACATGAGTGATATCGAAGTTGATAGTGCGCAACAGGGTGGACGGAAGTCGGATTGGAGTGCTGAAATAGATTTAGAGGTGACAAACATCGAAAGAAGTGGCGAAAAACGTCCTAGACCTAGGGAAAAAAGCGACGAAAGCAGTGAGGACGGATTTACTCAAGTCGATCGCCATAAGAAAAAATCAATAAGAAAGGACTTATTGTCCTCTCCGGTGCGCAATCAAGGTATATTACCTGACAATGATCATGGTTTGGATAGATATTATGAAGTTTGCCTATCGTCTATACAGCCATTGCCTAAGCAAATGGCCCTGGCAAGACTAATGAAAGCCGAACATATTACAAATATTACTCGAATAAAATATAAGAGCCCCTATAAGGTTTTGGTCCAGTTTCACGACAAGAAGCACGCCGAAAACCTAATAAATTGCCAGAAGATGCAGCAGTCTGACATAAGAATCCAACTCACCGATGAAGCCAATCTGGCTTACGGAGTTATTAAGGGTGTAGACTTGGAAATGAGCGATGACGAACTTTTATCGTCTTTTAGCTGCTCGGTCGATATAGTCTCCATAAGAAGATTGAAGCGTATGAGTGTTGATGGAAAATGGGTAAATAGTGAAACGGTGAGGCTTTGCTTCAAAGCTCCAGTCTGCCCCGACTATGTATATGCTTATGGTTGCAGGTTTAAAATAGAGCATTACGTGTTTCCAGTCACACAGTGTTCTGGCTGCTGGCAGTTTGGGCATTCCAAGAAGTTTTGCCCTCGTAACCGGATCTGTTGTCCAAAATGTGGGAAGGAGCACGAGAACTGTGACACGAGTACGTTTAGGTGTCTTAACTGCAAGGGATCTCATATGGCATTAGACAAAAACTGTCCATTCTTTATAAAAGAGAAGAAGATACGAGTCATAATGAGTGAACAAAACATAACCTACAAAAAAGCTCTGGAAGTATATCTTGAAGTAAAGAAGGCCATAAAGTATGCTAAATACACTAATATTGTAGATAATCCCTCACTGCCTGTACAATCTGTTGCTGCAGGTGCAGCTAAGACCTATACTAGCGCTGAATGGCCAAGTCTTGACATGGAAGATGTAGAAGAAGAAAACATAACAAATTCTATCTTTATGCCAACAACGAGGAATGCGAATACTCAAGAAAAAAGTAACCAGGGGAAGACCAATAAGAGAAAGACCTATAATAAAAGTGTTCATATTGAACCAGAAACTGCCACGGAAGATGTGAATACCCATGTGAAATCAGTTTACGAGTCTAGAAAAGTGGCGGAAGAAAAAGGACACAAAAAAACGGAATGGAAGTTTGAGTGGAAAAAGATTTTTGAAAAAATAAAGGAAATTGTTTTTACGGGACAGAAACTTGAAAATAAAATAGTGCTGATAGCGAAATTGATCTTATCTGAACTCAAGTCCTGGGTTATGAATATGTTTACTGAAGGTGATGTGGTAAAAAGGTTTTTTAGCATGCATGATGGATAACACACCAAACAAAGATTTTGGAATCAATATAATTCAATGGAACGCACAAAGCCTTAAGCCCAAATTGATTGCTTTTGAAGCCTTATTAACCCAGGAAAAAATACATATAGCGATATTATGTGAAACTTGGCTAGATGATAAAGATATTTTAAAAATTAATGGATATAATGTTTACAGAAGAGATAGAAATGACTCCTGGGGGGGTGTTGCAGTTATTGTTCACAAGTCGATTCGTTCCTATGCGTGTCCAATTAGTCTAACTAATTCAGGTATAGAAGCCCTACATGTTAAAATTCTCAATTGTAAGTACTTAGAGAACATCATATCTGTATACTGCACTCAACCAGTAAACACCTGCGTACGTGATTGGGATATGCTGTTCTCTATTAGTTCTAGAAAGACGTTGGTAGCAGGCGACTTCAATGGGCACCACACTAACTGGTCCTATAAGACTGATGCAAGGGGGACTCAATTGCTAGATTCATCACTGGATAATGGTTTTATAGCACTTAATAACGGGAATGAGACTCGAGTTAAATTAGTAACCAGCAGGGTACAAAGATCTTCCCCTGATATTACCTTTTCTTCATCTGACATAGCCATTATGTTAGACTGGAAAGTTCTAAATGAAAACTTGAAGAGTGATCATCTCATTATTAAAACCACCTTGATGTATAGAGATTATGTTGTTTATAATAGAAAAAGAAACTTTAAAAAAGCCAACTGGCAGACTTACAGTGATGAGCTTTTAGAATCATTTTCTAGTGTGGATTATGCCAATTGCCCGAATGTACAGGAACTGTATGACTACTTACAGCAACAGATCTATGCGTCGGCGGATAAAAATATACCATATACAAAAATTTGTACAAACCCTACAACTAAATTTAAACCTAAAAAATATTGGAACCCTTCATTATCTGAAGCAGTGGCACGGCGCAGACAGGCACTTAGGTCTTTCAGAAGAAATCCTAGTCCCGATAATCTTAGAACACTAGAGGAAAAAACGTTGCATGCACATAATTTAATAAGAAAAGCTAAGGCTGCTAATTGGCAGAAATTTTGTAGCAGCATCAACGAAACGAGTTCAGTATCTGATATGTGGAGAAAGATGCGCTGGTATAAAGGTTATCGTCAACCTAATCACTATCCTTCTGATTCTAAACAAAAAGAATTGCTATGCAGCTTAGCACCAGATTCGGTTTTGAATAAAAAACCCAGGTTCACATCTAAAAATGATTTGTTACAGCTACCTTTTACATTACAAGAACTTGAAAATTGCCTTAAGAAAAAAGACACTGCTCCGGGTAATGATGGAATCACGTACTCTATGTTATACCACTTGCCAGAATTATGTAAAAAATATCTCCTTTATCTTTATAATTCCATATATAGCTTGGGTATGGTACCACATCAATGGCGAACAATAACTATAGTTCCTATACCTAAAATTTGTAATGGTAGCACTAACAGCAACAACGGCGAGCCTAAAATTCGTCCTATATCGCTTATTTCGTGCTTATGTAAAACGTTTCATACCATGATAGGAAAGAGACTCGAGTGGTACATAGAAAAAAATAAAGTATTGCCTTCATATACTACTGGGTTCAGAAGGGGCCAGTCTTGCTTGGACTCGCTGTCAAGATTGGTAGCTACCATACAATTAGGATACTCGCTTGACCAACAAACAGCTGCTTGTTTCCTCGATGTTGAGAACGCATATAACAATGTTTTAATCGAAAAAGTTGTCTGTATTCTGGATGAACTTAACGTAGGCACCAGTATCTGTAAATATATCTGGGAGTTTTTGAGCTTAAGGTGCCTTCAAATAAAATCTGGAACTAGTGATACAGTGCACACAAGGTGGACGAATAAGGGCCTTGCACAAGGTGATCCTCTAGCCCCTATGCTTTTTAACATAACAACTCACAAACTATGTGGTGAGATAGCAAACGTAATATCTATATCACAATATGCTGATGACTTTGTTTTCTATCTAAGTAGTAAAAACTTGAACTACTGTGAATCTCAGTTACAGATTGCACTAGATTCTATGATAAGCAAACTTAATGATATTGGTTTAGAGCTTTCGGATAGTAAATGTAAATTAGTTTTGTTTAGTAGGGGGCGTAAATGGAATAGTATACAACTTAAAATCAACAGTAAATTAATAAACTCTGTAACTGACGTGAAATACTTAGGAATGTGGCTCGATCAATCTCTGCGATGGAATATACATATCAAAGATTTGGCGGAAAAAACAAACAGACATTTGAATTTATTTAAAGTACTTGCAGGATCCTCATGGGGAATTCACCCTAAATACCTACGAACCCTGTATATTTCACTGGTGAGAAGTAGATTAGACTATGGCTGTTTCCTGTATGATAGCAGCGCTAAAGTACATTTGTATAAGCTGGATAAAATACAGAATCGGGCACTGAGAATAATAGGCGGCTTCATCAGAAGTACTCCCATTCATGTAATGGAGAGTGAATTATGCTTAGCGCCCCTACATAATAGACGGTTGTATCTTTCTTATAAATTTTGTCTTAAAAGTCTTGCCTTCACGAATAACCAAACTATTCAACTTGTAACTGAATTACAAGAACGGGTAAACTTATCATATTGGCGAACTAAAAAAAAACCTTTGATAGTCTCGGCACTTAATGATTGCAAAGATCTTGATGTCCATTCGTCTGATCCTCTTGAAATGTTTTCCTTGCCTATGTGGGTAACTTACGTAAAACTCAATGGAATAATAGAATGCAATTTAGAATGTGTTACTGGATCTAAAAGAACTTGTGAGACCTCATCTTTAAAAGTAGATATTATTAAAGAATTAAATGTTAAATATTTGGGTTATGCTAAATATTTCACGGATGGGTCAAAGAACGCAAATGGCTGTGGAGCCGCATACTGTAACCTTAAAGATGACAGTTCAGAAATGTATAGCACTAAGTCAGATGTATCTATCATGACGATGGAACTCATTGCAATTACAAAAGCTCTCGACTGCATTGCTAGCTCGAGCTACCGGTATGTCGTAATTCTGACAGACAGTAAAAGCGCTCTGCAACATTTGTCTCGATGCTCTTTTGGTGTCATAGGTGTCTCCGTAGCCTACGGTATCCTTAACAAGATTAGGAACCTTGTTGAGAAGGAAATAGGGTTGAAATTGCAATGGATTCCATCACACATAGGTATTAGAGGTAATGAGGAGGCTGACAGATTAGCCAAATTAGCAGTGACTGAAGGGATGGAAATTTCTATAAAACCAAATTATACCGAAGTACTATATAAATTAAGAAAAAAGTGCTCGTCTAAATATAAAGAATATTTTGACGAGAGAAGTAAGGAAAAGGGCATTTGGTACAAAATAATCCAGTGTCAGCCTCCTCCAATACCATGGTTTGGTATGACCAAGATGGGAAGACGAATGGTTGTCCTAGCGCATAGGTTAAGATCTGGACACTTTCCATCAAAAAGTTTTAGCTTCCGAATGAAAATAGATGAATCACCAGATTGTGAAATTTGTGGAGCCGTAGAAGATACGTACCACTTGTTGATGGAATGTGCCCGAAACCAAAGGCAAAGGGCCTCATTGATGCAGCGCTGGGATTTGAACCCCTATGATATGGGTGTGTTCACTCATATCCTAGCGGTTCCTGCATCTGAGGCTGCTATTCAGGTGTATGAGATGTTTGGATTTGGATCAGCTCCATCTTAGGTCTATCCTGGAGTGGGGCTGTCTTGAATTTGAGTCGTAAACCGGCCGCACGGCGGAGCCGCTTTTGGGCGGTGGCACTGGCGGATATGTCCAAGCCGTCGTTGTGTTTTTTGAGTGTTTAGTTTAGTAAGTGAAATTTTGTTTAGGTTACGATGGGACTGACATGCCAGTGTTGGCCAAAGTCCCAAATTAAGTATATAGAATTAAAAAAAAAAAAAAAAAAAAAGTAGTTCGTAGTGAGGATATTAAGAAAACTGAAATAGGTTTAAAAAAACAATATTTGTTCTATCAAATTCAGTTTCATAGCGAAATAAACTTACGAAGCAAAAATTTAAAATTACCAACTGAGAATATGATTACCGGAAAAGGGGAATATCCATATTAATCTTTCTTACCCCAAGTATCAAAATCACACTACCTCACCCCGACCTCTGGTAAAATGAGAAAGAAACCGTTTTAGAAACATTTTGTTTTGGTTTCATTTGTACGAAAAATCGCTTCATTTAGCCAACACTAACCTAAATGTAAATACGTTTACATTGATTTACATTTTAATTACTCTGTTGTGTCGTTTTGCGGGGCAGCATAGCAAAGACGTCGACAACGCAATGCCGGTGCCATCTCAATTGTGCCGTATTGGGCTTAACCGGATTAATTGATGTTTATTCATTTGGAACACGACCTTTATTCTAAACATATGTATGTAACTTTTAAGAAATAACTGGTAATTCAGCCGTTTCTAAGCCTTAGAGTGCGGCGGTTTAAAAACCCGACAGCGTTCAACAATCTTAAGTAAATGTTACTCATAATTTGTTTAATTTTATGTGTTCCGCCTTTGAACTTTTGTATTGAAATCTGTATTGAAATTTTGGTTCTGTTCACTTATATTTTGTGTTAAAAACTGGTCTATGTTTACCGAAAATTAAACGAGTTTAATAATTATGTCTCGTTGTGCAAGATCAAGTACGACCACTAAAACCTGTAGAACTTGTTAAAAAAATGTTAGTTGATTACATTTTTATAATAAATGATTCACGATATGATATGACATCACTTTTCAACCATATCGTCTTCAGACATATGACTAAATGCAGCGTTATTTAAATTGAAAATCTGCAACACTTATAATAAGTAGTGTGAGATGTTAAAAACGGAAACGTGATCACTTGATCAGATAGGAAGATATTGTATTTATTTTGTCGGTTGCATCGAACCGCGCGATCAGATGGGAAATTTACGCCGTGATCAGAAAGAACAAGAAACTACCCGAACTACACGAAAGAACTCTCTACCCGAAGGTTGGCTGGCATCCATGTGTTATACAGTATGTGTTAAAATGGTACTCAATGGTACTCTATTTCTACCATCTATTACAACGACATTCTCATCTTTAGCCCATACTTACGTATTTAATTTATCAAGGCTTACAAGGAAAATCAGATACAAAACATTCAAAGAAAAATGTAATACATTACCGGAAATATATCGTATTATGATGCCCCGCGAAACTTCTCGGAAAGTTGGTAACGATAAGTATTTTGATTTTATTGGAGCCTTTCATAACCACATACCTACATATATTTATTATAATATTTTTCTCAGCGCACGATCTATTTCCAATAAACCGCGGTACTTTAAGTATTCCTTAACCCTTTGAAGACCAACGTCGTCTACAAGGACGAAAGAAATTCGTTATTATTTGTTATTACATATAGTTTTATAAACTGCAACGATAGGTTCCACTGTATGGTTTGGACTCAGTTTTCACTATTTATTTATTCTTTACTAGCTGTGCCCGGCCATGCGTTGCTGTTGCTGCCCAACAGATGGCGCTTACCCCGTTTTTACCTGTTTTTGGGTAAAGAGCAATTTTTTACCCTGTGATACCTATATAAAAACCCACGCGTATTTGAATGCAACGTTGTGTCAAATTTTCAAAGCAATCGATGAAGAACTTTCGGAGATTTAAGATTTTGAACAAACGAACATTTACATTTTTATTTATATAGGTTGCACAGAGTGACAAAAGGCGGTCTTAATGCTTTGAAGTATTATCTCCCAGTCAACCTTTGGGCTATGCAGAGAATTTGCGGAAGGTGCAATAACAGTTAAAACAAAAATTAATAATAATACTATTACATAACGTTATAACTATCGCGTAGGTCTTTTCTTCAAGACATCAGTGTATGTAAAGCGCGGGCCACGAGCGGGAAGAGTTCTTCCTGCTCGTGGCGCGCGCTTTTAGTAAGGAGCGGAACAGCGGGCAAAACGTTGACCACAATAGACAAAATTTAATTCAGTATAAAAGATTACTATAAGATATAAAGGTTGCTATTCATATCTGATTATATATTATAATAGTAATTATATCGTTGATATCAACATACATTTGGAATACATTATTATTAAAAATTTAAATAATTTAGTATTAAACACTTCTCTGACAGTAACTGTTTGTCGTATTAACCAACAATATCTTTTAATCATACATTTTGTTAATAAATCAATTAAGCAAGTGTACATAACGTTACCTAACGGTTATGCACCTAATTATTACAATAATTAGGTACATAATGTATGACGGCAAAAATATTAGGCATTGTTTCCGAATATACTATTGTATCAAATAAGCTTTAACATTATGAAGGATAAAAAAGGGAATTGAGGTGTAAAGATTTCAGTATTATAAGCCAAAAAATAAAATAACGAGGTCGGAAACAATATAATCGTATTGTTATAGGGCCAATGTTGACAAACACCTTTCTACGGCTACTACAAGAATAAACGCTTGAAAGGAAAAATTCTACCTACATCACCTATCGAGCTACGAAAAGCTTTTTTTTTCAAAGGCATCTAACAAAAGTGAAAAGATGTTTACATCCTATACTAATACAAACACAATTACTTTTATAAGGAAGTAGTTATGTACTCGTATGTATTTTATTATTATAAGGTGTTTCTTTTATATCGGTGTTACTGTAAATGTCCGAAGTGCGGTGAAGTCGGTGAACCACAGATGAATTGCAGCGAAACATTAGTTATACATAAAAAAGAACACAAGGTACACTGTAAGTCGTTCAAAAATGTTGCCACAGAATGTACGCCTGCGACTAATTTCATTATAGTTACCCTTTTTATAGTAAGTCTTTTAAAATGTCTCGTGTCATCGAAATGGATGTCAAATATAATAATTACTTGTTTTTCTATCTAAATTTTCTTAATATACACAAATTCACAAACAAACACAAAATTCTGCACAGACACTTTTATAAAGTGTCCTATTATCCATAAAACTGCAGCGACCTTGATAGGATTAAAAACTGCAATCTTCGAAAATACGATCTGCCCTTATCCTTCAGCATTTTGACTTAACAATTAGCCTTATTACTGGGATTTCACAGTCAAGAATTATACAAATGAATTGTAAAATTTTCGACCATATTTTTATTAGATACTAGCAGTGCAGGCGACTTCGTATGCGAAGACGTTAGAGTATGTATGGTTAGTTTAATTCCCACGGGAACGTTATAATTGATCTAGATAAAGAGTGCCTATCCTAAATATTACCCAGGCACATAATCTATAGCTATGTCAGTCTCATTAAAATCCGTGCAGTGGTTCTTGCATGGTTTATTATTCAAGCAGACAGATTCTAAAAAATGTTGTTTTTGGTTCTGTATCATTCATTCATAGTGTACGTACACTACATTGATTTTTTCAAAAAATATTATAAGATACAGACACTGATTATATCTCCGAAAATAACAATTTTAAATAATATTTCGGTTTTTGACCAGTGGTAATGGTGATTGACAATTTTTACCGGTGGATGATATCGACAGTCATCATTAGTCAACAATTTCAAATATTCACGGTATCACACTCGCTACATATATAATTTTACAACATCACAAACACGTCAATCGTCAATAAGAGGCAAATGATGAAGCTAGAGCACATAAATATTGCAAGCACATAAATTTACACATAAGGTTTTACACATTCTGATTGGCACATAAGCCAATCAGAAAAGAGATTTCCGAGCAGAAGTTAAATGTAAATATCGCTGTAGGTCTTTTTTCTTTTATCTTGGTGGGATTGAAGGTTTAGAGGATTTTTGCTGATTTTAGAACGGACCATTTAACCGACCGAGTTAAAGAATGAAACTTCGAATTTGTTGGACTCTGCGAAAATCACTAACATCGACTAAGCAATTGTTGAGATATAAACTTATAATATTATAAGTGATTCTCTATAAAAGACATCCAATATCGTAGCCCCTGACACCATGTTTAAAAACTTTGAAACAATTGTTTCATTATCTGTATTATAGAATACCACTAAGTATTTATTCCCATACAAACTTTGCCACCTCCCTTACCCCTTTACAGGTTGAATGACGAAAAATACTTTCTTAGTACACATTACATCATAAAAGGAAGCCATTATCCAATTTTTTTGTTTCTAGCTTCAATAGTTTCGGCTCGGCGTTGATGAATCAGTCAGTCAATCAGTCAGGACATTTTTCTTTATATGTGAAAATTTATTATTCTGAGAGGTTTAAGTGAATTTTTATGAAAATCAATCCAGTAATTATAAAAATAATATAATAACGGAGTTAGGTTATGTTCTACGGACTGCCGATAAATAGACTATTCTAACACCGACAAACGTCTATTTAAAGCATTTCCCATTTTATCCTATTCCCTTAAACACTTCGGTAGTGAGTGAGAAATGCCAGAGACCATTCCCATCCCATTCTATTCTATCCCTCCCCATTTTCCCAACCCTTTCTCTAAATCCATTTCTAAATCTTCAAAGGTAGGCAGTGCATCCAGGGGCGTGCCGTTTGTCATTTTGGACATATATTGGCCTGCATCTCGGGTGTCCACAGTGTACAGAATCCACTTACCACCACGTGGACTGTATGCTCATCTGCCGCCTTCTTTCCACAAAAAAAACTTCTGCGACAATTTTCTTGTAGTATCAATAATTTTATAGGATGCTTACTATTCTGGGATATTCAAGTGCATATTTCATTAAGGATCCAGTAGTTTTAAAAATATGGGAGATTATTGGAAAATAGATGACATATGAGTGTCCTTTTACTAAATTTAAAACCCTATCAAATATGTATTAAACTATATTTTCCAATATAATACTCGTATTATGTAATATTTTTCATCTAGTCTGCGATCTTGGAAGCCATCATCCAAGCTAATTTGATTAAAAATAAAATATTAAAGATGTGTAAATCAAAGTAAAATATAAGTTTAAAATATATATTTTTTTAATAGGAAAAAGACGTCAGACCAGCTTACAGTCCACCTGATGGTAAGTGGATACTGTCGTCCATAGATATCCGCGATACATGCCAACATCAGTCCAGAATGACAATCGTTGGCACACCCCCGAATGCGCTGCCTACCTTTGCAGATTAAGAAATGGATTGGGTAAATGGGGAGGGATAGAATGGGATGGAAATGGGCTCTGGCATATCTCACTCACTACCGAAACACGTACGTACTTTGGGGAAATACGATAAAGTAGGAAATGCAGTACATTTCAAGGTAGTCTTCTGTGAGAGAGAGGTAACGTGACCATTATTTTAGATCAAAAAGAAATCATTACGTTGCACGCATACAAAGCCTGGACAGGTTTAATATCATTGGTATAATATCAAGTTTAATATTACTTGTATAATGATTCAGGTTCTAGTTTTAAAACTAAATAAATGTGTAATACGAAGCAGCCCTCTTGTTTTATGACATCCATGGATATTATAATACACGTACAACAAGTAAACTCTATCTTGGTTTCTAAGATTTTCAAACATTATTAACAATAATATCTAAGTTTAACACAGTAATTTAAACCTAATTTTTAAAATCAGTTGAAGAAATTAAATTATTTTTTATTGTATTCTATTTGCCGTGTATAGCATGTTCGCATTAAGCTTAAACAAGAAAAGCTATTACGTAGTTACATACCATTACAATATAAGCACCAATTTACTGAAAGCTGTATATGTATATGGATAAAGTTTCACCTCCTGGGATCGAACCCAATTAACCAGCTCACCTGCTGAATAAGTTGCAAATGGGACCTCGTACAGTCTACAAAATCAGGGATTAAGGCTCTTGAACCGTTTAAATTTTCAAACCGATTTTTGTGTAACATATTACGGTATATACGAACGTTTATTTTTCGTTGTTCTCGTATACACTGTTAAATAAGAAATATCTGTATTGTTAGGTACTTGGGGGGTTGGAGTTACGGGCCGTAATCCACCACGCAGGCCTATTACGGATTGGTGGATCACATACTCCAGATTTTTTTATTATTATTTCTGAAAACATGCGGGTTTCCTCACGATATTTTCTTCTTGGATATTCTCACCGGCGAGCTAGAGACAATTTTTAATAATCCGTACTTAAGTAGAAACTCTGTGGTACGGGCCGAGGATTTGAACTCACAATCACACGAATGTGAGTCGAATATAGATAGGCTATCACCGCTCTACCTAGCCTATCACCGCTCTCCCTAGGCTATCACCGCTCTCCCTAGGCTATCACCGCTCTCCCTAGGCTATCACCGCTCTTCCTAGGCTATCACCGCTCTCCCTAGCCTATCACCGCTCTCCCTAGGCTATCACCACTCTCCCTAGGCTATCACCGCTCTCCCTAGGCTATCACCGCTCTCCCTAGGCTATCACCGCTCTCCCTAGGCTATCACCGCTCTACCTGCAGTCTCTTAACATTGAATTTATATAATAAAACTAATAACTTTTGTTCTACAACTTTTTTCTGCACTTTATAACTTCCCAAAAAAGTATTTATTTAATGAAGCCCGTAATATAATGTATTTTTTTCTCATAAAGCTACTTTATTATTCTGTACGTGTATCTATCTATGTACGCCACCGCCCTGCAGCACATTCCAATCGTAAACAGCTGCTAATAGAATCGCTAACCTAAAGCGCGCGCCACGAGCAGAAAGAATTTCGGTCATTGCCATTCGGTCAGCTAAGACTGGACAGAAAGAATGTTTTATGAAATCGTCGCACACCGACCACTTTACTAGACCCCTCATATTATTGAACCTTAATTCCCCTAGTGTTGCAGATATGGGCGGGATGTCCATCTGTCCTCTTTTCTATAAAAAGGTAAAAGATATTATTAAATTACTTTTGAAAGTTAATTTTTAAAGTTAGTAAGCGTTAGTGTGTAAGTATATTCAATCGTGTTTGACATTCGTTGAAACATCTTCGCGTAATTAAAAAAGATCTCAGTGTAGGTATAGATATGTTATGTATATAATTTTAAATAAATCTAAAGGATCTGTTTGGTTACTTTGTTTGTTATGGTGACTGTACTTTACGGCCTTTCCAGCACTCCTAGTGATTCGTTATCCGCCATAACCTTTTGTGCTGTTCAATGGTGAGGACCATTGACGCCTGGCTATTAATGTTGAACATAAACGATTTCTACAGCATTATACACAATAACATATCAGCCTATAATATCCCACTGCAGGACACGCCCCCCTATGCAATCGCTATGCAATAAGAACACAATTATTATTTTAGACAATAATATTTTTATTAACAAATAGAATAAAATAGCAAAAGGAGCCGTGGGCAAGAGAAGCTATCGCAAGGCCGACTACCAGTAGATGAGAGGCAAGGCAGGAGATGTGTTCTCTAATTGAGGGAGACCCTTAAAAGCGGTGACAGCCTAGGGGGTATCTCGAATCGTGAGTTCAAATCCTCGACCCATACCACTGAGATTCTACATTTTTTATTTTTTTTTAATAATTGTCACTAGCTCGGCGGTGAGGGAATAAATCGTGAGGAAACCCGCATGTCCCAGAAATAAAATTAAAAATTCCGGAGTATGTGATCCACCAATCTGCACTGGGCCCGCGTAGTGGGTTACGGTTCGAAACCCCCTCGTGATTTACTAGGGGAGGCCTGTGATCTGCAGTGGGACGTTATAGGCTGATACTTAAGCTAGTTAGACTTTGTAAAAGTTACCGGTAGTGAGTGAACAAAAGCAGATCGTATTTGGTGGAAAGGGGAGGCTCATATTCAACACTGGAAGAACATAGACTAATGGTATAATTTAATTTGTTCAATTTGCATACGAGTATAAGTAGGTACCTACTCGTAAATTGTAGTCGAAATTACAAATGGATATAATTAAAACAGCAATTAAATTAATACATTTCAGTTAACTTTTGTGTGCCACTTATTTGCGCTACTCAAAATTACGAAAACGAGACGACAAAAGTTCCGTGCATTTAATTTTTAATAACACAAAATGATCAAAAGTATTTTTCATTCAAACACAAATGCTAAGCAGGACATCTTACAACAGAGATTTTAATATGTAAGATCTCGTATAAGAAGACATTTTTTCCTGTTTTCAAGTGGTAGGTCAATAAATTACTTAAATGGTTACTAGTATTCATATTTTTAAATATTTTAAAACACCAAGAACCCACTCGTGTTGCTAAGTCGATGTTTTTTTTTTTCTTAATCTAGGGTTGTGTCCTATTGTTGGGCATAGGCATTCCCTCTTTTATGCCAGACCGTCCTGTTAAATATTACTCTTCGCAAGTTTTGTGATATGCATCTAAGTTGTCCCGCCATCCCCTCTTCGGTCTGCCTCTACGCGATGTCCATCCTGTGGCATCCATTCGGTAACGAGTTTTGCTCACCTTTCGGTGAATTGCATTCAAATCATTGAGGTTATGTAGGTATGCCCAGTCATCATCTTGCAACAGAATCCGGACCGCTGTACGATAGTAAACAACCCATCGAAATCTCATCTCCTTTCACAAAAAGGTAGTTAATAATTATTATAGTAGCACATAATAATAGTAGTTAGTTAAATAATTTGGATAAAAAAACGACAAAAAATATGTGTTATGTTATTAAATGTCAAAATGTTATTACTTTATTACTCGTTTAAAGTATAAGAATCTAGCAAAACCCGGCAGACGTTGTCCTGTCATAAAAGTTGATGTACTGCAGCGCCATATAGTGGCGAGTTACAACAAAGTCGACAGCATTAAAACCTTCTCCATGAAAAGATACATATATGTGCCAACTTTCATGGTGATCGGTCAAACGGTGTCGAAGTCTATTAACATCAGATATACCAACATCCTCTTTTATATATATAGATATAATTGTATGAAGTATTAGGATTTCGACGGTTTGAAAATGTCAATGATAGTATGCATAATAAATAATGGAGAAGTTCATCAGGTTCAGAACTAACGGATTTTTCGTATTTAAATAAAAATACACGTTAAAATATTACGTGTGGTGAAAAAAATTACCTCCTGGTTCCTACAAGTGTCGGCTTAGACCTGCAAACGCACCTCGTCGTTGCTATATTTCATCGTCATGCAAACTCATCTCGTTGAAGAAATATTTATCCTGCTGAGTCATTCATTACACTGAACAATGAATTCACCTGCATATTTATACCGAAGTCATTTTTATCAGTGCAACATTGGTGCTGTATGTACATGAGAAGGACCATCTATTTGCTATAATTATTCCATACAAATAAGACTTAAAAATATATGTGTAAAAAATTCTTTAGAAATATTTATCAGCTTTAAGGAAAGTTTTTTTTTTTCGGAATTTGAACAACAATGTGCGTAACGTAGACCAGGTACTGTCGTAGCAGAATGCTAATGCTATAAATGAAATAAAAGTAGTCAACGAGGAACAATTTTTACGAAGTTGACGACATTGAAAAGAATGGAGCCGTTGACTTAAAATGAGTTTTTTAACAGTTAAAATAAATTAGACTCGAGAATATACGGTATTATAACGAGGTAAAACACCGCAAGGTATTTTAGAATATTAATTTTTATATAGTAAAGGTGACACGTGTATGTGTAGGCCCAATAAATTATTAATTAATTTATTTATTATTATTTTATTCAATTATTATTATTTAATTATTTTGTACTGTCTGATAGGTAATATAATACTTTTCTAATGATTCTAAATTACGATTCTAAACTAAAACTAAAGTGTTTAAGAATACGATTTTACTCTTAAAAACTTTTATTATTATCCTGTTAGTGTTTGAGCGTAAGATGAAGAATACACGTTGAATAATTTCAGAATAAATGATATCAAATGATTTAAAAAAAAACTTACTTTCTATTGTACTCCAATAACTCAATGTTTCACTTAAGAAAATGTATAAATAGCTTAATAAGTATATAAACTTAAATAGAATGCTAATATAATTTACAAACAACATTATGTATATATTACCTACTATTGAACTTCTAGGCCATAAAATTCAATCAATTATGTACCGTTTAACTGTTTACATTTTAAAAATATATATTAAAATTTTGAATGTTAATTCAAATGCTAATAATAACTACGATATATTTAAATATTAACAGTTTATTAAATTGTTTAATTTTAATTTGTAGTCACTAGAATGTCATTACATTTAAAGCAATACTTTTTCAGTAAATAAATATGGCATAACAAAGTGTCCTTTGTTTGTTTGAAATAAGATCGGACACATAAATAATACTGTAGGATGCTATTGGTGGAATTGCGAAAGATTTTTCGACAAGATGACAGGAGGTTTATAATTTGGTTAATTACTCAGCGTCCGTGCTTTTTACTACCAACTTATATTACTTCTGTTTGTTCAACTAAAAGATCTTATGTATTGTATGAACACGTTACTAAAATATGGTTGGGTTCCGTAAATAAGTATTTCAAAATTGTTTTAAGTGAATGTGATTCTCAACCTTTTGGTTCTACTTTACATACCTAAATACAATAAAATAATTTTTGTAATAAAAGAAAAAGCAATTAATTTTAAGAAAAACATATTTTCTAAATACATTTACTAAGATAAAGAAATTAGTTACAAAAATCAGTACTTAATAATAATAAGTATTTATTTATTTTTACATTTGAAATTTGAGACTTAGAAATTTAATTAAATGTTAAAAGGAGAGATCAAAACATATTGTTTAATACATTTACCTTAAAAACTTTTAAACCGTCAACGTCACATTGTCATTGTCATTGTTAAAGCCTCAAAACTGTTTAGTTTTGCGCATTAAGTATCAGAAATAATCGAGTAATATCAAATCGCAGAAATTATCAGTCTTCATAAGTAATATTACTGTCTGTCTTTACAAACACATACACTAAAAATGCTCAAATATATTTATAATTCTGAAATTGCGTGAACCATCACATCTTCTAATGTGTATGTATACTCCATTTTTTTAAATGTACGGAGTCATGATTATCCCAAAAGAAATATTTATTGTTCAATATAAAAAAGTAAGTAAGTAATAGCTTTTACTTAAACAGCTTGACCAATTTACTTTCACACCGTAACTAAAAGGTAGGTAGGCGTCTTTTCAATATTTAAAAAAAAATGTTCTATTAAGTATATGCATATAATTGGTTTCTGCCTGAAAATAAATATATTGTTTATTATTATTATTAATATAAGAAGATAGCTTGCACAGCATGCAGCAGCTAAGCGAGGATAAAGACAAAATATGGTAAATATGAATTACACTTTTGAAATCGGTTAGATAGTTTTCGGAATTTCTTCGAACAAACAAACAAACTCCAGTTTCTTTATTATTATACGTAGGTATTAGTATAGACATTAAAATATTAAATCATCATAAATGTCCATTAATGTCCATCAAACATTAACGTCCTTACAGATTAAGAACCGCTGACAATTACTAAAGAAATTATTCGCGGGAAAATTCCGAAAAAAAATTAAAAGCATAACAAGGGCGTCCTGACCTACTCAGTCATTCACTAAAAACGACAATCTAACGTTAAAACAATTATTTAATCTAATAATATACCATAGGGGGGGGGGGGGGGGTGGACCGTAACCCGCCGCGCTGGTCCAGTGCGTGGTGGCGGGTCGCCAGAGCCTCGTTCGTTGGTCGGCAGGGTGCACCACGAGCCGGTGAGGTTGGCTTGGGTCCCAGAGATGTAGGTTGGGACCCCTTACACGTATGCTTAACAAGTATTATACAAACAACTGAAATATATAAATAAATAATTGCCAGCTTTTTATTTAAATAACCTCTGACAAATTAACCCACCTTCATTTATCCATTTTTAATCATCAACAGCACTGCTGTAAGAAACATTTTGTACAAATAAATATGCATTCACATGTGTGAATTTTTTAAACTCATTGTCATTGCAGCAATTATTTGGAAGACGGAACTAGTAACATTTAGTAGTATATCTTATATTCATTAATAGTATCTAGTCTCATACCTATACATAATCTCCCTCGACCTGAGTTTTGGCTGAAAATATAACATCATTTATACCCACTCCATCATAACTGCATCCAACTAATGAAATTGGCAAATTATTACGCTCTATATACAGTCTTATCTTATCCACTCTCTCATAGTGCCCTATCACATATTGGGGAATGCATTTATCCAATATATTAACGTGATACATTGCAGGTTTCTCTTTTATCTTCAGAATTGAACTAATTTCTTTCAAAGCAATGTCATATAGTTCAGTTTTAGTGATATTGTCCCCAAATTTTTCCTTAAACCATTTACCACCAAGCATTACAGTGAGGACTGTACCATTTTGGTCTGGAATGCAGCAGGAATCAAAGACAACTCCTAATATGGGAGAATTCTCTATTGGAGGCACTAGAAAACCAAATGCAGGACTTAAAAGAGTCTTATTGTTTGCAAAAAACAAGTTCACAATTGCTACTGTCACAAAAGGTATCTCATTTAAACTTGTTGCTAATTCAGGATGTTGTTTCTGTACTAATTTAGCCAAGGAGTGTGCAGGTATAGATGCAAATATATGATTTGCCATAATTTTTTCCGAATCCTTATTCTTTAATATTACTAAACTTGGATCAACAAACTCAATCTCCTCAACTCTGCTGTTCAAACGTACATCCACATCATTATCTTTGAGATGGTTGTATAATGTGGCAGGGAATATTTCGAGGCCACCTTTAATTGTGTAAATATTCCATTTTTCCTCCTTAGATTTCTTAGCAAGTTCACTTAACTCTATATCCTCTTCTGTTTTGGATGGTTGGTGCTGAAATAATGTCTTCATCAGTCCCTTGACGACTCCACCATGACTCTGTTCATATTCAAACAATGTTTTCATTAGAAACTTCACAGATATTTCCTTGGCGTCTCCAGCACATATACCACATATACTCATATGCACATATACTCCAGCACATATGCACATGATATTGTGGTCATGGCAGAATCGCTGGAGGATCTTAGCACAATGCTCGGAGACCTCAATCGAGTTTCCCAACAGGTGGGCCTTAAAATGAACATGGACAAGACGAAAATCATGTCGAATGTCCATGTCGTGCCCACCCCAGTTTCAGTTGGGAGCTCGATTCTCGAAGTTGTTGACGAGTACGTCTACCTAGGCCAAACGGTCCAACTAGGTAGGTCCAACTTCGAGAAAGAGGTCAATCGACGAATCCAACTCGGCTGGGCAGCGTTCGGGAAGCTACGCAGCGTCTTCTCGTCCAAAATACCTCAGTGCTTGAAGACGAAGGTCTTCGACCAGTGTGTGTTGCCAGTGATGACCTACGGCACCGAGACGTGATCTCTGACTATGGGCCTCATAAATAAGCTCACTGTCGCACAGCGAGCTATGGAGAGGGCTATGCTCGGGGTTTCCCTACGTGATCGAATCAGGAATGAGGAGATCCGTAGACGAACTAAAGTCACCGACATAGCCTCTCGGGTTAGCAAGCTGAAGTGGCAGTGGGCAGGGCACATAGCTCGAAGAACCGATGGCCGATGGGGCAGAAGGGTTCTCGAATGGAGACCACGTACCGGCGGACGAAGCCGAGGACGTCCATCTGCTAGATGGACAGACGACCTCATAAAGGTTGCGGGCACCCGCTGGATGCAGGTCGCTGCCGATAGGTCTAAATGGCGGACAATGGGGGAGGCCTATGTCCAGCAGTGGACGTCCAAGGGCTGAGAAGAAGAAGAAGAATAATATACCAGGTTTTTAAGAAACAGATGTCGGGCTAATTCCGAATTTCTAAAAATGGCGCGAATAAGCACTCGTCTCAAAAAATGGGACACTACATTCATGGTATCATGTGTTGCGACCTGCGTCGACTGAAGCGGGGTAACGGAATAACATGGAATAGATAAATGTCGCCAGTGTAAAAATCTCGCTGTAGTTAGTAGAAATTTCAAATGCATATTTCCAAATCCTCAAATTCGAAATTCTCCCAATGCAATGAACCTTACTGACTTTCAAACTCTTTCACATAACCATAAAGAACGGAAAATTAGTAAATAGACACATATCTAAGATTTTTAGAGATTAAAGATCTAGTTGTGGAATCAAATCTAGAATCGATTGATCTATAGTAAACATGCAGTAGAAGCACATAAAGAATTTGTTATTTATCAAGGACATAACGAGATTTCCTCGTCGGAGTCATAACCTTTAAAAAATACCTCAAATGTCACACATAAAAGCATAAAAACAAACCGACAGATAACATCTGAGAATTAGGAATAATTAATGAATATTATGAGTATTGTAAAATAAGTCTAATGACTCTAATGAGCCTTCAAATAGGGGTTTAGCAAACTCTAAGCACGAACATGTTTACAGAAACAAACAGTAGATTTTGTATTCCTCTGAAAAAGGTCATAAGTAAGTTGTAACTAACATACGGATTTAAATGTTACCTAACTACAAGTCTCAGTGACGCTATTTGTTAGTCTTTTGGACCAACTAACCCATCCTATCCTATCCGTCCCCATTTTCCCACCCCTTTCTTCCAAACCATTCCTTAATCTGCAAAGGTAGGTAGTGCATCCGGTCCGCGTGCCAGCGTTTGTCATTCTGGACGGATGTTGGCATGTGTGTCATGGATGTCAATGGACGACAGTGTCCACTTACCATCGGGTGGACTTAAATAATAAAAAAAATTAAACAACTTAAATAATAGTAGTATTTATTACGTAATTAGTTATCTTTATTAATATTTAATACCTATACCATATCACCCTATAACGTCCTAATGCAGAGCAAAGGCCTTCCCTTGCAATTTTATTTCACACGCAAGTACAGTGCAGATTAACGAATATTACATGTACCTACACCTACCCAAACTTAAACTCGATAATCTCCTAATAAAAAAAACTCGACTCGAACTCGATAAAAAGACTCGATAATAATCTCTTTTTAGTCCCAATTTTAATATCTAAGGATATTAAATATTAAGTATTAAAGGTATTTAATACAAGTCATGTACACCACGAAATGAATTAAATATTTAAAGAATCTCAGCGTTTCGATGTAAATGTAAGTGTACACACACACACACACACGGAACTGAAATTCTGTGTTACCTTTAATTATATTATCAAACATTCGACACGACTCTAGATTTTTTTTAATATTTCATGTTTTAAGAAACTATTAAATTGTTTCAAGGTTAATCAAAACCACCGGCTTATATGTTAATAGGTTTTTGCGTTGTTGGTAATTAAATCAAATAAGTATTGTAAATGAAGACAGCTAAGAATAAGTACCTACATAATATAATTTTATAAATAATGTCTTGTTCTCAAAGGGTTATTAGATAACTGTAAAAATATAGTCGATCTATTAACAACAGTTTATTTTTCACGACCGTAAAGTTCAGTTAATAAAATTTATAAAATGTACACCTATTTATCTATACCGTATATACGTACCACTAGCTATTAAATCTTCATTGAAAAATTAATCGCTATTAATCGCGCCTTCGCTCGGAGCTGAAAAAGATTTTTAACACCTGTAAAAACACCGACATGATGTATTCAACGGATGCGCTCGCTTTCATATTAGATCTTTATCTTTTCTTATATTTATTAATAACCTCCTGCGGTAATTATATACTGTTCCTCCTCGTCACTGTTTTCAGAAAAATCAAATTCCATGTAATTCACGCATACTTTCATAGTACTATCACATATCTTCCAAATGCTGTTCATGCTCGTTACTGATTTCAGAAAAACGTCCAATTGATAGCGTAACGGAAAACTACAAGGGGTGGTTTTCTAAAACCTTTGGTCACGTGACATAAATCGATTTGTATACATCATCGTATGTGACGGCTCACGTTAAAGAAGTGCGAGTACATTGCAATTCGATACCTGCGGTTATTATAACCAGAAATGGGCGTTGTAAAGAAAAGTTCTGTACAGCAATTGCGTTGTATATCTATTAGAACACGCGGAGAAAAGCAATATCCGGATGCTAATATCTCCGGATGCAAATGGGTTCTAAACTGCTTGTGATATTGGAGTGGTCGAATATTCGAACTACGCGTCCATAGTTAGTCCATAGTCCATTGTTCAAATGGGTTCACAGATATTCTAGTGTACCGATCCAGAAGTCAGAGCAGCATTCCATGTCTTTCACCAGCCTCTTTCTATAAAATATTGGTCTATGTCGCTCGTAAGAACGCGAGTACATATGACTTCTTCCCGTAGATTTGCTAGTATTTTTCCGGTAAATATGTTTCTCTAGCATCCCCAAGAAACAGCAGAAAACAATGTATTCTGGCTAGTGTCCACAATATGCTTACGATATTTTCCAATAATTTATTGTACTCGTTATCCATTTAGTACGTTTAAGTACATTTCCATTTTTTTTATGGCCGAAGGCGGCAGACTGTCATACAGTCCACCTGACAGTAATTGGATACTGTCACCCATAGACATCTGCGATATATGCCAACATTAGTCCAAAATGACAAACGTTGATACAAACCCGGGATGCGCTGCCTACCTTTGGACATATAGCAATGGATTTGGAGAAAGGGTTGGGAAAATTGGGAGGGATAGGATGGGAATGTGCTCTAGCACATCTTACTCACTGCTGAAACACGTATGTACATTAGTGAAATAAGATAAAGTGGGAAATGCAGTACATTTCAAGGTAGTCTTCTGTGAGAGAGGGATAACGTGCCTAGTCAAGGCAAGGCAGCAGCTGTTGGGTTGCAGCGTGCACCCTTCCCTTCCCAAAACTTTGCACCCAAACTGGTTCTTTCCTTGTTCATTGTGGTTCACAGGACCCTAGTTATCCGTAGTCGTAGCCGTAGTTGATAAAGAAGCCGAGACCACTAAGCCCAATTTCCTATAAGGACATGAAGAGGCTCTTCAAGAATGCTGTGAATAAAATTCTGCAAGGTCGGCAGCGCACCCGTATTCCCCGGATATTGTAGACATCCATAAGCGTCGGTAACCACTTACCATCTTGGTCGCCCGCCCATCTGCCATGTCTTCTATGAAAAAGATAAGATGTAGATGAAATCTATAAAAAAGATAGTAGATAAAAATATTTAATAGGCCTGTGTTAATGTGCAACGAATCGCTTAACGACAAATTACTGGGCTTTATGTGTTCTTCCTAACTCACAGGAGCCAGCCTTCGCATATCCATTTAGCACATGTGCTGTTTTCGAATCTCTGTAGACTAAAATGCACCTAGTAGAGCCGCCATCTGTTGGTGAAAACTCTCATGAGATTAAATATGTAAAATGACTTCATTTGAATGAATGAATACTAAACTGTCATCGGACATTATAGAAGCATCTTCGCAGCATCATTCAGTCATACAACAACAAGGACTAAAACATTAAAATTTAGGAGTACTTAATGTGACATTGTTTTCGAACCGTTTTGTATACATATTACTTTGTTACTTTAATAAAAAAATAAAAAGCCGAGATTTGGAAATTTTCAAGAAAAAATACAATGGTGAAAAGCAAGCAAAATCGCTAGCAAAAACTCCTTATTTGTGTTACTATCCAAGGAATTGATTGACAATAGGGAAACTTATTTAATAAACCTGTGTTGATCTCTAACAAATCGTTTAACCACAATTTATTGGGCTTTTTGTGTTATTTCTAACACTCAAAGGCTCGCGCCTTTCCAATTAAATACGTATAATTAAATACGTATGGTTTTCGAGTCTCAATTACTAAGATGCGCCTTGTCATAGACAAATTAAAATGTAAAGTCGTAGAGTAAGTAAGTCGTAATAAAATGAAAGACGTAATAAATTGATTGTGATTTTATTAATATAAATTTAGTTATTAAGTGTACAATAAGTGATCTAAATAAACAACAATTGTGCAGTTAAATAAATAGTTTCCTTTCATACATTTAATACACCTAGCAGATCCATCTGTTGACGAGTAGTTTCATTAATAAATAATAAGTTTAAGTAAAAGTTATTTTATTTAAATTATTAATACTAAACTGCTATCAAACTTAATATACGCGTAAAACCTTCACGACATCATTGTGTAATACAAAAAAAAAATCAAATAATTTTTTTTTTCTGTAGATACTGCTCAGATTCCTAATGTCGCAGCGATATGTCACACTCCAAATTTATTTTCGGATAATGAGCTATACAGCAGCGAAAATCCTACTTCATTACCTATAATAGTTTTTGCACCAAGAGACAATTAATATATTTATGGCTTTCTTTCAGCCTACTCTTGATATAACACGTTTAAGGATAAGAATTGGTATTGATATTAGATTGGATACTGAGGTACACGCCAGTGGAAACCGCGTTAAAATCTACCCAGTAGTTATTTTTTTAGTCCTCTATAACTCAACTTCCTTGTGTCATATGACACATATACCTACCAAGTTTTCCTTCTGGACACTTAGCTTACATTAGTAAAAATACGATCAAAATCTGTTCAGTAGTTTTTACGTGATGTTCAGACAAACAGACTAATGGACACAGTCACAGACAAAAAATCTATAAACTACTGTTTTGGGTTCTGTAGCTTCTAAAGAGCGAAAATCTCATTCCTTTTACATTTTTATTATATGTATAGATTATGTACCTAGCTGTAATGTTTAAAATCATCATTATTTAAAAAAAGCAATGAAACTATAATTGTGTGTGAAAAATTATGTAGAATATTTCCCAAATAAAATGTACTTCCTAAACACTTTCTTGTCCATGAACATCGGTTCATTGATAAATAAGGTATTTTACGAAAATTACTAACAAGAAGGTTCATCATTAACAATGAAAGCTAAAGATAAAAATCGAAGCAGATTTATAAACAGCCAGTAAATACATTAACATTCTAAGTCTTCACTTAAATATAATAATACTGAATTGGTAGAGGTACCTCTTATTTAAAAAAAAACATTGTGTTTATTTCCCTGTAAACAATTATTGAAAAATGAAAATCAGTTGTTATTCAAAACATTTTTCTGCATGTCTTAATGCTGATAAAGATAATTGAATAAATAGCTACGACCGAGAATGAGAGTCGCAACCTCAAATCTTTGCAAATCTAGCATATCTCAATTTATTAAAATTTTAATACTATGAATAGTAGGTATTCTAAAACATAAATAAGTAACTGGTATAATATAATTTACCTAAGAAATATTCAAAATATAAATTATGTAGTCACGTTAGTTATTAAAAGTTAACCGAATAAAATTAATGTTTACAAACTTACTCTGAAACTGTAAACTGAAATAATGTCGAAAACTTATCTCCAAACTTCATAACTTAGTTCATTGGACTTTACCCATATGGAAATGACACAAAAACCAGCACTTATCACAAGTTTCACATATGAGTATACGAAAAGATGAGTATCGCACACTCTTATCGGGAAACCCGCGATTTTCAATAAAGGTCGCACGACAAGATGGCGGAACGCTCGGCCCGCGACTGAACGCGACAACGGGCTATTGCGTTTGTCCGCTCACGCAACCCGCGCTTGGTTCAATGTCAATGCCATTATAAAACTACTGATTATAGAAAAATCTAAGGAGAAAATATCAATGTCAAAGAATTCGCCAAATACTTATAGGAAAATACCGAAAGATCAACGCAACGGTCTAAATACTTCATCAGTGTGATCTCCTTATCATCAAGTAGGTACATATTGATAGAGTACAAAAGGTATTTGTTAAAATATTAAAATATAGATTTCATAAGAACTATTCTAATTATCCCTCAGTGGAGTCGCTCGCCTCTTTGCAATCTCGACGGAAGTCGGCTGATGCGACAATGCTTAACAAAATTGTTAATGGTATTATAGATATTGACTAGAATGGCTTCACTAGAATTTGTTCGATTTCGAGTACCCCGTTTTCAATCAAGAAATAGAGTTGATCTGTTCTCCGTTCCACTTGTTCGCACTGAATATGCACAAAATTCATTTTTCGCGCGAGTAACTAATTTATATAAATAGAGCCTGTCTGATATTGACATTGTTTGTAACTCCTTTTGTAAGTTTAAAATCTTGTGTAGAAAGAAAATGTGTGGGTAAAGAAATGTGTGGGGAAAAGGTCACTGGCGATTACTTATTTCAAAATTTCCATTAATTCAGTTAGTTTTTTTTATAATAATCATTATCATTTTCTAATTTTCTAATATTTTGTCGTTGCTGTAATATTCTTTTTAAACGTATTACTTCTATAAACACATAGTATGTCGTCAGTGTCCTATGTGCAACTTTCTTTTCCATCTTTATTTTTTTTAAATATTGATTTATATAAAATGTACAATACATAAAGAACTGTAGAATGTACAATGAACTATACTGAAATGTACAATACAATACATTGAAACATGTAGGTCGTATTACCCGTTTATGTTTTTTGTTACTGTTAGAAAACCGACTATGTTCCTTTTTTCCCGCCTCGTCCTATTCCGCCAAACTTGGCAATACTGACAGTTCGATGTCTGTCCGCGAGTGCGCTTGTTACGCTTAGACTCAAAAATCAACCAAAATTAAAAATAGTGGTGTCTGTGTGGAGAGAATATTATGGAACCAGCTCATAATCCACAACGAGGTGCCCCGGGGCTGGAGACAAGCATTCATCGTCCTGTGAGTACTTACCTCTTCCCTTTAGCATAGTCGGAAATTTGTTGGGGTAGTTGCACCTAGTTTATGCAACAGTTACAATAATAATGTGACTGTATGTTTCCATAATAAAGTAGAATAAATAAATAAATGCCGTTGAGTTTGTCAGCTCACGCAACCCGCGCTCACTTCAATGCCAATGCCAATTTATTACTTATCACCAAAAAATTCCAAGGCGAAAATATCAAAGGATTTTCATAAGGAGAAAAATCGAACGATTTCCTTTAAATGAATTCGAAGTCTGAAAAAACATCGTAAACAAACTGGTACCACCAAGTATTACATCTAAATGATTAGAAATAAACAAAATAACTTGTTTACTTCGCTTTAAGATATTCGAAACACAAATATTTTGAAGTGTTAGATGTCCAATTGCCTGGGAGCGAAATTTAATTGCATTAATTCTAAAATAACAAGACTAGTGATTGAAGACTTATGATAGTACTTACACATTTCCCAACCTTTTTCCATTAATCATTTTCATGACATTTACCAAATATTAAACGGTGTTTAAATCATATTTATCAAGCCATTACTTCCAAGAAATTTCATTCATTTCCATAATCGTTTCTGCAATACAAAACGAGTTTTTACTTATTTTCTACGGCAGGAGCTATGGCACTGTCCATGTTACTTATAGATACGAGTAGATAGATGAATTCTTTATTGCATGACATGTTACACAATGACAACTTATATTATGTAACATGAAAAGTACAACCTTGTCGCTAAAACGATATCTTTTAAAAACCTTATATTGACTTATATGGACTTACTTATACTTATATAAGTATATATATTCCTGCATATTTAATTCGACTCTTGGCTTAAGCTGTTGGCTTGTTTAAATAATTACAAGAAATAAATTTCCGAGAAGGAAATAGGATTTCCGAGAGGCTTCATATAAATTTAGAACAAAATTTCAATTGTTGGCAGTGTCAGTGTAATATTTCCTCAAAAATATTATACAACTACACAAGGAGAACGCATGCTGCCGAGTTACCTCGACCCCACAGAATACTGCCGTGAAACGTACTCACGTGTTTTGGGAGATAGTCGGGTTTGCCAGAGTCCATTTCTCATTCCATCCCATCTCAACGAATATAATGGCATGAGAAAAAAGAAAAGGGGACTCCTTATACTTTATTTATTTTACACTTCATAGCACAATATCGTACAAAAGGCGAGCTTAATGCCTTAAGGCATTCCTACTAGCCAACCTTTGGGTTTATCAGAGATGTTCAATTAGGAGGTGCATGAAAGACACAATTTAGATGGTGTGGTAAAATAAATATAATACATTATTACATATACGTACATACAAACTTACACAGGTACATATATATTCTCATATCTTATTCTGGATAATTTTTCAATCATTCTCTTGAAATTAGCAAAATTCCTCCGTACGCAAACTACAAACAACACGTTAGCATCAAATAATACAAAACGCAACTGTGATGAGCGCTGGGAGCTTTATAGTTATTCTTAGCTTTCTTGAGGAAATCCGTGTAAATATTTACACAGCAAAGAAACTGCAATACTTTTAGCTGATTTTTTTAAATTTCAAAGTAATTATGTATATGTAACTCATATATTGCTTTTCACATTTAATAAATAACGAAAATCAAATGTGTTTACTCTCAAAACTTCAAATGCACTTCAAAGGATTCATATGCACTGCCTCAAGAGGTCTTTCCATTGAGCTACGATATGGGGTTCTTCAAGAGAGCTGTGAATAGGATTTTGCAAGGTCGGCGGCGCACCCGCATACCCCCTGGTGTTGCAGGTGCCCATGGGCGGCGGTAATACTTACCACCACGTGGGACCGCTTGCTCGTCCGCCCACTAATCTATAAAAAAAAAAAAAAATTAATTTTATATGTAATTATATTATGCTTTCCAGTTTATGATATAAGTTAAAATGCACAGTCAGCAACATGTCTACGTACGAGTATACCTATCGGTGCCTTATTATACATAAATAAGGACTAGAATCGAATGGTTTTGAGTACATTAGCGTGTTGCTGACTGTACGATATCAACATAGGACATGCTAGTTAATATATTAATAAAATAATATTTAAAAAATCCTATTGTCTATAAACTAATTTCAATTTTTGTTTATACTAGCGAATTGCGTTCATTAAAGTGAACTTATATTTTTTACAAGAGTCTAATTACAGCCTTTTTTACCACAGCTTTTTGAAACGCGGTGTAAAGTCCATTGGCGAAAATAAAAATAATACACGTACTTAACTATAATATTTTTTTATTTACTTAATTATTAATTTCTATATGACAGTAATGTTTTAAAACTCAATGTTGTTCGAATATTTCCAATAAATATATCGTTTACTTTATAGAAGACAAGGCTCTCGTATAACGGACTTTCCACGTAACCTCTCCCGTAAAGAGCTACTTTCTGATAACATTGAGAACTTAATTTGGTAAGAACATTTCATAAAAGCCTCCATCTTGGCTGAAAACATCAGAGTTCCGTTTGTTCAGGACGTCCTCATAATATTAGTTTAAGAATAAGGAAGAACTTATAATATTACAGTTAATCTAACTTGCGACTTTACGTTCAAAATGATTTCAAACTTTTCTACAAAATCCTTTTAAATTTAAATAAATAAGAAGTGACATTCAAGTAATATCACTATAAAACAGAATACATATTGAGTTCCATAAAAATACATGAATATGATAATAAATTAATAATACATATTTATTTATTTATAATGGCAAAAATGTGGCAAACGAACAGTCAGTGAACCTGGTAGTCTTCCGTAAACAACGTACTTGCCAACATCAGTCCAGAATGACAAATGTTGGCAGGTCCCCGAATGCGCCGTCTACCTTTGGAGAATTGAGAGTGGATTTGAAAAAAGGGTTGAGAAGGATGAACGATAGGAAGTATTAGGTACATTTTCCCATTCTATTTCGTTCTCATTCATTTTTGGGATAATCTACCCCAAGAAGGAACGCGAACGAAATAGTATCATCTGGGTTGGGACAGTGAATAAAGAGTATAATGGGATAAATAAATTCTTTTATCTTATTACACCCTCTACTCAATGGGACAGAAGGGTAAGGAGTATATCGAACCGCTCGTGGTAATCGGTGCGTGTATCTACGTGGTGCAAGTGAATGTGTGAAAAATAGTGCTGAATTTTAAAAAAGTCATAAAGCAAAAGCTTTTTTCACGAAGGTAATTCGGTGTGGGTACTTTTTATTAACTTTATTACAAAAACAATGTTCTGTTAAAAATTCATGTTGAAGTGTATCCCATAATAAACATCCGACACAGATACAAACCAGCCTGTGAATCATTCATCATAAACCATTTTGCGGAGTGGGGGCGTGATGCGGTACCGCACGTGACCTCATAACATACAGGCTTCCTGCGGGATACGAACACTGCAATTAAAATTATAAGACAGCAATATTCCTCAATATATGAATAGCATTTAAAACGGTATACGTCGTACATTATAAACTGTTTGAAAATTTTTATCTTCCTATATCGAACCAATTAAGAATTATTTATTCTGAAAGCAAGTTCAGCAGTTTGTACTGTATACAATATCAATATTAACAAGGTACATGTATCAAGGTGTTTGTATCAAGGTACATATTTACATTTTTGATAGGAACAAAGCAACAGACGAGCGCCATCTGGTGGTAAGTGGATTATGTCGCCCAATACTGTTATTTAAAGTTAAGGAACATAGAAAATCTCATTAATCTTAGTACTTATTAATATTATTTCCGCTCCTTACTAAAGGCTGTCTGACAGAGAATGCTATTAACGATATTTTCTGTATTCCATGTATTACAATTTCTGTTACTGTCTTGTTTTGTTCCGGTGTGCAATAAAGAATCTACTTATACTGTTTGTTCTTCAGTCTTTTGTCCCTAAATTATTAATTGAGATAAGGTAAATTATATAAAACATATTATTTATGTAGAATTGTAAAGAATTCATCATTTATATCTATCCATACATAATTCATACACATATTAGGTATTGTAAGAATTATTACCATTGATTAATTTGAGATATTCGGGGTTTTTCACACATACGTATCTATTTAAACGGGTCTTAACACGAATGTTTACATCTGTGACCCTGAACATTTTCAGGATGAGTTGTTACATGTTCAGGAGGTGTTACATCGAAATGAATATAAAGTGAGTGGAACGCAACCACGGCGCTATCGTTGGAAAAGACATCCCGAGGTCAGTAGACAACGAGCATTTATGCCGTACGTTAAAACAGTGACGGACAAAGTTGGAACAGTATTAAGAAAATACTCCATTAAGACTTTTTTTTTATAGACTAGTGGGCGGACGAGCAAGCGGTCCCACGTGATGGTAAGTGTTACCGCCGCCCATGGACACCTGCAACACCAGGGGGTATGCGGGCGCGCCGCCGACCTTGCAAAATCCTATTCACAGCTCTCTTGAAGAACCCCATATCGTAGCTTAATGGAAAGACCTCTTGAGGCAGTTCGTTCCACAGCCTACGGGTTCGCGGTATAAAATATTTTTTGGATCGAATAGTGCGCGACACCATATACCGTCCTCCAAAGTAGCGGAAAAGCAACGCACACCAAAGAGTGTAATACCCTATCAGATGCCAGGTGTCTATAAGATAGACTGCAGCTGTGGTAGTTCCTACATAGGCCAAACAAAGCGCACCGTAGCAGAAAGGATCAAAGACCATATCGCAGCTGTGAGGAATCGCGAGACGAATAAATCGGCGATAGCGGATCATGTACTCAACGCCGAGATATATTGCACTGGATCAAGAACTCCATAATCCAAAAATTCTCTCCACTGGTCACAACTATTTCTCCAGGATTGTGCGAAAAGCAATTGAAATTAAAAAACAGAAATTTTAATCGAGAATATGGATACAAATTGTCCTCGACATGGAATCCAGTGTGTTAAACTCGGATCCAATCCGAGGGTGCGAGTGGAACAGGTATAGTTTTTACCTAATCCGACTCACCTCTAGTGCGACCAATAAAACCATGAGTATGGTTGATCTAAATTCCACTTAATTGGTAAAAACAACACACATAGAATTAAAATTCTCCATTTAAGATGTTTACACAGAAACGAAACCATACCACGATGCAGAAACAATACAGCGACATCTGTTGTTCTTGACACGAACTAAACCCTTACGATAAAACTAAAACTATTGCAGATCGCAGTCTGGCTGACCTAACATGGATATTACCTAATGGTAATACCGTGTTCAACACAGTGATTAATAAATTTAATTAATTAATTAAAATGATTAATCTAGCTCCTGTGATATAGGTTTACCTACTTCAGGAGTTGGGGTTTCATATCATGTATGTGAACAAATTGTTTAACAATAAATAAAACGATAAAAATAAAAAAAAATAAAACCAAACCTCGCGATTTTTCTTCTGACGCTATTTCTGATATTGTGGAGTGTTGTGCGCCGCAACTTTCCGGACTATGAAATGAAAACCAAATGCGGGTAGTTGATGAAACTGCTCGGAACTCTCCACGTAGACTACTTCAGTCAGCTCGGGATCATGGTTGATGCAACCCAACCGAAACGTCTAGTAAAATAAATAAGATAAACATTGATAAATCGTTATTTCTTTACAGTTTCTCTCACGAACATTACCGATTTTGACAAAATAATATACTTAGATATACCTTACTACACTCTTATTCAGTTACTTTACCAGAAAGTCTGAAATAATATCACACCGGTAGTTCCTGAGTTAGCCTGAAAAAGTCAGATAGCCACAAGCTGAGCTTTATATTTTATTATTACGAGTATAGTGGTCGTTATGCTCAACAAGGGTGCAGAAACCCGACAATCATAAAACCACGTAGTTCAAGTATTTATTTTTATTTATGAGTATTGTCTGAATATCTAACAATAGTGGTACATAGCACAAAATAAATTAATGAGTTCATAATTTCTTTTTAAAATATCAACGAAGATGAACAACAGTACAACGATGAAACTTTGAAGGCGACCCGACATCCTAGTCTGCAGTTAAGCTATGACAACCGGTGGAGGGATGATTCTCCAGAACTATGCATAAATTCATGATTAGACTGACTTGAAAATAGCTTGTAACGACGAGAATTTTAATTACTTTTTCAAACGAATTGATTGATTAATGTCATGTGGGTATAGTGCTTGTTACTTCTAACAATATTATGTATCTAGTTTTAAAAAAACACTGACATAATTCCTGAGCCTTAATGGTCAAATTCATACCTGTATTAACCTTATGAAACACAATTTGACGACCTTTTATTATATTTAATAGTTTGACGATAAAGACTCACATTTAAATTTGTATCAAACTAAACACGTCAATCGTCTGGTTGGGGTACTATTATTTTACATTGTCCGCACTCATGTCAGTGACCAATTCACCGTAGTTGTTACAACATATCCTTTCTCCCCACCATTTGGGATTGTCAGTGAGCGAAAATTACCAGTTTCAGAAGTTGGGGAAAAACCTTTCAATTCAATTTAATCATTCAGTTTTAAAGAACGAAGTCTTTGTTCAAGAATTGAATGTAAATAGAATTAGGAATCCCCATCTTTCTGGTCTTGCGGATGTACATCGGTTAACGCCCACTTACAATTATGTAGACTGCCTACCTGTCAGCCAACTTTTCATTAAAAAGTTGAGTTAGATACATAAAAGTACAAAATAATCTTCTCCCTGTAGAAAGCGTTTCCAAAGTGTTCGATAAGTGATTTCCAAGGTTTGACAAGTTCGATACTGAAGTTTCTATTGATGTTAGAAGGGGTTTGTCAAAGTAGAGGTTTGTCAGTGACTGTTCAAAATTCTGTGAAATTAGGTAGGCACATTATTATAAACTTATCCGTCGAAACAACAACAGAATTAATTATTAACTAACTGTTCACCGTGTTTTCGCCCTCTTAGAATCTGATTTCAAATTGGAAATTATTATTGATCACCTTGACTCACAACAACCGTTATATTTTCAAAGATACCTACCGTATCGTTTTTGATAAAAATAAACTAAAACCTTTCGGATTTTATACCTATAATGGTGTAAACCATAACAAAATTAAACACGTCGTTCTCAAGACTAACATAAACAAATAAAGGCTACCTACAAGTCTTTAACATACTTCAGCCTACTACATAATCTAATTGTGTTCTAATCTAATTGTGTTAATCTAGATAAATACAATTAAATGAAGCTTTGTTCTAGTAATGATAATTTAGAGATAGCATTTGGATCGGATAAGTATTGGATCTTAAATCCAGTAGATTTGGTGCGTAAAATTTTTACTTCAATGGGAATGTGTTCTGAAAAGTGCAAAATTGACAAATAAGTGACAACCTAATTGCAGTACATTTTTCACAGATATGCGATTTAATTATCGTGTATTCCATAGTCAACTGTGTGAAATAGATTTTTTTCGTTTTCCAACTCAACCTACGTAGATACCGGGATTGCAGAATAAGTAGTGCATAAAAATTAAAATATATTGTTTAAAGTATTTTCATTTGCCAACAAAATACTAAATTATATTCTGTAAGTATAACATAAAATATAGCTATAGTATGAAGAGTATTTGTAATTGTCGTGCCTTGAAAATGTATTTCTTCCTTAGAGGCATACAAGGAACGGCATTTTACTAAAACAAGCATAGAATAAGAAAAATGAAAACAGAATTTATTATAGAAGATTTAAAATATATTTACTTTGTAAGTTTACGTTGTTTACAGATTTTTTTTGTAATGTAATATCTTTGCGATAATTCTTCGAACACAATTACAGTAATGATCGTGAATAAATTGTAATATCTGTACGAGTTAATTTGTAAGATGTAGAGTCCTGTATGTTTCCACAGGTTTTAAGATTAAATTTATTCGTATGATTTATACATAATATTAGGTAGTCGGATAAGTTCGCGGCCTTTTTATAGTGAAAATAATATAGACTTTTTTGTATTACATAAATATTTATTGAACGAAATATTGTCCATTTAATTCGACAATGTTTCGTCATTTTTCTAGCAGCCATTACCCTATCGCTATAAAATTTTTGGAGTTTCTGAACGTAAAACTGATTTAAATGGTTAATATACACTTTCCTTGAATGTAATTTTATTCCATTTAGAGAAATTTGTAAAGGGCGGAATAAGTGATACGGATTGTATGGAAGATGCATTAAAACTTCCCAGCCAAGTTCCATCATTTTTTTGGAAATTCCATCAATTATCAAAATGGCAAACTACACCTTTTCTATTCATTAATTCTGGGTGTTTTTCTTCAAGTGCTTGTTTTAATTTTACTGTAGTGCTGACAGAAGATATCACAATTAATCGTTTGGCCATGTGGCAAAAACTCGTAATACACAATGCCTTTCCAGTCCCACCATACACATAACATGACTTTATTCGGAGCAAAGCCTGCCTTTGGGACTACATATTTATGATTGATCACCTCACTTGGACCAAGATGCACCAAGATTAGTAACATGCACTTCTTAGTGCATGTTACTAATCTCTTTAGAAATGGATCGATTTCATTTCGTTTTGGCAACATCTCGCATATAGAAATTCTATTCACCAAGTTTCTGTCACTTAAATCATGCGGCATCCAAACATCTAGTTTTTTACGAAACTAGTTGTTCGATCTGCTTCAATTTTTTCAATGATAATATCAACATTTACCTTATGACCACAGCGAGGAACATCATTCACATCAAAATTACCAGACCTGAATCGACCGAGCCATTTTGTTGCAGTAGTTTTTGATAAAGCATCTCCGTAAACACCACAAATCTCTTTTCGAGCACTAGAAGCTCATACCCTTGTTGAAATAAGATTGTAAAACATATCTAATTTTCTCCTTATTAACTTCCATTGTAAAATTGTTAAAAAATATGAAAAGAGAAAACTTTTAACTTGTAATTTCAATTTGCCGCAATTACAAAAAAGTCAGCTGTCAAATGGTCAGCTGTCACTTTCCCGCCAGTGATCAGTATTGCCAGAAATATGCACGCCAAAGTCATACGTTCTAAAAGGCCGCGAACTTTTCCGACTATCGATTATAATAGTATAAACCGAAGAAGTCGTTCAATTCAACAAACTGGACTGAAACCAGAACAATTGCATAAGACCGAATATGTAAATACTTTTCATTTACGAATTTGACGACAGGTAGACACTTCGATAACGGAAAATTAGTATACAGGATTACTGAATTGCTAATAATTTACATTGTTATTTTTTATTTTTTTCCTGCTATTGGCATTACAGTAATCGTTCACCGTCAGGCGGATTATCTGTTAGTCGCCTAGCTCGGTGAGCACCTCTTCTTTCTTTAAATACCGTACATTCGCTCATTCCCCAATTTCTATCACTGGTTTGATGCTTGACCTCTTAAAGGAAAAGCGCTATCTGTTTATTAAAGGACGTCAATTATCTCATTAACAATCCGTATTTATAGAAATCCGTAATTATAGGATAGAAATGACGATGTTATTTCACCGACATATTATTCGAATTTCTACAAATTACTGAATTATTACTTGGCAATTAGTTCCACATTCATCAGTTCATAATAAGTTGCCTCCTAAAATTGGAATTTTAGTACATATTTTTACAAATATTTGTATTTTGGAATTGATAAGAATCAATTGCAAACAATTTCATTCTTTCCATTTTAGGTTTTTTTAGCTCAATATAAATGTTAACAGCTTTATTTTACTCCCTTAACTTGTTCGAGAATAGAATATGTATTATAAGGGAAAATTTACTCGATACGTACACATAGACCATAAGGGTTTCAATAGATAATTATAGGCGTCCATTAATTAGGATTAATGATCGTGATCCTAGGCACGTGATCTGGATTGATTTTGTAATGGACGCCTAAATAGTTAGCAAGTTATTGTTGTAAACAGAAACGCTGAACGCTTGCAAACGCTAATTCAGCTCTAATGAACCTTAAGAACTTTAAACTTCACCGTTTTGGACTAGAGGTTTTCATCTCAAGTACCTACCTATTTGATCAAACGTTAAAAACTCAGATTATAATACTCCCGAATGCTTTACGTTCTAGTTCAAAAGTTTCTTTGGCCCTAATTCAACGCTCTTGGGTAAGCGCACAACTCTATTTTTTACAACACTGCAGTAAATTAATAACGCTTTTAATCAAAGAAATTAATTTTAGTGTGTATCACTCAAACCACCGTGAAGACACCCGCATACTAGTTAATTGAAACAAATCGGATACGTGTGTAATATCCTGTTTTTCCTACTAGCCCTGTCAGAAAGAAATTTCCCCTTAAATAAGAAAGACGTTTACACGTATGTATGTTACACGGAGCACGTATGTTACGTGCTACTGTATATATAACAGTTCATTTTTATCTTTCAGTAAGTTATCCTGCAATAACGGTATCCTACAACGAACTTGCCTTGGTGGAGTTAAATCAAAGTGAGCTTCATTTGTTGTATCAAGTGATCTAATACAATAGAAATTAACACGTTGAGGGATGTTGAATACGAGAATATTATAGTTGATGCACAAGAAAGAATATAAACTAACTATCCGCCAATTCACGCTGGTTCAGTGGTGTACATTATAGTTTTAAATACGCTTATATTTCCAAGTGTTACATTATTTATCCCAACAGTTAGCCCTGTTTACTATCACTGGGATAGTTTACTATCCCCAAAAGTTGGAGAATGGAGCCGTCATAAAAACATAACGTACATATTAACACAAACGCATGAGTTACGGTTTGTTTGTGTGCGATCCGTATCCGGATGCACAACTACAGAATATTTCACTAAAATTTCACGTCGCATGCCATACACGTGCACAGCACAATCAATGTAGCACCTCGCTTCAATGCGATTCCAGAGTAGATCTCGAAGACAAAGTTAATCAACCTCAATCTTTCATTTCTCCATAGTGGAAAATACACAATATATGTAGGTACTGATAAAACACGTGAAAATTTATAACGCACGCTATTCACCGCAATCTATGTAGCGGCGCGCTTTATTGCGATTCCAAAGTAAGATTATTATCCCGAAGTCGGGTCCAAAGTTAATCAGCGTTTACGCTCTTTGGTTGAATAACCATTTAGCATTTTCATTTCACATTCCGCTAATAGTTTGCAGCTAACATTTTGCCGGCATTACGGCAAATCATAAATTAAGTACTTAATAAGAAAATATTAATTTCATACACATTGTGTACAGTTTAACAGTTTGCTTCGGCGATGCGTATTCAGCTATCAATGAGCGCTTACTTAGTTAAAATAGCCACTCAGTCGCAGAGAGTAAGCACGTTGTTAGCGTTCCTTGATTGATCCTCCTGGTCTGTCAGCAAAGCGATACGTGCTATCCGAAACCAATGAGTCTGCACAATGAGCCGCTTGCTCTTTATGTTTGAACAAGACCATATTTAACAGTTCCTATATTTTTTTTTTATCACACTTTACAATACCGTCAACCGGTCATTACCTAGTCATTACCAGCCACTTACAATCACACTAACAAAATTATATACAAAAATATACTATTGTACATACGTATTTTTGTATATAATTTTGTATATAATCATATAAAACACAAAAACTTGACCTCTCGTACGTAGTTCTTCTATGCCGCTACGACATAGAAAACGTTATTGTAGTAACAAAAATATATTTAATAATTTATAACTACATAGTTATAGGGAAAAAAGAAAAAGGACAGACATTTAAAAAGGTGGGAGGATGAACTTCCATGGGGATGAAGGCGCCTACCACTTGACCGATAGAGGTAGCGAGATCTGGAGGAGGCCTCTCTCTGCCTTCGGACAGCCTGACAAGGTTTCAATATCAAATAGAATTAAAAATGTAAAATAGATGTCAGAGAAATAAAGGCTTATTTATTATAATTATATAACTAGTTTAATAATTTATAAGTTTTCTGGGTCCCGGCCTTACCTGTTGTATTTTTTATCTTTGAGTTATTCCATTATTTTTATTCGTCTAACGCAAACACGTAACATTCTTTCTCATTTGGTAATTAATAACTTAATAAGTCTCAACTATCCCACGCGTGGAATTTTAATACAGCATAGTGGCACTAACAATGAAATAACAGAAGCAGTATCTGCCGGTAATAGGATCGATATCCGATAAACGCTCCTCTGCCTTATCAACCGAGACTCGATAACGTAACCTTTAACCTTCGCCGGAGGACTTGACAATATAATCCGCTCTATTACCTAAGGCACGTTAAACATAAAAAAGCTAGAATGAACTTAAAGGAAAATTGCGATTTTTATTTTACTTTCTTCTAGTTTAGTTTTTTAATTTAGTTCATCTACACATTAAACACACATTAAATATGCATTTATATAATTTTAATGTGTGTATCTACTTATTTTTTTTAATTGAAATTTATTTCCCTCCCCATATGTTTATTATTGAGCAGTGAAGTAATTATTAATTAATGACATTATCCAAAAAGGGGGATTTCATTGCGTGTTCTACGAAATTGAGATTTTATTAATTCAATTTTTAATACACTAAAGTTATACAGGCGTCGGACTTAATGCCTAGTGTCATTTTTCCATTGGCCACTCAACCATTGGTTAACCAGAAATGCAATAGAGTGGTGCATGGTAAAGTGCATAATACGACTGAACACAAAACAATATCATCTATATATACATATCATACATACATATATTATTCTGTCATTATTATCTTTCCTCTCCTGAAGGTTGGCTGGAAGACAATGCCTTTAGCATTAAGCCCACCCATTGTACTTTGTGCGATAAAGTGATAAATAAATACATAATCCAAAGTGATTATATAATTATACACTTTAGTGAAATATTACATTTAAATATAAGCACATTATTAAATTATATCATGCTAATTATATTATTATTATATATATATGTATATATTATATCATTATATTTGTATATGTTAAAAATCAGTTTAAACGGAAATATTAAATAAAGATATTTTAAGTTAGAAAATCTTAAATAAAGTTAATAAATACATGCCGACAATAAGAGACCCCTTTGCTCACAGAACGTAACAAATAATATACATATGTATAAACTTATGTAGGAATATAATAATGTTTAATTTATTATCTACTGTTAAGTATCGGATTGGAAAATTGGAATTTACAGTTCCGTTGGAATTTCGATTTACACGTATTGGAAAATTGAACATTTAACAACTTAACAGTATACACTAACAAACAGTTACACTACACTGTAACAGTTACACAGTTACAGTAAATACAAGTTACACTAACTAGATACAACGGGTGTCCATAATCACACATAGGTTACCGTATCGTCATTGTGTCGTGTGAATTCGAACAAATTTCTTTGTAGCTCATTAACACCTTATTCAATAGGCGGATAGGTGGCACCAACCGCAAATACAATGTTGTATAATAAACCTATTAATTAACGTTAGAATAGTATTTAATTAGAGCAACTAGAACGTTAGAGTAACATTAGTAATTCGTTTACAAACTCATAATGGTGCTAATACGTTAAAGAACTATGAAGTACCTACGTAGCTACGTAGCCGGTCTACGGTCTACGCCGCCGCTACGACCTAGAAAGGTAGTTACGCCACGGCTAGGCTCTACGACCTTATTATTAGTTAGGAGTAATACGAAGGTTAGAAGTAGTCCACTTATAAACACTGCCCATTTTACTTTTTTTACCAGATTAAGCTTACGCGAGAATTTCAATCTTCTATGCATATAAAAAGAAATGTTCTGTCTTACTGACTGATTCATTCAACGCCCAGCCTACACCACTGTAGCTAGCAACATGAAATTTGGATAGCAGATTCCTTCTATGACGTAAAGACTTACTAAGAAGGGATTTCTCGGAATAAAACCCCTAAAGGGGTGAAACGGGGTTTTTAAGTTTGTATGGATGAAGATATTTGAGGCTCCGATGAACTTGGAAGCTTTGTTTAAATATTCTAAAATACAAATAATTAAAGATGTGTTTCACCGTTTTTCACAATTGTCCCGGGGGAATGAAATATAGGGTGTTAAATTTTGTATGAATATCAATCAAACCCACGCCAATGAAGCCGTGGGCAACAGCTAGTCAATGATGAAAAAGCGCTGGAAAATGAACTATTATTATTTAATTCCTGAACTTGTAAGCATAGACTACCCTTGATATTATTTTTGTTTATTTGATATTGATTTTCCAGCAATCATAGATAATTCAGTAGTTAGTTTTTTTCTTTTTTCGTATAGTTTGATTTTGACAAACTTCTGTAAATGGACTACGTGTAATGCCTGTTCAATGCTATATTTAGTTTTCAATAGATAATACTTTACTTATTTAACACTATTGCATAAAATACAATGGGCACGCCTTCAAGATAGGAGAAATAATAATGACAGTGAAGAATCAACGAAGGAGAAAAGGAAAATAAAAAATAAATAGATACTTATACACACGCACAGAGAGAGACACACACTCACGCATATATATGTACTCTAGTACAAAAATAATTAATAATACTACTTTTGTACAATGGCAATAATTTATTCGTGTAGAACAAAATATATAATTTTACACCAAAGTCGCTGGGCGCGCTCGACTGGTCACGTTACCCCTCTCTCACAGAAGACTACCTTGAAATATACTGCATTTCCCACTTCATCTTATTTCCCTAATGTACGTACGTGTTTCGGTAGTGAGTGAGATGTGCCAGAGCCCATTCCCATCCTACTCCTCCCCATTTTCCCAACCCTTTCTCCAAATCCATTCCCATATCTCCAACGCAGCGCATCGGGGTGTATGCCAATGTTTGTCATTTTGAATTAATGTTGGCATGTATCGCGGATGTCTACAGGCGACAGTATCCACTTACCATCGGGTGGACTGTACGCTCATCTGCCGCCTTCTTCCAATAAAAAATAAAAAAGTTATTAACAATATTTTCGATTAATTTCCACATTTTACCTACGAAGCCATTTTGACACGACCTCCCCTTACAATACTGTTAAGACTAACCATTTACCATAAACTTAGATTATGTACGAGTAACTTTAACGAAGTAGAAGCCTCAATACCCAAATATGAACGTAAATAATCAATTAGGCTGGTTCTTCTCGTGGTCCAACTAAGTCGTCCTACTGGTAGGACCACGACAGAGACTTATTTCTCGTAGTCCTTTAAAACCTAAGGCTGATTGATAAGATTATTAAAAAGTTTTATTCGTTTTTAGGTACATACAGAAACCTCAAATTTCCTCAAACAAAATATAAAAAGACATACAAGTAACAAAAGACTTTTCATAGAATATGTATGATATGAGGTGTTTATGTTTAAAACATATCATTTGCTATGGCTTATTTAAGCAATGCAATGGACATCTCCAGGCGCCTTTTGGGAACACACACGTGTTTACTTGAGACCAAAGGTATTAATGTGACAAATATCCTTTCATCTATTGTCCTGTAATGGTTTCTAAGCAGGCCTCACAGAGTTAATAGTAGCGAGACGGACGCAAACTGTTGTTAGTTTAGCCATGTCATTACATCTGCGTGGAAAATTACGCATAGAGATTAGTGAGGTGCTGACAACAAAAGGACGTTTTGGAAATTTAGCAACAAGTCTACTAAAACAGCGGTGAGGTCGGAATACATACAAACACAATGTTGTAAAAACGAAGAGCTATTGATTGAGCTATTGAGCCTTAAATTTTTTAGACGCGAGTATAAGTATACTATAAGTAGTTAAGTTCACTAAGTAGTTAATTACTAACTTAGCGCGCCAGAGATCGAACGTTCAAGCGTGCAACACTCCGTTTTAACGACACTGTACAAACAACTATGGAAAAGAAATACCGAACATATTGTCAAAGAACAGACCGTATGTAGTTGACAGTTGTGTTGAAAGAGATCGGCGATTTGTATGTGTGGGCGGGGGTGACTAACGTAACGGGAATACTGGTTAAATAAGCCGGGTGGTTACTGGTTAAATAAGCCTAAATACCAATAATAATAAAAAATATTAACAGCACTCAAAAAACTTATTATCCATATCATACACATTCATTCTTACTTATATCTAATATACACACAATTTCGTTTCTTATACAAACTTCCTTTTCCTTTATCATCTCTAGAAACTTCAAGCTTTGGGTATGATTTGAAATTTCTTAAAATGTCGGCTCTTTATATTAATTTCTTTCAGCCCCAGAAGGATTCTTTGGTCATGACCATATACAATATTTCTCTATCTTGTAATTTCTCTTGGGTCCCCAAAGATCGATCCGGGAACTCTTTTCCACTTGGTTCTTCTTGAAACCTAAGGAGAAAATACTTAATCAGTTCTATTCATAGAACAAACACTTTAAACTGCCTCTTAAAGTGGAGCGGTTGAAAACTCCCAAAATAAGCCAAACTATCACTATTGATCATACTTCGGGAGTAGGCGAAATTAAACCAAAAAAAAGATGCCAGCGTGTATGGTATAATGTATAGGATGGTGTATGGGTATGTATGTATAGGATGTGAGATATTATCTCTTTTAAACCTCAAAATTTTCTCTCAAGATCGAAAATTTTCTTCGGGTCGTGGAGGAAAATGTAGCATTTGTTCTAATAAATCCTTTATAATATCTGTATTTCTAATTCTGTATACTCTACTGTTTAAATTCGCTTATCAACCCTTGTATTTCACTATTTAATCGTATTTCTTATATTTCCTATGTATTCAGCGTTTTGTGCGGTGTCGGGTGCAGTGTGGTCTTGGCCGACTATAGAATTGCACCACCCCATCTCTTCCTGTGGGTGTCCTCAGCGCTACCGCGAGTGCTGATAAACTACACCACCTCTGAAAGAATGGACTCCCCAATCCATTTGGCCAGCGTGGCATTCTGAAGGCCATATCAAAGAAACCTGGTCGGCAAATTCTAGAGGGGATGAAAGAGATAAGGAGTCAAGTTATTAAAAAATCAAATATGAAACTTAAGCACTACATGATAAGAATGTTCCATTTTCAAAACACATATGAATTAATATTTTCTTAGGTTTTCGCGATTACTATACATAGCAATTAAACAACTTTTAACGGATTAAATCGACATTATTTATATTGACATTATTATTGATATTTGACATTATTTATATCCCGACGTTTCGAACACTTTGCCGTGACCACGTCCACTGCAAAGTGTTCGAAACGTCGGGATATAAATAATGTCAAATATACGCGATTTAAACCGTTAAAAGTTGTTTAATTGCTACATATGAATTAAATAATTCGAGAGCTAGTGAACATCGAACACTATTAGACTCTAACGTGATTGCCCTAGAGTGCTTGTATATCTAGTGTGTGTTCTCAAATCGATGATACCCAGGTAACACGACACGTGATAACGGTTTTTTTATACCTTAGTCGCCTTTACGACACCAACGGCGAGAGATGGGAGCGTTGCTATTCTAAAGACGGCTTACACCACAGGGTCATTGTGCTATATTAGATTGCATTGTGCATACACTACGTATACATTATTAAAAGTACATACACTGTTTATATGAAGATACACTGATGATATTTTGTTATATTGTACTTATTTAAAACTGTATTTTATCATTCTCCTTATCGTTCCACATAAATTAGATGATATGTAATTAACTGGTATTAAGTGCAATTGTTTAAGCTCTTCATTCACTAATTGAGACGCATTGCCGTTAGATAGATAGGCTTTTATTTAATTTAATTAAACGCCTTCGCCATTGCTCCGATGTAACGGCAAATGATTCCGTCCCAAAGCAGTGTTTCAGTTGCACGCGAAATGCTTTTCGTCTCAATTTTATTGAACTGATAATTTTTAAACCCGATATTTTTGAGCGATTATCTCAACTGTGCAATATAGGTCCTGAGATCGATTCTCGATCGGATTACAAATTATTTACATGCAAATGTTATAGGGATCTTCGCTACTGCATAGAACATAATCCGCTTACCATAACATATAGACACGCTGTGAAACAATATTATAAGACGCGTCTGATTAGTCTATTCCCAATGTGGTCCATATCGAACCCCGCCGGTCTCAATAGTTTCAAAAAAAAATTGGGGGTTGACGACAGTTACAAATAGACCACTACAGTACAAATAGCATATAAATACAACAACACAAATACAAATACCAGTTACCACTATCATTCATTTTCAATGTGTTTCAGTTTCTGGCCGACAACGATTCCAGTTTCAAAGGAAATTTACTTAACTTAAGGAACTTTAAGAGTAAAACAGATATTGTTTATTTAACATAAGTAATTATTTGGCAAAACTGATGTTAATTTACAACTGCAAGGAGACAATTTCAATCCCAACAAAGCAAAATCGATTATATCGGTTTTTAGATAATTGTTGTTTTTCCCAGTTTCCCGACTTATTTACAATCCAAGAAGAATACTACTTGCTGTACGTCAACCACTTGAAAGGTTCTTCACTTTGACTTCAAACCTAGTTTCGAAGATCATTGGAAATATCGGACTGGATAATAAATCCATGCACTATTAGTGCAGAACCAAATATAATTTTGTCACCAAACCATCAATACGAAGGAGGAGCTCAAGGAACAATAGGTACAAACCGGGTTATCAAAAGTTTCGGCTGCAAAAAGATATTGCTATTCTGTACCCGGCTCTATGGACTGGACTATGTACAAAAGTATTGGTTGGCATTTCCATTTGCGTACCTGCCGTGTTATTCTGTATGCAACTTTTTCAAACTCTCCGCTGAATCCGCGGTAAGATTTCGTGTTCTCTAACATTGGATTGAACCACTAGCGCTCCAACGGCGTGCGCCGCGGCAAGTTGAACTAGCTAGAAGAGAGTTTTTGACGTTTCTTAGTACAAAATGACGTTTATTTGCAATTCTGTAAGTAAATTCCGCTCTTCGAGTTTAAGTTCACTTATCGATTTTTGTCGAACAGAAATCGATTGCATATCCCTGAACGTAGAGATTTGAGGATGCAAGTCACTAATCTAAAAGCGGACCAAGTGCACCCATCTTAATAAATTCATTTTTCCAAGCTGATTTATTTGGTATTTTTATAATTCTAATTAAAAATTTTCGTTTTTGTAATCTGGTTGATTTGTAATTATGTACTATGAATAGGATTGAATTTTCACTTCATTTTTATTTTTAAAGTGATTTTAATTTCTGTACTTATTTTAAATTTGCATTTTTATTTCATAAATGTCATAAATTAAAAAAAACTGCACGTATTTATTGCTTTAATTGCACATAATAATGCCATTTTCCATACCCTTTTTTATTTTTTTCAATTATTAATAACAAGTGAATAAAACGAAATAAAACGATTTTCAGTGAAATATTTAATATCGAGTACCTACTGCACAAATTACAAATTTATTAGTTTAATGAGTAAATAAAATAAATTACCGGTTGGAGTCAACGGTTTTAATAGTTTTTAGAAAAGGGGTCTGCGACCGAAAAAGATTAGAAACCCCTGGTCTAAAACCTGCTACACGAGCATTGAACACTTTTTCAAATGTATTATCTTTTGTTGTGTTATCGTTTGGAAGGGGAGAGTGCACGCTGCAACCCCATAGTCGCTGGGCGCACTCGACTGGTCACGTTACAGAGAACTACACAGAAAGACTTCTGTAATGCATGAAACCTTGAAACCTTGAAATGTAATGCATTTCTCCCCCCTCATCCTATTTCCCTAATGTACGTAGATACGTGTTTCGGCAGTGAGTGAGTTATGCCAGAGTCCATTTCCATCCCATCCTATCCTACCCCTTCCCATTTCTCCCAATCCACTCCTATATTTCCAACGATAAGTAGCACATCCGGGGCGGGCCAATGTTTGTCATTCTGAACTGATGTTGGCATGTACCGCGGATATCCATGAGTGATACTTTCCACTTACCATCAAATGGACTGTATACTCGTCTGCCGCCTTTTCTTCCATAAAAAAGTGGAAATATGCTAGCAAAGGAAAAAATACAAAGTAGGTATATAGTAAAGAAAAATTATACAAAGAAAAATTTGATCGTATATCTCGAAATTAAAATAGTTTTCCGATACCTAGTCTATGTGGAGTTAACTGTACTTTACTATGCTGCCTGTGAACTTCGCTGTGCCAATAAACTCAGCGGGGGACACAACAGTATAAGACATTTTTTCATTAAAATGCTTTCGGGTTCATTTTCCCCTCCAATGCTTCTTTTGAATTTCCACAAAGAAAACATCTAAGCTTTAACGAGTGACAACAAAGAAAATAAAACGCACTTTTATTATTGAAACTAGCTAGACACATTCCGTGTTACTGCAATAAAGAAAGAACAAGTTTAAAATACCATTGTAGGGGCAGAGTGCACGCTGCATTCCCACAGCCGCTGGGCGCACTCGACTAGCCACGTTACCCTTCCCTCACGGAAGACTATCTTGAAATGTAAATGAATTGAAACTTGAAAAACGGCTTTTGCACTCAGATATCGAAGAGCAAAAATACTCTTTCCGAGATAGGGGGATGAAAAGAATATTTTAAGGTATTGAGCTCGTCTTTTGTACGATAATGTACAATGAAGTGTATAAATAAAAATGTAAATAAGTCTTTAAAAAAACGGTTGCTAGTACAAGTCACTGTCTTAAATACAAATTGCTCAAAATTATACACATCACTGTTTTAAATACAAATTGATGAAAATTTTGCGGTGTTTTATCTGAAATATAAATATTATTTAAAGAAAAAATTATCTTCATAATCAAACGAATTTATCTGTAACATTAATGAATCGAGGCCTCAATACCCCAAGAGTAACGTAAATAATTACATAGAACCTAAGGCGGATTGACAAGAAAATTTTATTGGCTACGCCTAAATCTTTTGACCGTGAACTTCAGAAATAGGCGAGGCAGGTAACCTAGATAGCCATTTCCGTCCCCATTTATAGCGGGTAATTTTGTTTTATGTTGTAGGAGGGACTCCTCTCCTCTTTATCTTAGAAAAAGTAATGTAGTTACTTAGGTGCTTACAAAGTACGTGCTTTTATCAAATCTCTATGTTTACCTGTGGTGATTCAAGAATAGGTACTCGTAGCTACTGGAATCTTATTTTACTTGTATAATTTATCTCCCAAAGGTTTCCACTTTTATAAACTACTGAAATAGTATTATCTATAATAATATTATAGCGATATCGGCCTATTACTGACGACGCCTAGCCTACATCTGCCTGTCATAAAACGTCGATTCAACTGAATGCGCAGGAGTTAACGAGGCATCCGAAGGCATTAGATTCCACCATTGTTTAGTTTGATTTTGTATTGATATTATAAAATATTTTTTGGAAAAATGTTCGGATTATTTTCATATCGTTAACCATGGTTTCGGGCTTTGGGAAAAGTTCGATTATGCTCTATACATAAGTAGATTCTTTTAACGATATATGTATATAGGATTGAAGACAAACCTATATCCCCACAGCCAATAGACAAGTGTGACTGATCGAGTTACCCCATTCTCACAAAACATCGCTGTGAAATAAATCGACATATTTTAGCAGTGAGTGAGAATTATCAGAGCCCGTAACCTCATCCCATCTCTCATGTTATCCCATTCGCTTTTCACTAACCTCTTTATTCCCCTTTCTATTTTTGTTAAATCCTGATTTATCAATATTTTTCAATCCCAGAAAGGCACCAGTAGATGTACAAAATATTCGTAACTTTAGGATATATTGACATTATTGCATGGGTGATATTAATTATTTACCAGCGGAAGACAGTATGTTCTCCGAGATGTACCTAAGTGTCTAGTATCTCCAATATTTATAGGTTGTTTACACACTCTTTTAGGTATCGTTTGATAATATATGGGTTAATGTCATAGGCAGGTTTCATGTTCGGGATTCAATATCACCTACTGCGTTTGATATTTTCGTATTACATTACATTATTGTATTACAAAAGACCAACAAACCGATTTGTTTTTCTAACCATTTGGGTTGTTTATGGGAGTTAGCGAGTGATTTTTCTCTTTTATTGCGTCACAAGTGCCATTTGTGAAATATATAACCGCTTAACGAAGTGAAAATGATATCGGGTGCAGTAATATCACTTTCACACTAAGTATTGAGGGGGAAAAAATATTTGTAGACGCTGTAAATAGGGCTGCTCTCCGTCCAAGTTTTGCTGGATCTAGTTATGAAAGGATACGAGGATATACGGTAAAATTTTATCTTATGATTGAGTACTGATCGAAAGCATTCTCCTGTAATTAATATGCGTAATAGTTCCAATACATAGGTAATCACTAATCAGATACATATTTAAAAGTTAAAGTGAATTAACTTAAAAGTTAAGAATGAGTGCACTCACCAATTTCCTTTCAGTTAAAGAAAAGTGATGTCATCATTATTAGTCACTTGATTTCACCTATTGACCAATTACGAGAGCTAGCGTTCCTCGATTGACTAATTAATGTTACCTACATTAAAGGGATGACGTCACTTTTTTCTTAATGTGAATAGACTATAGTAACATGATTGGGAGCATTACAGTATTGAGTTCGCTGAATCAGTTGCTCGATATCAGACACGATCAGTGATATCGGTACTTCAATTAACAGACGGGAAAAGGAGCATTCACAACTATAATGTCATCATCATCATCATAACTATAATGTACGTAATTTATATTAAAATATATAGCAGCTTTATTGTAATTATCTAAATTAAACTATTTCCCGGTAAATATCTTTGTTTAAAATCGAAAGTTTATTGAACTTATTGATAAGTACATTGGCAGAGCCAGAGCCCATACCCATCCCATACTACCCTACCCTTTTCCATTTTCCCCATTTTCCAAACCCTTTCTCCAAATCCATTGCTGAATCAATAAAAGTAATTCTTGACTGATGTTAGCATGTATCGCGGTTGTCCACTGGCGACATTATTCACTTACCATCAGATGGGATGTCTACTCGGCTGTCACCTTTTTTCAACAAAAGTAAATTACTGACCATTGTTTCTTAGGTTAATCTTAACTTCTTAGTTAAGATTTGGTTTAATGTCCTGCTTGAGTTCTAAAGGGTCCTTTAAAGTCCTGGTTCAGAGTTCGTTAAAATCCAAAAATCCGAGTCCAGGTCGAAGAAGTCCGGGGATTGCAGTTTCGTAAATGGCAACCCTAACTAGAAGAGAAAGGATAATTCCGAAAGCGTTGAACTTTTGACTGAGAACGGCCAGAATAAATTTAATAAACGGAAGGCGGCTTATACTCGCAACTTTAATCAAATAATCCTGCCTGTGAAGTTGTTCTGATTTGTTTGTTTCATTGGAATCAATATTTATGACTTTTCCTTCATAAAAACCAACATATCAAGAAACTGTCATTCATACAAACATGTTGAGGACGATAGGAAAAAATGTATGGATGTCATCCTAACCCACCAACAAACATAAAATTAGTGACAACATAAAATATAAGTAAATATCTTTTGTGATCTACCGTAATCGTTATTATAAGCAATTGTAAAAACGATAAGGTTTTTACTACAACAGATTTTAACAAAAGGATAAGAGAAGAATGTATTTTGATATTAACTGCCTTAGCATTAAGATAAATGAAATAAAAGCTTTCACTTGACGAGTATATCGGTACATGTTAATTTTTTTTTGGAACACTTGTACCCTTCGCCCTTTATGTCGAATGTGGGTATCAGTCATTTTCTTGATTGCTTATTACTTAAAAAGCGTACCTACACGTACTGAAAGCATTTGTGACATTATCTGAGAAAATGGGTTCTAGATTTCTATATATTGAGGCTTTAGTACATAATTTATTAGTTTATCTTAAAATCAGAGCATGTTTCTATTTAAACATAACCATGAAACAACGAAATTTTAAGTTAGAAAATGTTAACGAATGTCGATAAGTAGATCATACCAACAATCTTTTAACATCACATTTTGTATTTAAACGCATCACAATACAATCTACTTCCTGAATTCGCTACGTAACAAACACAACTGTTTAGGAATGGGTTCATTCCGAAACATTGCGTCCACTCCTAACGACATGTAATATATTACTTTAGTAGATACGTCTATCAATGTCGCATCTCTTCCAAAGACAAATTATCGCCAAGCAGGGATATTCAACTTCTATTTTCATTAAAGAACATTTGTTGCACATTTGAGTTATACAGATAGTCTGTTGATACTATGAACTTTGTACTAGAATGACCGTGTACTGACGGCCGGCTTTAAAAAAGAGTCACACCATTGCCATCTTCTCGTGGATGTCTATTATAAAATAAATCTTTGTTCAGCGCGAGCTAAATTGAATCCTACGCGCATCGGAGAAAGGCGATATCACACTGAACTGCTGAAGGTCACGTACACAATGACACTCCGTACGTGAATCGCACTGATTGTTAGTCATAATTATAACTAATTATTGTAATTTTATTCGTTTTCAAACACATTTTTATATTTGTTCTAAAATATTATACCCGCTTATTCCCCACTGCTCTACTTACAGAATATGATGGTAGTTTCTAAACGCTTTTATTTGTGCGTGTGTTACAAAGAGCTCGCTGCAGCAGACTGAAATAAACCCCTGCGCAGGGGCCCGCCACTGTAGGCATATTTTTGTACCTTAAGTGCGGAGTGGGCCAGGCCTGGTCACGTGAAATAGTGAAAAAAAAATTAGGTAGTGGTGTGAAATAATAATAGGTAGCTAAAATACCGATGCCATTGACGGTGCCGTACCGTGAGAAGATGAAGGGAGGATTTTTTTTATGTAGTGAATGTAGTCCACATTGTAGGAACTATTTCCGCAATCGATCGTAAAAGCTCTCGCGGAAGACCGTTTGAGCACCCCTGCCCTAAGATAAAGTCGCACAATAAAGTTGATCGCGAGTATCTGCCCGAGGGAGGCCAGCCCTACAGCGTAAGTAATTAAAATTTGAACGGAATACCTGAATCCTCTCAAGCAGGATTGTTATAATTCTATACCCCCATAATATAGGCGACGCTGCGCCAGATGGCTGCTATTATGAGTACTTCATTTTATGAAAGTGATTTTTGTTCGCAAGAATTTACACGGCCTTTATAATTAGATTTCATTATATTTTATATTTTTATTTAAAACACTCGAGAGCTGTCTCGGTCTTTGTTTAGAGTGTTATTTTTACACTCTGTTACATTTAAATTACTCTGTTAAACATAAGATATTTTAATATAATTACGATTATAAGTATTTCCGAAACTAAGTTGGCGCCCAAGCCCATGTACTCGTAGTATATACGAGTATATCCTCGGACACAAGACCTCACTCTAAGAGAATTATTGTTATTGATTTGTTTGTTACATTTTGACACACATTCTCCCCTAATCCGATCAAACTGGGACGAAACATCTACCAACGTACTGTGTGGGTGCCAATGGTTTTTCTGACATAGAGTGTTCTTTATTTTTGTCAATCTATACCTGTCTATTTACACATAATAAAAATCGTAACAGAGCCGTATAAAAATGAAATACTTTTTGAAAATGTTTTTTTTCTTTTATAGAAGAAATAGATGGCAGACAAGCGGGCGGGCCACATAAAAAAATCAACAATTATTAGAATTTTTGTCTGTCTGTCTGAACGCGCATTACGCAAAAATTACATGACGATTTTTAATGAAACTTAACATAGTTATAGCTCATGTGCCGACTTAAAATTCACGGTATTCTTTATCCAGATCCATTGCAGATTTCCCACGGAAATCGCCCTAAAGTTCACGTGAACGAAATCACGGGCATCAAATAGGTACATAGTTATTTATAAAAGTGAACTAGAACATAACAATGGATAAAGTCAAAAGCATCAGTTACGTGTGTCTCATTGTGTGTGTGTCTCATGTCTCATCACGACGCAAAATAAGAATCTTCATTGATTTCTGGGTTGTTTTTAAATAAAAAACTTTACCAAACTGCTCGAATGACATACTTTATCAACATCGATCATAAAAAAACATTAAAACATGAACACCACACGAAGTATTGAAAACTGCAGAATAATCAGTCTAGTTCTGGAGACTAGCGCAAACAGACTAAATTAGATAAAGACAGTGTTTTTAAAAACATTAATTGCTGTATACTCATAAAAAGTACTTATTAATGAAAGAAGTTATAGAGATGTTTACTCTAGTCACTTTAAATATCTTACATAACCTAATCGTATAAACCTAAACCTATATTTTTATATCGTATTATCGTAAAATATCGTAAAAACTTCAAAGATAAACGTCAGAGAAACACAGTGACAACCGCAATAAAATTAAACCAGTTAATTTCCAGATCAGAAAGAATAGACAAACACCAAAGCGTTGTACTTCATTGTAGAGATGCGAAGTATTTTACGTTTATTGAACTAACTGCTGCGTCCAAGCGTGCACAGAGGGTCTGCAACTGTTAAAGTCAACACCTGGTCAGACCCCAATAAAACAACAGCTTTTATTGTTTAAGAATCCTGTCGCGGTCACTTTTTTGTACTAATTATGACGAAATATAACTTATTTTTTATTATATTGATTCAAACTCGGGATGTTTGTAACAAAGGCTTTTAACAATTCCCATTAGAATCAATCAAGGTGCACGACAGTACACCACGCCAAGTTTCTATAGGGTGCTCGATGGCACTTCCGCACGCCTATTTACACCAACCAACTATATCAAAGTCAGAAGTTTTTAATCAGTGCGTCCTGCTAATTTTCCAAACGGTAAACACCGACTGTTGGCCTAATTCGTAACAGTAAAGCCCCTCAGAGAACTATGGAGAGAGCTATGCTTGAGTTTCGTTCTAAGTCAAAATTCGAAACGAAGAAATTCATCAAATAACTAAAGTCACCTAAATCGTTAACTGAATTAGCACAATAAATTTACTATGAAGAGACCATATCCAGCAAAGGACCAACATTCAATGGGGCAGACGAGTGGAATAGTACGGGCACACGTTAAAATATTAATGTTTTTTTTTAAATAAATATAATTTCACCTAAGACAAGAATAAACCTTTTTCAGAACCATTAACAAAGTATAAATCTCTAGTTACCTGGAAAAGTGTAATCTGCTGCAAAGGGATATAAAAATTCTCTGGCTTTCGCCGTAATTACCTATTAACCCAAAAGCAGCAATCTATAGAAATCGTCGGGCCAAGAGACAAAAATTATTTTATGTTACATGTCTACTGAATTATTTATAAGGTTTTTACGTCTGCTTACGCAACGACTGATTCTTATCGATAAACTGGATTTATATCCACTTCATTCGTCGTACTTGTCTGTTTTTTAGGAAAATACTTAGCTAAATATAGCCTGTAACGTCCCACTGCAGGACATAAGCCTCCCCTAGTAAATTACTAGGGAGTGTCGGACCATAACCAAATGGAATGACCTGGCTCACTGTACATCGGTGGCTCCACATGCTCCTGATTTTTTTTAATTCTCGAGTATGCGAGTTTCCACGCTAAATTTTTCTTCACCGCCGACCACGTGATAATATTTAAAAATTGTCGATAGTGCGGATTTCAACTCGAGAATGAGAGTTGAAAACATATACCCGTAGACTGTAACCACTCTTAACTAATTCCCATCCCATCCTATCCCTCCCCATTTTCCCAATACATTCCATAATCTGCAAAGGTAGACAGCGCATCCGGAGGCGTGCCATCGCTTGTTATTCTGGACTGTAGTTGGCACGTATCGCGGGTGTCTGTGGACGCCAGTATCCACTTACCACCAGGTGGACTGTATACTCGCCTGCCGTCTTTTTTCTGTAAAAAAACTTGATATAATAAAACGAATAAGCAACTTTGACTTTGTGATTATGTACTTAATTATAAATTTTGACCGATTATAATACTTGACAATTGCAAAGATATAATATATGTTTATAAATAATTGTTAAAATTGTTAGATATTATCTGAGATTTCACTTAATTGTAATGTAACTATTTGCCTCATTGAATTTGTTGTATCCATCGCATGTTAATTTAAATACATACCTACTTGCGCGCCGGTAACGGCAAAATGTCTTGTTATCTTTTACCATCTCTACAGTACACACATATTGGCAAACAGATTATTAACATGTTTATAGAGGTCCTATTTTTAATCACATCTTTCATGTTCTAAGTCAGTTTTGTTTCTACCTATACAATATAAATTAAATCTAGTTACTCGAGATTTTTTCAGCTCTAAAGCTCATTAATCGTGTGATCGTTTTAGTTTTGTGGCGTCACTCTTTAACCTATTAAAACCCTATTAACGAGTTTTTTTTAAGTTATGTGTTTCTTAAAATAATTACTTTATATTCTTATGAAAAATTGAAAGGCTTCTCAAATACGGAATATTTTACAGTTAAAGTACAGAGACGTTACAGACTACAATCTATCAATTTAGTCGAAGTAACTTCAACACAGAAGTTCTAAGCTATTAAGAGTACAATATAATGGATAAGCGTCTGCAGAGTTATAAAATGTTATAGCATCGATACCATAAAATGGCAGCTGAAATGTTCGCACTAACAAGCTCACATGTGGTTCGCGCCATAACAATCACGTGAAATACTGCCCTCACCAGCCTAAGCTGTGACGATAGCTGTCTATATACTCGTACAATAATATCATACATAGGGCTGCCATTTGTGAAGTCTTAAAACACAAACAAAAAGCCCGAATACCGAATATACCGAAATAGGCCCGAAATCTTCTTCTTCTTCTTCTTTTTCAGCCCTTGGACGTCCACTGCTGGACATAGGCCTCCCCCATTGTCCGCCATTTAGACCTGTCGGCAGCGACCTGCATCCAGCGGGTAGAAATAGGGTTACCGAATAGCCGAATACCGAAATAGGGTTCGAAATCCAAACATTTCTTCAAATAAATGTATGATAGAAATGCTTACGTTGTCAAATGAAAATCAAATTTCTATGACGAAAACACATATTTCTTTATAGAAACAAGACGACCGACGAGCATACACAGCCGACCAGTAAATGGAACATCAGTGCAATTACACGCCCCGGATACGATGTCTACCTTTGGGACAATTTAGAAAGGATTTAGAGAAATATTAGACTGTAACACAGTCAGTACTTATTAATCTTTACTGTAACTGATTTCGTTGGTGAATTAGATTAAAGAAACTAAAAGTCTTTACGATTCAATTTAATAACTATGGAAGTTATCGAAAGCCCCACCCGGACTCTCCCCTGATGCTGATCCCCTGACAAATCCTCCTCCACAGATTTGTCCTACAAACTAGGACGGATGGCAGCCCTAATCAAGCCATTACCTATATCAAATCTTTCCCAACGAGACGTTACCTAGTGTACTTTATTAATTTTTTGTCGAAACCTTTGTTTGAATGGAATAACCTTTTATTCTTCACAGTCAAAACAATTTTTACTGTGTTTATTTTATTAGCTAGATTCTAATGATTCTAAGATTCTAATCCCTGGGTGGTATCTAGAAAATTGGATTAACTCCTAAGCTACTTTTTATCTCAACAAAACTTTTCTTATAAAAGAATCTTTTTTTTTTATAGAAAAAAGGCGGCAGACGAACATACAGTCCACCTGGTGGTAAGTGGATACTGTCGTCCATAGACATCCGCGATACATGCCAACATCAATCCAGAATGACAAACGTTAGCACGCCTCCGGATGCGCTGCCTACTTTTGCAGATTAAGGAATGGATTGGGAAAATGGTTAGGGAGAGGATGGGAATAGGCTCTGGCATATCTCACTCACTACCGAAACACGTACGTTCATTGGGGAAATACGATAAAGTGGGAAATGCAGTACATTTCAAGGTAGTCTTCTGTGAGACAGGGGCCAGTCGAGTGAGCCCAGCGGCTGTGGGAATGCAGCGCGCACTCTCCCTCCATGCATCAAACACTCCCACTCACATCAACATCAACATGCATCCTCCCACTCACATCAAACATGCATGCATACAAAGCGTCTCTTTACTAAGCCTCTAAAATTTCGTTGACGAAACATTCCTTCGCATTCGATATTCTCAAGAAACAGTTTTCTAACTGATAGCAGTATTCTACATAGAAATTTAACCACGTTATATGATGCCCGAAATAGTTGGTGGCTGAAATATGTAAAATGTGTACCTACTATAGGTATATACCTACTAACCTTGAAAAATAGGTAATATGAAAGATTTACTTAGACTGTGTGTGCCTCATTTTACACACGCCTTGAAATGGCTGTGAAATCAGCAGCGAGAGTGAAAGCAAGCGGTTCCTGAAATATCAATCTCAAGATTTAAAATAATGAACCGTAGCTATTAATGTGAATTAACATTAGCGTCTCAGAATTAAGCCGCCTACTTCATAAGGTTGAATGTCCTTTGTTTAAGTTAGTTTCGAAAATTTAGAAAATCCTGTAGTAAAATTTGACAATACTTACGCAATCGTCTATGATGTACGATGTACCTAACGGTACATCGTTAGGTACATACAACGCTCGTACAATGCTAATTACTAACGGTAATTTAGCATAGGTGGGTACCAATAATTGACGAGTTAAGACCGATTTAGACATAATAAGTTGATAAATGTTTAAATAATTTTTAATTTAAAAATCTATGTGTAAACAAAACTTTAAATAGCAAGTAAAAATACAAAGTACCTATAGGTAAGTACAAAATTTTCGGTATGGATTGATTATGGATTTAATACAAAAATATTATGTTTATGGAACTTATTGCTTTTAATAAAAAAATAACTTAATTTTTTTTGTTGTTGTTTGTTATTGTACTTATAATGAATTGTTACAATAACACATTAGGTACAAGTACAAAGGCGGACTCTAGAAGAATATAATTGAATAGAATAGAATAAAATAGAATTTTTCAGTCAACGTTAGTTCAACTGAAAGGAGTTATGTCAAAAGCATTGTTTGTTCATGATAGCAAAATAGATGTTTCTATTTCAACATAATCGTGAACAATAAAAACGAGCTCTGATATCTTAAGATATCTTTAAGATTAAGCAATAAAAAAATTACTTCTATTATTAAATGTAATTCAATAGAATATTAATAATAATTAATATTAAAGTTCAAATTAATACAAATGCTCAAGGAAAGAGCTGCAAAGAGACATACTCTTATATCCCAAATTAAATAAAAATCAGGCTGAATTTATTTTTTATTTCATTTATATTTCAGAAAATATAAAGTATCAAATCTGTCTTTTCTGATTAAAATGAGTGTAAAGTGTAAACGGCCTAAAAATTTTAAATTTTCCACTCTTTTCTAGTGCTACGTTTCATTTGCCAGTCATATATTTGAAATTGAAATTCAAAACCAAATCAAAAACTTAATCCTATATTTAAGTTTTGATTTAAAAAATCGCGGACTTTGGCACTTCCGCTTGACACCAGTTCTTGGGATAGCCTGTTTAAGTATGTATCCTAATATGTTCGCATTTTAATGGATACAATATCTATATAATAGGTAAAAATACATTTAAAGTCTCGGGGTATGTTTTTGAACAACAAAAACCTATATGGGCTAACTTTATAAACATTCTGATGCTATAATGTCATTACTGTCAGGTGTCAAATCAACATACCACTAAAAATACACGACGACAATGAAAACTTTACTATGAATTAAAAATGTGTGGAAGTACTTTAAAAACACAGTAAACCGTATTATTTTGATAATGCTCAGTTACGATATCAAGTTCGTTACAAATGACGAATCGCTGCAGTTAAAACACAACGAATTCAAAACGTCTAAGTGAGTTTTAAAACTTTTTGAAAAGTTTCATTCAAATTATTAAATTTGTTTGCCGTAAGTTCTAAGTAATGTTGCTTTTAGGTATGAGACGAAGAAAAGAGTAGATGAAACGCTGTATGAGGCTGGGAAAAGGGACTTTTGTGACCGCCGCGGTGGCCATTGGCGAGCTCCTCGTTCTCGTCAAATTCGACAACTTGAAGGGAAACTTCGCGACCGAAGCATTGTGATTTGCGAATGGACCAACGAATCACTCATTACTATTGTATTTTCATCGGGTGCTATAGCCTATCTCACGGTAAAACCAGACACTTTAGATGTAACACAAGTTTTATTTGACAGATACTGTGTTGGAAAGTTATCTGGGCAAACAGTTACAGGAGGTAATAATCATTTATATCATATCATATACATACACTAAATATCTTTAGAAAAGAATGTTTATTTATAAAGTTTTTATAGCATAAAGGTTTTGTAGGTTTTTCTTTAAAATGTACCTAATATTATCTAAGAAATAATTACAATTAAGATTAGGTGATGAAATTGGAACTTTTACCTTTACATTGTGCATGATTACTTGAATAATATTAGCTGAACTTACACAAGTATAACTATGGGAAATTGCTGAAATCGGAAATTGCTTTTCTATATCTATATCTGTACTAATATATAAAGAGGTAAAATTGTGTTTGTGGGTATGTTGGGGGCAATCTCTCGAACTACTGAACCGATTTCAAAAAATATTTCACAAATAGGAAGCTACATTATCCGTGTCTAATATAGCCTAATTTTATTTTGAAATTTTTAACAAAAAAACGAAGCTACGGTGGGTCGCTAGTATTCAATAAACTAAGTCCTATCAACTTTGTTTAAAAAAATCAACTTTTGATCTTTAGCAAATTGTCATTGTTAGTATTTTTTATAAAAGTGTTAAACAATTTTGTCATAATATCAATTCATTTAATTCAGGTAACTAAGCCTATAGAAATACATACATTTACAAAAACAGATCTATTAAAAAAGTTCTTCAAAATAACTACATATTGGCACAGTCTGTTGTGCTGTGTCCTGGTGTCCTAAATTCTTTCCCAGAAGCATAAGAAAACTACAGCTATTTTACCTACTTTAACTTATGTGAACCTAGAATATTTCTATGAAAAGATATATTTACCTTTATACATGTACTTATCAAAAAAACATTAAGCTTTGGGAGGTGAGGGTGCACGGCCCTTGAGTACACATTTGTTATTCCGTAGTGAGTGAGATATGTCAGAGCCTAATCTCTCCATTCTCTCATCATTCTACTGTTGGCATTTATCATGGATGTACAGAAGTGACAGTATTCACCTACCACATGTGGACTAGCTGCTCATCTGCCACTACCATTCTATAAAAATAAATAGGTTTAAAAATTTGGAACACAGAGTGCTTTTAATCACCTAATCTGCTCAAGATCATATTTAAACCTGTGTTGAAAACTGTTTTAATATCTCTTTCTTTTATTAGTGATCCGGTCTCAAAGTGAATGTCTACTGCAATAATCCATTATTTTGTTTCAGTAGTATTCAGCAAAACTCACTTATTGTTTCTACATTTGGACAGAGTGGCAACTTTAGTGATATTTGGAAAGAATGTGACTAGCCTTCCATGCAAAATCACTGACAGAGATCCAAACATCCAAGTTAGTAGTAAAACCTATTCGCATCAGAAATACCTATAATGTGTGAATAACTTTAATTCAATAAATTACATAATTTTGATTAAGTCAGTTAAAAGGGAGGATGGGAGAAAAGTACCATCCTCCCCAGTGAAAATTCTCAATGCCATACATTTCCCGTCACCCCAGTAAGGATAAAAGAGGTGTAAAGTACAGTTCATTTAATTATGTAAAACAAATATAATGCAAAATTTCATGACCTTTTTCCAAAAAAAAATATATTTTTATAAAAAGTATGTAACATTATAAGTCAATTAACTCAGAATTATGAGCAAAATCCATGGTTTCAGGCTTTGGAGTAGGTTTGGTTACATACTGTATAAATATATTTAAACAGAGTCATAGGTATATGTACCTAAGTCATAGGTATACCCTATTCACATAGATCATTAACTTAATTGATAGCCATACACAATAATGTAATCACCCCCTTTTATTATCCACTGCTGGACACTGGATTCCTTGTGCACATTGTCTTGTTAATAAGGGATGTATGGCCTTAAAATGCCATGCTTACCAAGTGGCTTGGCGAGTCCACTCTTTCAGAGGTGGTGTAGTTCCAGGGCTTATGATAGTGGCTTTGTTTGTTATAGCCGTGTGGTGTCTTGTGGCTTTAGAATAACACCACCCCAACTCTTCCTGTGGGTGTCGTAAAAGGTGGCTAAGGGAAAAGAGTCATATTTCCCATTCAACTTCATTTTCGTTTAAATAGACAATAGAATTAGGCGGAGGATCGCGACGTGGGGAGCGCAAAGTGTCATGGTGTGAAAACGGAGGCGGTGTGAGGGCGCTCGTATGGGGCGCCAGTGTTGAACCCGCACCTTGGAGCCCTGCGCTTGAAGACCGCGCTAACTTACATGTGTACCAGCTCACAGGGTAATATTTATAATATATACAGTAATACAGTTTAGGTTTAATTTGTTCAGGTTGTAACCATAGCCAGCTAAAGTCAACTGGAACATTGGTAAAATGGATAGAAGTTTTTGAGCAATGATATTTTGTAAAATAACGTCAATGTACTCAGGATCATAAATGGAATCCATGTTTTGAGGCTTCAGTAATAGTCCAAACACAACCTGTATATAAAATTATATTCTAGCTATATAAAAATGTATATAAATTATATACATATAAATATAATATAGCTATATAAATATAAAAATGTATATAATTATGTATATGTATATAAATTATATTCTTCTGGTATTATTCTAGCTTATAACTATTATGTCAAGAATTTTAATATTTTTTTGTCTTCACAGGCAACAAATATCTCTAGTGGCTTACCATCAGCTGGAAAACGAAACTCTGCTTGCAGAATTATCAAACACACATGACAACATTGTACACATCGTCGAACAATCGGCCTGCCACAAAGTGAGTTGCTGTTTTTAAATGCAAACTTAGTGCAGAACAGATTTGATATTGGTTAAATAAAAATAGCATCGAAGAATTCTATGAAAATAAGTAGAATAAGTGCAAATAGAACGTGAACGTCGTATTAAATAAGCAATAGTAAGTTAAATTAAAATGGCTTCATTCAAATTTGAGCTTTATTACAACACTTTAAAATGCATTATATTAACGGTAGGCGTGAACACAGTGTGCCGACATCTTGGAGAATCGTACGCTAATCGTCAGTTTATTTTACAAAATAGATATATGTATTTCTATATCTTCATTCCAACTACTTCAATTGATCAGAAGCTCGAAGAGTGTACATAAAGATTATACAAGACAAATCTGCACTTCTGAAGTCCTCGGGCTTCTCGTTCTAGATTAAAAAAGAATAATTAGTACCAAAGAGGATTTATTTCTTATATGCACCAGGACTATTGTGCCACTGAGTCTACGCGCGGCAACAGTCAGGTCTTGAAGTAACCTATGTTTCATTTCATTCTTTTATTCAAAGTTGGAAAATCATGTGTGGTCTTGGGAGAGATCTGTTGCATTTAGAAAGACACAGGCTTGTTAGTGATTTGCTGTGATATGAGAAAATCCAGAATCCTGAAACATTCACCAGGAAGACCAGTGTTAAGTTGCAACTTGTTGCAACACCAATTATCAATTTTATTATTGCAATCTCATTAATTGCCACCATTTATACCAGTCATAAACAAACAAAAGCTTTTAAAATTATGCCTATAAAATAACAAATATTGAGCATTGTATGTTAATAATTGTCCTCGTTTTATAGCTGGCAAGATAATAAGTAAGCATTAATTTTCTTTATAAAGAACACGGTAATAAAATATTATAAGCATGTAATTACCATCCGCGTTTAAGTTTCCATTAAGTTCCATTCCATTAAGTTTCCGCGTTTTTTGTGCCTACCTATATAACGCAAGTTACATTGTGTTTAATAAATACTCAATCATTACTGTAGACGTCGTTACTGAAACGTCACAATCAATTTTGCTTCTTCTTCTTCTTCTTTTCAGCCCTTGGACGTCCACTGCTGGACATAGGCCTCCCCCATTGTCCGCCATTTAAACCTATCGGCAGCGACCTGCATCCAGCGGGTGCCCGCAACCTTTATGAGGTCGTCTGTCCATCTAGCAGATGGACGTCCTCGGCTTCGTCCGCCGGTACGTGGTCTCCATTCGAGAACCCTTCTGCCCCATCGGCCATCGGTTCTTCGAGCTATGTGCCCTGCCCACTGCCACTTCAGCTTGCTAACCCGAGAGGCTATGTCGGTGACTTTAGTTCGTCTACGGATCTCCTCATTCCTGATTCGATCACGTAGGGAAACCCCGAGCATAGCCCTCTCCATAGCTCGCTGTGCGACAGTGAGCTTATTTATGAGGCCCATAGTCAGAGACCACGTCTCGGTGCCGTAGGTCATCACTGGCAACACACACTGGTCGAAGACCTTCGTCTTCAAGGACTGAGGTATTTTGGACGAGAAGACGCTGCGTAGCTTCCCGAACGCTGCCCAGCCGAGTTGGATTCGTCGATTGACCTCTTTCTCGAAGTTGGACCGTTTGGCCTAGGTAGACGTACTCGTCAACAACTTCGAGAATCGAGCTCCCAACTGAAACTGGGGTGGGCACGACATGGACATTCGACATGATTTTCGTCTTGTCCATGTTCATTTTAAGGCCCACCTGTTGGAAAACTCGATTGAGGTCTCCGAGCATTGTGCTAAGATCCTCCAGCGATTCTGCCATGACCACGATATCGTCGGCAAATCGAAGGTGAGTGATGCATTCGCCATCAACGTTGATGCCGAGTCCTTTCCATTCCAGGAGCTTGAAAGCGTCTTCCATCGCATTGGTGAAGAGCTTCGGAGAGATGACATCTCCTTGTCTCACACCCCTCTGCAATGGAATCGGCTCCGTGCTCCCTTCCTGTACTCGGACTGACATGGTGGCGTTGTTATATAAACACTTCAACACTTCGATATACCGATAGTCAATATGGCACCGCTGGAGGGACTGTAGCACTGCCCAAGTCTCGATCGAATCAAAGGCTTTCTCATAGTCCACAAACGCTAAGCATAATGGCAAGTTATACTCCTCGGTCTTCTGTATAACTTGCCGCAGCGTATGGATGTGGTCTATGGTACTATAGCCTTTTCGGAAACCGGCTTGTTCGGGAGGCTGGAAGTCATCAAACCTGCGCTCGAGACGATTCGTGATAACCCTCGAAAACAGCTTATAAACATGGCTCAGAAGCGAGATGGGCCTATAGTTCTTCAACAAGGTCTTATCGCCTTTCTTGAAGAAGAGCACCACCACGCTTCTGTTCCATGCCTCCGGCGTAATACCTTCGAGCAAGACGGAATTAAAGAGCTTCTGAAGGACTTTCAGTACCGGTGTTCCACCCGCTTTCAGAAGCTCTGAAGTGATTCCGTCCTCACCCGGCGCCTTGTTGTTTCTAAGCTGTTTCAGGGCCATCCTAATCTCGTACAGGCTGATGTCCGGGATGTCTTCGGTATAGTGTCGGGTCAACTTGGCTCTTGGGTCTTTGGCCAAGTTGCCAACAGGTTTAGCGACCGAGGTATACAACTGTCCATAGAACTTCTCGATCTCCCTCAGTACCTCTTGTTTGTCGGAAGTGACACTGCCGTCCTCCCTCTTCAGCTTCGTCAACTGGCTCTGCCCAATAGATAAGTCTCTTGCGAACACTTTGGAGCCTTTATTCCGCTCTATCGTCTCCTTAATACGATTAGTATTAAAGAGACGGATGTCGTGTCGCAAGGACTGGTGAATCCGTCTATTGAGCTGCCGATATGCTTCCGCGTCATCAGGAGTCTGCAGTGTCATCGAACGTCGTTCCGCCAAGAGGTCGAGGGTGTGGTCGGTGAGCTTTTGGGGTCCATCTCTTCGACGATGTCTGAAGAATTTAGACCCCACCGTATGGACAGTTTCTACCAACCTGTTGTTGATATCGTCCACTGCAACGCAATCCTCTAGGCAATCGAAGCGATTTGACAGTTCAAGCTGAAAGCTTTCGGGATTCTGTATGTGGGCAGCAGTAGGTCGGAGCGTAGACTTCATCAGGCGGGACCTTTCCAACTTGACGTTTATATTCAATGTGCCTCTAACCATTCGGTGATCACTACCGGTTTTCACCCTGTGGATCACGGAGACATCATTGAATATTTGTCTCTTTGTGGCCATAATGAAGTCTATCTCATTTTTAACGGAACCGTCGGGGCTCATCCAGGTCCACTTCCTATGAGAAAGAGTCCCTCTTTCTCAAGAAAGTCGGCCAGCCTCTGGCCCCTCTGGTTCCGGTGCCCACATCCAAATTGCCCCACTCTCAACTCATCGTCGCCTCTTTTGCCCAGTTTCGCGTTGAAATCCCCCATAACAATATTGTAGTGTGTTTTCGAAGCATGTATGGCTCTACTAATGTCCTCATACATTGCTTCCACTTCGTTATCCGGGTGTGCCGAGGTCGGTGCGTAAACCTGTATGACCTTCAACGAATATCTCTTGGATATTCTGAGTATAAGGTACGCGACCCTGCTCGACACACTCGTGATGGCTACAACATTATTTACGAGGGACTTGTGGACGATAAACCCGACACCACCTTGGGACTGCTGGTCGCCCTCCCGGTAATAGAACAAGTTGCCGGACTTCAGCGCTATCGTGTCCTCCCCCTCTCTTCGGATTTCTGATAACCCCAATATATCCCAGTGCAACATGCCTATCTCCTCTTCCAGCTCAGCGATCTTCTCGTCTGTCCTCAAAGTGCGCGTGTTGTAAGTCACCAGTGACAACCTACGTCGGTAATCCTTGTTAGAAGCCCTGGTCGTTCGACGGTGGAATCCCGCCCGGAGATTCTTAGCACCCCTGGCTCCAGCGCTCGACCAGCGCCCGTCGTCCACGCCGGTGTTGTGACTGGAGCCGCCGGGAACTTGGGGCCGTTTTACTTTTTCTGCCATAGGGGGGGGGGGGGGTGTACCGTAACCCGCCGCGCTGGTCCAGTGCGTGGTGGCGGGTCGCCAGAGCCTCGTTCGTTGGTCGGCAGGGTGCACCACGAGCCGGTGAGGTTGGCTTGGGTCCCAGAGATGTAGGTTGGGACCCCTTACACCTTACAATTTTGCTTAATAGATATTTATTAATTTCATTATTTATGACTCATCATCATACAATCATCATCATTGTATATACCAACCAATATTTATAAAATAAGTACTTAATACAAAGCCTAAAACAATTTATTGTAGCAATTTATATACTAAATGACCAGCAAATCATGATCAACACAACAACATAATATATTTGGATAACTGAAGTAAATAATTTTAAATTACTAAGAATGTCATCACCTAGTCTACGCAGGACCCCCCCTATATATCCTATATCTTTCTCCTATTGTCACCAGAGAACCTAAACTTAGTTAAAGAATTATGGGCCCTTTTGTATGAAACCTGACCTGATCACCAATACAATTGTAATGTATGTCGAATATAACCTACAGTTACCATAAATAAATATGTATTTTGTTTCCCAGATTGATGGGGTATAAAAATGGTGCTTGATAAATAACAATCTTAATAGTAAACTTCGGGCCCTAATAAAATCCAAGCCTATAACGGCTGGGTCATGCCCGCTCTCATTGGCGTGCTCAGGTAGTCTCATATCAAATTAGACACCTTGGATAGAAGAGTCTGTTCAACTATGTCTCTCCACAGGATACACCACCTAGAGCCCTGTACCTTGACCGACGGTGCTTCCATCGGTGGCTATACTTATTATCTCTCCCTTATACATTTTTGAGATACTTGTAAGGCAGATATCTCATTTCTCTGGTACTTTAAGGCCTTGTTGCCATTATAAAAATTGAAGCTCATGTTAAAAACGTACATTTGCTATTCATATGGTATGTATTGGATATACCGGCCAAAATGATGCGTCATTATTTGCTGTAATCTATTTACTGCCCATTCAGTATTTTTTGTTGGTCATTTGATTATTTCTCATTTTTAGAATGGTGTTACTTTAGAGTGGGTGCGCTACGACATATCCCTAAGTGATCAACGACCATGCAAATTGTCGTCGATCCGTGATAGTTGCACACGAGTGTCACTGCCGGCGCCGGCGCGGGCGGTCAGCCGCGCAACGAACGCACGGTTATTAACCGCCTGTATTGACGGCTCATTACACGTCATACACAGAGATGCTGGGGTCACGCACTCCACTAGAGCAGGATTCGTAAGTAACAGCACTATAAAAATAAAGCAGATATTAGTGAGTTTTAACCACAGATATAAAGGGATAAAGAATGCAAGTTGTCTGACGCTGCATAGCCAAAGTTGGTGCAAAGCACCTTCTTCTCGCACTGCTTGTTCAGTCTGTTCCCACTCGTGTTGCTAGCAAGTCGTTACAAAACACAGAAATCTTTAATTACGCTATAATCAATTGTAAAAATTCGTCCAAAAGTGGTGAACCGAGTCATGGGAGATGTTTCTTTCATCAGTGGGTACCTTCCAACACTGAAATGTACTGTTCGTTTGCATAGAATTACCATCGTGCGTTGCCTCTACTCGTATGTCTATGTTTCAGTATCGTCTTTGTCTCTCTATCAGAAGCTTCTGACAGCTATATTTCCTAAAAATGGGTTATAGATATTCCGTTTAGAGCTATTAAAATTTAATTTTAATTGAAATGAGTTTGAATCGAATTTATTTTTAATTTACATTATTTTCAATTACTGATATTGCATAATGCAGCCAAGCGGCAAGTAAAGTCTGGCCAGTTCTAAACGGCAAATATATTATTCTTCAAACTCCTTTCTCAATCAAATCAATGGCGATGAATTTTTAAACTGGAGTTCTCTCAAGTGATTCGAAAAAATACTAAGTAATAATAAATAAGCTAAACATACGTGTCAAAACCCGTTCAATAGATAAATAACTGAGAAAAACACGTAAATCTCAAAAGATTTTTCAAGCATATAGTCCATCTGGTGGTAATCAGATACAGTCGCCCATAGGCATCCGCCGCGGATGCCTATGGCGCGGATGATCCGCGGTACATGCCAACTTCAGTCCAGAATGACAAACGTTAGCACGCTCCCGGATGTGCTGCTTACCTTTGGATATGTATGATGGTATTTGAAGATATATAAGTTTTATAACTTATACAACTCCAAATACCACCATTGTACCATTATTGGCATGATATATTCCTATTATTCCTTTACAGATAGCGACAGAAATACTATGGGCCGGGGAATTAATCATAGCGGCAGAAGAGAACGGACGGATTCAATGTTTTGACCGCGCGCTCACATTGTTGCACCATCACGCCAAGTGCCTCGACCTCACGCCGTACCTACGGTGACTGCTTTTTGACTACGGAAATTAAAAACTGCGGCGGAACAAACGCAACCTAAAGAAAAAAATATAACTTTCACTTTTCTATAGTAATACAAAGTCTGAATTACACCGTCACACGTATGTGAAAATTAACACTTACAATTGGCGTGTGCTCGTAACCAATTTTTTTTACTTCTTTTTAATACTTTGTTTATTTTTGTTAATGTTTTTTTACAAGCTTTTATTTAACTTCACCTGTTAGTATGTTTGGGACAAATCTTGCAAGCCAAATTTGAACCACTTCCTCTAATCTTACGACTTTGAAATTTTGCATGCTTGTTCAGTTCTGATGATAATACACTAAAATGGTAGAAATAACCCGATGCTGCAGCCAGGATTGTCTCCTCACGGGGGCACTCCTCAACGGTTAGTAGTATGCACATGAAACTTTGCAAAACAAAACATGACTTTCTACCGTAATGATGCATTACTTGAAATGGATAGATTGAGAAATATTTCTAACTAAAAAGGTATAAATAAAATAATATAAAGAAAACGATTTTTTAAAAACAAGCTTTTATGCAAGTCATAAAAGAATTGAGAACATATAATTCAAAATAAACTTATTTTATTCGTTTTAATACATGACTTGCATAAAAGCTTGTTTTTAAAAAACGTTTTTTTTTTATATTATTTTATTTATAATTTATGGCAATAGCGTAATTAACACAATGTGCTAATGTCAAGTTTTCTTCGTAATTAAGAATGTCAAAATTCAAATTCAAAATTTATCCAGTCCCACCGAAGTAACCTAGAAATCGCTCAGTAAAGTGATAATAGGTTTACTGTGGACAGAAGAATTGAGACTATCACTATTGAACCACATTACACATTTTTTATACCAATCAAACAAAAACTCAATCTTCACTTCTTGGAATTCCTGCCAAAAATCATAATTTAGATAGATAAACTTTATTGTACACCAAAAACATACAGAGAATACGAAGTTCAAATAATTAGAAGTACAACCGGCCGCCTTATCGCTAAAGCGATTTCTTCCAGGCAACCTTGGGGTAGTAAGGAGAAGTCTGTAGACAAAGTAGATTTATGTTGCTTTCAGAGATTCTCGCCGGATGCAGTTGTTAGCAACACAGGGCGTAAGAGGCGGACGAATTATTTTAGTGTCGTTAACGGGAGGACCCTTGACACTGCTCAGAATAAGGCATCCTCGACTGCTGACGGTAAGTATTGAGTTATTATTGCAGTTTCTTTTATCAAAGAAGGCAGCAGACGAGCAGACAGTCTACTTGGTGGTAAGTGGATACTGTCGCACTGCGACATTCGCGATGCTTACCAACATCAGTCCAGAATGACATACGTTGCCACGCCTCCGGATCCACTGTCTACCTTTGGAGATTTAGGTATGGATTTGGAGAAAAGGTTGGGAAAATTGAGAGGGGTAGGATTGTATGAGATGGAAAAGGACTCTGATATATATCTCACTCATTACCCAAGCAGTGCATTTAACGATAGTCTCCTGTGAGTGTGGGATAGCTTGCCTAGTCAAATGCGGCCAGCGTGCACCCACACCCTCGCGCACTGTACGGTCCATAAAACATTTGGTACCGTGAACTCGTAGTTTTTGGAACGGACCGTCCTATGAGGTCTTTCCGTTAAGCGCAAACTCCTAGAGTGGTCACGCGACCAATAACTTCCGGTCGCGCCAATACGTACACGCCAATTTTTTTAAATGTTGACATATGACTACAACTCACTCTTCTATATTTTTTTTTATCAATCGTTTGCGGTAGGTCATATAGTCAGTCGCGCGTCTTAGTGAGCAGCAGACTTTTCATTTTATCATCATTACTTATTCAAAATTTTTGAATGGTACAATCAGTTGTGTCTACAATGGAGATTCCATCAAAAAGTCGAAGATATAATTTTACGTAAAACGTTCGTTCCAGGCATGGATTCGCGCAGGTCGTATATCGAACGCGGTATCTTTACTACGGAGTATGGACTGGGACACAGAGGGCTCGCACTGCTTGTGGGCGGTTAATGCACTCGTAGTTTCAGCGTTGCGACGACCACTGAAAGGCGGAGTTCTCGGTTCTAATGGTAATGTAACTACATATATACGTACATGTATACTTACTGCCTTCAGAAAAAAGGGACACGTAAACTTTGAAGAGTATAAAATTTATATTTGATTAAGGATTAAAATTTTATATTTGACTTAATTTTGAAATCTTGATGGCGTCTCTCGCACGCCAACAAGATCTGTACTTTTAGTTAATTCTTGTGATCATTTAATAAAATTGTATGGATTACGGTGAAGTTTATTTATCGCATCATCTAAAGCTACACCATACACCTGATACCTAAAATCCGATAACCTCCAAACATTAGAAATTTGCAAAAAAAATTGATAAAGATGACATTAATTTAAAATCAAGCTAGAGCGGAAACATGCAATTTCGTAGAAAGCAAAAACAATAACCATTGTTTATTCTCTTTATTTATTTTTCGTTTCCTATTGTAATGTGACTTATGCTTTCGTTAAAAATCTTACTAATGCCTCTAATCCTTAGGAGGGCAGTATACTAATATACATACAGGAATAATTTAAACGAATTTTTCAATGATAACCGGCTTCAGAGACAAATTTATTTTATTGATATAGTGACGCAAGTTAAATTATTAATAATTGTCCAATAGTAATTTTGCTATGCATAATTCTACTATTTGTATGCCTATAAAGCCCAGCCATACATCCATATTTATTTATTAAACTGGTCTTATACGCGTATTCTCACGTATTATATTTCAGTCGACATTACTATTTAGTCGGCTGGAACTATAAAGAAGACATATGATTATATTGGTGTTATGTCAGAAGGTTTATTAATTAAACTACAAATGTATTCTATAAAAAAAATATCCTCTAACTTTATATTGGTTAAACACAAATACATTAACTGAGCTAGTCGGTAGCGTGGAAGACGACTGGTTGTCGTCGAACACGCGACACAGGACGCACAAAAACCGTGTACTGAAAAATCTCTAATATGAAAAACTGTTCGGGACGACCGATGCGACAATAGTTTTAAGTCTTTGTTTGTATAGATTTGTATTCCATAATTTTATTATTTAAGTTTTCTTATAGTATTGATTTAATAGTTAACATTGTTATTGTTTGATTGGTTGTTACGCAGATTACATTTTTTAGTTAATATTATAGTTATAATCCGTAAAGTACAAATTGTTTAGTAAATAAAAGATCAAAATTTTGTCGTTTTGCTCGACCATTCAGAGAGCTGGAATTAACAGAGAAATGTAGCCGCTGTAATTGTACGACAGACTTAAAACAAGCTCTCTGATTGGTCGACATACTAAGCGAAATATATATAAATATAGGAACGAATGTCCGTAGATTCATTCTGAGCTGTACAGTTCAACAATAAACAAGAAAATAGAAGAAATGCTTATATTGGCATCCTGAAGAGAAATCCAGTATATACAGCGAGCAACAACCGTACCGGAAACCACATCGTTACATACAGTCCACTAATAGGAAGCCGGTGCGGTACAAAAACTAACATAAATAAAACACCATGTCGTCGTGTGTCGAACACTGTGTCACTACAACTACTTTACTATTATAAGTATTCGCAGAGTTACACACAAGGTTGCCATATTTCCGGGAATGTCGCGCCATTGGATGCTATGTTCCGTGTAAGCAGTTTGTCCTCTAAATGCGTAAAAAATATGGTAATGCTCATTTTTATTACAATCACACAAAATTATTTTGCAAGATATTAAAATCACCTTTTATAATAATTTGTAAAAAATAGTAAGTAAATAAATATTTCTTCGTATTTCTGTTTATCCAAAGGTTGCCTGAGGGTGCCACTAAGTATTAAAGTCGGCTTTTTGTACAATATTACTTTTTGCATTAAAGTTTAAATAAAATAAATAAATCTCCTTTTTCCAAATTTCAAAGGTAGGCAAAGGTACTAAATCTCCAAAGGTAGGCAGCGCATCCGTGAGCGTACCAACGTTTGTCATTCTGGACTGAAGTTGGTATGTATAGCAGGGCAACAGTATCTACTTACCACCAGATAACCAGGTTACCACCGCCATCTTTCCATAAAAAAAATAAATGTGTAGGCGGCGAGGATTCGGCGCAAGCGGCGCTGGGCGCTTACTTAGCGCCCCTCGGCCCGCACCCGCCCGCCGCTGAGAAATACGCTCCGCCCGTACACGACATCGCTAGGAAGTTCTTCCATCATTTGCTTAGGTGCGTATCTTAATATTTGTTTTATATGTATTGAACTTCTATATTTTTTATATTTGGCACGAAGTGCCAAAAAAACATGTAATTTAATCATAATTACAATGGTGGATATCATATTTTTTCATATTAACAGTCATTCATATTATTTACTGTCTTGTCAAGAACTTCATTCACCATAAGAACTAACAAAATTAAATATAGTTTGACAAATCGCACCGCATGACACTATACACACACCCACACTCCTACAAACTTGCATACTCCTTGGAGGTAAAACGATGCGTGGTGCGTACGAGTATAAGTGTATGCGTGAGTGTGTAGGGGTATGTGTGTACTTATCGCGATTTGTCAAACCGAAATGTTTCATATTAACAGACGCGGTCGCATAGAAAAGGCTTTAAGTCTAGCAGTGGACCTATGTGCTTGGGATTTGTTTATGGACGCACGATGGGCGGCCGCTAGGCTAGGCCTCACGCAACAGGCTGGCGAAGCGGCCTCGCTCGCCGCACGCTACGCTCTGCAACAGCCAGGCAAGTACACTCTTTTTCACACACCAAATAAACCGGGGCTTAAAAACGTTTTAAGTGTAGCAGTGGACCTTTTAGCCTAGGACTTGTTTATGGACCCGCAGTGGGTGACCGCTAGGCTGGACCCCAAGCAGCAAGCCGGCGAGGCGGCCTCGCTACCTCGCCGCCATACACCACACACACACAATGCCCTGCCCTGTAGGGCCCTGCCACACACAATGTCCTAAAGGACCCAGGTAAGTACTCACACACACATACACAGACACACAAATAAAGCGGGACTAAACAAGGCTACCAGTGGACCTGTGTCACCATCTCCCAAGGTAGGTAAAAAGGCTGATAGTAGGCCAGTCAGAGGGAAATTTCAGTATTTTCCATATAATAGGGGTTAAAGTATGAAATTGCCGTTTTATAGTAATAGATACTTTGAATTGACATAAAACCTTCATGGTGTGAGATTTTCCAGTGAAACTTTTTTCACATGATACATATGAGGTTCTTGTTTTAAAAAATGTGCAAATTCGATTTTCGAGTTTCAATTGTTTTTTTTATTCAGCTTAGACGGGAAAGATGGTTACTTCAAAAATCCGAGTAATCTTTGAATACGAGTTCCGACGCGAAACTAACGCGGCAGAAACGGCTCGCAATATCAATGCTGCGTTTGGAGAGGAGACTGCTAATGAACGAACCGTGCGTTTTTGGTTTAAACGCTTTCGTAATGGAAACTTCGACTTGAAGAACGAACCACGTGGAAGACCGCCCACGCAGGTGAATAACGCTGAATTGAAGGAGATGGTGGAAGCCGATCCAAGTCAAACTACCCAGGAATTAGCGGCATGGCATGGTTTAACGTTACCTTACCTACAATATTGACTCATTTGTATCAAATCAATAAGATAAAAAAATATAAAAAATGGGTGCCTCATGATTTGACTGATCTGCAGAAAGAAACGCGTGTTGAAACTGGCGTTGCCTTGTTGAATCGGTACAGAAATGAAGAAATATTGGATCGAATTGTGACATGTGACGAAAAGTGTATTCTTTACGATAACCGAAAGCGAAAAATGCAATGGCTGACCCCAGGTCAAACACCGCAACAGTGCCGTAAGGCAAAGCTTACCAATAAAAAGGTAATGGTAACTGTTTGGTGATCTATTCATGGTGTTATTCACTATAGCTTTCTCAGGTCTGGTCAAGCAATAACAGCAGATGTTTACTGTGCCGAACTTCGAACAATGATGGCGAAACTAGCAGTGAAACAGCCCCAGCTCGTGAATCGATCTTCACCATTATTGCTCCATGATAACGCAAGACCTCACACTGCACGAGAAACCGTTATAACTCTACAGGAGCTGCAGTTAGAAACCATACGTCATCCTCCGTACTCGCCAGACCTTGCTCCAACGGACTACCATTTTTTTCGTGATTTGGACAATTTTCTACGTGGTGAAAATTTTTCTTCCCAAGAGGCAGTACAAAATGCTTTCACACAGCTTGTCGAATTTACATCCCCAGAGTTCTATCGCAAAGGCATAAATGAACTTCCGATTAGATGGCAACAATGTATAGATAATGAGGGTAAATATTTTGATTAAATAAATATGTTACATTTTAGAAAAAAACTAAGTTTAATTTTTCAGTACAAATCGGCAATTTCATACCTTAACCCCTAATATTTTCAAAAAATATGTTTAGAGACAAGTTGTAGAGTTTTACTAGCGTTATCTTCCACCATATCGTTTATATAACGTGAAATAACGCAAAACCTAGCGATAACAAGCGTTCATTACTCAGTACGGGGCAATGAGCGGACGCCGTGCGGGCAACGCACGTAGAATGCAACTGTGCGTAGAATAAAACATGTACTTAAAATTAACAATAAGTTATGAAAAAATAACTTATTGTAAAAACTGGTAGAATTGATTTTACGTTCGATACTGAACAACCTATTTTCAATTTTTTGTGTTATTTCAATGACACATTGTATATAAATTGGTGTTGAATTTTTTATGAGATTTTTTCAAAGTTTACTCTATAATCATTTTTGAACCACGGACCCGATTTGATTCTCCTTGGAACTTAACGGAGGTACAGATTATTTTTGTAGCGATTACTAAAAATTGGGTCCTACAGTACAAATACCGTTACATACGATATACAGAGTGAAACCGATCAATTTCAGAAGCGTAAAACCATGGATTCTGCACATAATTCTAATTTTAATGACATTATATTCTACTTATTTTTAAATTTAAAAATAAGTAGAAATTAAGTTAAATTTTCATGTGAATTAACTCAGAATCATGAATTGATGGTTTCCATGGTTACAATCTACCGGAATACAACTGATGCACCCTGTATCGATACGAAAATAAGAACGGCTAAATTAAACAACTGCAAAAATTATTTTATGTAGTGTAAAGTTTAAATTGTTTCCAGAAGGAGTCCAATTCTCCTGTAGTCCCCATTCTTCGATGGATTGAGATGGGATGTAATAGAGAGTAGAAAGTACAACATTTTAGAATCCCTTTTTATTTTTCAGAATCTGAATGCTCAGATTCCTGTTCACAATGCAGCTCACACTCTTACTCTGGATCCGACTATGAAACAAGTGCATCTTCAGAACCCGTCAAAACTAAACCACCACCCTTACCCCGAGTACCTTTACCCTCTACATTATTACAAGTACCAATAACACAATCGGAACCTACATCCACCAATAGCATACGACCCAATCTACACCAGTACTTAGAAAGAGACAACACGATATGGACCACGAATGTGAAAGAAGAGTACGATCGATTCAAACCGATATTAACCAGCCAGATTAAATGGCATAGTGTCGATAATATGCTTAATTACAAGCAGGGACCATCGAAACACAGCAGTCTTGTAGCCATCAATGAAGACACAAGTCAGTCTGTAGTGGATGTGATCCCGAGGACACAAGATGAAAGGGCCACAGCGACACATTTCAGACATCTATTTCAAACTGAATTACGGGAAGAAGCTCCTGGTGCAATATATCGTTACCATAACACGAATTACCATATAAACGATGGTGGCCGTATGTTCAAGCACACTGAGAGAAGTAATAGGTCCGGAGAAAAGAATAAAGTGAAGTTCTCGGATACAGTCACTATTGCCGTTGTATCGGTGAGTTCTTTTATTTATACCTTATTTGATTATATTCAAATAATTAAAAGTAATAATAAGCAATATCTTCATTATTATTAACAATAATTTATATTATTAAAAAGATTAAAACAAAACATGATAAATAAAAAAAATATATTATTTATTTTAGGTTTTTTTAATGTTTTCCTTTTAGTATATTTCAAAAGCTCAGCGGCTTTATTTTTCTATTAAATCTTTTTTTTTTTATTTGTTATGTTTAAGTAGGAATTAAAAATTTACAATTACAATAATTAAAATTAAATTATGATTAAACTATTCCTTAGTTTATATCTTAGTTTCAACCATTAGTTATGTGAACTGTCCATCTAGAGTGGGAGGGGGAGAGTGCACGCTGCAATCCCACAGCCGCTGGGCGCACTCGACTGGGGCCACGTTACCCCTCTCTCACAGAAGACTACCTTGAAATGTACCGCATTTCCTACTTTATCGTATTTCCCCAATGTACGTACGTGTTTCAGTAGTGAGTGAGATGTGCCAAAGCCCATTCCCATCCTATCCCTCCCCATTTTCCCAACCCGTTCTCTAAATCCATTCCTATATCTCCAAAGGCAGACAGCGCATCCGGGGGCGTGCCAACGTTTGTCATTTTGGACTAATGTTGGCATGTATCGCGGATGTCTATGGGCGACAGTATCCACTTACCATCAGATGGACTGTATGCTCGTCTGCCGCCTTCGTCTATAAAAAAAAATCTATTGTATATACTTACATACAATCATGTTCAAAATTCAACTTATAATTAAAAAAATATTGTAGAGAATTTCAACTCTACCATTTTGCCATGTTTCGTTTGCCACTCTTGATATTGTTCGCTGTGTATGTCCTCGTAGTTACTTACTTTATATCAAACTAGCTCTTGCTGATGGCTTCACCCATATAGATTTTGTTTTTTTTTAAGATTAATGGGCTTCCCCACAAAAACTAATCTGGGATAAAAAGTATTCTTTGTCCTTCTCTACAGTGAACAGTGCAACTCTACAGTGAATTCAGCCAAAATTGCCAAAATTCACTGAAATCGATTCAATATTTTAGTAAATTTTTTTATTCATTACTGAAAAAAAATCAAATATAGGGGTCCTTCATAAAATTTGCAATAACTGTCTGTAATCAAACAGCCATCGTTTTTCAAACTTTTTAATGTCGCGTACTTACAAAAAGGCCAAAAATAAAGTTAATAACCTCAAGTGATAATAATAAGAATTAATTATGTTGTTAATTATTAATTATATTGTATAATTATTTTTATAATTGATATTTACTAATATTTATAGATTAACTTAAAATATCTGTAACTCTATAATAATAATAATTAAAATCATAATTTCAGTCCAGTATTACACAAGGTGCTCAATATATGGCTCAGCCTATATATTGACCACGTTGTATAATAAGCGTGGTCGCTGTGGTAAGGTACCCTAAATACTGTCGGCATTACCTCGCTGGATTGCGATGCTGAATCGTGTGATCATAAATAATTAATTAATTAATAACAGGCTCTTTCGTAATGCTTAACTTTTCCTAAACAACTACGACCTCCTTAAAATGTGATCACGACCCCCTAGCAGTCGCGATCGCTTAGGAGTCGGTTCAGAAACGATGGCTTAGGAGATCCCTCCGCTATGCTTCGCGATCGCCTCATACCCGACTTCGTGGTTATTTTTTATTGTATCAGCCTGTTGTTTCAATTTTTAAGTTAATTTATATTGGCAGTAATTGATACACTTGCTTTGTATTTCATTCCTATAAATGTCGACGCAATGCTAGACGAGTTCAGTTGCAATAAATAAACCATCATAAAGTGCAGACGTACACAGTTGTTTTCTTACCCCGCTAAACTGAATTCAACCTTATCTCAAGCAATACACAGCCTATAACGTTTCACTGCAGGGCCACAGGCCTCTAATAAATCACTGAGGTGTTTCGGGCCACGATCCACCACGCGGACCCAGTGTGGTTTAATGGATCACATACTCCAGATTTTTTTTATTTCTGGAGCATGCTGGTTTCCTCACGATGTTTACCGCCGTCGGAGTAAGTGGCAATTAAAAGAAGAAATTATTTTTTTATAGAACGCGAAAATCCTTCGTATCCAGAAACAATTTGTTTATGTTACATGAACCTTATCCTTAGATAATTAATCCACTTCCCAACATTAACCGTAACATGTATAAAAGCAGGAAGCCCCCGTGCCCGCGCGCGAGCTCGCCGACAGCCTGCCCCTGTGCCCGCCGCACGCGTACCTGGCCGCGTTCGCGCCGCCCGCCCCCGGTACTGCCGCCCCCCTCGACTACGTCGAAGTGTGAACACGCATGCCAGCACATGTTTGTTAGCATCCGCACTCTATTACGTGTAGCACGCACTCACCGCATGCATACATATATACTAACCACCGCTCCGTGTCACAATGTCGTCTTCCTAAATTGTCTGACTTCTAAAATGCCCTTTTATTATAATGTCCATTTTCTTTTTCCTACTGGCGTGCATGGATTTTGATACTAACTAGAAAAGTTTCCATATATGAACTCAAAAATGAATTAAATTTTGTGCATATATTTAACCACTGGGTTACCTGAACTACCCAATTCAGTGTGTATACAGGGGTCAAATCTGCCTTTTGCACTACTTCTTTGTGCATAGAACTTTAAATAAATAGAAAATAAAATATTGCCCGTAAGTAAAGTTTCCATGTACGCAAAATACATTGAAACCTTACGGCGTATACTGCACTTGACTATGTGGAAGCTATACCGGCACTTGTTTGTTAGCATATGCTCTCTGTTACGTGTAGCACCCACCCACTCACGGCATGCATGCATACTAACTACTAGCGTGCATTGGTTTTGGGACTAACTAGGAAAGTTTCCAAAATGAATGAAACTTTATGTGTAAATAAGATAAGCATTATGTTCGCCGTATACAGCGTTTCTTTGTGCACGAACGTATAAATAAATTAAAGTTGAATAATAAATAATTAATTAAAAGTTTTCATAACTAAAAAATAAAATATTGTCCATAGGATTTCTATGTATAATGTCCAGTTGAATTCATGAAAGTAATAAACGTTATTAGGAGTCTTGTAAGTCGTAAGTCCACTCCCGTGCCTGCATGTGAGCTTGCAGACTCGAAATGTAAACTCGCTGCCCCACATGTTTGTTAGCATCCGCACTCTACGTTACATGTAGCATACACTCATGACATGCTAGCTTACCACTGACGTGTATGAGTTTGAAATACTAACTAGGAAAGTTTCCATACCAGGGACTCTCCAAAAATACCCAAAAAATCCAAAAAATAGATTTTTCTTCAAATGCTTAAAATCATACTATTTTTATGTCGTTAACTCGGGAGTCACGGATAAACATGGTTTCCGTCTTCGGAAATATATTTGACACATCCTCTATACAGAATAAATTAATTGTTTTTTATTCCATGTTATTTTAGTTTAACGTGGTTAAATCTGCTTCAGAAAAAAAATTATATGTAGCACCAAAGTCCCGCCGAATTTAAGGAAACTAAATATGACAGGTTGACCAGTCTGCAAAATAAATATTATTATGTCTGTTTATAATTTACTTCCTAATTTTGACACATCTTTATTAGTAGATGTAAATAAAAATACATAATTTGTTAAGGTAAATTGAAACCAATAAGCTGGCAAGATTATCCATTCAAAGTTTCATTGCAATTGGGTTTTTGAAAAAAAAAAATATCAATTTTTTTTATGTATTTTAAAACTTTATCATAAATTATATTAATAATCGATGCGAAATACTCTTAAAAAATGTTTATTTAATTTATTATAAACAATTTAAAATTGATAAAATTTTAAAAAGAATCACGTGACTACAAACGCGCTACGATTGGTCGCCATGTTTGTGACGTCATAATGTTAAAAAGATTTCTCGATAGTACAGTATCACAGGCTTCTACATGTAAATTGACGACAAATATTGGACATTTAGTTTAAAAAATTATTTATATTAACTACTTTTATTTAGTTATGTGTGATAAAGGATTTATAAAGGCTAATTCCGATAATATACCTGATGTGGATATATTTCTGATAACAGATTTTCTTAAAAATGATATTCGATTTAATTCAGCTGAAGTTCGAGGTGCTAAAGCATCAAGGTAAGTTTATAAAAAATTAATATTGTAAATTAAAATATTAAATGATTTATTCGTCATTAAATATAATTTGATGTTGTTTTGGAATTAGGTCGTCGCACTGCTTGGAACCATTTATTTCGACGTTTAACATTTTGTGGAACATTTAAAAACATTTTTTCAGGAGTTGTTTTTGTAGTATTCGTACATAATGGTACGAAGCAAGCACGATAACTTTTAGACATTAGACATAAAATAAAGACATAAATTAGACATGAAGGTTAGACATTTTCGATATATTTATTAATATATTGACGATAATAACAAGATTTAATCGATTAATAGTCAAAATACTGTATCAGCTGTATGCTACAATGAGTAGAAATTAACATTGTGACGTCACACGCGCTCGGGTTTGTTCGGGAACTGTCCGCGTGTTTTCGGTACTGGATTCAAAAATTTATTTGTAATTAAATATAACTTTTTAATTAAAGCGAAAAAAAAAACTAAAAATAGTTTTGTTATAAAATGTGTATATGATCTTTCCATTTATGATAAAAAATTTTTTTTTCAAAAACCCAATTCTCGATTCGTCCGCCGACGCGCCACTCTCGGTGATGTCATATTCCCGTTCGCTCGTTGGTGATACGTATATTAGAGCGCAGCTCCTCCGTAATTTTGTATCTAATTAGATTCTTATTTATCTGCTAATTGCTTCCATAATGGGATTTCCTTCGTGCCCAATCAGACAATTTACCAAAATATATATGTTTATGATACTGAATTATTGTTCAGTGTACACGTGGGTGACTCTATGATATTCGAGCACCAGCCGGTTGGCTCTTACTGTTGAAAATAGTTGGCGGCGCTGATCATTTCGAGAAGTCTCCGTCTTCAATACGGGAAGTGGGTGAACAATTATGTCAGTGAGTCAGGGGTAATTTAGCTTTATTTATATTAAAAACTAAAGCGATCCTCGCGGATGCGAGCAATAAACAGGAACATGACGTCACATGCTGCTCGGCGTGCCGCACGAATTTATTTATCAACATCCAAGTATGGAAGGAATGTTAAAGAAATCCTCATTATTAAACAAATGTTTAAAAAAATCAATCTTTTAGATAAGAAATTAGAAAATGGAGAACTTCTCCATTGTAAATACTTCCTTTATTATTTTAATAGTAGATGATCATTTAGGTTTGAGCACGTCTAACTTATACTGTTTTATTTTTTCAACTATTTTTTTATTTTTCAGAAAATCCTGCTCAAAAACCCCCACCAAAAATCAAAGTTGTTCATTTTGGCATGGTGTGAATCAACTGTCTTCGTCATACATAGATGATGAAACTGTTTATAGTATTAGGTGTACAAATAAGTTTCCGCGGTTTTTTATAAAAAATTAGGAATTTATTGTGAAGGAACAGTACATTACGTTTTATTCAAAGTATTTTCCATCATTTGCCACTACTTTTCCCCATCTTTCTGGCAACATTCGGATACCCCGTCGAAAAAACTCTTCATCTTTTGACGCTATCCACAAATCTACCCAATTTTTGGTGTCTTCATATGATGTGAAGCGCTGCTCAGACAGACCATGTGCCATCGACCGGAACAGGTGATAATCGGAAGGGGCTAAGTCTGGTGAATACGGCGGGTGGGGTAAAACTTCCCAGTTGAGTGTTTCCAAGTATGTTTTTACCGGCGCCGCAACATGTGGACGAGCATTATCGTGTAAAAGAATAATTTTGTCGTGTCTGGAGTAGTAATGGGCGCGTTTTTCCTTAAGTGCCCGACTCAATCTCATCAATTGTGTTCGGTAGAGAGCTCCAGTAATGGTTTCGCTTGGTTTCAGCAATTCATAATACACGACACCAAGCTGATCCCACCAAATACACAGCATGAGTTTTTTTCCATGAATATTCGGCTTAGCTGTCGATGTTGATGGTTCGCCGGGCTTAACCCATGACTTTCTCTTCTTTGGATTATCGTAGTGAATCCATTTTTCGTCACCAGTGACTATACGATGCAAATAACTCTTTTTTTTATTCCTGGCAAGCAGCATTTCACTCATGCATAATCGGCGTTCAACGTCTCTCGACTTTAGTTCATATGGAACCCAATTTCCTTGTTTTTGAATCATTCCTAACGATTTTAAACGATGTGAAATTGCTTGTTGAGTCACTTGTAATGTAAGTGCAAGTTCTTTTTGCGTTTGGGACGAATCTTCCTCCAATAGTACTTCTAATTCCATGTCTTCGTACACTTTCGGCCTTCCACTGCGTTCTTTGTCCTTCACGTCAAACTCACCGTTCTTAAACTTTTGAAACCATTCCTGACAACTTCTCTCACTTAAAGCAGCTTCACCATATGCTTCTAGAAGCAATCGATGCGCCTCAGCTGCAGATTTTTTCAAATTAAAGAAGTAAATCAAAAGTTCCCGCAAATGATGCTTATTCGGCACAAAACTTGACATTTTTGCACGAAAAAAATTACGTGATGCTGATACGGAATCACTTGTACTTTAAGGTTATGGTGTTGCCAGATGACGAAACTTGGGATATTACGTTTTACATCTGATAATTTCTCCATAACCTTCTGGTGGGGCCATCTTTTGACAAACCGCGGAAACTTATTTGTACACCTAATATAATTATTACATTATGACAAAAATAAGAAATGATGTTGTAAGAAGAGAATACAAGCAGGCGGTCTTATTTCTTTATAACAATTTCTTCAAGACGACCTTGAGAAAGGGAGTTGTGACTAAAGTAATAACGCGGGTACTGCACATATTCGTGTTAAGTAACCATCTTAAATACAACATGTAACTATAGTGAAATATATACTTACATACATATATATATATATATATAACGTCAAAATGAAATTTAGGTTAGTGTTGACGAAAGACAGGTATTAACAAAGTGAAAGTGTATGAAAGGGAAGAATCAGTTAAGAAAGCTTAAGATACGACTAGTGATCCTTAACTTAGCTTTGAAGCTGGCCAGCGATTGAGCACTCCGAATTCAAACGTAATTTATTTATTTTTCTTTAGTGACGGTATTTATGGCCAGACTAGGTATAGATGTCACAGGATTAAAGAGAATACTTACAACCGGTGAAGCCAGTCAATTTTACATATTTGCCTAGGACTACCAATTATTATAATCTAACGTTTAGACGTTAGACGTTGACTTTCAAACCTATTTACTCTATTCATTTAAGAGTATTAATTAAGTCTATCGCATCAGTCAATTTGTCAACAGAACCTTGAACATTGACTATGGACAATAGCAGGTACTATGGAACCTCGAGATTTGCATATCTTTTTCAAAAACGTTTATCAGTCTATCAATTATTAGTGGTGGAAAATTTGTATGAATTATGGAAAATAAATTATGTTCAAACTTGTGTGTATGTAATTGTTGACCTTTGATATAGGTATATAAAAATAAAGTTGGTAACCGAACGGTGTAAATGCATGTATATTTTTTTATTAAAAAAGTACACAAAGAAATCCTGTGTATCCATTAAAATCCTGTGTACCTATTTAGTCTGGTAAATGAAAATTGAGACTGGAATAGCGCGACAAAAACAATATTGATTATCACTAAAAATAATTGGAAAAATAGTTACGATACATACTTGAATTTTTCAATAATAAAATTAGACGCTTTGAATCCGATTTAAGTGGACAGAGGGGAAGTACATATATGACTAAAACAAATAAATAAAACATTTACTACTTGTTAAACATTTAATTCAGTTACTTGTTTACAATTTTTATAGAACCTGCAATTAATTGAATAGCAGTGAATAATCGAGAGTAGTGAGTGACCTAATCCTTGATCTTCTTCTTGGGGCGCAAGTTGTTGGTGTGTCCACACTTGGTCTTACGGCAGTTGGTGGCACGGGGGTGCAGGCGAGCGTAGCATTTGCGACAAATCATCTTGTCACAGTTGTACTTCATAGCCAGAATGCGGAGAGAAGGCTCAATAGCACCTGAAAAGGAAGGATAATTTAGTTTCTTATATAAGGCCTGGTTTACACAATAAATGGTGACCAATAATGGTCAATGTTTTCAAGTGAGCTACATGTCTGACAAAGACTTGGCTGCCACTGTACCATTACTACTTGCAATTAAACGTAAGAATTGAAAGTGCCACTGGTCCAAGGATTGGTACAAAAAAGGGGCTACATAATCAAGAATCAAAGAGCTGACTTTATGAAAAATTATTTGAGAATGGATGTAAAATTTCAATATTGTGGTATATCTGTTGGAGTCAGAAGACTATGATTTATATTGTAGCCAGGCTTCTATGATTGACGGATATTCTGAAGTATATGGAGATAATATTTGGGGAGCAAGAATAGAACATAAGGTTAAGGGAACACAAAAGATCCCATTGGGTGGAAGTGATATCCAAGTGGATGACCACCCTTGATATCAGTCCCACAAAGTGCAATGAAATATTTTTATTTTGTATGAAATAAAAAATTTATGAAAAATATTGTGAAATTAATTTAGGAAGCGTCTATAAAAGATAAAATGGGAGCACCACATCTAGACTGACAAAGGGTGAATTTCACATGTTCTGGACCACAGCTCAAACAGGGACTCACTGTTATCATACCTCTGCAAATTGCACAATGAAATGCAAATGACTAACCATTAACGTTTCTCATGCTGTTCTCCTTCAGAGCAAACATATAGAGCGTTTGAGGGGAGAGTGTATGCTGCAATCTAACGGCTGCAGGGTGCACTTGACTGGCTGTTACCCCCCCTCTCACAGAAGACTAACTACCTTGAAATGTACTGCATTTCCCACTATCTTATTTCTGTAATGTACATACGTGTATTGGTAGTCTGTGAGATGTGCCAGAGCCCATTCCCATCCTATCCCTCCCCATTTTCGCAACCCTTACTCCAAATCCATACCTATATCTCCAAAGGTAGGCAGCGCATCTGGGTATGTGCCAACATTCATCATCTTGGACTAAATGATGAATTAAAGCAGCATGTATCGTGGATGTGTATGGGCGACAGTATCCACTTAGCTACAGGTGGACTGTATGCTCGTCTGCCATCTTCGTCCATAAAAAAACAAAATGATAATATATTAGTTTCATTTATAAAAATTACATACAATGTAGTATTTTAAAATGAATACAACCACATATATTCCCAATAGATAGTCTCAAACTGCATATAAATCTGCATATAAGTTATCACTGACCTCCTCGAAGCCTCAACACCAAGTGAAGTGTAGATTCCTTCTGGATATTGTAATCGGAAAGAGTGCGACCATCTTCCAACTGTTTGCCGGCGAAAATCAATCGCTGCTGGTCCGGGGGAATGCCCTCCTTGTCTTGGATCTTGGCCTTAACATTTTCGATGGTGTCAGATGCCTCCACCTCTAAGGTGATGGTCTTACCCGTGAGGGTTTTTACAAAGATCTGCATTGTTGTCCTGCAAGGAAAGTTATTGGGTTGTGAAAATCCTTATCAATTTTTCTATGGATGTTATATGTCCCTTGAAAATGTATAAAACAAATGATGATCGCTGTCGTTAGTGACAGACCGCAGACACCACGCGGACATTCAAATTTCGAACACTAGAAGGATGGTTACACACTCAAATATAAATTCTCAACACATAAATTTTAACAAGAAATGTCCGTAAATATATAATTTTTGCCACAAACAAACTAATTTTATACAAGTAAAAAAAATATATAATATACATTATACTTACCTTCTTACTCGAACAACGTGATAGAAGGACTGTAAAATATACAAAAGGAAGATGGCCGACTTTTCGTTTAAAAACTAGTGACTCATTAGTAGAGTGCGCGCCACCAAAGAAGTCCCACGGAATTTAAGGGAACTAAATATGACATTATTTTACAAATTATTTAATAATTTTCTGGAATGTAATTTTGTGTGCTTGTATATAATGTTAAATTACATGATTATGAAAACTGTAATAAAGTTTAGTTATGTAACAATTCTATAGAGCAACAATGGCAATCTTAATCAATCTTTTACAAAATACATTCAAAACAGTAACACATAATTTAAAACTTTTAGCGTTTTATTGTATAGGGAACTTCAAAGCTATAATTACGTAATAATAACAAAACTATTATTTCATGACCAATAAAATTTTCTAGAAACAATATTCTATTATTTTTTTGCGTTTATAACATTGACTTCAAGTTTCTTTCAGAAGTTTCAGAACGTTGCCGAATTCCCGATAAATTACTTGTTTCGTAACCACTGCGAATTTTCTAACACTGTCCTTTGATTTATTTCAATTTTCAAAATGTATCATCAGCTCAGCAAAGTTAGCGGAAGGTTGGTTGCTGCTACAAACTTGCAGACTCCACTTTATCCCGTTGTACGTATACCTATAAACTTGATACTTTTACCTTGGAACTATGGGTGTACTCATCGATTTTTCATAAAATGTATGTGTCTCAGGCGCCTATCGCTTTGCAACGAGTGGACCCGCCAAGCATCCAGTACAATACCACTCAATTCTCTACGGTGACTGAATCGTGCACGGCTCCCGGCACGAGGAGGAATATGCCCGGCACCAACACGCCTTATCCTCCCGTCTCCGAGACCATTCGCAAGCAGCAAGAGCTCTTCCAGGTAATTACCATTTATTTAAGTTGTAATATTAATTGAACTGTTAAACCTCATATACTTACCGTTAAATTTAATGGCTCGGACGAGGATACCGCCGCGAGATACTCCTGTAGGCGGCGCCTAAAGTGAGTTTCAATTGACCGACCGATTTTTGGGTACTTTATATTAGAAAAAATTGAATCTGTTTTGTCTATAAATATACCCTTTTCAATGGAGGATAACATACTGTAACTGCACTGCTTGAGTGTCAGTACACAAACACATATTATGTAGTCATACTATTTAGATGACTCCTATTATTTATTTATTGCCAATTTAAAATCAATAACAAAGTTTTTAAACACTTGTACATTTTTATGAAAGTTGCTTCAATTTGTTGTTTATTAACATACCATCTATAGATTTATATCATTATACTTTGTTTGTCTCATTTTCATAATAAAATTGTCATTTCAGAAAGATAATGACATCCCTGTGTTCCTAAAGGGAGGGCCTATGGATGGTATCCTATACCGTTTAACTATGGCCCTGTGTGTGGTGGGCATTATTGGAGTAGGACACACCATCTACATTCATGCGGTCCCTAAGAAGCCTTAGTAACTGCATGGAAATATTAAGTTACAATTATGTATTAGTTGCTCCTGTGTTAATAGATGTCAAGCAAATATTATAAATAAAGGAAGTTCTGACTACTGATACATAGTTTTATTAATTTTATACCATGACAGTCATATTCGTATCAGATAATATATTATATAGAAATGAGGTAGCAGATGAGTTGACAGTCCACCTAGTGGTAATTGGATACTGTCATCTGTGATGGCCCATAAACATCTGTGATACATGCCAACATCGGTCTTAGAAGGGCAAATGTTGACATGACCCTGGATATGTTGCTTACTTTTGGAGTTTTTGGAATGGATATGGAGAAAGGGTTGAGTAAATGGGGAAGGACAGTATGAGATGGGAATGGGCTTTGGCATATTTCACCCAATACCGCCGAAACATGTATAATGCGTCCCAATCCGATTTGCCGAAATGCAAACCAATCAATGAAATATATTAATATATAGGTAGCTTTAAAACTAAGGTAAACTTATGGACTCGCTATTTGATTTATAATAAAAGGCTGTGTCAGTTACTTGAAGCGCCATTGTTTGTTTTCATTTTAGACAGATTGGAATAGTGAATAGTGTATTGGACCTATACATAGAGTTAGGAACTATAAACGTTCGTGGGGGGGCACGAGGAATGCGCCTAGTACGGAACACTCGTCCGGGTTAACATATCGATAATCGATAGTAAATCAAAACAAAATAAATTAAGAAAATATTTTTGTTTTTATTAATATCTAAAATTATATAGTAATATAATATGTATCATTAATCGGAGTCTGAATCCGAACTGGAGCTATCAGAATGCTCTGAAGCAATTTTGGACAAGGAGGCACTATTTTTTTAATTCAATAAAATTCTTCAATGGTTCTTATGACTCCTCGATCAAAATCATCAACATCGACTTTTCTTTTCTTATTTAGGTAAACACTTCCTTTCTTGGAAGACGATTTTACTCCTTGCTTCTAGTTTTAGACGTTCTATTGTCCGCTGGCATAGAGCCAATACGCCAGTGGCGTATTTACCCAAGGGCCATGGGGGCCATGGCCCAGGGCGGCAGGTCAGCTTTGGGCGCCTTTCACAATCGTTACCTATCTTTTATTTTATTGCTTTTTGACTTGACTTGCCTGAAGAAATTTAAAAAGCCTACCTAATTCCCATATAAGCGAAGAACGTTTGAACAGTTTAGTTTAGCCATCCTTAATATTAATTAGTTTAGCTGACTTAACAATATGCGTTAATTATGACAGCGTCATTGACGAATTTGTCAACCAATTTGTGCATTGTAAAAAAAATGTAAATATTTAATAAATGGTGTTTATTCTTTTGTATGGCCTGTTTCATTATTAAAAGCTTTTTGCTTTTTTTTCATTAATTTATGGGGCGGCAAATCTTATAGGCCCAGGACGCTAAATCTTAAAATACGCCACTGCAATACGCACTGTCGTTTAGTCGCCCCGGCCGGCGACTCGATCTCTCGGCGACCGAAACATAGGCAACTAGACCCGGAGACCAGTCGAGCGACTAAAATTATTGGTACATTCGTACAGAATGGACGTCGAAGAAATTGCAATATTAGCGTTGCTAATTTTAAAGAAAAAAAAGAAAGTCGCCTCGAAAGTTTCTCGTCGTGTGAAACACCCGATATGCACCTGTGTTCCTATTGGTCACAGATTTTTAATAGGGTTGATATCGGGACTGTACGGGGGCCAATCTAAGACCGTTACTGATTGGCTCCATAGAAAGTCTTTAACCACTGCTGCTGTGTGTTTTGGATCGTTATCTTGTTGGAAAGTCCAAACCACCGGTAAACTTTCCTCGGCATAGGGTAACATAGTTTCCTCTAAAATATTCTTGTACTGGAATTTATCCATATTGCCTACAATTTTCCTGACAGGTCCAACACTATGTCTGGAAAAACAGTCCCAAACTTTGATATTTCCTCCCCCATGTTTGACTGTTTTCTTCGTATACTTTGGATCCATTTCTTTATTCGGAGGACGTCTCACATATTGTTTTGTATCTAATCTAGCTTTGATATTTGCTTTCTTTAAAAGTGGCACCTTACGAGATATTCTTCCAAATAAGTTTTCCTGACATAATCGCCTTCTAATTGTTCTTGCCGACACACCTCTCGACCCTCCTGCACCAAATACTTCCAAACGAATAAGCTCTGATCCTTTGAACGGTTCTTTTTTGGCTAACAATATCATTCTGGAGTCTTCACGCGGGGTTGTTTTTGTAGGTCTAGGGTTCATAGGTACGTTTTCTGTTGTATTAAACTTCTTGAAATGTTTGATAGCATTCATGACCATCGCATTCATGAATCTTTAGAGCATCGCAAGTGATTCGCAATTTTCCTGTATGACCAACCTTCATCATAAAAATTCAGAATGATCTTCCTTGTAGAGGAATCGCAACTTTTATTTTTTCCCATGGTAGCTCGTTGAATATGATGAAAATGATATTAATTTTGAGATAAAGTTAATCTAGTTTTTGCTTTAAGCGTGTTTCTTGAAAATTCCCGGCAAAATGGAAAATATAAGAGGGCTGTTTTTTTGTTAATTTTAAATTAAGAACATGAAACATAAACTCTCTTTAGTTAGGTGGCCAGCAGCAAGCATATTAAAAAAGTTTGTGATTTAGTTAAAAAATGAATAAGATCTCAACTATTGCTAAATACAGGTCTTTATTGTCTTCATTTTAAGAATACGGTGTTAGCGTAATGGTTAATAGTAATTAAAGTAGAATTAATACTTATCTTCACTATTGATAATACTATCAATAAAGTTGTATGTAGCTAAATAGGTGTCTTTAATTATGTGACCACCACTGTATATACATATAATGAGAAATATTGTACATAGTACATTTTACGGCAGTCTGTGAGAAGTGTAACGTAGCCAGTCCAGTACGCCCAGCGGTTGCGGGACTACAAATTATAATAATATTACTCTAATAAAGTCCCATTGCCCTTTTAATCGACAAATTTACTTGGGCGGCTTAGGCCACGGTCTATCCAACCCAGTGTGAACCTGAACCTAATCTGCGTTGATGGATATTATAAACGTACCAGTTTTTTCTTAATCCTCACACACGCGGGTTACCTCCCGATGCCTGTCTTCACTGCAAAACTAATGACAATCGAAAAGTCCGTACAGTAGGTACCTTCTACTAGTTAATACTGCCCTCTGAAAGGCATAGTAACATTTTTATAAGTAACATTATATACGGAACTTAAGAACTTTAAAGAATGGTTTTTATTTTTGTTTTATACAAAACTAGATCTGAGTTTGATTTTAAATGAATTAAAATTTTACCAAAATGTGCATGTTTCTCGAATGTCATCAAATGCACTTTTGCCTTTTTTCTGGGGGTAGAATAATGCCGGTCACCTATATATATTCGTATTTCACAATCATTTCAGCACGATTGAGTAAAAAAGAAACAAACATCCTAAACACATTTTCAAAAGTTAAATTAATTTACTAACTCCATTGTTATTGTTGTTTGTTATTGTTTATTAGTTAGTATTACGTTTATTTATTGACTTAGTTAATTACATTATGTTGTAACCACTAAAATTATTGTTATATAAAGTGTATTATATAAAACCTATCTCATGTACCTATAGGATTCGATATGACGTTACCTCATAGAACGCAAAAGAACCTCAATTATGAACTTATTGAACTTCGGTTATTGATTAGTTTGTTGTAGGTTTTTTATATAGAATAGATGGCAGACGAGCGGACGGGCTGCATGATAGTAGGTAGTCACCGCCACCCATGGACCAGGATGCATACGGGTGCGCTGCCGACCTTGCAGAAGAATCCTGTTCATAGATCTCTTGAAGAAGCCCATATCGTAGAGTAACGGAAAAACCTCAGCTGGCAGTTCAATCCACAACTTCCGGGTTCGCGGTATAGTGTCTTTTTGACCACTCTTCAGAACATAGGTTTGTTCATTTAGGAATCATGATAAACAAATGCCATTTAAACATTTCTTTATTCATAATATAACATAAACGTTGGCCACAGCAGTATCTATGCAATATTTTACCAGGTGACGTTTCATTACACCATTAATAAAGCACTAGATATGGTCAAGTCAAAACGGTTGTCTACAGTGTATATTGCATTTAAAACTTTCTATAAACATGATTTTACATGATGCATTTACTTACATCTAACATTTTATAACATCAATATTATAAACATCTATTGTTGTAGGGTTGCAAAATCAGCAAAATTGCTCTTTGGCAATATAATATTTTATGGCTTTTTCTATCTTCATAAAAAAAGACGGCGTAATTTAGATTCCCAGATAGCTATTTTAGCAACATTTAATTTTGGAACCCAACCCTATGAATGAGAACAAAGAATGTCAAGTACTAATTTTAAAATAAATAATTGAATTTTTTAAAAGGGAGTAAATATAAAAGTTATTAAAAAACTTAAAAAATAAATAAGAAATCATATAAAACTTCATTACAAATTCATACACAATACCCTATAAAAATATAGTCAATAATGGAAAAAAAGTACTTCATAATTTTACATGGTTTATATATTATGAACTAATTTTACAAATTACCGACGTGCGAGAACATTATTTACTAAGAAATAAAATTATTCATGCACACAAAGCACAAAAATTACTTCAATAGTAACGGCAACTAGTAAAAATGTTTAACACAGCCATCTACCTATAAAAGCCTGTTGTGGTTCCTTTACCGCTTAGCCAAATAACACATGAATTTGATACTTTGATATCTCTTAAATCTATAAACAGCAAAAGCCAAATTCGTTTAACAATGTCTGAGATTATTAAAATTTTAATGCTTTACATAATTTTCTTAAAACACTCACTTTGCTTTTTTTATCAACTTAAATTTTTTACCATATCATCAAAACAATTTTGCTTACATTCAGATAAATTCTTTAAAAAGAAATAAGATGTTTGCAGGCTACACGTCATAATATGGACATGACGAAATATGAGAAGTAAATAAGGTATTCTTTAGTCAATCGAGGGTTCGAAAGAACTCCTTTGCAGCTCAATATCAACTTATCAATAGGCATCAACCGAAAATACAGCGTTGTAGTAGAAACAAATATAAAAACTTACAGTTAGAGCAACGAATTTTTAACGTTAAAATCACCATAATAATTCGTGTAACAATTCAAAACAGTTTGTAAAATTGAAAAGCTTGGTCAATGAATTAAACAATCAGATTTTATACTGAAACAAATAGGTATTATGCAAGCCAATAAGTGTGTGAGAAACGTTTGGAAAAAAATTAGGAACTAAGAACAAGTAGGTCAGGGGTGCTAAAACTTGAACAGCTGGCGATCTACCTCAATATTGTTAGACTACGATCGATCGACTCTGAGAGGCTGCAAGTATGTGTGATGCAGGATTGTCGTCTAAGTAGGGTGTATCGTGGCATAGATATTAGTTTTCCGCACAATATGCATTTTTTTAGTCAAGGTAAGTCGGTCGATCGCGATCGACCGTTTGAGCACCCCTGAAGTAGGTATACAATTGATAAACAAAATATACGAAGTCGCATTACAAAAATGAAACCCTCTTCTTTCTATACCTATGAGATTAACAACATATTGTAACTCCTAAAGATAACACAAAGACAATAAGTATCAATCAATAAGTCAATTACAAGGACAAACTGTAACAATGAACATGTATTATATTATTAACTATAATAAATAATTTATATATACCTAACCTAATTAATGCTTACCTAATAATGTTAGTATTTTGTGAAGCATACCCACGTTTACTTATTAACACAAAATGTGTACATTCATACAACTTGATTTAAGCATAAAATGTGTATGTACCTTTATGATAAGGCACCGGCAGGCCTTATCATAACAAAATTAAACAGGTATACCTATAATGTGATACATGATTTCGCTATAATCAATTTAACGATAATAAACAAAGTTACGGATAGGACGAAACAGAATATAATCTACAACCTACCTACGTATAAATACATATGAGTTCAATTAAAATTGTACTCGTAAATATTAATACATAAAATATCATTAAATTAAATATAATATTTATATAACATTTACTTTTATTAAATATTCTTTAATAAAAGTAGTATGATTAATTACCTATTTTTACCTGACTGCGGAACGCGAGGAGAGATATGTTTTTCACCCTTATTATGTATGTCCGTTTCTTTCTTCCCTCGCAGAGCTTAATCGGAGTGACCGATTTTAATAAACGAGGTGTCGTTAGATTCGTATTGATGTCGCGACTGCTACTGACGTATTTGTATTTTCGAAAATTTTAGGCGCCATATAAAATTAAAAGTCCTGAAAAGGCGATTTCGAAAATATACATAATACTAGTATTTACTATTTCTCCCGATAAACTAAACATAACTTATATCTATGTTGTAGGTAGAGCATGGACTATCGGCGGATTTTCATAATACCGGTATTATTTCGATATCAAATCTTCAAATACCGATTTTTCGATATTCTTGTACAAAATAATTATTTGAGTTTTGTATGTTTTAGAAATAAAAGTATATTTTAAACCAAATTAACAATCTTATTATAATCAAACAGGATAGGAACAAATTAAAAAATATTAGAAAATCTTCAAAAAAGTAATCAGGCCTCGTTCCTTCATCACTTCTCGTTACAACTTTAACGTTGATGAAGATTACGACGGTGAATGACCAGGTCGAGCTTGTTGAAACAATAATCGCAAAAAGCAGGTGTCATCTTTAAGAAACGATCTAATCTTATTACACGTATAGACCGCGGAGGAAAAAGCTCTTTCTGATTCCACACTCGTGGGTGGTATTGTCAATAAATATCCATAGGCTTTCTCTAAATGAAGGCCTCGATTACCACAATTTCATTTTCACGTCACGACGCGGCACGCCGTCAACTGCCAACGCGCTCGCCGCTGCCGTTTTGCTTCATCCGCGATCAGAAAACCTAATATCGAGATACCGGTATTCTTCGACTTCAATATCGGTTTTGCAATATTGCATATTTTATCCGAAATCCCGATTTTTATAAATATTATCGAAAACCGGTATCCATGCTCTAGTTGTAGGTAGGTAGGTAGGTTGATTGACATAAAACTTGCGCTGGAAAAAAGACTAAGTGTTTGAATTTTTATTCAGATGGTACTGAAATATAAGGTCGTATAGACTTCCATGAATATTATAAAAAATAGTACATATCAAAGACCATCAGTCAGTGTACAAAATTTCAAAAGCTCTCTTCAACGGTAATACTTTGCCGGGTTAATTGAATCAAATGATATAGAAAACCTCCAGCAATCTGACGAGAGTGCAAAATAAATCGAAATATTTTAAGATGGCCACCGTGCAAAATTTAACTTTTTTTCCGGATTTTCCGGGTTTAGGGCGAGCGCAGAAGGTGCTCAGCCAGGAGCAGAGTGTGTGCAGTAACGAGCCTAAGGGCTCCCCCGCCGGTAGACCGGCGGAAGGAACGGACCTAGGCTTAGGACGTTGCTTTGGGAGGGTACCGCGCGATAGCGAGTCGGTGAGAAGCGCCCAGGTACGTGCCGATACTTGGTAAAAAGTTTGGCTGAAGGCCGGTGTGTGTTTACAGTGTAGCGAGGGTGACGTCGTCTCCGCCGGCGGGGACGGTGTATATATGTAGTCTGTGAGTGTAACGTACGTGTAGTTCTCAACTTTAGAAAAAAGTTAGCTTTTCAAGGTTCACTTAAATACACTAAAAGCATAATTTAAAGATGGCTACTTTCAGGTTTAGAATCTTATTAAATTCAGGTTGAAAAGCGGGTATGTTCTCTATTCAAATCTTTAGGTGGTAGGTATATTGATTAATATTTAATTTTTTATCTTACCTTAAGCATTATCTAAATAAATTATGGTGTTGGTCTTGGACGTGCTGGCAGTGGAGGCGGGGCACCTTGCCTCGCGGGCACGGGCGGCGGCGGACCGGCCGGGGGAGGGGTACTGCTCGGAGGAGGCGGGGGTGGTGCGCATGTAGGAGGCGGCACACTGTCAGCTGGTGGCGACGTCACCGGTGGGGACGCTATAGGTTTGCTGCCACTGTCTGGCGTCAATGGCGCGGGTCGCGGCGGCGGAGGTCGTGCGGGACCCACAGGCGGAGCTCTTGACGGCACTAAAGGCGTAGGAGAGGGCGCCGGTGGCCTGCTAGGCTGCTGCCTACGCGGCGTCGGTGGCGCCGATCTAAGTGGTCTCTCTGACTGACTCTCGCCAAACAGCGGCACTGTATTGTTAGAACACAAAGCTATCTCTGATCTGACTATATCTACCCAGTCCGGAGATTTTAATGTTATTTGCAATGGAATTGAACAAATTGATATCTGACCCTTCTGTGCAGCTGCGAGCGCATTCTGACCTTCTCTAAAAGTAATACTTAATGCATGTTCATCTACAAAACGTACCAGCGTTACCTCTCCGATTGTTGCTAGTTCCTGTAGAAGAGCGGCCATTACATTGTCATCAAATACTGACTCCTCACTGTTGATATTGTCGAAAGGCTGCACAATTATACTGGAATCAGGTGGTCCAAGGTCCTTTACTACCTCATAAAAGACTTCCATACATTTGGTATAGCTGACTTGCAGAACCTCAATTTCTAAAATTGCTATTACGGGTCGATGATCACTTTGTTTCAGTTCCGCTCGACCATAATGAAGCAATTTACCCGCCGCTATTTCCGCCGTCGTTTCCGGGTCAATAGTATACTTTCGACTTCTCCACAATATACGGTCGGTCCATGCGGGCGCTCGACATTTTTCACTGGTATCGTAATCATCACTGAAGAGATCGTATTTATATGTTGGAGGGAAAGTAATTTCTCCTTCAAAACAATTCTTGAAAACCAGATCTTGAGATTTTTGGCGCATCAATTGATCATTTTCCAACAACCGTTGTAAATTATTTTGTGACACTAATAAACGTACTTCATCTTTATCCAGATCTATACGATAATTGAAATCTCCACACCAAAATACGTAATCATGAGAATAGAGTGACCTACCCATTGGAAAAGCTATTTTTCTTGTTATCTCAGTATAATCAGCATTACGCTCTGTAACTTGTGACTGGCCAGCAGCAAAGTGAGCACAGACAAAACAAAGTGATGTGCCATAGATTACCATACGGATAGCTACCGCACCCTTGTTACCCGTTGCACCTCCAAGACCAGTTTTAACTGAATCAAGTGCAACATCTCTAATGTGTGGTATTAAATCTTTTCTGACAAATATCAGCAGGCAGACTCCAACTAATTGATGACACGATAAAAGTGTGTAGGGTGCATCTCGACATAAAACTTTTTCCAATTCTTCACTCCACGCTCTAGCATTATCAGAACTAGCTGCCATTATGTTACTGGCATTGAGGTCCACAATCTCTTCAAACCCAATAGCAAAAATATCTGATGGATGATCTCTTCCACTGACAGTATCTACCAAAGCAGAGTTTGGACAATCCAGTAACCAATCAGCTAGGGATACATCTTTGTATGCAAGACTCCTGAAATGTTTGCCTCCATTCACATTGTAGGTACCAATGGTGATACGTATACTGGATGGTGTTGTGTATTCATTGGCTCTGCGACACATTTCTCTAAGAACTGATGTAGATGTGTGTAATATATTAGATGGTAAAAGGATTCTTGTACGATCAGCAAGTTCTGAATTCAGTGTTGAGCCTAATAGCAATATATCAATGGCTTCTTGCTTTGAGTTGTCCAATAAATTATTTTGTATTGTACGCGCAGCAGATCTTGCACCATCAATTAATTTAGATCCACCTTGTATAGCTCCTGTGCCAGCATAAATTTTAGATATTTCATTGCCATTGTTGACCCACATCTGTTTGAAGACCTCTTCAAATCTATTAACATTCTGCTTTTTATCAATGCATTGCAACAGCATCAATTGAATTGCAAGCATTTCCAATCCTATAAACGTTTGTATTGAGTTGGTTCTGTCCAAACAATCTAAACAGTTGGTGCGAATAGCTCCCTTTTGTATATTGTAAATGTCAACACCCTTGGCACTGAAAATACCAATATCATCATAATATTTTTCTATTATTTTTTTAAATTTACTGAGGGCAGAGTCTATAGATGAAGATCTTACTTCCTGATGATAATCAAAGATTATCTGTGCTACATCTGAATGTGCAGATTCATTAATGTGTTTTTGGAATGCATTACTTAGTGTAGCTTCTCCCTCACTTCCTCCAATTAGGCTGGAGCCTAGGAGATTCACAACAATCACAGAACCATAATTTCGCTTTAACTGTGAGAAATGTCTGTCAATTGCACTAGTAGATGCATCATATCCTCTAGACATCTTTACTTTGTGTGATCCTACTTGGATTCCAGGTTGCTCCCAATATAATGGGACAGACCCTCTAGTTTGTATATGAGAAGCTACAGAGTCGTCTATGTAAATAGCTTGTTCTGTTTCAACAAAATTTGCAACATTACCATCATCGTTACATCCTCTAACATTAAATCTAGTTCCTGCCCTTTCACAACTCAGTCGGGATACTAGCACCGCTCTTGCTTGGCGATGCCCCACATAGATAGTGCGAATTTCAACTGAACCGCACATGGCTCTTGTGAGCCAATCATCACAATCTATACCATATCTTATTAAGTGTATGAACAATGTTCTGTTCCAAAAGAATCTGTTATCTGGACTAGCCCCTTTGCTTTTCCTCTGAGCGCATAGAGTGAGATCATAGAGATTTTCATTAGTCTTTCCACAATTCCACGAAAAGTAGAAAGTACCGGAATTTAATAATTTTCTTACCTCCGAAACTTTGTCTTCGCCTTGCGACTGATAAAATAGGGGCAGGAATTGTGTTTGAGTTATTTTGAAGACTTCAACGTCGCCAATTTTGCCTACGGAGCAGCAGCCCGTGACGAGGACGAGGTACAACAGGCAACTTTCACCGGAGTTCAACTGCAATACCCCCAAACACCCATAAGCGTCTGCGATTTTATGATATTGTTTTCGTAAAGTTTCAGTCTCTTGCGGTGATAGCGAAACCACTGCTTGCGACTCGAAAAGAAGTGCAGTATCTTTATTTCTATGCTCTATGATTATACTGTAGGGATTTGGTGGCGACGATTTTTCGAATACTTTAAATCCTTTTGACATAGCCATGACTGTTGTATTAGTTGACTTCACAAACAGTTATAAGCCATCCGCCCCCCGTTTTTCCACCAAATCCCTAAAATTCACTGAACGAAATCAATCGGTAAGTAATGAAATCGACCACAAAACTATCTAAAAAAACTTGACAGTTTTGACATTTGCTCGACAGTTAAACTTTCTTTTGTTAAACTGGATACTTGTATTTTGGTTATAGCATTCCAAATAACAATAAACAGGTGACCCAAAAGTCAACGTTATCCCTTGGAGGGTTGATAGACCAGCTCATAACTGACCTAATTAACAAAATATGACTTAGTATAAAATAATCATTAGTTATCGAGATAATGGTACTTTTATGAATTTTGTGAAAATCGACAGCTTACATTATTAGTTTCTTGCGTTAGTTTAATTAGTTTCTTAGTTCTTAAATTCAAAAATCATTCTTCTTAGTACCCCATAATAAAAGTCATCCAGGTTTATACAAAATCTTTTTTTTCGGGCTGCCTGTTTTGAGGTAAGTACTGAATGTAGTAATATAATTTTCTTTGTCAGCTTCTTTTAGGGATGTTCATGCAAAAAATACATCGATGTTTTTTTCGATGTGATGCATCGTAACGTTGCATCGATGTTTTACGATGCATCGAATAAAAACATCGATGTTTCCGATGTATCAGTTAATGCTTTCTGACATCATTTAGAAATATAGGATAGGAAAATGAGACAATCCAAAATTTCAATTTAATAGAGTTTTATTAGAAGAATGAATGAAAGTTTAGGAAATTAGAGATCCCAATACTTCTTCTCTAAGCTTTGCATAAATAAGATTTTATTAACTCGTTTTCCTTGTATTCTGTTACGTTGTTGATTCAAAACTTGTGAAGCTTTTGAAAAAAGTCTTTCTGATGGTACTGAGCTGGCTACCAAAGTCAAATATTTATATGCTATTTTGAACAATTTCGGAAACTGTTGTTTATAATCTGACCATACTTCTAATGGATTTTCATTGAGACGACCAACCGGTGTTCTCAAATAGACAGACAACTCATCAGAAACACTTTCTTCACTCCTGTTTGACTTCCAGTTTCGGTGAACTAGTTTGTGATGATCGCTCCAAAGACTGAAATCATTCGATGTTTTGTCCGAACTATCCGAATCAGATTCTGTACGATTTTCATTCAGGAAATCCCTGCTCATCATATCTTTGATCTTTTGGACAGCATTTGCACAAGCTATAGGGTTTTCAAAATGTAGTTTTTTGAACCGAGGGTCCAATAAGGTCGCGATAGCTAAAGACGGAACTTGTTCAATAGCGCCCATCTGTTTGCTGATCTCTTTCAGAATGAGTTTATGTACTTCCTAGACTAATGGTTCATCAATCGTAAGCGATTTGAGTTTTGAAAGCATGCAGTGCACTAAAGGGATTACTTTACTGCTGGTACAATATTTATCGCCAGATATTTTTTTAGTTGCAGCTTCAAGTGGACGTAGTATGTAAAGAAGCGATGACGCTATGTTTAATTCGAAACCAGTCAACATTGAAGATGCTGTTTTATGGCAAATCAATATATCACTTACAGCATTTTTAAGCTCCAAAAATCTTTGAATCATATAATACGTGCTATTCCAACGTGTTGGCACGTCTTGTATTAACTTTGTTTCAGCGCTCACTGACTTTCGCAATTTATCGCTTGCCACACAGCTTTGTTTAAAGAAGGCAACGACGGTCTTTATTTTCGATAGAATATTTTGCAACTCAGGAATTTGCAGAATATTTTGAGCAACTAAATTCAGTGTATGAGCAAAACAAGGAATATGTTTCTTTTGTCCAAATGCTATTTCCACAGCTTTCACCATATTCGCAGCATTATCAGTAACAACTGCAGAGACTTTGTCTGTGTCAAATTCCCAATCGTCGCAGGTTTTAATCAGCATTTGTGCTATATATTCCGATGTGTGTCTTTCACGGAGCTGATAAACTCCCAATGTCACTGATTGGAACTCCGTGCCTATACCAAAATGAGCTGTGACACCCAAAAAGCTGCGCATCTGCATGTCCGACCAAATATCACTAGTTAAAGTGAGGTGTTCAATATTGGAAAGTTTTGTTTTCAATAATTTTGACAAGACATCATACTTGTCATCAAGCCACCGTGTCACAGTAGCTCTGCTGGGTATTTTATAATGAGGAGCAGTAACTTTGGCAAATTTTTGAAACCTTAATTCTTTACCAAGGAAAAAGGCTGATTGTCCTTACATATCATATACAAAATAGTACAAAGTAGTAGAAGTATATGAGTAAATTTCTTCAAAAGTATCCTTTATTGCCCTTTGAACCTTATGAGACTTTGAAGATAGCTCCGTGTCGCAATCATTGTCGATAGTTTGATCTGCTGGAGGCGCTGGTGCGCCAATTGATGTAGATGGCTTTAGATTTAGGCTGGTGGTGCTGACACATTCAATAAATTTCTCCACTTCCATTGTTGATGTACTACTTGGGTTTGAATCAATTTTTTTTTGCACATTATGAGTTTTTATTAATTCTAAATGAACACTTTTGTGGATGTTCTTTATGTGCCCCATTAAATTGGTAGTGTTTTCTGCCGTTCGTATACTTTTTTGACATAGTTTACACTTAGCAATTTTATCATCAATTTTCTCAAAATAATTCCAAACTTTACTTTTTTTATTAGGTGCCATAGTAAAATAACTCTGAAACAAAAATTATATTTGACAATTTAATAAATACTTTTTTAACAAAATGGAATCGAGACATCGATGTCGATACAAAAATAAAAATATGTGTCCCATCACTATCAATGGATATCGCAATAAACAATGAATTAAAAAAATCTTAAAATACTTTAATACTGCTTTTGCCTTTTCGAAATCATTTTAATAAGTATTAAAATAAGATAATTCACATCATTCGTGTCAAATTTAGTTGAAATCGAAACCAAAACATTACATAACCAATCTACGCAAAAGAAAACTGCTAATATTATCAATCAATATAAACTTACCTGTATTACACATTAGCCTAACAACTCGTACCTATAATAAATAGTAATACACTAAGAATCGTCGTTATTACTTTTATATATTAACAATAAATACAAAATAACACCAACTAACTGCAATGAACCAACAGTTATTTTTCAAATCGCGCTGGCAGACTGCCGCTAGAAATAAGGTGCTAACTGAAAACTGTAACTGACATATCAGACACTGGCAAAGGAAAAGAGACATAAAGTCTAGTCCAAATTGAATATTACAATAATGGCTATAAGGATCGTGCGCGAAATATAGAGGCAGCACTGCTGCCGAAGTTAGCACTTTCTATTGTTTTCTATAACCAATCAAATTGAGTAAATATTATATCAAATAATAAAAGAAATAATTAAAAAACGAAAAAGTTATTAAATATGGGTTCCGGCCAGTACCTAATCAATAATTGTGTTAACGATTATTAATTTTTATTTTAAATTTCACACCACTGCGTGGGCAACTCCCTTAATTCATTGAAATTCGGAAAAGGTGACAAAAGAGAGCTAATAACTAATAATAACTATAGAGCTAACACAACCAATATACACAGCCAGTGAGACGCCGAGTTATTGTGGCTTCATACATTTTTATTTTGTATATATTTTTGTGTTTCTATATTATATGTTTATCTCAACCAATGAAATGCCGCGTTACTGTGGCTTCATAAATTTCTTATGTACTTTTATTAGAGGATTATAAAAAAAAAATGCGTGCGTCATTCGATGCATCGAATAAAATACATCGATGCATCGTTAAATAGCCAAACTACCCGATGTATCGGATTGATCCGATATATCGGATAGTAAACATCGATGTTTTCGATGCATCGATGTATATCGGGCATCCCTAGCTTCTTTTAATATCTTCTTCAAAGTCCATCTAGATATAACCGTAGGCGTTACACGTTCTGGAACCTTGTTAAAATAGGTTCACATACTGGTTTTTAATTTATTAGCCCTAGGACAGAAATATAAGTATCTTAATAAATAACTTGCCGAGCTTGTGAATAAGTAATTTTCCCTTTTAAAATCAGATGTCATAACTGGCATAGGTGGCTACTACACAGCCAAGTTATTTTATTGCAATTCGATTCATTCATAACCTTAATACTTTTCCTAGAGTAATAAACTTCTACACAATCAACATTTCTATGCCGTTCAATCACTCTTGCAATCCTCTTGTGAATGACGCAAGAAACCCACGAGCAGTGGCGTAACTATAGGGTGGCAGGGCTGGCAAAATGCCACGGGCCCCCGACCCGACGGGGGCCCCCGGTCCGAGAGGCCGCGAGCTCAGAAGTAACCTAAAATTTTTAACAAAATTTAGTAAAAATTAAAAATAAAATTTCAGTGTTTTGCAACCTGCCACTTTGCGAAATTTAAATGATACTGAACTATTAAAAAAAGCTCTAGAATTTGTCGATCTTATATATAAAAGACATATCTGAATCATTTGCCAGGGAAAATCTCAGTTTTCGGTCCACCTTCAGAGACGAAATAGAAAAGTCTTCGTGTATTAGAGAACTTGCTGATTTATTAATATTAAAGAATCATTTTATGTCGTGCAGTTTTCCTGAAGTATGTACTGCATTAATGTTGTTTGTTACAATTCAATTCCTGTGACTACAGCTAGTGCTGAAAGATCATTTTTGAAACTAAAATTAATAAAAACCTATTTAAGAAACTCTATGGGACAAGACAGGCTACGTAACTTGGCTGTTCTGTCTATTGAAAATTCTGTGGCCCGATCTTTAAACTTTGATAATGTTATTGATACTTTTGCGGAACAGAAAGCTCGGAGAAAATAATTTTATTAATAAATATCTTGTTAATATTAAATTGTTATTTCATTAAAATTATGTAATACCTATGCTTTTGAAAATAAAATTTATTAGATATTTAACTAAAATGCACACAATATTAGTAATACTATTGGGTAACGACTTAAGTGATTTATTAAAATTAAATTATAACGTGACGATTTTTACTGGGAGAGCCCCATCCAATGAATTTGCCACGAGCCTCAGATGGTATAGTTACGCCACTGCCCACGAGAGTGTTATATCATCGCTTTGTATAGCGTTACATAGACAACTAATTTTGGTCAAAATCTTAGCTCGTAACAAACAGTAATTACATCAATAAGTAAACGGCTTAGTATAATTTTCCAGGTGCATAAATAAAACAACAACAGTTATAGACCAAAATTAATATATTTTTTATACATCGCATGTGAGGCTGGGGAGGCGGTCACATGGCCAGTGTTCCTCCGTACATAGTCGTTGTAAATTTCTTTGGCAGCCTTCGTAACAGTGGGCGGAATGACATCGACGGAACTGTCGATGGTGAACGCGCTAGTCACCGTCATTACCACGTGGCTTTCGGCTTCGTAGCGCGGGTTCGATCGCCGCTCGAAGTTCACATAGCGTTTGTAACTGTGAATCAAAAGTGACAATGAAAAATAACGAATTTAATTTTTCCCCTTGCTGTCGATTCAAAAAGGTTGTTTCTAGGTTTGTATTAGCAGTTAAATTCCACCTTGTTGCCTATCAATTTAATATGAATCATTCTATTCATAATAGTGTTATCACTGTCCAGCCATATATTATTGTATTAATTCCTGCAGTGATTGATAAGAAGTCATTTCTACGTTTTAACCATTTGCAGAATTGGTCCTTTTGAGAACTGGGCATTTCAATTAGTCCCTATCCAAATTAGTCATTTTACAAATTAGTCCTTTATCGAATTGGTCATTTAGAGAAGTGCGCAATTCGAGACGCGTTAGGCATTTTGTGAATAAGGCATTCGTCGACTAAACGCTATTTGTTAACTAACAACTTTGCAATTAAACAACTTTTAACGGTTTAAATCGCGTATATTTGACATGATTTATATCCCGACGTTTCGAACACTTTGCAGTGGACGTGGTCACGGGGTGACTAATTGATTTTATTTGTCACTTGAGTTATTAAGAAATTATTACTACCGTCTGAAATTTTTTGAACTACCGTCTGAAATTTTTTAATCATAACATTCCCTATGCACGCAGTATTCGCTCACGGTGTCCAGAGGTCTTGCAGTATGGCGTTGGCCTTGTGATTTAATTAATTTAATGACTGGATCCCAAGCTGGTGGTACTTGCCAACCATCTTCTCTATTGAAATTTGGGTGTTTCTTAATTTCAATAGCCTCGCGTAACATTCTTGGCATGTACCGGGTCTCTCTAGCGAGGATTTGTGGATTATCAAATCGAATGTAATGGTTGGGTTTGTCCAGAGCATGTTCACAAACTGCAGACTTGGTCGAGCGTCTGTTCTTCATGTCAGCTATGTGTTCTTTTATCCGGATACCGATGCTCCTCTTTGTTTGCCCAATGTATGATAACCCGCATTCACAATCAAGCTTGTAAACACCTGCATCTTGTAGGGGGATATTGCTCTTGACCGGTCTTAAAAATTGGCTAATCTTCTTGTGCGGCTTGAAGTAAGTTTTAATTGAAACTCGTCTTAAGATATTGCCAATTTTGTCAGTGATGCCCTTGATGTATGGTAAGATGGCAGGTTGTCGCTCAACTGTAGGAGGCTTGGGGCGGCTTCTGTGACGCATTCGTGGGAGTTTGTGATTGTTGCTTCGCAGTACTTGTTTCACATGCAGAAGCTCTTCCTCGAGGTGGTCAGTGTCACAGATGCCGTGTGCTCTCTGTAACAAAGATTTGCCTACGGTAGTCAACTGACATGGATGGTGATGGGAGTTACCATTGAGATCCCATCACCATCCATGTCAGTTGACGACACAGTTGGTTATCATACATTGGGCAAACAAAGAGGAGCATCGGTATCCGGATAAAAGAACACATAGCTGACATGAAGAACAGACGCTCGACCAAGTCTGCAGTTTGTGAACATGCTCTGGACAAACCCAACCATTACATTCGATTTGATAATCCACAAATCCTCGCTAGAGAGACCCGGTACATGCCAAGAATGTTACGCGAGGCTATTGAAATTAAGAAACACCCAAATTTCAATAGAGAAGATGGTTGGCAAGTACCACCAGCTTGGGATCCAGTCATTAAATTAATTAAATCACAAGGCCAACGCCATACTGCAAGACCTCTGGACACCGTGAGCGAATACTGCGTGCATAGGGAATGTTATGATTAAAAAATTTCAGACGGTAGTTCAAAAAATTTCAGACGGTAGTAATAATTTCTTAATAACTCAAGTGACAAATAAAATCAATTAGTCACCCCGTGACCACGTCCACTGCAAAGTGTTCGAAACGTCGGGATATAAATCATGTCAAATTTACGCGATTTAAACCGTTAAAAGTTGTTTAATTGCAATGTATAGTAATCGCGAAAACCTAAGAAAATATTAACTAACAACTTTCGTTAAATAGCAACCAATTTTCGCACTTAATATCAAAGAATAAAGGTGCAATGTTGTTGGTTTATTCTCTAGTTAAGACTCGTCACATCGATAAATTATTTGTAACTATGGTGCGTTCGCGTTTAGAAAATAATGAGTAATCGATGCACACATGCAGGGTAAAGATGTAGTCACAGTTGAGTTAAAATATTAAACAAAATTTAGATATTATTTAACATAATAATTATTTGAAAAATAATACATACATAATAGTCAGAATCCTTAGAACTGTTGTTGGTGTTTTGCAATAAAAGGATTTTGCTCTGCGAATTCAATTACGTCCTCCAATTGCCACATATTTTGTTCTTCTTTTATTACATGGTTACATCATTTCATTAGCGTCTATTAGCCGTATTGCATCATAAAATTGTTTTTTACATCATTTAATTTAAATGCATTATTATTTGCAGCAATATAATTTTTAATCTGAGCCCATACCTTATTGCGCATTTATCTAATTCGTTAAATTTGTCAATCATAGATAACAGAGCTCTTTTTTCACATGTGATTTTAATGTGGTAGTTTCCTTCTGTCCGCCAATGATTTTATAAACTGTATCTTCGGAGACACCACACGAACTTGCCGTTTCAAACACCATAACTTGCATACTTATATTATTACTACAAATATACTATAAATACTATACTTTAAAGTACTTAAAAACATTGTAAATTGCTCGTCTCGCTTCATTTGATTCACTTTTATATTTACGAACAGGCGAAGTATACATAGTTCACACTGAAAATTTCCGAAACTGGCCACTTACATAAACAATATTTAAAAAGTAATTACAATATTTGAAAATGGAACTCTTTGGCTGTAGAATAAAGTTTGTTTCATTTAACAGTCATTTGTTTTTTCATTGTGGCGTCAAATTGCGTGTGGGGATTACGATGGATTTAACTCGTGAAAATTTTCGCTATTTGATTTTCTATGATTTTAAGCGTAGTTTGACAGATCAGCAGAGCCTCGCTCGGCTCCAAACTGTTTTTTGCGATGAAGCACCAAGCAAGACGACAATTTATAGCTGGTTTGCAGAATTCAAGCGCGGTCGTGTTAATCTCAGTGACGAATTTCGTGAAGGTAGCCCGTCTACCGCTGTCAACAACAAAAACATCGATGCTGTGCGCCATATGATCGAAACAGGCAGGCATGGGATCTATCATGAGATTCGGGCATCCTTAGGCATAGGCTTAGGCATCTTACACAAACATTTGGCTGTACGAAAGCTGTGCTCGCGTGGATCCCACACAATTTGACTGAGGCTCAAAAAACGAAACGCGTCACTTGGTGCAATGCCATGCTTACCAGATTCAACGAAGGGGTGTCAAATTTGGTGTGGAACAGAGTAACAGGTGATGAAATATGAATTTACAGCTACGACACCGAAACAAAGCAGCAATCGACCATTTGGGTCTTTCATGATGTTACTTTGGAGAATCGTCGTACCGTGAATGTTGATTGGTACGACCATTGCCGACCATTGCTTGCCGGAAGTTATTGACGAACTCCATAAAAACAACCGTAAACGCCATATAATCTTGCACCATGACAATGCCAGCTCTCAAACGGCCAAACAGACAAATGACTGTTTGAAGGAGAAAAACGTAGAACTCATGAGCCTGTCTTGACACCTTGTGATATCTTCTCGTTTTCAAAAACTAAGAACCAATTACGCGGTCAACGATTTTCATCGTCAGAAGGGCTGTCGAAGAGTATGAAGAACATGGTTCCGAGTTCACCACGGAGGAGTGGAATAAATGTTATGGAAATTGGTTTATTCGTATGAAAAAGTATGATGTATGATTCGTATGACGCTCACGGAGAATATTTTCAGAAACAATAAATCGATTTTTGGTCATTCATTGCTATTTTTTCTTATTCATTGCGGAAACTTTCAGTGTGATCCTCGTACTATTCATTTTTAAACTTAAATAAAACACGCAAAACAAGTTTATTTCGTGAAAAGCGCTCCTTCGAACTGATCACTGCGAAGGACACTTTCTATTTACGGTAATGTCATTGTAATGACTCACTATTTTCTAAAAGCGGACGGACAATAGATGTAAAAACGCGTAATTAATTAATAAAGTCATGTGTTACTCACATAACCATATCCCGTTTGCTAGGCTCCTTGAGCAACACGCGATTTCGTCTTTTGATGGCCGGAAACAATGGTGTAATTTCATCTTTTTGTTGGTCTGCTAGAGCTCTCCCTAAATCTGTGAAAGGAGACGCTTGACGTGCGCTGAGTGTTGACGTTGTCAAGTCGTCATCTGAGGTCGTGTCGCTGTTGGAACTGAACACAATTTTTATTATATTAGTAATTTCTGCTGAATGACACAAAAGGGGATATTGGCAAAGGGGCAGCTACAGTAAGAGATGGTGGGAGGACCTAGTTACATATCTTCCGGAATGGCGGAAGATTGCGTTAGAGAAACCAATAAGAGATGGTGGGATGACCTAGTTACATATCTTCCGGAATGACGGAAGATTGCGTTAGAGAAACCAATAAGAGACGGTGGGATGACCTAGTTACATATCTTCCGGAATGGCGGAAGATTGCGTTAGAGAAACCAATAAGAGATGGTGGGATGACCTAGTTACATATCTTCCGGAATGACGGAAGATTGCGTTAGAGAAACCAATAAGAGACGGTGGGATGACCTAGTTACATATCTTCCGGAATGGCGGAAGATTGCGTTAGAGAAACCAATAAGAGATGGTGGGATGACCTAGTTACATATCTTCCGGAATGACGGAAGATTGCGTTAGAGAAACCAATAAGAGACGGTGGGATGACCTAGTTACATATCTTCCGGAATGGCGGAAGATTGCGTTAGAGAAACCAATAAGAGATGGTGGGATGACCTAGTTACATATCTTCCGGAATGACGGAAGATTGCGTTAGAGAAACCAATAAGAGACGGTGGGATGACCTAGTTACATATCTTCCGGAATGGCGGAAGATTGCGTTAGAGAAACCAATAAGAGATGGTGGGATGACCTAGTTACATATCTTCCGGAATGGCGGAAGATTGCGTTAGAGAAACCAATAAGAGACGGTGGGATGACCTAGTTACATATCTTCCGGAATGGCGCAAGATTGCGTTAGAGAAACCAATAAGAGATGGTGGGATGACCTAGTTACATATCTTCCGGAATGGCGGAAGATTGCGTTAGAGAAACCAATAAGAGATGGTGGGATGACCTAGTTACATATCTTCCGGAATGGCGGAAGATTGCGTTAGAGAAACCAATAAGAGACGGTGGGATGACCTAGTTACATATCTTCCGGAATGGCGGAAGATTGCGTTAGAGAAACCAATAAGAGACGGTGGGATGACCTAGTTACATATCTTCCGGAATGGCGGAAGATTGCGTTAGAGAAACCAATAAGAGATGGTGGATGACCTAGTTACATATCTTCCGGAATGGCGGAAGATTGCGTTAGAGAAACCAATAAGAGATGGTGGGATGACCTAGTTACATATCTTCCGGAATGGCGGAAGATTGCGTTAGAGAAACCAATAAGAGACGGTGGGATGACCTAGTTACATATCTTCCGGAATGGCGGAAGATTGCGTTAGAGAAACCAATAAGAGATGGTGGGATGACCTAGTTACATATCTTCCGGAATGGCGGAAGATTGCGTTAGAGAAACCAATAAGAGATGGTGGGATGACCTAGTTACATATCTTCCGGAATGGCGGAAGATTGCGTTAGAGAAACCAATAAGAGATGGTGGGATGACCTAGTTACATATCTTCCGGAATGGCGGAAGATTGCGTTAGAGAAACCAATAAGAGATGGTGGGATGACCTAGTTACATATCTTCCGGAATGGCGGAAGATTGCGTTAGAGAAACCAATCAGAGATGGTGGGATGACCTAGTTACATATCTTCCGGAATGACGGAAAATTGCGTTAGAGAAAAAATCGTGGAAAAGAGAGGGGAAAATGAAGTGTAAGAGGAAATCGTGGAAAAGGGAGGAGAAAATGGAGTATAAGAGGAAATTGTTGAAAAGAGAGGAGAGCAAATGGAGTGTAAGAGAAAATCGTGGAAAAGGAGAGGAGTGGAAATGGAGTGTAAGAGGAAATCGTGAGGAGAGGTCCAGAAATGGGACACAGTTGTAAGTTAATAATAAAATAAATTAGATCAGAGAAGACTACCATGAAACGTATTAATATATGTCCATCCTATTATGATGGGATGGAATGAGATGCAGACTTTGGCACAAAATTCTATTGAATGAAGAAAATTTCTCGTATCGTTATATTTCACTTACTCTTTATCCCATACCATCCCATCCAATGATCATTTATTTTTGTAAATATTTATTTAATTATTACTGTACCTATATATCTACGCGTTTTGCGAGTTAGACGTTTTCCTAATTAGACCTTTAACTTTTACGACATTCTGCATACTTGGATGTTGTGAGAGTTGGACGATATGCTAAAAAGACGTTGTGCGAATTAGAAGCCTAATATTTTCTTAGGTTTTCGCGATTACTATACATAGCAATTAAACAACTTTTAACGGTTTAAATCGCGTATATTTGACATTATTTATATCCCGACGCCATACTGCAAGACCTCTGGACACCGTGAGCGAATACTGCGTGCATAGGGAATGTTATGATTAAAAAATTTCAGACGGTAGTTCATAAAAAAAAATTTCAGACGGTAGTAATAATTTCTTAATAACTCAAGTGACAAATAAAATCAATTAGTCACCCCGTGACCACGTCCACTGCAAAGTGTTCGAAACGTCGGGATATAAATAATGTCAAATATACGCGATATAAACCGTTAAAAGTTGTTTAATTGCTATAGAAGCCTAATTCTCGCCCAAACTGTTCGAAAAACTCTCCTTGTATAAATTATCCTTTACAGTATCCACTTACCACCAGGTAGACTGTTTGATCATCTGCCAAATAAAATCTAGAGCATTTTTTTTTCTTTCCAATGAAAAAATGATCTCACTCGCTGGAGTTATTAGAAGTGGTACTGGATCGTCCGCTTATAACTGGGTTCTTGGAAGTGGGCCCCTTGTGAAGTCCGCCGCCGCGGCCACGCACCACGAACGGGCTGAAGCTCTCAGAGAAAGTCGGCGCCAGGTTGCGCAGCGTGTGGCACATCTAAAGCAATGAGTCAAACACACAAAGTACATAATCAAACACATTTTGGAAGGTGCACACTGCAATCCAAAAGCCGCTGGACGCACTCGACTGGCCTCGTTACCCCTCTCTCAGAGAAAGCTACCATGAAATGTACTGATTTCCCAATTTATTCTATTCGCCAATGTACGCACGTGTTTCGGTAGTGAGTGAGATATGCCATCCTATCCTAACCCACCCCGTTTTCCCAAATCTATTCCTACATTTCCAAAGGTCGGCAGAGCACCCGGGGGCGTGCCAAAGTTTGTCATTCTGGACTGATGTTGGCATGATGATGTTGACAGATGTCTATGGGCGACAGTATCCACTTACCACCAGGTCGATTTAAGCTCGTCTACCGCCTTCTTCCTATAAATAAAAATTGGGCAACCGGGCTTTCACAAAAACTTTTTTGCGATCTTAAACGAGTTATTAGGGCGATTTTAAAGTAAATTTTGTCTTCAATCTTTTTACACCTATGGACCGGTGGAAATCAAAGAATTATTTTACAGACCGGCAAACTACTAAGATTGTAGTAAAAATTAATGTACCTATATACTATATTTATTTTGTAATTAAATACATAATAATTTAAATTTATAGTAACTAATATTACTTGACGTCTGCTGTTGTTTCTTTGTTAGCAAATCAAATATACGTGGCTGCAGCTTTGTTTCCGAAAAACGAAATACTGCATTAAAATTCATTCAATTTGTAGGAACCTTGCCTACACAGTAATTAATTTAATTAGGCCAGCAAACCCGCCGGCCGATGCTAAAGTTGCTTAGGGAATGTACGCGCGGCCGCTTGTAGAAGGCGCTTGCGCAGAGCGGAGCGAGCGGGCGCCGGACAATCACTACCGATATCCGACGGCGAATGCATGCGCATTTTTTGTTTCTATTTCTATTGATTATAAATTTCTATTCAATCTTGTTCTAGTCAATTTCTAATAATTCGTTATCCTATCAGTGACATCCTATGTGTGAAATTCATGCTCTTTCTTCTAAAATCTAAATCGCTATTGTAAATCTTGACATACCTACGTGAATAAAGTGTATCAAATAAAGTGTGGACTTTTACTAACTAAGAACCCTAGTTAGACACTTTAAATTTATCTGTCTGAATTTTCGTCATTCATCAATCATCACAACAAGTTGTTAATTTACATGATTCGATAAGGGCGATTTTCGCTAACAAATCTAATTTGTCAATTTATATTATCATTGTTCTTTCAAACGAATCGAACGCGAAATTGCTCAATATTTTCATAGGCTCGCCGTACATCCGCGATACATGCCATTAGTCAAGAATGACAATCCTTAATTATCTTGTTTGGCGTTTGTTTCAGTGTGTATTTATTTCATTACAACGTATTATTTTTTAATTACATTATAACCGATTTCATTTGGGCTATAATTTAACATCAATAACGTGATAAGTTATTTATTATTTAAGGTAGACCAGTGTTTTTACATCCGTTACAAAATTAAAATATAATACATTCTTATATGTCCACAATTTAAGGTGAACACAACATTAACAGAGATAATTTGTATTTTTTTTTATAGTGGATACCGTCGTTAATAGACTAGTTAATAGACGTTAATAATAATCCATGATATATGCCAACATCAGTCCAGAATGACAAAAGTTGGCGCGGATGCGCTGCCTACCTTTGCAGATTAAGGAATGGATTGGAAAAGTGGGGAACTCACTACCAAAACACGTACGTACATTGGGGAAATACGATGAAGTAGGAAATGCAGTACACTTCAAGGTAGTCTTCTGTGAGATAGGGGTAACGTGGCCAGTCGAGTGCGCCCAGCGGCTGTGGGAATGCAGCATGCACTCTCCTCCTTACGAAATGGCAAACATGAGACATACAAATAAAATGTACCTATTTGCGAAGTATATTTACATTATGTTATTATATTTATATGTAATTTTCATTATAGTATCAGTATGGAAAACTTAATGAGACTAAAAAGAAAAATTAAAAAGTATAAAATCAACAAAGCGTTTATCTATTATTAAGTTTTACTTGTAAATCATTAGGAACTTTATTGTTAAAATAATTAATAATTGTACCCTTAAGTAGGTACGTGAAGTGTGTCGCGAAAAATGTCCAAATCAAACACACGTTCATTTAATAAGTTATAGGTACTCACTAAACATTCTCTAGACTGGGCAAATTGTGCATTATTTTATATCTCGAATTTATAAATTCTGCATTATGTACTTTGCTATTAAGCCAAGTTTCTGTGAGGACAATAATTCTGTAATTATTTAGTAATATGTTATTAAAAACGTCACAAGTCATCGATAATTAATATATATCAACTGATGTTAGAACAACTTCGTGTTATCCTGAAGGCGTGTGCTTATTGATTGGTTAAATTCATCCTTCATAACATAGATACTACTACCATTACGTATCCACTCGTAATTATATGAAAGTTCTTTTGCCTTCATTCGTACTGCAGCATGTAAAGCCTTGTCGGTGGGTATGACAAATGCTCGATGACAAAGATAGGAAGGAGTACCTGGTCCAGCCAGACTTAGATGATTAGAGTTGAGTTTATCACAAGGATTCTTTTTATTAAAAGCAACTACGGCTGCCAGGAGCGAATCGCGATGCTGCTGTGTTCGTAATTTTACAATAACAATACGTGGTCGATTACTATCACGATATATTTTGGCAACACGACTTACGTTTTCGCCAATTGCTCCAAAACTTTACTAAGTATCTCAGATTTATGTTCTGGGACCACATTGCAAAAAGCAGACTTGATAAAACTAGTGAAAGAGAACAAGGCGACAAAAGTGCGATACGAGATCGAAGAACTGGCTCTAGCACACGGACATCGCGTTCTCCGAACTCCGCCGTACCATCAATACCATCGAGTTAAAGTGGACCGAAATTAAAGGTAAAAAAATGTTCAAATTGACTTTCTTTATCATTATAAACACAGTGCTATATAATAAATATCTTGGTATATTTGTCAAATAAAGATTTTCAATTCTATTCAATAAAGCAATCAGTCAGTAATATGTATTTGGTTCTATGGCACAGATTTATCCTACACAAAGACTAGAAAGTTAAGCACCAGATAAATATTTCTTTTTATACACGTATATTACAGGTTAGGCAGCTCGCCACAATACGGTTCCGCTATTCAGCACTAATAAAATGTTGAAACTGCAAAAGTAGTTGAAAAAACAAGAAAAATAATTTTGGATGACTATGACCGTGATTGATTCCATAATTGACAATGAAATAATTATTCAAATAACTGATAGTGACGACGATAACAGTAGTTCACGTAATTGTGATTCAGAATAGTGTAAAATACTCAATCAAACATATTTGTGGTTCAAATGGCATTTTTTAATTTCCATTTTCCTTATTCTATCACATCAACGAAAGTATTATCATTATCTGTTAATAAAAGTATTTAATGCTACTGCTAAAATTGTCTACTGTCACATCGCTAGTTACATTAATCTGACACATGTAAAATTGGTAATCTTTCGACGGCGTACCTATAGTTACGGTTACAGTACAAGATTATTGTGAAGTGAATTCTCTTAAATGTCAACCTAACTGTTGTTACGTTGTAACAAAGTTCTAAAAATATAAAATAAAAAAAAAACCATTACACACAAACAAACAAAATAACTAATTTTTACATTAGAACGGAAACCGCGCGCTTTAACTAGTGATAGCATCATAGGACCATATAAGGTATTTCGTTGGTACCGAAAATCAAATTCTTTCTAGAACATCTGATAACAAAAGCCCACAACATAGGTACGTAGAAATATCGAGAAAAAAATACAATAGCGAACAACGGGTCAACTACCGGGGAATGTTTCCATCTCGCTCGGTTCGATTATTGCTATCTCAGTACCACAAGAATTTTCTAGAAGATAGACAATAGTTTAGGGCGTGACTTGCTTCGGTCGAACCGTTCTTACATATCTCTATCTCGTCTCATACGGAAAAATCTAGAAATCGGGCAGTGCGCATGGCCGCCTCAGGGAGGAAGTAGCCGTCCCGATATAAGTATATAAAAACGAATTCGCAGCAGGGCAAAAAAGAGAAAAAGAAATTTCGACGCTGGAGAGTTCGCACGACGACTATATGTGGTTAATATCCGTGATTATTGTCTAAAGTTTAAAAAGTGGTAAAATCAGTGATACTAAAATGAGGAAGAAAAATAAAAGTGAATTGCATCATTTTTTCAACCCCCTTGGTAAGTTTAATATAATTAATATTGTTAGGTTTGGTTGCTGTTAACTAGTTTTCGTGTCTGGTTTAATTCGATTTCTATTCAACAAGTGATGTCTTCAACCTTTTAATAGTGTAAAAAATTGCTATGGCTTTATATTTCTTAATAGTGGTTTAACAACGTAACGAAGTGTGACAGTGGGTATCTTAATATTAGTAAAGTATAACCTTATCTATTTAATCGTTCCGATAAGTTTTAAATATCCACTCCTGGTCTCACCTAGTGCCTGGGTATCGGATCTTTCGCGCTACAAGTGTCATTCCGACGCGTTCCAGGAAACTGGGGGTTCTCCGTACGGAGTGAGAATTAAGAGCTGCACGTTCTCCGTACGGATTGAGAATTAAGAGCTGCTCGTCCACCGTACGGATAGTAACTACGGGCTGTACGTCCAAGGACGAGTCGTGAACCGGCAGGCAACTCTTCTGGCCGTCGACTCCAGCTGGCCTCTGCGGCCGCAGGGCACCTCCGAGTTCCCCACTGAGCCAACGGAAGCTCCCTCGCCGAGGCCCTCCACGCGTCACGGGATCGCAAAGACCGAAGATAAGTCCCCAGCGCACATAGGGTTTTTATTGAAGACCTGAAAGCTTCCCTGTGCCGCGAATCCACACCCCGGGTGTAGTCCTCGCGAAAGACTTAGTGCTCGTTATTAAAATTAAATAATATCTCGTAAATTATCTAATTCCATTTAGTTTTTTTTTTATTGTTTTCTTTTATTATTTTACAATATACCTTTGTAACAATTGTAGTTGTGTTTTTTATTTGTACCCGCCGTCAGGCGGTCGTAACACTGTGCCAAAAGGAATATATCATAGATAACATTTTTAATGGTCCATTTACGGGACAAAAACAGACTTGTGAAGAATATCGTTCCCGTAAATACCTTGGCCTTACCTTGGTCTCAAAGCTCTCAGCGAAGACTGTGTACTCAAAGGGCCTGTTGCAATCGTGGTAAACGTCGAGCATCTCGAGCGCGGCGCCGTCCTGCATGCCGATCACCTCGCAACACAACTTGCGCATCTCGTTGCTCGCACGCGGCAAGTACCGGACTACGTCCTCCTCCCACCATTTTGTTAGTGACCTAAGAGAAATATTTTATTGATGTTACTTTATTTTGGAAACAAACAGTTATAGTGTTACTACAAAGGAAAGTATGGACAGGTAATATGAATTAGACAGGGACAGATTAAAGACTTATCGAGGCCTGGGCCCTTTTGCTTGGGTTTGTAGAAAACGAGCTCGCTCCGCTAGCCTGCCCTAATTTTGGACGCGTGACACTTACTTTCTCCCGGTTATGTGGACTGTTTGTTTCGCTCGCCTTCCTTAGATTCATCTTATTCAAAATTATTTTAATGTACTATGAAGTTTCTCGCGATGGGGCTCTAGACTATACCCCGTCAACCCCCCCCCCCCCCCCCCCCCCAATCAGACACTGGAACTAGATGTCATATTATCAATAGGTATTGCAGGATACAAGACGGTTTTTAAATAGTTAAATTCGTTGGATAGGGTAAACGGTTCCTGGAGCTCTGTAACATTTGTCTAAATACTTTTTTCTAATACGAAGTCATAGTAAAAGGGCTTTTTTCTATAAAGCGAAATCGGTCTTTGGGGCTGACGCCTGCCATCGGATTTTCTTATATACGAGGTTAAAAATATAAAAAATACCTACATCCTCTTAACACTGAATGTCTTTTGTGAAAATTAACAACTTTTTTCTAAGACTTATTAAAATTCACTTCTTTCACACAAACTACTCACTCACTCGCGCTGCATACGTACACTCACACCGATCTACGTAATATAAGTGTAGATATCTAAAGAAAGAGTGAGAACCACCTCCTAATACTTTCTCAGAATGTATCAGAAAGTTATACTTAATAAGAAAATCAGTTTAATAGTTTAATCGGAGAGATGGAGACGAAGCTCTCCATCTTATTCAAGTTGCGCTCGAGAAGCCGAAGAGATAACATCTCTCGAAAAGTGAACGCAGTCGCCACTGAAGATGTCAACCGCAGTTGTTGACGAAACGTTTGGAAGAAAGAGAAGAGATTCCAGAAGACCTTGGCCAAGTAGCCCGGAAGATTCAATTAATTTGGACACCGGCCGGGAAAGCCTATAAGAAATCACTATAAGAACTCAGTATCAGCTAGATTTAATTGGCAGATAATTTATCTATCAAATTGTTAACAGTTACAGTATCAGGTAGTGAGAAAGGTCCCTAGGGCCACTTTCTCACCACCTCCCGATACCTTATCAGAAGGTGGTGAGAATGGCCCTAATAGCAGCGGTACGTTTAGCAGCTGTTTATGAATGAAGTGTGTGGCGTTCATGTGTAGCGTAAACGAGTAGCACAATGTAACAAAATTAGAGACTTAATTTTAAAAAAATATCTTTGTTTGGGGAAAATATCAAATTCAGCTAAGTCATAAACCAAAGGTTGTTAGTTTTAATAACTAAATTTCAGTGTTAAGAGGCTGCAGGTATTTTATATTTATTTTTGCTAGGTGTTTTTCCTTATGCATTTTAGCAAATAAACTATATGAGTATTTTTTCAATTCATAACGATTTATAACATCAAATCACAAACTACTCTAACTACCTCAAATCACAGTATCGCCCTCTGTTGACCATTTTACCTGTTATTCGGTATGTAGACCATGGCTTCAGGGTGATGCAGGTAGTAATCAGTCTGATACTCCCATATCGGAGACTTGCCAGCGTCCGGTATAAAGAGGCCCAGGAACAGATTCATGGTATTCTGCTTCTCAGTGTCGGAGAATGTGTTGGAGTAATATCTGCTCAATGTCTGCATTATGTCGTTGCCATGCGATGACCATGGAGCTGTCTTTCGGTAGGTTTTTATCCTAGAATTTGGAAAAACTATGTTATCATTAGCATTACATAGATAGAGTTTTACAAACGAAACTAGACTCGAAATTCTTTACATGGCAACATTTATGAATACTAAGTTAAATTTATAGTAATACATGAAAATCTTGATACGTGTCGTTTCTTTTGCATGTAATGTTTTTATAGGTTTGCAAATTGCAAGGTTCGCATAATAAATGTTGAAATTAAGTTGAAACCTACAGAATAATTTAACAGAAAATTAATTATAAAAAGTACGAGTTTTAGAAATATGAACTATTGTATAAACAAAAAAGTAATTTCAAAGACGCTCTAAAAAGCTTTTATATAACCATGCTATGTCTATGCTATACGAGTATATTGGATATGTTGAATCTTCCCGTGGGTGTTGTTAAGCGTAAAAGGCGATTAAGGGAAAACAAAGCGGCTACCACAAGCTCTGATGAACTACAACACCTCTGAAAGAGTGGGATCACCAACCCGCTTGGACAGTGTGGCGTTTTAAGGTGACACATTCCTCATGGACGAGACAATGTACATGTCTGACAAACTAAACGATAGAATCTAAACTCTTGTATCATGGCAACATTTTTTCTAATAATAAATTGAATTTATTGTGTAACATAAAAAAATCAATTATCTTAATATGATAAAAAATAGCAATGCAGGAAATAAAAAATATATACAAAACAGATTAACTATAGGTACCTGTGCACAAGTTGCGAGCCACCATACTGCAATGCCAGTGTATCACCATGATCTTCATATAATCCTTCCAAAAGTCTGACACAGTCTGAATCAAACTCTATTACAGGTTCACTGATCAGACCTAGGGCGTAGAGCTGAAAGGAAAACGCAGTTTCTGTAATAAATATTTTAGATAATTTTAGAATCAATTACAATCTGACAATTACTTCTGACGCTCTACAAAGCTCAGGTTTGGCCCCATATGAAGTACTGCTCATATCTCTGGGCCGGCGCACCGAAATATCAATGGCTCCACCATTTGACTCCATCCAACGACGTTCTGTTCGAATTGTCGACGATCTCAATTTCAGGAGCGGTTTAGAACCCCTCAGCGTTCGGAGAGACGTTGCGTCTTTGTGTGTGTTATACCGCCTGTATAATGCACTGAAGAATGGTTCAATATAATTCCCATCTCGGGTTTCTACAACTGCACCTCTCGTCACAGAAGTGCGGTGCAGTGCGACACCTCGATACGAAGGTGTCGCGCACTGTTCGGTCCAATAACCATTTTATACCACGAACCCTTAGGCTATGGAAGGTCAAGAGGTCTTATCATTATGCTACGATATGAGGTTCTTCAAGAAAGCTGTGAATAGGATTTCGCAAGGTCAGCGGCGTACCCGCATACCTCCTGCTGTTGCAGGTGTCCCTGGGCGGGACTTACCATCACGTGGAACCGCTTGTTCGTCCGCCTACTTCGCTATATAAAAAGAAAAAACAATATAATTACAATTAAAATATCTTGCAAACTATCGAGTTATAGGTCTTACAAACTGCAATGTAATCAAGTGAATCGAACTGAATGAATGAGAAACCGAGAAACCACTATGGTCATTATATCCACGGGTGAGTGACAAGGTAGCTGTAGACGCACATCTCAAATATTCATAAGCTCATATCGACTATATTGGTTGTTTTCTTATCTGGTTGTCGAAAAAAAAATGTGAAAGATATCAATTTCAACAATACTATCCTTTTATAAATAACAAAATACATTTAAACTATTATCTATTACTAGTATCTATTTAAACTAAACAGCACCCGCATTTATTTTCTGTTTGATCTAGTGGTGGACTGGTGGAGAATTAAGTCCGCCATTTGCACACGTCAATTACTTCTTCAATGAAGTTTAAATAAATAAATACAGCTCATTTACTAACCTGATGTGCAAGAACACACTTGCCGATAGCGAACTGCGCAGTGTTGGTCCTGTCGAGGCAGTCCACGCAGTTGACCCTCACGAGGCCGGTCTGCAGCCGCCCGCCCTGGTGGCCCTCCACACCGGTCTGCTCGCCGTAACCGCGCGAGCTGAGGAATACGCCTGTTCGTCGCACCACTGTGCGCGCTATAGCCGATAACCTGCAAGGATTAATGACCCATCCTATCCTATCCATTCCCAACCCATTCTTCAAATTCATTCTCACATCTCTAAAGCAGCGCATACGAGGGCGTGCCAACTTTCGTCATACTGGACTGATATTGGCATGCACCGCGGATGACCACGGGCGACAGTATCTACTTACCACCAGGTGGGCTGTATGCTCATCTACGTCATGTACGCCTTCTCTCTATATAAAAAAGGAGCCAAGCAATCTTTAAGGTTATTACTTCAATGGTTTTTTTTATAGGAAAAGGTGGCAAACGAGTATACAGTCCACCTGGTGGTAAGTGAATACTGTCACATATAGACATCCACAATACATGCCAACAAACTGGCAAAATAACAAACTTTGGCACGCCTCCAGATGCACTGCTTATCTTTGTTGATTAAAGAATGGATTTGGAGGAAGGTTTGGACAGATGGGAAGGGATAGGATGGAAATGGGCTCTGGCATATCTCACTCACTACCGAAACACGTACATATACTGAGGAATATGATAAAGTGCGAAATGCATACATTTCAAGGTAGAATTCTGTGAGAGAGGGGTAATGAGGCCAGTCGAGTGCGCCAAGCGGCTGTTTGATTGCAGCGTGCACTCTCACCCTCTAAAATTATTATTATGATACTTATAAAGAAGTTATTACTTCAAACGTGCAAGGGAAGGAAATCAGTCCTTCCATTATACATACTCACAAAGGGCCAATAAATCTTTAAAGTAAAAATGAGATAAGAATAATGAATAAAATAGGATGAGCAAATTGCTTTTCACATTATGCTTATATTTAATAACCAACTTACTTGTCTAGTACTTTAGCATCAGCACCTTTATTCATCCTGGCCATATCCAAGTGGAAGTATTGTACAACATGTTCCGGGGGTAGGAACTGATTAAGATATTTCACAGCATTACTAATCACGTCAGTCAACAAAGACTCATGTTTCTTCTTCTCCCTTTTCTTGACTAGATTCAAGATCATGATTGGTGAACCATATCTCATCATAAGGTTGTTGATATGCTTCCCTGGCACTTCAGCATAAGGGTCACTGAGATCAATTGAAATGGCTGGTTTAGGCACCATTTTTGACACATCTTGAGACCAGTAGCTGGGGATTGAACCTCTCATTTGGACAAAGGAGCTAAACCTGAAAGTTACAGCAAATAATACAATTAAAAAAAGATAATGACTACGTAAAATTAAAGTAGTAGCCATAAAATTAAATATAAATCTCGGTACTTTTCTTACTTGCCAGCAGTAAATGAAGATACCATCGAGTCATGAACTATCTGTTCAGTTTCCACTTCATTGGCCACATCTCCATGTAAATTAGCTCCTCTTTTCAAAAACCTAGTGCCCGCAAACCTATTACTTCTTCTGGCAATAAGGGTTAAATAAACAGGTCGACCAAATATGTTTAGATTGCTCTGTTCAATAAATCCATGAACTATGTAAAGGATCCAGTCGGGATGAAGGTGTGAATGAACTGCAGATAACAAGTGACTGTTCCATACAAAGCGCCATTCTGGCACTGAACGCACGCCAAACTCTAACTTTTGATTTTGTAGACTGGAAGACAAAATTTAATTAGATTAGTTTACCATTTTGCCATATGAAATCTTACAATTAAAGGATGAAAATATTGTATTTTTTGGCCTTTCTATTTAGCAAACTGTATTAAAAAGGGGACGATAGGAAGATATGTAAGGATATCCCAACCCACCAACAAACATAAAATTAGTGACAATGTATTTGTTATGATCTATCATATTGTTATAAGCATATGTAACTGCAAATGTAAAGCGATGGGAATTTAAATACCAAATCAATATTTAAAAAAAAATACAAATAGGAGATAAGAATAGAAAAGCTTTTTATATCATGGTTCACCCACAGTTTTGACTTTAACTGCCTTAACATTAAAAGATCTATGAAATAAATATTTTGATTTGAAATTGTCTCAAGTGTGTTAGTATGTTGTTGTTTTTTTTTGTTGTTTGTTAGTATGTTGTTGTTGTTGTTTCAACTGAAGTGTGTTGATTTTTTTTGGGGCACTTTTACTCATGGACCTGTGTTAAAAATAATGGCATTAGAAATATAAAAGAAATAAAATTATGCAAATTAATTCAACATTATTTACCCAGGTTTTGCCTGTCTCTGCTGCAGCTGCCTCTTCCAAGTTTCAAAAATATCTTCATCATCCTCATTATTCTGACAAGTGCATTGTTCCTCTCCAACCTCAGTTGAGGTCGAATTCAAATTTGATCGGTACACAGCTGCTGTGACTGGTTTTGGGAACAATGCTGGTGCCAATTGCCTCGGTGGAGCCATGTTCATTTGCAGTGTATGGGTTATGTCATAACTGTAGCTATAATAAAAGTTAGTTGACAGATCAATTGCAAGAAACATTTTCAAATATCTTTGCTCATCTGGATGCTGAGGTTTGCTGTTATCACTTGGAATGTATATTGTAGATGTGTCCTCAATTTTGTATATGGAATGTGAGCCAATCATAGCAATTTTTGTCCGTTTAGTTACCAGAATGATGTAGTAGCCTTCCAAAAATCTTATAAACCCTGCAATGATTTATTCATACTATTATAAAATAATTTTATTACTTTCATTTTGTTATCATAATTATAGTATGTGTATTTATTACAACCATAGTTCATGGGTGATCTTGAACCTGAGAGGATTAATAGCAATAATACTTTCAATATCAGTCAATAACATCCCACTGTATAGCACAGGCATTCTCAAAATACAGAATCCAAGTAATATCCATCATGCAGTTCAGTGTAGATTGGAATACACTGATGGAAATACAATGCCTCTGATTTTTTAGGTATGTAGGTATAAGAAATAACAAGTCAGTCTCAAATATAGAACAATGCATAAACAAGGTTAGTGAATCATATAGTGAGATCAAAAAAATTTTTTTATTGATTTCATTTCCTCCACACATTTTTTATAGTAGTAAGACGATAGATAGGCTGGTGGCCCACCAGGTGGCAAGTAGTAACCGACAAACATGGACATCTGCAATCACTGTTACCACCCCTTTTATCGTCCACTGTTGAACATGGGCCTCCTCATGCACATTGTGTTATGTATAAAGGATACATAACTTTATACATAAAGTTATGTATGTATAAACTGCCACTTTATACATACTTTGCCACTTTAGCCAGTGGGTTGGCAAATCCATTCTTTTAGTAAGCAATGTAGTTCCTCAGGGCTTGTGATAATAGCTTTGTTATCTCAGTTGCCTTACAATACCCATGGGAAGAGATAGGGTGGTGTTATTTATTCTAAAGCCATCCAACACCACACGTTAGTTTGTGTTCTTACTTACCAACAATTCCAAATGCAGAGACAAGTTTATTAAAACCACTGGTCCTCCCACCTCTATTGCCAAAGCCAATCATGTTCAGCAACTGATGTATCTCCTGCTTATTGTACTCAACTTTATCATCTACCAGTATTAGTTCTCTGGGGTCTGTTCTGTCAATCTTGAGTACCCGAAATCTGGTTTGTGTATTATTAGAGCCTATTAAGTAAAATCTCTGAAACAACATCCTTATTCACAAACAGCACACATGTTTCTTGATATTTGCTATTTATATTTAAGTGCAGAACAAAATCAAATGCATAGTTTTGTTTATGTTCTTAGTGTTTGAATCTAATTTTGGTTATGATTTTCTACATAAACAAATCCATGATTTTCTACATCATAAACAAACATAAACAATAATTGTTTATGATTCTTAGTATTTATTATTGGAGATTTTTAGAAGTAAAGATGTTTTCAATCAATTTACCTAAATATAATGGCACTAAGATGTAAGATAACATGTAAGGTAGTTAGTTGTCATATGTTTAGGAGTTAAAAGATTTAGGAATATAAACTTCCTTAGTAAAAGGGGTGGATAGTATTAATATTTTAATATTTATAAATAATAAATAGGCAATAAAGATGTAGTTATTATGCGTTCTTTGTAAATAATGTAAAATACTTACTGCCTTAGTTTCATAGAGAGCTATTCGTTGAATAGAACTAATAATGGGATGAAACATAACACAACGTTTAGACATGTTGACCGACTTGATTTTATAAACCAGATTTCATACACTATGATACTTTAGAAGCAACTGCAATAATTTCACTAAGTTCTCCCGTGTTCAATGGCATTTATTTAAAAATCTAGAATATAAAGGAACTGTAGTAAAAAATATAAATATTATAATTTATAAAGATAGATACAAATATAGCACAATCAAAACAGCTGTTACAGAAAAATTGAATTTGATATCTGTCATTTAATTATTTTTTTTCTAAATTTATTTGGACACTGGTATAGTTATTGATATACATAACACAGTAAATAAAACAGAATTGTTTTTTTCACGCCATTGTCTAGTGCCGTTAAAATAGGAGTCGCTCAGTAAAGTGATAGTAGGTTTACTGAGGACCGAGTTGGACTCCTTGGAAGAACAAGAAAAATGCTGTCTCACGCTTTTATTTAATTACTATCACAAACATTATGCTTTATAGGCACTTTGAAGTTTAATAAACTATCACTATTAAACCATAAATCCCACAATACACGATGTTTACAATAATCAAACAAAAACTCAACTTTACTTCTGGGGTTCCCGGCATCATAGTTTATGTCATAAACAAACACAGCTAATATGTTTTTCTTTTTCAGTGACTCCAAGCAACGAGCATTTTATTTAATTCTAAGCAACTTTAAGAGATTTATTTTAATTTGGGCCTTTCTCACCACCTCCTGATAAAATAACTTAACAATCTAATAGATAAATTATCTGCCAATTAAATGTAACTGATACTGACCTTCTAATAAAGTATAACCATAGACCTACCTGAAATATTAGATCTGTGAATATAACTGACTTTTTGATACATTCTGATAAAGTAGGTTCGGGAGATGGTGAGAAAGGCTATTGTATTTTGTGATAAAGGGTAATTTCCAGTAATGGAGTAAAAACAACTGATACTTACACAATGAGTATCATTTAGACAGTATTATTATTTCAAGATGCATTATTATACTATATATCTTGTTATAAAGATAGAAAGAAGATTAAGAGCCTTTCACATCACCTGCTGATACTTTATCAGAAAGTCAGTTATACTTTATCACAATGCCAGTATCAGCTAGATTTAATTGGCAGATTTTATGTATCATATTGTTAACAGTTACTATAGGAGGTGGGGAGAAAGGCCCTAAACCATAGATCTAATATTTTTGCTACCTATGGACTAAGCATACTAAAAATAAATAGAGGCATTGAAAAACGGGATGGCATTATTTTAATAATCGTATATTATATTTCCATGAATCCTATCACGATTGAAGACGAACTAATATATTGATGATCTAGTGATATGTGACATTATCCGAGAAAAAAAAATGTTATTATCGGTTCTAATTTCCCAGATACCTATTGAGACTAGTGAAATATGAAAAATATAATAGTTTTTGTTATTGCTTTATCTATAAGTAAGTATCTTTCTATCTTCGATACTTAAGTACGATAAAATCTTAACTAAGCCGTATCTATCTGTATAATTAAGTAGGTACGGGGTACCTATATTTTTAAAAAAAATATCATTGCTTTGTAAAGTAGGTACCAATGTTACAGAGTCCAAAACAATTTTTGGAATTTTTGTCTGTCTGTCCGGCTGCTGTCTGTCTCTCTGATTAGATGTTTTGTCTATCTGAACGCGCATTAGGTACGCAAAATTCGGATTTATCACTATTCGGATTTTAATGAAACTTGGTATTTTATAACTTATGGATCGGGTTAAGTTTTATGGTAATTTTTATCCAAATCAATCAATTATGAAACGCCCACAGGAATTAAGCTTATCACATATAGAGTAGTACCTACGTGTCGACTACGCGTGGACTATGCGCACGATGTCGCGGACACAGGTTGCCCCCCACCCTGGCATAGGGAAGAATAAGTAACAGACTTTCTGCACTACACTTTCTCTATTTAAATTATAAGAAAATTGTTTGCTTTGCCCCACCACACATAAAATCCTGACTACACCCATGGGCACGCTTGTTAAGAAATTATAATAAAGTTATGATAATTTTCCGCTTAATGTTTAATCATAAATTCAGTTAGATTTTAAATATATATTAGATTTAAATATATTTTAAATTAATATTAAACTATTTTAAAACTATTTTAAATATAGTTAGATTATATTTAAACATAATCTTGAAATTGTAAGTTAGAATTTTTAAGGAATGTCAATAGGACTAGTTATTGTACATAGGGATTCATAACGACAAATCCTTTTTGAGACCCATAACTTCACATATGATGCAAATCATATGAGGTTTGCTGAGGTAACGTCACTGATGATTAAGTATGGGTAGGGTCCATCAGAATATTACAACGTTCTCTTTACAAACAATCAATGTGAGTATGACTCTACATAGTTGAGTAATATGCAAACAATTATTTTTATTAACTTTCGTGACTTGTTATGTTTTTCCATGTCATTACCATGTTTAATTAAAAACAGTGACTACGTCCACAAGAATGCCTTTTCTTTTAAGTAGGTACTTATAAATTTTCCGATTTATCGAATCTGAAACCGATGTACAATTATAAACTTACTGATTAAGAATAATATTTAAAACGAGCAATGCCCCTTTGCAACTGAGAGTAAGAATATACACCTGGGAGTAAGAATATAGAATATATTATATAACAATCTATTTAAACGTGTTTAAAATAATAATAACTCTATACTGTCGGTCACAATGGTCGGTAAAGGTTTTCTATAAAAAAAATCAATGTTTATTTGAAAGTCAGTTATGTAATTATGTAATACACTACGGGAGAATAGTTATGAAAAAGCCTACGTGTGATGAGACGAGACATCAGTCTCTTCTATTACTCACGAACGCATACTCAAAAACCTTCATAAAAATCTTAAAAACCCTATTTAAATTATGAAATAAATTATGACAACAGCAATAAAGTTCGGAATGGGTATGTCACATGTGTCATTTATTATCGTTGATTGTAAATGAGTAAAGTTTTTAAACGTTCATGGAACGTTATTTGAATCGATATGCTAAATCCAAACTAAACATGAATTTGCGTTGATTTATACAGAGCAATTAAAAGTGTGACAATGAAATCTAATAAGAGTATTTAATAGTAGGAAATCATTCATAGCGTGAATTTCCATTCTTTATGTGTTCGTGAGAGATATATACCTAGATGAATTTTTGGAATATATTACTTTATTAAAAAGATAAAATCAGTAGGTCTTTCAACAAATTTACTGTGATATGGAGCGTTGTCAATTCCTAAAGCGGATTCTTTTGGCAAATTGGGTATTAATTGATTGCGAAGTCATTTTTCATATATATCACTATTCATCTCAGTATGGTACTCATTCATTTTATAAGAAGATTTATACATTAAAAAGGCTCCAGGCACAAACTCTTTCTGATTACCGGCGTGTACTATAATTAAACGCCGGCCCTTTGATATTTCTTTTCGTAGGTACTCTTTTTTTCAAAGGGCCTGTCCAACCTTTATTTTTTGTGTGACTAGTGTGTATATAGGTACGATTCATCCATATATATAATATATTTTTAAATCTAAATATTTAATTCATTTTAAACGCACATCATTTTTCTAAAATGCTTCGATTATCTTGAACTTAAATCTCATTTACCGAAGAATTTTTCTTAATGTAAATAGAGAATCTTTAAAATTAATAGCGTCTATTTATTTCATTTTCAAAGATTTGATGATTGGTAGTTCTTTGAATCTTAAATGGATATCGTAAATCATTCTTCATATTACCTACCCCATATCCAGATTTAAACAGATTCAGATCTAAACAAAAAAAAAAAATTTTTTCTGTCTGCCCTTTTTGGGATACTAAATGTAGTAGAGTTTTCTTTATTGTTAGCTTCTTTTAGTATCTTCTTCAAAGTGCATCTAGAAATGCCAGTAGCTTCAATTATACGTTCTTGAACCTTATTAAAATAGGATCTACCATTAGTTTTGAACTTATTAGCCTCAAGTTAGAAATATAAGTATTCTTTAAAAATAACTTGCCGAGCTTGTGAATAAATAATTTTATTAACTCTTTCAAAGTCCGATGCCATAACTGTAATTTATGTTATAAATGCTCTATATAAATATTCGAATTGAACGCGCCCTACTCCAATTAGGATTTGTGTAAGTGCGAAAAAGAGATTACTAAACGAAAGTAGACAATTATGCACAATGACTTTTTCATATTGTCCCCTAGTGTATGTATGTGCCTTTATTAAATTAAACTAAAATATACTAATTGAATTTTTAAAGAAACTTACAAACAGAAATACGTATGCTACTTAAAAATACAAAATTTACAGGTGCGTACGTAGTGGGTTAGGTACTATTTGTAATCGAATTCGCAAATAGTGTTTTTCACCCGACTGCGGAACGCGAGGAAGGATATGTTTTTCACTGTTATTTATATATGTCCGTTTCTTTATTCCCACGCAGAGCTTAAACGGAGTGGCTGATTTTAATTAATGAGGTGTCGTTAGATTCGTCTTGACGGTGCGAGTGCTACTGATGTATTTGATTCCTTGAAAATTCAAAATGGCGGGTTTTAGGCGTCATATTATAACTTCAAAAAAAAAGTATGGAATTTGTGGAGTGGTTTTTAAATTAAATGTTTGGAAAAGGCGATTCCGAAAATATATACAATACTAGTATTTAGAGCGACTTCTCTTGCGAAATTGAACATAACTTATATAAATGTTGTAAGTACGTTGATTAACATAAAACTTGTACTGGAAAAAGACTATTCGTTTCAGATGGTACTGAAATTTATACATAAAGTCGTCTAGAGAGACTTCCAATGAATACTATAAAAATCCGACATTTTGAAGATCATAAGACAGTGATGAAAATTTCAAAAGCTCGCTTCAACCGTAACACTTAGCCAAGTTAACTCGAACAAACAATTCAGAAAACCTCCACTAATCTGACGAAAGCCTGAAAAAAAAGAAATACAAAATTTCAATATGGCCGCCGAACATAATTTGACTGACAGATGAATAACTCGCCAACCCGCTCAGCCAACGTGGCGTTTTAAGGCTATTCATCTCTCGTCCACAAGGGGATGTGCATAAGGATCCCCATGTCCAGCAATGGATACTGAAAGGTTACGGTAATTGTTTGAGTAGAGTACAGGGTCGTGTGTAGCGGAAAGCATTACGTGAGGCATAGGCCTCATAGCATAGGCTGGATATAGATCCAGCATAGGAAAAACAGACTGATGGTATGACATGGTGTTTACGTTTCGACATTACGGTCTAATGCCTATAAAAATGTCGTAGATGTTGCTAAGAAGTTGTACGTTAATTAGCAAAAATATAATTTTTTGCACTAAATAAAATGCTAAAACTAAGTAATTATTTAAAAAACAAAAAAAACCTGCGTCTAATTTTTATATGAACACATAGTATATTGAAATAAACTAAAATTAATAAATTAAAAATTACAGATTACAAAATAAATAAATGTGCGCCCATACTGAATTGTATTCACAGCTTCCTTGAAAAAACCCATATTGTAGCGTAATGGAAAGCAGATGGATACCTAACAGGCTAACATCCAAATCTTTAGGTTTTGTGAATTTTTACTTCGATATTAATTACTTTTAAATAAGCCGAAATTGGAGAATTTAGAGCTATAAATAACGATACACGGTATTACAGTGTCATCTCTTACTTTTGCTTTAAATCACAACTGATATTATAATTAAATGAGAAAATTTGTTTATTTGTTACCTAATAATTTTGTAACCTAACCCTAAACCTACACCAAATTTGTCATACGTGTAGTTTGTGGTACAGATTAACACCTAGGATACGTTTTAATCCTAATTTAACGGAGTCTGAGCTGTGAACGACATTTGGTATAAATATAATTCAGATGTGCACTGTGCACCCCGCGTTGATGTCGTTTGTATGCAACTGTTTTGCTCAAGATCTTCACTTTAAATTAAATGATTAAATAACAAGACTTTCTTTTGATATTTATTATATCTAGATGTTCGTAATGTCTTGAACATTACACCAAAGTATCATTACTTATAGTTGGTTATAATAACGAAGTTATTTGAAGAAGGACGTTTCAAATCTCTTTATTACCAGTAGGAATATACGCAGTGCGTATGTTTAAGTCGTCCATCATTAATGTCACCTACAGTTATAATGTACATACGAGTAAGTACCTGGTTAAAAGCTTAGACTAGGTAGACACTTTGTTATACATTATTCTGGCATGTATGTGACGAAACATATTGTTACGTCGAGGTGCCACTCCCAGGCTCGCTTAAATATTCGTGAGGATTTGGAAGTAGGTCAAACCTGTGGCCCTTTTGTACAAGACGTCGAGTAATGTCGCCTTACTAGTATACCTATACTGATGTAAGTGGGCCGGTCCTGTTTTCGGTGTCCCGTGTATGCTTAGAGTTTTAAGTTAAAATTGCTTGTTTGGACTACATTGGGCGATGATTGTGTGAGTCCATGTGTGTAAATGAGGTTTTAACAATAGGGTAGGAAGGCGCGTGCGCGCGGGGGCGCTGCCGTCGCGCTCGCGCCAGTCCCGCGCGCGTCTCCGTGCTCAGCCTACCTGTCTGTGATCACTCCGCTCACCTGACGCAGTGCCCGCACACGAACCGAATGAAATACATGGCGAAATCATGATATCGGACACCATTTCATTAGGACTAGTGTTTCAATACATGTTTCAGTGATAAAAACCACTTGTTTTACGTTTGGACCCCAATGCGCTGGTAAACAACCGGTCCAGATAGGGAAGCTGCGCCGGCCTCGCGCCCGATTACAGAGGAATGCGGCAATTTTAACTACTGCGGAGCCCGGGACTCGTTCACATATAGGGATCGAACGATTTCGTCTCACACAATAAGGTTAGTTGTGCGCGTATTATTTGTAGAGCAAAGAAATCAATCAGCATAAAGGGTACAACAACCTATACAATATGAATGATACTTACTTACATTATTTCCCTCTACGTCCGACTGAAGTAATAAAGCTTATAAGTAGGCTGCAAATTACACATTGACAGTAATATACGTACTACATTGAAGTTCATTGCATGGACAACTTTATTTCATCACTAGAGAGATCACTTAAATATAGCTTTATAATAATAGGTACATGTAATTATTGTATGGTAGATAAATGGGCATATACCTAACAACCTATGCCTTGAAGAATTCACGTAACTGGATAATGTTTGTAGGACATGTTTTTTTTTATTAAATACCTATATCTACGTTTAATATGACGCACTCCCCCCATTTAGATAAAGTAAGATTAGTAAGTAAGTAAGCTTTATTGTCTTATATTATAATTACCCAAGTATTTTAGTTTAAACAGGTTTATATTAAGCTCGGCCAACGCCCTCCTAGACTGGACTTAATTTGTTCCAACTTAAAAAAAACCTTTTGGTGTCAAAATTAGTTATTATTAATAATTTTATCTACGTATTAAATAAAAATAAAATACAGATAAATCCCATTAGAGGATAGAGACGTAAACCAATTTGTATCGATTTCCACGAATAAGGCTATCCCGATAGGACCTATAAACCCCACCTATAAACGTTACCGTTAAAGTGTGACAGTTATTAATAATACAAATTACTCAAAATCACGTTTTCCGTTCTACAGTTGCGAAACGTTTACCACAAGTAGGTACGCAGGCATACGATGGATTAAGTAAGATAGATCACTTTCTTTTCGGTCAGCAATGACTTCGTGGAGAGATTGTTCAGAACGCTCTCAATTTCTCACGTTAACGACGATGTCTGTGAACAAAACACAAAAATATAGCCATTGTTATAGTTTAATACCCTCATCGGTCGAGCCTTTCGTTTCTAAATTTATGAAATTACAAAGACTAAAAAGATAAAAAAAATCTGATATTATTTCAAATTTACAAAAAATATCAATCTTCGATGGTGACGTTGTCTGATGTTGGCGGTGTGCACTACAGTTGATAAATGAATAATTTAATTATAATTTATTTCCCACGGCATAATAAACAACAAAGCGGCAAGGAAATAATATATCAAGATTGGTAAACCTGCAGGTAGGCGGCCATACAATTCAAGAAGATCAAGGTAAGTTGCGTAGACATTGCTAGTTTTAAAGGCGAAAGAAAAAATAAATCCCGTTGAGATTCTTGGTAGACATGTTATTTTAATGACTATGTAGTTTTAATGTATGTACGAGTAGATGTCAAAAAAGACAATACACAAGAGAAATTAATAGGAATGTTATAAATGTAGTCTTGCGTGTTTTCATTCTACCATATTGGTTAACAATTTGAAAATGAATACAACAAAATGAATAGAAAAATAGAACAGAGGAGATTATAATTTCGGTAAAAACTGTAATATTTTTATTAAAATATAAATTCCTGTATAAACTAACATTTTGTATTAGGTGCAATCCAATTTGCTGAAGAGTTTGCATGTCAGCCGCGAGGACCGCATAAAGTACCAATCTATATTCGTCCTCGCCGTCAATCGGACAAACAATACCCACCCGAGGGTTGCCATAATTTATGAACATAAAAATATACTCACACCGCTTTGGATGTATGTAGACAAAGGTGAGAACCTCAATTGAACCTTTTTGACGGTGGTGGCGAGCGAACCCCTGCTGGGTGTCAGTGACGGTGTCATTTATTCATGTTATTTTGTCTGTCCTATTTCAAGAATCGATAAAAGGACCACGCTTTATTTTCAAACAACTTCCTGTCTTCAAGCTTTCACAACACCATAACATGGTTACTTTTTTGAGCACAAACAATAATTAGGCATTCACGAGCAGAAAAATATACTTACAACTCTTTTTTTCTGTCGCCAATAACTTAAAATAACTAAGTTTTTTAAAACCAATAAGCCCTTGATTCATTCATGCCTTGGTAGTGGGAACCCAAATATCACACCGTGGGAAACTAAATAAATACGTTTCAATGTCTGTTTACCGAAATCATTTTCTGGATTTCTAAATATTAGTTTAGGAGTAAGGTCGATTTCTCTATTTTTAAACTAGGAATATAGAGATGTGATTAAAGTGATAAAACTTGAATGACAGTGATTTCGTAGCCTATTAACTAAATCTTTGCTATTTTTCGCTCTTTGCCGTCTACAAATTGTTAATGGCCATCTTCTTTTGCTGTCTACAACTAACTTCGTTTCATTTAGAGGCGTCAGATTGAATAAAATTCTTCGTCCAGTTTTGTAATTAAGACCATGGGAAAGCGTAACAGTGTCCCGGGGTTAAATGTTTATTCGCGTCTCGTCGGTGCCGCAGTGAAGGCGGATTTAACGAGCCGTGTCTGCGGGTTACTGCGAGCCACTCTGAGGCCGGGAACACCGGTTAAAATTCACACCACGTAACTGTGGCATGTGTGATCGAGCTGATGAACAACAAACCTTTTCTACAGTCGTACAATACCTCACACAAAGTTAGCTAGTTAAACATATCAGTCTAGATCATACTAGATTTAAATATATTTTAATTTAACACTATTAATTTATGGAAGTAGGCCGTGCGCTAATTTCGTGGCTACCGGAGATTCGGTGATTTGTGGTAACGCAATTTGGATCCACGTCAATCTGCCAATTTAACTTACGATGAGCGAAATGTTAAGCTGGAGAGATTGAGGAAAAATCAAAATTAGGTCTTTTTAGGAATATTTTTTTAAAATTCATTGAATACAGTAAGTATTCATTGATTATTTGTCGACTTCTCAAAATTATATTCCCAGATAAAGTTACAAGTTCTACACGCAATTACATAATTTAGAACGTCACATCTGAATTTCCTTTGTTCTTCCTTCGAAATGTTTGGGAAAAGAAAGATTGTACAAATTACAATTGTTCAAAATTCGCTCCCACGGTCGTGCATTAAAATATTACCCAAAGGGAATCCTTTCATGTAAACGTATATTTATGTTGAGCGTCGGGAACGCTTAATGCCTTTAATTAAAAGGATCGTGGAGAATCGATTCGAAACGATCAAAATTAACGCGGGTTAAATTTAACTTATTACCCATAAGCTAATAGTCAAGCTATCTACATGGATAATCATTATTTCTCATCACACTCGTACATTAATATATCTAACAACTTTTATGCATATTCATCTGTCACTTAATTGTAAAAAATTTTGCTCGCACATTGAATACATATAGTACATACATATTTTCTTGCCATATAATGTATAAAAACCAAAGTCATCTACATGAGTAGTTCATAAAATCAGCATGCAGAAGTGGTCATATTAATTGCTGCAGCTACGATAACCATTTTATTTAAAATATAAGAGTAATCCCATGATGTTTGTATTTTAATCAAGCAAAGCATTACTTATTGTTGTTGCTTAGGCTGATACTATCACGACGAGCCCAGTAAAATAAAACACTACGAGCACATTGCATAGCATGGTTCGTAAACCTTGGTAGTTTTCAAAGAAAAAATGGTGTACACTCGCGACCATCGATTTCTCCCGTCCCGAGGTTGTCCTCAAACACATTATGCGCAGGATGAGAAGAGACAAGCCATTTGTACCGTGGAGTGTTTACAGAACAGTGTTTGGCGTTGGAGAGGCATTCCTAATGAGCGCGAGTTGGTGAAAGTGTGCTCGGTGTAAACCGCAGAAGCCGCACGCCACTTGTATCTCAACACCTACGAATGTATTTCAAAGTCCCTCGTTTACTAATTTGGTTATAGCTATCACAGACAGTGAGGCAGACTAGTGCTGTAACTTAGTTGGATAGTTCTGAGGGCGTTTGCGTTTCAGATTACCCCGTGGAGATGCAAATCGATTCCACTACAACTTGGCTAAACAGTTGATCTGTCCGTTTTAATAGTTTAAACTTTTCATTTATTCAACAGGCTAACGTAGAGAACAGGATCGATTGTATTGTGCAATTTTACGGATTGCGCAATGTTTTTGATCGTTTAGTTAGAGAGTGTATTGAAAAACCTTTAGGTGCAAAGCTCAATTCAATAATATTATTCAATTACTGTACAATTTTATTGTAAGTAGGTCCTTTCATTATAACAAATAAAAAAATAAATATTGATTTGAGTTCAATATATAATTTAAGAAAAGCGAATGAAAAGATCCATTCCATATTTCAAGACGGTAAATTAAAGTCAGTAAATTTATTGTTTACAGAACTATTTTTTGTGATGTTGAGCAAAAATATCTCTCCGTTAGGCGTTGAATTATTATTTCGACGATCAAGCGAGTGCAGTTGACAGCGTCTGTCTTTCGAGCGGAACCGAGAAAAGTGGTGTAGTCGTGATATCGTGGATTAAGTTTCCATACTCGAGCTATCAAATCGTCCAGCCCCGAGTCCACGATTCGGTTTTGACCTCACTTTGCCGTCGGTCTGTCTGCGCGCCGCCACTCACTCTTAAAAATAAATTTTTAAATGAAGCTTCATCGTTTAAATGTTTCTTTAAAGATATTATTAAATATTATATTTTAAGCGAGTATTATATAAATTATAAAAATTATTGTTTTATTTCATAAACATAATAAGCATAATAGCAGCAATTTAGCTTGTAAGACTCATATACTAACAAAATGTGGATCACTGTGTCTGAATTAAATAAATTAAAATTAAATTGTAAACCTATTAATTGTTCAAAAGTTACTGAAGTAAATCGGACACCTGCTTGTGTGTTGCAAGTGAAATCGTAATTATACAGTCATGTTTAGTATTAGGATTTTATATCTACCTAAATATTTTTTGTTTATATGCTAAAGATTTCAACCAATATAACCCACTTTTACGTTCCCACTCTAAATAATGGCACAGTTTTAGTATATGGCTTATAGCATTTGCCATAACCCACTTTCGCAAGAATGTGACATATCTAATACATTAATAACATCTTAAAGTACATTTAATGCCAGCCGAATTCCACGTGTAGTATACTCACAACAGTTAAGTAATATATAATCATGTATTAATAAATCAATTATATAATTATTGTAATTAATACATTATTAAGAACGATTAAATACAAAATAAATACGCTCAGGGAAAAGGGAATGTTACAAAATTTTACCCTTACCTCTTTTCATGACGGATTATTTGAAATGGTCAAAGTAATTTTGAAATCAATTGTAGATCAATTAAATTATCGTTATTAATTAATATGTTTAATTATAGTTATTATTGTTTTAATTATAATGATTAATGTCATAATATTAATGTTTAAATTATAATTATTAATGTTATAATGTTTTAATTATTAATCAACATTCGAGTAAATTAATCTAAGTTTTAAAGTTTAAATATAATCTAAGTTCATTCACAACGGTGCGGTCCATACTCGTAGTTTGTATAGTTAAGTAATAATGACTTTTTCACGGATCAATTCCTACTTCTAAATTAATACGTTAGCTAGTGTGAAGTGATGCGCAACGTATTGCAAATAAAAAGAATAAAGTATCGGGTTCGTAGTTACTTTTATTTTATTGTTACAACAAAAAATAATAAATGTATTTTATATTTTCTTGCAGAACGAAGATTTCAAACATATTTTATCACATTTTAAACCTATCAATTCAGTAACACAAAAGTTCCGAATAAAGTTCGATAATGAGAAATATTGATAAAATCAGTAAGGTTGTTTTTGCCGCGGTGTCTGTTACATAATTGCATTTGACGGATGCGGAGTAGCCGGAGACAGGCGAAACCTGCTGGACAGGCACAGGTTCGTCGCCCGGGCGGAGCACTTGTCGGCTTCGTGTAATATTTGTCGCCGCTCCCCATGTCGTAGAACTCAGCCTTGATTTCAGATTTTAGTGGAATCTGTAGATTTATATCTAATGACCGAAACCCTGACATATGATGTCATATTATCTTTACAAAATTGTATCTGCTAGCACTTTTTAAAAGCTTCTCTAAACAAGTTCCCAATTTCTACGTTGTTTGAATACGAAATCCTTGGAAAAAACATGTAAAATCGTCAAATTCGTTTATTTTTACAAAGCTTCGGATTTTAATCGATTTGGTTCACCTTTGGTTTAAGAAATGCGGAGAGAAATCCGGAGAAGTGGCATTGTAACTGAACTGGTGTTTGAACTGTAGTGTTTGCTCTCAATAAGCCGCTGCAAACAGTCTCCAGATCACACAGAATTCTTTATATCCACTTTTAAATGTATATAAATAATGTAGATCTATGTAGGATCACTTGTAGTACTAAAGGAAGTTCTAGTTATTATAAAATCAATAAAATGCTCTTTTAAAAATATTAAAAGGAAGAGTCGTATAAAACGCTATCGTTTATGAATGATCAAGTTATTTCATAGATTCATTAATTTGATAAGACAAATTTATCGATGATGAGAATATGATAAAATCAGCATTAACAACAACCGTTTTATTATAGCTCGTACTATCCTAATAGGTAGAGGTTTCAGAACGCAAAAGCTGAAAATAGGTTGGTTGTTTAGTATCGAGAGTAGAATAGATTCTACCAGTTTCGACAATAGCTTTTTTTTCATGATTTCTAGTACAGATTTAATACATCTTTCAATCTGCGCGCGCCGCTAGGGCGTCCGGTCTAGATAATGAGCGCTCCAAACATTTTAGACAGGACAATAAAACCTTCGAATATGTATGTTTGTAACTTTTGATTTATTCTCTCTAAAACCAATTTATTTATCGTTAGGAATCTTTTTATAAATTTTTAATTTGATGACATGTTTCAGATGTTGCCTTATTTCGGGACTCATTGTATAGAACTCGCAGGCGTCACTCGTACTCAAGGTTTTATTTTTAAGAAAACATCTCTGTTTGCGAAATTGGTTTCGTTTTGAGGAATCTTTACGTAAAATATGCTCTAAATTCAAAATACAATGAGAAATGTTCATAGTTACTAGAAACCATTTCAGCACTGGAGCTCTTTCAAAACTTTCAGCATTAGGTTCTTCATAAACTGCAGCAATACGTAATATTTCACTATGACATAAATACTACAAAGCAAAAGAAGAAAACGAGGCGCCGCGGGCGAAATGCATTCGCATTATGGAGGTGCTCGTAACTACATTTCTAAGTTTATTCAAATAAATGTTTCTTACACTTCTGGAATATGTAATAAAGGGTACTTAGTTTGTAAGAGCACAAGTAAACTTTCCTGATTCATGGAAAGGTGGTATTTATCATGTTTATGATATGTACCAATATCAAATCAAAGACGAAACTCCAGAGCCTAATTCGAATGGAAATTATAATAGAATAAAATAAACTACTTCCATTACACCATTCTCCCAATCAGGATTGGGAGTTGCAATGGGATGAAATAATCAGTTCGTCCCGATAGAAGTCTATTCCCTATTTTTTCAACCCTTTTTCCATATCTCCAATAGTAGGCAGCTCATCCGGGGGCGTGCCAACATTTGCCATTCCTGACTGGTGTTGGCATGTATTGCGGATGTTCAGGGACGACAGTATCCAGCTACCACCAGCCGAACTGTCAGCTCATCTGCCACCTTTTTTACATAAAAAATGAAGTTTATATCATTTCTCAGTGATAAATGATTGGTACTACCTATTGACTTTTATTGTCACATAGTAACATGTAATATAAATATCGCGAGCGTAAACCTTGAGGCGAGTTATTGACTTCAAAAAGCCTAAGTGCTTGTGACATAGTCGATTTATCCGGGCCAACATCTAATTCAGTTATCAACTTCGTAAATCCATAAACAATGAGATTATTTCAGTTCAATTAGACCGCTCTACGACAAGTCACGACTGATATAGCAACGCGGAGCCGGGGCGTGGTGGGAAAACGAGAAATAATAAGAAGAATGCTCTCACCTAGCGAAACAGCGCATCACTGTTCGACGGATAACAACGCGGCGCGTTCCTCTTCAACCCATTTATCCCAACACGTAAGCGTTAACCCTAGCAAATATATAATTTTAGTATTCTAGGCAAGTGTAGGTTGTGAGTGGGCGGGTGTTAGCAAATTACTGCGTCCTTTGCGAGTCTCATCGCTTCAAAGTTTATTTGTTTTTTTATTATACTTTGTAGATTGCAGCTACTGCAGCGACATTGTTACTAATCATGCGAATGATAATATTTCCCAGCAGAAGGAAATATTATCACCCTGCTTTTAAGTCAAAATTTGAGTCACCGCTTTTAAGTAACATTATAGTATAAAATACCTAAACTACAACGTTATTCCAACACTGTAAGACATTTCCCAATGAAATAAAAGTCGTTGATGAATCTCGTAATTTGATTTGTGACTACATGAATGAATATGCTTACTGTGGCAAGTGAACTGGAGAATGTATCTACTATACTCGTGTTGTATTTCGTAATGCAAATCATTTGTTATTTGCAATGCGAGTTAACCGCGAGGCAGACGAACGGCGTGACCGTGACACGGAGCCGACTGAACCGATCCGACGGTTACCATAACGCAAAACACGTTCAACTGGGTTTTTTTAATTTTGTTACTCTGTAAAACGCCGCTTTATGACGAGAAAAAACAATGATGCCTACAAACATTGAGCAAAATGAATTCCGTGTTATACACGGCCAGCAAATGATCAAGATAAAACTTTGTTGTTCCTCCGTACAAGTACAGTGTGCGTTATGGCAGTAACCCCGTTATCGCATCAAAAGTTAATGACTATTGGCGTATTCTAACAGCTTGTTACTTTTTATTAAGCCAAAAAAGCGATCCTTTTGTGACGAGTTAAATACCTACTTTAAATTGGACATCCATTATCTATTTGACAACACTAGCGACAGATTTGTTTTTGTATCAATTAAAGCGCTACTAATCAGAAGAATCGCTGTAACCTCACTACAAACTTTTAATTTTAAGCCAATCAGCGGTAACCGGAATATTTTTTATAAAAAAAAAGTAGAACATTCGATGCATACTTCAAATTGAAAGTTGTTTTATTTCAGTACAGACGAATTATTTTATATTTGTATGTTGAACTACTGCTAGCAATAGAGTGAAACTTTTTTATTACAATAACAATATGGGTACGATAAGTCGACAGTGCGAATTATTGTTTTGGGTGTTGGGAGTTTTCTCATATCGCTCCTTCCGCTCATTCTCATCACAACTTATGCCGACATTTACCACCGAAGTTCAGGTTAATTAACTCTTCTCTACTTCGACGAAGGCAACAACTGATAAACTAGCATTATTACTTCCCCTCACTACTGAGAAACGTATAACTTAATAAACTCAAGTTCTATGCTATAACGAGACTATTATACCAATGCTGGAACATTTGCTAAGTATTTATGTACAGTGAATAGTAATTTGATTACATAATTATAAACAGTAATTTATCCTGTTAATTATTAATTTAATTATACGGTGTAATTAATAATTAAACGCTTATTATAAATGACAAATCAAATAATTAACCGCAATAATTTATAAATAGCGCAGCCTGTTGACCTGGCTCAAAGGTGAGAGGACTGTAATACTTAGCTAGCACGGTCTACTAATATACTGCCTAAGCTTGCCTGCCCACGTATCTTCGTTTCGTCAGTCACACTATCGCACGTAGGCTGAGAGACTAACTGCACCGCAAAGCTGTTATTTACATATTGTTTAATTCCGATAGGAGTTAAAACCCAAATTGTACATATTTACAGTCAATACGTGAGTGACTAGGTAAATTTTGAGATACTAAAAAAATGTTTAGGTTATAACACAAATGTTTATTACAACTTCTCAAAATACTCTCCATTAGTCTTTACACAGCGATTCATTCCTCTAAACTTAAACCAAGATTTAAATCACTGGCGATACTCTTCTTTAGCGTCCTAAAGTCTTTAGGTCTTCTACAGCTGTCATAAAAGCATTCGAGCGTCCTCGGGGCTGTCGAAAACAATGCCACGAAGTCCAAGCTTCACTTTTGGAAAAAGGAAGAAGTCGTATGGAGCTAAATCAAGACTATAAGGAGGGTGACTCAATTCTTGGATGTCTGTGGTCTTCAAAAACTCTTGGGTAAGTTTTGCTTTGTGAGACGTTGCATTGACACGATGCAAGAAAAGCCCCGTAAAACCTATTATAGGACGTTTTTGATTTAACACATCGAATACAGTTGGTAAACACACTTCACACTTCATTGGGCATTAACAGTTTTTGAGCGTCTAAAGAAATTGTCGCTAAATGGACACCCGCAGAGAGGAATGTTGCCACCATTTTTCTTGCCCGCACAGGAGCCACGTTTGACCTTCCTGGGAGGCTCTTCTTCTATAAACCCCAAACCGTTGATGGTCGCTTAGTTAATGGGTCATGCTGATCCAACTCTTATCTCCAATAATAATATTAAATATATGTTATGTCCCTCACCATTATCCTTAACCCAACGCGAACAAAGCATTTTGACTTGAAGGTGTTGGTGTAAAATTTAATGAATGACATCTTAAGGGTCTCTTCTATCTGTTTGTAGGTAGTTTTTCGGTCTTCGTGCAACATTTTATTTACCACCTCGATGTCTTCATTCGTTACAGAAGTCACAGGACGGCCACTTCTCTCATCATGTTTCAAGGAAAACTTTCCTTGTTTAAATTGAGAAAGCCATCTAAAAATTGTTGCACAGTATGGTGCGAGGTCCCTAAAAGCTGATACTAATCTATCTTTATACTCACTTTCATTTAAACCAACTTTGAAATCGTATAGCATCATTGCCGAAAACGTTTTCGTACGAATTCCATTGTTGCAAAGAAAAGCGCGCGAAATGCAATAATAAAGTTAATACAACATTTTTTGTTTTGACTAAATGGCTTTCGGAATTAGAATTTCAAATAAATGGTGTTTTAAAAACGGTACAGCTCAAATGAGCTACCTCTCTTTCTGAAATTTGAGTATCTCAAAATTGACCTAGTCACCCTATGTCATCGTTTCTCAACCGGTGGGTCGCGACCCCTAGGGGGGTCGCGTTTGTTATTAAAGGGGGTCGCAGTCTGTTGAAAAATAATAAGACATCGAAACATACAAACTATACAAAAGATTCGTTTATTAAAGGAATGAATTTTAGTGTCGTGTTATAAAATTAAATATTACAATGTAATAAATAACAACATGAAAAAATAAACTTACAGCTTACTTTATTTAATTAAAATGATTAATCATGAACATTAATTAATTAATGCGATGTTTGGCATTGTTTCTCACTTAAAAGTATTTCTATACGTGGATCATCATTGCAAACACTCATAAGTAAATTATTTTCGAGTGATAATAGACCATTTCTGTATTTAGTTTTCAAAGCCACCATAGATGAGAAACCTTTTTCGCATAAGTAAGAATTAGCAAAGGGTATCAATGTTTTCAAAGCTTCCGTTACTAGGCTTCCGTACTCACGTCGTCGTGCAAGCCAAAATTTATCTAAATCTTGAGATAAAAATTCCTATATAATAAAAAATAAAGAAATAAAAAAGTTACTGTTTATGAAATTAGTTATTTAAAATAATATATTTTAATTGATTATGACCAATATTATGATAAGTCCGGAAGAAGACAAAAAAATATTTTTTTTACAAATGATACAATACCGAGACGTAATAAAATAAAATAATAAAAATTAGATGTTAAACGTATGAATAAACAATTAAAATAATATTATATTATAATTTTACAGTACGGGGTCGGGAGACTTTTTACTTAACTTTTTGGCTTTTTCGTGGGTCGCGACATAAAAAAGGTTGAGAAACGCTGCCCTATGTTAATGCGCATGCATTAGACGGCAGGCCGTTATCAAGCTGATAATTACATCTCTTTACGATAATTACCACTAACAACAAACAACTCATATACAACAAACTTAGTACCTGAACGTCTTCGTTTTAGAATGTTTGTCAAGAACAAGCAAACATATAAATTAAATATAGGTACATATAAAACATGTCGAATTAAATTAGTACACGGAACTCTCACGGGATAAACAAACCACTGTGAGGGAAACTTGTACTTACGAACAAGGAAGGTTCCGCACCATTGTAGGGGCCGACGCGATCGCGATGCTACGCCTGGAATCTATGACTAAAGTTTGACAGGTTACTTTAGTGGAACTGTAATGAACGTGGAATTTATGCTACCTTCGCTAACTATAGAACTGGAATGAGATATTTCCTACGAGGTTAGACAACGTTGTTTGCGTAGGTTATACCTACCCTTGTAACTGAAATACTCTAAAAGTTTATCACGATAGATGGAAAAAAGTTAAAGATGAAAATTGTTACTTAATTAATATTACAATGAATCAGATAACAAAGTTGACTTTGAAAGCATGTTCGTCAAAACGCAATCAAACAATTAAAATCCATTCAACGGGGACGCCACGAAATGCCACAAATTTAAGTCGTCGCATGCGTAACCGAACACTAAAGCCCGCCCTACATTGTATAGGTAGATCTGGGTAAAAGGAATAATTTAGAAATTCACACGCGAAGCGGTTCCCAGAAGTATTAAGCGATATAAAGGGCGGTGGTCGAGTCATTAGCTATACCGGGACTAATGCAGCCTACTTTGATCCATTGCAAAACATTCGAGCAGTACACCCTCAATTATAACCAATAGCTTGAATGTGGCACAATTAGAGCTGAATGTGTTCACGCGATGTTAACAACTTAGTGATTCAAACCAGACTAATTAACAAGGGACTACTCAAAATGTCTCAATATTGCTTAGAAACTTAATTCGCGTTGTGCACCGATACACCGGCGCGCAGCGCATTGTACTTCTTGAACTCAAGAAGGTCCACTAAGAATATTAACTCTTTTGGATACATCCGATATACATTTGGTTGTACAAAATCGATTATTGACGAAATATGAACAGGACAGGTGTACTGACTGAGATCAAAAAGTTTGATAAAAGCATATTGATACTTATCATTAAAAAATATTGTTAATTATGAAAATATTTTAATTTTATTAAAACATGTGTCTCTTTAGTGGCTTTGAGTCGGTTACTCATGCACATTGTGAACTGACATCGATGCATTGCTCATAATCGTGTCACAAAAATAACATTACTTTAGAAAAACATGAAACCGTTTGGTTGTTCTGATTGGTATTGGAGCTCTGTGAGCTGGTCATCTTTGTCATTTAATTTCGAACGCTAGTAGGCACTATTGAAAATGTCAACACTTTCAAGAAACAAATCTATTTGATTGCTCTGAGTCGGTTACTGGCGCAGTGTAAACTGTGTATTATTGCTCGTAGACTGGGCACGAGCCGGGTCACGCAAATAGGTTAATAGCTACCTCCCTAAAAACTCCACAAAGGGAGCATAATAAAAAATATACCTATTTCTTTTGAGTTCCTTGCTTTCATTGAATTGACGCGGTGAACGGAAGTTGCCGCTGAATCAATGGAACAAATAGAAGACGGTATTAATAATAGTTAATAGCTTCCTGCAAATATTCACCAGTTTGAAATCGGAAGAACTGTATTCTTAATGAGGTATAATAGTAATTTATGATCCTGTGAAGTCATAGTGCCCCTTCTTTTTAAAGACCTTTCATAGCGCCTAGCCTAGACTGTTGACGCTAGGGCTGGCCATTATCTGACGCAACGCATCAGCCTTGCCATCTACCGAGGTAATTCCGCCAGCATGGTGGATACCTTGTCACAAGGACCAAATTATATAATATGCATGTTATATAATCTCGTACTTTGAACATCTTGTAGAAAAAGTTTATTATATTTTTATCGCCATTATTTATTTTAAGTGAGTGTTTAGTATATTATGATATATTTTCGTATAATAAATAAATAAACTTTAAGTTAAATCAGGAATGAAACACAAAATGCATTTAAATAACTTTGTTAAATAAGATTTAACCACCGACGGAAGTAATACTCACTGGAAGTTAAGCCCGACTAAGTCTCAACCATGTATTCCGATCAGAGAATATCTTATTCATTAACTACGAACTCGTCTGAAAGTTTCTATCTTTGTAAACAAGAAAATCTGGATGCTATTTAATAATTTATAATTTTGAAATGTGTCTCGTATTACAACCTTAACAAATTGGCATCGATTGTGGACTATTATTTGGTCGATGCATCTATTTGGTCTATTATATAAGGCTTATTGTATAAGACTTTTCTGCGATGTAACTTACTTAAACGTAATAATATAAAACTATTGATGGGGTCTTGTTTATATTTTGAATATATTTTTTCTCAACAAGCTAATACGACAGTTTTTTTTAAATGAAGTGTGTCTATGGAAGGAACACGCCTTTTTACTGTATACTTGTTTCATTTAGCATGATACACACTTAATATACACTTGATTTTTGCTACTACAGGAAATGGGGACGAGGTTGATACGCGTTCCACGTGTGTGTTAAGAAAGCTTGTCTAGTTTTTGTGTAGGTACTTGTTAGTTGCAACACGAGCCTTGGGCACACTCATTACCTGCCCTCATATACAGTTATGAATGTTGTAACATCTTTTCGACATAATTACTTTTATTTTCGATTGTAACTTTTCGGTTGTGTCCCGTTTGTACTTTCAGCCTATTGTCGGCGACGTGAATACATTTTATATATATACTGATAGACCATAGATTGATCACCACACACTTGGTCGTGTGGTGTCGGCCGGCTTTAGAGTAGCACCACGCCATCTCTTCTCATGGGTGTCGTAAAAGGCGACTAACGCTACCACAAGTCCTGAAGATCCACACCATCTCTGAAAGAGTGGTATCACCAATCCGCTAGGCCAGCGTAGCGTTTTAAGGCCATGCATCTCTAATGGACAAGACAATGTGTATGAGAAGGCCCATGTCCAGCAGTGGACGATAAAAGGGTTAGTTACGTTTAGTCCATAGATTCTCAACTTTTATGGCCTATCGTCCACTTTTAGAAAAGTCCCTCCCTAGAGAGCATTATTTAAGTAAACGAATGAAAAGGAACAGGGAAAAACTTGCATTCAAAGTTTCCATTACCACCTTGGGCCTCTTTAACGCCTTCAGAGGGGCTGTACCACCCTCTTTTGCCACCATAGCGATAGATGATAGATCATTTGTATAGCAATAGATCTTGCTAAATAACACCAGTATTCTGTTGAAAAGCTAAAGACATGTGGAAAGGCGTAAAGATAATTCTCTTATTTCCATGATTCAGGTAATAAATAGCTTTTACCCGCGGTTTCGGTCTTGTGACAAGATATGTAACAATTCGGTAGAAAAGTTCAGGCTTTTATCTTTATATTATGATATCAGTAGTTTCCAAAGAGAACTGTAGTTAAACAATAGAAAATCTGTGTAGCATCTCTAACTCAGTTATAAAACAAACATTCAAGTAGAGACATTTTATCGCGATTTGCTACAATGATGATGTGATATGGGCATTTAATACCTATACATATAGGTATATAAAAATTAGCCCGAATCTCCACTCCTAATTGAGTGTTGAGAAACAACTGGGTGTTAATGATTTGTTAATATGATACGACGTTCTTCTGCCAGCCCTTGGCAGCTTGGTTTTCATCCTTCAACACGTCTGGCGATGTGTAACCGTGATTTCTAAAGATAGGAGTCGAGCTAGCCCTGTGTCGTTGAACCACCATGTATCGATCGAGAATATGTACCGTACACATTTGCCCGGATTTGCATAAAATATTTCCATTATTTTTTTTTATTCAGAAGCGACACGAGTATTATAAATATGGGGATATTGACATAATGTTGGAAAACAGGTTAGCGTTTACAGTTACGTTGTTGGATTCAAAGTTTACTGCGCAAAATATTTTATACTCCTTTTAGAATGAATATAATACTTGTTCTTGTAAAAATATAGAGATACAGCACAAGAGACTATGACGACAACTGCTGACATTTTTCTGCAAGTACAAAGCCAACAGAGTTTATTCAGCAAATATCTTTACTTTGTGCAGTATAAATCGCAGAGAAATGACAAAAGTTTCCATTCTAATGAGACCGTGAGGAGGTAATCTGTAAGACCCAACGAGCAATGCGTAAAATTGCGATCGTACACAACCGAGCGTATATTAGGTAGGACAAGTTCTGATTAAACCGTAAAAGAGATTGGTTCCTCGGCTGAGTGGTTTATCGTTGACGTTATGTCGGCAATTTGGTGCCGTCTCCTCGAGTCTGAGCGCTGGAATGCGCCATCATCCCAACCAAATGTTACCCGTTCGATATCATGGATTTTATTCACTAAGGGAATAAGTCATGTATCGCGTTATTTGTCGATACGATGTTGGCCCATGTTAAATAGACAAAGTGCCAAAATAATTCTTTCAGTATATGGCTAAATAATACTGGATGTTATCTAACGTTACCAAACGTTTTCACCAATATCACTTGTGTTGTTCCTTCTTTGAAAATATATCGTATAATAACAATAACAAACTCTTTAAAAATATATTTCAAAACTGTTACAAACAGTTCACAAACAATTCACTTTTTCATACTTTATAAATTGCTAATTCACAATTAACTTTAACTTTATACCTTGTTAGCTTTTTGCTCGCAGCTTCCCTCGCGTGGATTTTATTTTCAAAGTAATGGACTCCCCTGTACAAAAAAATACGGCACAGAAAGCGTGCATGTCGATCTCTGGATGTCAGGCTTCCTCTCTGCCAAAATTTCGTTGAATCTATGGAAAATTTAAATTTTCATGTTTCTAGCTTCAAGAGTTTCATCAGCCCAGCGCTGATGTGTTCTTAGTCAATCAGTCAGTTATGTATATCAGTGTATCAGTTAGGATATTTCTCTTCATATGTATAGTAAGATATATATTTGTAGTTGTCAGTGACATCTACCTTAACAATCTACCCATGAATGTATTATCATTATTCTTAGTATAAACACAGATTCCCCTTTTAGTAGAACCAGTATATAGTAGCAGTAGGCGCGGAGAACGATGCTCTATCCCATACCACCCCGTTCCGTTATCTGGTTGAATAGGGAAGTGAGTGTGAAATTGGATAATGATACTCGTTATTCCGCACATCTTCTAGTTCTTATTCTTAATCCTTTAAAGATTCGCAGCGCATCTATTCGCATATCTATATAGCGTATACCAACATTTATACGGAGATACAAACTGCATATAAAATTATGCCCTCTATTTTTTGCCCTCTTCTAAGTCAAATATCTGGTACACACGTTTAATTATTTTGAACTGAAAGTCTATATACCAAATGATAAGAGTCCAAATTAAAATGTTTTTGAGATACAAATTTTGCGTCTTATGGTCCCCTTCTGAGCCAAATATCAAAAAACGCTGATCCACGTGTTTAGTTATTTTAAAGTTTAGTCAATGTACTGAATTTCATGGTTCAAACTCAAAAAGTTTTTGAGATACAGACTTTGTATATAAAGTCATGCCCTTAATTTTTGCCCCCTTCTAAGTAAAATACCAAGAAACGCCGACATTCTTGTTTAATTATTTTAAAGGAAGAGTCTACATACCAAATTTCAAGTCTCCAACTTATATAGTTTTTGAGATACAGGCATTGCATAACAAATAATTTCCCCCTTCTCCCCAACTACCCAGTAAAAAATCTAAAAATTCTTCCTTAGTAGATACGTTCGTCATAAAACCAATTTACTGCGCAAATTTCATATTTCTAGCTTCAGCGGTTTCGGCTCATCGATGATGAATTAGTCAGTCAACACATTTCTTTTTATATGTGTAAATAGATAAATTGTATGGAACAGCTATGGTGTAAAGTAGCAGCTTTGCTGTACCACAAATAGCAGCTATAAAAAAAACTTTGCTGTTTTATATCAGACGCACGTCAAGACGTATGATATAAAGTGTCTATCTACTAAGGTAACCATTTTGTATCTTATTAAAACGTAATAAGAACTCAGTATAAATTTTGTGCCTAACATTAGTAACAGGTGGTGCAAATTATAGCATTGGTGTATCTTTCGAACAGGTGGTAATGTACTGAGTATATCCTGAGCACAGTGTGGTGAATACAATTATTGACAAGCATTGCAGATTGCAGTTGTACCGAGCCATTCGCATTAACCACACGTGGACTTGTACAAATATTATGTATAAACTAATTAGTTTGGTAATACATATCCTATTAAAAATTTAATCAGTTAACTAACCTTATTGAAGCATACATAATATTTAAATTTGTGTGAAGTAATTACATGTAACAGCTACGGTTGCTCCTTACAATCAGCCTGTGTCTCTCCACTGTTGGATATACGCCTCTCCTAAAGTCCGCCACCGCACATGGTCTTCTGTTTTTTAGCATTCTGTAGCGACTTTTTTCAAGTGATAAGTCCAACGTGCTGGAAGGTCTCCCCACTACATTTCCTACATTAGCAGTCCTGTGACAGATATAGCCTGCCCATTGCCACTTCGGCTTGCTGATTCTGTACCTGTGTCGCCAACTTTATTTATTCATCGAATTTTTTCGTTACGGATTTTGTCTAGCAAAGAGACTCCAAGATAGCTCTTTCCATTGCTCGCTGAGCGAGTTTGAACTTTTCAATTATATTAGCAATAAGAATAGATCTATTGGCAAGTCTCTGTCAATTAAATAAAAGTTAAATATATTTAGTTTACCTAACCAAATTTTACCAGTATTTGTATTTGTTCTACGTAGCGGTACTAAGTTGTATTAAAAGTTGGCAGGTTCTGTGTCATTTTCCAGTCAGTTTGTATATTTAGCGTGTAGGTAGGTAGGCGTTTGGCGCAATCGAATAAAAACAAGCTCAGATAAAACAGGTGGTGGCTGAAATATGAATCCGCATTGGCGAGCGTCCTCGCTGCACAGTCACTGCAGCTGCTTTTAGGGTTACCACCTGTTTTATATTGACATATGTTATTATTATCCAACTTTATCTAAGAAAAAGACCTTATTGTTGATCCTAGTTTCTCACATATTGAGACTTTGGTGAAAAACATATTTAAAAAAAAAATACATATTTACAGCGAAATGATTAAATGTGCAGCAGAAAATACTGAATTAAAAGTACTGAAAGTGGGTTAGGTTTAGCTTCCCTGGTGACAATAAAGGAATAAAATAGAAGTTCCGAGAGTCGAATTGGTAATTATATTCTCAGTAATTTAAAAATATTGACTTTAGTTATTCATAAATAGGTTGATTTGCTGTTTATGATTTGCTGCTCTTTAGTACTTTTCTGCTGTTTGTTTATATACAAGCCACATTTTTATTTCTTTAGCTTAAATAATAGAGTAAGAGTATGTTGCTATTTAAATAGAATCTTAAAACACAAGTTAGAAAATCTTAACCAATGTCGAATAAGCTCATGCCAACATTCTTTCTGGTACAATGACATATTTACTGGTAACTACTATTTATACTAGCGGCGAAGGCTAGAAGTCCAATTTAAGTACTGATTTTAACAATTATCTATCACTAATTGGACCTTGAAGAAAAATATTGTGAAATAACTCGCGTATCCAAAAGTTACAATAAAACTGAGACAGCCCCTTCGTGTTTCATTTTTATATTAGTAATATGATGTATATAAACTACATTCTGAATGGACTATTTTGGTGCTTTTAACTATATTGACAATTCATTAATATTGTCAAATATAATTTATGTTGTACGAGGGCCACACTGAAACTTTCCGGAATGAATAAGAAAAAATTACAATGAATGGCCAAAAAGCAATTTATTGTTTCTCAAAATATTCTCCGTGAGCGTCAATACACTTTTTCATACGAATAAACCAATTTCCATAACATTTATTCCACTCCTCCGTGATGACCTCGGAAACGTGTTTTTCATACTCTTCGACAGCCTCTTCTGGCAATGAAAATCGTTGACCGCATAATTGGTTCTTAATTTTTGGAAACAAGAAGAAGTCACAAGGTGCTAAGTCGGGACTGTATGAAGGATGGCTCATGAGTTCTACGTTTTTCACCTTCAAAGTCGTTTGTCTGTTTGGCCGTGTGAGAGCTGACATTGTCATGGTTCAAGATTATGCTGCGTTTACGGTTGTTTTTACGGAGTTCGTCAATAACTTCCGGCAAGCAAATGGTTGTGTACCAATCAACATTCACGGTACGACGATTCTCCAAAGCAACAGTAGCAATGTGTCCAGTTTTTCTAAAAAGAAAGCGATCATCTGCTTCGCGGCATTTCGGACATGCGCCACTTTGGTGGGGTTTGGCTCATCTTGAAAGACTCAAATGGTCGATTGCTGCTTTGTTTCGGAGTCGTAGCTGTAAATCCATGTTTCGTCACCTGTTACTATGTTCCACACCAAATTTGATGCCCCTGCGTTGAATCTGGTAAGCATGGCATTGCATCAAGTGACTCGTTCCATTTTTTGAACCTCAATCAAATTGTGTGGGATCCACCGCGATCACAGCTTTCGCACAGCCAAATGTTTGTATAATATGGATTGTATCTGACTCAGGTCTATGATTAAGGATGTCCGAATCTCATGGTAGGTCACATGCCTGTCTGCACAGTATCGATGTTTTTGTTGTTGACAGCGGTGGACGGGCGACCTTCACGAAATTCGTCACTGAGATTAACAGGACCGCCCTTGAATTATGCAAATCAGCTATATATTGTCTTCTTGCTTAGTACTTCATCGCCAAAAGCAGTTTGAAGCGGAGCGAGGCTCTGCTGAGCTGTCAAGTTACGCTTAAAATCGTAGAAAATCATACAGCGAAAATTTTCACGTGTTAAATCCATTGTAATGCAGACACGCAATTTTTAAAATGACGCCACAATGAAAAAAACAAATCACTGTAGATGAAACAAACTTTCTTCTACAGCCAAAGAGTTATAGTTTCAAATATAGTAATTACTTTTTAAATATTCTTTATGTAAGTGGCCAGTTCCGGAAATTTTCATTATTGTGACCTATGTAAATTATAATATATCCGCTTTAATTTAACTGTGAGTTGCCTATTGCCATGCCATAAGGCCATGGTCTTTGTACAATTTAGAAGATTGGGCTTTTAAATAAATACATTTTTAAAATCGACTTTTTTTAAAGTCAGATTTCGCTTGTCTGTTTGCTATATATTTTCTTAGTCTATAGTATTTTTTTTATGACATGAAAGGAGTGACAACCCTAGCTACATTACACATTTAACCACGTCACCTTGCATCTACCTACTTATTATTATGTGTATACACTCGGATGTGGGTAGGTTTTCACAGTTATAAGTTAACACAACTCGAGGAAGTTATTATACGAGTACTTCTGTAATTCATAGAGAGAATACATAGAGAGCTTAATGCCAGGTGTCTGTCTTATAGAACCATTCTCCAAGATCTAAACTTCAAAATTCTATATTGTTACTTATATAGGTTAGGCTTCTCAGAAATAAAAATAGTTTTCTATATTCTGCACTGGGCCCGCGTGATAGATTATGACCCGAAACCTCCCAGTGACCCAGACCCTGCAGTAACTTATATCGAAATATTATCAAGTAGGCATCTGGTATAAGTCTATTTTAATTACCTATTCCATAATTCATATTCTGTTTATTAATTGCGTAAAAACGTGCGTATTTTTTATTATGTAAAGTTAATAAAATTTAATGATTAAATGACTTTGGTTTTATGAATTCTTTGTTTAACTTAATTTTTATTTAGAAGTCTATTTAGAAGTTAATAACTCATTTGTTCTACCGTGGATGAAACCAATAAAATCAGTTTTCCTGCCAATCAATGCAGCAAAATATAATTGTAAAGGAATTAATAGAATTCGGTGGCCACAAACGGAGAACATCAAAGGGTAGTCCATGCTTAATGGAATTGCAGCTTCTCCCTATTTGGTACGGAATATGGAACAAACTGGGGCATAGGTACCGACAATATAAATTAACTTGCGACACAAGCTGTCGTGGCACGCACGAGATTAAGTGTGAAAAATATCAGTTTTATAAAAGGTAACTCTATTTATAACATAGGTATTACATTATAAGTTGCTATTTAATTCTATAATTAATAATTTGCCCTGAATGTTAGCTATAAATATTAGAATTCAAATTCAATTTGACGACCAATTAGCCCAGTTGGTAGTGACCCCCGCCTGCTGTGCATTAGGTCCCGGGTCCGATTCCCGGTGGAACAAATATTTGTTTAAAGACGGTTATTTGTTCGGGGCTGGGTGTTGCACGTGTTGTGTTCGTCTCTGTATGTGTCGCTGGAGCCACGACACAGGGGATCCTAGTGTGAGCCATTGAGTGTGGTATTGTTTGTTTATAAAGAAAAAGAATCACACAATTATGTAAATTTTGCGGGGTACAATGTTAACACATTCTTAGGCCAACGTCGTCGAATTGGGAGTAAAATCCAATGCGTTGTGACACAACGCCGGTTGACGTTACACTTAAAACATGAATAAATGCTGCTACGTACTCGTATATGGCCGAGCGACGGCAACAGGTGTTATTATGAGTATGACGTATTTATTTATTTATTATTTGTGGAAATAATGTGGCAGACGAGCTGACAGTACACCTGATGGTAAGTGGATACTGTCGGCTGTTGGCTGGCGACACCCTATACATCGGTATACTATACCGACGGTAATGTAACAGCGGGAAGTAACAGCCCTATACTATACCGACGGTATACATCGCGGATGTCTATAAACGACAGTATCCACTCACGACCTTAGCACTGTAAGCATGTCTGCCGCCGTCGTCCTATAAAATAATCAAATAAGAACTAGTAATAAGGAAACGCCTTTGACAAAATACGAAAATAGTTGCAGAGAGTGGTGAAGAAACATGAAATAGAAAATAAGGAGCATTTTCATTAATAGATTATATTCATGTTTAACTTTCAACATCAACGGATGTTGTATCACAATGCGTTGGATTTCACTCCCCTCAGCTACGTTGTGCGGACGAAAGTGTTAAGTAATAAGAAATACATGTGTCAAGTGATCCCAATGAATGAAATAACAACGGTCTTTGTATTGTATATGTTTTTATTTTATATAGTTGAAGTAGGCGGACGAGCAAGCGGTTCCACGTGATGGTAAGTGTTACCGCCGCCTATGGACACCTGCAACACCAGGGATCTGCGGGTGCGCCGCCGACCTTGCCAAATGATATTCACAGCTTTCTTGAAGAACCCCACATTGTGGCTTAATGGAAAGACCTCTTGAGGTGGTTCGTTCCACAAGTCCACGTTCGCGGTATAAAATGATTTTTGGACCGAACAGTACGCGACACCTCCTTATCGAGGAAACCTTTCTGTTATGGGAGGTGCGTTTGTAGAAACCCGAGGTGGGAATTATATATACCAGTTCTTCAGAACATTCCTACACGTCGTACACTACATAGAGACGCAACGTCTAATATATCTATGCATTAACATATTTCTATATACCTGTATGTAACAGCAATCTAAGCATTGTTAGTCATTCATTGAATTCTTACTAAACTGGACCAGACGGTTTCGTGTGTCTTATGGCTCCATTGCAGTGGTGTGTAGTTTTGAAACTAGATAGAAACTAGATTGAATTTGAACTAGTTTTAGAAGGGGGAGTGTGCACGCTGCAATCCAACAGCTGCACTCGACTGGCCTCATTAATCCTTTCTCACAGAAGATTACCTTGCACTAATCTCAAGATTTAGTGATCCAATTTTGTTATCATTTTCACTGATGTGAAGAATATTTTTTGGAAGGCTTTAGTATTATTATTTAGTAGGTATTTGATTAAATATGGATTTTATCAAAATTGGCTTAATTTGAAAATCCAGGAAGTTTTGTTAGATGACATGATCAAAAAGACTTGATACGTGAAATCGAGTTCTAATTAATCGAAGCCTGAGGTGGATTAAGGCTAATTTGTCATACCATCAATTCCACAAAATTTTGGAACTTTTGTGTCTTTTATACAATGTTCGTAAACTGTGCGAAGGATTTGCTCTGAAAGCCGTAGTTATAGGTAACATTGAGTGGTCTAGCGGAGCAGCGCGTAAGCTCTAGCGGGTTCAACGTCCTCGAACCGGTCCGACGCGTGATCGCGCCTTTACCACTGTCGCCGACATATGCCAACATAATATATTACATGGTTTTATCTCGTTTACATAATATACTACTAAAAGAATATAATGTTATGCAGATTTAAATAGCCGCATTAAATCTTTATCGATCGATGTCATGAATAAATTATTACTTTTTGTTTGATAGATCATGATCATGATATAAAAAATGCACGTAGAATAAAATCGCGTTTAAGGCATAAACAATACGTAATTGATAGTTGTTAAAACTCGTAAACAATGGAAAAGCGCATGTGGGAATATAGTACGTTATCGTAGCTCGTCTTGGTCGACTGCGTAGGCGCCTCCCACGGCTCTACATTCATGCAGCCCTTCACAGCTGCTTATACAGCCTACATTATGTCTTCACCGTACAACGTACGCTTATAAACAAAACAGATTTGCAATGCACGTGCATCGCCAGCAATCTACGATTCGCATTACAAAATACTCAAAATATTAATGTTTTGCACACAGTTCATTTTCTGCGCTTATTTTGAACGAGCGTTCATACGAGTAAGTAGGCGCAAAGCAAATACCGTTTGATATTGTACTTGACCCGTAAAGAGCTATTTATTACGCATTGATTTTGAAATCACGTGAAATCTATATATTACACTGTAATTTAGCACTGCCTGTAAATGACAGTAACATGTAAATAGCATAGGCATCTATAGATGCTAAGTAGGTATGTAAAGCTGTTAACATTTCTTTAAAGCTCTACATGTAGTTATTTTGATAGCAGTTAGAACCAGTATATCAAGTCAAATTATAAACAGTTTAAAGGCATTTATAGTTTAAAATATGTCTGATATAATACCATCACAAATGTCTGTAAACAATAATAAAAATACAATAATTTTGACTTCTCGTACTACGTACAGATTTTTGTCTATTCCAAGGTCTTTAATAAGTACAAGACTTTTGAAAACTATATTGTTAACGACATTTCTTATTGACCTTAGTGACAATAAACATTAACTACAATAACTAAATCAATTGACATTTGTGTACTTTAAATTATCTAGAAATTTCCATTAAAACCTTCAAAGGTTACGTTTAAATCACCACTGTAATTGCTCTTTATTCAGTAAGTCTTATTCAGTTTATTAAGTAATGATATTGCTCTTATTCCACACAACATTCGTACCTGCCTACGTAGCAAAATAATAATTATACAAAAACAGATTCATTCATCTTTTACAATATGATTCGTAAGCGTAAATTTGCATTTATTACGTATTTACGAAATAGGGTCAAGGTGGATATCGACGTTATGACTCAACAATACTACCAAATAATATAATTTTCCATATAATGCGTGGGCAATCCGTCAAACCAAAAATACATTTGATAAGTATTAGCTAAGCGATCAGATAATTATGTAATTCTACTAAATTAGGTAAAGGTTTAAACAATACTTTGATTTGAAGGCTTACATGGAAATCGTGGGATGTAGACAAATTCATTTTAATTTAATTGTGAATTATTGAGATAAAAATTTCTAATTTATATTGGTCTGGTCTGTCTATGAAGTAAGTATATCATTCAGGGTCAATTAGCCTTTCCTTACAGCCTACACTATCGGCGCAATTTTTTTTTTATTTCAAGGAAATTGTACGTTTTCGATTCCCGATTTGAATATATAAGGTCGGGGAAAAAGTTTCTTCGTATTTTATACACAAATTCAAGACATTTTTTTTAAAAGTTTAATTACATTTAATTATAATATATATGTGCCGTTTAGTTCTATAACTTATTAGGTTGTAGGTAGTGACATGATCCAGTTGCTGTAGAAATTTTGGGATTTTTGGTCACAAAATTGCGACAAGTAGTTTTGACAGTCCTCTCTTGATGTTAACCTTACACTACCTAAAGAATTCTGAAGAGAGCGAAACATATAGAAATCTGAGGGCGCAAGGTCAGGGCTATTTGGTGGGTGCACCAACACTTCCCAACCAAGCTCTCTCAATTTTTGCTGAGTGGCCAAAGATGTGTGTGGTCTAGCGTTATCACGATGGAAGACTACACCCTTTCTGTTGATCAATTCCGGGCGTTTTTTCTCAATTTCTTACTTTAGTCTCATCAGCTGTTGGCAGTATAGATCCGAATCGATGGTTTTGCCCGGCGATAAAAGATCATAATGAACGATGCTCTTCTAATCCCACCATACACACAACATCACTTTATTGCGCGTTAATCCGGGTTTCACCACAGTCTGTGGAGCTTGGCCGCACTTAGACCATGTTCTTTTTCGCACGTTCTTGTCGTAAGTGATCCACTTCTCATTACCAGTGATCAATATTTTCAAAAAAAATTCGATTTCATTGCGTTTTAATAGAGAATCACAAACGAGTACACGGTTCATTAGGTTTCTTTCAGTGAGCTCGTGTGGTACCCAAATATCGAGCTTTTTTTGAATCCAGACTTTTTCAAATGAGTCAAAACTGTTTTGTGGTCAATGCCCAGTTCATCAGCAATGTCGTAACTACTTATATGCCGATCTTGCTGCACTTTTTCACAAATGGCATCAACTTTATCGGTAACAGGGCTACCGGAGCGAACTGCATCTTTAACATTAAGATTTCCTGACTGAAAACGCTTAAACCAACTTTGTGCTGCTCTTACTGACACTGCATTAGGTCCATAAACGCCACAAATTGTTTTCGCGGCTTGTGGCGCATTTTTCCTTTTTTTGTAATAAAACTTTAAAATGTATCGAATTTCTTCGTTAGATTCACTCATTTTCTTGGACAGAAAAACAATTGAAAGATGGCGGGAAACAGTTTTTTATTTCTTTTTTTTAAATGTTATCTTTTTTATGGTATCATAACCAGCCAGGTACAAACAGTTCAATCAAAGATATTGGATCACAACTTCATACATACAAAATACGAAAAGACTTTCTCTCCGACCTATTACTTTTTCATAACTCTAGAATCGACGTCATGCCTCCTTACAACAAATTTTGTTTATTTCTAATAGTTTCAGACTATTGAATTCAGAATATAAGACCCTAATTCAGTAAAAGTATGTTTTGATAACAACTAATTAGGTCGACCGTGAAATACTTTTTTAATTAATTATTACTTAACTTATTAAGCATTTAAATAATGCATTTTTATGCTTTAAATAATTAATAATAATTAGTATGAAGCGATATATAAGCGACACAACTGATGTGTAACAAATATACCTATTAAGTACATTAACAAGGAAATCGCATATCATAATCGCATTCCATAATACTCATCTATATTCTATCTGTACATATAATAAAAATGTAACTGATCGCTGTCTGTACATGGAAGATATATGAGAAAAACTGTTATTGGGGGCCTTTATCAACGCAATAGAACCCAAAACAATGAGTGTTAGAATTTTTGTCTCTTTGTCTGTGCGTTTGTGGGCACAAACGCACAGACAAAGAGACAAAAATTCTTAGAAATTCCAATCTTAGAAACGGCTTAACCGATTTGGATGAGGTATTCACTAATGTATTGCGGTAAGCTTCACTTAAAATTTAGTGTTTGTTTTATTTCAATCAGTTCATAAATAAAAAAGTTATATCAATTTAAAGACGGTGTTTATAAATTAAAGTCCACACGGACGAAGTCGCGGGCAACAGCTAGTACAAAATATTATTCCGCTTAATTTTTCAAGTGTGAATCGGTGCGAAAACTTTGCAAATAGCATCATAATCTAAGCACAAGCAAACTGCATCTTAAGCACGATATTATACCTCTAAAGTGCATAATAATAAATGAGTTAAAGTTGGCAAACTTCATTCATATAACTTTGAGCAGGAGGATGAAATTATTATGGTGCAAGTATGTCAGGAATCCTGCTTGTATACTTCTAGAAACATTAATATATTACTTTTTGAAGAAAAACAAAACTAATTGTTGCCTATGTGCGCAGTATTTTAGAATTTGCTTCTGCAATCTGGAATCCTCAATTCAATACATACTTATGTTATAAAACGAATACAGAATAAATTTGTAAAATGTTGTAATTCTAGACAGTTAAAAGTGTGTGAGTAATTTTGATAATTTACTTTCACTAAATCAAGACGATATGTGAGAGATTTAATGTTCTTGTACAAAATTGCTAATTCTAAAATTGATTCTTCCTATCTACTTAGTCAAATTTCTCTGAGATCTCGTTTTTTCAATAGCCGTCATAAAAATCTGTTTACAACGCACACCTTTAAACGCAATCATGCTAAAAATACATTTGTCAGACGCTCTTGCGTTAAAATAATAAGTTTGAATCGGATATTGACATATTTTGTACGAGGCTTATGCCCTTTAAATAAAAAATAACCTCCGGCCCTTGCTTTTACAGAAACGTCTAATAAATAACTTACAATTTGTTCTTCACAGCTTCTAGAATGATATAATGTCACCTTACATAAGATATTAAGTGGAATTGAGTGGTATATTACCAGCGGTCACTTACTGCCACTAATTGTTTAATGGAGGTAAATTTACTGGTTTAGGATATCTTAGTTCTTTCTAATAGATATTATGTTGTAAATACTGCCTTTTTCCCAAATAAAATAAAATACGAAATATCCAAATATTGTGCGCTTGTCACTGCATGTTAGTAGAGGTCTTTCTTTACAAAAGATTTTATTTGTGACCTTCCACTCTATCTTTATCTGTTTTATAACTACCTATTTATCTTATTAGAATCATAAATGTGTATTTAAAGACAAACATATTTTCAATTTATATATTTACCAATTACATTTCTTTGATGTTACGCGCCATACAATAGTATTTTAAACATATGTATATATATACATATTTACAGACGAATCGATTATACAATGAAACACAGAAAAGAATCAAGAATTTTTTTTTGTTTACAAACATAAATTATGTAGGTAGATTCGTTTCAAGGCTATTCTTATGTCCCTTGTAAAATCACCATATGTCGTCGCCCACGTTTCCGTTAACCATCGAACGCCATAAATACTCAATAAAAAGAGAAAAAATATTCTATCTATAAATTATCGATACAATAAGCTGATGTAATATGTTGCTGGCAGTTGGCCAACCTGCCAGCAGGCAATGGTAATCCACCTGGATTACCATTGCCTATGTCATATATGCTGTATGATCGATAAACGATGGAGGAGACTAGCCTCAAATGGAAATAACTTACCGGGAAACGTAGCTTGGGACACCCTCCGATCAGGTGGACTGACCACTTTGAAAAAAGTCGCCAGTACTGGCTGGTTGAGAAGATTAGAAGACATTGTGTGTGGTGACGGTCCTAGGGAGAGGCCCAGAGGTCAGATGGAGCAGTGGAGGCACACAGGCTGATGGTATGGTATATCATATCATCCTTAACATCAGAATGTTATGGATAGTAGTTTAATCTATTGTCTCTTATAATATAAATAAATATATATAAAAATAAAATAAAAATACTTTTCAATGATGCACGATCTTCCAATCTATCATCAGTAGTCTGGAGAACTATGGTCTTGTTTTGATAGGGTTTCAATGAATGTGTAAAGCGTTTATCCTTGAAGTGCTTTCTTTTCTTCAAATGTTTAGTTTTGATAACATAAGTAACGGCTTTTCTAAGAAATGTTAAAAATTAAAGGTCAAAACCTTAACTTTACATTAACCAGTTTTTGTCTGAAAAAATAGATAAAAGTATGGAACTGGACTAAAATATCTTTGTATTGCGAATTCACTTTTTCACATATTTTTTATATGAAAGGAGGAGGACGGGCCCAAGGAGGACGGGCGCAAGGAGGACGGGGGCATGCAGCCAACCTGATGTTAAGTGGTTATCGCCACCCATGGACACCTCAAATTTATATCAAATGTTTTAAGAAGATCAAAGGCTGTGATGACTGTTTTCTAAAATATTAATTAATTATCGCTTAGGGATAATGAAAATAGATTTATAGCGTCACGACTCCGCTTGGGTGCGGGGAAACCATATTTCCTAACAAACCGTTGACATTTTACTGACTTAACCCGACAGGATGTCATTGGTGCCGTGGGATGCAACCTGCGTCGACACGCTGGCCCTATCTCACCTCCACGGAACCTGAATGTAGGCAGGCCTGAAGCGCAAGGAATTCAAATATAGGGACATCGGCCCCGAGTGTCGAGACCATAGGGGTTCTTAGTGTGCATTTATTTCTTAAGGATATCGCTTGGTAGACAGTTGTGGCGACCATAGGGCTGGCTGAAGTCTACTCTGACTTTCCTTCGTTCGGAGCTCTATATATCGAGTATCTTCGAATGTTTAAAAAGTGAGATATTGTTATCGTGAAATTTGACGTTTAATTCCCAAGTATCTCTTGTCAAAATCTATATTTCGATCGTTGTCTCTTGGGAATAGTTTCAAATCTCAGCAGTTCGTTCGGGCCGGTGTATCGTAGTAAACGTTTCCGTGGTAGGAATCTACCGAAATATCGTCCGTAACTTCATTTTTCGTATTTTCGTCATCGACCCCCAGCATCGCAATCCACCGAGGTACCTACTGCCGCCAGTATGCTGGGTACCACAGGGCCACACTTGTATAATAATGGACTGAAATTATTATTTTTATTTATTACTATAGTTATAGATATTTTTAGTTAGTCTTTAATAAATTAGTATTAAATAGATATAGCTTATTATATTGCACTTAATAATTAAATGAAATAATACTCATTGGCCCACACAGAACTCCCTGTCCTCAGTTCAGACAGCCAGAAACACAAAGACGAACTACAAAGTTCGCAGATCCCGCACAAATATTGTTTAACCTATTTCACAAACACCTATATGTCTGATTGGGATTTGTACCCCTAGATCGGCAGACAGAAACGTCACTAGGTAGGTAATAACTAAGTAAATCGGTCGTCGCTACCGATCGTGTCCACTAATTTACAATTGTAAGACACGATCCCTTTAGTCATAAACTCTGTTAAAATTTTATCATTCTTAATCCCATTCATACTTCAAAGTTTTACCCTCAGTCCTTCACAGTTTCCCCAGTTAGTGTACGGCCACTACATATTAAACGTGCTCAATCGCTTCCTACACTCAAAAGTCTTATCATAGCGCATTTTATATCTTCAATATAACATATTTATACTAAATCTATTCTACCTTTTATTTTCTTAACTTTATTTGTATGTGCATATGTTTAAATAAATGTAGAATTGTATTTATTTTATATTGCATTATTAGCAGTATTTTGTAACACTTTATTGCTTAGCCTACCTCTTTCTCTAAATTATTTCACTGCACCTTAGTTGCCTGGAAGAGGTCGCTTTTAAAGATAGGGCAGTCTATTATTTCTGCATGTCTAAGTCAAATTAGTTAAGTAGTTAACTTAACTAGTTGTTAAGTTAAAACAGAAATACAATAAAGAAATATACCAGCTAACATTTCAAATTCAGTAGAATTTGACACTGGCTTTTAATTATTTATTTTACCGATAAATAGCGTTTATCAATAAGGAGGTATCATCGTAGATTTAAATGAGTAGGCAATAAATTACACTGTTTGAATAGTACCGGGATCCAATTATCGAAGGTGGGCTGGTAAATAGGCTTCTCGCGGGATTCCGTGCCGATATACATCGCTAATGTCGACAACAAATATGTTTAACAACAATAAAGCGCTAGGGCGTTTAACAAACTTTGAGTAATAAGGCAACTAATACTCAAAGTTAACAATATATTCCTTCTTTGTCAGCAATAATTCCGCGAGATTAAATCCGTGCACGGCAGGAATAAATTGATAAGTCGAGATATATAAAATTCTAAATAAGAAGTTCTAATACGCTACATTCATCTTACAATTTACATTTCATATTTACAATTAAAAAAAATCTTCCAATACTCTATAGCTTCAGAGAAATTGTTTTCAGCATAAAGTGATATCTCGAAAGCGAAAACATAAATATTAAACTTTTAAACTGTGCCCTTAATATACCGTTCATTTAGACTTAACAACTTATTCCCGCCATGCATGGACAGTTAGTTAGGTTAGTTACATTTAAATGTTAAATAGATAAATAACGTTCATCTTCTAGTAAATTGTCGTTATCTCCATTTCGGTAAATATTGAATACTGTTAAAACAGTTATTTAAAAATCATCTACTGACTGATGAATAGTCAATCAAGAGTGTAACTAATGTCGATTATTATTTTGTTACTGTATCATGTATTCTACTAATATAATGTAGTCACGCATACTACGACTATATCGCCCCCTTAAGGCTAAAACCGATTAACTGACAAATTTCTCAAAAATGAGAAAAACTCTTTAAGCTCTTTCTGCAAGTGAAATCAGTTTTCTGCTACGATGAACCGTTTCAGAAATATTGAGAGAAATATTCCATTAAATCCTATTACAGTCATTTTTTTTCTAATTTACCATTGGGACTAAAATTTTTCTTCAATTTTCACCATGATATTGAATTTATTAAATTTTCTATTCAAACTGGTAATCTCTAACAAAATAATTTAAGTACTTGTTCTAGTCGACAAACTTTGAAATGGAATTTTTTTCAAAATCAAGACATCTTCAGATATTTTGCCACCAAAGGTAACTAACTATATCATGCTTGAGTATTTTTTGTATAATCATACTTATTATTATTTTAGATATGCTAAAATGATACGGTGACTGTCTCGCTCACGTCATTATCGCGAACAATTACTATCCTACTTCCAACTCTCCCACGGAACCGATCGTAACTTTTTATCCAATGAAAAGAACGGAAGAGAAACACCGTTATATCAAAGTCCATTCCCCAAGCCCATGATCAATACTACGAAACTGATTGAAACAATTGTAAAAAAAAAAGAAATAATCCATTTTTAGATTTGTGGTGACAAATCAAATCACTTATACCATGGCTACAAGTGAAGTACATGAGTTGTTCACAAAATTAAAAGTTCTTTTATAGCCTACCTGATAACGTGTACAATATGCGTACTTATTTATTAATACATCATATACTGTGGTTACAAATCTAAGTACACAAAATGTAGTACGAACTAAATAGGTTTTTTACTGAATGACTTTATCACGTCAACAGAGATTCTGTTGACAAAGCTTCATCTAACAAAAAACTGTACTCGCGTGAAACGCTTTCACGGGTTAGCTGACATCGGACGTCACTCGGCTTCAGTGGTAGTTCACCGTTCGCGCAGCACTTCATACGTGAGTGTAATGTAAATATTGCTGTAATTCAGTGCCATTCTTATAAGCGCATTTAATTCTTAAATTGATGTTAAATTTAACATGTAGAAATTGATGTTATCAACTAATTTCACAATTTTTTTTCCATAAAATAGGTTTGAAAAATTACGAAAAATCTCGTAATTTTTTTAGGACACGTTCTAAAAATGGCGCAGTTATAGATAGCTTTTTAAAGTTCGATGTTTCACCAAGCAGCGTGTGAAACATTTACATACAAACGATATATCGTCGAATAGTGTTTATGAAACTCTACAAAGTTCGTCTAAACCTGTCTGAAACACACAGAAAATAGACAGCTACTTTCAGATCTCCCTTTTAAAAAATTATAAAGATTTTGAATATGATTTGCATTTGATTTTGAATAAAATTATAATCTCGCCCATTTTCCAAAGGATTTCGAAAGATTTTTCACCATACGTAATACTTTAGCGTATATTTTTATTTAAATACGATAAATTCACTTCTCCATTGTTTTATATATTCATTGACATCTTGTTCTTTACGTAATTTCATGAAATTCTATCAAAATTGTTTAAAATTTTCTATTGACATGATTTTATGAAGGGATTTAAAACTGCGCAATTCGTGTCTCCACTCGACTGTACACACTTCCTGTTTCGCCTTGGTTTATTTTTACAGGAATAAGGAAACAGAGATTTTCGAGGACATACAAAGGGACTATTTCGCCGAGTGCAAATCAATTATTAAACATGCTTTCCCTCTGAGGGACTGTCATTAAAACAATAGCTGGGAGGCAACGTTGCCATACATGGGTAAAAAATATTGAGGTAAAAAAACTGCTTGTAGGTAGGTATGTCAGAATTTTATAGAAACTTCTAAATAAGATTGGGTATAATAATAAAATATGACGCTGTTGCTTTTAAAATTTCACTATAATCTCAATATCTCGGAGACAAGAATCGACAATTTTCTTAGAACTAATAATTATTTGTATACCTTAGCACTGGATGATCAATATTAGCCGTGGCGGTGTCGTGTGCCACCACCCCATGTGTTCCCGTGGGTCTCGTAAAAGGCGACAAAGGGATAACAAAGCCGCTACCACAAAGCTCTGCGGAACTACATCACCTCTAAAAGAGTGGACTTTTAAGGTTATACATCCCTCATTCACAAGACAATATGCATGTAGGGGGCCCGTGTCTAGATATGAATGATATAAGGGCTGGTTACGATTACAGCAATGGATGATATAAGAGCTGATTACGATTACAGCAATGGACGATATAAGTGCTGGTTACGATTACAGCAATAGGCGATATAAGAGCTGATTACGATTACAGCAATGGACGATATAAGTGCTGGTTACGATTACAGCAATGGACGATATAAGTGCTGGTTACGATTACAGCAATGGACGAAAATAAGGGCTTGTTACGATTACAGCAATGGACAATATAAGTGCTGGTTACGATTACAGCAATGGACAATATAAAGGCTGGTTACGGTTACCATCTGTATGTCTACCGGATATGGTACAATTCCACCGGTCGCATTTCACCCAATCTAAAAATTAGGCACATGCTGGATATAGGTACTCGTAGGTATAGGCCCGCCACCACATTCCATTTTGCATGTTTGAGGTGAATTCTGAAATTGTTTTAATAATTTTATTAGGTTGCTTTAAAGTACAAAATACACAATTTTATTGAGTTTCTGTAAAGTATAAAACTAAAACACTTCCACGTTGTTGCCCTGTGCCATACTTTTTTATAACCGCGGGGTAAAAAATAAATGCATTTATACGGTACGTTATATACCTATTTTTAACACGCCTATTTCTAGTCATATACTCGTAATCATATTATAAACATGTATAAAATATTGTTAATACTTAAGCTTTTATCTACTCGTATCTACTCGTACAATTTACTTCAAGAGAGTCATGCTTTGTCAGCCTTCCACTCATGTCTCCTTTTATTAGTGCCGAATATACAATCGATTTATTCAATGGGTATGCAATGCAACCAGCCCTTTCAGTATCCATTGCTGGACACGAGCTGGAGGGAGGTATGGCCTTAAAACACCACGCTGGGTGGCCGTGTTTACTCTTTTAGAGGTGGTTTATTTCCTCAAAGCTCGGGATAGCATCTTTAAAGGCGTATCATCTTTAAATCTAAGGGATTAGTCGCCTTTTACGACAACCCACGGGAACAGATGGGGTACAGTTAGAAAATTCAACTACAGATCAATTTAATAGGTAAATATCTACCCATTTCACTTTCATTACTTGCAAAGTAAGAAATATATAATGGCAACCCAACAGCAATCAAAAGGATTTAAATTCAGAAGTAAATAATGTAAATGGTTCACCGTAATTACATTAGAAGAAATTGATATAATTATGACATGACATGAAAGGTGCAGGTGATGTACTTCGTACATACATTACATATGTGATTTCATCTTAGGACTCTTGACATCTTGTGTATCCATATCCGCGGATTCGTAGCCACAGCGAGATTCAGCCATCAAATATTCACGTGTGGAGGTATGGTTGCCGTTTTACTGCCTACCCTCTCCCCTCGCCGCCGCGTCCCGCCCGACCCCTCCCGGGCCTTCTTGCAGGCTCGCGCGCGCCCTCAAACGACCCTCTCTGAAACAACTGAATGTGCTAAAATCAATAACTGACTGACTGTTATTTGACAAAAGTTTTGTTTGACATTTGGCTAATGTTAATGGCAAAACAATTTACGCAACACATAAATTTAATTATGAATTTGTGTAAAAGCTGATACAAATATTCACCAATAAATATAAATAACCTCTTTTATAAATAACCCTAAACTCCTCGCTGGTTATATTTAGAACAGGAAAGTTTTGTGTTTCTCTTCTCCACACAGAAGTCCTAATTATTAGTTACTGTGGGTAGGTACTTTAAATTAGTTAATTAGATAACCTGATCGTACGAGTATTATCCAATTAGATATATTCATTTTATATCAGTAGTCCCACAACCACAATCGGGTTCATAAATAAATAATACATTATTAATTAAAAACTTCCCGAAAGTTATAAAAGTATATTCCTAAAAATTATAAAGATTTAATCGGCATTAATTTATTATTAATTTATAGCTGACATCACTGCAACCCCCATAAACTTTACGTGAACCATGGGTAAATAAAATCACGACACATGATAACGATAGGGATAACGATAGCTGCCTTTAAAGGTATTTCCAGATATAAGATAATCACTAATTTCTTGATTATATGATGTACATACATTCTATATATAGCAACTTTAGAGCTCTCTGGTCCGGTTATCATGGGAAGAACGCTGACAGTTCTATGTGGGTATGCGGAGGTGTTTTGAAGGAAATCACTTCACAGAGTTTAAAGTTATGTGTTTAACCAAGAGCGCCGAGTGATTCTACCTTGCATGGTAAGTATTTTATATATGACACCACAGTTCTGTAATTAATTAATTTTATGTAAATACCGTTTCTTTCTTAAAAATAACATAACACAATGAAATAGAAAAAAAAAATATTCTCAAAGGACTATTGAGTTGTAAAATAATTTTTACTACATGTTAAAGATTTATGTCAGCTGTCAGAGCTTTTCCTATAATAACTGGACCATAACACCCAGGATAGGTAAGCCAGTCTTTCAATTTACAAGTCTCAAAATACTGACGATTTTCTGATTTGAACCGTCGTCAAATAAAGTATTTTAATAAATAAACACGTATATTAAAGCAGTCCGGTGGGCCATTGTAAACGCTTAGGTCGGGCTGCGTCACGTCCCTTAAACTTCGCTAAATACCCAATGACGAGTGAATGCCTCAGTAACGAAACTCGATATCCAATAACCGCGCACGAATCGCTCACTAAATTATTATAGTCAAACTTCGACAAAACTGTTTCCAGTTTAAAACTTCGTGTTTAATATTTTACTCTTGAAAATCAAAGACACAATAAAGCCAAATTATATTTATGAGTTATTAAATTCCGTTAGGAAATGAATTCAGGCGGCCTTTTGTTTTAATTTTATTGTGCGCAGTTGAGTCGCTTTAAATAAACATGTAATTTGAATTCATTTGAATTCTTATGTAATTTGAATTTATTATGTATTTCCTAACTGTATTGAAGTATTTGTAACAGCTCTTGAATTAATGAGTAATGATACGAATATAATTGAAATAATATAAAATCATTCGAAGGGGAGGGTCTCGACTGACCGAGATACTCCTCTCTCTCAGGAGACATATTCCACCATCAATCCCATAGGGTGGAGAATGTAATAGGATAAGGGAAGTCTCATCTCAATATATTTTCCTACTCCCCATCCCATCCCATAGAGTAAAGATAAAGCAATAAATGGGATAAAGGAAAATATTTGTCACATTATTAGGAAAAATAGGAAATAAATGGAGGGACCTCCATAAATTTCGTAAATTTCTCTAGGTAGATAGCGCGTCCGGGAGTGTGCGTTCACCTGTCACTTGTGACTGATTTTGGCGTATCTTTCTATTAAAAGGGTTTTAATTTACTATATTTTGTTTTTAAATTTCTTTATTATTATAATCTAAGAAATTATAACCTATATTTTATATACATAGAACGAAGTTGGTAAGCAGTGACACCTGGCCACAAAAAATCCTTACGATCTAATTGGTCGCAGAGTTGAAATGTAAACAAAGAAAATGTACCTTAATTGTACCTACATACAATTTTGCAAAAAATATCGAATTATTAAATAAATTAAAAATTATTTCTGGACTATAATTTCTTACACTTTTGCATTTTGTACACATTTTATATTATAAATCGGGTATATATATGTTATATATTTCTGGACTTTCATAAAGCGCCTACTCAATTAAAAGGAGCAAACTTTACAAAAGGATTTGTTTTCGCTAAATTTGCTACTTTTCGCAAATTGTGCGGCCGGGTTGAACCGTGTACGTTGCAGGCCGGCCACAAAAGATCCCTTTATCTCAGGATCAATTGAGGTACAATTAATTTTATTCTAGGTACTAAGAGTAGGTAGGTGCATTTTCTTTATAACACTCGATCTGACTGAGATTGAGCCCGGATCAGGACGGAACACGTGGGCACGTAATATCCCCCCTATTACATGCATGTATGTATATATATATATATATATATATATATATATATATATATATATATATATATAGGTTCATTAAAAATTACCGAGCGACCAAATAAGATAAGCAATAGCTAACTTCTTTTACCTCACCTCTCAAAAACATATCTTTTAGTATATATTTCGAACTTTTTATGTACGGGGTTTCAATTTTTCTTGACTCGAAAGTCGACCCGCTACCCCGCAAAAGAGGCCCAAGAAGTTGGTTAGGTTAGTAGCCTCAACCTAAGAGGTCCGGAGACCTCTGTAGGGTGAGCCGGCTAAACGCAAAGAAACTTTTTTAAACATCCTTTTGTGGTAATGATTCCGAAAACATCTCAATAGCGCGATGTAGAATAAGAACACCGCCATCTGATGGTGTATTATACGTACTAAAAGGAACTACTAAAAGGAAGTCTTAACAAAAATCCGGGTCTGCTCATCATTTGCGTTTGAGTAATGTTAATAATATTTTCACCAACGCAACGGGGGCTGGATGTATTTTTACTATTTTTAACTAAATTCATTTCATCCAACTTCGCTAGTGTTAAGTTAACTTCGCATGTGATGTAATAATGTCAGAAAACTAAGAGCTTCCGAAGTTGCGATTAAAATTTATTAAAATCAGTTATTTTATTGAATTTAGTAACCTGAAATGAGGAATACTTTCTTTTCTAATAATAATACATTCATTAATAATAATAATCAACTCGGTCCAACTCCTTTTGCTTTATCTTTTCTGTAACTTTTATTATACTTTTATCAGCAACATAATTTTTTAAAACTGTTTCTCTTAATATAATTTGTGTAGGTATTTTATTCATATAATGTATTCATTGATTATGTATACCTTGAATGTGTTATATTTATTCTTATGTATAAATGAGTATGTAAGTTTGTATGTATGTATTTACCACACCATCTAAATCGTGTCTTGTAATTGAACTTCTCTGATCAACCCAAAGGTTGGCTGATAGAGAATGCCTTAAGGCATTAAGCTCGCCTTTTGTACGATATTGTGCAATGAAGTATTTGTTATAAGGAGGTAAAAGGGGAATAAATTACTTTTCTTCCATTGTAAAAAGCAAGCACCTAGTAATAGAGCTCTGTTTTATGAATTTACGAATTCTTTACCTGCTTTGTTTTGTAATTACTATTGGTAAACCAATGGTAAATAACCATTTGGATAATTATAAAGACGGTCCCAAATTGAGCGACGGATTTAATTTAGAAAAAATATAAAGTCATTGTTTCTCCAGCTGTGTAACATATGGCAGGGTTCTGTTGGAACCACAGTTGATCGAGGTCCATTTCATCCAATTGGTGCCAAAAAAACTCCTGTAGCATGTTCCGATACTTCTCTATGCCTACCTAAATACCGATACCTAAAAAAATGGCCCTATGATCCCGCCGAACCAAAAGCCGCACCATACTGTAACTCTTTGAGGGTGCATCCGTTTTTCATGAATTGTCAACCGCCAAACAAAAAAATGGGGAATCGGCGAAACAAAAATCTGTGTGACGGCTTTTTATTTTGATGGAATAAAAGTTATAGTTGCTAATGTCATATTTTATCATAACACTCCATACAAACAGTGATGGCGACGAGCTAGTCACTAATGTACCGGTATTGGTCTTTATTACTAGGTAACATAGTATTGTATTAAATTAACTTAACACTAATGTCATAACATAACAATACTGTCTTAGTGATCATGACATTGATTTAATGTTAAAAGGTATAATCGTAATATATTAATTAATGTTGAGTTACATTATGTTAATTATAAGTTTAATTATTAATAACGCCGATTACCAGAAACGAGAATAAAATTGAATTACTTAGCTTATATTCTATTCCATAAAGTAAAATGTTTAACTACCCTTACGCTGTAATATATGAATTTACAACTTTTTGTTTTAGTATTAATAATACAACAAAAAAAAAATATGTTAACACTTCCTAATTTGTGATTTTAAATTTTTACTCGGCAATTATTATTGGAGGCAAAAAAGTTTGACACGTGGTCATGGGAACAGAAGTTTGGGAGCAAGTGGTGACATTGCGATATTGCAGAATTGCAAATGCAAGATTTCAGTAACATTCTTATTAATGTTTACTGCCTGAATTTTAATATTTGAAATAATTTTGCTTTTTTATTACCTGAATTGGTAATACATCTGCTATTAGACTTAGTGTTTCCATAAACGCAGTTAATTACCTATTATGCAAAAGAATTTCAGCATTATGAGCAGTTTAGGCAATACTCAATAGGCTATGTACGATACTAAAGACAAACGATATTAAATTATAGCAAGATGTAAGTATGTAAGTTATAACTTAATAATTTTCTCAATGAAATAATTTCTAATATAGGCACTGTAAAGTACCGCTGATTTAAAATATTATTATATATTAATGTTGACTGGCCGACTTCTAGGGCTGGGTTCATCAAGAAAGCTGTGAACAAGATTTTGCAATGTCGGTGGCGCACCCGCATACCCCCTGGTGTTGCAGGTGTACATGGGCGGCAGTAATACTTACCATCACGTAGGGCCGCTTCCTCGTCCGCCTACTTCCACTTAAAAAAACACTCAGGGCTATTGTACTGGGTTGATCAATATATTTTTGGAAAAGTATTGAGACTAGAAAACGTATATCTAAATTGTATTTATTTTTCAACGTAATCATCTTCTAATATAGATATACCTTGAATAAAGTTTTGAAAGTTCCTCAATTCCCTTGGAAAAAAAAGGTTTGATCCTGGGTATCGAAAAAAGACTTTACAGCGCACATGACCTCATCATCTCCATGAAATTTTATACCACCCAAGTGTTTTTCAAATTGGTCAAAAGGTGAAAATCACTAGGAGCTAGGTCCGGAGAATATGGCGGATGCTGTATTAACTGAAACCCAGCCGTTCGGATTTCAGCGCCTGCAACATCAGAGCGATGCGCAGGTGCATTGTCATGATGAAAAAGCATTCCGGCACGCAATTTTCCACGTCGTTTATTTTTTATTTCCTCGCGTAGTTTTTTGATCAATGTTGCGTAATACTCTCCAGTTATTGTCTGTCCTTCACTTAAATAATCTATCATAATGATACCTTCCGCATCCCAGAAGACCGAGGCCAGCGGACGCAGAGACCTTGAATCTCTTGACTGGCGGGGAGGACGTTCTTTTCCACACCTTACTTTGGATTTTCGTCTCCGGGTTAAAATGGTGAACCCACGTTTCATCAACGGTCACGAAACGTAGTTGAAAAGATTCTGAGACTCGGTCAATAATTGCCAAATTTTGCTTTGAAATGTCTACTCTTGCGTGCGTCTGTTAACATTCGAGGAACCCAACGCGCGGTCACCTTTTTGAATTTTAAGGTATGAGTTAAAATGAACTGAACTGTCCCGAACGAAAGCTTCATAATCTCAGCTAAATGACGAATAGTCACACGTCGATCTGTCTTAACATTTTCTTCAATTTTTTTAACGTTGTCTTCAGTAGCAGCGGTTGTTGGGCGCCCAGAGCGAGTCTCGTCGTTACAGACGGTTCTGCCGCGTTTAAATTCCGCGCACCAGTATGCTACTGTAGAATAAGACAGAGCATTGTCTCCCAAAGTAAAGACAATTCAATTTCCGTTGATAGAACAGAAACTTCAAATCGGAACTTTCAAATCTAGCATATGTCTAAATTAATTTGTTTCACGTAATTAATTAGAAGGTGTGTTGTGTGTTAACCACCAGCCATCCGGTAATGTAACTACAGTACATATACTGTAATTAACAGTGCAAGTATGCGCTCAGTTACAAGGCAATCAAAGCATATTGGCAAATGGTTCTCAATTATACAAATAGCAAGCGCATATAGATTGCATTAGGGGATAACACTGATTTTAACATAAGCCGCCAATAACCCTAGGCACAGATCTTGGCAAGCGAAGCGTTAATAACGTTTGGTATGCGGCCCGATTTGCGGAACAACACGAAACTAGCAAGTTTTGTTTCGTGCAGATTTAACGTTAATAAATGTAAAAAAATGGAAATTCATAATTGTACAGCCGTGATAGCCGACGGGTTCTTCTCAACTCATTTATTCTCTGCCCTCATTCGTGAGGTCGTGAGTTCAAATCCTCGGCCCGTAACACAGAGTTTGTACTTAAGTGCGGATTTAAAGAAATATCACTAACTTCTCAGTGAAGGGAAACATCTATATGATAAATGATAAAATGGAATAGGCGACCTCATTGCTGAGGCGATCTCTTCCAGGCAACCTTGGGATAGAGAAAATTTAAAGGAATATAGGTAGTGCAAAATGACCGAAATCCACTGAATGAATCATGTTCACTAAATACCTACCCACTATATCGATAATAAATATAATATAATAAATACTTTTAATAAATAGCTTAATAATATATGATTACATATATGCATTTCTACGTTTGCACTGCACCCAATATTAATTCGAAAATAAGAATCTTATGTATAGTAGATACTATGTTGAAATGCCGAAATTGAAATGTTGAGTCTTAATATTAATTTGAACTAAATGGGTAACTATTACCATAACTAAATTTATTACTCAATATTCGTACTTATGATCATCAAAGTAGAATTTTTTTTTTTTTCACATAATTTGGCTTCAAAACATTAACTTTTTCCATGTTACATTTTACAACTATATAATATAGGTAGGTACATTATATATACGTGTATGCAATCTTCACTTACCACATCATACTATAGGTATGTTTAGATAACTTAATTCATCTATGTTTTTCTTTAAATAGCATAATATATACTAGGACACCTTTTTTTTACTTTCAACAAAATCATCCCAATGTTAACTGCCACGTTACAACTACTGAAAGAATTAGGTGGTTAGTTAGGTCGAAGTACCGTACGATGGCAACAGGGAGGTCGGGGATGCTCGAGAGGCTCCCAGGAAACCAGCATGCTCGTCTTGCACACAAACTTTAATTGCATTTCCCAGAGCAAACTGTCTCCCTACGGTGCAGTAAAAACTTTGCGGCACACTGTGCCCTACTTTGTTATTATATGAATTTATCTACTTTTGTAAATAATAAATTACAAACGTTAACACAAGAAAATAAAGTTGTCCACTTTGTTATTGAAACATTTTAAACATCTGTTTAAAATAAAGAAACCTATCTAGGTACTTAGATGAAATAACATAATTTGTGATGTCATAATAAATCCGCATACTAGTATGACTGTGCCAAATCACGTAACCATATGCTAAAAACCATGTGGATGAAGTAAGCTATCAGCTCGTATCGTGGGGTAAACTATCAGCTTACCCCAGGATGAAATCTGAAGCTTGTTGGTTATATTAAAGTAATACAGTAGAAACAGTCGTAAATAAAAATATTTTTTTATCAATTCCCTTTGTATTCTACGCAACTATCGATTATAATTATTGGGTCTCTATATATAAATAAACCATAAACAAGTTATAAAATATATATGCAGAATATACTTTGTCTTTCTCTCTGACAGTAATGTAATCAGATGAACTTATTATTAATTTCACACAAAGTTAAAAATCAGGACATTTTATTACACACTATCACATGAAGTAAAAATGTAAAATTTAAGATTATTACTCTTATCGATTTAGCGATCTGAGCCATTTCTTCCGAACAACTTTTTTTTATAGAAAAGGTGGCCAACGGACTCGACCACTTACCCACATAATGCTAAGTGGCCATCACCGCCCTTGGACTGAGAAAAAGCAGGCTGGTTGCGAAACTTTTTTAGAGTCAGTACATTTTACATGTATAAAATAAGAAGTCATAGCTAAGCCCTAAGTACAGTCTATTTAGTAAATGAATTTGAAGTTATTTCAGTAGTGAAACTAAGGCATAATTAACCATGAATAATTTAATCACATTCGACAAGAAGGTCCCATAAATAAAACAAGGACGAAATTATTCTCCGACTAGTGACCCGCCCTCGCTTCGCTTCGGTTTAGAAGTTTTTTTTTTCAATTTTTTTTCAAAATTTCAAAATAACGATAATGACACGGATAATGTTCCTATTCCTATTTGTAAAAGAATTTTTGAAATCGGTTCAGTAGTTCCAGAGATTACCCCCTACATACCTACAAACACACAATTTTACCTCTTTATTACTATATATTAATATAGAAAAAAATATCTGAACTTGTGTAAGCTACGAGTATATATAAAATATAAATAAAATTAAAACAAGCTCATAATACGTACATATTAGGTACGTACCGATACTCCATGGCAAAATTTTGTTTCATTTAAAAATATTTTGACATTTTAATTTTCAAAAACAAGTACTTAGAAAGCATATTATGTAGAAAACATACGATTAATTTTCACGATTAATTCCTGTCATAAAATATTAGCATTTGCCAGCAAATTTTCCCGTTTTAAATCCAATTTTATCCGGGGAAATGCTTATTTGTATTTCACAAAACCGCCCGATATTTTAAAATTACTTACTCAATTCTGATAAAATATATACTGAACTGTCAAATATACTGAAATTTAAGGAATAAAAATGCACAATGATAAAAACCGTAAGAAATTCAGCCAAGTCTGTAATAATTGTGTCCCTTTTCTGTGAATAACAATGCTATTTATGCGAACCCGGGACTAGGAAGTGTTGAAATCCCAACGATCGCAGCCCTTTATAGCTACTATTACTATCAATAGTTGCTACAAGAAAGCTATATATGTATATATACATGTTCACTAACCAGTACTGGATTTTCTTTATCCTTTTTTAGAAAACGGATGTTAGACCACGACGAGTTCACAACAGGATGGAGCTTGCGGTTTTTTATAACGATACATATACAAGGTGTTATCGAACCCCCTCAATGGTGGATTATAAGGCTTCTCTTGGACTTCAAACTAATCCAATAAGAATAAAAATACAATATAAAAGTATTGGAAAAATCACCATCGGATTCAATTTCTAATTGAAAAACCTTTGTAAAGGTTAAATTCACAACTTGAACCTTAAAAATTGGTTAGCAGGACATTCGTTCTAAATTTGAATTTCTAAAACTTATTAGAAACTTTTCAGAAACCGAATCCAAAAATATTCATCTAGTTATCACTACTTCTTTGTAAACTTTCTTACTTTGTGTCTTTGTTTGTAGATGAAATATTGTTGATAGAAAAAAGGTGGTAAATGAACATACATTCCACTTGACACTAAGCTGTTACTGTCAACCATGAACATCTGCGATACACGTTAACAGCAATCGATAATGACGAATGTTGGCACATCGCAGATGCGCTGCCTACGTTTAGATTTACTACACTAATACATTCTGCGTGCTCACGCAGGGAAGGAGTGTCGGTTTACAGATTGAATTTCACTAAATGTCCTTGTAACGCGAAGTCGTTAGTACATTGGTCGGATTACTTGGTTGTTTAACCGCAGTGTTGAATACGTAGGACATCACATCATCCTCTCTCGTCGCACTGCAACTTGTTGTAGATTTAGCGTTCTTCACTTGAAAGAAATTCCAGGCTAAGTGAGTACTAGCTATTTTACTTATACCTATAAATATGATAGTCTTTCTAATGGCAAATATCTAATTAATAATTTTACACTCTTATATTAACTTTTGGTTAGTATTTATATTTTGGTATGTTGGTATGACTCATTTGAAATTTTTCACGCCTCTCAATGAACTTCTAAATATTCCAAAGGTTGGTCGATAGAGAATGCCTTTTCTTAAATCTACTTTTTTATTTTCGGGACTTCAGTCGGTTTGTCCGACTATGCCAGCCTCATAGGGACTGGAGAATGCCTTTAAAGCATTAAGCTCGCCTTTTGTACGATTCGGTGCAATAAAAAGTATAATAAATAAATATGAAATAATTAGTATACCTACATGGGAAATTTTTCTCGTGTTATATAATACATATGAGTTATCGCAAAACAAAATTTAATGTTTTGTTCCAAAAACAAAATCCCCTATTAATATACTCGTATTTTGAACTCTACAAAAAAATCGTATTGATATGTTTCATCTTGAAGGAATTGCTGAAATAAGAAATTATGAAAACTTACAAAAAATCCATTTTTATTGATAAGGCTGTTCTCAAAATTTCAACACCTATTTAAATAGCAAAACATTTTTTTATGAAAAACAGTAAATACCTAATGCAAAGGTATTCAAGTTACACACCGCTAGTAAATTTGTAAACATTGGTTTTATTACAAATTGTTGAAGTAATATTACAATTGTATACTTGAAAAAAATGCTGGCTAGTCGGACCACAACACAATGCCATAATAGAATTCTTTTTCACTATCGTCGGCATTTGTTTTTATTTTTTACGGGAATGTCTCGCTTGTTCCTTTGTTCCTAAAAGTTAACGTTATTTCATTATTAAGTGTTCAATATTAATTATACTACGTAATTTATGTACGTATCAATCTTAATTATATTCTTTTGAGTAGTAACAACCCAAATGGACCATGTATTAAGGCAACAATTGAAATCTGTTTTAATCGAAAAGGTACAATATCAACTGTAACTTTAACATGTACACAACACTTCATTATTAAAAATCCTGTTATCGAATCATTTTCCGGAAGATGAAAGATAAGTTATTTTTGCAACGAAAATATATTCCGTTATCATTGGCAATTCGTTATTATAACGCACCTGTTATCTGATTGTAACTGGAAATAAAATTTATTTCGAAATACTTATCCTCCAATGGGGATGGGGTAAATTTTTTAATGATTCATTCAGTTCGTTATTTATTAATTTTTCGAAAGAATTAGACATGTACTATATCTCGCACCTACATGTTATATTTTTTTGGACAATGGATTAGGAAATTATAGCGAAAAAATGAAATATAGGCGATGACGTCACAGTTACTGCTGTATGGATTGGTACATTTGTCGTAATGTATAAAAAAGTAATGTCACCACAGATCAAAATAAACTTCACTTGACCTGTCATCGAGTTAAATAAACACAAACATAACCTCTATTTGTGGCTATTAATCTCTTTGTTGTCAACTGACTGCGGTTTATTTCCATTCTTTCTGAGGTTGAATTTCTTGTTATTTATGAGACGACAACATTGCATTCGAAACTGCGCAATGAATGTGCAGCTCAATTGTACGGGCGAATAGCACTAATTTGCCTAAAATTGATACATATACCTACAATTGTAGAGTACCTACATAAAGACCAGTGACAAGTCTACCCATGCAGCCGTTACTGTGACGTCACGCTACTTTTCATAAATAAAGGCTATAAAATGTTATAAATCTGCGATTATCATCTTTCTAACACAGCCACTTTGTCGTTCAATATATATTGGTCTACTTTAGATAAAAATATACAAAAATCAGGATATTAGAAAAAATCCACCATCTGCATTGAGCACACCACCAATAGCTACGATGCCAAGGGCAGACGACAGAAACATATGACGCAATATCGACCGAGAAAAAGTAATCCATGGACGTAGTCACGATCCTCAGAAATGAGGAGAGCTACGCAAGGAGGAAGGAGTATTGGGTATCTCTGAGAGCTATGACTCTCCGTAAACTAATAATTAAACTAAACTAATAACGTAAACTAATAGTACCTAATAATTTATTAGGAGAGGCCTGTGCCCTGCAGTGGGACAATTAAAAGGCTGACGTCATCATCACTGTATATATTCGTTAGAATTTGTTAACAAAGAATACCACGAGAAAAACTAAAAACGAATTCTAAACGAATTTTATTCAATATTTGTTCTTCAATTTAAATTTAAATGAAGACTACTTATAGACCTTCACATTAATCACGTAAACTTTATTGCCTAACACTCATAGCACTGTCAGAAAAATATTTCAAACAGATATTTTCCGAGTGACAAGTAATTTATGTAACTTACGTAACTAGTTGTAAAAAGGAGCCCGCTATTCTACTAAGTAAACGTATTTCGAGCCGCAGCCCCGCGTGAAGATCGACGCCACACCAGAATCGGAAGCTCAATTTCTGTATCTACCGTTGCCGGCGCTAAGTCAATATTCCGGGCACTCTCCCTATTTCCTACCTCGCCACCATTCGTATTTGCACTGATAAACTCGGATTTAGCTCACATTTTCATGCGCCTGATAACTAAATGTAGCAAATGGCTTATAGCTTAGTGGATTGATATTACATATTTCGTGCATGAGAGGAATGAGTTGGTAAAAATCGACTGTTCTTCGACGTCACTTTTTAAAATTTTAATGTCTATGTTTGCTTTGAATATTGGGAGTTTACTTTAATACTTAAATCAATTCCTCTGAAGCTATCGAGTATTCAGTTTTATTTGTTTATTGTAAATCCAAAGGAATACTGGCTCTAGCACTTTGTATCACTTCTTATTTAAAATTGTATAATATCTCGATTATCAACTTATTCCTACACAGATTGTATTATAGGTGTGTACATACACAATTGTATAGGTGTAGCGCAAAAGTCCTCAGTCGATTTCAGGCATTTACTTTGTTTATAAATAAAAAGAATTGGTTCTGTTTGTTGATTATGTTTATTTAGACATTTAATTTTTTTTTCATTAAATCGCGAAAATGATATCGATCAAATGGCCGCCGCCAGAGTTGATGCACTTTCGTTTCACAACATTTTCCATGAGTTTTCTCAAAACTACTGGCGATAAATTCTCCACTTCTTGTCGGATGTTCTCCTTTAGGGCCGCCAAAGGCTATAGCTTGTTCACATAGATCCGTGACTTTAAAAAACCCCAAAGAAAGGAGTTTGGAATGAACAAATCGGGCGAAACGAGAGATTAAGCGGCCGGGTATCGCTTGCTGCAGAATGTCGCTCGTGCCGTGAGTGCGGTTGCACCATCCTGCTGGAACCACAGCTTTTCCAAGCCCAATTCGTCAATTTTCGGCAGCAAGAAGTTGTTGATCATGGTTCTGTAGCGTTCACCAGTCACAGTATCAGGGTTGACGATGCTGTCCTCGAAAAAATATGGGCCAATCACTTTTCCTCCGTAAAAGCCGGACCATACAGTGACTTCTAGAGAATGTAATAGCTCTCCGTGCATTACACGCGGATTTTCAGTGCCCCAGAAGCGATAATTTTTCTTGTTCGCTTATCTGCATAAGTAGAAATACACCTCGTCGTTCATTCGCTCATTATGATTCTCAATGAAAAATCATTCTAATCGCGGTCGAGGTTTAGGAGGATTTGGCTGAAATTTACACGCGATTGGTGGTCTGTAGGCAATAACTGATGCACTGTTTGCACTTTGTATGAGAACATCTTCCGTCTTTCACCAAAATTCTCTGTAAAGACCGTCTATTGATGCCCAATTGCGTGACCTGTAGTCTGGTTGATGTTTGAGGATACTATTGGACATCTGCGATATTCTCCGTTGAACGGCTGCTCCGGGGCCAGCCAAGTTTGTTACTGTCCGTGGTTGAGTCAAATTCTTTGAGGTGAGCGGCTAAACGCAGCAGTGTTGCCAGTTGGTGCCACACGACCAGGCAATCGACGACGAAATTCACGTTGAGTCAAAACCACCGACCGATTATTTGTCAAAAACATTAACACAATTATTCCGCGTTCTTGAGGAGTATGGCGATTCATGGTTTGTTGACGTGTATTCTGCTTCTGTTTATTCTGCCATTTGTAAAAACCATAGACAATTCCTATAGTTATTTTAAATGAAAGAGGGACGGCTCCAACTTATTTTCTTGGTTTCATAGCCATTAACCACACTCTTACCTACCCAGAGTAACCATGCCGGCCAAATTGTAATGTGTGGAGTAAGTTCAGATTGGATTTACCAAAGATGGCTAAAAATTCACTCTCCCCCGATACTACGTACATATTTCAAAGGGCTGAGAGTGGCATAAGCGGCGGTAAGTCACTTACCGTCAAGTAAACCAATTACCTCTTTACTATTTCTATCATAAAAAAACTTCTTTCGTCCGGTTCGATACAGTTTCCTATCATCTATTTTTGACAACACAATTAATGGTGGTGTCGATGTCATAACCACGATAGCTTATCCTGATTGACTACTCTACACCTTTTATAAAAGATGCGACGTAACCCTTAAAATGTCCATATTAGTAGCATTAAATGAGCAGTAATCGTCGGTGATTAATTAAGGGTCGAAGCGGGGCTGTATTAAATTATTGGTGTTTACAGCGCGACCGGTCGGCAGTCTGCGCACGTCCGGTCCGTGGGTCCGCGCCCTAATTAATACTTCTTGTTCCTTTACCTCCTTTTGCCAGTTTTCTTTGTGAGCCCATTTATACTTGCAATATTAAAAGCCAGCTTTAGAAACAATGTTTTTCTGTCCTTTTTGTAGTACGTAGAAATTAATAAAATGCTATGTGGATAAGAGGAATACCTACGTATTATTTACAAATTTCTATTTATTAGTTAAAAGAAAAATCAGCACATATTTCCCTGAGGTCGTTTTCGTTATTCTAATGAAGCAAAAGCTTCATTGCTCGTATTCTAATATTCGTTTCATTTCATAAATGAATTTGCACCTATTTCCTAACATATTATTAAATTATTATTTACTAGCTTCTATCCGCGGCTTCGATCGCATAGACTAAGCAGCTGTAAAGATTTTTAAGACCTGTAAAATCACTGACGTGATGAATTTCACGAATGAAAATCCATCCAGTAGTTTTTGAGTAATTCTTAACTCATTTTTTTATTTTCCTCTATAACTCAACTTCCCTGTGTTATATGAAAATTACACATATACCAGTTTTTCTTCTGGATACTTAGCTACACATTAGTGAAAACCAGATCGAATTCCGTTTAGTAATTTTTACATGATACTCGAACAAACAGATATACAGACAAACATACAGACAAAAAATTTAAAGTCTATTTTGGGTTCTATAGCTTCTAACGAAACCCCCCATTTAAAAAAAAAATTAAGTGTATGTACAGACAACCCTTTCACTGCTTTATTAATATATATGTATAGATTCATATTTAAACTAAACGTATAAAACAAGGGCACAGGCGAAAAATGTTCAATATGATAGTAAGTTCTGTTTTTATGGAGATAATCGATAGAATAAGCCTTCGCGGAGTGAGCATTTTCATAAAGTGAATTCCGACTGAAGAATTTTGTGCACGGATGTCGGTGAGACACGCGATATAACAGGGGTGTACCTTTTTGCTGCTAACAGAAATGTTGCAATACCGCTACAATCCAATTAATCTATAATAGTATAAAATTATCAAAACATGACAGCATTTTTTCTCAATTGCACAGTACATTTCAATCGTGTCTTATCACAATAACCATAAAAACCTTCTAAAAGCAGTGTTTAACTGGAATTAACAGATTTCCATGAAATGAAATGAATAGGTAGTTATGTAGTATCATGATTAAGCTTCGTAGTGTGAATAAATTGGAACTGAGAGATAAATTGGAATAAAAGATAAATGAGAGATAATTGGAGAGATAAAGTGTGAATAAATTGGATAAATTGGAACTTCCAATTTTCTTTCAATTTTTTTTTAAATGTTTATTTTGTAATGTAATTTATTCAGAAAATATTATTATTATTATTCAGTTTATTGTGTAATTTTCCTACTTTACGTTTCTACATGAAAACTAGAAATGTAATTCCAAATGGGGCTGATGCATCGATTTGGGAATAGACTAGATGACACATCATACGTTTTTATCAATGAAATCTGATTGGCAACTTCTAGAGGGGTGAAGCAGGGAGTTCATTAAAAAGTCAAATTTGAAACTTAAGTACTAGGTAATAAACATGTTCCATTTTCAAAACACATATTAATTAAATAATTCAAGAGCTAATGAACATAGAACACTATTAGACTAACGGGCCTTCCCTAGTATATAACATATCTAGTGTGTATTCTCTAATCGATGGGTTGATGGCAAGAATCATCAACCAGAAAACCAGAAAAAATATAATGATATTAAAATATAGATAATAAACACTATAAATAAGTACTTATATCAAATTGGGCCTCGTCCTCATTAGACGATTAAATAGCACTTCGAAATAATATAATATTCCAAAATCCATGAACATAAAAAAAATATTTTTCATTGCTCTTCTTACTTATCGGCGGCGTGCGGAAGCTCTCCGTAACGTCATTTTATTCTCGGAATGCTAAAATGTAACAGTAAATTACATTTATTTATACCGACGAGTATCTGAGTTGATTTATTCCCTCTTTGCGGTACTTAGCAGATTCACGTAGCAAGGAAAACTGTGGGGAAAATGGATGGTAAAGGTGTCAGTACAAATTATAACCTATATTTGCAGCTGCTCTTTATGAGGGCATTAGAGTGGAACACGGCTAGCCGAAGTTGAGGCGCGATGCGCTTCAATAAATAATACATCGTGTGTTTATTTCGTTTTTTTGTATAATATTAATCACTCTTCTATCTAAAAGTATAAATATACCTTATGAAATATTGTAATATACATTTATGCAATATTGAATATTAGTGAATAAGTATAATTTCTATTTGTTTAATAAGTATTGTAATGGTGGGTGTAAATGTATTAAATGTATCGTATTTCCTTATTCGATTTTAAACCAAACTATGAGATATTCTATATAAAAATGAATTTATTATTGCAAATACCTATATAACAACATTTACCTCAATTGACAGATTATTGATAATAATAAAATAAAAGAAATCCCGATGAGTTGTATCAATTTGAAGCCAGCGTTAGTGAAGTAGAGTCAACTACACGAGAGAGTGTAGCGCGGCAATATTCTCCTCCGTCCCACTAATTTCCGCCGTGTATAGACGCGCGCGGCGATAGCCATAGTTATGAAATTAGTGGCACGGGCGCGAGAGTATATCGTCGCGAAAGACTCGCTCATGTAGTCGGCGACTTAGCTAACCTGAAACCATGCTAAAAACAGAACCATCATTTTGTCTTTAATTTCCTATCTTCCTAACAGAATTGCTTCTTTCAAGTATTCAATTGTATACTCTTTCATAAGTAGGTATTCGTTCGTTGACTCTCACGTCACTCGTTCCATTGTCCAATTGTGATGCATTACATAATTACATTTGCACGAGTGAGGCGCGTTCTCTGTGTTCATAAATCATAATATACATATGAACAGTAAGTTATGTAGATGCTATTTGTAAATTGTTTCGTCCCATTAAAATATACATACTCGTATATGATGATTATCACTTAATGACTATTAAAGTTTCTCTATCTGGTCGCTGTACATCAGAAAGCTTTCATCAAGAGGCATCGCAGATACAGTTATGAAAATATCTTGTAACGAACGCGTACTCCAAGGTTTTCTTGCCGTACATTAAATTACTTCGTTTGTGTGCGTGGACAGCATTTTACAGGTACAAACGTGTAAGATGCTGTTCACGCACACAGTTACCTTACCGTTTATCATATACAGAACCTCCGACGGTGGCGCTCCGTCGGGAACCATTCGCCTTGAAAAGCTTTTAATAACATATCCTAACCCACTTCCATAAACAGCATGTTTGAGCTTTCATAATTAATTAAAAACGTGAGTTTTAATAACATTGCGTTTTCAGTCGAAAAGTGTAGGAAGTTTGATATTGTTTGTAGACTTGTAGAAACTCTTGATTCACCTGATTCAAAGAGCAATTTATTTAACTACTTAGCTACGTTCTAGTTTTAAAGCCAACAACGAAGTTGGGTCTATAGTAAATCTAGTGCGAATGATCACTCTAAAATACCGATATCATTTTGCTTCAGTATTATAACTCCCATCAGTCACTGAATTATTTAACAGCATTTAAACAAATGTGAATACGGGGTCTGCTCCTAAACATAAAGTAATTGAGGTGAATGCATTTTGCGAAAGGGATAACACCAAACAATAATATATTGTTTGGTGCTTATATATACTGTACCCCGTCTACCTATCTGTGATTAAAATTTTCATTTCCTCTACTCAAAGGTTGTCTGGCAGAGATCGCTAATAGCGATAAGACCGCCTTTTGTGTAATTCATATGTTTATCTGTTACTGTCTTGTTTTGGTTTGCAATATAGAGTTTTATTTATCTCTCTATCTATACGTTTGGGCCCAATTCTATTGTTGACTATAGAACAATTTTTATTAAAGCTGGAAAATATATCTGTACCGAATCTATCTAAAGACTCGTCCACACCAGGGTACAAGTCACGATACTTATTTCCGTGCACATGTATTAGGGTCCTTCCCTGTGAAATTACCGTTTTAGGTATATCAAAAAAATCAAATATCATTTTTGTTTAAAAATTATATATTTAATTAATCGAAATATTGTCCATTATTATCAATGCACTTTTGCCTCTGCCTCTGCTATAGAACTTCTGGGGACGGGAATCGATGAATTGTCTGAGGGCGCATTTCACTGCCTCATCAGAGTTAAATTTTTTTCCCTGTAAAAAGTTATGGTATATTGCGAAAAAAATGGAAATTAGTAGGGGCAAGGTCTGGTGAATACGGTGGATGACGGAGAGTTTCCAGTCGAAGCTCCTGTAACTTTGAGACCGTCTGTTGTGCAGCGTGTGGGCGAGCGTTATCATGGAGAAGCAGTGGACTAGAGCAATTGATCAGACTCGGCTGTTTGATAGGGAGCTTGTCACGTGGGACCGCTTGCTCGTCCGCCCACTAATCTATAAAAAAAAGAAAAACATCGCGTTTGAAATTCCGGCATTTTTTAAATTTCTATAGCTTCTCGGACTATACGCGGTACAAATGGCATTCAGTTGAAATTACTTTTGGTTTGCGTAATTCAATCCAATGATTGGTTCTCGTGTGGTGATATTGTTAGTATAGTGTGCAATAACCTTGATCACCAAAAACAAGTTCAGTGTGGGCAGGTGAATCAAAAACGAACACGACGGAGGGTAGACAGATTGGTCTGTCAATAGCAACAACACCTTCACCCGCCGCCGCAGTCTCGCCGCGACCACCGCTCATGTAACTGGACCGAAATATTCGGCTATAATAAATCGTGAGTAACCCGAGAGTAAGCCGTGAGTATATAAAAATTATTATATACAACCACGATAACAAAAGCTTAAAGTCTTATACAATGAGAATAGCTTATAACATATTAACATAATCTACAACATAATATAGGTATAGGGCAGTGGCAACGAAATGGGTTCCTTGCTCGACATTATGTTGTGGCCACGTACACCACATCACAACGCTGATTTTCAGTCCGGACCTATATTTGTACATTACGGTTTTGATAAAGTTTACCAGTTTAATCGATTTTTCACACTAGATAGAATGAAAAAAAATTCTTCATCCATATACAATTTCCAGTTTTGTGTTGATATCTTTGGTTTGTTTATAAATACGAGAGCTAGTGTTATTTTTTAATATAAACATAACTTTCCCCCTCCTTTGGACGTATATAATATTGTATATAATGCTGAGAAACTAGTTTTTGAAATAAATCAATTAATGTGAAACACGAGTTTTGTTACAACCCTTCCCGACGCCTACATTCCGTAACTAGGCATGGGGATTGTTGTAACATAGTAAATAAGAATTAAGTAATGGTATTTAACGATACAAAGTAATAAAACTGAATAAAGTAACAAAAGAAAAGGCATTCTTTTTTAACATAAAATCTCTGAACCAGATAAACAATTATGACAAACATAAATTATTTCGTTATTAGTGCAGACTACGTGAGACCACAAATGGCACTCAAGGCATTGTATCCACTTTTCATTTGCCCAACTGACTGAAAACTGCTCATCACAAATCAAACAATAATAATCTTCATCCTCACTTTCATCTTCATTTCTATTTGTTTTAAAAACTTCCGTCCTTCTTTCGATGAATCTTCTTTGGTTTAGTATTTTCTGTACCTTGCAATACACGTCTTTTTACTGCTTTGACCTTTCGTTTTCTTTCTTCTTCTTCTTGAATTTCCAATTTGTTTGGGGCATCTGTCATTATCGCTGATTTCCTACCTCTTCCTTTCCACTATTCATTCCGGGTTCTGCTTTTGGCGTATACTTCATAGGGACAAAATGATTGTTCTTCCTTTAATTAGTACGCTTTGCATATTTTTCTCTTGTAATGAATGGGATATTGGACTTAACGTGAAGTAATTGACTAGGTAGACGGGACTGCCAAATTGATGATTAAGGTTGACTGACTAAGGTTGATGAAGTAGGTGGAATAGACCTGTCACGGGTAGAATTCGGTGGAAGGGCAGCATCCATATATGATGAAGATGATATGAAGCTGCATCGTCTCGGTATGGTACATTCCTGAAAAGAACTTCTTCTGTAGTTAAGCATCGCAGGCGTTGCCGGGCAACAAATGTTAGACATTCTGGAACAAATATGGAAAAGATTTTGCTTAAAATAATAGAAAAAATCACTGAAAACTAACATGAAGGATCACTATTCAACTACTGCCAGCTGTTACTTTCATTCGTCATTCACGATTTCCCAAAATCAGAGAAACATGTGTTCCTTATATGAGAAATTATTAAGAAGCGTGGTTTTTATAATGTAAAAACTATAAAGGGATAAATATACTACAGTATTGATAAGAGAGATTGAATTTAACTTTTATAAGAAAAGAAATAATCAAGCATCAAAAAAAATATCAAAAACTTATATACTTTCGTCCTATTTTCAACGCATTTATACTGTGCCTATGCACTGCCTAGACACAACTATTCAGCACAAAGCCGTGGGCGCTACTGAAGTTAGAGGGGAGTGAAAATGACTTAACTCAATGGCAGACAGGTTTATACAAGCAATATAATTCGTTCGAAACTCGTTAGTTACTCGTTACCTACATATATATTTTTTTAAATATAGTAAATAGATTTATTTCTAACTCACACGGGTAAAGCCGCAGCAACTGAATTTGCAACTGTATGAAAAAATGTTTTTTTTATCGATTAATATTAACCTATAAACGTTCCACTGTAAGGTAAGCCCTGTCCTCGCAAGTACGAGGGGTTCAACACATAATTCACCACAAGCGGGCCCAGTGTGGATTAGTGGATAATGGATATACACGCCTCGGATCTTTTTTTTTAATTCTCGTCCATACGGGTTTTTCCGTACGATATTCTCCTTCATCCCCACTGATAATATAATTAAAAAAGGCCGATGGCATGCGCCGGTCGAAATAGATTATGATAACTTCAGGTTTTTTAAAAAAAATGTTTACACATAAATTGTAGAGCTTGATACATCCTTACCCAATAACATGTATATAAGCTTATATTGACTGAAGGTTTTTGGAGAATTTTTAAAATTGTAATTGCAGAAGTACCTACTATACCGATTTGGTCCATTTACCAGGTCAACGAATATACAGACCCAAACTATTTTTGTGTCAAATTTAATTTCAATCGTTTAAGAAACGAGTACTTCAATTTGTCTACATATTTCGTATATGTAGGTATAACGAAATTTTGTGAACAAGGAAATTTTTGAAATAATCTTCTTAACTGATTGAGATGAAAGGTACAAATATATCTTGTAGTGAGAAAATAAATGAGGAGCTTAGGATGAAAAGGTGACATTTACACTTTCAATTTTACCAGAAAATGAACCGAAATGTCTCGATCTGTTAAAAATGTCACCTTTTGACACAAACTTGTGATGTTGATTACATTTTGTACAGATTTAGATACTTTTTTGATGCAAATAACTTTAGATATGGCTTATATTGAAGGATGGGAGTACAAATGTAGACAAAATAGGAACCCAAAATTGCAAATGTTAACTTTTCATCCTAAGCTCCTTAAATGTTATTTTAGCGTTCTCTGTGCAAAATATATTGCATATTGAAGTTGTTTAATCATAGCTTGTGTTGCTTTACGCTGTAAAATAGTTCTTATAAAATGTATTAAAACGAAACAACTAATTTCCAACGGTACCTACCGTTGGAAATGTCTTCTAAATTTATTGGCCTTGTGATTAGATGAATAAACAAAATATATTATAAGATAATATGTCATCGCAAAATCTAAATATGGATAAATTGTTAACAATAAATCGTTCATTAATTAAATTTTGTCATAAATGTGTTTTCATGTTCTTTTTACTGGCGTATCTAGTCCCTATTATTGGTTTTACGGATTATCAACATATCACCATCATGTTTAACAAGAAAATTCAGCACTTAAAGTGTGGAAAATTAGTTTTCATCTTCGTATACCATATACTATGTACACGAATAGTTCCGGCAGAAGTTAGTGGTGCCAACAAAGCCGTTGCGCGGCATGGTGATGAGTCAAATCTAATTATTCGCGGATTGCGAGTAATATCGCAAGCTAACAGAGGAAATCCTGCGGGTGAACTGTGCGGACGGAAATTGCACGATACGGGAACTATCTGCAGATATTAAATTGATGCCGTTCATGACGGGTTTTTAGTGGAGTAGCTTTAATGAACACAGCGGAAAGTTAGCGCGATCTTTAGTGCGAAAACCAATATGGACACCTTTGTTTCTATTGTTTGGGCTGTCTATTTGTGGGTACGTTTTCAATTTTGCGTTGTAAAAGAAGAAAAATAAAAGACTGTTGTCATTTGGTAATACTAAGTGTATATGCTGCGTTTTACGTCACACGGCAAAGGCTAGCAACGAGTTCGGACGCTAGACAATAGAGAACAAAAATATATATTGATAAATATGGAATTTATGACATTGGATTTAGACGTACGACGAATTTCAGAACATTTCTAAATTGGAGTAAAAATCAATGCAATTCATTGCTCTTTCGACCTGCAGCTATGGTTATTATGAGTAGATGGTGCGGGTCCGCTGCGGCAGCTGCGTGCGGCTTGATTGGCTCACATGATTGATTGGACGTCGCCACCGCAACGCAGCGGAACCGCAGCCTCCCTCGCATCCCTCGGTGACAACTCTACTGTCAAACAAAACATACACTTACATGTAGAAATTTAGAATAACACCTTCAGAATAACAATGACGTAAGTACAAAAAATTTCAATATTGATTTATTATACTAGAACCCATAGAACAAATCAAAAGGAGGAAGATACGTACTCACTTACTACGCGTGGTCCTACAAAATCGAGTCCAATTGACCTGCTTCGTTTAGTCACAGATAGAACAGCGACTTGCTTGTACGTGATACACTCACACGGTTAACACAGTTTTATAGTGGAAAATACATTTACAAATGCCTTCCTGTGCATTTATTCAGTGCACAAATTACTTAAGAAGCAAAAACAAGATACCTGGAATCACTTTTCATGCGAAAGTACACCAAAAAGTAATAATTTGTAGTTTTTTTTTAATTATTAGTTTACATTCGACCATTAATGAGTGAGATAAAACTATACGAAACATGTGCGAGCGACACGTTTATCTCGCTCTTGCTACTGTCCAAGCTTATCGCTCTATCTCTGGTCTTTCGGCATCGTACAACATGCCTTCAATTATAGCTGTAGGAGTTTGTGTGCATGTAGTTGTGCATTCGAGCCTATTTTCAGTTGACTCAATGTAAGAACGTACCGTATTCTCCCCTTTTGCTTTGATCTAAGCTCTTTAAAATCGATCACAGTTTTGATTGTGCTATTGACTCTAATGTAATTTCGGTAATATTCGCAAGATGGAATATGCTCGATGTACTTTTGGAGCCGGTATTAAAGACAACGTCTTATTGGTCAGTTGCCCGCCAGAAAAACAGTTGCCTTATAGTGCTACGACTCAAAGTTAATTACTTTCTTTTTTTTTCTTTTTTTAATAACATTGACTTAACTGTCAACGTCTTATTGGTCAGTTGCCCGCCAGAAAAACAGTTGCCTTATAGTGCTACGACTCAAAGTTAATTACTTTCTTTTTTTTTCTTTTTTTAATAACATTGACTTAACTGACTTAACTGGTTTGATGACTTCCAGCCTCCCGAACAAGCCGGTTTCCGAAAAGGCTATAGTACCATAGACCACATCCATACGCTGCGGCAAGTTATACAGAAGACCGAGGAGTATAACTTGCCATTATGCTTAGCGTTTGTGGACTATGAGAAAGCCTTTGATTCGATCGAGACTTGGGCAGTGCTACAGTCCCTCCAGCGGTGCCATATTGACTATCGGTATATCGAAGTGTTGAAGTGTTTGTATAACAACGCCACCATGTCAGTCCGAGTACAGGAAGGGAGCACGGAGCCGATTCCATTGCAGAGGGGTGTGAGACAAGGAGATGTCATCTCTCCGAAGCTCTTCACCAATGCGATGGAAGACGCTTTCAAGCTCCTGGAATGGAAAGGACTCGGCATCAACGTTGATGGCGAATGCATCACTCACCTTCGATTTGCCGACGATATCGTGGTCATGGCAGAATCGCTGGAGGATCTTAGCACAATGCTCGGAGACCTCAATCGAGTTTCCCAACAGGTGGGCCTTAAAATGAACATGGACAAGACGAAAATCATGTCGAATGTCCATGTCGTGCCCACCCCAGTTTCAGTCGGGAGCTCGATTCTCGAAGTTGTTGACGAGTACGTCTACCTAGGCCAAACGGTCCAACTAGGTAGGTCCAACTTCGAGAAAGAGGTCAATCGACGAATCCAACTCGGCTGGGCAGCGTTCGGGAAGCTACGCAGCGTCTTCTCGTCCAAAATACCTCAGTGCTTGAAGACGAAGGTCTTCGACCAGTGTGTGTTGCCAGTGATGACCTACGGCACCGAGACGTGGTCTCTGACTATGGGCCTCATAAATAAGCTCACTGTCGCACAGCGAGCTATGGAGAGGGCTATGCTCGGGGTTTCTCTACGTGATCGAATCAGGAATGAGGAGATCCGTAGACGAACTAAAGTCACCGACATAGCCTCTCGGGTTAGCAAGCTGAAGTGGCAGTGGGCAGGGCACATAGCTCGAAGAACCGATGGCCGATGGGGCAGACGGGTTCTCGAATGGAGACCACGTACCGGCGGACGAAGCCGAGGACGTCCATCTGCTAGATGGACAGACGACCTCATAAAGGTTGCGGGCACCCGCTGGATGCAGGTCGCTGCCGATAGGTCTAAATGGCGGACAATGGGGGAGGCCTATGTCCAGCAGTGGACGTCCAAGGGCTGAGAAGAAGAAGAAGAAGAACTGTTTTATGTCACTGTTTCATTGAGATGCAACATTTGGTGCAATTTCGACGTACAAGATTACAATAACCTCATTGTTTTTCTTCGTTAGTGTACTGTTATTATTTTATTATGTTGTTTAGGTCGTTTATAGTCCGGTTATCATAGGAAGAGCGCTAATAGTTCTGTATATAATTCATTTTATGTAAATACTGTTTCTTTCTTAAGTCATAACATAATACAAAAAATAGAAAAAAAATCCTTAAAGGACAATCGTGTTCTTAAATGATTTATCTATGTTTATAATGACTATATATTTATTTATGTGTTCTACATGTTAATAATACAAATTAATAATTCGATTCAATACACAGTGCATACTTCGACGCGATGTTGTCGTTGACTTTCGTTCAGTTCACGGTACCCACTTTTCGAGCATCTTTGTTTTGCCGATTTGACGCAGATTAACCAACATTATTTTATCACTAACATCAAACCCTGCTGCTAATTCAGCTGTACTATTCAGCTTTGAGATGAATCTACTTCCGCTATAGCGCTTAATTCATTGTTATTAACCTTGGTCGTAGTCGTCCGTGGGGCTCATCCTTAAGATCGAAATTTACAAAACGGAAGCGTTCAAACCATCGATGCACGGTGCAATCGTTTGTGGTGTTTGTCCCATACACACTATTTATATTGTGAGGTGTCTGGCTTGGTTGGTGCCACGACCAAACTCATATTCAAAAATAGCACGAATTTTTAATTTATCCATTTTATTTTCAAGACAATCACACTAACAGAATTTAGGTACAGAAAAACACTGATTAAAGTGAATAACACTGAATAAAGAAATACTGATTTTAAAATTAGAACATCGTAGCTATTAGATGCATTTTGTTTTATTTTGAAATTCAAATTCGAACAGAAGATATCGAAACTCAACGTGGCCAGTAATAAAATCGGTCATTTCATAGGTAAGCACCTAATATAATCAAGAACGAATTTATGTAAAAAAATAATAAAAACATCTTACCGTAAAAACATAAATAGTCTTATACTCAAATAAAATTTTCCTATGCGCTTTTCTCAAAATTTAGAAAATTGCACTTACGTCGTTGTTATTTTAAAGGTGCAACATGTTCTAATTCAATCACACCCCGACAGAAATTTCAATACTGTCAATATAATTCAATGGGTTATTAAACTGATTCGACGACACCCAAGGTTGTGAGGAAAGTTTAATGTATCTGCTTGTATGTATCTTTCTGTGACGGTCAAATATTTAACACTGTCTATTAAAACAAGAAAATTCGAAAAACATTCCTACAGTGTGAACAATCAGTAAAGTTCATGTTTTTTAAGAGGCATTCCGTGCCAGCTTCAAAATGTCAAATGTAAAAATATGGCAAAAGCATTTGATTAAGATAACATTGGGAAGTACAGAATTTAATGGGATTCAAATCAGACATCTGAGTAATGCAATCAAAAAGAAGTTAGCTATTGAAGAAGCGTCTCGGCCGACAAATCGCAAGGCACGCGGCAAAGCATGTGATCCACAACTGTGGGAATTCACATACCTTTCTATATTTCAAATAACAAACTGTAGCTTACTTTTTAAATAAAGCTAAGAGCAATAAATACTACTAACGTAATAGGGTGTTACAATATTACGTATAATGTTTAGCGAACGAAGAATGAAGACGATAATAAATGTGTCACAATTGTTAAGAAGGACAAATTAGGTATGCAAAAGGAACCAGACCTGTAGTTCCTCTGATTCAAGGAAACAGTTTTTAAATCTCTTAAATAAAACTACCTACTTATATAAATCATTATTTATTTTACTATCGTAATTAAATGCTACTAATAAATTAAAACAATCTAAATCCAAGAACTGTATTATTACAATACGAAAATAGATCCCGAGTCCGTAACTACAGGTAACTATTAAGACTTTATTACTCAAGTGCCTCTACCGAAATAGAATTGCAAATGGTTTTCAATAGCGATGGAAACTTCCCTTAATTGTACGGTTTAAACTCGGCCAAAGTGATATAAGCGCTATCCTCGAATAACCGCCACTTACTGCAACAATTATTCATCTTCTGAATATTTTAATATAGCCAATTATTATTGAAAAGCATGGCGAGTAAGTGGAAGGCAGCATTACAAAAAAAACTTGTCGCATCCAGTAAAAAGAGTTAACCTTAGCCCTAACCAGTCCTTTTACCATCCATTACCCGTTATGAACCTCCTCATGCACATTGTCTCGTGCACGAGGCCTTGAAATGCCTCGTTGGTCAAGCGGGTTGGCGAGTCCAGTGTTTTAGAGGTGGTGTCGGTTCCTCAGGGCTTGTTATACATCCCTTAGTCGCCTTTTACGACATCCACAGGAAGAGATGGGATGATTCTAAAGCCGGCCGACACCACAAGGCCAAACCAGCCTACACCGCACGGACAGAGTTAAAAAAGGAATGAATTTCTGATGTTCACTCACCTCGAGTAGATTAATTTTACTATTTTTATCCGTTTGAAGTAGGAGCACTGAGAGTACTTGTTTATTTACGAAAACTGGAAAAGGACTCATTGTGAGATTTGTGAGCTTGTTCCGTTCACGAGTAGGTACTTCTGCGATGGTTTCAGTCGACAAGTATCTTATAACAAGCATCGTGTGTAAAAGAAGTTTCGTACACACTGACAGACAAGTGAACTAAGTACTTTTATTAATCAAGCCACAGACTGAAAATAATGTAAACTTCTTGACCGGGCGGTAGCTGTAATGCAAAGAATAAATATTGTAAATATTGACTATTTAAAGGGAAGAGCGGATGCTGCAATCCCACAACTTTCATCGACTCGGCATCCCGCGCCATACTCCCAAAGTTACCTCCTAAGCCGAGGTCAGTTCTTTCCGCCGGGCCTTGCGCTGGTTAACCGGCGTGAGAGCCTTTAAGGCTCGATGTACCACACACTCTCTTTTGGCTGAGCGCGCGCACCCTCTTAACCAAAAATGTCCAGTGACAGGCCACAAAAATTTAGCCATTACGAAAAAAACGAAAAAAAAAATGTTCATGGGCGGCGGTAACCACTTACCATCATGTGGCCCGCCCGTTCGTCTGCCATCCATTCTATAAAAACAACGCAATGTCTTAGTTGGGAGCTCCCAACTAGCGGAGTTATTCCGACTTCACAGAACATTGCTGTAAGAAATAAAATGTTTCGGCAATCAGTGCGATCATAAGATTGTCTTCCCTATTCCCCCATGCAACTCAATCGCGTAGGAAGTATAATAAGATAAAGGAAGTCTCTTCATACTCTCTACTTCCCAATGCATCCCATCCAATTTCTTCTCGTTCCATCGAGTAAACTACATCCCCCCTATCCATTATACTCTCTACTCCCCATCGTATCTTCTCTCGAGAAAGAGTGGGAAGTGAAAAGGAATGAGGAAAGCTCCTCTTCCATTTATTATTATTCCCCTACATTCCCCTATTTAACGTTACGTTTATTATTCCCCATCCTTCCCAATCCTTTTCCAATTCCACTCCTAAATCTCCAATAGGAGGCGCATAATGGGATATTCGTCATTCTTGGCATGTATCGCGGGATGGCAATGACCGATAGTATACTATCAGGTGAACTCTCTGCTCGTTTGCTACTTGCTAAATATAAAACAATAATATTTCATTTTGTTAAAAGTCTGTGCCTAGGTCGTTTATGGTCCGGTTATCATGGGAACAGCCAGTGACAGTTCTGTATTTAATTCATTTTATGGAAATACCGTTTCTTTCTTAAGTCATAACATAACACAATAAAATAGAAAAAAATATTCTTAAAGGACTTTCGAGTTGTAAAATGATTTTTATTACATGTTAAACATTTATGTGAGCTGCAGAGCTCATCCTATAATAACCGGACTATAGGTACACTTTACAAACACTTCCATTTCCGGAAGATTAGTAATAAATTGAAATAGTAAAAATAAATAAACACGTTTGTGATAAACGTAGGGGTGGTAGAAAACATCACGCTTGTACTTTAATGAGACAAAAGAGTTTGCGTACATACATCAAGCAAAGTAATTTGAAATGTGTTATTTTTACTTTAAAAACTGTTCCACGCTAGGATTCTATTCAATGCACGCTCGAGATTTTAGAATCTGTATTCTAAAGCCATATGTTTTGTTACAGATTGTGAACGGATGCAGCGAGGCTGGTGAGATATCCTCTCTACGCCAGTTTCCCTTTTTTAAAAACTCTTTCCACTCAAGTACTTTGGCCCGGTGCCTTTTGGCTAATTATAGCTGGTATTACATTAATTTACAGTACGCTGGTTGAGTTGATTTTTAGAAAGTACATATTGTTGTTAAAGTTGAGTTGAAAACGATATCAGTTTATTGCGTTGTCCATTACTTTTTATTTGGCTGACATTACAAAATGAAACTTAGAACTTAATTAAAATATCATAGTTATAAGAAGGCGATACAGAATTCGCATAGAACAGCGATAGGTACTCATATTGCGTAATATTGCTTGTCCTGTTACCCTAAGAGATAGCTAAAAGGGGGGTAAACAACTTGTAATAGAAAGTAAAGAGGTATGATTTGTTTCAATAGCATATTATATTTTACGAAAAACCTAATACAAAATATGAGATCAATTTAGAAAAAATACCGGAAAATAAAGAGTCTGTAAAGGTGTCTGTTTCCTAATTTTCGAAGCACCAAAAACTCACGGTTAGTCGGCAGGAGAGGCGGCGCCTAATAAGGCGCACGCCCAGAATGATGTAGAACGGGCGCTACCGCCAGCTGGAAACAGCGGTCGGACGGGGCGATGTAGGCCAGGCGTAACAGGCGGCGCCCAGTAAGAGCACCGGCGCCCAAAGAGTGGTGGCCGGCAAGATTAGTGGCCCAGATGTTGTATTCAGGACAGCTGAGTCCCGGGACAGGCGAATGATTTCTTCCAAACGTCCTTCCTTGATCGCTCCCAAAACAAAAACTGTCCATGCGGCCCCTTAGATTTTCCTCTTTTTCTTCATTGTCAGAATTATGTCAGATTTACAAATTTTGGAATTTTCTTTTTCGTCGAGCAGTTTCCAGCCAGTGCTATTTATTTCGGGCAGTGTGTTTATTCATGAAGTTGAGTAATGTGTTTCAGTGGTTAATACATAGCTAATATAAAAAAACATTACCTAGATATTGAATTACAGAATACAGATATAAAAAAATACAGAGTTTAAAAAAGTGAGCTATAGCAGCAAATATTACATTCTGTTGTTGATTAGCAGCTACATTCGGTGATAACTGGTAACAGTGACGACAAATATCGGTGATCTAACTAATACTGTTGTTATTACACGATAATATGTAGCACAATCATAGTAGGACTATAGATTCTTTGTTCTAGCACAACACCGTAAGGGAATAGTCTACTTTGACGTTCCTGTAGTTTGTCGAACAGCTTTACTTATTTGTTAATCTTTAAATTCACTTGAAACATTGATTACCTGATTGATGCGGCGACGCAGCAATAATCAATAAACACAACTAGTTTAAGGACTACCCACACCAATTATTGTTAGTGGTGGTGCAAATGAACTGGGCTAGGGGGCAATTTGTACACGCCACTCATTTCATTACACAAAGATAAGGGTCTTGCGAGTACCTATTTGCGCTCAATTTAGCACATTTATGCCTTGCGCTTTAGAAATGTTGTTTTGTAATGCCAAACCGAAATCAGTAGAGCACAAAAACGTATGACTTGAAATACATCAATAACACTCGCAAGGGATACAATTTGTTGCCAATTTGATTGTAAGCTTACAAGTAGTTTTATAGAACGAGGAATCCACTAGGGTTGCGAACTGCGAAGCTAGGAAGACTGAGACAAAGTAATCCGCTTTGGTCACGACATCTATAACTTTACCGATCGCTGTTCTCTCTACTTTAAACTTGAACGGCGCGCCGGAAATCTTCGACAAAACTGTAATAAGATACGTGTGAACTAAAACTAACTTTCTACTCGGTAGCTCGTCTTTTATTCGTGTTCGGAATATTCTACACCGTTCATAAAATAAACATGTTCGTTAGCTTACCAGCATCCCCTATCCCTGACTAACAAAGTTTCTTAATTAACGTGATGTTTCAATACAAAAGGAGGATTGAATAAACACATTTCGACGATATATATTAAGGCTCACTCACTTGAGCAATGAAAACGTTAATGCTTTCAACGTATTGACTTTTGATTTGAGAGGCAGGGGAGCGAGCGGCATCAAAAATACAGCTTCGCATTCACATTAAGTATGCTCTTTTTACGCGACCATTTAAATGATCACTATGGCCCATTTAAATTTAACCGGTAACATTGAATACGACCATGTCAAAAGTATACAGAAAAGACTATCACAACTGAAAACGCTTAGTCTTTAGTATAGAGTACTTTAGTATAGTTTAGTATAGATGTGACAGAATTGTAATTTTAAGTGGTAACATCTTTAAATTTCTGCTTACTGTAATACAATATCATATTCTGATATGACATGTCGATGGCCCATGCATCTCCACTGCTGAATCCTCGCCGGATTTGCACCTTGTCTTCCTGTAATTTGCTTCCCGGTACTTGGTCTTCAATCAAGAACTCATCATCCCGATCGATAACGCTCCTGCGTAATAGTCTTATTTCAAAAATTTGTATTTAGGTACTCTAAAAGTGAGTGAAACACATCAAAAAGCACATTATGCACTTAAATGTGGTCTGCGGCATAGACAACGACAACACAAACACAAAGCCTACCGTTTCATGCAGGGGCATGCATATTTTCAGTACGTGGCATAAATATTACAATTTATAGTTCACAAAACGCTGCCACGAAAGTCTGAAAGTTAAATCGGCTCGAATGTTAGGTTAGGTTGGATTAAAGTAAGGTCTCGAGTTGTATGATAAATTTAGGAAGCAGCCTTCGCGCTGGCATCGAGTCAGGGTTGGTGCATTATTTAACTGCACGAAACTCGCTTTGTATCTCTACCTATGCACACCTAACATCTCTGTATGCAAACGCGCTATTGTATCCGTGCAATGCTTTTATTGTTACATTTTTACAGTTATGAGCGAAATAACATAACTGAAACTTGAAACAATGATCGTGTAATTACGTGTAGTACGCAGTATGATGATATCTGCATATCTGCTATACCTATAACTTTTAAAGCTCGAAGTCTATAAATAGGTTGGTTGTATAAAGGTCACACTGAAAATTTCCGGAACTGGCCATTTACCTACATAAAATATTTAAAAAGTAATTACAGTATTTGAAAATAAAACCCTTTGGCTGTAGAATGAAGTTTGTTTCATCTAACAGTCATTTGTTTTTTCATTGTGCCGTCATTTTAAAAATTACGTGTCTTTATTACGATAGATTTAACTCGTGAAAATTTTTGGCTGTACGATTTTCTACGATTTTAAGTCTAATTTCAGCTCAGTCTAAGCTCAGCGGAGCCTCGTTCGACTTCAAATTGCTTTTTGCGAAGCACCAAGCAACACGACGATTTATAGCTGGTTTGCAGAATTCAAGCGCGGTCGTGTCAACCTCAGTGACGAATTTCGTGAAGGTCGTCCGTCCACCGCTGTCAACAAAAAAAACATCGATGCTGTACGCCATATGATCGAAACAGAGAGGCATGTGACCTACCATGAGATTCGGGCATCCTTAGGCATATACAATCAATACAATCAAGTCAGATACAATCAATCTTACACAAACATTTGGCTGTGCGAAAGCTGTGCTCGCGGTGGATCCTACACAATTTGACTGAGGCTCAAAAAACAGAACGCGTCACTTGGTGCAATGCCATGCTTACCAGATTCAACAAAGGGGTATTAAATTTGGTGCGGAACATAGTAACAGGTGACGAAATATGGATTTACAGCTACCACCCCAAAACAAAGCAGCAATTGGGTCTTTCAAGATGAGCACAGTGCCGCGAAGCAGATGATCGCTTCTTTTCTTAGAAAAACTGGACTTGTGGCTACTGTTGCTTTGGAGAATCGTCGTACCATGAATACTGATTGGTACACGACTATTTGCTTGCCGGAAGTTATTGACGAACTCCTTAAAAACAACCGTAAACGCCGCATAATCCTGCACCATAACAAAGCCAGCTCTCACACGGCCAAACAGACAAACGACTTTTTGAAGGCGAATAACGTAGAACTCATGAGCCATCCCCCATACAGTCCCGACTTGGCACCTTGTGACTCTTCTTGTTTCCAAAAATTGGGAACCAATTACGCGGTCAACAATTTTCATCGCCAGAAGAGACGGTCGAAGAGTATGAAAAATATGTTTCCGAAGTCACCACGGAGGAGTGGTATAAATGTTATGGAAATTGGTTTAGTCGTATAAAAAAGTGTATTGACGCTTACGGAGAATAGTTTGAGAAACAAAGTTAGAAAAGTCTTTCGTAGCAATCTATAAGCAAAGTCCGTAGTTTTTAACCCAACAACGGTGAATTATAATTGAATCTAATTCATGAAATTTAATTAAATATCCGTTTATTTAATACAAAGAAATATGATTAATTGAATAGTTAATAAGACGTCAGCAATTTGTTGAAAAATGTTCCTTCCCCGCACCCCAGCACGGAATCGCGATAAATCTATTTTCTTTAATCGGCAATTAGGCAGTATTTTAGAAAACTGTCTGTACAGAATTTATATTTTGTTAGGACTTTTTATGTAACTAATATACACTACTCCACGGATATACATTTAAGAAAGTGGCTTTATAATATCAAAACAACACCAAAAAAATAGTCCAAATACTATGGTTCTACCGTCAAATTTCAAAGTGTTCCCTTATTCACCTCTGGTTCCATTATCAGATGCTCAGACTATGACTTAGCAGTGAATAACAGTAACCGTAACGAGACCTTATTTTTCCTCCACTGCTGACCACCAAATATCTTTCCGTGGCTATCGTAAAAGGCGACTAAGGGACTACAAAGCTGCTACCACAAGACCTGAGGAACTACACCATCTCTAAAAAAGTTGAGCAGTGCACATCCCTAGTGCACGAGTGTAGGTAGTGCATCCCTAGTGTAGGTAACGAGGAGGTCCACTGCTGAATGTGGCCAGCGGTGGACGATAGAAGCTTACGGTTAGGGTTATGTATTTCTCCTTAGACTAAAATTAGTCTAAACGTATATTTTTTTTATTTTTATTTTGAGTAGGTATTTGTTTTTAGGTTCACGAATATTTCAAAATTTACCTAAATATTTGAGACAAACAGACAGTGTGAATATGAAGGGGGATACGAAAGTTTCATAAAATACAGGAGGGAAAATGTAGTATTTTTCGGTGTGAAAGTCATTTCCCTCCCCGTTCCCCGCGACCCCCACGTCCCCGCGCCCGGCGGGATCCCTTCTTCCATCACTCATTCCGGCCACGAGATACCTACCTACATGTTTTTCGTCCGCAACTCAGTTAAGTGCTCTTTTGGAACTTGCACTGAGATCTGAATAGGGCCACGTTATTTTTTTCCTTTTTTACTTTTGTAATAACAATTTTTGTTTCAATAATAAGAACCGAGTTAATGATGTTATTTTTTTAATATTAAAACAAGTTAAGACAAATAAATGGTAATTATAAATTTAAAGAAGCACAACTGTGACCTACTTATTAATCTATTTTTGGTATGATTTGACTTTGTTTTTGATCATAACAAAAAGCTCTTTAGTACTAGTATTTTCCCTTCTATGAAGTTAGTTTCTCAGCTTTTCTGTAATTGGAGTTTAGCCACACAAAATTAGACTAACAAAAATACTAACCTAAAATCAAACCAGATTTTATTACATTTCCTGCTGGAACGAAATTGCCTGGAACGAACTGCAGGGGTTAAAGTATGAAATTGCCGATTTGTACTGAAAAATTAAAACTCGTTTTTTTCTAAAATATAACATATTTATTTAATCAAAATATTTACCCTCATTATCTATACATTGTTGCCATCTAATCGGAAGTTCATTTATGCCTTTGCGATAGACCTCTGGGGATGTAGATTCGACAAACTGTGTGAAAGCATTTTGTACTGCCTCTTGGGAAGAAAATTTTTTACCACGTAGAAAATTGTCCAAATCACGAAAAAAATGGTAGTCCGTTGGAGCAAGGTCTGGCGAGTACGGAGGATGACGTATGGTTTCTAACTGCAGCTCCTGTAGAGTTACAACGGTTTCTCGTGCAGTGTGAGGTCTTGCGTTATCATGGAGCAATAATGGTGAAGATCGATTCACGAGTCGGGGCTGTTTCACTGCTAGTTTCGCCATCATTGTTCGAAGTTCGGCACAATAAACATCTGCTGTTATTGCTTGACCAGACCTAAGAAAGCTATAGTGAATAACACCATGAATAGACCACCAAACAGTTACCATTACCTTTTTATTAGTAAGCTTTGCCTTAGGGCACTGTTGCGGCGTTTGACCTGGGGTCAGCCATTGCATTTTTCGCTTTCGGTTATCGTAAAGAATCCACTTTTCGTCACATGTCACAATTCGATCCAATATTCCTTCATTTCTGTACCGATTCAACAAGGCAACGCAAGTTTCAACACGCGTTTCTTTCTGCAGACCAGTCAAATCATGAGGCACCCATTTTTCATATTTTTTTATCTTATTGATCTTATTGATTTGATGCAAATGAGTCAATATTGTAGGTATGGTAACGTTAAACCATGCCGCTAATTCCTGGGTAGTTTGACTCGGATCGGCTTCCACCATCTCCTTCAATTCAGCGTTATTCACCTGTGTGGGCGGTCTTCCACGTGGTTCGTTCTTCAAGTCGAAAAACGCACGGTTCGTTCATTAGCAGTCTCCTCTCCAAACGCAGCATTGATATAGCCAGCCGTTTCTGCCGCGTTAGTTCCGCGTCGGAACTCGTATTCAAAGATTACTCGGATTTTCGAAGTATCCATCTTTCCTGTCTAAGCTGAATAAAAAAACAATTGAAAGTCGGAAATCGAATGTTGCACATTTTTTAAAACAAGAACCTCATAGGTATCATGTGAAAAAAGTTTCACTCGAAAATCTCACACCATGAAGGTTTTATGTCAATTCAAATTATCTATTACTATAAAACGGCAATTTCATACTTTAACCCCTATTATCAATGAAATTTTACATGAATATGGCTCTATCTAAAACCAATCTAGATCTCAATCTAAATCTAATTGCTCTCAATGAAGACTGTAATATAGTAAGGTGATGTTAGTGGATGTCGTCAGAGCCCATTTCTCTTCCCATTCCATTCAATCCTATACCATCAAAAACAATCTTATACCAGATCCTCACATCGATCGTAACATTTCTTTTATCCAGTAGAAGCAGGATGGGATCCTCACATCGATCGTAACATTTCTTTTATCCAGTAGAAGCAGGATGGGATGGTATGAAATGCACCCAGACTCGTACTGTTCGTTCATTTTCTTTATTCAGGTAAATGAGGGGAGTGAGATAGAGTGGGATGGAATTTGAAAATACACCCTATTTTCCAGCCTTTCGTCTTTTTGAGAATCAACGTCACTAATGTTATCATATATAGTAGACAACATATTAATATACTATGTGAATGTAGTCGTAACTTAAGAGATTTCCGTGTTTCACACATATTTTTTTATTTTTTATAGACTAGTGGGCGGACGAGCAAGCGGTTCCACGTGATGGTAAGTGTTACCGCCGCCCATGGACACCTGCAACACCAGGGGGTAAGCGGGCGCACCGCCGACCTTGCAAGATCCTATTCACAGCTCTCTTCAAGAACCCCATATCGTAGCATAACGGAAAGACCTCTTGAGGCAGTTCGTTCCACAGCCTATGGGTTCGCGGTATAAAATAAAATAGGTAAATAATCGCATTTAAACCCGTAATAATCGTACCCGTATCCCATAAACTCTGTGATCTGTGGGCTTGCTTTTTTTATTTTTTTACTAATGTTGGCATATATCGCCAACGGTCATGGGAAATAATACCACCAGGAAAATTATCTGCTCGTTTGCTAGCTTCTATAAAAAAAACCTATTAAATGAAAATTGTAAAATTTTACTTAAAAAATGTAAAAAGATCCAATGTAAACAATTCATACAGCTCACATTTTTGAGGCGGAAAGTTAAAACGTGTGTTGTCATCGTTGCGATGAAATTCAAAACATTCGCTGGCGGAAGTTTATTTTTTAATAACGGCCAGAGACAGCCCAACTCATGGAAATTTGTTACACAAAACATATTTTTTGCACCTAAATAACCGACGTGAGAGTCGTAATAGTTTTTTAGTCGGCTGACTTTTTTCGACTACGTGGTTCATTCAACTGCTGTTTCAGTTTGAAGCAGCTACAATTCAGAGGCATATTCTCGGTTACTAATTTGGAAGTGCATTTTAACGAGGTATACTCGTATTTTGAACCGAATACATTTTTTTACTCATAAGCTAGTCACAAATCACGATCCCCACGTAGTCGGATTTATGGAGAGTATTATAGCACAATATAAGAGAGAGGATAGCCTAGATGTATCTGCTTTTAACTCACATTTGCGTTGTCGTAAGTTCAAATCCTCGACCCGTACCACAGAGTTTCTACTTAAGTATCACTAAAGCGGCACGTAGGGAAGACCTCGCGAGGAGACCAGTGTGCTCAAGAATTATAGAAAATCTATAGTAGATACGTGTATCCACCACTCCACACTGAACCCGCGTGGTGAACTATTGTCCGAAAACCCCGTCAGTAATTTATATGGCATGCCTGTGCCCTGCTGTCGGATTAGGGCATCTGCTGCAAGTTTGTTATTCGTTCAAAGACACCTTATAGCTATCAATTAACCAAAATACACAGATGGATAATTCCTTCTGTCAAAACTTATTTACAGTGTAAATAAATAAATATGAAATAAGAGTTTATTGTATTTATAAATACAATAAACGAGTAGTAATAATTACGTATTTAGGAGTCTTTGTTTTATGTTTAATTACAAGCAACTATGCAAACACATATACCGCGAAATATTACATCATAGATATTATTTTGAATTATGTATATAGAAACATTTTCTTTTTTAATTATTTCAAATAGTTTTTACATTGTTAACACCATTACGTCATAAATATTGTACTTATTGTAAAAAGGTAAACTATCATAATACTTTCTTGGAAGTTTTTTTGCTGCGGAATGACGGATTGAATTGACATCGGGCAAATTTGACTGCTTTGAGGCGCTTCCTCATTTTTGGGGCCGTAATGATCTGTATACTTTGGTTGATCGATGGTTATAACATAATTATAGGACTAAATGTAACATTATTTGAGAAAATGAACCTTATTGTTGATTCTAGTCTTAATATTGAAACTGTAGTTAAATCTTAAAATAAAATAGATGTTCTTGCTTTATCGTAAAAATCAGATATAAGATTATCTTGAAATTTTATTTTCGAAATTCTTAACCGAGGTCAATAAGTTCATTATACTAACAATAAGGTCCTTTTGCTCAAATAACAACATCACAATTTGTTTCATAATGGAGCTGCGATAACAACACTATGGTATATCGCTAAATTACAATAATATAACTGTGCCCAATTCTGCTTCTCTATATATGTGTATAATAAATCGGGGAAAAGTCTTTTCGTATTTTGTACGTATGAAGTTGTAATCAAATCTCTTTTGTTGTACTATTTATGGTATACCTGGCTGGTTGTAATACCATTAAATGTAGACATTCTAAAAAACATATTAAAAGAAAACTATTTTCCGCCATTTTTTCATTGTTTTCCAGTCTGTGAAAACGAGTGAAAGTAATGAAGGAATTCGCTATATTTTGAAATTTTATTACAAAGAAGGCAAAAATTGCGACACAAGCCGCGAAAATTTTGTGTGCCGTTTATAGATCTAATGCGGTATCGGTAAGGGTACCACAAAGTTGATTGGAGCGTTTTCAGTCTGGAAAATTTAACGTGAAAGATGCAGCTCGCTCTGGTCGCCCAGATACAGATATACTCAATGCCATCTGTGGAAAAGTAGAGTAAGACCGACACATTAGTAGTTATGACATTGCTGAGGAAGTGGGTATTGATCACAAAACTGTTTTAAGTCATTTGAAAAAGTCTCAGTATCAGAAAAAGCTCGATATTTGGGTGCCACATGATTTTACGGAAAGACACTTCATAAACCGTGTTTCCATTTGCGATTCTCTGTTAAAACGAAATGAAACCGAACCATTTTTAAAACGATTGATCACGGGTGACGAGAAGTGGATCAATTACGACATGAACGTGCGAAAAAGATCGTGGTCAAAGTACGGGCAGGCTCCATTAATAGTGGCAAACCCCGGTTTAACGCGAAACAAGGTGATGTTGTATGTATGGTGGGATTGGAGAAGAATCGTTCATTATGAGCTTTAACCGCAGGGGGAAACTATTGATTCTAACCTGTACTGCCAGCAACTGATGAGATTGAAGCAAGCAATTGAGACAAAACGGCCTGAGCTGATAAATAGAAAGGGTGTGTGTGACCTTTCACAATGATAACGCCAGACCACACACATCTTTAGCCACTCAGCAAAAATTGAGAGAGCTTGGCTGAGAAATGTCTATGCATCCACCGTATAGCCCCCTCAGATTTCTACCTGTTTCTGTCCCTTCAGAACTCTTTAAGTAGCATAAGGTTGACATCAAGAGTGGACTGTCAAAACTAAATGTCGCTAATTTCTACAACAACCATCAAGTTATCGATCGAAACGCTATAGGAAAACTTTCTACTTCTATCGAATTTTCTATAGGAAATACGAAGAAACTTTCTCCCCGACGTTTATATATTTTATATGCCTTTTATTGGACTATTTTTTGCTACTTGAACGGCTACATTTATTTACCACATATTAACATATTCCTTAAAATGTCTAACATATTTAATTCACGTTATTGTCTACTGAATGGTAATATTCTGGGGCTTGGGCGACATTCGATTGTGGAAATACTTCTCTACGTCACCTACGATGTAGTCTACATTCTCTTAAAAAAAAAAAGCCGCTCTCCATTTCCGTCCGCCACGGCATGCACCGCGAACGCATCTCTAATGTAAACCTCTGTGTGTTTTATTAACTAAAATTCATGACGTGTCCTAATTTAGAGCAAGATTTCAGGCGTTACGAGTCACCGCAACGTTGAGTCAGTGCGTCACCTTTTACCATTAGGGGAGACCATTAGTTAACGCGCCCGTGCTTCCGTGCATTTGCCTTCCTACTCGAGGGTTCGGCGGCTTTTGAACATCCACGCATACATTTATTAATTTATTTTATTTTATTTAGATCAGATTTAACGCAAAACACTGCATTAAAGTTACAAATTAATGAATCAAAATTAATTAGTGGCCATACCTGCCTGTATGTGCATGTGTTTAAAATTAATGAAGGTTGATAGAGAGAGTAGCTACTTAATCTACTTACTACTTGTGTGGAGGAGTGCACGCTACATTCCCACAGCCGCTGGATGCACTCGACTGGCCACGTTACCTCTCTCTCACAGAAGACTACCTTGAAAGTTACTGCATTTCCTACTTTATCGTATTTCCCCAATGTACATGCGTGTTTTGGTAGTGAGTGTGATATGCCAGAGCCTATTCCTATCCCATCCCTCCCCATTTTCCCCCCAACCCTTTCTCCCAATCCATTCCTTAATCTGCCAGGTAAGCAGCGCAGCGCATCCGGGGGCGTGCCAATGTTTGCCATTATGGACTGATGTTGGCATATATTGCAGATGTCTATGGACTACAGTATCCTCTTACCACCAGGTGGACTGTATGCTCATCTGCCACCTTTATTCTATAAAAAAATAATAATGAGAAAAGTACCTAATAAATAAATATGGTAATATCAATAATAATCCACTCATATATTCGCCTATTGTGTCAAACTGTAACACACGTTATAAAGCTCTTGATACGATCAAACTGTTAAAGCGGTATACTATTACTAGCTGCTATTAGTAACTAGTACGGTGTAATGCCACATTTTCAGGGCCTCGTAAATGTAACCTGCAATTATCCTTAACTTTTGAACTTTTCTAACAACCACCAGTAATATTGGTAAGTATACTAGCCTTATTTCAAAGCTTATTTAGGTTTTGTTTTATTCTAAAAATAAACACTAAAGTTAAAATTATTATTAAAATAATGGGTAATTCAAATTGATAAAATTTAAGCAAAAATTTCATAAAAAATAAACTGAGAATAGGAACCTGTGGGCAGAGCATAGATTAGAGATAGTTTCTATGAGTTTAATCAAATGGGTTTTATTGTTTAAAGCTAGTAATTATTAATTAATTTATAAAAAAAAATTAAATTGACACTAGTATAAAAAAATTATAACTATTTCAAGGAGCCTCAAGGATCTATTTTTTGCCTGTTTATTTTACTGTAATGATTTCTGTACTTATTGAAAACGTCATCGCCTCCTTGTGTTTTGTAGTTGAAACGTTTCAAAAATCAATTACCTAACTCACCAAAAAGCCACTACGCAAATTAGAACGGAACGTTTCATATCTTAAAAAAATACATAATAACTAAGCATACATAATAATAACTAAGCTTATATTTAATTTTATTCCATAAAAGTATGTACAATTCTGCACAATAAAAAACAAAGTTATTTTACGATTAGATATCATTTAGATTTCCAGTAAATTCCAATAGATATCCAGTAAAATGCTAATGAAAATACGCTTCAAATACCTTCGTAGCACCTTTCGTAGCATATCTTTAGTAGTAAATACTTATTAGTTCTTTTAAAATACAGTTATTATAGTGTATTAACAAATCGTTTAATTCCTTTGAATTCTATAATTTATTCGAATCTTCTTTCCTGTCAATACATAAAGTCGAATAATTTATTCGAGTCGGGGATATGACATATAGAACTGTCGAACACAGTGAAATTTGTACGAAGATGACACTTTGTTGACAGTTCTATATGTCATATCCCTGACTCAAATAAATAATCAGACTATAGTTTATGTAAATATCTACGATCGACTTATTTTTTTTTTTTATACATTAGTGGCGTGGCGGACGCGGTCCCACGAACAATTCATTTTTTATTTAAATCAGTAGCTCGTAGACACGTAGCACGTTCGTAGGCCCCGTAGCAGAAACAAGATTTCTGTTGAGAAGATTTTTCTGGTAATTTATTCTTTGGTAGTAATTAAAAGGTTCATGCAACAGAACAAAATTATTTTCTTATATCATTAAATTCTTAAAATGTAAATCTTGTGAAAAATAAAAAAGAAAGAAATTTTATAAATCACAGTGGATTAAAATACATGTATTACTATTTTGATTACTGTGCAGTCAATAACACGCTAATATTAAGAATAAAAAATAATAATAAGGGCTAAAATCAAATGATTTTGAGCAACTTTTAAGATGTTCACGTGTATATGTTGACCTGTCGTCAAAATAAATACTGAAAATATATATCTTTTTTAAATTCAGGTGTTTAAGTATATTCAGCAACATATATATATATATATATATCCATACATACCGGCGGGTGCACTGTCTGCTGGTTTACCATCAATCTTTATATAAAAAAAAAGTTAAGATCAATTATTAGAACAGAAAGCGGGGCTAAACATTTCTCTGACTTATGCGGCTTACGTAGCTTGTGTTATCTATCAAATTCTTTATTTTATGCAAAAATACCGTAATATTGATCACACATTAAACATAAACACAGAATAAATAATATAAAACATGTCCCAATTATTTAATTATCATATGTTCCCTGTAGTATAAAAAACTAAGAAATAAAAGGAAAATAGAGTGAGATGATTGAGAAAATAACATCAAGTATCGACATATTACAATAACTAGGTGCTATATTAACAACATGTTCGCTCATCATATTTAGTCTACTATCCGTTGGAAATTACGTACGAATCTCTATTCGCTAAAAGATTATTGACTCCACTCAGTTTCTCATCTTGAATGAGTAATAATGTGTTCCAATTTAACGTGGAATTACATTACCATTTAGCAACCACTAGAATTAATCCTATATTATTAATCTTATTACATTGCTTTGTATCAATTTATTATAAATTGAAATTATTTTAATGAATATCTTTGTCCCCCACAGTGCCTACATGTTAACTAAATACATAACAATATGTATGTACCCGTATATACATTTGGGTTTACTGTATTATGTGTGTTATTATTTTATGTGTATGCGGTATATTAATAATTACTATATTAGTATAGATTTAAACTAATTCTTCATTTTCTGTTTATTCTGGTAGTTGACTGGTAGAGAATGCGGTAGGGCATTAAGTCCGCCATTTGTACAAGTCAGATACTTGTGCAATGAAGTTTAAATAAATAAATACTTAACTATTGTCTATATACATACATACCATCATCCTGTGTCTCTCCACTACTGGATATAGGTCTCTCCTAAGGAACGCCGCCACACACGGTCTCCCGCTCTTCTCACCCAGCCACTGCCGAGGACTTTCTTCAAATCATCAATCCACGTGGCCGGAGGGTAACGTTTCCCGATACGTGGTCTCCATTCCAGGAATGGACACTTCACGGCCCGCCCACTGCCACTTCAGCTTGTCAGCTTGCCTTTTAAACTATGTCAGTAACCTTAGTTCTTCGACGAATCTCCTCGTTGCGGATTTTGTCCAGCAAAGAAACTCCGAGCGTAGTCTTGTTATCTAGTTATCTAACTATGTTACTGTTATCTAACTATGTCTAGTTCTCAATATTATTGCACTCTAAAATACATCGGTAATATAGCGAGTGTTGGAATCGAACGTGTCATACGTAGCTCAACAAGGGTGTGCCTTTGAAGCGCGTATGCAGTTAAGGATGAGACCAAAATGTCAGAAGAGGGGACTTACGTAGTAGAATACTAGAAGTACTTTATACTCGATGTCACATAATAAGTACCTATATATAAATTGCATACATTTACACGAATTTTAAAAGACCTTAAAACATTCCGATAACTTGCCTACCAAATAACGTTCGATGAAGTTAGTTTGAATCTTTAATTGATTTTGAGTCTAGCACCGTGGCGACGATTCTCAGATACCTAATGCAGATTATAGACAGATGTTGCATTTTTTTATTTTACTTTATTCCATTTAACTATATATAAAATATGGAAATATTGCTGTGCAGGTAGTATCTTATGTACCAGATATTTTTTCGGAAGAGAACGGAAGTTAATCTTAAGAATAAATCCTCTTTCTACAAAATGCAAAAGTATAAAAAAGTGTAAAAGTGGCGTTGTGAAAATCCTTTAAGATTGTAAAAAAGCGGCTTATATTCGTATCAAATCGTAAGAATTGTAAGATTACATACGAATGATTTGAATGATTTTTTTTCCATAAAATAGGGATATTAGGGATGCACGATATTATTGTCTGTATCGATGTCTTAGATCTTTCCGGATCGTGACTATGTGAGGATGTCTATCTAATAGTTGCGATTCAATCCTTCAAATATCGTATCGAAAAAAATACTTTTTAATTTATGCAATAGTTTATTTATTATTCGATTAAAGTAAAAATTTAAAAAAAAACATGGCTTATTGGTTAGCCTTTTTGTCAATTAGAAAATAACTATAAATCCCAATCTTCAAATTTCAGACTCTTTAAAAATAATGTCTTGACAAATGATCTGAATCTAATCCATTTCTAGCCTCAGTTGAAGTATGTCCACTAACTGATAAATAGGTAACTAAGGGTTCCATTCAATCCGATATTAGTACGTTTGTATCGATCCAAGCCTGTATCCAAACAAGCCTGCATGATAGTTCGATCCAAAATATCGAAGTATCGTATGATGGATGTTGTATCGATAACGGAAAATATAGTATCGAATCCCGCATCCCTAATATGTATGTAATATGTAGGTACATGCGGATTAGCGGCATCGGCAGCTAAAAGAGAATTAACAACGCTTGCAAAGTGTAATGTACAGCATAACACACTTACCATCCCCCGAGTCGCTCCATGCTGGGGTAAAGTCTCTCTCAAAGTTTACAACCGGCTTGGAGCTTGGAGGCCGCAGTGAGGTGGCGGGCCTTGAGAAAGACCTTTTTAATAAGAGTATCCATTATTATAATTTGTAGAATATCATGATAATACAATAGTAAGTACTCGTATATACCCTTGAGTGCTTGACAGTATTTCAGATGTGAGTGTCAATAAATATCAGTATAGCGGCAGCAGAGACTGTCCTAGAGAAGAGAAGAAATCATAGGAGCCGTTGTGGGTTTGTGCATTACAAAAGATAATCGGCGGTTTCATTATAACCATCAAAGTTTTATGAGACAAAGAGAGTAAATGTTCTGTTACATAAGTATTACCTCCTAACAATGAAAAACTTTGAAATCACTAGTCATAAGAGATTGCCTTTTCCTCAGTATACTCAAATAAATAACACAAAGTACTTATTTGTTTTCGATAAGGGGTAAAAGTGAGGAAAAGTGTGCAACAATGTGGATCAAAAACAAAGGCCAGCAAGTGGATCTAAAAGGGTATCCACGAGTCTTTGAGTTGAATAACGAAAGTTAAAGGGCAAAAGGTGAGTAAATAGGTACCTAATGTGGCGAGCCCTACATCGATCATCCGCTCGTGTCAAAAGGCAAAAGAAACACATAACTTGCAAAGGTTCGCACGATAGCTACAGCCTTATATAACAGATATAAATATTATTTATTAAAATTACCAAATTAATTAAGCAAATACCTTATTTATTTAAATACACACTGAAAATACATTTAATGTATTGTTTGCTATCCTATTTTCCAATTTGTTTTTATTGGTAATCGAAGACGTTAAGCACTGACTTCGGGATTTCAGTCCAACAAAATAAAATGTTTCGCGTTTATGACGCACTTTATTAAATTCACTTTGCTGTCTCATAGCATAGACATTATTATCTATAAATTTATTGTAGGCCATACTACCCTACGTCTGAAATTAACAGTTATTCTATTAAGATTTAGGTCGGTTAATATTGACCCTAAAACATTCCAAAAGACGACACTGTTTTAGTAACAGATACAAATATCTATCTACAGTAGAGGCTGCGATGTGACTAGATACTTTGATGTGTGGTGTGGTGCGGGCTGTTGGCGGTCGGTCGGCCCTCGGAGGTCACAGCTCGCAGGGGCAGGCGACGACGAGCACGTGAGCTCTGCACCGGGGACCATTCATAGGCGAGGGCGGCGGCGTGCGCGCGCACGGATCAATACGCACGGGCGCGGGCGGGCAGTGCCCGGCCCGCCGCGCGACGTTTCACACGCGCTCGCTACCCGCCGCCGACGCGAGCCCATGACCGCCCTCCACAGATGACGGAGTCCACCCGCGCCCAACGAGAACTCTCCACTACCCCCGAAGCCAGCACGCCCACGCTCGTCGCGCGACTCCCTACGCATTCATACCACGCGACGATAAGGTATAAAAATCGATACGTCCTTCCAAGAATCGCAGCATCACCCACTGACCACTGCCCATCCGAACTGCCATCTGCTCGCGCACGCACTTTTCATGTCACCGTGTCGAAGGCTGCTCCGCGTACTCAAGTAATGAACTCTTAACCATAGAAAAACATGGTTTTATTAAGTTGTTAATTGCAGTGACAAAAACTAGAGTGGATAAGTTGCAGTTGCCTTAATATCTAAGCAAATTTTAATTTAATAATAGTAATAAATTGACAATAAATTCCATAAAAACCAATGCTTAATAATAAATAATTGATAGCTATAATCGCAATCAATGATGTGCAGATTGTCACATGACTACAATCATGCCGTATTAGTCAACCTAATATAAATTTAATTAAACATAACGTTGAATTAAAATCAACTCTTTTATTTAAAATGTAATGTTTTAATTTAAATGATATTGGAGTGAGGGTAAAGTTTACCTCAAAGAGCTTAGGCAAATCCGATATTCAAAATTAGCTTCCACGTGGATAACCTCACTCTAATACGAGTAAGATCTTATATTTCTACATCGGTCTCTAAAAAATATTTTTATTTTATTGAAAAGTGTTATCAAGTCACAATCGTTTCGTCTGACCAACTGATTATTCGACACCAACGAATTTGAATAATTGATTTTAATCTTTTGAAAAAGAGTTCTTTAAATGTGTCACTAGATAACATAACTTTATTATTTTATAAGTACCTTCGGTTTGTAGTTTCAAAATGTTATTTAAAAATTGCATCGGTAGAAGCACTTAAATTCTACTTTTTACTTTGATCATGTCCTTGTAATCGTCCAAGTATCTTACTCTTTGACACAATTCTTGCAAAAGTATCGCTCACACTACTCTTACTGGTGTAAAGATCTCTTGAACGAGTCGATGAATAGAATTGGTATCTAAAATAAAAGATCCCTAGGTGAGGGGCCACATCATGACTTGAAGACTAGACAAGATTCAACCTATTAGACAAGATAGATTCGTTATAGAAGTTAGATAGTGAATAGTACCTATAGCACAATGTTACGCTCAGGGCCGTAACGCGTTACATTAGCATAACTAACTGTTAGTACAGGACACACATTTCCATGAACAAAGTTGTAGTTTTACCGTCCGTTCAGACTCAGAATTACCTTATGAAAGCCGGTAACAACTAAATCGATAAACTGATTACTTACTAAGTATGCGAACAGTTTGAACATCGAGGGTATAAGTTTGAGTGGGGAGGGCTGGGCGGCAGGTCGATTATGTCGTGATGCAGTGCAATTACCTGGTAATGTGAAAATAGCCCAAGGACGGCTCGTGAGCATAAGGCCACATTACAATACTATACAAAAATTATGCTTCATAATATGCACAGAAATAAATATATTATGCTACTCATAATTTTAAAAATAAAGACTAAATTTAACAAAATTGCAGAATGAAAACCAATCACAGACTTAATTAAATCACAGTTGAAGTGGAAACTTATATCAAGATTTTTCTTGATCTACGGTAACAAATTCTACAATTGTTCACGTGTCACAGGGGAACCCTCCCTTGTGACACGTTAACTTAAACTTGGGACTTAAATTCAAGAAACTTTCGGTTACTAGTATTGTATTGTTAAATACCGTATGAATCGCATATGAACTGAACTGGAAACTAAAGAAGCAATAGGTTTGAAAACTAAAAGGAGGTCGCCAAAGTTAACACAGCAGAACAATTTTGTGCGATGCACTTCCTCAGTTACTGGGGTTTACTTATAGCGTACTCTAAACACCTAATATTCGACACTGGTTGATGCCGTGTAATCATATCAAAAGCTCACGGTCACTCGCTACAGCAACAGTAAGTGCCGTTTGCTGACGTCACGTTTTTCGCAGAGTTGGGTATAGACAGGTCAATGTCTACCAAATACTGTTAGCTATACTGCTGTCTATATAACTCAGCGAAACCCCGGGATTAGTATTCTTTAATTGAATACGATGCTGTAGAAAACTAGAAAACATTAGGTACAATTATAAACACATGATTATGATTATCTCACACATGATTCTCTGAATTCATGGATTCATCTGAATTCTAATTCAAAATCGAGGCCAAACGTGAAAAGTTAGAAATTCAAATATCAAATGGAATATCAAAGTTGACAATGCCGTCCGTGTCTCAGAGCTTTATGAAAGCGACTTCAGGCGCTAGTTTCAGAAGACCATTCGAAGTCACTATAAAAACATTGTCTATTAATTTCGGAATGCTAATTTAAATGTATCTCAAATGCTGCATTTTGTAGTAATATTTTTATTTAATTATTTTAACAACAACTTTCACCCCAATCAACTTACACGTAGCACACGTCAACAGACAGAAAGGGCGCTTAAACCATAGCCATCCAAATGGGCAAAGAGCCCGTGCTAGGATACGCTATAAATTTTCGTCATATGGCTATAATAAAGTATTTCACAGGTGATGCATCAACGATGAGTCGCCGCGCGCGGCCGTGACATGGGAGCGCAGGCATGGGCTGGCGCGCCGTGCAACCGCCGCACATCGCCGCCGGCTTGTTGCTACTGCTACTAGTCAACTTGCCAGGTACCATCCTCCTTACCTACAACTTATCCAGTATCGGCTATCGGCAATATCTACTATCACACTTATTTAGTTTTTCCTTTCAACGCTGATAAACAGAGCCCTTCGATTTTTTTAACAAGGACTTTAAGAACTAGAGAAATGAGTTCTTAATTTGTGGCTTTACGGTAAAGCAAATATTTGTTATGAATGACTTAAGTAATCTTCTAGTAGAGTTCTTTCACATAATAAAAATTATTATACATTAAACAGGCTTTTTACTTCTCATTAGATATATATCCATATGTCTCACATGCCCTTTAATTATTATCAACCAACCATCGATAGCTAGATAGCCATCGAAAACGTAGCTTTTGAGCTGGTCTACTTGTTTTTGGGAGTGTATCTAATTACCGTTTAGTAGCGGAACTGACAAGCCTATTCAAATTACATAACTCATAGTATTTTCTCACAACATGAGTTCATCCACATTGTGGAAGCCCGTTAACCATATAAAAGCGGAACTAAAGTAAAACTGTTTACCAAGCTCTTATAAAATTTACGTGTGCTGGTAGCCGTGACCCCTGATGTAATACCACAAGGTCACTTGATGTTACTTAACTACACAAAAAATGTTAAGTATGTCAGTATTTTTTTTTATCAAGAATTACGAATAATTGATTTTTTACAGATGAAAAGTAAAATGATGGCCTAGCTTTACCTGTAAGGAGGATTACAATACGACTTTCTAATAAGCCTTTCCAATATTTGATGATTTCTTTGCAAAATGCTTAGTATGGAGAAATGTTTTGTTACAGTAACCTGTCACCAAGACCATCAAGATGCCGTGCACATTACGGCGATCCTGGGTGAGAGCGTCGTGTTCAACTGTCAGGTGGACTTTCCGGAAGACATCCCGGTGCCGTACGTGTTGCAGTGGGAGAAGAAGGTAGGCGAAACGGTACGACGGTCCACACTCCACTCTTACAATACAACGCTGCTCATCAAACCGTGTGTGTGTTTCTGTACAGTAGAGGACGGCTGGTCCCCGCGACGCGGCCCGCTGACTGTAAAGTATATGTTGACGTAACGATGTGTCTGCAACGACACCTCGTATTATGTCCCGTGCTAGTGGTAAAGCGCGTGCGCCGCTGGGCGGGGGCGCGCTCCGCCGCGTGTCGCCCTCGTCCCGCGCGCGCCTCGCCCGCGCATTTTGTGTATCTCTGCCTCTTCTTCGTAATGCCTCGTGCTCGTATACCGCGCTCGTCGTCCCACAGGTCGACTACACCACAGTGACAAAGGCCTTCAAAGCGAGTCCGAGAGAGCAGCAGACCCCCGTTACAAACGAACATACACATACACTGCCACTTTACATATTACGATACGTTTGTTTTTTCAATAATTATGATAATTTATTTTTGGGTGCACTACATTTTATGGTGGGATATTTAGTATCGGGAGCACGTTGTTCGCTTACACGGCTGACACGGGGCACCGCACTCCCTCGCGCACTGGCGGCGGTTCTGTCTGTTTCTCTCTTCCTGTGGCTGTGGGCTTCTCCCACGCTCTATCTGCAATTGTAGACTATGTACAAGTACTTATATAAATGTATCTTGTTCGACTGACTACTTAAGTATCTGTACATTTTTCATTCCTGTTGCATGATGTAGTTAGAGAATCTTCATTTTCCTCTTCATATTTGTTGCATGTTCAACACTTTCCATTATGCACTGTTGGTACTTAATAAAATTACGTATTTACTATCATCATTACTAAAATTACATACGATCATAAATTACAATAATGTTTAATGACACTATAAGTAATTAATGTAATCATTTTAATATGACTCAAGGCAAGTTGAAGGAGCACTTGTTTATAGTACAAAATGAAATCAAATTGTAAAGTTAACTTCGTATAAAAACATCATCAAAATATACTTGAATTAATGCTGTATCATCATCAGTCATCACAGTCATCATAAACGATAAATGGAAAATATAATTAGCCTTTTTCATCTTTGCATGGCCAGTAGACAATTATCGATAGTTATATCCTGTATCTTTTAACAGTATACACCTTTACAGCAATGTTAAACTGTATTTGATTAAAAGTTCGATTAACATCTAACGATTGTCACTGTTACAAGATACAGAACAATATATGTTTCTCTATGTAAGTGTATGTGTCGATGTATATCGTACTGTCTAATGAATCGTAGACAGATTTGGAACTGTTGGTTAGTAACAGGTTTGAATAGATGGTCATTCGTAAATAGTGTTAATCGTCCGCGCCAGTCGTGTCCGGAAGTGTAAAACTGTTTATGTTGTGATGTAGGGCCAAGACATCCCGATCTACATCTGGTACGAGAGTTATCCGACACACAGCGGTGAGGGGTACGAGGGCAGGGTTTCTCGCGTTGCGCCTGACTCGCCTTATGGAGCTGCCAGTCTTAATCTCACTAACATCCGCGAATCGGACCAGGTAATCAGACCAACATACTAACTTTTTTAATTAGAGCTTCAGTTAGAGAAATTTATAATTTTCAATTTGTGTTTCACTTTGAAGTAATTAGAATTATTAATTATAGTTTCAGTTAGAGAAATTTCAATTTACAATAAAAAGGAAATTCTGGGTTTTTTGAGTTTTATTTATGAGACAGACAGGGAAAAAAATGGCTTACTTGGTAAAGTAATACGTCCTGTCCTACAATCCCCTAAAAAAAGAAGTTGCAAGTTACGATTGACACAAAATTATCATTACCTACCTACTTCAAATACGATAAAACTATCCGATAACCCTGAAAATCGTGATAATGTATTGATAATGTTTTATTAGGGTTGGTACGAGTGTAAGGTGGTATTCCTCAACCGGTCGCCGAACCAGCACAAGAATGGCACTTGGTTCCACCTCGATGTGCACGCGCCGCCGCGCTTCTCCATCACACCGGAAGACATTATATACGTTAATTTAGGTACGCTTCAAAATGCAGGTGACGCCGTCCCTGGATCCAATTTGGATCCAAGGGGATTATAATAACTTTGTTTGTATATTTGTCTCTTTATTCTTATAAATAATAATATGTAATAACGAGGAACACCGAATATATTATTTTTGGAAAGGGACGGATAGCAGTACAAATAAGTTTAAGCCCACAGGTTTTTAATCTTTTTTAATTAAACATACTATCATAGATATTTTCAAAACATAATGTTCTCGTCCTACTCAAGAACTAGTTCTCAGCATATTTAAGTCATAAAAAGTATAGTACATAGCAAGATAAGATATAGTTCAACTAAAGAACTCAAACCGACGCGTCTTTGCCATTTGAACCATCTCTGGTGCCCTTGCCATGGAATATATGTAATGAAAAGGCGTTAGAAGTCAGTTTATTGAAAACGTTATTGCTAACTCGTATCTCACTGCAGGTCACAAAATTACCTTTTAATTACAAATCGATTTTGGGCCATAATCGTAATCTACTACAGGCATCCAAATACAGAAGTTTGGTTGTAACCAGCTAATAGAAATAATTTGGTAGGAGATGCTATCATCCTCAACTGCCAGGCAGAGGGCACACCCACGCCCGAAATACTGTGGTACAAGGACGCAAATCCAGTGGAGCCGTCAGGCACGGTGGGCATCTTCAACGACGGCACAGAGCTGCGCATCTCCAACATCAGGCACGAGGACATCGGCGACTACACGTGCATCGCGCGCAACGGCGAGGGGCAGGTGTCGCACACCGCGCGAGTCATCATAGCTGGCGGCGCGGTCATCACTGTAAGTTGTATTCAGCAACGAAAATAAACAAATTGCGTATATGATTTCTTAGAATTTGTTAAATACCGATAACCAGTTGCAGTGACCCTGGCAATTCGGTTAACCAACAACTTGTAAAATAATTTACCCAATTACTTTAACGGATAATCCAACAATACGTAAAATAATCCCGGAAATTAGTTGAATAACTGTTCCAATTTTTACTTGTATATTATTTTGGCAACGTTTTCTTGTATCGTAAGCCTCGACCCTCGTTAGGAAAATAATGGCCTTTCGAAGGGAAAAGTGTCGTCCATGCAAGATCATAAATATTGGATAGACAAACTTTTTTATAATATTTATATTCCCTCACTTTCCAGATGCCGCCAACGAATCAAACGAAATTAGAAGGCGAGAAGGTACAGTTCTCGTGCGAAGCGAAGGCGCTGCCCGGCAATGTGACGGTGAAGTGGTTCCGCGAGGGCGCGCCCGTGGCAGAAGTGGCAGCGCTCGAGACGCGCGTCACCATACGGAGAGACGGGGCTCTAGTCATCAATCCAGTAGCCGCCGACGACTCGGGCCAGTATCTCTGCGAGGTCTCGAATGGTATCGGCGACCCGCAGAGCGCATCGGCCTACTTGAATGTTGAATGTGAGTCTCTATTACCTTCGAGATAAAGTCAATCATGTGACGGCTATAGTCTCAGTCATTATATATCTTAGTAATAACTGTTTAACTGAACTTAATAATAATATTTATTGCTACCAGAAATCTGCTTTTACAACAAATACTATCACAATAAATTGTTACAAGAAATTTAAAATAAAGTTATTAACATTAACATCAACAAGAAACTAAAACCAAAGTTTTTGACACTGTTTCAAGAAACTAAATATAAATATTTTAACATCTGTTACAAGAAACGACAAGTAAAGTTTTTGTCTTTACTTGTTGCAAGAAAATAAAAATAACATATCGTTATAAAGATCAGCTAACTGGATAACTCTTCGGAAATTAAATATTATTGCGCTGTAGTCTCTTTAAAGATCGTTCTTCTTTTTCCAGATCCAGCAAAAGTAACATTTACGCCGACCGTACAATACCTCCCGTTTCGGTTGGCGGGTGTAGTACAGTGCTACATAAAGGCGAACCCGCCGTTGCAGTACGTGACCTGGACGAAGGACAAGCGGCTGCTGGAGCCCTACCAAACGAAAGACATTGTGATAATGAATAACGGATCCCTGCTCTTCACAAGGGTCAATCAGAATCACCAGGGCCGGTACACATGTACGCCTTATAATGCACAGGGCACGCAGGGGTCTTCAGGTATATGCGTTATTTGGCACCAGTTTTATGACTACATTGCTTAAAACTTTAACTAACAAAACAAACACATTTAGGAAAACTAATTTTTTTCGTTACCTACGCAGGTCCAATGGAAGTATTAGTAAGAAAACCACCGATGTTCACAGTGGAACCAGAACCGCTATATCAAAGAAAAGTAAGTACGAGTAAGAGTCAACTCGACTTTTATCAATATTTCATTGATTATAATTTTATGATAATGTGCAGTGTGACGTTAAAAACTGAAGAAAATGTTATTTTACTCAAATTAAACAAATAAACTTTACAACGTAGCTTAAAAATAATTAGAAAATACGTTATAAATTTATTGTTGTGGTTAATAATGCACATCACAAAAATATTTTTAAAGGAAAAAATATAAATTATATAAAAAAATATCTATTTCCACCTTCGGAGGTTTAGGAACAGATTGGAAAAAGAGTTGGGAAGTTGTAAAAATGGAGGATATGAAGTATAGCGGGAGGAGTAGTATTACATCCCATTACACCTCTCAATCTTCTTTAGGGGGAGGGGGGATGAGGTAGGATGGCCGGTCACGAGTATAATGGGAATGTCTTTTATTTCATTATACTATCCATTCGTTGGGATAGGAGGATATAGGATGGAATATGATGGAAAATGGATTGTGGCATATCTCACTCACTACCGAAACACGTACGTACATTGGAGGGAACAGCATAGGATTTAAAATGGTACGGTAATATTCTCTGTGAGAGGGGTAATCCGGCAAGTTTCTGTATCTACTCAAAGTTTCTGTTTATAATGTTATAAATTTTTAATTTTATGTTGTGATGGAAGAAAGTTGAACGTAAGTGTGTCCGACAAGATTTGTTTTTTATATAGATGACCCGCGCGGCGTACTAAGTGAAATAATTATTCCATTTAGGCCGTGTCGGGCTGTGTCCGACAGTAAATAAAACTGTAAATAAATACCCCTATGTAGTGTATATAAGTATAACACTACATATTTTTATAAAGAGAATATGTAATTACTCATCATTTTTAATTTTATTTTTTTCAATTTTTTCCATGTTTTTTCCATCGTTAACGTGTTAACTATCCTTTCCAACAAAAAATATAGATAAATTGCTTAAATTATAGATAAATAGATTGCTAAATTATGGATTTAGCAAAAACGCAAGTAGTACAATATTATTTGCATTTTTCTTATTGGTTTGATAAAACTTACTAAAAAAGAAAAATGACAAGAAGGTTCCTAGTAGCAAACTGTGACTATATTCGGATATTCTTCTTATTTACGACTTCCAAGTCTGCGCGACACCAATGAATAACTGACGATTTTTATAAAAAAGAATTAACCAACGCAATCTTTAGATGTTTTACTAGTGGATATGCATTCCTTGTCAAATAAAATAATACGTATATTAGCGTTAAGGTGCGAATATGGAAACGATAGGGACCGAGACCGACTCAAAATCGAGTAGGCCAAGTGTTGTTATTGTAGCGTCTTCATCCGCATCCTCTAATTTAATAGTAAGTGAAAACGCAAGGTTCTTACGGCCAAAAACGATGTAAAATACAATAGGTAAGTACGGTGAAAGACAGCACCGGTGGCGCAAATTGGACAAACTGTTTGCTTATTCATAATTCATTTCTGTTTGCGCAGATAAACTTGGTCACGAACTGACTGGGGAGATTTCACGTCGAAAATTTTAGAAGTCTCAGAACGACACTTTTGTCGACTATTTTCTCTCAGTATGTGTCTGTATTCTCTCTCTTGCTCAAGGAATGTGTGTTGTTTTGCTCGCAGGTGGGCGAGTCGGTGGAGATGCACTGCGAGGCGCAAGAGGCAGAGGGCACGCAGCGGCCGAGCGTGACGTGGCGGCGGCGCGACGGACTGCCGTTGCAGAAAAGCCGCGTGCGCGCCAGCGGCGGGAACATCACCATCGACACGCTGCGCCGGCAAGACTTCGGCATATACCAGTGCGTCGCCTCCAACGAGGTATAAACATATTTGACACACTTGTAATAAATTTCAAAATAAAGTTCAATTTGACTCGTAACCAGCTCTTTTATCGTCCCAGACGTCCACTGATGGATACAGGGTTGACGGGCTATAGCCCAGGCCTCCAGGGTCTAGTGGGTCCCTTCGCGAGAAACTTCATAGTAGAGCAGAAAATATTGAAGGTTAGCGAAATAAACAGTTTTAACTTGAGCTCAACTTCGAATCCAGATAACCGGAGGAAAGCGAATGGCACGCGTCTAAACCTAGGGTAGGCGAACGGAACGAGCTTGCTTTCTACAAAGCCAAGTGGGTTTGGAAGATTGGTAGCGTCGAAAAAGTTTTTCCTCCTTAAAAGGGCCCCGACGCAAACCACAGCCCAGGTCTTATGAGCCTTTAATCCGCCCCTAACGGGACACGGGCCTCCTCATGCACATTGTCTTGTGTCTCGTGGGCGTAGTTTAAGGCCATATGACCCTCATGTACAAGACAATATGCATGGGGAGGAACTTGTCCAGCAGTGGACGATAAATGACCAGCCGGTTACGATCCTTATGAATAAAATGAATAAAGGTGTCTTTTTTATACAAAGAAGGTCGCAGACTAGTATACAGTCCACCAGGTGATAGTCGATACTGTCGCTCATGCACATCCGCGGTAGATGACAAGATCAGTCCATAATGACAAACATTGGCACCCCCCCGGATGCGATGCCTAGAGATGCCTTTTAGAGATGTAGGAATGGAATTGAAGAAATAGTTGCGAAAATGGGAAGGGATAGGATAAGATGGGATGGGAATGGGTTGTGGCATATCTCACTCACTACTGAAATACTTACATTGGGGAATAGGAGAAAGTGGGAAATGCAGTACATTTCAAGGTAATCTCCTATGAGACTAAGTACTATGGGATACTCCTATGGGGTAGCGAAGAAAGTCAAATGCGCCCAGCGGCGGTTGGATTGCAGCGTGCACCCTCCCTCTTGTGTTGTCCAGGTGGCAACGATAGTGGCGGACACGCAGCTGGTGATAGAGGGCACGCAGCCGCACGCACCGTACAACGTGTCGGGCACGGCGACCGAGTTCCAGGTGACGCTGCGCTGGCAGCCTGGGTACGCGGGCGGGCCCGACTACAAGCAAGACTACACCATCTGGTACAGGGAGGCGGGCTACTCCGAGTGGACCAAGGTTCCCGTCACACCCTCTGGTGCTACTTCTGTAAGTGAAATTACACTTAGTTATGTTACTGGAAAAGCTCGAATAGTAAAGTTGTAAGTGATAAATTTTATTCATTTTACAAACTTTATTGCACATTACCGTACTAAAGGTGTGCGTAAGGTGTCCTCTACCCTACCAGCTAACCCTTGGGTTAAACAGAGATACTTTGGGAGGTGCGATCGGAAATATAAATAAATATGTAACTTAAATGACAACAGTATATATGTATTATAATTTCCTTAAAAACTTGAACAATTTGTTTTCCAGGTAACAATAAATCGCCTCCAGCCGGGCACCACGTACGAGTTCCAGGTGAACAGCAAGAACACTATCGGGGAGGGGATGATGAGCAAGGCAATTACGATACGAACGCTAGGTAAGATTATATCACCTTGGTGATATCACACCTGGTTCATTTCACGTGCGAAAATGGCGAAAATAACGAAAATTGGTCACGCCGCACGCCGCCGGCACTAACCCGTCAAGCTCCATCTTTCCTTGGTCCCACCAACGTTGTAAAAATGAGCGTGGAGCGCTTGTCGCTCGAGTGCTGAGTGAGCGCCAACAAACGTTTAAGACCTTAGCGTTAAGGCTAGTAAACATTATAGTCCAAATTTTTAATGTTTGATGGTCTTAAACTCAGTCAAAAGCTCGAATTTAAAACGATTAAGGTCAACAGCACTAACATAACTCGCCACCGGTGAAGTGTTCAACGCAAATAACTTTGCCGTTATTGGTGCAATTGTGGGAGTAGCGCGCCGTACTTACTTCGGTTCCCTTCGACGCGCTCTTTCTAGACTCCCTACATATTCTGTTCCTATTCCTATATTTCCCTCCTCTTTCTGAGATTAGACGGCACATTGACTTGACCGTTTATTGCCTTTATTATATTAGTGGTACAATTAGGCCAAGAATCCCACAGCCGCCGAGCGCGCCCAACTGCCGAGTAACCCTTCTCTTATACAAGATATTTCCATACGTTTCCCATTTCATCCTATTCCCCCAATGTACATACGTGTTTCGGTAGTAAGTGAGATATACTAAAACTCATTCCCATCCTATCTCTACGCATTCTAAAATCTTATCCTATTTTAAAATTCTAATCCTATTCTAAAATCTCCTCTAAATTCTTTCCTAAATTTCCAATGCAAAGGTAGGCAGCGCATCCGAAGGCGAGCCAACGTTCAATCTGGACTGATGTTGGCATGTATCGCGGACTTACCACCATGTGGACTGTCTGCTCATCTGCCACCTGTACTCAAATAATGACGTTACATAATTATTATCTGTGAATAAATAAATGCTCTAAGAGACGTCGTAATGTTCATATGAGGTGTTTCAGATTGGCTGGTTGGTGTTAAACGGTGGTTGGTATTTATATTAACCCGTGGTTGCTTTTTGTAGATGTAGGCGCTAAACCGAAGGTGCCGCCAACGCCCGCGGGGCCGGTCGACGAAAAGATATTTCAGAACGCCCCCGAAGGCTCTGGTACATACTCACATTGCACTTGTGTTTACCCGCTTCATACACTACTAATCTACTTAACCTTACCACCACATCAAACAATATCCGTGCACGGTAGGAATAAGTGGATAACTCGAGATATAAATATAAAATTTTGAATAAGAAGTTCCAGGGCGTTATATCACTTTGGATTTACAATAAAAATTTAAATCTTTCAATACACGATGGGTTCAGAGAAATTGACTTCAGCATTAAAGTAATCTCTCGATATAATAGGGGTTAAAGTATGAAATTGCCGTTTTATAGTAATAGATACTTTGAATTGACATAAAACCTTCATGGTGTGACATTTTCGAGTGAAACTTTTTTCACATGATACCTATGAGGTTCTTGTTTTAAAAAATGTGCAACATTCGATTTTCGACTTTCAATTGTTTTTTTTATTCAGCTTAGACGGGAAAGATGGATACTTCGAAAATCCGAGTAATCTTTGAATCCGAGTTCCGACGCGGAACTAACGCGGCAGAAACGGCTCGCTATATCAATGCTGCGTTTGGAGAGGAGACTGCTAATGAACGAACCGTGCGTTTTTGGCTTAAACGCTTTGGTAATGGAAACTTCGACTTGAAGAACGAACCACGTGGAAGACCGCCCACACAGGTGAATAACGCTGAATTGAAGGAGATGGTGGAAGCCGATCCGAGTCAAACTACCCAGGAATTAGCGGCATGGTTTAACGTTACCTTACCTACAATATTGACTCATTTGCATCAAATCAGTAAGATAAAAAAATATGAAAAATGGGTGCCCCATGATTTGACTGATCTGCAGAAAGAAACGCGTGTTGAAACTTGCGTTGCCTTGTTGAATCGGTACAGAAATGAAGGAATATTGGATCGAATTGTGACATGTGACGAAAAGTGGATTCTTTACGATAACCGAAAGCAAAAATGTAATGGCTGACCCCAGGTCAAACGCCGCAACAGTGCCCTAAGGCAAAGCTTACCAATAAAAAGGTAATGGTAACTGTTTGGTGGTCTATTCATGGTGTTATTCACTATAGCTTTCTCAGGTCTGGTCAAGCAATAACAGCAGATGTTTACTGTGAACAATGATGGCGAAACTAGCAGTGAAACAGCCCCGCCCCGACTCGTGAATCGATCTTCACCATTATTGCTCCATGATAACGCAAGACCTCACACTGCACGAGAAACCGTTGTAACTCTACAGGAGCTGCAGTTAGAAACCATACGTCATCCTCCGTACTCGCCAGACCTTGCTCCAACGGACTACCATTTTTTTCGTGATTTGAACAATTTTCTACGTGGTAAAAAATTTTCTTCCCAAGAGGCAGTACAAAATGCTTTCACACAGTTTGTCGAATCTACATCCCCAGAGTTCTATCGCAAAGACATAAATGAACTTCCGATTAGATGGCAACAATGTATAGATAATGAAGGTAAATATTTTGATTAAATAAATATGTTACATTTTAGAAAAAAACGAGTTTTAATTTTTCAGTACAAATCGGCAATTTCATACTTTAACCCCAATACCTACAAAACGAATACAATAACATTAAGCTTTTTAATTGTGCCCTTGAAAAACAGTCAATTTTGACTATAGCTACGCCGTCGAAATAATAAGTACCGATTTGACATATGTCGGATTAATGTAACTAATGACAGTCTATAGTCACAACTATAGACTATTCTGAATCAGAATTACGTGTACTACTGCTATTGTCATCGCTATCGGCTACATGAATAATTATTGTCAATTATGGAATCAATTCTAATATCGCGGTCATAGGCATCCAAAGTTATTTTTCTTGTTTTTTCAACTATTTTTGCCCAGTCGTCCTTTGTGACCTTCTCACAAGCTTCTTTTAGCAGTTTCAACATTTTCTTACTGCCGAATGGCGGAGCCGTATTGTGGCGAGCTGCGTAACCTGTAATATTAAAAAAAAATATTTATCCGGTGCTTAATTGTTTAATCTTTGTGTAGGATAAATCCGTTCCATAGCATCAAATACATATAATCGACTGATTAGTATTTCTATTCTATTCATAGAATAGAAAATCTTTATTTGACATCTACGAGTACACACACAAATATACCACGATATTCATTATATAGCACTGTGTTTAAAATGATAAAGAAAGTCAATTTGAACACTTACCTTAATTTGGGCCCATATTAAATCGATGGCATTGTACTACTGGCAATGGTCCGGCGGAGTGCGGAGAACGCGATGTCCGTGTTCCATGATGTCAGCAATGTCTAGGGTCAGTTCGTCGATCTCGTATCGCGCTTTTGTCGCCTTGTTCTCTTTCACTAGTTTAATCAAGTCTGTTTTCAGCATCTGGACATAGGTCTCAATGTCGTTTTTTCCGAGCCAGGCAACCAGTTCTGCTTTTATACTGGCCTGGGTAGGCGCTTTATCCACCTGCATGGAATGGTATGAAACATTGTCCATTAAAATAATCGAAGGCTCCGGCAGGCTGGGTAATAATTGATGTTCAAACCTCTGTCTAAATGTGTCAGCATTCATCTCCTCATGGTAGTCAGAAGTGCTCTTTAACTCGAAAGTCAAAAATGCGTAACGCGTCAAAAAGAATGTCAAACTCAAAAGTTCTTCACGAAGCCGGATCCAGCAGAACCGGCGTAACAGATAATTATAATCACAGTAGGTAATCAGTCCAGCTCCTTTGCCCATTGGCACTTTAGATGTGGAAGCTTTCGTGCTGTCTGTCCTCGAACATGAAACCGTGTGGTTCGCATTTAACTACGTCTCGTCGATAAACATCACGTTTTCCCAATTTCTAATTTTCTTCGCTTCCCTTAAAAATTGATTTCTTTTGAGTATTATGACAAATTTTTCCATATCAATTTTTCTCTTGTCAGTTCAGTTTTTTTGTATTCAAAGCCAATCTTTTTTAATATTTGTAACAATGCCGTTTTTCCTCCTCTAAGTAAACCACCCTCTGTTAACGACTTCAAAGACATTCTTCTATTCGAAAATTCATTTCTTAAATAATAATTGTAAATATGATTTCTGGTAGCGTCTGCCTCAAAATTGTTAACATCCATGACAGGACCTTTGTTCTTCTTTTTTTTTTTGGTATCCGTAACTCATTTTCCTTACTTCCAAATGAGCCGAATTTATCTTTATTGATGTTAATAAGTGTTTTATACTAATTCCAAGCGCCTGAGAAACTCGCTCTTGTACTTGGGTGACAGGCACCAAAGGTCTGCCATTTTGCCACTCATGCTCGAAATAGTCCTATAATTAAAAACTCGCGGCATTGTCTATTTAAAGTTTAACCTAGATTCGGCATTTTTATGCACTAAAACAACACGTCCAAAGTACAAAGCAGAATCAGAATCCAATTTCACGCCAAAGTCAAGGTAATAAGCAGGAACAACAAACAGAAGATAGCTGGGTCATCAGCAAATACTGGAGAAATGTAGGCTGTGTGCTGTACGAAACGAGTATGAATGATGGACGACTGATGGACTGATTGTTTTGCAGACACAAAATGGCGGCGCTAGTGTAGGTGGAATGACGATAGTTAGGCCATTTGATACATCTTTGATACCATAATATTAAAAAATGCAATGATTTAACATTTTTTTTAAATCTCAATTAAGGGTCTTAATCGTAAGTTCTGTCACATATTAATATTAGACTTAATCAAATCACAGAAAAGCAATCGAATTAGTAAATTCATGGATTTCTAACATTTTACAAATATCCTACTCAGATATTTCTATTTTCTATAGTATTTATATTATCTATATATTTCTACTCAGACTACGTTACAAATATCCGGTAGATATCAGTATTCAGTATCTTTAACTACATCACTATCTTTAAAACCAATAAATGACACAGGACCTAACATTGTAACAATGCGTTACGGAATGAAAAAATAGATTTTTATTAAATTAGTTATTATTCTTCAAACAATTACGTTTAGTGTAAAATTGCGTAACTCTGTAATTTTCGCTTGAAGTTTGTTTTGAGAACGCGTGTAAACGATGAAAATATTTTTGTCATAATTTGTACGCCACTTCAAAGTTAACTCAACCAACTGTTCATCAACTGTTAAATCGGTAATCTTTCGACGGCGTAACTACAATCAACTTACTCCCGCAATGCACGAATATTGCCTTTCATCATTTATTGTCTTCTACTGTATAAGTGGCTCCATTAGAACATCGCTTAATCCTTCATCCTTTTGTTTTTAGGTAATTAGTGCTTTTGTCGTATCTATGCATAGTTAGGTATAATTAATTAGGTATATGAACGTGATCATAAAACTTTGAAATTATGTCAATCGTGGCGTAACATTTAGTGTTTTAGTGGTAGGTATTGAATTTCTAATAATAATAATATAATTTAGTTCGATATAATTTGCATACGGTCATTAACTCCATAATCTACCAAAAACTATTCATTTTTCTAGGGTTTTATCAATGATTGAAATTCCCATGTAAGTTTTATCCGGTAATAGAAAGTCAAATATCGGTGTGTGCAAGTGGATTACTTTTATATAAACGTAACTATCCAATAGACATATCCCGCCTACTGAAAGCATACCGATAATGAGCGACACACGCGCATGTATGTTTTACTTCTCTCTCACTTATCTGGCACTTATCTTTTATATTTGCCTATTTATATTCAACTCATACTGTTACATTCAAATCAGCCTCTAAATATAAAATTATTACGTATCTTCGAACCGTTCATACATGCTCATCACATGCAATGACGTTATTTCTTAAACTGCATGTGTGCTACATAATGTTATATTAGAAAACATAACTATGCCGCATGGTTACTTGTACAACTCTGCGCTTTGGTATGTAGCATGCGCCGTTAATCATCTATTGATGTAAATGATTAGTAACTTCTTATACAACATCTATTTGTCTTATTAAAAACTTATTTAAAAGGCTATTAGTCTTAAATGCCTGATTTTTTTTATTTCGTTTATTGAGAAAACTTACAGTCATAATAATAAACCATATCCAACAAACAAAATATGTTGAAATAAGTAGACCTAAAATTCTTTAATTTAATATTACGATTTTTTAAAACACTGGATTAAACGATTAAAGACGTTAATTACATACCCAGTGTCACTGAATTAACGCAAAAGTTGTACTGTAACGAGAGTAGAATCGATTCTACCAGTTTTTACAAGAGATATTAGCTTCGTTCGCGGTAAGGATTCAGAACTGATTCGGAACTATACGCATGCGCAGTTCAAATAATGCCGTTCGCGGAACACACAGTTCAGAATTTCTAGTTACAGTTCTGTGTTCGCGGAACCGTCGAACTCGATTCAGGATCGGTTCAGAATCAGTTCTATCAGTTCTATAACTTTGGCAAGAATCCGTAGTTCCAGACATGCGCAGTTTTTACCTAACGACATTTGACATACATGCTGCGGCTATATTCAGTTGGTTAGAAACTAATAAACTGGTTAAATAGTTAAATAAAATATAAATTTTATTAATTTATTAAGGGTTAAATAAAATATGGTTAGTTTTGTTTGTTGTTTATATAAATAAGTTTATATAATACTCTAATAAGAGTAATCTGTTTTGGTGGGTCCACTTAAATACTTGCCAACTTAGGGGTTTTCACCCCAAATTTAGGGGGTAAATAAGTGGGATGGGTTTTTTTTTAGGGGTTTTATATTTTTAGGGGTATTTTTAGGGATTTTTTGACTCTTCATATATTTTTTTGAATATATATTTTTCATATATTATGTGAAAGTATAGGCCCTGGGACAATCCAAACTATAATAGCTAATCATATTTATTTGTTGACCTAGCGACTTACGACATCTAGTACAAATATATTACAACTACTCTGTGGTGACTGGTGGTTATTGTGCCTATGCTTACTGGAAATACATATGTACGTTGATTATTGTTTACTTGTTTAATTCGATTTTGTTGTTGTACTGCTGTGCCGACAAGCAATTTGTTAATGATGCCTAAAGAAACTAAAAATAAAAAAATGTACAGTCAGAAGTACACGTAGATTTGGGAAACAGATACAGATTTAAAAGGTAAAGAAATTTCATTGCATTTTTGTAATTTATATTTTTTCTTTTATTATATATTTTTTTAGGGGGATTTCTAAGTAATTGGGGCGATTTTGGGGGTTTTTGACTTAAGCTTTAGGGATAAATATTTTTGAGAGTTGGTAACACTGCCGATGACAGTAGATCGTACGCAGTTTGGTTCCGAAATCGTTCGCGGAAATAAAAATCACGAATCGGTTTATAACCGAGCATGCGCTCTACTACGATTCCAAATTAGTTCAGTACTAGTCCAGAATCAGTTCCGAATCCTTACCGCGAACAAAGCTATTGTTTTGATAACTTATTGTTCATTTCTAGTAGATATATCTTTTATTCAACGCTTAATTACAAAAAACAATTACCATCATTGCAACTAACGGGTGCGCTACGAACGTTTTAGATAGAACAACAAAATTTTACACGATTGTAACTTTTCATTTATCCCTAAAATAATTATATTTTTCACTTTCTAGTGACAAATATATAAAATTTCCAGCTGTTTTATATATCTACATATTTAAAATTTGTTGACGTGTTTCGAGTTTTCCGTTATTTCGATGACACGTTGTGTGGAATGTGAAATCGTGAACCGTTACCGTGGCGTTTAAGTCAAGTACCCTTTTAACCATGAATAAATTGAATTATGAATCATATCGCCATGAACCGTACCGTTCTTAACTAGTTTTCACCTAAAACGCAAGGACTTGTTGCACTTATGTGTGCGTTATGCGTCAGGTCCTAAGTCGGGCCCGCCGCGCAACCTGACCGTGACCGAGGTGCATAACGGGTTCCTGATCACGTGGCAGGCGCCGCTCGAGCGCGCCCACCTCGTGCAGTACTACACCATCAAGTACCGCACCGACGCGCAGTGGAAGACGCTCAACCGCGGACAGATCCGCCCCGAGGAGACCAGCTACCTGGGTAACTACTGTCATATCAATATTAATATCAGTCAGTAAGTATTAGTTTTTTTCAACGTGCCCCGACCGAGTTTCCGACATAATTCAAAAGTCCTATTCTATATCTCTGTAAGGAGGGAGGACAAGAGTTCGCCGTAATGCTCCCTTAACTCGTATGTGTGGTTCCTACAATAGTTTTATAAAACAATTTCCTGAAAGACAGGACATTTTTAGCGATAGATTACCTAAATTCAAATTTCAATTATTATCCACGGCGTCTAATGCTTCGGGTACCGTTAATTACCATCAGTTTAAAAATCTGTAAATCCACTTTTGTATTTTCTTTAGACCTTTTCTATTTATCTAAACGACTTTTAAATTTCTAATTTCTAATTCTTTAGTTTCAAATAAAATATTCTTCTTTTTTCTTCTTCAAAGATTCTTTTTTGTGTCACAATCTAACCTAAATAATATTTTTTTATCCACGTTGTACACGGCTAGATATAACTGGGATTCATACTGGACTTCAGTCTTATCTTAATTGTATATGTACGTATTCAAAACATGTTTTGCATGTATAACGTTGCCCGGGCCTATAAATAAATATTAATCGATGTGTTTTATAAATGTTAAAATCTTCTGTTAATTGTAAAAACACCCACAAAGGTTTCCGTAAACTTTATAACAAAATATTATAACGTACCCTAGTATGTACGGGGGGCTCTTTACCCTTTTTGGATGGTGCACCCGGTCATGAGACAGATATCTTGTCAACCAATAACTATTGCCGTATACCTACTTGTCTCGTAATTGGGGTGTAAATTAGTCTTTAAATTGTAATTAAAATAAATACAAAGATACGCGTATCATAGAGAAATTAAAATGTAAAGTAGTAGATACCTAAGTTATCTATGGTGAGATGATGACATAAGATGAAAGACGGAAGGTTGATTGTGATTTTATTAATATAAAATTAGTTATTAAGTGTACAAGAAGTGATCTAAATAAATAACAATTATCCAGTTAAATAAATAGTTGCCTTTCTTACATTTAATAACGAGTAGGTAGGTACTTATATACTATCTCTGGTAACTGTACTGAAGAAGGTGCCCCAATTACCGCTTCAATATCAACCTATAATATCCTGTAACGTTCGGGGTAGTAAATGTTATATGTCCAAGATACTATGCGATATTATCCTCCATAGCCAGGTTATACTCTGTTCAAGTTAAGAAAAAAGTGATATTATCACTATCAGTCACATGATTTCACCTATTAACCAATTACGAAAGGGAGCGTTCCTCGGTTGTCCAATTAACGCTGTGTTATGCAACCTTTGACGGATGACGTCACTTTTTCATAATGTAAATAGAGTATAATAACTTACCACCTAATTAATGTTATTTCCAAATAGAGCATTTATCCCAAAATTTTGTGTCACAGGTTAAAATATTTTTTTTCAAGATTCGATATTATTATATTTGTAAAATAAATAATTACTTTATGAATGTCTGAACGAGTTTAGCGAATGTAATGAATAACTGTCAGGTGAATACAAAAAAATACTATTTTGTTGACATTATTTCTTCTTTACTTACTTGCACCAAACTACTTCAAACCAGATATAAAACGACTTGATATGACAGAAAAGTCCTGTGGAAAAAATCTATGGATATGACAGAAATTTGTAAAATATTTCATGTCACTTTCTTCCAGTCAAGAACCTAGTGGGCGGCAGAACGTACTACTTCCGTGTATTGGCGAACTCTGCCACCAGCTACGAGAGTTCAGAGGAGGTGAAATTTCCAGTACCGGCGCGGGTGAAGCACAAAGCGATTACTGCGGGCGTGGTGGGCGGGATACTGTTCTTCATAGTGGCCATCATACTGTCCGTGTGCGCGGTCAAGATCTGCAACAAGCGGAAACGGCGCAAGCAGGAGAAAGGTGAGAGCGCGCACCGCCGGCCGCCGGCCCGCTCCCGGACCAACGACTCTTACATACTCTAAATATAGTTCCATTTCGGGTGTTTTTTTTTATAAACGCAATCGTGGACGTAGCCACGGTGGGGCGGGATGGCAGGGTATTGTGCATGAGGAATGTATGTCCTTAAAACTCCACGCTGCCCTGGCCAAGCGGGTTGGCGAGTCCACTCTTTTAGAGGTGGTGTGAACCTTTTTTTATACGAGTATATATTCCAAAGAATAAATACATGTTATAAATTTTGTTTGCCCACTTTGTGTCCGTAAACCTAGAAGGTTTGTGCAGGCGCTGCGGTAGCTTTGTTATCACTTGGTCCCCTTTCACATCCAGGGGAAGAGAGCGGTGGTGCTATTCTATAGACGGCCAACACCACACGCCACCGTCCCTGGTATAGGGAACAATAAGTCACGACCAGTGACTCTTGAAAGGTCACTAGGGCCACAAGAATTTAACCATTCCGAAAAAAAAGGAACAATAAGTAAAAATATTTCTGCACTAGTAAAAAAAAAAAATATTTCTGTAATAATAGTGTACTATCTATATTTAAAATTAAAAGAAAATGTAAATAATATGTAATAAACGTAAATGTTTTCTAATAAACAAATATATAATTAATAAATAAATTAATTATATTTGACTGGTTGCTTTGCCACTCCGGAATAAAATCGTGACTACGCCCTTGCAGTAGGTTTATAAAATATTCTAAAATATTCTTCTTAGTGACCACGTGCAAGTTTTCAATATCCTATTTACCTATAAAAGAGTCCACGTAAGAGTCGTTGAACCTAAATATTTTCTGTCTCATATCATTGGCCAGATGTAAATAAAAGATATTTTGTTAACGCTTGCTATTTTATTGTACAGGGAGATGTTAAGACGTAAAATCAGTTAAAATATCTTAAATATTTATTGTTACCTTCTTTTTATTTAGGTCAGGCCTCATAAAGGGTGTGGTTTTAGATGCCGAGACAGAAAATATGTCACTTTGTAACTTACCATATTGTCGGTGTCGGCGCATAACATTGTGGCCTCCACATTCATGTAGATAACATCATTTGGTATAGAATGTGCAATTAACACAATTCAATTTAAATCATTGCATGCACTAATATCAGTATTATAATAATGTAATTTCATCATAGACTCCATTTATGGTAGGTGGATATTTAACTTCGTAGACTGTTGTGTGTGGTGTTGTGTATATTTTATATTTTATTTTATGCCCATCTGTGTAAGAATTTATCCTCTAGTTCTTCAAGCAAAGATTAATTAATTCTCCATGTCCACTTTGCTGTACTCGCCTATGGTAATTACCAGGTCCTTTATTATATTTTAAATGGGGATGCTAAAGCTTTGCTTATGGTGCTACCAAACAGCATGGTCGTAACAGCGTTGTGCAAAGCAGTGAAAGATTAACACTGTCTATTGCAGTAATTCCCATCTAGTTAATACTAGACGGCGACGATTGTAGCGGAATCCAATCGTCGCTATGTGGCATGAGAAATAACTCAGCGGGGATGATTTAGCTTACTTCTCACAATTCATGTGGATTTACCATCATCAATCATTGCTTTTCCCGGAAAGAGATATTTTCAAAATCATAACCAAATGAGTACTTGCTATTTGCTCGTTATATTAAACGATTATTTTCAAACATTCATTTATCAGAAATACAATGTATTTAATATCCTTTCCGGTGACGTAACGCTTTGTTGACAATATGGTGGGTGTGTGTCGGTGCGAGTGCGGGCGCGGCGGCGGGAGGGCGGGCGCGGGGCGCGGGAGGGCAGCCGGCACTGCGTTCATTCAGAAATCATTCGGTTGCAGAATACAACATGGTAGCCGCGCGGCTGACAGACCTGCGTGCCGCAGACAGCACTCAAGTGCCTTTTAAAAAGTGAGTAACGTATACCAATACATGGATTTAATTAATGTTTATACAACTCATTCATAATGAAAACTTGTGTCCGGGCACAGGCATCCTAGTCGACCTAGTCGTTATGCGACGCGACACGTCGTACAAGCGACACGAATAAGGTCTCAGTGACAGAACCGACACTGGCGTCAGTTCTGTCACTGAAGCTGTATGTCGTTGGTTCAATTGCGCCTGCACCTGTTACCGTCGCATTCACGTTTTCATTGTGGACGAGCTTAACAAATTAACCTTTTTTAACTTACAATTCTTTGTTGATCCCCAATGCTTCCAATGTACAGGAAATCAGGTCAGTTAAATCAGTGATGTGGGTAAAATTTTGTTTCATAATTCCAGTTAACTATGTTCTAAATATTTCCAGATTTAGAGAACGCGGAATATCGAGTATAGTGCAGTGCTTGCGGTTCACGGCGAACTGGGTGTGGCCGGCATCCCGCTGCAGTGGCGAGGCGCGCTACTGGGCCTCCGTGTCGGTGCGGCGCGCCTCGTCCGCGCCCTCCGCCTCCCCCGTTCCCTCCCTTGCGCCTTCCTCTTCCGACGACGGCGGGTTCCTGCCGCGCCTCCGCGCGCCGCTACGCCCCGCTGCCGCGCCGCCCCTCTTCCGCGCGTCCTCGCCCGCGCTCGCTCTCCACTGGCCGCCTTGGCCACCCTGGCCCCCGTGGGCCGCCGCCTGGACGCCCTGGTCGCCGCTACACGTGTCCGACCTCAGCTCGGTGCCCTTCCCGAGCTCTGGAGACGGTTCCTTCCCGACCCCGCCCTCGCCATTCCGATTGCGCTCGCTACGCCAGGCCCACGATCCAATCCCGTTGCGGACGGCAGGCAGTACGTTCCTGCGTCCACGTGCGCGCCCTCTGACACGGCACGCTCGTCCGCGCACTATCTCAGAGCTGCCACCACCTCCACACGAAGCGTCACCCGAGAGCCGCTCCTCATCAAGCGGGTTCGGCAGCAAGAACGCGTCGTCATCCCAGCACAATCGCAGCAGCCGCACGGGCAGCCTGGCGGAGTGGCGGCCGCCCCCATACCGTCCACCGCCGCCCGCACCGCCGCCGCGGCCCGGTTCCGGCGAGGCGGGCGATGCGGGCTCCGTGGACGTGCACTACGAGTGGGACCGCGCAACGCGCACGCCCACGCCGTCAACGCCGGAGCGGCTGCGCGCGCGCCCCTCGCGCGACGACGTGGAGGCACGCGTTCGCGCCATGAAAGAGGAGTTCCTAGAATTTCGCAAGCGTCAGGCGCTGCGGCGGCGCTCGCCCGAGCCGCTAGGCGCGCCGCCGCCACTGTCGCCGCTGGCCACGCTGGCACCGCTTGCGCCCGCCGAGAGTGTCTGCTGACCCCCCTTCGCCCCCTCGACCGACCCCACCGACGACGCCCTCATCACTTGAATAAAATATCGCTTGATGCACTACCGTATTTTAGCAATCGAAAATTAGATTCGATGTAGGTATCTATTTCCGCTCGCTCGATTTTATTCGAAAGACGTATTCTCACGATCGAAGATGTCCTACATTGGAGCTAGTAGAATATGTATTAGGATAAAGATTTTTGATATTTTTGACTTTCGATCGAAATCGAATGATAAGAGACACCTATAACGAGGATATAGGATTATAATTCGCGGCGAATAACCGAAGTAGATATGATTTGATATGTTCACTGTTTTGTAGTGTTAAAGAATCCCACCTGTGTCGTCGGCGCCCTCGCGTCGCCGGCGATCGTTATACATAATAGTTAGGTAATTAGAAACAATGACCTCAGTCACTCCGACCCGTTTGACTGTCCTAATAATAATGTACCTATGTAGACAAATGGATGCCGTGGCGTTTTGTGTTCGCACTGCTCGCTCTCCTATATAAATGTCAATTAATTATATAATTGCATAAATTCATACTGTTGCATGATATCATGTGATATACTCGTATTATAGTGTTAAGCCTACCGAGTGTGGGTAGACGCTGCAGCTGTGGCGCGGGCGAGCGCGGGGCACGGCGGGGGCGAGCGCGGGGCGCGGCGGGCGGGCAGTGCGGGAACACGTTCACCTAAACGCTTTAGGTATGAGCGGGGACGCATCCACCGCACCGCTCATACCATTATATTGTAGTTATTATTCTAACTAATTAATTACCGATAACGATTTATATGAGCGCTCGCGCGACCGGCTCGCGACCGGCGCGCGACTAAACAGTACGGACGTGTGACACATGTAGCGCACTCGCGGTCGCCGCCGGCCGCGCGAGCTAGTTTATACAAACAACAAAATAATCATAAGTAGTTTTAGATATAAATAGATGGAGATTGAGACGATGTGTGAGCCGAAAATTGTTTCATATTTTTAATTATTTTTCAAGTACAAATTATTGATTCTTTTATGTACCTACGTTATATAATTTTAAAATTGTACATATGTAAAAATATAATAGATATTATCTTATACACTATTTATTTATGGTGAATGTGAGGTTCTGGAGGAGCAGCTGCCAGCGCTTGCGAGCCACCGCACGCCGCCGGCTCTGCACCGTCACTTTAGTTTATTTCAATTAGAAGTGGTCGAGCCGCCGATTGCAAACGGCTCGCTACTGTCAGTATCCAAAGTAACTGCAGAAGTTCAGTCAATTGTTTTGTACTTATGATAATCCAATAAGATTTTTGTGACTGAAGTAATATTTTGTTCTAAACATTTAGTTTTCGACTGCAGCGCAAAGTCTGCAACTCGATGTTATTGTTTAATTTTAATATTGGTTTTAAAACAAAGCCCACCTATAGATGACCAGTCAGTACAAAGACTGTTTAGTTTTACGTTTGTTATTAGGTTTATTAGATATCCTGGTCTGTTCAACTATGATGTTTCGCGGAGATCAAATGTGTTATCTGCCAGGGAAATAATTGTTCTGTTATGCTTGTAACTAATGTATGCCGTTCTAATAGAAAACTCCAAAATTGAGGTTACCAACTAGAAATCACTGTACTTACTTAGTTATCGTATACTTTCATCGAGCGATAGCATAACAAAAGACATAACTGTTCTACCATATGCGCGGGTGATAACTACAGAAAATTATAAATTAAATACATCTCGTAGTCACTCTTGGAAAGTTCTATTGGAACTGTATACATGTAAGAAGAGATTACTGTCTCGCTAGTAACAACAGAAAAAATGTTAAAAACTTATCAGACCGCTGATCAGCTGATCACACCGGGAACATTTCCGGTTAAAACAGCGGATCATCCTACTTGTCGGATTGAATGTGTTCTTTGACATTTCTTGCATGCACGTTGTGAGTTTTATTACTGTTTATATAATGCAGAGTGTTTTGTTAATGAATCGGATATCATACTAAGAACCTCCTTATAAATAAGTATAAAAATGTACGCTTTAAAGAAATTGAAATAAACGACTCATAACAAATAGATAGGTAGTTATGATAACGTTTAGTTATGTATGGGAGCGCGCAGTGCGCAGTGCGCCGTGCGGCCCGCGACAGCGAACGAGCTCTTCACTAGTTCACTGCCGACGACAACTAGGTCTAAGCTACGTATAATGAATGACACACGATACACGTTTTATTGTTTTACTTTTCCTAAGGCAACTCCAGCCATAGCGTTACACTTAGAATGTTAGGGATGGTGGTGACAATTTGTGCAATAAATTACCCACGGTTCAGTAAAATTAATTATATGTTAAAAATGTGCTCAATTTTTTCGACTGACCAAGTGTAAAAATTATTGGTAAATTTAAATCACGATCGTGTAATACGAATTTACGCTTCGCTGGTAGATCAATACGTGTTATCGTACCGTTTTCTCGATCACAGTCAAAGTCAGATGGCTCGGTCACATGGCTCATGGGCCCGGCCTTCGCAACATACCGATTTAAGAAATAGGCTGAACTAATTAGAGTTATGCTAGAATATTGATTTACGGGGTATTTCTTAAATACGCAGCCATTATACGCTCTAATTTATTATGTAAATTATTTTAAAAGGGGAAGCGACCTTTGGTCGATAATGAATATTATTTACTAAAAAATCTTGAATTATTCGAAAGAATATCATTTGACGTTTAGACACAAAAATATATATCACTTTTTGTGAGTTTCTGAAAGTCGAAACTTCTTAAGAATTTGAATAATATTCTACATAAACTGAAGTCATCCGACATCATGGGTCTTTCACCTCTTAAAAATTCCCACAATAAATTAGAACGTTATATAGTTGTTTTGGAAAGTTGATAGATGGGCGCCTAAAATGAGGACACATTTGGCTAATACCTAAATCTACATTAACCGCATCAGTTCATGTATTATTCTTCGTTAAAACGAATAATGTAAAGTTTTAACGTAGTAGATTAGTGTAAATATGATTCAAATGAGTTTAATCATTTCTCAAGCGACCACGGATATAATAATATAGCACACAAAACGTAGGTACACCAGTAATAAATTCGGGTAGATAATGTAAGTTTTATATGCCTAAAATAAATACATTCTAAGTTTCCTTTTAAAAACAATAAACAGTCCTATCAAAAAGCACCAAATGAATTTATTAAAGTCTTCTAAATAAACCACCTTATTAAAACTAACGTGTGCTAAGTACCATACCTACGTTACAACGTATTCTTTTACTTTTTTAATATTACTTTTACAAGAGTAAGACGGAAAATTGATAGATATAGCTCAAACCATGTGATATCTAGTCTTTTTTCATCATGATAAAATTAATCTTCCTTTTCATACGAAAAATATTACATGAAACAAAAAAAAATACTTATTTATTACGTTTGTTCAATACGCGACGTTAGGTAACGGCAACAGCCTTCCTTTAATATAAAATTACTTAATTATAACTGCTGTCTGAGCACCTCCTCAATATTTTCTCGTATGCAAAGCACACGTCTTCTAAAAGTAATTTATTTATGTAAAACGACGGTTACAGAAATATAGTATACTGAAACATAGCCTAAATTCATTTAACATTTCTATAGACTAAATTGAAAAGATAGCAATATATTAGATTAATGTATAACTAAAACGTATGTATTATATCAGTTTGTATAAAGGAAAGTAAGTACCTAAATGAATTATGTGCACATTGGCAGAATGTAATGCGGTGAAACAGGGGCACTCAGGAAATTAAGGCATATGCACAATATCTCAGCACAATATGTGATATAATAATAGTCCAATTTTTCAACGTATCATCCAAACAGCACTTTAACTAAAGTAATGGTTATTCCATCGAATCCACGGAAAAATCGCCTCAAGTGGAAACAAAAATGCACAAGCCACATTTTTATAACTCGAAATATCCATTATTTTCATTTTTAGAATATTTTTAGTTGTAAGTGTTGAAATCATGGTGTTTACTGTGTAAGCACAAAAAGGATTCAATTCAAAAAATAAAAATACAATAACGTTGCTATGATTAACCTGTGGTATTATTTTGACCCGATTGCACCTCCTTATCTTGAAGTAAAATTGGATGCAACTATGCATTCAAACACAGAGTAGGTACCTACTAGGTATTCGTATTAGGGCCTTACCTACTAAATTGCCGTTTGTTCACAACGGCGACTTTGAACTTAATTATCTTGCGTTTGGCTTGGAATTCTAAATTCAAATTAATTTCAATTTACAGCTATGGCATTATTTTTCAAAATCAGTTATTTATTTGTTTTCCCGTTAAACGATTTTTTGGTTGGATATAATTGTGTTTACAACCATGGAGAAGTTAAAAATTCGCGTCATTTTCGAATATGAGTTCCGTCATGGCAGCAACACAACACAGGCGACACGCAATATCAACGATGTGTACGGACCAAACACCACAAACGAACGCACGGTGCGTTTTTGGTTTGATCATTTCTGTTCTGGGAATTTCGACCTCAAGAACAATGGTGGCAACATTCTTCTCTGCGGCTGTTTAGCGACAATTTTTTTAGACGCTCAAAAAACTGTTAATGTCCAATGGTACAGTAAAGTATGTTTACCACGTATCATATAAAAAAGTAAGTTTAAGTGCAGCGGAAACAAGTGCAATAACCTGTCGTGTTGCATACCTAACTACACTCATTAGTTCTAATTACCATAAATATCTATAACTATCTATGATAATTACAAGTGAATTAGAAGTGCAACGTGCCTAGACAATGAGTATGTTCATCACACAACAATATTATGAACGTGTTCACAGCACTGTTGAAATAATGATTTTGGAAAATTTACTAATCTTCGTTGGTTTATTTGGTAGTCTTCTATTATACCTCTATTAGTCTATTATTCATTCAGTGACTTACGAATAGTACAAAATGTAATAAAAATTCGAATTTCTAGCTAAACGTGTGTCTGTCGTTGGCTACGAGAACGAGTATGGACCAGAGTACGGCAATGAATGGGCGTTGTTCCTCGATGACAATAGTTCCACACATGTGATGAATTTTTCCACTTTGCCCAGTGATAGTCGCGGACTTTTACTAGGGGACGCTTATTTCTATTTATATACCAGGTAAATATTAGGAAGTTGAGATATATGGAACGAAGCGCAACCAGATAAATTTACCACTTAAATAAAACCGCAAGTATTTATTGGGCGTACCTGTGTATAATATCAGCTGATGACTATTAGTGGGCAGGGGTTGTAGAACATTAATGTCAGAAAAATCTAGATTTTATTCAAATGAGACCCTAAATATGTCATCACTTATTATGTTATAAAACATTGCCATTTCAGGGAAAACGCTTATGATCCAGAATTAATTACAATACCTAACAATGTTTCTCCGGTAACGAGTAACTACTTTAAACCAAACGATAATACCAAAGTTTTGACACACGGCTGGCTCTCTAAAGGTACCACCGAGTGGTTGATCAACTTAAAGAATACTTTGTTAAATAAGGATGATACGAACGTGATAATAGTCGATTGGGGTGAGTTGGCTTTTAACCCCTTGTACCCCTGGTCTGCTCTATGCACGAGATACGTTGGCAAGAGATTGGCGCAGCTAATTAGCGCTCTGGTAAGGACTTACGGTATACAAGGCAGAAGAGTGCATTTAGTTGGACATAGTTTGGGAGCTCAAGTAATGGGATATGCTGGAATGTTCTCCAACGAAACAATATACAGGATTACTGGTGAGTCACGAACGTATCTTTTCAATTTATTGTGAAAACTAAAACTTAAGACATTCTATTTTTTAGGATTGGACCCCGCTCGACCAATGTTTGAAATTCCAAAAATGAATGAAGATTTTCGATTAGAGAAAAGCGATGCCGAATTTGTAGACATTATTCACACTTGCGGTGGAGTTCTAGGTTACCAAAATAGTCATGGACACGCAGATTTTTATCCAAATAAAGGTACACCACAGCAGCCGGGCTGCGAGGGTGTGCAGCAAATGATTGGTGAGTTCAAATAAGGGTCAGTAAGGGGTCAGAAAAAAAATGTTAGAAAATATGGCTGTCCAGCTAACCCGCGCTAACTAAATGTATTTTCATTTAATAAGTATTCGTTTTTTCGACGACCTTTCTTTCAATACGGGTCACAATAAAAAATAACGACGGCATTAGATTATTATTTTTTACTTTTTGGCGGGAACTCGAAAAGTGAAGGAGTTTTTGTTGAATATTATGAAAAATGGTTTTTGTGGTTTAATAGTGATAGTTTACGAAACTTCAGTGTTTTTTGTGCGTAAAGTTTGTAATAATCAAATAAAAACATAAGACTGCGTTTTTCGTGCGCTTCCCGAGTCCAATGTATTTTGGTTGTTTGATTGAGTCGAACTCTTTGTCCTACCTATATACCAGCATACCAGCAGTACCTACCTATATACAGAGTGGAAAATACGAACGGGACATGGAGGAAAAGTACATTAAATATTGAAGATATCAAATTCCACTCAAAGGAAACATTCTTTTGTTTTTTAAAATAAGAATAACCGCATTCAAACATTTTGAATGCTCTCTTAACTCTTTCGCAGACGGATTTTTTGTAAATTAATTTTTTTACATGGCCCTACAAAAAAATCCAGCGGCGTAAGATCTGGAGATCTTGCAGGCCATTTAATTGTCCCGTTTGTACCTATCCAGATGTTGAAATTGTTATCTATCTATCTAGGTATGTGTCCTTCGGGTTACTTCGATAGGTACGAATTGTTAGATTTCAAGGTGTCTTTAATTGTAAGAAACAATGTTTGTTCGAGAGATTTTATCCTTATCATAGACCCTATCGATTGGTTCAATAAAATAGTGACTGTTTATTTTTTGCATTTTTAGTTGGTTTGATTCCCGGCTCAGGTAAGCTTTTTATAAAATGTTCGAATGCGGTTATTCTTATTTTAAAAAACAAAAGAATGATTCCTTTGGGTGAAATTTGATATGTTCAATATTTAATGTACTTTTCCTCCGTGTCCCGTTCATAGGTATTTTCCATCCTGTATATACCTACTATCACTATAGTGAACGACTCCTAATTTACTTCGACGCGATTGAACATTGAAAAGTTATTATACACTCCCGGACACCTGAATCGAGCCACCTTACATTTTCAGTTATGGCCTGAAGCTTTAAAAAAAATGTTTGTGCGATCAAAACGTTCTTATGCAGTTTTAAAGCTGGCATACTAACCATCATTTCAGTATGCCAGTGTTCCAAATTTGAATTCAAATTACTGAAAAAAAAATAGTTTAAGTTTAACAAGTCGTATGTCCGCCTTTCTATTGGGGAAGACTTGTATTGGATTTTTGAAGAAAACAATGGTTTACCTAACAAAAAATTATTCAGTAATTTGTATTGCCTCCAAGAGCGTTTATGACGGCCGCCATGCGGTTTGGCATGGAATCAATCAATGTGACTGTGACGTGTTGTAGAATGTTCTCCCATTCTTCCTCGATGAGTTTTCAGCTCCTGCAAGGTCTGCGGAGGTGGGTGGTGAGCTGCTCGAACACGCCTCTTTAGTACATCCCATAAATGCTGTATGGGATTCATATCTGGGCCTCTTGCTGGCCATTCCATGAGTGTGCTACCGACGTGATGAAGGTATTCCCTGACTACTCCTTCAGTATGCACTCGTGCATTATCAAGCATAAAAATGAAATCTTGGCCAACAAACCCACCATATGACATCACATGAATCTCTATGCATTGACGAATATAACGGACATCATTTAGCGGTGGCAGCCGTGGTCCGGTCATAACCTGAAGTTCATTTTTGCCTTCCGCGGAACTTCCACCCCACTGTACATGAACTCCGGCTATAACTCACTATCTCTTCAGCTGTATTGTACTGTGCTGCACAAAATGCTCTTCGTCTTCGGTCCACCTTCCTCCTCCCATTATTACCATACAGCACAATCTTGGATTCATTAGTAGAGTACCTGGCTCCGGTGAGCTCGTGTCAGTTTGGGCTCATTGACTGGCTTATGTGGTTTCATATCACGTTCTTCGCATCTCCTTCGAACAGTCCGAGCGCTAACAAGCACTCCATGAAAGTCTCGAAGCTGTTTTTGGATTTGTACTGTGGAGGTCAGGTAATGATTTCGTAAGGCGGTCGTGAAGAGAAACCGATTTGTCTGTCCCTCGTCACCTGGAAATGTGGTCCTCCTGGGCGGTGAACGAAGCCGCCAATCTCTAGGTATCGACAGTACTCTTACGTACGACGGTAAACAGTAGAACGGATTAAATGAAGTTGTGCACTCACATTTTGCTGACTAAGCCCAGACTGAAGAAGTGTCATGTTGCGCGGCTACTTCAGGCGTAGTATTCATAATTTTAAGGTCAAAATAGGTTCAAATCTCAGGAAAAACAATTTAACAAAACTTTTATTGAAAAATACCATTAAATTAAAAAAAAACAAGCAGCCAGTTTGCCAGCTTCAAAAGTGCAAAAAAACTTTTTCTTTGAGCTAATATTATTTTTATGTTTCAGGCCTTTATACATAATAATGCAGGGTGGTTCGATTCAGGTGTGCGGTGTTTTTTCACTTACGAAGAAAACTTGACACTGGCACAGTGCACTACTTGCGCTATTAAATCGCTAAGGAAATAAATTTTTTAATTTCGCTATAAATACTGTTACTTTTTACAGAATCGTGTAGTCATGGGCGTTCGTATGAATATTTTACAGAATCAATAGAATCTGTTAGGGGTTTTACTGCGTACCAATGTGAAAGCTGGGAGAAGTTTGAAAGTAATGAATGTAATGACGTTTCATCGTATATGGGCTATCCCGCAACTAGTGATCGAGTCGGCGACTACTTTCTACGCACTCGGAATGAGAGTAAATACGCAATGTGACGAAAGTAAAACAACATATTGTAATAATAAGATGTATATTAACACATAAAAGTACAAAATTTATCTATAACAATATTTTTCTAGTTTAATCTTCGCCTGTTTGTAACAAATGATAGCCAGTTTATTGTTTGTTTTAAGAAAATATACCAATTGACGTTAATATACGTGATCTATTTTCAACCTTTTTGATTTAACATATTATGCTTTAAAAAATATTTTTACTTCGTGCCTTAAAAATATATTTTTGGGTACATTATAAATTATTCAATTTAATTATAGACTGAACAGAATAAAATTTACCGTCGAGGAATGATCTTGTTTTTCAAGTTCAGGTTTATTTCTAATCCGGCTAGAAGTGCCTACTATATTTGATGAAGATTAGATTTTAACAACTATGGTTAATATTACAAATATGTATATCATCTTATTTATTCAACTTCGAGAGTATATAGGGTGTAACCGTAGCATTCTCGAAGCCTACAACCAACCATGTTTTCCTTTTATGATTCAAAATATTACAAATCATTTTTTGCAAAAAAAACTTTTATTTGCGTTTTTATCTAAGCCAAAAAATTGTCGTTTTTACAAGAAATATGTAACATTTCATAAGTGATCTGAACGATTCTGAATTAGGTTTTCGGGTAAGGTTCGAGAAGTTACATAAACAATTAATCGCTGGTAATTATCCAGAGATTTTTAGATTGAGATTTTTATTTGAAATGTTTAATTACATATAGGAAAAAGTTTTCAGATATTCTGAAATGTACAGAAATAAAAAAAACTATAGTGATCCATTATTTTTCTCAACGTGACAAAACATATAGGAAATACACTGGCCTCCTAAAAAAGGTACAGTAAAATTTCAAGTAAACAGAAGTAATAATAAGATTATATTCGGATATTAAAATAAAAAAATAAACAATGGTTATTCTTTCAGTTTTATCCAAAATTCCAACTCGATTTTAAATTAATTATATTAGATCCTTAGATATGTATGAAATTGGCGTTTTATACGGAAAAAGCAAAACGAAAAAAATATGAAATTATATATTTAATCAAACAAAGTATGTACCATTGTTATCTATACACTTTCGCCATTTTATAGGTAGTTAATTGATTTCTTTGCTGAAAAAATTGTGGGAGCGAGAATCAATAAAATCGTTGAAGGCGGTTTGGACTGCCTCTTCGAAATTGAATTTTTTTCGTTACAAGAAATTGTCCAAATTCCGGATAAAATATTTTTTGCAATCTTTTATTTGCGTTTCTATCAAAGCCAAAAAATTGTCGTTTTTACAAGAAATATGTAACATTTCATAAGTGATCTGAACGATTCTGAATTAAATCACATACACGCAACAAATAAATCACTAAATTCGAAACACAAATACACAAGCCTAAATTTGAAATAAATTTAAATTTGGAATTCCTAACCAAACGCGATATTTGTAATCAAAGTGGCCAGTTCGACAAAACGCCTATTATTAAGGACGTTATTATTATTATTAAGGAATTTACGTAAGGACCTATTATTAATATTACTAAATTTTTATGCATTTTATGGAATTCCTTTTTAATGCCTTTTTTCTAGAGAACAAACAGTACATTAAAGTACATATATTACGGGTTCCAACTGTAAATCTATATTGTTACAGTATAAATCATTCATTGTTAAATCAATCAATCAATTCATTGTTGTATTGTTAATCATTGTTAAAATTCACCATTATTAAAATGTATTGGCAATTACATTTTTACTAAATATCATCATAATACTGTTTTAATATATTTTTAATATCCTTTTAATGTTCTAACCCTAGAGGCCTGTGACATGGAGTGGGACATTATAGGTTGGTATAGAACCGTAGTTCAAACATATTTTGTCTTCTTGTAATTATTTTGTTCTGATCACTGTTTTGTCTACCAGTTACATGTATATAACTTAAAGTATGCGGGTATTAACCAAAGAAACATGTACTTATAAATTTTAACAACTACTCACAAGGAAATGTGCAGTGCCTATAATGAACTCGCACAGTTTTAAGTCGCAAAGAAATCTATCTTTATGCGCATTTGTAAATGTTAAACAAAAAAATATTGTTCTCTATCTTCTATTATCTGTTCTGTTACATGTTTAACCCAACGGCCATGTCAATGTACAAATAAATTAATAAGAAATAACACTAAGGTACCATTTACAAGACTTTGTCTTATCATATGAAGACATTTTGTAGAAATCAGACATATTATTATACATTTTTTTTTACAATACTAAAAATCTATCGTGGTACAAAATATTACAAGTTATGGTGGGTAATTCAAGTTAATTACAGTTTATACATTTTATTAAAACTATCTTGTGATTGTTCATTAGAAAATAGAATCACTATTTAGATAGAATATTCTATAATATATAAGATTGTATTAAGACAAAATTTTAAAACAGAAGAGAATACATTCAGGCGGTCTTATAGCAATCTTTTTCATACATTTTATTGAACAACTTTCATTTTATTTAACTGTGTATACTTATCGACAATTATATTAATTTAAAGCTTTTAAATATAGCCTAAAACTTCACCTTCCATGTGTCCTGAAAAGACAAATATAATGCATTATAGTTTATATTATATAACTAAATTCCTATTAGAATTAAAAATAAAATTCAGAAACTTGAATATATGCATCACTATGCATCAGTCGGGAAAAGAAGACAAAAAATATAAAAATCATCATTTGGAAATATATGATTATGACAAAGATTTCACTTCATCTGAAGATTTCGAGTATTAAAACAATAGTTGTATATTAGGTAGTTTCTCTTTTAAAAAGTATTACTAAGAAACTGGCAGTTTTTATAGATAGAAGGCGGCAAACAGCCTTACAGCCCACCTGGTGGTAAGAGGATGTTGTCGTCCATGGACATACGTGACACATGCCAACATTAACCCAAAATGACAAACACTGGCACGCCCCCGGATGCGCTGCCTCTACCTTTGCAGATTTAGGAATATATTTGGAGAAAGGGTTGGGAAAATGGGGAGGGATACGATGGGATGGGAATGCACTCTGGGATATCTCACTCACTACCGAAATATGTGCCTACATTGACAGGTATAAAATAAAATTGGAAATGCAGTACGTCAAATGGTAGTGCTCTGCGAGTGCGGCGTAAAGTGGTCAGTCGAGTACGACAAACGACCGTGAGATTGCACCGTGCACGTGAATTAAAGAATAAAATAACATTTTTTATTGTATTTTCTTAAAAATCGGATGTTAGAGCATGTTTATTTATATTTAACAAAATCTTGAAACAACAAAATTTTAAGTTAGAGAATTAACAAAATGCAGTCAGTCCACGCCAATAATTCTTTTAGCTCAAATAATATCATATTAACAATCTTAAGCATTTAATAGTAGATAAAAGCAGTAGATACTTACCTTATTGTAAAGACTATTGTGTAAGGGAATTTATCTGTAGCGGCGAGTAGCGCACTCCCTGCACAGAAACACATTTGACGTTAACTGACAATATAAAGCAAAACATCATTATTCATTATAACTTCTTATCAGAATATCGTGTTGTGTACGTCATTATAATTCCGTCGGGAAAAGAAGACAAAAATATAACAGATCATCATTAAATAAAGTATATACCTAGTCTAACCATAAATATTGTTACAAAGAAAACATTGATATTTATTTTTACATGATCATTTTATTAGAAGAATTTGTGTTATTTTAGAATTAAATAGGTAAGCATTTTAAAAATATAACGTTTATTCGAAATTGTCACCATATTACTTTTATACAATCTTTCAAACATTGTGGCCAGTTTTCGATTGAAACACCGCAACCTTTCCATGGGAAAATTGGCAACTGCCACCCTTATAGAATGTTTTAAGGATTCGATATTATCATGTCGTTTAGAGCATGCCTTGCTCTCTAAAACAGATCATAAATCTTAATCGCGCGGATTAAGATCGGGACTAGATGATGGCCAGTCTAATGAAGTCGGGAATATTCCTTTCTAGCCACGCCTGTGTTGTGCGAGCCTTATGACCTGGTACTGAGTCTTGCTGAAAGGACCATTCTTGATTATAGAACAGGGTGTTGTTGAGACTTAACGACCTTCTCAAAATTTGTATCTTCATACACTTGAGTCGACGTTTTAATACCTTTTTCGCAAAAATATGGTTCAGCCACCCCTTGATAGTCAACACCCCACCAAACCATCACTGAAGCCGGATAATGGCCACGTTTCACCTTATTGACCAATTGAGCTTTTCTAGAGTTATGAGCATAAAATCGATCATTCTGCTTGTTAAAATGTTCCTCAGTGGTGAATATTTTCTCGTCCGCAAGTTCCGTTTGCGCCGAAGAAGTCCTTTTGATTTGTCAACCCTACTTATCTTCAAATCATTAAGTTAAGAAATGAACAGTACGACTTTTGTAAGCAGCAAGTCCTAAATCACTCTTTAAAATACGTGACATGGTTCTGGGTGTTATATTCATCTCTGTGGCTAAACTCTTTTCAATGTACTTACCGATAGCCCGGTACACAAACATACGGTTAATACCAAGCGGATGGAAAGTTTCAAACATTGCATTTGGCTCCATGCCTACTTTGTGTAATGCAATTACAGCAACACGGCTTTCGTTACCATCCCACTCCATTTTAATATTAGTACAATATTTAATAATAATTGGCGGCAAAATGTGAAAAAACATGTATTTTTCAAGTGAGAAGAATGACAGATTCCAAAATCAAATGTAATTTATAATTTTTTCTTTATTGTAGCGGCATTTATAGCCAGACTAGGTATTATTTATTGACATTTAATTTAAAAAAACTATACGTACGTTGAAGTATTCATAACCCCTCCAGACAACAAAATTTTGATAACTGAGTCCATCTGAAAAAGAAATAGTACTAATTATTTCCCTATAACTTGAGACAAACTAATATCTACGAGTATAATTTTGCAAATTGCTGAAAAGGAAACATTTCTACATAAAAAGTCAGTTAAAGGCTGCAAATCCGCAGCCCTCTGGTGTTATTATCAAAATAACTAATAAAGTAATAACATATGCGGTGATAAGACTGTAAGTAACTATAATATGAGTTATATATTTATATGCTTATGAATCAATTAATTAAAATTAATTAAAAGTATATTTACCTTTTTGACATCCGAAAGCCTGCGCCTAGCTAAATACTGACACCTGTAAAAACAAAAACATATTAATTGACGTTTATTTATTACATATGATACAATCATAGAAAATTCAGTTGCTATAAGTTCATGAGTGGGATTCTATCTCGATGGAAGTCTATTATCATTATTTAATGATGATATAATTATCATAATTTTAATGAAAATTAATACAGAATGTCTATTCATTGATAAATTATTTTATTATTATGTATATGACATATACTATTGGATAATAAGATACGTATGTTTTTAATACCACAAATAAAACAACATCAAAACAATGATCTCTCATCTTTTAACTTAGGAGACATAAAAAGACATAAATTATCTTATTAATTAACTGTGTTTATAAAATTGTTTTTCGATTCTATAAATACAAAATTATTTAGATATAGTCAATGCAGAAACTCAATTGTAGTTCAATAAAATTTTAAAATAACTGCCCCATCCCCATATTACGACGCACTACGGGAGGGATCGTTAAAGAAATATAAAAACGGTGTTTTTAAGATAATAGTTTTTTATCGTCGACATAGTGAATTGCATTGCAATGTCAACTTTGAAATATTGACCCCAATCTCACAGCCCAAAGATTGGGTTGCATAAACCCGCGAAAATTTAAGTAGAAATTAATTTTAGAATTCTACCGATATTCTGAGTGAACAAGAATATCGATAAAATACGAACATCCCATCCTTTCTTAATTAATGTCAGTAAAATTATTTCTGAATTTTTATTAAACTGCATTTCATTCTTGTTTTTAATTTTGTAATTATTTCTACAAAATTAGAATCATAGATAAAATTGATCTATTTAAAAAATCTTAAGAAGTTCAAATTAGTTCAGCTTTAAATCACTTGTAGAATCAAGTTTGTGTAATTTTCAGCGAGTTCGGAAAACAGAATTGCACAAACTTTTGAAAACTTATGATAACTATAAAAAAGTTGAGAATGGGAGCAGGTAGAAAAGAATATCGTCATTTGTCGGCTTTTTTACGCGAAGACAGATAGCCCTTACGTTTTACTGACTGGCTCAGAATAAATGCATTTGTTTACTATTGTGCCTATACGTACTTCACTTATGTTTTAACACGTTATAATTGTTATAGGATCTATTAATTGTTACGCAAAGCAGAATTATGAATCATTAAACTTATATAATTACATCAACAGCTTTCGATATTTTTGACATGGATTTTGGCAGTCAATTCGAGCTGCATGCTGCCATTTCTGAAAATTGCCAGTGGGGTAGACTGTCAATTTTATCGATGAATGTCAATTTTATGTCTTCAATCAATTGGCATTCATATAAATTGGTACCTTTATTTTCGTTGTCGTATACAGCAATTCGCTGTTTTAAAAGTATAAGTGATTAATGTGATTGATTTGTGTCAACACCGAACGATTGGTCAACGCAAATTCAGACTTGGGCGCGTTTTTTATGTCATGCAATTTTATAGTTATACGATACGCTACGAAATTAATAATTTAATTAATAAAGTAATTTTGATGACAAGATATAAAGCACGCCCCACACCTGCCGACCCTATCCGAACTGATTGTAATCCTACATCGGCAGCGTTCTCTACACACTTTCCGATCAGTATTCCGATTTATTAGACACAGCTGACTTTTTTATTGTAGATATAGATGGCTTAGATATAGATTTTATTGTAGATATAGTATAGAGTAAGTATATAGCGGGCGGGCCACATGATGGTAAGTGATCACCGCCGCCCAGGGACACCTGCTACACTGCAACCTGCTTGCGAGTATCCTGTTCACAGCTCTCTTGAAGAGGCCCATATTGTAAAAAAAAGGAAGGAGAAAAAAACATTAGCCGCAGAAATTTACAGACAAAGAAGAAAATTTACACCATTGAGAATGATGAAGGTTTTTAACTCTACGCATTTTCGAAAGTATTTAAAAATGACCCATGAATTATTTTCAAAATTATTGAGTATGGTGGGTCTATTTATTGAAAAGCAAGATACTGTAATACTCGAGATATAATACAAAGTACTCGCGGTCTGTCGCCGAATCACTTTTTTCGTACGACATTTTGAAAAAACGCGCGAAAACAACACGTTTGCACCTGATTACGTTTTGTAGGATGAAGTTCTCCGACCGTTCTATAAACCATCCTATTTAGGATAGAGGACGGTCGAATGCTTCCGATCAACCGATTTTTCAATAATAATAATAATTTTAGGCCGATTGCTTTATACAATATACAATTTTATCCAATAATTGGGGTTGGATCGAATAGGATCGGAAGGTGTGCTTATAAAAGAAACTTCCATGTGCGTCGCAATTATAACAATCGATTTAGAAATTAAACATAAATGTACTGACACTCAATCGTCTAATAGACTTAAGTTTAATTTTTACTTCTTGTGAATTTAAATAAGAATTTAATACGTGTAGTAATTATGCATGTAAACAGTGTACAACAGTTACTAGTCGCATTGTTTGGGAGCTTTGTTAAATTAGCAACATACAATTAAACAAATAAATTGTGTGTAAAAGTGCCCTACTTTTGAATGCTATCTACAATTGAACTCGCCAACGCCTTTCTTAAATCTCTATTTTAATTTTCCCGGTGTGTGATCGCACCACACGTCCTACATTATCCCCAATTCCACCTAGGACGCTACGGCGTCAACCAGGGACATTACCTAGTGTCGTTGTGAAGTCTAGTTTAATTTTTAACCGTTAACATAATTTTTTCGAATCCCAATATTGTTTATCTCATCCGTCGAGGATGGGACTAGCGCCGATTCACATTTAAACAATCAAAATAAACCCAAATTCCAACAGAATTTAATTACATAAAAATCCTAAAATAAGAATCGTGCATCACAAAAAAGTGGCGAATTTCATCGTGTAGTTTCCATAACGCGTTAATAAAAAGAGTTTTAATAAAAACATGTCATTACTTACAACTTACCAGGTGTAGAATATAAGAAGAGAAGTGATTAGTTATGTTCCCCAGACCTGAATCGTCTCATTCAGTACATAATTATTTCTTCTGAAGAGTGCGTTCTTCTCGTGGGTGGCCTGCTCCTATTCCATTGTGAATTCGTTAAGGTGTTCTTTACATCAAACGAAATAGGAATATTTCTTCTTAAACTCCGACGATACGAAATGATAGTAATAAAAAATCAGAAGATCGAATAATTAAAAAAAAACTAAACAATGAACTTGATGAAGACAATGAAAATTAGCAGAAAGTCACAAAGAACAGAACACTTATTAAAGAAAAACATAAAAATAAACTTATTAAGAAAAAAAATTAATAGTACATAGACAATAATTGGAGACAGGCAGAGATGATCATTAGGACAAATAAATGTAACGTAAGAAATTGTTGTAGCCAATTTAATTGAATAGACAAAAAATAATTAGGTACTTTTGAACGAAATAAACAAAGAGCGCTTTTGCTGATGGCAGAAACGAACAAATTTCGCTGACGAATACAGCCAGCAATAGTGGTAGAACTGATGCAATATTGGAAACTAATTTGTTGAGAATCAGTTTTAAAAATATTTGTTTTACTGCTTCTGGAAATCCTCAAAAAATATGATCTAAACAAATTCCAATTCTACACAAATTATGTGTATAGAACTTTATTCTACATGAGATTCTGACTGAAATAATAGAAGGTTGCATGTTGCATGCCATATGGACGAAGGACGAAATTCTATCTGCACACAGTGACGATTTGGATAAATTGCTTAATGACCTTCGAGTATACTCTTATGATCTTATAATACTCGTGGGAGTCATACCAGTGTCGATGAAGGGGATAACGCTAATAATTAGAAAATTCTCTGCAATAAGAAAAAAACATGCCGCAAGACTGAGTACAGAGGCTTGTAACTATTATACATTGTACTAAATATCCAAAACGTTGTTACTGTGAAAAGGTTAAAAAGTTGTTAAAACCACAGCGACTGCTTTGGTTTGGATTCACTGGAGAATGTGTGCAAAATATAACATGATTTATCTCTTCTGAACCATACAGTAACAGTGGTACCGTGGTACCTTTTCTACCAAAAGAATATTCCACACTAAATAATATAAAGGCGGTGCCTTATAAAAGTGCACTGTAGCGCCTTTAAAGTAAAGGTATTCAAAATGCAGTATAGAAAATTATTAAAACATACTTATTCACACAAATAACTTATATTGGTAAATAATAAACACTCGTTAAAATATTTTTAATGGTAATAATTTGTCGAATTCAAAATAATCTGTGCTATAAAGTAATGATTTTCTTAAATCAATTTATTTAAAGATTAATTAGTATCTTTTTAATTGAACGAGATTTAGAAAGTATCTAAAAGTAATGTGATTTGATTAGTCATCACAAGTCATAGCCTCATAACAGTCATAACTCATAAAATCATAACTTATCAAACTTCGGATTAGTAAATCGATTTCATAGCATTCTCCCAAATCGTACTTAACGGATTACATGTAATCATGTACATTACAATTATTTAAAGAAGTCTCATCGGCATATGTCGAATTTTATCTTAGCAGTTCGGAAGTGCCACTATAACAAATAATATATTACTGCCTTTTAATAGAATATCAAGCATCACCTGATAGTTTGGAACAACTAATGTAAGTCATCTAATGTGATGACACCTCTACACTACACCCTGATAGTAGTTTGTTAACAGAGTTGTTACTTACATTTACGAACAGTCACCTTTGGAAAGATTATAAAATTATGTATTAATCTTCAGAATCAACTACAGTCACATCGCTGTCCTTTTTTTATGTTTAGCTTAGTTTTTTTTAAATAGAGCAGCTTCTTTACAAAAGTTACAACAAGCGGTTTACCGCTTTAGTTGAAGCCATAGGATTGTAGGCATTGGTATTCTTTTTATTATTTATTATACAACAGAACGATATTAGTCACCTATTATTAGTCTTTATTGAGAAATAAAGTCGTCGTCAATTTTATTATATAACAGGAAAACAAAAGTAAAATAGATAACAAACTGCAACACTGATAAAGGAAGTGGCTAGGATGAGGTCGACAAGAAAATCTATTATTAAATACATTTTATTAATACAAAATTGATAACCGATAACTACAAACAGTCAACAAGACAAGACATGTCAACAAACATTGTTCTATTTTTAAGTAATTATATTTTTATTACTGCCCATGCTTTGATTTAATGCAGATTTAATATTATTTTTCTGCCACATTTAACACGCGAAATTTAATCACTTACGTCACACAATATGTAAAATTGAATCTTCACATTAATAACTAATAAAACACATTTACACACTACTTTACATAACTTGTGTAAAAACGAGCTATGCTAACCGAGATATGCCGATGAGACTTCTTTAGATAATTGTAATGTATTCCAATTAGCAAAAATATCTAAATATGTATAATAAAATATGTAGAGGCCCCATACTGCTTGTTGTGTTAGTGTTGTATACATAAGTATACACAAGTAATACAATACATAAGTGTTGTGTCACTTTGGGTTTGGCTCGTCACAATCTTTATTTTCATCTCCATTCATCAAAAAATGAAAGTGAATTCACACTGCTCAATCTCAACTCTCCTTTTTGATGAATGTTCAAATTTGTATGTGTTAGAATACAACATTGTGTCTGTATCTCTCGTGACGTCATGCATCTGTCAAATAAGACAATAAAAATGCAAAAATTAATTCGTCCTCAACATCATTAAAAATTACTATACCTACATTTTCTACATACACATACTTGTAAAGGATAACAATTTCTTTACTATCAAATTGTTAAGAATCAAGTTTCAATGGTAAGTGATAGATTACGCCCTGCATCAATATTTTTTATGCCAAATCGTTACAATATCCCATTACAATTACAATATGCCACCATAAACTTCCTGTGAAAGTGCAATATGGATTATAATGTCATGACATGAAGGATTACACCTACTCCATTGAGATGGAGTAGAATGAATAGAATGAGACGAGGTGAAGGAAATCAGGAATAGCCAGGATAGCGTGGGATAACGCTTATAAGGTTCATTTTCAGAAAATATGTTATCTTTAAATACTTTTTGTCCCGTAAATTGAGGGCAGTAGGTAAAAGCAGTGTAGGTAGCAAATAAAAATTAGATCATATTTTATATAAATTGCGAATTTTAAGGCTTCTCTCGGAAAACATGAATTTTCATGTCAAAAAATTTTGTGTGAAAAACCTTCGATACATTTTTACCTTGTACCATCGCAGTGGTGATTCCGTTTGATTTTTTATCATTTGTTACGGCTTTTGTAATGTATTTCGAACTTAATTTTGCATTATTTTTTTAATGAATTAATTCGATCTTGTACTTATAATAAAATTATTATTATCATTATTGTAATTACCTCCCGGCACAAAAACGCCCTGCATCCGCATTTGCTCGATACATACTGTTCGTGTCGCGTACTGTTCGGTCCAAAAACCATTTAATACCGCGAACCCGTAGGCTGTGATGTGGCACGATTTGCCTCAAGAGGTTTTTCCAATTTACGATAAAATATATGGTGTTCTTCAAGAAAGCTGTGAATAGGATTTTGCAAGGGCAACGGCGTACCCGCACACCTCCTGGTATTGCGGGTGTCCATGGGCGGCGGTAACACTTACCATCACATGGGACCGCTTGCTCATGCGCCTACTTCGTTATTAAAAAATGTCTGGATTTGTTTAAAAGTGCCAAATGTAACAATAATCAAAGTAAATAAGTAACTTTGTAAAATTCGTTTAATTTTTCATTTTTGCGTAAAGCTTTAGATTTAGAAATAGATTAGCTTAGATAGATTAGCTTCTAAATAGATTATTTAGAATAGCTTTAGATTTAGAAAGCTTTAGAATACCAGTTTTGTTACAATTATTATCCGTTTTGTTACTTATCAGTTGACTAACAACATATTTTCTGCAAATGACCCATAAATCCTGTTAATAAGATGAGATAAAATTAGGACTTCTGTAAAAGACGGATAACTAGGTCAGTCGGACTACAAAGGTAAGTCGGTATGTTAATGATACAATGAACAAATCAAACATATAAAGTTCCGTAGTAATCGATTATTTTCAGTTCCATAAATTTGTTTTTTTTTTACATTTTTTTTTATTTTGTTTGGTACAATTTACAAGTACAAATCCTAGTAGGTAACTGTAAAAGTACAGATTTTCGGAAGTTTTCAGGTGATGTTCCCAATTAAAGACCTTTTTAAAACTATTCTGGTCATTTACAGTTCTTATTTATCTTTGTAACAGATCGTAACCTCCTTAATTCTACCCATAACAACGTGTTATATATAAATCTTAGGTACTCGGATATGTTCGCGGCCTTTTTATAGAGAAAATAATAAATACTTTTTTTGTATCACAAAAATATTGATTGAATGTAATTTTACTCCATTTAGAGAATTTTGTAAAGAGTGGAAGGTGCAAGGTCTGGACTGTATAGACATGGAGGATACATTAAAACTTGTCAACCAAGGTCCATCAATTTTATTTAGTCATCAAAGATGTATGCGGTCGAGTATTGTCGTGATGGAAAACTACACCTTTTCTATTCATAAATTCTGGGCGTTTTTCTTCAAGTGCTTGTTTCAATTTTAGTAATAGCTGACAGTAGACATCAGAATTAATCGTTTGGGCATGTGATAAAAGCTCATAATATAGAACGCCTTTACAGTCCCACCATACACAACATTACTTTGTTCGGAGTGAGGCCTGGCTTTGGGACTTTTTGTGATGGCTCATCTCGCTTAGACCAAGATCGTTTTCCATTGTTATCGTAGGTGATCTACTTCTCATCTACTCTTCAGAAATGATCGATTTAATTTTGTTTTAGCAACATCTCGCATATGGAAATTCTATTCACCAAGTTTCTGGCCTATAAATCATGCGGCATCCAAACATCTAGCTTTTTTTTATGAAATTCAGTTTATGCGGGTGATCCAAAACTGTTGAGTGGTGAATGCTAAGCTCTTTCGCAATTTGATGACTGCTTATGTGTCGATCTGCTTCAATTTTTTCAATGATAACATCAACAGGACACCTTCATTTACCTCAATAGGACGAACATCATTCACATCAAGATTACCAGACCAGAATCGACTGAATCATTTTTTGCAGTAGTTTTAGATAAAGCATCTTCTCCGTAAACACCATAAATCTCTTTTGGAGCAGTAAAGTATTCATACCCTTGTCGAAAAAAATGTAAAACATATCTTCTCCTTGTTCCATTTTAAAAATGTTTAAAAATATGAAAATATAAAAAAATTAACTAGTAATTTCATTTTGCCGCCTGTACAAAAACGTCAGCTGTCAAACGTTATATCATTTTCCCGCCAGTGAAACACTGGTTTCCAGAAATAGAGCACGCTAGTCATACGTTCAAAAACGCCGCGAACTTTTCCGACTACCTTATTATATACAAAACATACTGATTCTTCTTTTATTGGGTTGACTCCCGCTATGCCAATTTGAATAAAATTTTTCAGAAAATTTTTCGAATCAATAAAAATATTCTATGGGTTAGTTTTATTATTACAACTTTTCAAAGTATTCCTCCAGCCTTTATGCAAAGTTTTCTGGAAGTATTTTTCTTCATCAGGCGCAGCTATCAGCGACGAAAATGATTCACATAGATAAACAGATTATTTTTAATTCGGGGGAAAGAAAAAGTCACACGGGGCTAAGTCGGGACTGGGTCACCTAAAACTAACCAAGATTCTATCAAAATCTTTTGTCTTAAGCGCAGTGTGCAGGTGCATTGTCTCGTGGTGCAACGCGAGTCCAAACCTGTATTTGAGGACTTTTTGCTCACTGCAAAAATATTTCAGGCCATCGAGTTCAGCGGCATTATTCAGCTTGCATATAATTCAGATTAACGCTCCTTTTAGTCAATGATAACATTGATAACACAGACAAAAGATAAGACTGAAAAAAATTGCTACTAGGTTTACCACCGCTTTTCGCTCGTTTCGCTTTGGTACACGCAGAGTTCGCTTTGAAAAAGCGAAACTGTCGATTACTTCTTTCCAGATTGTATTGGTAGATCCAATGGTTGTCACTAGTAACGACGTCTTAACCAGATGAAAACAAGCTTCTTTCGTCATGTCTGAACACAAGCTTCTTTCGTCATGTCACGACATCATTCGATACAAACTTACTTTTGAGCCTCGGTGAGGTTGTGCAGCACCCAGGGCGAAATTATCTTCCGAAACGTTCACATAATATTTCATGAACACTTCCCGATCCAATCTGCAGTATCTGCCCCGCATCTCTTCATAAATGATTCGTCTATTTCCTTCAATAAAATTTTTCACTGCCCTTTTTCTTCCATGACAGCCGTTAAAGGGTGACCGCTCTTCTCGTCGTACCGCGGTTTAATTCATGGTACCAGCGGTAGCCAGTTGCATTAGAAGTCTGTAAATGCCATTTGACGTCTTTTAAATCATTCTTCAGGTTTTAAAGAACATTGGACATCGTACCTAATCACGGCGTGAAAAAATTCCCGTCGGAGAAACATTTTTGAGTGAGACACTGCACTTTGATTTGGCTTGCCAAAGACAGAAAAAAATTTGAAGTCTACTCTACTCATCACACACGCACACACTCAGACATAATATTAAAATCAGCCATTGTTCCATAGGCAAAAACTCTTTGTTACAAAATTTTCTGAGTGGCTGATATGTTAAAATTTATATTTACTTATAGTTATGATCCATAAAAACGTGCAAACTAAAACAAGCGAAGAATTATTCAATGAAGGTCTAATATCAGCGACAAGTTCATCCCACTGGAAAGTTTTAAAGAGAGCAAATAATAAAATGTTACAATTATTTTCATAAGTCTGACTTCGCTTGCTTTAAATTTAAATTCGACGTTCATACGAGGCGATGTCACGATTCCTCCGTCTATGGCTCCTTCATTTCAAGACATTTGCCATATAATCTTACATTTCTTTATATTAAAATTTAATCTGAATTTCTCGAGTTTTATTCTGGGAACCAAGACTTGAAATCGGTGCCAAAAATCACCAACAATTCTTGGTAATTAGGACATTTCCCATAAGCAACTGTTGCGTATCAGTACCTTTTGAGAACCGGTAACGTTAGGAACTGGTATATTTAAGAGTATAGCGATATGAACACATGAATTCATTTTATTACAGGTTTATTTGCATTTATTTTATTTTATTAAGTCATTCAAACAAATTTTATTGCCGGTAAACATACTTTGCGACGTCGCCACGCCAACAATATCTACAGAACACTGTGCACTAAGTAGCGGACGCTAATCATCTCGTCCCATGTCTAGCTTGAAGGTTTGCGCATCCCAGTACCATTCGTCATTAGTAAAATACCGACTTCCAGAAAAATACTGATAACGAAACGTCAGTCAGTATTGATGGTTTATAATACCTGTAAAAAAATATCTATACCACTCCAAATACCATTATTTTTTTACCAATTCCTCTAGTTACTGGCACAGTTTCAAAATCGTTGATACTAGTATATAAAAATACCAGTATTTCAAGCCCTGCTGGAAACAAACAGATGTGCAGATGTGGTGACAGAATACTTTTGTTTTCGCTATTTGATGTTTATTTTGTTGAAACCTAAGAAAGAAAGGAATAAGGTACATAAAGTATAACGTCTGTCCGTTTGTTAACGCTAATCTCAGGATCTAAGTTTACACCTTCGGATATCGTATTTATTCCAGGTTTTAGAATATATATTTTTTAAAATCGGTCCAGTAGGTTATAAAAATATAGCGGGTTTTGTAAGCCCTTGTTTTACAAAATAGCTTTTGAAGATTTTCCTGATGGAAGAAATCAGATATAAAGCGGGCGTAGTCGTGGGCATAAACTAGTATGAAATATAGAAGAATATTTAAAGAGTCCTGTGACATAATCCCGCGACTACCTTAAATATTTACTAAAATTTGTATACTTATAATAATGAATGACCCACTGCAGGATACAGGATTTGTTTTATGACAAGCCTTAAAGAAAATAATTAATTAGCAAGCAAATCGTCATAGTACTCGTATTACTCATTAAGCGTTGTTGAGTCATAGTCGTCTTTAGTTAGCTAATGTCAAAATAATATGGCATGTTCGGAGACCGAACTCCTGTGCTATCCAGACAACAGCAGCATTTCAAGACAACTAACTCGCGATGCTGATTAGTTGAAAGTTTTGCTCGTCACACATACCATACGAGTTGACAAGCCGCGAGCATTATCGAAGACTAAAGGGATTCGAACATTTTATTGGAGAGGTTGGCATAGTCCAAAGCCGCCATTTTTTTTTATTTTTACCAACAGGTATAAAAGTAGCAAAAATAGTTATTTGATAACAATTTAATTAATAGAAGCACGTAATTTGTACATTTTGTTCAGACACTGAGGTAAGATTTGCTAAGGTCATACGATTATATAGCGATGTTTCAATCTAAATATCTCGGTAACGTGAAACTTTAGGACATAATATTATATAACATTTTTTGTTTGTATATGCATCTATCGTTACACGTTACATCGTTGAAATACACGTTACGATTATCTTTTTGCCAGCTATTTCGAGTTACAATACTACTGTGCGGCTGCTGAGAGAATGCGTTCCTGACAGGTCGTGAGAGAATGGACGATGTAACTTTGAAGTGGCGAAGAATTTACGATAAAAATATTATTATCGTTTATTTGCTCTAATAACGAATAATATCATTAAAAACTATATCATTATGTCAACATACAATAAATGTTATAATTTTGCGCTAAATGTAATGTTAAATAAATAAGAAAACAATATTTTTTTAAATCCACACTGCGTTGTTACAAGGCTTATTTTTGTATATTTCAACTGTTTATTTTTGTAGTGATGTGCCAAAAACACTACGCAATTGTAACGTTATCTGTCGTTATACTTTAAAATAATACGATTTTCTTTCTAATAATTTGATAATGGGTGATTCAATTGGAGGTTACAATTTAAATCGGGCAATACTTTTTATCTATCAAAAATAAATGGCTGTCATTTTCCTTTTGTGATTATAAAAATACCGACATTTGCTATTACGGAGGGATATTCAACACAAGAACGCATTTTAATTGTTAAAATCCATCTCCAAAATGGAGAAAATTTTACCAATACGATTCGTGCATTACGAAATGATGAGTTCGGTAATCATAATCGCCCGTCACGTGCCGCGATTAAAAAAATAATCGAAAAAATTTACCGAACCGGATCAGTGTTAGATGTGCAAAGACCAGTACATCCCCGTAGTGGCCGGGCACTCGAAAATATCGCCGCAGTGAGTGATAGTGTTCGTGACAATCCCTCAACTTCCATGATCCCTCACTTCCGGGACATGATTACAAATTATTTGTGCCATCAATTGGATGGTATTGAAGTGGGGCAAATGTGGTTCCAACAAGACGGTACGACCTGCCACACAGCTCGAGAAACAATGCAATTGTTGCAAACAAAATTTCCCGGTCGCGTTATCTCTCGGTTCGGCGATCAAAACTGGCCCCCAAGATCATGTGATATCACGCCGTTAGACTTTTTTCTTTGGGGTTATGTAAAGCAAAAGGTGTATGCTAACGACCCAAAAACTATACCAGAGTTAAAAGTTGAAATTTCACGTCTTATTCGTGACATACCTCATGACTTATGTCGAAAAGTGATGGAAAATTTCTTAAAAGGGTGAATGTCTGCAAGACCGCCCGTGGTGGTCATTTGGCTGACATCATCTTTCATGTTTAATGTCAATGTCTGAACATTAAATTAAAATATATATATCAACCGTTTATAAAAAACCAATGCATTTTATTTCACATTTAAATTGTAACCTCCAATTGAATCACCTTTTAGAATGTACTGGTAAAAAATAGCAACCCCAAATGGCATAATGGGCCGCCATTTTATGACGCTAAAACAGTCATCTGTTGTCGTTTCGTGCGCATAGACTACGTTCTCCAGTGTTTCTCTTTCTGTTTTTTCTTGTGACCTGGCTTTCATTTAATTGACTGTTCCTGCTTGTTATACTGACCTCGGCGCTAAATTAGACGTCGATTGTGTTTCGCATTGTGTTGTGTTGTACTTTTGGTGCATAATAATGCCGAAACGTGGACAAACATTGAAAAGTGAAACTCGTGAGCTGCAAGATTACTTTGATCGTAAAAGGCAAAATGGTGGACCCTTGATACCTGTAGAACGGGTACAAGAGCGCGTCTCTCAGGGGGTTGAAGTTAGCAAACGAATGATAACAAACATTAATAAAGAAAAGTTCGGCCCATATGGCACGGAAGAAAATATTTTACGAACACCGAAGAAGAAACGCAGAACTAAACCTGTGACAGATATTGATACCTTTAACGCCGATGCAATAAGGAATCATATACGTACTCATATACGAGTATATGGTTACTATTCGAGGAATAAATACCTTAACAGGACAACGTTATTGGCTTCTTTGAGAGCAGCTGATTTGTTTAAGGGAGGTAAAACTACTTTATTCAAAATTGTAAAAGATATTGGTTTTCAATATAAAAAAACAGACAAAAGAAAAGTTATTTTAGAAGGATATGATATAATTGTAAAAAGAATACCTTTTTTAAGGGCAGCGAAAAAAATCGATAACTGGGATAATGTCGTTTTCATTGATGAGACATGGCTGAACGCCAATCACACGCTTTCTCGTTCTTGGACAGATGATACACAAGCGTCGACGTCGAAAGTGCCAATGGGTAAAGGGGCCCGACTGATAATATGCCACGCCGGTTCTGCAAAATACGGTTTTGTGGAGAACGGCTTACTGGCATTTGAATCAAAAACCACTACTGACTACCACGAAGAAATGAATGCCGCTACATTCAAAGAGTGGTTCCAGAATGTGTTGTTGCCCAGCCTGCCAAAGCCTTTTGTAATATTTATGGATAATGCGGAAAAGTCACAAAAGATGACAGGGCGAAGGTCGTCGAAAAAACGAAAAATATTATTTTCGAAAACTTTGACCGAGATATCAGAATTGATACTGTGATTGATAATAATATAATTATACATGTAGGCGAAGATGATCACGAAGACAGCACCTCCTCAAGCGAATCGGAGTCTGATTAAATTTGTTTGAACCCAGTCGCAACTATTTTTCAAAATACTTTTATTGTTGTATTTTATATTAAATATTTCCGAATATTACTATCGCATTTTTATTTTCATTGCGCTAGTTACATTCAGAAATTAGACGCCAGGCAAACAAGTATTGAAACTTATGTTACACTTTTCTTGGGTCGGTTGAAAATAGTAAATAATAGTGTTACTTATTGCCCATCACTAGTCATGACCAACTGATAGACGTCAGGAACGCATTCTCTCAGCGGCCGGAGATTGGGGTTAAAAAACACGAGAGATTTGCGAATAGAACTCATGACCAAACATTGCAGGGCGCACCCGCATACACTTGGTGTTGCAGGTGTCCGTGGGCAACGGTAGCCACTTAACATAATGTGGGTTCGCTTGCCCGTCTGCCTTCATTAATATATAAAAAAAACAAAACATAAATTGGATATTGACTTGGAAATAAATAAGAGAAAGAGATCCAAAGACATACGAAACTAATACAAATTGAAATGAATAGAAGACATCCCTTACTAAGATAATGACAATACATTTCGAATTCATAAAAACATCAGTACATTTCGAATTCATAAAAACATCAGTACTTGACAGAAAATTGTTATGTGAAATTCATTACCTCGATCGATTGATTCATATATTTTAGCACTTAGAAGGTAAAGTAGCATTTAAACGGCAATAACTTAAAAAACTCCATGTAATATTTATCTATTTAAACAGATTTCAACACGTATGTTTACCTTTTTATTTTACTCGACGTTTGGGTTGACCATGGTCACGAGCCGACTGAAGAGGCGAGTAGTCCGCGTCGAGAATTTCGAGCAGTTTCATCAACTAACCGCATTTGGTTTTCATAGTCCGGAAATCACTCGATTCCATGTCGATGACAATTTGTATTCATCTTCTTGGTTGAAATTTTTGTTTCTTGATTTCAGTTGATGCCTAAAAGATGCAGCTGTGGTAGTTCGTACATAGGTCAAACAAATATCACCGTACCAGAGGGTGTCAAAGAACATATCGCAGGTGTGAGGAATCGCCAGACGAATAAATCGACGATAGCGGACCATGTACCCAACGCCGGAATCAATCACTGGATAGAAATTATCAGCTCGTAACCATGGTTGGTGCAATGCAACCGAAACGTCGAGTAAAATAAATAAGGTAAACGCGAATGCGTTGAGACCCGTTTAAATAGATAAATATGTGTGAAAAACGCGAAAATCTCAAATATTAACTCAATATGATATAAACTGAAATGTTAAGAAGAATATGACAATCACATTTTTAATTTAGACGTTTGAAATAGTCGGCATTAATCTACTAGAATTATTAAACGAAACGCCAAGGAATACAAAAGCAAAGGTAGTCAAAACTACTATTTTTTTTTTAATTTGAGCTACTTGTTCACTTTATACGTACCATATATGTGCATAAATCTTGAATTTACTGAATGAACACGCTAGGAACAAAGCACGCTAAAAGTTTGATAATAAAATACAGACTGCAATTATCCTTCGAGTTAGTGGCTCTAAACAGAAACTATATTTCCTACTATACTCCGTCCACTGTGTTATTTTCGCGATGACATGGGTTTAGTGATGTCCGAAATGCTTCATACCGATTAGATTATCGATACAATTCTAGTATAATTTGCATTCGGTTTTATAAATTCGATTTTTTTTAATATTTGTCTTAAATAATTGATTTATTAATGGTAAACATGTATTTAACACGAAATCAATTTAACAAATCGATTGCATTATATGTAAACAATAAAATCATAATAAAATGCAGATTTTTCATTCTAGCAACACTGGCTATGGCGAAGCGACGTCGCCTACATGTTGGTTTTGTTTGTCTGTCACCCGCAACGATACGCCCGTGCTAGTTACTGCATTTCAGTTCACTGAGCGTTTTTTTCACATTTCTTATATTTGTGTTGTGGTGTTTGCGCTTCTAAAGTAGAGAGTACTCGTCCTTAAAAGTACATTTACAAAATTCCGAAGGGAAAGATGCTGAAAGGACAGACAAGGGAATTCGTGGATGTGAATACTTTGAAAGATAAAATCAAAATGGCAGCCCCCATATACCCGTGTCGCAAGTGCGTGAGCGTGTAACGACAGCTCTAAAAATTAGTGCTCCAACTGTGTCGAAAATAAGTACCGAAGACTACGGCAGCAGCGTCATGGAAACGAATAAGCTTTCTTTCTACACTAAGGAAAAACGAACACCCTATCCATGAGAACAGTTGATAGTTTTGACATTGACGCTATTCGCCGACATATATATGTATTTTATGACTATTATTTACAGAAAGAAATTCCAACATTGAGAAAATTAGTAATCTCTGCGTGGTAGTGGTCTGTTCCGTGGCCAAAAATCATCATTGTCAAAGACACTGAAAATAATTGGTATTTCGTATAAAAAATCCGACACACGAAAGATTTTAATGGAACGATACGACATTGCTCTTGCACGCTGAAAATTTTTGCGACAGGCAAAAAATATAGAAGACTTGGACAAATGTCATTTTTATTGATGAAACTTGGCTCAATGCAAACCAGTGTCCAAGAGCTGGATTAATGACACTCGCTTCCACCTCAATCTCAATGGTGCCGATGGAAAAGGGAGAATGGTTTATTATATCCCATGCAGGATCAGCGATCATTGCATTCAAATCACAAAAAACAGTCAACTCCCGTGAATGAATGAGGTATTCGAAAGGTGGTTCCAGGACTTACTTTTATCGCTGTAACAACCATCTATTATCCTTATGGATAATGCATCCTATCACTCTCGGAAACTACATAAAATGCTAATAAATGCCAATAAAAAATCAGAAATTATTAATTGGCTACGTGACAATGGATAAAATGTGGATGAATCCATGCTAAAGGTGGAGCTGTTAAAAATACTGAAAGAGAACAACCACGCTATGTTGTCAAACAAATGACAGCAGAACATGACCACTGTCATCAGGATTCCCCCATACCACTGTCAACATAACGCAATAGAGCTGATATGGGCACAAATTAAAGGATACGCCGCCAGAAATAACACGAGTTCTCCATTTACAGGCAAAAAAAACATGCTAGAATTAATAAAGGACTCGTGTGCACACGTGATTACTGAAAACTGTGAGACCGCTTGCTCGTCCACCCTCTTCTCTATAAAAAAAAAAAATGCGGTGAAGAGGACAAAATTATTAATAATGTCTGATTGGGACTGTGACATCCACTTTGATAACCTGCATGAACAAGAAGAAGAAGATAATAAACGGTAAATGAGGACATGTCAATAGACGAGTTAAGTTCGTAAGATGAAGATGACGTAATTGTCTGACTGTTCAGAATAATACTTCTAGTTGTTTTATTTAAACATATTTTTATTCAAAATTACTATTTTCGGTTTATTTTACGTGTGATAGCTTATAGTCTGTGGTATGACTCGAAGAACGTCACTATTTCTTCGCCCTTAACAATAAAATATAACGTTTCGAGTACACTTGATTGTCAATAAATACGGAACTTGATAGGCATGCAAACTTTAAATAGAAATTAACATAGTGGACGGAGTATAAAAGTGAGTACGTCAGCGGGGTACTGCAGGTTGAACAAACACATGTTCAATTTAAGATTTAAAGGTTCTAAAACCCGCAAATTCTGTTCCGAGCAGGATGAATCTTCGATGCAATGTGGCCCTTTGTTATACAAAATATATACGTATGCATTCACGTGCTAAAGTTGGAAGAGGTTAAACAATTCGCTGTCAAATCTATTCTGCCATAATTGAAGGCCATAAGCATTGGCAGCGAACATTTCTGAAAGGAGTCGATCAGAACAGATCAACAATGGTCGCAGTGATACATACAATAGAACTTTAATCCTCAGTTCTCTTTTTACTTATATGTATGTATTTAAAACTTGATCAGAGTATATATTAGGTGCCCGTTCACTCGACTAAAACGGAAAAAAAAATAGCAAAAGTGAGAACATAATGTTTGATTGAAAAACTACCTTATCCCTCACAAAGTAACACTCGCTTAGTGGTGCAATGTTAATAAGTGGTATTAGAGATGTGTTTACAGGGCTCCCACCATACAACTCTTTTATGTGGGGAAAAAAGATCACTTCACATAAATACATCATGTTCAACTTTGATGTGTAATCAAAAATTTTAATGTCGAATTCACACAACCAAATGGAAAAGTTAATGGTTTTTAGTTTAAAATAATTAAAAAAAACTACAAATACGAAATTCAAATAAATCTCTGAAAAATATATTGTATATTATCATATCAACGAACAAGAAGATTGTGAAGTTTTTTTTATGCTTTAAAGAAAATCTGATTGTGTTATTAGTTTATTACAATACAAACCCACCTGTGATTGAAAGAGGGTTTGAAATGTCATGAAACGTTATATAGGTTGATATTGAAACAAAATCTTAAAAAGTCCTCATCTATACGACCCTTCGCATTTTTTTTTATACAGTGAAAGAAGGTATAGTTCGTACAGAAATAATTATGCATAAAACTCTTGAAACATTTTTGAATAGCCGTCTCCGCAGTCATAAACAACCCTTTTGAACAATAGAATGGGGAGGTTTCACCCGATAACAAATTCCTTATACCGCAACTGACAAGTTTTGGTCCGTTACCTTTAGTTGCATTCGCCGTTCGTAAATACAGACTTGAATTTTCTACGTCATTTCAATTACTGCGTATTCCATTTCGTTCAAAAATGGCTTTTTAGACCGTAAGAAATAGAGGCTAGTAGTGAGGAAATACAAACTTTAACAAATATTCATTACGCCCAATCGCAACAAATTATATTAAATGTTTTAAAAGTACTCAGTGAATGTGGTCCAAAAGCAGCAGAACGCACTTTGCTTTAACAGGAGCGTCAATATCGACAAGTTTTAAAAATTGTTCGGCGAAACTGTGTAAAGGAGCGAAAACCAAGATTGATAAATTTAGGTGAAACGTCAGATTCTGGCACTGATCGTAAATCGTAAAAAAATGTTTAGTAAATAAAGTTTACCTTCATGATGAAATAATTGTTTTATTTTAAAGTATCAAAACTGTTTTCACAGACTACTGACTACACCGTAACTATATTTTACTCAATCGCGGTTAGTGTTTATGTCAAGTAGTACATTGTTATAATCTCAAGTAAGTCTCGAGAGTTGTGTGTACATTTATTTCTGGACAGACTATACGATTTAGTTTTTCGCAATTATCTAATTAAGTGTTTGTTTGTCAAAAGATTATTATGAACAATATTTGCAGCTTATGCTACATAAACGATTGTCTTTTTTCGAGGAATCCTAATGTTTCAAAGACCCAAATTAAAAAGGCTAAATTGGTAAGGTATAGCTTAATAATAGTTTACTAGTGAGCTATTTTTGACATACATGAACTGCATGTAATATTGATTCATTCGACAACATTACACTTTTATGTAATATTGTTTATTGTTATCGTTTCCAGTACCTACAAGCAATCTTAATTAGTTAATTACAGGTATAAATACTACATTGGAAAATTTATAATCAATTAACACTTATGACTGATGGAGATGTGCAACTCGGATCTTGAATATCCAATACTCTTAAACATCCAATTAATTAAAAAGCTGTCAAGTCCAGAATTATTATCTGTTTCTTGAAATGTACCTAATTATTTCTGTGAAAGGAAAATTTAATTTCGAAAGTTAGTAGGAATAGATAATAATGAAACGGGTTTCTTTTAAAATGATAATCCAAAAAATATTATAGAGCTAATTTATTTAAGAGTATAACTAATTTACTTCATACTTGTAAATGTGTCTTAATAGTATAATATAATTAATAATAAACAAATTAATAGACGTAGCTATATTCCTTCATTCAAAATGTCTTCCAAAGCCTTGCACACAAAACACACACTACGTATATTACTAAATATCTAATTATCTTATGAAAATGACCAAATTATCATTTATTTACCGATTTGCATACATACTTGTGAACTTTTTGTATAATTAAGGATTATACTTACTATACGTCCATCATTAGCGTAAAATACGCATGAAGAATGGTAACAAAATTATATGTACATATTAAAATTATATGCTAAAACTTTGATTTAGAAAGACAAATAAACGCGATCAGTGGCCACTAATAATAATTCACTAATAGTAATAATCCTTTCAATTTTCAAATAAACGTTATTATTTTTAGTGTGGACTTTTTATTTATAAATAAGTGAAAACTTTAATCAAAAGTGTAAAAATGAAGGTAGAATGACAATATTTAAATATATAGGTGTCAGTATAAAATGCCGCTTTATGAAGTGCACAAATATAAATTAACATATAGTATTAGAATACCGTACCTTACAAGTGGTGCAGTGTATTGCAAAATTTTAAATTACTTTTTACTAATCTAAATATGCTATTCTTCATTAAAATTTACTTTCCTAAATTCTTAAACACTATGTAAGTTTGTGTAATTGATTGATCATGAATTTGATATTAAATCGATAGGTATCTTCAGTTCTCAATACGCTATCAATTCGCCGTAAATTATTGATAGATTTTAAACACAAATCTTAATACCAAAATATAAATGACTACCCGCCTTCAAGTCATGGCTAAATCCAGTAAGGGTAAAATAAAAAGGGAAATAATTAAATAAGCAGCAGAAAATAGTGAATGGACAGCAAATCTATGGGAGCAAATTTAAAGGTGGGTTGGGTTCTCTGATGACAATAAAGAAATGAAGTCTCGCGACGACTTCGTTATGACATTTTTAGTAATTTAAAATTATTTAAGATATTCAGAAATAGTTTGTTTTATTGATCATGATATGCTGCACATTTAGTATTTTTTTGTTGCACGTTTAAATACGAGCCAAATAGAAATTTAAAATAGACATATAAGCATCGTTTCTTTCTTTAAAATTGTCATGCTAAATCAGATTTCGTGATAGTTTTTATATGAATACTTTATTTGCCCGTAAAGTGTTTAACCAGTAACTTATGCAGTGGGTAGTGGAGTGGTACTGGAGCATCACCACGCCATTACACGCGAGAAACGGGACAACGCACGAAATGTCTTGAACGCATTAGAATCGACGACGTTTGTTAGGATAATCGTCCATTTGGCGGGATCCTTCCCACCGGTTCTTCGGCATGTCGTCATAACCTCGCCCCAGGTCGAACTGGTCTCTGAAGCCTCCATCCTAAGTAAGCAATCATAATATTTGCCAATATTTGTAACTTTCATATAAACGAAAATAAAATACAAACGAACATGTAATATAAAGGCAGGTAAAATATACACATGATACTGAAAATGTAACTTTTATCTTTTACGAAAATGTTCGTTTTGCTATGCAAATAGTCAGAACCTACTATAAAACATCAACCCAAGCCACATTTAGTTTAGATTTTACATAAATAATATTTTTGTCTACAAATTGTTTTTTTTTTTTTTTTGCATTTTTCCATCTCCTTAAAAACCAACAAAATTACACCGCTATATAGGCTTCTTCCTATAAGTACAGTTTCATGCATATTTTTCAATAAATCTTATCAATATAATTTATGTCTCAAATCCATTTGCTTATAATCTATACGTTATCCCCTTTAAATTTTAAAGCAGTCCGGTCTTAGGTAAATAATTTATATAATTTGGCGTGTATATGCCGACATAGGAAATCTTTACGGCGAATTTACACAAAAACTTTTCACCAGTTTAAAGTTTAAATTTAATTACCATCTGATACTAGTGTACCAGATGGTAAATTCAATTTCAATTTTATATACAATCACAAACGAATGTAAAATGATTACGATGTTAATACGCTGAATTGTATTATTTATAATGAGTTACTGGAATATTTTCAACCGCAAAGTAGTCCAATCATTTAGACAAAAATAAAGCAATCTTCTCAAAAATTCCCACTTAGCTGAATTTTGGCACACCACCTTTTTAACAGTGTTCTAAGCAACATATCAAAAATCTAAATTGATACCGCGTATGCGTTTTGAGATGTCAAGGTCACGAAATACAGTTTTCGCAAAAATCTCGCTTTCTAAGGGTCGGAAGTCAATAGATGTTATTACAGAGAATTAGCCATTATGAGCCATAGAAAGCGAGATTTTGGCTAAAAACTGCATTTCGTGACCTTTTGACTTTGAATATCTCAAAAAGCACACGCGACATCAATGTCAATTTTTGATATGTTGTTTAGAACGCTTACAAAAGTGCATGCCAAAATTCAGCCAACTGAGATTTTTGGGATGAAGTCTAAAATGACTGGGCTAGGTAAAGTGGTCAGTAAGTGCGCATGTTGTTTTTGAGCCAATCATGCTTATAGAATTCATAACTTTCAATTGAAGCATATTCGGTAGGTAAGTATTAATAAATTAAAAATAATTAGTAATAAAATAATGCATTACCTAATATGAAAATATATCTATTCGCAATCGTTAAAATAAAACATAAAACATAATTGAGAGACATCGCGTCTCAGGTTATTTAAAAGTGAACGTGGTAATAATTTGTCGGAACATTTAGATCACATTACAGTAAATTAACCACCAGGGACATTCACATTTACCACAGAAACGATTTGTGAATACATTTTTATTTTTCTCGTTTTGACTAAATAGTTTTCGGAATGCGAATTTCCAATAAATGATGTTTTAAAAACGGTACAGCTCAAATGAGTTTTCTTTCTATCTCAAAATTTATCTAGTCACCCACCCTATGTACGTATACTAGAATTTTCAGCATCCATGCATCCACAACATATTCCGCTAATAACGTCTAAGGCGACGGACCAGTGGTCACACTACACTACCAGTGACAAACAATAATATTTTTTTTGTGAAGGGTCCGTGGTCACTTTGGCTAGTGCTGGAAAATATCCGACCGATTTAAGGGGCTGTTATCCTCAGCATAAATTCCGATTAAAAGAGAATCATTATTTTTCGTTTATAGTAGAAAATTCATTGTTCATTTTTCGTGGAAGATGGAGCGAATTGCTTTTCCTTTCTCCGGTCTTCATCCTTCCCATACTTTCTTTCACAATGCTAATTCCATTCTCCTAATTCTAACATTTGGGATATTTTCCAATATTCCGATATTGGTAAATATTGGTCCCAAATATTGGTAGTATTCTCTTAGGTTGCTGAGTAACTAGGGACAAAGTGAAGCGAGTAACATTGCGATGCCTTCGCGTACCTCATACATAAGTTCAAGATATGCCGCTAGAGGTACCAGGCGTACATATCTATGAATATATGTACGCCTGGTATCTCTTTATTGATCGTTCTTTTTAAAAAAGTTTTTTTGTAGGGTCTGTAAAAATAGGTGAAAGCTCTTGATGATTTGTTTTTTTTCTAGTATTTACCAGAATCAACGCCTTTAGGTATTTATAAAAACTTTCCAAAAGACGTATGATAAGAGACAAATTTTTAAAGTAAGATTTCGTCAGTGGTACTACACATAAGTATGACCTGCCCATTGCCACTTCAACATGCCGATTCTACAAGTTATGACGGCGACTTTAGTTCTTTGGCGAATGTCTTCGTTTCGAATCTTTTCCCGCAAAGAAACTCCGAACATAGCTCTCTCCATAGCTCGCTGAGTGACTTTGAACTTAGGATCAGGCCTACCGTTAGAGGCCACGTCTCGGCATCATACGTCATAACTGGTAAGACGCATTGATTGAAGGTCTTCAAACATTGTGGTATAGACGACGAGAAGAGCAGACACATTTTCCCAAATACTGCCCATCCGAGCTGAATATGTCTATCGACCTCCTTGCTGAAGTTGAAATTGTCTAGTTGCATTATTTGCCCAAGGAATACATAATTGCCGCATAATGGTCATACAGGTATTTGCTACAGGACCGATGACCGTTGCCAAGTCCTCGAATGGAGGCACGTACCGGGCGTATTGTGGGACACACTCTGGCCAAGTGGACCTACGATTTAAGGAAATTAGCCAGTAGTGGTTGGATGAGAAAAGACGAGGATCGTGTGTGGTGGCGAGCCTTGGAAGCGGCCTATATCCAGCAGTGGAGAGACAGGCTGATGGTGTGGAATGGTACCGATAAGTGGTACTAGGGGAAGAACGCGGGTCCGGCAGGCGTCCATCCCTATTTTGGTTAACTCTGGGGGTGTGGGTGGCCTATGCGTAGGCCATTGAAAGGTGAGCTCCTTCTGGCGCGGACCAACGCACGCGGCGAACCGAGTCGCCGGCTAGACGCTTAATCCTTTATCGCTTCCTAAATATTTATTTTTTTACTACATTAACAATATAATATTTCATAGACATAACGGAACTTAATCTGATTGGTTCCTACTTAGTCTACCGGAAATAACATGACAAAAATATTTCAAATCTTTTTCCCTACATCGTGAACAGTCGCCATTAATGTTGATAAACAACCTATTACAAATTTGAAATAAGAACTCTTTATAATAAACCTGATATGAGTATTGTAAATAAATATAAAGTCGTGTTGTGGTTTGTTTAGTTAATTTATTACGTTTTTGTGTAGAAAGGTGATTTAGACAATAAGTTGTTATAAATAATAATTATAATATAACGGTTTTTATACGTGAACGGTGTGATAAGAAAATATGTGATAAAAGACAATATGGATTAAAATGTAGAAAATTTTCAGTTTGGTGCGTAATATTGCCTTTTTTATATAGTATAAATATTAGTTTTTATGTAGTTAAGAAAACATATGTAATAATGTAATTAATAAATAGTTTGTGAACTCTAGGAAAAACTTGAATTTTAGTTAGTGGTATTGCAAAGTAAAACAAAGACTGTTTTACGTTTTAAATTTCTTTTTCTAGGCTAAAAATTATCAGTTTTCGGTATGTTATACGCAAACATTTTATATTAGGTAATCGGAGAAGTTCGCTGCCTTTTTATAGTGAAAATAATAAAGACTGTTTTGTATTACATAAATATTTATTGAACGGAATATTGTCCATTTAATTCGACTATCTTTTGTCATTTTTCTGGCAGGGCCATTATTCCATCGCTATAAAATTTCTGGGGTTTCTGAGCGAAAAACTGATTTAAATGGTTTATACATGCTTCTCTTGAATGTAATTTTACTCTATTTAGAGAATTTTGTAAAGAGCAGAATAAATGATAATCCGACCGATATGGAGGATGCATCAAAACTCCCAGCCAAGGTCCATCAATTTTTGTTTATGCCATGTTGCCAGCATTGTTGTGATGGAAAACTATAACTTTTCTATTCATTAATTTTGGGTGTTTTTCTTCAAGTGCGTGTTTCAATTTTACTAATTGTTGACAGTAGACATCAGAATTATTCGTTTGGCTATGTGGCCAAGCTCGTAATACACAATGCCTTTCCAGTTCCACACATAAAATGACTTTGTTCAGAGTGAGGCCTGGCTTTGGGTAGTCCCAAACCCAGCTTTGTGATGGCTCACCTCGCATAGACCAAGATCATTTTCGAACACTGTTATCGTAGGTGATCTACTTCTCATCGCCTGTTACCAATCTCTTCAGAAATGGATGGATATCATTTTGTTTTAGCAACATCTCGCATATGGAAATTCTATTCACCAAGTTTCTGTCCTATAAATCATGCGGCACCCAAACATCTAACTTTTTTTAGAAAATTCAGTTTTTGTAGACGATCCAAAACTGTTGAGTGGTAAATATAAGCTCTTCCGCAATTTGATGACTGCTATGTGTCGATCTGCTTCAATGTTTTCAATGATAACATCAAGATTTAACTTAATAGGACGATCACGGTGAACATTCACATCAAAATTACCAGACTTGGATCGACTGAACCATTTTTTTGCTACTTTTAGATACAGCATGTTCTCCGTAAACACCATCTCTTTTCGAGCACTAAAAGCATTCATACCCTTGTCGAAAAGAAATTGTAAAACATATCTAATTTTCTACTTATTAACTTCCATTTTAAAATTGTTAAAAAATATGAAAAGATAAATCGTTTTAACTTGTAATTTCACTTTGCCGCCATTACAAAAAAGGCAACTGTCAAACGGTATATCACTTTCTTGCCAGTGATCAGTGTTGCCAGAAATATAGCACGCTAGTCATACGTTCAAAAAGGTCGCGAACTTTTCTGACTACCTATTATTCTCGGACATAGAGATACGGAATAAAACGATGTTAGTTCTTTATAATGTTTTTATTATTCATATTTTCCGAAGCTCGAATGGGTTCCTGCAGTTACGATTGAGTTTCTAACCAAATGTACTTGTAAATTGTGCTTTGATAGCAATGAAATATTATTTTAATTCTAACAAGACTCTTAAAAGAAACACTATAACCTATAACTACGTAGTACATAAAATATTTTGGTGTGAGCACGGGTTTTAACCAGCGAAGGAGTGTGAAGTGGTTAGCAACTGTTGCGTCTGGAAGATTCCATTCCCCATAATTCATTAGCTTTAATGTATGTCATCAATACATGCTTTGTGGTACTTTACATTGAAAAAAATGCCCTAAACAGAATTCCGTTCCGCTGCGGTTAGTCTGATCAAGCATATTATATCCTACATTTATAAAATAGTGGCGTGGTGAAAATTTAAACATATGTTACAAAACATAACCTCTTAGGTAATATTGTGCAAACCTATTATTTAAATTCAGCGTCCTTTCTTTCACTTTTGAGAAAAAACGTTAACATTAAATAAATTATACGAAATACGAATAGATATAACTTCATAAAATACAGATAACAACGTTTATTATTTACGTAAATACGAGTAAAATTTCATTGTATGTTCATTGCATATTTCAGGACAGGGTGAGTTCATTAATTACGATTTCATATGGTTTATATTACAGTCTTCTTATATTGCTTAGGTTTGAGTATGTGGAAGGTAGAAAATCTACCAATACCAATAAGTCGTAGAGTATTGTTACTTACCACAGAGGTACAGTAACATAATATAATATAAAGTTTTGTATGGCTAGTTGATTTTCAGTTTCAAATCAGTAAAGAATTATCATGATTGCTAATCAGACATAAATTATGTTAAAGAGCTGGAATAAAGAGTAAAAAAAAAAGAAAAAAGGAGCTTATACCACAGTTTATGACAAGTTTCATGTCGTATCACTTTCACTGGGCCGTGGTACAAACTTGTAATCAAATGTAGTACTTACCATCGGCTGCTGCTGGTCGAACATGCCTTGCTCCTGGCGGTCAAGCATCGAGTTGAGGCGTTGAGCCTGCCAAAGAATATATCAATATAAAGAATCAAGTTAAATTAAAATAGACTTTATTGCTTGTAATGTTAGCTCAATGGGTTCTGGATAAAAAAAAATACCAGCTGAACTTTTTGAGGAGTTTATTTAAGTTTAGGAATTTTTTTTTCATTTACCTTTAACTCCTCGAGGAGTTAGAGCCACATTCAACATTGCAACATGTCAACAACCGTTTGTTTGTTTGTTGCATGACTATTCATGCACTATAATTACCTGCACGAAAAGAGTGTTCTCCTGCTGACGGCGACGCAGTTCGTCGTCCTGCAGCCGCATGCGGTTGCTGAGCTCCTCCTCGTTGCGCATGAGCATGGCGCGCTCGGACTCGAGCCGCTCGTCAGCCGCGCGCTCCGCCAGCTCCCAGCTGCGCTTCTGCCGATCGCGATCCTGCTCGCGTTGGCGGAGTTGCTCGCGGAGCATCTCTGTCTCGTGCTCGTATCTGACACAATACATATACAGTGTCACTATACAATCAGCCCTTTCATATCAACTGCTGGACATGGATCCTCTTCATCCACATTGTCTTGTGCATGAGAGATGTATGGACTTACAACGCCACACTGGCCAAGCGGATTGGCGAACCTACTCTTTCAGAGGTGGTGTAGTTCCTCGGTGCTTGTGGTAGTGGCTTTGTTGTCCCTTAGTCGCCTCTTACGGCACCCGCAGGTAGAGACGGGGTGGTGTTATTTTATAGCCGGCATAAAACAAAGTGTTATTAAAATAATTCCAAAGGTGCAACCAAGTCGTTCAGTACCTATTGAAAGTAGAATCGGTTCTGCAAGTTTTTCCAATAGGTTTTTTTCTTAACTTTTATTCTACAAACAATTAAACAAAGCTTTTAATTTATTCCCTAAAATAATTAAATTTTTTGCTAGAAAGATTTTATATATTTGAATGAGTTGACGTGTTTCAGCTTTTCCGTTAGTTCGGTGACACATTGTAATTATACCAAATATAAAGCATACTAAAACTAAAGGCAATGAATGATCTTACTTAAAAAAAAAAAGACAAAAGTTCAATCCTCATTATCCTCATTAAATTCAAGTCATTTATTACAAACTATGGTCCATATCTTTAATAACAATAATAACATCTTATAACGTAGTTTAAACAAACAAACAAGTCAAATGGTTTATACAATAATTAAACACTCACTTGGCATACTCCATCTGTGCTTCAAGCTTCTCCTCCTCGACAGCAAGCTCCTTCTTAAGAGCTTCTTCCTTCTGACGGTGCAGCTCATGGAGCTGCTTCCACCTGGTGCCATACTCATGCTCAAAGCTGCTCAGCTCAGAAAAACGTGGTCCAGCCTGTCGATACACAAAAGTCTAAGATCGAAAGAAAGAGGGTTAAAATTTAAATAAATGGTATACAGTGGTTATTTAATATAGGGTAGTATAGTATGTAGTAGTATAGCACATAGCATAGGGTAAAAATAGTCAAAACCAATAGTCAAAGGTGATTGAAATTAAATACAGTCAAATCCATCTAAATATAATACTCAATGTTGTTGGGAGAGTAACAACATAGGCTATGAGCACAGCCTATTGGGGGGCCATCCATAAATTACGTCACACAAAGTTCATGATTTTTGGAGACGCGGTCCTTGTCCTTATCACAGGTGGTCACATTTGTGTGACACCCCCTGGTGTGACGTCACATATTTTGCAATTTTAAATTTAGAAATTATTAAATTAAAACATCCTTATAATAATATTGAGAGTTGGTAATATTTTAGTTTTTCGTTAGAGTTAAAGTTTAGTTTTAATACCTACTTTAGATTTATACATGTGACGTCACGAAGCTTATAACTCGTCCCCCCTCCTTGTCACTCGATGTCACACTTTGTTGACCCCCTCCCTCCCCCTTAACGTATGACGTAATTTATGGATGACCCCTTGATAGCCTATTGGACACGTCAATAATGGCCATATAAAAAGAATCTATATAAAAGTATCCCTTAAAAGCAGTATTATGTAATATAATATAAACCTCGCGGGCTCTAATGAATTCAGGATGTTTCTTAGGCAAATTCTTCTCTGGGTAGCCATCAAGCTCATCAGGCTCCTCAAAGCTTTCCACAATCACTGGGCGAAGAGATCTGTAATAAAAAAAACATTTTTACAAATGTAAAAATAAACTAGTACAACAAACACAAAGGCAGTGGAAAAATGTGAAACTTTTACTTACGAAGTTAAGAAGAAGCACTTTTCTGTGCAGTTACGAATGGCTGCCAAAGCACTAGGCTTACGTGCGTATTCGACAACACCTTCTCCCAAAGTTTTGCCTCTCTCATCTACTTTCACATAAGCCCTCTCAATTTTTCCAAAGATTTCAAAGGCCCGGTAAAGAAGCTCATTTGACACAAAAGGAGGTAGATTCTTGACACGTACTGCACTATTGTGGGGAGCAAATCTCACTCTAAGGGTTCTTCCATTCCTCATTTTTCCATCCAACTCATGCTTTGCTTTCTCTGCATTAGCCCTATAATCCTGTAAAAAACATTACACATTATGACCAAAATACAAAAAAATACGTGTTTACTGTATCTTTGAAATAGTCTCATACCAATTTGATGAACCCAAAGTTTTTCTCTTTGTTGACAAATAGTTCCGCAGTTTCACCAAATGGAGCAAAAAGCTTTTGTATCTCTTCCTCAGTCACATCACTGGTGAGGTTGCCGATGTACAAGCGACTCCTGCCATTGAACTTAATTTCAGTCTGATCTAGAGGTGGAAGATCAGTCAAGGGTCCTACTAAGTCCTTCAACTTGTTTGATAGCATTTGTTCCTGGAACAAAGAATATGATTTTAAAACAGTTCTTATATTGAATATGAATCAATCAATCAATCATTTATTTGTTGAATGACATTATTTAAGTAGTTGACTTACAGTAAAAAGAAACTTTACATCAAATAAAAAAAAAATTATGTAATTAATTATCTAGGAGTGCTAAAAAATAAAATATTATTGGACGGGCAGTTTATGGTTAAAGTTCAATCCAAAGTTCAAATTAAAGAAAAATAATCCACTTTTCTAGCATTGCCAAAGAAACATTTTTTTTTCGGTAAAAAAAGGTGTCAATAGTGTTGACTTCACTACCTAACCATTTATGAAATATTTTGATGAATTAAAAATGAAGCTTTAATATATTCATGTTACTAACCTCTCTTTGCACAGGTTTTCCGCCCTGCTCCCCGGGTCCCCCCCTCATGCTGTTGCGTTGATTTCTAGCGGGTCCTCCTCCAAGTCTCGGCTGGAACTGCTTATTCCCCTGCCCAAAGTTACTTTGTACGCCTTGTCCGCCTTGTCCACCTTGTCCGCCTTGTCCGCCTTGTCCACCTTGACCGCCTTGTCCACCTTGTCCGCTTTGCCTGTTACCAGGGCCACCTTGGCCCCAGCCACCACTTTGTCTAGGGCCTCCAAAGTGGCCGTCCATATTCTGTTATATGAAAAAAAAAATGTCAGAAAAATCTGTTTGATTTAAACCCTATTTATGTTGAATTTTTATTATATACATCATTTTAATCATGTTAGATATCTAATGCAAGCGTAAACCGAAACGTGTTAGGCGATTAATAATAGTGCGAAACGAAACAATATTTATATTTTACGATGACGAGTGTTTGCGGGTAAGCGAATCGCAGTGCCATTCAAGATACAATTTTCGGTCTACGTGCACACTAAAGTAAAACAACCTGGTTTGGGAGAAAATCGGAAAGGAGAAAGATGAAGTGCGCGACAACAACCGTCGCCCTCGAACCGGCGCGGGAACTATCGAAGGTACTTTACAGCACCTCCTTCCATCGCAACCAAATCCTCTTATAAAAAAGGGGATTCAATGGTATTTATATTTAAAGTAAATGGATTTAACTGTTGATAGTGTTAGCTTTTATGTGTAAGTCTATAACATACGTCTTGTGGCAGGAGACATTATTATTATTTCTTATAAATCTGATCAAAAATAAGATGAATTCTTGAAATTAATATTGAACATTAATCTCCTTACACATAAATACATAAACATAAAGCTTAGAAATCAAAGTTAGAAATGGCCTATAACACTACTAATATAGCAGTGCAGCTAAATTCAGTCCGACTGAGATAGTTCCCCACCTAAAATATTCACAATCACATATCACCTACCTAATTTGCTAATCAATTTGAAAAATATTTATATTATGGTTTTAATTTCTTCTCTGGGTGAAAAATAATTCAAAAAATATGTCAAGTACAGTCAACTAATACAAAACCACCTAATTCTAACTTCTTGCTTTAAATGGGAGCTTTTTAATTGAAAGATGTTGCAACTTCATAACTTAGCTAGGAGGACTTATTAAATTACTTATTAAAGGAACGTAATTCCCATAATACAAATCGACCAAATTACGTTGTTCGTGGAACAGTGATATGTAAAAAAAAAATACGGCAGTTTTTATTTTGTGATATTATATGGTTGTTTAATTTAATCTGTCAATAGCAAATTTTATTCAAACGTTCATACACTTTCATTGCCCAAAATAGTATATTTTTCGTTTGTCTGCGTAACTCTGTAACTAAAGTGTGCGGAATGGAACGGAAGAAACCCTTTACATCTGTGAAGAAAGATGTGTGTGAATATAATTACAAAGTATGAAAGCACGCTATCTTGTAAAAAGACAAATGTAATAAGTACCCTTAAGAAGAAGCATTATTGGGAAAACATTCAAAAAGAATTTAATTTTTCATCAATTGTAATAGATAAACAAAAATAAATCACAGTATAATTTAGTTAATTTGTTAACAAGATATAAGTTACTACTTCAGTGTAAATACCACATGTTCTTTTTCTTTTCAGACTTCAACAAAATAACTAATTAAATTATGGTACAAAATGAAGGCTAAAGCAAGGGAAGCTAAAACCAAAGAAAATGTTTTGATGTTTGATATTGATGCCAAAGTAATGTATATTGACAAGAACATTTTAACAAATATTGAAGTGGACATTGACAGTGACATTAATAAGTGTACACCAATACTATTTTAATAGGTCAAACAATGGGACCAATTGTCAAACTGTATGCATTGGTAGGACCATCTTTTAGCCAGCAGTGGACCAGCCAGCAGCCTATATTCAGCAGTAGAATCTTCTTGCTGATATGATGATGAAAATGATATTACATATATTATATTTGGTAACTGTGTAGTGTACTCATTGGCCCAAGATCAGCATGCTGAAATAATACATACACACACCCATTATCCCTTTAGGAGTGAGCAGAGAGTGCGCTTATAACAGCGTTTAACGATCGGTGGACCAAATCTAACCGAACTAAAGAACGTTTCTTTAGTAATAATATATCGTGGTTAGACGGTGAATTTAAGGTACAATTCGAAGAAGCACCGATGGATATTACACCTACAACATCTGAAAAACGTGGACGTCCACCAGTCTTATGAAGATCTATCAGAGAAATCGAAAAAAAGAAAGAATATGGAATTGGTACAAGAATATGGACTCGAGTATATACATAATGCATACGTTCGAGGATTGCGGGCTGAAGGAGAAATCGAAGAAGCTACTGTTGTTTCAATGATGCGGAATTGTGAAAGAAATGAAAAAAGGATCATGAAGGAAAAATTATTGCATGAAAGTCGCAATGGAACAGATTTTACGGTGGATGAAGCTTTAAGTATGTTTGCAGATTTAGATCTTTCGAAATCACAATACGGATTTCTTCGAGCAAGTTTGATTAACAAAAACTTCGACATATTGCCATCATATAATATACTGACGAACGCCAAAAAACTGTGTTATCCTCCACTATCCAGCATTCAAATAACCGATATAAGTGCTAAAGTAAATCTACAAGATTTGCTGGATCACACTTGTGCTCGCATCTTAAAGATTGAAAATGTTTACAACCCAAGAAGAAAATCTCTTAAATTGTTTACCAAGTGGGGATGTGATGGTTCATCGGGGCAAAGCGAATATAAACAAGTTTTAACAGATGAGAGTGACTTAGTCTCAGATACAAACTTATTTATAGCGTCTTTGGTACCAATAAAGCTGACTGACACAGAAACACATGAGATAATTTGGCAAAATCCGGCTTGTTCTTCTATTCGTTATTGCCGACCAATCCTGATGGAACTTGCAAAAGAAACGCCCGAGAAAACCCGATCAGTGGTTGGTGATATTCGGGGTCAAATTAATAATTTGCAAACATCAAAGATACACAAGGAGACGCAGGTAATTGAAATAAGTCACGATCTATTTCTAACTATGGTGGATGGAAAAGTTACACAAGTTCTTACTGACACAAGTTCTGGAGCTGTATGTACAGTGTGTGGGGCTAAGCCAAGTGAAATGAATAATTTGGAGAAGATTGCATCAAAGCCAGATAATATAAATGCTTACGAATACGGTTTGTCTACGTTACACGCGTGGATCAGGTGCATGGAGCTAATTTTACATATTTCATATAACCTTTCATTTCAAAAATGGGCTGCGAGAACTTCGGAAGATAAAAAAAGTAAAGAAGACAAGAAAAAGCTTGTACAAAGTTTGTTTCGAAGCCGGATGGGATTGCACGTTGATAAGCCCCGACAAGGAAGTGGAAACAGTAATGACGGCAATACAGCTCGGCGTTTTTTTGAGAACTACTACTGCCCTTCAGAAATTACAGGGGTTGACGAGGAACTTATTAAAAGGTTCTATGTTATTCTGCAAACCATGGCATCCGGTATTGCTGTAAATCCAGAAAAATTTGGTGAATATACTCGTGCAACCTCACAACTGTACGTAACAAAATATATGTGGTATAATATGCCTTCTTCAGTACATAAAATCTTAATACATGGGGAAAGTATAATAAGACATTTTGCTGTTCTGCCCATTGGTCATTTATCTGAGGATGCCCAAGAATCGCGTAATAAAGATTACAAAAAATTCAGATTGCATCATGCTAGAAAATGCTCTAGGTCCGCAACAAACGAAGACGTATTTCATGGTCTTCTATTTACGTCAGATCCTTATATATCAAGTATCAGAAAACCATCAGTCACTATATCCAAGAAATTGTTAGAGGAAGCTAAGAACCTCTTAGCTATTTAAATCGAAATAATTTCGTACATTATTTGTAAAACATATTTTTGGAGTGGGTTATTATATATTTGTCATTTATTTAAATGTAAGATTCATATGTAATATAAAATAACATAAAATAGGTTTATTAATATCATAAAACTGTAAAATTATAATTCAATAAGTTAACCAAACCATGGTTTAATATTAAAATAATACATTTTTATTTTGTTTTATTTTATTTTATATTATTTATTAAACATTTGACAATGATACATTCATTATTGGATTGTATGTACTCTGGAGACACTACATACCAAATTTCAGCGATTTACTTCAATCAACAAAAAAGTTACAGATTTTTGAGACGGTACGCACGGTTCTGTCCCACTGTGCGCCGCCACGATACGCGCTTACATTTTTCGTTAATTCTTAAACTATTGCTGTTATCAATTTTGTTCAATTGTTGACTTTTCATTAAGTTTGGGTACTGTTATTGTTACTTTGTTATATTTGGAAATTATATTGTTCCTTAAAATGGGAGGGAAATCTTTTCAGTGGTGAGAATCCTTAATATCATTAAGTTTTTCCAAGCCGAAAAAAGGGGTGGTTTACCATTCCCATTGACCTAGATATTAGAAAAGTGCAGCGACTGGTGTAATCAAGCAGACTCTAAACAGAATAAAACTCAAAGCCACATGACAATTACCAACCCAACAATTAATGAGCCAACACCAAGTAATTCTGATACAAATAGGGAAGTAAAGCTATCTACCCCTGGTAAAAAGAGAATAGTGCGAAAAAAAAATAGATTTGGATGGTATTGGCCTTTGTGCGCTAAGAAACAATCAACTCTTTTTATAGAGTATAAAAATTTTTTAGCTGAAGCTAAACAAGATCTCAGCTTATCTGGACAGAAAAATTGTCTAAGAAAAATACTAATTGAACAACTGAGATACTCCTTCAAAAAGTGTAACAATACTCATTTTGTCATTCAGAAATGTGAGATTACAGCTTGGCGGGCTTGGGTAGCAAGTGGCAACTCAGAAACAATGATCACCTTGGTGCAGACAAAAAACGATTACTTACCTAGATGAGACATGGAGATACATTCACAGTACATGGTTAGTAAATGTTGGCAAAATAATAATGACACAAGTATGGAAAACAAATTTCAATCCTGGACAAAAATTGATTGTGGTGCATGCAGGTGGTGAAAATGGCTTCATTAATGGAGCAGAACTTTTGAAAGATGACAAAGGAGCATAAAAGCCAGCTGGAGGTAAGTGGATACTAATGCACATTGATATCTGTGATACATACACACATTGGTCCAGAATAAACAAACTTAGGGACATCGCCAGATGCTTTTGTAGATTTACAGGAATGAATATGAAGGAAGGGTTGAGAAAATGGAGAGATAGTATAGGACGGGAATAGCAACTGGCATATATCACTCACTACTATGGTAGACAGTAGTCTTCTGTGAGTAGATGTAAAACAAGAAAAAAAAAAATACCCTTTGCTGTTGATTCTGATTAGTATTCTGGTTTCTCTGTTCAGCAATATCAGCCTTGTCTGTCTTGTCCTGGCTCTCTATCTTGGGTGGAATGTTTTGTACAGGTTTCTGTTGCTGCTGCTGTGGTTGCTGTGACTTCTGCTGAGCTGGTGCTTGTGAAGGAGTCTCCTGTTTAGGAGGCTGTTGTTGCTGCTGTTGATTTTGTTGTGGCTTTTCATTAGCCTGCATTAGGCTTTTAATTTCATTAGGTGGTTTTACCTACAATTTTAAAGAATGATTTGAGAAAATATAATATACTAAAAACATATCACAGTAGTGAATTTACTGTAAACATGTGTTGGTGATTATGTAGAGAATTTTATAGAATGTTTGTTTGTAGTGCTTGCTTCAGGTAGTAAGATCTTTAGTGTAAGATGCACAATTCTCTTATTATTCATATTTAAATATAACAAGGAAAAGGCAACACAAAAACTGCGAGTTAACTTTAGCATCTAATCCTAAGTGTTGTTTAGGAGTTCATTACACAAAATATGAATAGGAAGGTTGAAAATTTAATGAAAATTAATAAGTATTTTTAGCAACTAAATATTTCTTACAGGGCAATCATATTATAAATGGTATTTGTTAAAGATTGTTCAATGATACTGTAGTGTTAAAAAATTAAAAATATCCACGCGTACAACTAAGATGGCGGCCTATTTCATTGATCGATCCAATGAATAAGTAAACTTGAATCCTTGACTAAACTTGAAAACTTAACATCATTATTCAATAAAAACGAGACAAAAATATGAAATATAGTGAACTTTAAATCGCAAGTAAAAAGGGCTCACTTCGTTATTGGGGCGTTGACCTCCTGGTTGGGCATGGTTTGGCTGGTTTTGGTTTCGTTGATTATTGGGCTCAAATCTAGAATTACGGAAACCTCTATTACTGTTATTACCACGACGACCCTGTCTTTGAGGTTGGGGTGGGCCTCCAAATCCCCTCTGATTGCCATAGTTTCCGTGATTGTTCATGGCTGGCATTTGCATTCTGGAACAAAGCATCAGGTGAAAGCGTCTACAACAGAATATATTGAATTCAAAACTAAATCTATATATTTTATGTTTACCTTGTAGAAATAGTAAGGAAATGAATATAACTTGTCTCGTCTTGTATAAATTAAAACAACTTGAAAAGCTGCTAAAAGGACACGCAATACGGATTCAATTGTCTGAACTAATCAAAATGGCGTTGAGCACTTCAGCAATGAAAGATGGCGATTGCAGTATGAGTTGGATTGGAAAGCTATTTTTTTCTCATAATTTATTTGGACACTGAGATAGCTATTTGTCCACAAACAGCATCTACAACTTTTTAAAATAAGTATTTTCACTTGTAGTTATCTTTTTGTTGTCCAAGATAAGGACAAAGACAAAAAATATCAGTACCAAAATAAACACTGTGACGTCGAAAACACAATAACTTTCATTAATTTATATAATTGGCATCATTATTATAGATAGGGTAAAAGCTGGATAGTTGCCTCAGTGGGATACTTGCCCCGATTTTGAATTCACTATGTTAGGGATGTTGGTGGCGCTAGCGCTTTATATAATTAAAAGTGCCCCGCCCGCAGGCATTAGTGCCATGTAAGCCATCGGAGTGGGCGCACGCGTTTTGTCCGTGTGTGCAAAAATCTTCCGCGGCGAAACTTTGACGGGCGTAGAAATTATATTGGTAAGTAATTTCTATTGAATATTTTTATCACTGATTGTGGTTTCAGTCAACTTTTTGTTTTTTTGCATGCATTAAGGTTTAAATTACACTGTTGATTACATTTTATGGTTGAATAGTTTCTATTTATTTAATAAATCAAAAAGGCAAGTATCCGTATCAAAAAGGATAGTCGCCCTATTCACTTTTGCGGATAGTCGCCTTGGGGCAACTATCCTCAACTATAAATTCTTTAATGAGCAAAGACAGATTTTTTTCTTTTGATGTTTTTTCACATGTTTTGAACAAAATAAGTATTTAACTGTTTCATGCATTCATTTTAGGTGAGCAAAATGCCTCGCAAGTACAAGCGTAAACCAGGCGTGGTACCGCGCCACATCAGCTGGACACAAGATAGTTTAACACTTGCGTTCGAAGAACTGGATAAAAAACATAAAGGAATCAACGAAGTATCTCGAATTTACGGAATATCTTCTCGAACCTTAAGGAGACGCTACGAAAAGAAAAACCAGCAATTGCTAACTCAAGGTATATCTCCGCTTTAAAGTTGTATACTTAGCAGTAGGTATAAATAAAAAAAATCTATCTACACACCTACTTATCTGACCTAATTGTATTTTTTGTCACTTCTAGGAAAATACCCTGTCCTTGGTTTTGAGAATGAAAAAAGACTGGTAGCTCATATATTGAAGCTCGGAGACGCAGGATTTCCTCCTGAAAGAAGTGTAATTCGCCAATTAGCTTACCAGTTTGCCGAAAAAATGGGGTTAAAGCACAACTTTAACAATGAAACCAAAACGGCTGGACCGCAATGGTTAAAAAGCTTTCTTGAAAGAAATCGCGAAATAATTGTGAGACAAGCTGAGGGTTTATCAATGGAAAGAGTGAAGGGTCAGAACAGAGCATAAGTTGCAAAATTTTTTGATCTGCTCACAACGGTCTTAACTGAGAATGATTTGCTGGATAAACCAGATAGAATATTTAACATGGATGAAACCGGTGTCCAACTCAATAATAAACCTGGCAAAGTATTAGCCAAGAAAGGTGTTAGAGCTGTTAAATCAGTCACTTCCGGTGAAAAAGGAGAAACAATTACTGTTGTTGCTTGTTGCAACGCTATCGGCAATTTTCTCCCACCAGTTCTGATTATCAAGGGAGTAAATAAAAAACCGGAATTTGAAGAGGGACTTCCGCCTTGTTCCGAAGTTTACATGCAAAAAAAATCAGCATACATTTCCTCAGACCTTTTTTATAAATGGTTGATTGAACATTTTATTCCACACAAGCCGTCAGGAAAAGTATTGCTGATTTTAGATGGTCATTCATCGCACTCAAGTGCTGTCAATATGCTAGAAACTGCTCGGGATAATGATGTGGTATTACTTTGTTTACCTAGTCACACTACCTCTGCTTTGCAACCATTAGACATATCAGTATTCGGACCGTTTAAAAAATATTATTATGCTGAGACGAACAATTTCATGCGCACCAATCCACAGAAAAAACTGAACCGATAAAATTCAGGTCAGCTAATAGCCAAAGCGTGGATTCGAGCAGCGACTCCTGCCAATGCAATTAGTGGTTTTCGTGGCAGCGGAATCTACCCAGTTAATTCAAATGCTCTGTCTGACTCTGAATTTGCTATATCAGATATTGCATTGGGGGAACTTGCGCAAGAACGAGAGTCTGATCCTCTAAATGATCAAGTACCAGGCGTTTCTGGAGAGCTTGCGTTAGGAGAGCGTTCACAAGATCCTGAGCAAAGTCTTGTACCAAATGAGAGGGACCACGTGCCTTCCCTAAGCAACCAAGTACCAGGCGTTTCTGTAGATTCTGCATTACGTGAGCGCGTACAGGAATCTGAGTTTGATCGAGGTCTTGCATTAAATCAGTGGAACGAAGTGCCTCCACTAGGCTATCAAGTCCCAAGCGATGCTGATAAAAACAAACTAGAAACTGTCTTAAATGAGATTGAGCAGAATAGCGTGAACCAAAATCGCACGCCACCTAGGCCGTCTTCAAGCCTTTTAAATCTTTCTCAAGACTGTTTAACCCTACGAGATAGCGATATTGAAAATTACATCCTTGATGGTACTGAACTATCATTGCCATCACTGATATCTTTAAGTGAATCACAGAACCAAAATCTTAAAAAAGAAACACCATCTAAATTTTTACATCAATCAACTCCTATACCAAAAATACCGCTGAGCGTGTCTAAAAGGGCTAAACAATCTGCAGAAATTTTAAACTCGAACGAAAAAATTGTCCAGAAGAAGAATAAAGAAGAAAAAATGAAGAAAACAAACAAAATAACGGAAACTAAAATTAAGACAGCGAAAAAAAAAGATGTTAACACAGTGAAGAACAAACCAGCTGGTAGCAAAAAAAAAGCTGGTAGTTGTGAATAAAAGAGGGCAACCGCAAAAAAAAAAGACCAAAAAATATATCGATATTACCAGCAGTGAAACTGAATCCGATAACACAGATTTTATTGAACTGAACAAAGGAAGAGCTTCAAGGAAGAGAAGAATACAAATTTCCAGTTCTGACAGTGAAAATGAAGAATATGTTATCAGTTCAAAAACATCCAAAGGAAACGCCACCGAAAAACTACCAATCAAAAGAAAAAAGGACGAAAAATCGATAAAAGACACTGACACTGAAAGTGAAAAACGCTAATTCAAAAATAGAAAATACTAATAAAAAAGTTTCAGTTGATGATTATTGCACAGAATGTTTTGAGAATTACAATTTGACTAAATCGAAATCAGATTGGATCCAATGTGAGATATGTCGAATGTGGTTGCATGAAAGTTGCACAACATTTCAAAACCATTGCATGAGATGTGGAAAATAGAAACCCTGGCTTCTGGTAATAATTAATGCTAATGCCAAAGTTGATTGCCATATTGTTCTATATTTAAGATAAATAATAATATTTTACTAATAACTTACCTAACTTAATGTTTGGATGCTATTTTTGTTGTATTTTCATAGTTTAAAACATTAAAACTTGATACTATTTTAATATGTTGAATAATATTTTGATTCGTACTTAATAAAGGATTTCAGTAAATAATCAAGACTGATTACTTAAATTGATATAAATTTGTTTATACCTAAAAAAATCATAATGACGCGTCTATCCCCGCACGAGGCAAGTATCCCCCGAAGCATTTTTAACGTTAGGCTACTATCCGCTGCAGTAGGCAACTATCCCTTTTTTGAGAGGTCAAATAAAACAGGATTTACTCAAAACCAATATTAATTATGTTTACAAAAATAGGCTACTATTAAAGATCAAAGATCTATGTTTTGATATACATGTTGCATTATTCTTAGTAAGTACATATTTTTTAATAATGGAGCTTTTTTGAAAAGTGGGGCAACTATCCGGCTTTTACCCTATACGCAATCTACTGCAAATACTCTTCATTTTTTTGCAATCTATAATTGGTATCAAATTATAAAAATAGCACAGATGAATGGAGCAAATTGTAATCTATCGATTAGTATTTGTTTTTTATTAATATTAATGCGTTTGTGCGCTGGGAAGGGTCCGGTGAGAAAAATCAATTAAAACACGACAAAACGAAATCTGTGAGAATTACGGTTAGTGGCATTTGTTAAATGTTGCCATTTCAAAAGTTTCCATTTACTCCAGGCTCAACTTCCGTATGCCAGACTATTATTTTCCTCGTAAAATAATAAGGTAATTCCTTGTAAATTATAAGCACACATTAATCTAAATAATCGAACTACTCCGATTGACAGGTAGATAAGGTTCTTCTAAAATGCCTGAAATCGTGATTCATTTGACAATTACTGCTGCCTCTTTCTATCTTATGATGAACGTGCTTTGATTTATATTCTCTTTCGCATGCTCAGGTGGGTCGGATTAGGTAAAAATGATACCTGTTCCACCTAATACTGGTAATAGGAGTTAAAGTATGAAATTGCCGTTTTATAGTAACAGATACTTTGAATTGACATAAAACCTTCATGGTGTGAGATTTTCGAGTGAAACTTTTTTCACATGATACCTATGAGGTTCTTGTTTTAAAAAATGTGCAACATTCGATTTTCGACTTTCAATTGTTTTTTTTTTATTCAGCTTAGACGGGAAAGATGGATACTTCGAAAATCTGAGTGATCTTTGAATACGAGTTCCGACGCGGAACTAACGCGGCAGAAACGGCTCGCAATATCAATGCTGCGTTTGGAGAGGAGACTGCTAATGAACGAACCGTGCGTTTTAGGTTTAAACGCTTTCGTAATGGAAACTTCGACTTGAAGAATGAACCACGTGGAAGGCTGCCCACACAGGTGAATAACGCTGAATTGAAGGAGATGGTGGAAGCCGATCTGAGTCAAACTACCCAGGAATTAGCGGCATGGTTTAACGTTACGTTACCTACAATATTGACTCATTTGCATCTAATTAATAACATAAAAGAATATGAAAAATGGGTGCCTCATGATTTGACTCATCTGTAGAAAGAAACGCGTGTTGAAACTTGCGTTGCTTTGTTGAATCGGTACAGAAATGAAGGAATAGTGGATCGAATTGTGACATGTGACGAAAAGTGGATTCTTTACGATAACCGAAAGCGAAAAATGCAATGGCTGATCCCAGGTCAAACGTCGCAACAGTGCCCTAAGGCAAAGCTTACCAATAAAAAGTAATGGTAACTGTTTGGTGGTCTATTCATGGTGTTATTCATTATAGCTTTCTCAGGTCTGGTCAAGGAATAACAGCAGATGTTTACTGTGCCGAACTTCGAACAATGATGGCGAAACTAGCAGTGAAACAGCCCCGACTCGTGAATCGATCTTCACCATTATTGCTGCATGATAACGCAAGACCTCACACTGCACGAGAAACCGTTGTAACTCTACAGAAGCTGCAGTTAGAAACCATACGTCATCCTCCGTACTCGCCAGACCTTGCTACCTTGCCAGACCTTCCAACGGACTACCATTTTTTTCGTGATTTGGACAATTTTCTACGTGGTAAAAAATTTTCTTCCCAGGAGGCAGTACAAAATGCTTTCACACAGTTTGTTGAATCTACATCCCCAGAGTTCTATCGCAAAGGCATAAATGAACTTCCGATTAGATAGCAACAATGTATAGATAATGAGGGTAAATATTTTGATTAAATAAATATGTTACATTTTAGAAAAAAACGAGTTTTAATTTTTCAGTACAAATCGGCAATTTCATACTTTAACCCCTAATATTTAAAAATACCTATCCAAATACCTAATCCCGAATATTTATTAGGTATGGCCGTTATCGGTTGACGATAGTCTGTATTCTATGTGGATTGGGTAGGAAGTATTCGACTCGATATGAAGTATGAACAATACAGGGACGTTCTGTTCCTAGATAAATAACCTAGTTCCTAAAATAATTACTTTACTCACTTTTCTACATTCACAGGCACACAGCACTCGGAATAAATTAAAAATTCAACATCTTATTACTACGTGTTAGTATCAAAGTTAGAGTATGTCGTATTTTGTTACAAAAATATTAAAATCTACGTAACTGATTCTCTTCGTACTTGTTTATACACTTCTTAAAATAAGTATTTTCACTTGTAGTTATCTTTTTGTTGTCCAAGCTAGGGACAAAAATAAAAAATAAAGCGACCAAAATAAACACTGTGAGCTCGAAAACAATAACTTTCATTAACATAAATAATTCACACGATTAATATCAAACAGCTGGTGTTTGACCGTCAACTGGTGCATAACTATCCAAAATTTCATATAGAACTTTTCAGCGTTTTTTAAAAAGAGATCGACGTGTATTTCAACTCCGTAGACATCGAGGGGATTTTTCGCCAGATGTCATGGGTCTGCTGTCAGTTGGGACGATTTTGTCCCAGCCTGCAAACGAGCGGTTATTTAACATTACATTTAGCGCAAGATTATAACATTTATTGTAAGTTGACATAATGATATAGTTTTAATGAGATTATTCGTTAGTAGAGCAAATAAACGATAATAATATTTTTATCGTAAATTCTTCGCCACTTCAAAGTTACATCGTCCATTCTGTCACGACCTATCAGGAACGCATTGTCTCAGCGGCCGGACTGTATGTTTCATTAGGCATTTCATTCTTAATTATTGTAATGTATTCTCACATAATATTGCAGCGAAACATAAGTACCTACTTCGAAAGAGGACCTGTATGCCCGAGAATTCAAAAAAATCTGAGACATGCCTATCCGTGTGAACCTGCATACATATTAGATCCGTACTCGACGCCTTGGGTTAGGTACGGACTAATATCGAAAAATACCTAATCCACATACCCAATCAAATATTTATGCCTCACCCCTACTAATCCAATATTTATGCCTCACATTTATCGCTCTGTGTATTTTGTATCTAACGGTAGCAGAAATATTATTTTACAATTGTGATTCTGGTTTTAGTTACTTTAGTTATTCGTTAAATAGTTACATTAGATCAGTCACCGATATCGAACATTACTTATAATTTTTCTTTATTGCTTCCTTCGTACTGGTGTAATTTTTCAATTTTCCGATACTTTTTTGCCGTAGTTTTTGGATTAATTATGGAAGTAAAACCTGAAGAAAATGATGATAATATTCTTCTTAATATTGAGACCAAATTCCCATTACTTGAATTTGAAAAACAAATATTTATGGATGTGTTTGAAAAGGATCCTCTTCTTATAATGGCAAAGTAATATTGTTTACCTATATATTCCGATTCAACAATAAATTAAATGTCCATATGCATTATAACGTGTTTTATTCTTACTTTCAGAGGTCTGAATTACAACTCGGTAATGGCCAACTTGTTATGGGTGTATAAAGACCCTGGAAATCTTGTCCTGGTTATAAACAGTAGTGACCATGAAGAAAAGCACTTTAGTGACAAATTTAACTTATCACCATTACCAAATCTTGGAAATGAGAGGTGTGTTGGTAACCATTTATTGTTATTATTTTTTATCAAAATGTGTATTCTTGTATAATAATAATTATTATTATAGTGTGATATCATGATAATTGATTGGTATGATAGTTTTAAAACTATTTTGTGAAAAAAAATGTTTTTTTAATTATTACCAACATTTTCATACCAATTTATTATTGTAAGTAAATACAAAGCCCAGAAATTGATAGATACATAAAAATAACAATGGTTAAAAATTCAATTACCATAGCGGACAGGTCACAAAAAGAATGTTTAACTCATTTTGTTTGGTTTTTTCTTCTTTATCCAACTGTATTAACATTTAATGTTCTCATTGTAAAGTTCTTTGTCATTGCGAATGTAACTACAATACCTACATTTAAGCATTATTAAGGGACATTATTATAGCATTATTAGGTATTATTCTTTTACTATATTACACAAAGGGGTCATCCATAAATTACGTCACACATTAAGGGGGTGGGAGTGGGTCAACAAAGTGTGACATTGTGGGACAACAAGGTGTGACTTTGTGGGACAAGGGGGAGGGGACGAGTCATAAGCTTCGTGATGTCACATGTATAAATCTAAAGTATTAAAACTAAACTTCAACGCTAACGAAAAACTTTAAAATATTACCAATATTACCAATATTATTATAAGGTTGTTTTAATTTAATAATTTCTAAATTTAAAATTGCACAATATGTGACGTCACAGCAGGGGTAGGGGGGGTCACACAAATGTCACACACCTGTGACAACTTATTGTTTGAAAGTCATAGTTGAAATTTGGGTGTTTCTTGATTTCAATAGCCTCGTGTAACATTCTTGGCATGAACCGGGTCTTTCTAGTGAAATTTCAATAGAGAAGATGGTTGGCAAGTACCACCGGCTTGGAATCCAGTCATTGAATTAATTAAATCCCAAGATCAACGCAATACTGCAAGACCTCTGGACACCGTGAGCGAATACTGCGTGCATAGGGAATGTTATGATTAAAAAATTTCAGATGGTAGTTCAAATAATTTCTTAATAACTCAAGTGACAAATAAAATCAATTAGTCACCCTGTGACCACGTCCACCGCAAAGTGTTCGAAACGTCGGGATATAAATAATGTTAAATATATGCGATTTAAACCATTTAAAGTTGTTTAATTGCTATATGAAGTAAATTTTCGAAGTGGGGGGGACAATATTTTAAGAGTATTTTAACATAATGGACAAGCTATTTCTGGAATTATAGAATTTTGATAATTTTCAATTATTTAGTGTGCAAATACAGCATTTTTCAGTAATATGACTTCAAATAGAGGTAGAGTAAATAGTTATATAAATAAAAAAATTACAGTCATTTAAAAATCCCAGAAAACTAATTTGTGCTTTACCCTTTTGTGCCTTAAGCCAATTGAATTTTTAACCATTGATATGTAACATGTCAATTAACTCAGATTTAGAAGCAGACTCCAAGATTTTGAGAAAAGCTTGTTTACACCTGTAGCATGCTGTAAAAAAACTTACAATATTTTTAGAGAAAAAGCCTATTTAGAGGGTGGTGTTCACTTCGTTTCTACAAGAATTTTAGTTGTGGACCTGTTGAAAAACCGAGTGCCTATCAGTCATGTAACTGGTATTATTGTTATGAGAGCACACACTGTACTGGAATCATGTCAAGAAGCATTTGCATTGAGGCTGTACAGACAAACTAATAAGGTAGTGATAAGCTATAAGGTTGCCTATTGTATTCTGACATTTATTATGTGTGCACATGTATATAACTGTATGCAGTAAAGATTATTTATTTATTATTATTATTAAGGTATTCGAAATATTCAAATTAAACATTTCTTCATCATATTTAAATTAAAATGCAATTTAATTTAAACATGCATGATGAATATATGTACCTTGTATAATAATAATACTAATGTATAATGAATATGCAATCAAAATGGGTTATTAGAACTCCGTGTAAAATTTGGTATGTTTTTAGTATACCTATTTGAGAACTAACTACTGCAGAAGTCTCTAGTTTATTAAAACCAACCTTTACATAAAATAAACTAAGTCAATACTTAGTTTATTTTTTATTTCATGTAACTGAGTGCTAAAAAATCACATATCCTTGGAACGTTGTCCATGGTTACAAGTTCAGGAATTAAATAAAAATGTAAATTTTTCTAGTATCTTTTTATCAAGGATTGCAATGCCCACGTAAATTTAATCCAATAAAAAAAAGTTAAATATTAGTGCGTGCTAAGTGGACTACTCATATAATAGAACATCTTAAGTGGAATTTAATTATCTTGATTTATTGTTGTTATTATAATATTGTTTTTAAATTTCTATACAATTTCGTTTCAGACTGGTTTTATAAAAGCCTTTTCCAACTCTCCAATTTCTTTCACATTTGGCTACCATCAAGTTGAGAAAGTTATGAGGGCACTGTTTGTTACAGAACTATTTTTGTGGCCTAGGTAAGTTATTTTATTCAAACCTTAACTATATTAAAACCTATATACCTATACTTGAAAGGAGAAATATGATAAGCAACAATTTGCGACATATTGGGTTACATACATCATTGGAAGCCCCAGATTTTTCTGCATATTTTGGTCTAACTCATATTTGTACAATGACTTTGATTACCGCAAACGAGTATGAACAATAGGCACGCGCACTAGCTTATAACTAATTAGTCACGAAACTAAACACACGCTGATTGTGTCTCCCATCAAAATTTATTTGCATTTAAGTAAGTGAAAATGGTAAAATGTGCAGTACTGTGTTGCAAAAGCGATTCCCGGAAGCAAACTAAACAGAATAATAATATTTCTTTTCATCGCTAAGTACTATTTTAATAATTAATAAAGCACTGATTTAAACATAATTAACTAGGGAGTATATGGGGACGCGGTAGGCGCGCGGCGGGTCACCGCAGCACGTGGTCTCGCACCGCACTTTCTCCGCATAGCGTTGTACACGGACACTTCTATGACGATAATTTTTTTTTCTTAAATAAAATACATTACTTAATTTTACGTGAATAGTAGTCTAATAAAATTATTATTATGTTAATGAAATGTTTTGAGAACAACTAATTGATATGAGTAGCTACTATTTAAATTTATGAGTTTATTTTGAGTAAAGAGATAGTGTTTGTTGGTTTAGTACAAGTTAAAGTCCCAAATTATTGAACGGATATTAATTAAATTTTTACCAATTTTTATAATCTAAGAATAATATTTAATATAAAATATCAAATAGCACGCAAAACTAAGATTAAGTAAACAAAAATACAATTGTTTAATAAATTAACTCTTTTCAAGGGGTAACATCGATAATATTTTAATCTCGATCGATAATATTTTAATCTCGATCGATAATATTTTAATCTCGATCGATAACAGGGTTCCTAAAAATTCGATATTTTTAATAAATCTCTAAATCTAAATTTTATCTAAATCATTCTGTAAGTGATTTTAATGTGTCAAAATTGTCAAATGAAACTTTTAAGTTTGATTAATACTTATTATTAAAAAAAAATAAGGGTAAAATTGGAGTAAAAAAAAATAAGATAAACGCAAGACGCGTTATCATGGAGCAATAATGATGAAGATCGATTCACGAGTCGGGGCTGTTTCACTGCTAGTTTCGCCATCATTGTTCGAAGTCTGGCACAGTAAACATCTGCTGTTATTGCTTGACCAGACCTGAGAAAGCTATAGTGAATAACACCATGAATAGACCACCAAACAGTTACCATTACCTTTTTATTGGTAAGCTTTGCCTTAGGGCACTGTTGCGGCGTTTGACCTGGGGTCAGCCATTGCATTTTTGCTTTCGGTTATCGTAAAGAATTCACTTTTTGTCACATGTCACAATTCGATCCAATATTCCTTCATTTCTGTACCGATTCAACAAGGCAACGCAAGTTTCAACACGCGTTTCTTTCTGCAGATCAGTCAAATCATGAGACACCCATTTTTCATATTTTTTTATCTTATTGATTTGATGCAAATGAGTCAATATTGTAGGTAAGGTAACATTAAACCATGCCGCTAATTCCTGGGTAGTTTGACTCGGATCGGCTTTCACCATCTCCTTCAATTCAGCGTTATTCACCTGTGTGGGCGGTCTTCCACGTGGTTCGTTCTTCAAGCCGAAGTTTCCATTACGAAAGCGTTTAAACCAAAAACGCACGGTTCGTTCATTAGCAGTCTCCTCTCCAAACGCAGCATTGATATTGCGAGCCGTTTCTGCCGCGTTAGTTCCGCGTCGGAACTCGTATTCAAAAATTACTCGGATTTTCGAAGTATCCATCTTTCCCGTCTAAGCTGAATAAAAAAAACAATTGAAAGTTGAAAATCGAATATTGCACATTTTTTAAAACAAGAACCTCATAGGTATCATGTGAAAAAAGTTTCACTCGAATATCTCACACCATGAAGGTTTTATGTCAATTCAAAGTATCTATTACTATAAAACGGCAATTTCATACTTTAACCCCTATTATGTCAATATAAATATCAATTGCTATATATCGTGACATATGTCATCATAATATATATCCGCTGATATATATCAGCGAACCTTGATCGATAATCACTATTTTAATCCATAAATGAGAACATCTGCTTACGATCGACCCAACGGGCCACATAAGCTTGCTTATGTACTTAAATTAAGGTTTTATTACATTTTTATTACCCCTCTTAGGATTTCTCTCTTACAGTATACTTATCCTTAGAGAACAGGTATTTATGTAAAAAATCCTAGGGTGCATTAAACTAGCTAATTCAATTTAAGTAATTTTACCTTAATTAGAATTTCTTATAGGTAATTCACTATTAGATAAGGCATTTTTCCTATAAATTTATAGGTCAAAGTGTGTCGGTTAGTTAGTCTTTCCTGATTCTGTTTTAGATATAAAAAACATTAAGCTACACTAATTCCTAATATAGCGATATTTTAGAATACTGTTTATGTCGTCATTACTTGGGGGCAAAACATGCTTACCAAAACAGTAAGAATCACGTAGATACGACAATTAGGCGAATTTATATGATTTATTTCCGAAAAATCAAACTTGAAATTCCTCTCCTGTAAAATAGTCAAAATGTCGCTTATCCCATTTCTCCTTTCAAGCGTCGATATGAATTATGTACTTTAAGCATTAGTCTTTCTCGCACCCCCTATGTGAATCTCTCTGGTTGAAAATTACTTTAGGTATTAAGCTAGCCTTTTGTGAATAATAAATAAATATTACTATTAGGTATACTGGAAAGGTTTTCTGTTTTTCTTTGTATTAAAATAAAACAAAATTGATAGAAAAGCGACTTTATTGAGTAAATATAATTTCAATCATGATCTATAACACTGCCAGGAGGGTAAAAGCTAGGAATTTTGTAATACATGTATATTTACTCTTGCTAATAGATGGCAGAGCGTCATAGATTATTAAACAAGATATGTACTCAATAAATTTAATTTTTATTTTAATACCAAGAAAAACGAAAAAACTTTCTGATTCCCCTAATATTATAGATAGAGTGTAAGAGACAGTAATAGGTTTTCTTTTTTTTAACTATTACAGGTTTCATGGTACCATAATCAAGAGCCTGAAAAGCAGACAGGCAGAAGTTGTGGAGTTGCATGTGCCATTGACAACAAACGCGAGTTACATACAAACCTGTCTGCTTGACATTATGAACTACACTGTTAAACAACTGAAGACCATTAACAGAACACTTGATATGCAGGTAATTATTACAGCGTTCGAAGAAAAAAATAGATTGAAAATGTCCCATTGCAGAGTACAGGCCACCCCTAAATAAATAGTAAATCACTTAGGTTTTTTGTACAATAATCCACCACATACATATTATTGTTTTAGAGGCTCCCTACACGTATCAATTATTTTATGAAATTTTACAGATGGTGCAATGTTTTTGATCGTTTGGGGAGTGTATTGAAACTCGTTTGTGTGCCAGACTGGATTAATTAATATTGTTTTATATGATATTATTGTACAGTTTTATTGTACAACACACATTGTTTGTTTTTTGTTTTATTACAGCTCTAGGGGTCGCCTTAGTGCAATTTTATATAGTATAGTATAATAATTTTTTTTTTTTTTAGTAGGTTAGGTTTTTCTTTTAACAATAGTTTATTTCCAGCGATTCTGCAGAAAGAAAATTAATTATTTTGCTAAACAATATTTAGTGAGTGATCGATCAGATAGTTATTTTTTATAATAATAAATAACGCCACACTCGATGGCCCACACTAGGATTCCCTGTGTCGTGGGTTCAGAGACACAGACAAAGACAAACACACAACCTGATCGGAACAAACATTTGCATTTAAACAAATAAATGTCCAACCGGGAATACCTTTGGCACAGCAGGCAGCGTCACTACCAACTGCGTCAATCTGTTGTTAATAAGAATATAAACAATACTTACGAATGTTAGTGAAGAATAAGTCCTCTAGGCTCTAATCTCTTTTACTATCACATTTTATAGGAAATCACAACAGAAAACTGTATAACAAAGAAATTCCACAAAATACTGCAATCACAGCTGGACTGTGTGTGGCACCAGTTGAGTACGAGGACAAAGGAATACATACAGGATTTAAAAGTTCTCAGAAGTATGATTATGTGAGTATTTTACTTCTCACTTAATATGTTCTAATTTATACAGGCTGTCATATGTATTCTCGAAGCCAAACCATGGATTCCGTTTAAAAATCTAAGTCAATGAAAATGCGTGAAAATTAAATTCATTTTCTGCAAATTTCCTTTCTTTTTCCTAAATTGTCCACTAAGTAACTTTTTTTTATACATACTTGCTAAATACAAAGTACACAATTTGATTATTGTTGAAAAAATCCACACCACCTAAACCCGAACAAACATTTGTCCTTAAACAAATGAATATCTGACCGGGAATCGACCCGAGACCTTTTACAAGGCAAGTAGGGTCACTACCAACTACGCCAATCGGTTGCCAAAAATTGTACCGAGAGGTTGTTGGTGTTGGTAATTTTGGAATAACCCTGTATTACAAAACTTTTGTTCCAGAAACTTAATACATGACGATTCAGTATCATTTTATGCCTTAGTAAGCAAATACAGAACACCAGAATATGCAAAAGTTAATTCTGGGTGGATTCTACTTGATTCTGCAGAGGAATTGTTTAGATTGGCCAAAAATAGAGTTTATAACAGTAAGAATGGTGAGATAACTTTTTAAACTTTCACATTTTGTACACATTTTTATTCTAAATCGGGTATAGTAAAGGTGAACTCATTTTGACATTGAGTCCAATGTTCCTCTTAAGGAGTGTCTAGATGTCATAAAATATAGACTGGCTTGTAATAACTTGTCAACTGATTATGTTGCTTTCCTGGAACACTCTGGAACGGAATTACTTCCTATATTAAGGTCAATACTATCTCTAGATAGATGACGTCGCTGTGGGTAGTCCTGTAGCATCAGTTATTGTGAATATCTATCTAGATGGAACACTTTGAAAAGAAAGTTCTCAGTCTTAGGTCAAACATAGTGAGACTTTGGAAAAGGTATGTTGATGACATCTTCAGCATCATCAAAGGAAGTAAACAGCAAGTGGAGCAATATATTAAACACCTCAATTCCATTCATACAAAAATGCGGTTCACCTATCAAATTGAAAAAAACAACTTTGGTTATCTTAGATGTCAAAATAATGGTTAGGTTAGTTAGGTTAGTTATCCCACACTGTTTATATAAAGTTAACACACACTGACAGACACCTGCATGCCTCCTCACATCATCATCCTCGACACCTGCAATCCGTCGTTGCTATATCAAACAACAGAGCGTATAACGTCTGTGACCCTGAACATATAAAAGACGAATTATAAGTTCAGGAGGTATTCCACGGAATGGGTACAAAGCGAGTGGAAGGCAACCAAGGCGCAATCGGAGGTAGAAACATTCTGAGGTTAACAGACAACCAGCATTTACGCCATACGTTAAAGGAGTGACCGACAAAGTTGGAACGGTATTGAGAAAGTATGGAGTATGACTGTACATACTCAGTCCTCCAAACTAGCGGAAAATCTACACATACCCAAGGATGTTATACCTTACCAGATGCAAGGTGTCTATAAGACAGACTGCATCTGTGGTAGTTCCTATATAGGCCAAACTAAGCGTACAGTTGCAGAAAGGGTCAGGGAACACATCGTAGCTGTAAGAAGCCGCCAAACGAGTAAATCAGCAATAGCCAAACACATTCTCAACACTGGAATTAATCAGTGGATAAATCTTTGCACTCCCAAAATCCTCTCCACTGAACGTCACTATTATCCTAGCATTGTACGTGAAGAAATATTTAAATTAAATTAAGAAAATTAATTTAAATTAAGAAATATAAAAATTTCAATCTTGAAAATGAATATAAACTGTTGTCGACGTGGAATCCAGCGATTAACAAATTTAAACCTTGCGATTTACCGTCGAATGCGTTTGCGGACATTGTTAGTGTAGTGTGTCGCAGCCTTTCTGAATGTGAAGATCAAATGTAGGTAGTTGATAAAACTGCTCGCTGCTCCCATCCTGGACTAGCCGCCTCTTCAGTGAACTCGTGATCACGGCTGGTGTAACCCGTGCCATAACGTCGAATAGGAATAATACATTTACTATACACTTCTAAACAAATACATTTACTATACGCGATCAGTTTAGAATATAAAAGGAATGGTGAGATTTCACAACTATTTACCTTATATCATACAATTCAATATTCATTCCCTTTATACCATATAGCAATTGTCTTTCTTTAGAATGTACCTATCTCTTACATATGTCATAATCTCAATATAATGATATTGCTTACTATAATCGTCGAGATCTAATAGGTCCGTTTTGACACCTGTCATTATGACGTAATTAGGGATGCGAACCAAAGAAATCGGTACCCTGAGTATCCGATTATCACGAAAAATCGATTCTAAATTATGAGGTTTTAATCGTTTGGTTTCTTTTGGATTTTTAGTTTTAAGTTCTAGAAAGTGATAGAATGACACAATGGAATACAAGAAAACCTGAGTTCTGTAGCAAAAATAAAACAAATCCCTTCATAATTATTAATTATAATCTTTATTCACTTTCGCCAGAATTATCAATTGTCAATATTGACCTTCAAAGTTATCGAATGTATAATTATTTTATACCCACTGGTCTTATTAGTATAACTTTGTAAAGAGGTGTAGATATAGGAGATCTACATTGACGTCTCTGTCAAAATCTTCCTTTATTATTTTTCTTGTTTTTTGCACCACTTTTGCCCAGTCTTCCTTTGTGATGTTGGCACAAGCTTCCTTCAATAACGTCATCATTTTCTTAGTGGAGAATGGCTGAGTATTTTTGCGTGCTACGTAGCCTGTAAAAAAATTTGTTTTGGTAATGTAATCTTCCTTCACTCATATTAATAAAAAAATGTAGATCTCCTATATCTACACCTCTTTACAAAGTTATACTAATAAGACCAGTGGGTATAAAATAATTATACATTCACATGAATAAACAATTAACATAATAGTATTTGTCTGAGCCTACTCAGTCTGAGCTTTATCAATTTGCACTAAATGATAAGATTCAGTGTCCATAATGATTTTTTCTTTACGGCTTTGAGTGTTAAGCTCACTTAAAGGCTTAATAAAACATTAAAATTGTTTCATTATATTATTTATGTTAATATTTTTATATGGAATCGAATATAGCCGGTGAAAATCAGCCATCAAATTAGTTACACCACTATTGTTTAAAAAGAAAAAGACTGAGAACGTAACTGTTTTTGAGACGTTTCGTAGCAATTCAAAATTACATTTTACTTTGGAAATTACGTGAAAAAAAAATACTTGCAATATGTTCTCACATATTATTTAACACGCGAAAAAAAAAATGTTGTTTGAACCTAAAAAGTTAATAATATTTTTTTTATTATTTTGTTGATTTCATCCTAAGTTACATTCTATTGTCATAATTAGCTGTCAAAACGGGCCTTTTAGATTTCGATAGGTATAGTCCATTTATAATTATAATTGTTTATCTTTCTAAAACATTAGCCGGTATGTTTTAGCTATTATGACGTCACTATTATAGTAAAAACAAACTTATGACAATAACTACCATAAAATAAACTTGTATTATTTACTAGAAATATGAAATCACACTGAAACATTATGGCGGATAGGTTTTTAATTCACTTGACAAAAAAATACTTTTTAAATATTAAATTAATCTTGGGGAATTATTAATAAACTATTGTATTGATGTTTGACTTACTTACAAATATAGATATTTTTTTATTTTTTATTTCACTAACAATTTCACAATTTATTTTTCATAGTATCAATAAATACTTTATTATCATTTATGTTCAAAATAATTTCCTTGGGATTCTCACTTTAAAATAACATTATTTTCTCCAATCATTGTTCAAAACAGTTAGCTTGATTTCTGATTACTACGTGCGTTATAAATATCCATCTCTTTATTCTGTATCCTAGAATTTGATCCAGAACCGTGCCCAAAATGGAAATGCCTTACTGATTTACTACTAGATGAAATACCAGCAGAAGTGAAGAAAAAATATGGCATATTGAACAACACAAAAATACTAATACTCTGTCAAGACATTAAAACGTGTTCTCAATTAAACCACTACCTTACATTGGGAGCCAACAAATATCTATTTTACACAGCTTTTAGAAGAGATCTAGCAATTACTAAAGTGTCACATAAGTATAAAAATCTAAAAGAGTCCACACCCAAAGGTACTGAAGTTACGAAAAACAAAACAACTGGTAAAGAGGACGTGACAGAAATTGACAACGGAAATGCAGTGAACAATGGTGAAGATGAAGAATTTAATGTGGATGAGTCGATTAAGTGCAGCTATGTTTTAACTCTGACACAGGTTGCTATGGACTGTGATAAAGACACGAAAACTATTGATGATAGTATGTTTGAACCAATTTCACAGGTGTGTATAAATAACCCATGCGGTGTCGTGTGACTTCAGAATAGCACCACTCCCATCTCTTACCATGGATGTCTTAAAAGGTGACTGAGGGATAACAAAGTGGCTACCACGAGCCCTGAGGACTACACCACCTCTAAAGTGTGGACTCGCCAACCCGCTTGACCAGTGTGGCGTTTTAAGGCATAAGACAATGTGTATGAGGAAGCCCGTGTCTAGCAGTTGACGATACGTACAAAGGCTGGTTACATTACAGTATAAATTACTGAAATTCAGAGTTTAATGAAGTGTTTCGGGAGTGAGTGAGAGATATGCCGGAGCTCACTTCCCATGCCATCGAATGGGGAGTTTAATAGGATGATGGAGGTCTCTCGTCCTGTTATATTCCCTATTCCACACACAATCCAATCCCATCTTGTTCTATCAAGTAGCCGTGTGACAATCAATAGTGATTCTATCTTTTTGATTCAATACTTCCTACTGGTTGACCGATCGCATTACGTCGCGATAAATGATTCTATCACTCGAGGGATTTCTGTCGGTCGGGCCAACAAACGAACGTTTAGTCTCTGGCAACGAGCGGATCGGGGACAGACTGACTACTGATAACTGTTCCAGAACTCGTGTCTTGTAATCGCGAACGAAATTAATGAAACAATCGCGAATTGATGGACACGCGCGCTGGCCGACCGCGGAGCGCGGATAAGTGAATGAATACCTAACTCCTTTCGATTCAATCAATAGCTACTGATAGAATCATTGTGATTTGGGCAGTATTGAAAAGTATTGATGATTGACTAGATCTGCAAAATACGGTGATCGACACATGACTACTATCGAGAAAAGACTATAACAGCCCTTCAAAGCTGCTACTGCTTCTGAGAATGGGGCATTTCGCAACTGCGTGGGTTTTTGCGAATGGAACCTTTTGTGACGAATTAAAAGTAAATACTGAAATTAAATGCTTTGAGCCAGGGATAATTGATTTTAAAAAATATGTTTTGTTCACAGATAGAAAACTTAGATCTAACACAATTAGAAATGGAGAGGCCGATCATTTGCATAGAAACATTCAAAGAAAACGGGAACCATTTCTCTTTAGAGAAGACGTTAGAAACGCTTCGTCCAGGGTACATAATCTTGTATCACTCTGACGTGTCTGCTGTGAGGCAGATAGAATTATTCGAGTGTAGGAAACCAGCGGGACAGGCAGTGAGCAAAGTGTACTTTATGATACATGATAAGACTGTAGAAGAGCAAGCTTATTTAACGTCACTGAAGAGAGAAAAGCAAGCGTTCGAGCTGTTGATTCAGACCAAAAGTGTGAGTTTAGTTGTGTTCTAATAAAGTATATTTTTGTTATTTTTAGGCTTGTATTTAAACGACTAGTAAAAATACCAAATGAGCAATGAATCATGATCAACAAAACAAACTACTTTTGAATAATTGAGATAAATAAATGTAAATTACTAAGAATGTCATTACAGCGTCGACGGAGTACTCCTATTTTTTATTGTTACCAGAGAACCTAAACCTAACCTACCTTTAAATTTGATGCCATAGATTTCATAGATACATAGATAAAACTCTTTATTGCACATCAAAAACAAAACAATAACAGACATTGTGGACACAAAATGTACAAAAGGCGGTCTTATCGCTAAAAGCGATCTCTGCCAGACAACCTTTGATTAAAGAGGAAATACATATTTTGATCAAAGGTAGATGGTGTACAGTATACATAAATACGTAATATATAGTATACGATATATATATACACATCATTGTCTTTATACAATATACATAAAATAATTATATTTAGTAGAAACTGTATGATAACTAGAAAAAGGGGAAAACTGTTAATGCAAGTGATGATAGAAATGAAGAAATATATAAATCATACTGTAAATATAGATAACTAGAACTAAATAATAAAAGAAAAGTCAGACTGGAACATATGTCACCAAGTTACGAATTTACAAAGCTAAATAGTGTTGTATAAGTTGACTTTTGAAGCTGGATAAAGATTGATCACGTTCTAAGTTAACGGAAAGAGCATTCCACAACCGAATTGCTCGAACAGGAAAGTAGTAAGAATAGGAAGCTGAATGATGAAGAGGAATATCGAGAAGAAGGTTAAAAGAGTGAAGATGAAACTACTGAGAGCAGATAAATTGAAAGCGTTCTTTTAAATATTTAGGGACTGAGGGATTAAAAAGTATGCAGTAGAGAAGGGAAAGGATATGAGTATTCCGTCGGAGGCAAATGGGTAGCCACTTGAGCTGTCAGTGAAACTGCGAGATGTGGTCATATAGATTTGCTGCTCATCCAGTATTTTATGCTGCTCTTTTAATGGTATCTCTTTTTTTAAAAATAACAGTGGTACGGGCCAGAGCCTGAACTTACGAATTCATTATAGACTAGCTTTTGCCATTTGGGTTTTTAAGTTTTCAATTTTTTGTTAATTGATTATGCAGTAGGAGCCCTGGGAAAACTAATGATTTTCCGGGATAAATAATAATAATAACTTTATTTACGAGTAACGAAATATGATTCATTGTGGTTAGTAAATATTATTCTTAAGACCTATGTGTTAATGCAGGGAACAAAAATGGTTTATAAAGGAACAGTAACCTGGCCCACAATTATGTTGAGGATGCTGTTGGTGCTAGCCCGCACTCTGTCTACCAGGAACGCGGCTCACAAGTATTGTCCAGTATTATCAATGGACTTTTGCCATTTTAATGGAAGTTGATTGGTGCCTCTGCTATAGAACTCCTGGGGACGGAAATCAGTGAATTCTCCGAACGCGTTTTTCATTACCTCATCAGAGTTGAATTTTTTTCCATGTAAAAATTTATCCAAATTCAGAAAAAATGGAAATCAGCAGGGGCAAGGTCTAGTGTGTATGGTGGGTGACGGAGACTTCCAGTCGAAGCTCCTGTAAATTTGATACTGTTTGTCGTGCAGTGTGTGGGCGAGCGTTATCTTATCATGGAGAAGCAGTGGACTAGAGCGATTGATCAGACTCGGTTGTTCGATAACGAGCTTGTCCATCATCGTTTGCAGTTCTTCACAGTATACATCTGCATTAATTGTTGTGCCAAATCTCAAGAAGCTGTAGTGGATAATACCGGCAAAAGTCAAAAGAAGCTCACGGTAACTGTATAGTGGTCCTGCACTATACAGTTACCGTGAGCTTCTTTTGACTCAGTTTACATTTGGGACATTGTTTGGCTGTCTCTTGGGTTCAACCATTGTGACGAAAGTTTACTATTATCATACAGACCCACTTCTTATCACAAGTGACAATACGATTCAGAATACCTTCATTTTTGTGCCGGTTCGGCAAAGTAAGGCTAGCTTCGACGCATGTTTACAGCTGACTTTCATTAAGCTCACACGGTACCCACTCTCCGAGCTTCTTCCCTTTCTCGATTTGACGCAAATGAATCAATATCGTTTTGTCACTTACGCCCACGGCTCCTGTTCACTCAGATGTGGTTTGAGATGAATCCACTTCCACTATTGCTTTCAATTCGTCATTATCGACTTTAGTCTCCGGTCGTCCATGGGGATTGTTCTTGAGCTCGAAATTTCCAGAAGTGAAAGATTAAACCAAAAACGCACCATGCATTCCTTTGCGGTGTTTGGTCCGTACACATCGTTGATATTGCGTGCCGTCTGTACTGCATTGCTGCCACGATGGAACTCATATTCTAAAATAACGCGAATTTTAAATTTTTCCATGGTCGCAAACAACGACATCTGAACAAAAAGTAGTTTGACGGAAAATCAAATGATTTTTTTTTAAATGTTTTTGAAAAACAATGTCATAGCTTTAAATTGAAATTAATTTGAATTTGGAACACAAGATAATAAGTTCAAAGTGGCCGCTATGATCAAACAGCAGTTTCATAGGTAAGGCACTAATATCTTATGTCGTTCTCTGCATTTCAAGCTACCTCTCAGCCAAATTTCATTGAAATCAGTCCAATAGTGGAGTTATGAGGATGTAACAAAGGAAAAGACAGAGAGACAAACACATTTTCGGATTTATAATATTAGTGTAAATTTATTATTTGTACTTATAAACATTCGATATGTTAAAAAATATTCGACATAAATTTCAACAGGTAATGGTTGTCCCGTCCTATCAAGATGGTAAAACAGACGAATATTTCAATATGAATGTCGAGGAAGAAATCGATCCTGTTGATTCAAGAAAAGCTGGTGAGTTCAATGTTTATTATCCTCTTACATACTATGCTATTACCTCTCCACTGCTGGATATAGGCCTCTCCTAAGTCTCCCTAACACACGATCTTCTGCTTTTCTTATCCAACCGCTACCATCGAACTTCTTCAAGTAGTTGTTTTTCTTTTTCATAATATAGCTGTTAAAAATATTTTTTAAACTCCAAGATTATTTAGTGTTGAAAAGAATACGTAATATCCCCATACATTACTTTCATGTGTCTTTACCGTTTTAGTCAGCATTGGCCTGGAAAGCGTTCAGAGGTGCAAGTGTAGGGTTTATTGCATTATTTTATTTATACCATATGGCAGTTTCTACCAATCAACCACAATCGATATATTCGATGGCTAAGAAAAAGAAAACATACAAGGTTCACTCAGCGGCCCATCCCGTAAGTTCCACACTACAAGTGGACTTTTGCAACATCAGAGGGATACATAGTAACATCGACGCCGTCCACTACCACCTTGAGACGGCAAAGCCCGCCTTGCTTTTCTTGACGGAGACACAGATATCCTGCCCGGCCGATACATCATATCTTCATTACCCCGGTTACAAACTGGAGCACTGTTTTGTGCGACGTGCTGGGGTATGCATGTACGTCCGGGAGGATGTTTGTTGCCGCCGCCTCAGCCATTTTGAAGACGGGGACCTGTATCGACAGGTCCCCGTCTTCAAAATGGCGGAAGCGGCGGCCCAGAGAATCGTCTCTGGGCGCGTATTGACTACGGATGTTCCACTAAAGTCTACGCTTGCCTTTACAGGTCCCACAGCGGTGATACGGAGACGACTCGATTTTTTGAGCGTCTACAGGAGACGACTGACAGCGTGCTCGAGCAGTTCCCTTGCGCGGAAGTGGTGGTCCTCGGTGATTTTAACGCTCACCACGAAGAGTGGTTGGGATCCCGAACTACCGACCGCGCAGGGAGAGCAGCCTACAACTTTGCCCTGGCCTATGGTTTCTCGCAGTTGGTGTCCTCACCCACGAGGATACCTGATATCGAGAGCCATACTCCCTCCTTACTGGACCTCCTGCTGACTACGCGGCCGAATGACTACAATGTTGTTGTTGATGCTCCGTTAGGATCATCAGACCATTGTATCGTTCGAACTGCTGTGCCAGCTAAACAATCCGCGCCGACCTATTCTCAGGGAACGCGCAACGTCTGGCACTACAAGTCTGCAGATTGGGATGGGTTGCGCGAATTTTACGCTTCTTATCCCTGGGGGCAGCTCTGTTTCTCGTCGGGAGATCCGGATACCTGTGCAGACTCCGTTGCCGACGTGGTGTTGCAGGGCATAGAATGTTATATTCCTTGTTCCGTGATACCCGTAGGCGGACGGAGCCAACCTTGGTTTAATCAGTCCTGTAGAGAGGCCCGCCGTAATAAGCGGGCTGCATACAGTGCCTGGGCCAAAGCACCAAAGATCCGAATACCACCGACTTGAGGAAGAAATTTAACGCTGCCTCGAGGTGCAGTAAGAGGATCACTGTCAGAGCAAGGAATGAGCACATCCGCATTATTGGCGATCAACTAGCAAGCTATCCTTCTGGAAGTCGGGCTTTCTGGTCGCTCGCTAAGGCTGCCGAGGGTAATTTCTGTCAGTCGTCACTTCCACCACTGCGGAAACTCGATGGCTCACTGGCCCATGAGGCGAAAGAGAAAGCCGATCTCCTGGGCAGTCTCTTCGCCTCAAACTCGACTCTGGACGATAGAGGTGCCTCACCACCGTCTACCTCGAGGTGCACAAGCTCCATGCCAGAAATCTGCTTCACTCAGCGTGAAGTCCGGCGAGCTCTAGCATCTCTTGATATCCGAAAGTCGAGTGGGCCAGATGGTATTCCTGCGGTGGTGCTCAAATTTTGCGCTCCCGAGTTGTCTCCGGTGCTTATGCGACTCTTTAGGCTCTCATATTCCACAAAAAGCTTCCCGTCAGCATGGAAGGTAGCTCATGTTCACCCTTTGCCTAAAAAGGGTGACCGCACCGACCCGGCCAACTACAGGCCAATAGCGATCACCTCCCTCCTCTCCAAAGTGATGGAGCGTATTATAAACACACAGCTCCTTGGGTACCTAGAGAATCACCAGCTGATTAGCGACCGTCAATATGGATTTCGCCATAATCGCTCGGCTGGTGACCTTTTAGCGTATTTAACACATCGCTGGGCTGTCGCCATTGAGAGTAGAGGCGAGGCTCTGGCTATAAGCCTAGACATTGCAAAAGCTTGTGACCGGGTATGGCACAAATCGCTGCTTTCCAAGTTACCATCTTTCGGCATACCCGAGGGACTATGCGAATGGGTTGCCAGTTTCCTGACTGGACGGAGCATCAGAGTCGTTATCGATGGTAGTTGCTCCGACACCATGTCTATTAACGCTGGCGTCCCGCAAGGCTCCGTGCTGTCTCCAACTCTGTTCCTTCTGCTTATCAACGACCTGTTGCAAATTGGTGACATACGTTGCTATGCAGATGACAGTACTGGAGACGCCTTGTACAGGGGCCGCGCCAACATCCCTCGGGTCGAAGTGGAAGAGAGCCGCCAGGCTTGTGTCTGAAATCGAAGACTCTTTAGATCTAGTCTCGATTTGGGGTTCTATGAACCTAGTGGATTTCAACCCCAGTAAGACGCAAGTCTGTGCATTCACCGCTAAAAAAAACCCTTTTGTCGTAGCACCTCGCTTTCAGAGCATACCTCTTAAGATCTCGGAGAGTATTGGGATCCTTGGTGTCGACATTTCCAGCAAAGTCGAATTTAGGGGTCATCTGGAAAGTAAGGCCAAAATGGCCTCCAAAAAGCTCGGTGTGCTGAACAGAGCGAAGCGGTACTTCACCCCTGGGCAACTCCTAATGCTATATAAAGCTCAGGTGAGGCCCCATATGGAGTATTGCTCACATCTCTGGGCCGGCGCACCGAAATACCAATTAGACCCATTTGACTCCATCCAACGACGTGCTGTTCGTATTGTCAACGATCCCACTCTCACGGGCAGTTTAGAAGCCCTCAGCGTTCGGAGAGACGTTGCATCTCTCTGTGTGTTCTACCGCCTGTACAATGGGGAATGCTCTGAAGAATTGTTCAATATAATTCCCACCTCGGGTTTCTACAACCGCACCTCCCGTCACAGAAGTGCGGTCCATCCGCATTTCCTCGATACGGAGGTGTCGCGTACTGTTCGCTCCAAAAATTATTTTATATCGCGAACCCGTAGGCTGTGGAACGTACTGCCTCAAGAGGTGTTCCCATTAAACTACGACATGGGGTTCTTCAAGAAAGCTGTAAATAGGATTTTGCAAGGTCGGCGGCGCGCCCGCTTACCCCCTGGTGTTGCAGGTGTTCATGGGCGGCGGTAACACTTACCATCACGTGAGACCGCTTGCTCGTCCGCCCTCATCTCTATAAAAAAAAAAAAATATCACTTTTTTCTGTAAAAGTGGACGTACCACTAGAGGTGCTGCTTAATTTCCTATAGGGAAAAAATTCTACACAAACGCGATAGTTGCGTCCATAAACGAAAAAAACTACTAAAGTTAGGCCGTCGATAGATTACCGATTTGGCAGTTCGTGAACAGTTGGTTCAGATAACTTTGATGTGGCGTACAAATTACGACAAAAATATTTTCATCGTTAATACCCGCTCTCAAAACAATTTCACGCTAAAATGACAAAATTAGGCAATTTTACACTAAATGTAATTGTTTGGACCCCGAAATATTCTTTAATAACCAAGAAAGCTATTATTTTTTCAACCGGTGACGTGCTGTTACAATGTTACATCGTGTGTCACTTTTTGTTTTTTAAAGATAGTGATGTAGTTCTGAATACCAATACCGGATATTTGTAACGTAGTCCGAGTAAAATGTATGAATTTACTAATTCGATTACTCTTGTGTGATTTGATTAAGTCTAATATTAAGCTGTGACAGAACCGGTAGGGTTACGATTAAGATCCTTAATTAAGATTTTTGGAAATTGTATAACGATTATTAAATCATTGCATTTTTTTAAATATCGGTAAAAAATTGTATCACTCACCTAACTATCGTCATTCCAACCTGCACTAACGCTGCCATTTTGTGTCTGCAAAACAGTCAGTAAATCAGTCGTCCGTCGTTCTTACTTGTGCGCACAGACTACGTTTCCCCAGTATTAACTGTTGTGTGGTGTTTTTTTTTGTGTCCCGGCTATCTTCTGTCTGTTGTTCCTGCTTATTACCTTGGCGTTGACGTTGACCTTGGCGCGAAATTTGATTCTGATTCTGCTTTGTACTTTGGAAGTGTTGTTTTAGTGCATAAAAATGCCGAAACGTGAACAAACTTTAAATAGCCAATGGCACGAACTTATAATTAAATTACAGGACTATTTCGAGCGTGAGTCGCAAAATGGCGGACCTTTGGTACCGGTCACACTCTTGTACTTATAAGAACGCGTTTCTCAGGTGCTTGGAATCGATATAAAAACACTTTTCAACATCAATAAAGAAAAATTCGACCCATCTGTAGAGTGAGGAAAATGTGTTACGGACACCAAAGAAATAAAGAAGAACAAAGCGCGTGATGGATGTTGACAATTTTGATGCAGACGCTATCAGAAATCATATTAACAATTATTATTCCAGAAATTAATTTCCGAATAGAAGAATGATTTTGATGTCGTTAAAAAAGTTTTGCTTATTTAGTGGAGGAAAAACGGCATTGCCACAAATATTACCCAGCCTGCCGAAGCCCTCAATTATTTTAACGGACAATGCTTCATACCATTTCATGCAGGTGGATCGCGTTCTCCGAACTCCGCCGTACCATTGTCAGTACAATGCGATCGAGTTAATATGGGCCCAAATTAAAAGTAAAGTTCAAATTGACTTTCTTTTCTTTTAAACACAGTGCTATATAATAAATATCTTGTTATATTTGTGTGTAGATGTCAAATAAAGATTTTCTATTCTATTCAATATACCAATCAGTCGGTTATATATATGTATTTGGTGCTATGGAACGGATTTATCCTACACAAAGACTAAAAAGTTAAGCACCAGATTTTTTTAAAATATATTACAGTTTAGGCAGCTCGCCACAATACGGCTCCGCCATTCAACACTAATGAAATGTTGAAACTGCAAAAAGAAGCTTGTGAGAAGGTCACAAAAAACGACCGGGCGAAAGTGAAAAAACAAGAAAAATAATGTTGGATGACTATGACCGCGATATTAGAATTGATTCCATAATTGACAATGAAATAATTATTTCAAGTAACTGATAGCGACATCCACGAAAGTTTTATCATTATCTGTTAATAAATGTTTTTAATGCTACTGCTACGATTGTCTATAGTCACATCACTAGTTACATTAATCTGACATATGTCGAATCGGTAAATTGTTAATATTTAGGGTAGGGACTTTCTATTCAGATTAATTATAAAATTCCCACAAGAATTAAGCTAACCAGACATACTCTAATTTAAAAATGTGTTACATATTAAAACCATCTAATGTGGTCTTAACTACCATAATGTCTTTACATGACATAAAACCCGTTGTATAGATTGAGTTTATTGCGAAAATCCAGTGTATTCATGGGGATGAATACAGACAGTATTCACTTATCGCCAGGTGGACTGCTCATCCGAAAACTTCTTACTAAAAAATGACAGACGAGAAGAAAAAAAATCGAAAATAAATACTATCATGCACTTTTTTTATACTACATAGTGGTTATTTACAGGTGGTCAAAACCAACAGAGCAAAGAGAAACCAGTGGTGATAGTGGACATGAGAGAGTTCCGCTCAGACCTACCCGCATTGTTGCACAAAAAGGGGATCAACATTGAACCAGTTACAATATCTGTAGGTAATTCATGTAACTTTATAATTCAGTTTATGTATAACCGTTATACTTCCTATTCCATAATTTTGTTGTACTTTCCATTTTCCCAACCCTTCTTTTCAATTCACTCCTAAATCTTCAAAGGTCAGAAGTATCTACTGCTATGCCATTGGGGATATGTCAACTTTTGTCATTCTGGACCGACATAGGCATTTATCGCTGATGTCTCAGGGCGATTCTATCTATTTACCACCAGGTGAACTGTCTACTCGTCCGCCGCCTTCATTCTACAATATAAATAATAAAAAATATTGTGGTCATTAATTTAGGCTTACCAACTAGAGTATAATACACACGGAAACATTGTATTTAATTATCTAATGTTCAGATCGGTGACTACATCCTCACTCCGGAGATTTGCGTGGAGAGGAAGTCTATATCGGATCTGATCGGCTCTTTGAACTCCGGCCGCCTATACACTCAATGCACGCAAATGTGTAGGAATTACAGTCGACCGATACTTCTTATTGAATTCGATCAAAACAAGCCTTTCAACTTGCAGGTACGTAGTGTGACCTTTTTACCATAATATGGGGTAGTTGATACTGTGTGTTGATCATGATGAATAGGTAATATTCGGATTTTTTCAAATTACGGGCTCCTTTTTTTCAACATTTGGAAAAAAATCGAAAATTACTGATCACTAACCGTAGAATTCTATTTTTTAAGAACTAAAGGGCACTAATGAGTACTAACTGTTCAAGCCACATAAATATAACATGTCCTATTTCGCGCAACAGATTATACCTTACCATTGACCTTACTCACCAGCCCCAATTTTTAATTAGTATATTGGCAGATTCTAAATTTTGAACACTAAAAGCATTAATGATATAACAACCTTTTGTGATGCTTATGTTACTTCGTGGCGTCTCAAGTCTGTTGGCATTCTTTGGGACACTTACCCCATCGTCCATAAAACAGTTGAAAACGATTTCAAGCCTTTATCATAATTTATTTATTTAGGCATGGCAACTTTATACATGCAAAACATAATTTGAGTATTTTTATTTATTTAAACTTTAGTGCACAAAGAAAATTGTACAAAAGGCGCACTTAATGCCTAGTGGCATTCTCTGCCAGTCAACCTTTGGTTAAACAGAACTAAGGAGGGCGGTGCATCGTACAATCATTAAAAATAACTACTAACAGTACATACAATACACATATAATACCTAGGTATACTAATGCATAATATATATACTGATAAAATTATAAGTATACAATTTAGATAAGACTGAAGTCCAGTATGTATCCCAATTATAGACCTACACAATGTGGATAAAAACTTATTTGCAATGTCCTTTAGATAAAATTCTAGCTACGCCCTTGATCAGGTAGATCTAGTCAGGGGCGTAGTCATCCGACTACGCCCTGACTAGATTGTTACACGAAAAAACATAATTACACTAATTTATTTGTCGTTTTATGGGTTTTATTGCTACAGGGCCATTTTGTAGTGTCGACGGACATATCGGGCGCGGACATCCAGCAGAAGCTGCAGCTGCTCACGATTCACTTCCCCAGGCTGAAGCTCGTGTGGTCTCCCAGCCCTTATGCTACCGCTGAACTCTTCTATGAACTTAAAGTGAGTTTGACCCAATATTGACCATTACGCCTTAGTCACAAAACGCCACTCAAAACAAACTACTTAACTATAACGAACTACTTTCTGGCAAATTTCGCGCACGATTCTATTCAAATCTCTGTAATTTTAGTCACTCTTTTAATTTTGGTTTCACGGTGTGTACTGATGTCAAGTGATGAGTTTTAAATTTGATGTTTGGAAACTAGTAGCTCGTCGACTATCGCGTCGTATGAGACTAGTCCTAAAGTGTTACCGACTGATTACTAACTGATAGTACAGTGTGCGAGCCGCCATTGAAATACGTGTGCTGCGACTAAAAGAAATCGATTTGTAATGTAGGTTAGTGATTGGTTTGTTTTGATTATCGTTGTGTGGCAAAGGCTGTAAGCAAAGTATTTAAGAGCATGTTTTATACATCTCATGAGTATAATGAGATGAATAAAACTTGCTCCTAAATTCCCAGTACATTAAATTAGTAGTTTGATTTTGTGCGATATACTAGTAGGGAGAAACAATAACTTGTCAAAACTTAAAACTAGTTTAATTTAACCGTAAGTCAGCGAAAAGGTCCGCTAATCACAAAACGTCACAAAAATCACAAAAGAGTTGTGTAATTGTTGGAGTTGTTCTGTGAAGACGGAGTAACTCGACTAGTTGGTCGCGTCCAACGGCTGTGAAATACAGAATACGCTCTCCCTCGGCGAAAATATAAAGAAAGGCAGGTTTTTACTTTTAATTATCCGACATACAGATTACCTGAATCCTGTGTTCATTATGTGTGTTCTATATGTTCTTTATGTGCCATTAAAATCCTAGCAAAGCAGGAAGAACCCGAAGGTATCGGAAGCGATCGCCCTCGGCGGAGATAACCCTGCGGACGACATGAACTATGAGCGGTACAATGTTTCCGTACACGACTTCGTGCAGAGGCTGCCCGGCGTTAACACTAAGAACATCGCTCGGATCATGAACAAGGGACAGTCTTTACACCATCTGATTACGTTGGACCAAGTAAGTGGAACTCTCAATATGATTTCAGTCTTACGAGTTAACTTTTGAATCACTAATAACAACAGATACATCCATCAAGGAAGTAATAAACAATTACAATAATTCTATATTTTTGACAAATGTCTGTATCGTACCGCCGAGGTGTTGGCCAGTTTTAGAACAGTACCCACCTCAGCTCGTTCCATGTTTCGTAAAAGGCGTTTAAGGGATAACAAAGCCGCTACCACAAGCGCCGAGGAACTACACCGTCTCTAAACGAGTGAACTCCCCGACCCGCTTAACCAGCAGCGTGCCGTTTTAAAGCCATACAGCCGTCCTAACTAAAAGTGTTAGAAACAGTAACTAGTAACTAAAAATAAACAGTAACTAGTGTTTTTGTTAAAATAGAATTATATAGGTACATAATACGTAATCCGCAAACCAAACTACAATTCAATCTTACATACGTTTATACATATTTATGTAAACTTTACTTTCTATCCTTTCAGGAAACATAAGTTATGCTAGCCTCTATACTTTGGAACATACAAACAATAATTTGTTTACATTTTTTCACCCGCCTCAAGGTAGTCAAGGAATACTCAAAGACGGCACCATACATACCTCATAGTGCAGTGCAGAAGGGAAAAGAAATTTCCACGACACTACCCATAGTACGGCTTGGTGGTGTCGTGGACCAGAAGGGTTTTTTCTAGGTTGTAGTCTTTATTGGGGTCAATGCATGATATTAAATAATATTAGGGCCTTACCTCTGAAATTGCCGTTTGTTCATAGTGGCCACTTTGAACTTAATTATCTTGAAATTGCGTTTGCCTTGAAATTCCAAATTCAAATTAATTTCAATTTAAAGCTATTTCATTATTTTTCAAAATTAGTTATAATATGAGTTCCGTCGTGGCAGCATCACAGTACAGGCGGCACGCAATAATGTGTACGGACTAAACACCGCAAACGAACTCGTTTTCGTTCTGGAAATTTCGAACTCAAGAACAACTAAAGTCTAAAGATAATAACGAATTGAAAGCAATAGTGGAAGCGAATTCATCGAATTAGCAGTCTGAGTTAGCAGCAGCCTTCGGCGTAAGTGACGACAAAACGATATTGATTCATTTGCGTCAAATCGGGAAAGTGAAAAAGCTCGTAAAGTGGGAACCGTATGAGCTTAATGAAAGTCAGCTGCAGTCACGCGTCGAAGCTTGCCTTACTTTGCTGAACCGGCATAAAAATAACGGGATTCTGAATTGTATTGTCATTTGTAATGAGAAATGGATACTGTATGATAATCGTAATCGTCACAATGGTTGAACCCAGGAGACAGCCAAACAATGTGCCAGATGTAAACTAAGTCAAAAGAAGCTCATGGTAACTGTATGGTGGTCCTGTAGCGGTTTTATCCACTACAGCTTTTTGAGATCTGGCACTACAATTAATGCAGATTTGTACTGTGAAGAACTGCAAACGATGATGGACAAGCTCACTATCAAACAACAAAATCTGATCATGATAACGCTCCCAACACACTGCGCGACAGACAGTCTCAAGGTTACAGGAGCTTACAGTGGTAACTCTCCGTCACCCACTGTACTCGCCAGACTGATTCCATTTTTGTATTGTTAGTATTTCCATCGCTATACTGATTTCCATATTTTTTTTCGAAATTTCGACAACTTTTTATAGGGGAAAAAATTCAACTCCGATGAGGCAGTGGCAAACGCCTTTGGAGATTTAATCGATTTAAAAAAATGGCAAAAGTGCAAAGATAATAATGAACAATACTTCGATTAATTAATTGTATAACTCTCATACAAAAAAAAAATATTTTAATTTTTCCATTTATAAAACGGCAATTTCATATGTAAAGACCTAATATATATCTAATTATTTCTATAATATAGATTGTTTTCGATTTCCTGCTTCAATCTTAGGCAGTAATTTGCCTGCATTGAACAGACTTGGGTGTTGGAATGCAAATTATTGAATTGAGTTTGGCGCTCAAAGGCCTAAGGAAATCTCCATCAATATTATTTGGAAACTCAAAAAACTTACATAACAAAATTATCATTTCATAGTAGAAAGTTTCGATATTTAGATTTAGGATCGGACTACATTGTTCGTCTTTGTGTATATCTCTAAATCCACGACACGGAATCCTGATGTGAACTATCTAGTGTTTACTTTAAAAAATACGTCTTTTGTCAGTTCGTAGAATAGAACCAAAAATTAACAATATAGGTCCTATATGTAATATAGTTTTTTTTTCTTGACAGGAGCAACTTGCAGAATTAGTCGAAAACAAAAATGATGCTGAGACTTTATACTCTATACTGCACGTCACAGCGAAGCCTTCAGACGCCGCCAGAGAGGAGAAACCCTATCAAAAAAGGAAGTTCACTGGGAAATTGTTCAGAAATAAAAAAACGTGATGGATCATACATACTTAATTTATTAAATTTGTACAAAGTAGAAATAAATATCAATGGAATCAAACAATAAATTACTTTTATTATCGTCCAATTTTATTAAACGTTTAGTACAATTATATTAATGTGAGAGGGTAAACATTCCTGTTAACATATTATACATCTATACTTGATATATTTTAACGCCAGGGATCTAAAACAAAATAACAAAGTTCTTAAATCCAAATAAAACATTTTGATACTTCTGAAAATGGAGCGAGGTAGGTAGAAAATTCACCTTTATATACAGTTTACAGTAACAACAGTAGTAGTGCTACAACTATAGGAATATGTTGTTTACTAACTAAGATTATTGCTGAATCTATACAAAATAAACATATATCACATATAATCGAGATAATTTTGAATTTAATGTTCAAGGTGTGTCAGGCCTATTACTTTTAGACCGTGTATTCCATCCATGGTTCTGTGTTAATTCATATGAAAAATGTATTTTTATAGCAAAAATTCAATTTTCTTGTATTTTTTGTAAATTCATCTTGCTTAGGGAGTCAATTTCAAGCAATATAGTGAGCCTATCAAGACCGTCACCCATGGATTTATCATTATAGACTTTTAAAGTAGCACACACATGCAATTGAGTAGTCCACTTGCAGAAGTCGCTAGCTTGTCAAAACCAAACTACGAAAAAAGAATGAGAACTAAGTATTAAATTATTTGTGCTTAAAAAAATAAAATATTGTTACAAGTTCAGGAATTAAATAAAAATAGTTCATTCTCTAGCGTCTTTTTATCAATGATTGAAAATCCCGCGTAAGTGCACTATTCAATTGACAAACTATATCGCTGAAAACGATTCAGTATTACAACGCATTACTATAAATGAGTATCGTTAACATACATGAGCATTTTTTTTTCTAAAGTAAACGTCTGAAAGGAGTAACAACTATCTATAGTCCCGGAACGAGTTGAATGCGCGGAATGTGACCGTTTTATGTCACTTGTTTTTAGTGTTGTACTACAATGAAATTAGTGAAAGATAGGTATATCGATATCGGTAAAAGTCGATATTTTTAATTTAAATATCGCAGTCAAAAATAAAACACGACTATGTAATTATAAAAAACATCACTTATTTTTTGCTATTTTTATTTACTTTCATTATTTATTTATTTATTATTTATCACACATAATATATAAGATAAAATATAGTAAGTAGGTATACATAATTTTTAGTTTTAAATAGGTATTTAATAATAGGGGTTAAAGTATGAAATTGCCGTTTTATAGTAATAGAAGATAGATAGATACTTTGAATTGACATAAAACCTTCATGGTGTGAGATTTTAGAGTGAAACTTTTTTCACATGATACCTATGAGGTTCTTGTTTTATAAAATGTGCAACATTCCATTTTCGACTTTCAATTGTTTTTTTTATTCAGCTTAGACGGGAAAGATGTATACTTCGAAAATCCGAGTAATCTTTGAATACTAGTTCCGACGCGGAACTAACGCGGCAGAAACGGCTCGCAATATCAATGCTGCGTTTGGAGAGGAGACTGCTAATGAACGAACCGTGCTTTTATGGTTTACACGCTTTCGTAATGGAAACTTCGACTTGAAGAACGAACCACGTGGAAGACCGCCCACACAGGTGAATAACGCTGAATTGAAGGAGATGGTGGAAGCCGATCTGAGTCAAACTACCCAGGAATTAGCGGCATGATTTAACGTTACCTTACTTACAATATTGACTCATTTGCATCAAATCAATAAGATAAAAAAATATGAAAAATGGGTGCCTCATGATTTGACTGATCTGCAGAAAGAAACGCGTGTTGAAACTTGCGTTGCCTTGTTGAATCAGTACAGAAATGAAGGAATATTGGATCGAATTGTGTGACATGTGACGAAAAGTGGATTCTTTACGATAACCGGAAGCGAAAAATGCAATGGCTGATCCCAGGTCAAACGCCGCAACAGTGCCCCAAGGCAAAGCTTACCAATAAAAAGGTAATGGTAACTGTTTGGTGGTCTATTCATGGTGTTATTCACTATAGCTTTCTCAGGTCTGGTTAAGCAATAACAGCAGATGTTTACTGTGCCGAACTTCGAACAATGATGGCGAAACTAGCAGTGAAACAGCCCCGACTCGTGAATCGATCGTCACCATTATTGCTCCATGATAACGCAAGACCTCACACTGCACGAGAAACCGTTGTAACTCTACAGGAGCTGCAGTTAGAAACCATACGTAGATGACGTATTCATACTCGCCAGACCTTGCTCCAACGAACTACCATTTTTTTCGTGATTTGGACAATTTTCTACGTGGTAAAAAATTTTCTTCCCAAGAGGCAGTACAAAATTCTTTCACACAGTTTGTCGAATCTACATCCCCAGAGTTCTATCGCAAAGGCATAAATGAACTTCCGATTAGAGGGCAACAATGTATAGATAATGAGGGTAAATATTTTGATTAAATAAATATGTTACATTTTAGAAAAAAACGAGTTTTAATTTTTCAGTACAAATCGGCAATTTCATACTTTAACCCCTAATATTTAGTTTTGAAAAGTAAAGTTACTAAAAAACAAAAAGAAAAAAATACAAAATATTGCGAATTGAGAGAAATATAAAAAAAAAACAATATTATAACAACAAAAATTTACTACGCATTACATTATTAATAATAATAAAAAATAACTTAAAAGTACTAAAAGACACAAAAGACTATCATATTGCGATATGTGATTGTGATGGGGATGTGATTTTTATAATCGAAGTAACTTGTAGAGAGAAAGGAATATCGAAAAAAATTGCCGTTACGATAAATAAACAAATTATGAGAACAATAAAATTATTAAATAATTGACATATCATAATTTAAATAAATACAATTATTAATTAATACATACATTAAAAAATATGTAATTAAATAAATATTTAATCTATTATTTTAATTAAACTTAATTTAATATTTAATTTAATTAACCTTCATTTAATATATTAAAACTATATTTGAAATTAAAAAGAAAAAGTACGACCTATCTGGCCTATTTTACATACGGCGAAGAAAAAGATAAGAAGTAAGCCAGTTGTCGATGTCGATAGTTTTAATGCCGATGCAATTCGCAACCACATTATGGTTATTTATTACATGAGAAAAGAGTATCCATACAGAAAAAAAACATTTATGTTCATTAAAAGAAGCAGGCTTATTTTCTGGTGGAATATCATCTTTAATAAAAACTGCGTGTACAAATGTTCCAATAGATGATAGGAAGAAAAAACAAAAAAATATATAATGGAAGATTTTTAACTTGATTGAATTGATAATAATGGCAACGATGGCAGTTTCAACGAATCTGATAGTTCCAACTAATAAATAATAATTTATTACGTATATAAACTGGTTTCATTATAATTCCCTTAATTACGCTTAACTTTGAGGTCATGTGGCATACGTAGAAGGTTTCTAATGCTGTGTATGCTCTAAAAATATTATTGTAGAATTATTTTTTATGAACACTACAATCGATTCACTAATATATGACTTATATATCGATTTTTGTTTTTAATCGATAATTGTTGTTAGATTACCACACTATGACATCCACTTTGACACTTGTCAAAAGTGGCCTATTACATTGACACTACTTTAGTAAAAAACTACCCAACACGTGTTATATCGATGACGCAAGAGAAACAATAGAAAGCGAGCAAGCGCATCACTTAACTAGCCGGCACAAGTGCGGCGAGACGGCTGGGAGGAGGGTGTGGTCGTGTCCCCACACCTCACACCGCGCGCGCATTTAGCTCATTCCGGGACAGTACATGGACTACTAAATAAAGAAAATATAGACACACAGCTTATTCAACTACGTAAAAGTTATTTTCCTTGAATTAACAAGCCATGCTGTTACTTAGTTTTTATTATTTACAACATTATTCATAAATATTTAAACTGATCAACATTATTTATTATGACATAAAATTCTCACATCGCATCCCAATTGTGAATTATTTCGTTTTTCAAACTCTTAATTATTTTACAATGTTATATTTATTATGCATTCAAATTTAACACATCAACAATCCGTCTGCGATATAATACATGATATAAATTAATTAATAAACATGAAACTGGATGTTACACAAAATTTACTATAGGCGTACTATAACTACAGTTGATGGACAGGATGAGACTAAAGCTAGATGAGTTTTAGGGCTGTTTGAAGTCCCTTGAGGGCGATGACACGAAGACCAAGAAACCGAGCCATTTGTTCTACTATCAGGAAGGAATATTTGTACCGGGGTGGGGTATTGGCAGATCTGTTGCACATGGCAATGTCTTGAAAAAGGTACCAAGAAATAAGAGTGTTTTTCACTGACTTTTAGGTTCAACTTAGGTAGCTCAGAGCAGTTGGTAAGGAAATTCATTTTAGTATATTTAGTTTTTACAAAAAAGAAAACCTGTATGTGAGTACCATTTATTACCTATTTTTTTATGTAGTTTAGTAGATGATAATGAAAATAGAATGAACTAGTCTTGAAATTTAGATATTTTTTGACTTATTTGTACTTTAGATACATCACTCACGTTAAAAAAAAATTTCAAAGCACATTATATCATTATATAAATATAATAACTTTGAATATTTAAAGCTGAACTATTGCTCTGTTACGTGTGGGTTGTAATTTGGTATTTTTGTTACTCATTGACAATAATGTCACTAACACACTAACCACTATAATTTGATGGATTGATATTTAGTAAATTATTAAATTATATGGTTAATACCCTAGTCTCCAAAGAATAATTGCTGTCGAGTTGCTGAGAGAGAGGAATAACGAAGTAATCATTTTTTTCTCAAACCTCATTATCCTGTAGTGGGAACAAAAGAAGATCCTTATCAAACCAAAGCCCTTAACAGAAGCATGCAGCATGCCCAGAAGACTACTCAACTTCTGTAAGGAGCTAAGGTGGCTCGAGTAAAAGCCATAGTCAAGAAAAGGCTCCAACAAAATTATCGCTATGATGGTCTACTTTTGGAAAAGAGCCCGATGACCAGGACAAGGTCAAATATCATTTTTTTTGGAAGGAGGGAGGATCATGACTGCGTGACTCCATGGTTGGGTAGACATATCACTAATCATTTTTATTAGTGATATGTCTACCAAACGATTTGTTTGACGTGTTGTTTTAGCCACCAGACTAATACTACGAGGAAACACGTGGCAAACGTAATGAGTAGTAGTACAAGGGTGAGGGGTCACTCACGGACTTGGTGGTCCTTGTCCGTTAGAGGGACGTATATGACGCTCATCAGCTGCTTCACTGTGGTCGAACCGTCCGCCGCTTTGTCTACCTTCAAATAAATCGTAAAATTTGTCATAAAAAGGGCAGTTTCCATACCCGGATTCTCTAAAATGAACGAAAATCTGTATCTGCACACCTAGTTACAAATTTTAATACTTTTTTTATTATTGAAAGAAGGCGGTAGACGAACATACAACCCACTTGGGGGTAAGTGGATACTGTCGCTCATGGACACCCGTGATATTATACATGCCAACATTATTCCAGAATGACAAAGGCTGGCACACCCCTGGATTCGTTGCCTACATTTAGAGATGTAGGAATGGATTTGGAGTAAGGTTTGGAAAAATGGGAAGGGATGGGCTCTGGCATATCGCATTCACTACCGAAACGCGTACCTACATTGGGGAATAGGATAAAGTAGGAAAGTCGAGGTAATTTTCTGTGAGTTCCACTTGTATATAGCAGTTCATTGTGAACACTAGTATCCTTGTGTCAGCCTATAACGTCCCTATTATAGGGCACAGCCATCCCCTGGAAAATCTGCGTGGTTTCGGGCCGTAATACACCACGCGGGCCCCTTGCGGACGGGTGGATACACATACTCCAGTTTTGTCTTTCTGCAGCATGCGGGTTTCCTCACGATGTTCTCTTTGACGGCTGAGCAAGTGATCATTTTTAAAATCCGTAGTTAAGCAAAAACTCGATAGTACGGGTTGAAGATTTGAACTCACAAATTCATAAGATTGGAAAATATCCCTAGGGCTATTCACACTGTCCTATCGATTACAAATATACTTTAAACAAATATCTGACATATCTTCTAGTACTTACTTGTGTCAAATATTGTGCACCTCCCTCTGGACCAACAGGCACAATAAGTCTACCACCAGGCTTCAATTGCTCAACTAACTGGAAAAAAAAAGATAATATGAAAAATATCTCTACACGCTTCCACTGCTTTATATCTTGTTTCTATAATACGAGTCCATTTATTAACACGAAAATATTTTTTTATTGAAAGAACTGTCTAAAGTGACAAACAGGGTGTATCCGGATGTGGTCGTATACCTTTGGAGAATTAAGAGAGTTGAACCCATGTATGGAAGATGATAGGCAGGTTTAGATAGAAAGGTCTGTAATTACAATCACTGTACTTTGTTAAAAGTAAAAAAACGATTGTTAATATCTCTGAAATGCTTAGTATTTGACCCGGAAGAGACTGTGTTCTGGGCGATTTCTTGTTAGGGAATAGATAACGAAACGCTCAGATATAGGGCTACCGGAATCTCATGGCAAATGGGGTAAAAATTTATAGTGTGCAATACTGGGGAAATTGGATTAAACGATCTTGATACTGTTTAATTTTTATTTATGTCTTTAGTATTAATGAACATGAAGTATATTAGGTATGTGTATGAATAATGTTGTTATACATCGGGTTCTTAACATAGGAAAATATGCCATGAAAAATAAATCAATCGTATATTACTTTATGTACTAATTTATTATATATCATTTAAATCGTGCTAATAACTTAACACCTCATTCAGAACTAGAAAACGATTCCAAGAACTCCACTTGCATTTCTTGTTCTTCATCAGATGATGAAGATAAAGAGGTATTTATTATAAATTGCTCTTCCAGCATTTCAATTATTCTATCTTGCTCGATGAAATCGTTTTAAATTTTCTTTACATGTTCACAACATTTTCGCCATTCCTCTGAACCAATTTGTGAGAAAGTTTCTTCTGTTAAAAATTTAATGTCACTTGCAGGCCTATTTACATTTTTATCAGCAACTTTTTGCTTCATTATACCCCAAATCATTTCTATGGGATTCAATGTGCAATGATAAGGTGGGAGCCTTAAAACTTCGTGACCGTGCGATTTTAATACTTCATCTATCTATCTATCTCATATAAGGGCGCAGACATGTTTTGTTTCACTACTTCAAGTAGTTGACATTTACGCCAAAGATCATCATAATGTACATCATTTGCACGAAGCCATTCTTTTATATCAGCAATACGATTAGCTTGTGTGGGCGGTTTGTTCATCCGTACGGAATGATAACTAGCATTATCCATAACAATTAGTGAAAGTCTTGTCAGAATTGGAATTAGCTTCTCTGTCACCCATTTTGTAAAATTGTCCTTATTCATATCGTGGTGATAGTCAGCAGATACACTTGTTGACCTGTACACCGGACAACAATTTGGTACAAAGCCATTTTCTCCACCAGCGTTTACAATGATCCACTTCGCTCCAAGTGAAATACTTTTAGATGGACCTGCAATATCTTTGCTTTGCCAGCACTTGTTCACAGAACATGAACCGTGAATGTAAGTCTCATCTAAATAAATCACATCCAATTTATTATGCTCTTCAGCTTCGCGTTTTTTTTCCTTTATACGCTTCAAAAACTTGTATCTTTGTAGTTTTATGTCATCTCTGTCCATCAAAATGGTCCTTTTTGATTGGCATTTAACATATTCAAAACCAATCTGCTTAAGTATAAGTATGTAAAAAATAATAAAATTATCATGTTACTCAAACGATAGCTTAGTCATTTATCATCATCATCATCAGTCTATATACGTCCCACTGCAGGGCACAGGCCTCCTCTTACGAGTGAGAGGGATTATTACTTAATATTTTTCTTACCTCAAAGATTCTCTCCCTCCGTTGAAATCAATATCTTGTCGAAGAATTTGTAACAGTTTCATTAGTGTTGGAATTTCCTTCCGAACTGTATAGAATTCATTTACTTTATTCCTAATCAACTCTAAATCGAAACTGTCCAAGTTGATTTTCTTCTTCCCCCCCTCTCCTCTTTTTACCAGGCGTGGAAAATACACCATCATTCGATGTGCCCTCACCTACGATTCGTCGTATAGTAGTACTGGAAACCCCTATAAAGAAGCTACAATTAAGTAAGAAAAATATTAAAATAAACTAAAAGTATCAAAACAACTCAGTCCAACTTACCGGTCAACTCTACGACGCGCTTTAAAATCAAAGATTGAGTTTGATTTACGCCTTCTTCTTCCCTTATTTTACGATACACATTGAAAACAATATTTCTCGCTTGAGATCGAAGTGGCTTTTTCGACATTTTCACAAAAACAACAAATTGTCAAGAAGATATCACAAAATCTCAGCAGCGGTTGACAAATCTCGTACTTTGATTTGACAGGTGACAATTGACATTGCCATATGAAAATCACAATTTTTTATTTTTTTTTATGCCTTGAGATTCCGGTAGACATATAAACAACCTCGTGCTGGCCATAAAGTCATTGCCAATATAAGTAAAAAGTAGAACCTGTAGAACATTTTTTTTCTTTTTCACAATACTTTCCGAGTTTCCCACGTACATTTTGACTAGACTACTACACATAATTATTAGTAACCCCTATTCCTAATTAAGCAGATTAATCATGATAATTACCGCATTTGGCAAGATAGGAGCTGCTGCGCCGACGTGGATTGCATTATACGGAGCCTCATCTGGATAACCCTGGCGACCGTCACCAGCTGAAAGAAAAAATAATTTAGCCGCTTGCCTGGGAAGCGAGAGGTTCCTTGTGGGTGGTCGCTTGCGGAGATACTTGAACTACTGCAGCGCGTCAACGAGGAATGCAATAAAACATCTATTTCATCTATTTTACGACACCCCTACCCTTTTAAGTGCAGTTCAGTTGTGTTTTTTGTATAGTGTTTAAAAGGGGCTTTACGATTGTAATAACAAAACAAGTTTGTAGTGAGCCTATTTTTATTTTAATAAATTGTAAACATGACACATGGGAATTTTGCTTGCAATTTTCAACAAATGTAGTTTTAACCGAAAATTCTCTGAGACAAGTTGTTGCTTTTGATGTTTTAATATTTCTTATGATATACTCCATTAATTAATAATAATCTTCAATCCATATCTTTATTGAGAAATACCTCATTCTGAATGAAAGGCCTCAAACCATGAGTTTCATTCATGAAATGTGAAATGCATGGTTTGAGGTTTTGGGAACTGATTAGTATTATGATTATGTATTTAACAAATAATGTTGTTATTTAAAAGTTGATTTTTAAAAGAGGGGATCATAGTAAAGAACCATAGTTTCATCCCCAGTAACAAATGTCTGGAAAAAATTGTTTCTATTTCTCTGAAAGGCCTCCAAAAGTTCCTTAAAGCATGCTACTTGTTCACTTTGCTGCACACTTGAAAGAAGTTTTGGCACCCACCTCACACTAACTTTATTCACATGAAGATTCATGAAGAATCCTAAGAACTGTAGTTTTTGAAAGCCCTGCCCTTGCTACAATTTCTTTTGTTTTTAACCATCGGTCACTCAGAACTTCTTCCACTAATTTGATGTTGGTTGGAGTGAGTGCATCAATGGGTCGACCAGAGGGAAGTTTGTTGTCGATGGACTCTCATCCTAAACAAAATTGCTTACACCAATCTATGACGGTGGTAAATGATGGTGAAGAATGTCACTACACATTATCTAACCTTTGTTTTATATCATTTGGGCTAACACCTTTCCTTGGAAGGAACTTAATCATGGAAGAATATTCCAATTTAAAACATTTTAACTTCCTGTCATTCTAAGAGTCGAGGAATCAAAACTAAGCAGGAATGAACTCTAAAAATTATACACGAATTAGGAGGATAAATGACAATTACAATGACAGTTTTTAGACATCTAGAAATATGTTGGGCCAGAAATTTTTGGACCTCACTAGTATGTGTTCATTGATCTCTTTATCTCTTATCTCATAGGGATAATATGATACTCATAATATGATCATATTCTAAAAGGAATTTAGGCAAAGATATATACATACAGACAAGTTTAATTCGTCCCGAGGTGAGCAAAGTTGGGTTGTCAGTCTTAATATTTTTCTCGCCTAGTGTAACAAGTTCTGGGATGTGTTCTATGCCTACAACTCGACCCTGCTCTCCAACCATGAATGCCATACATGCTGTGAGATATCCAGAACCCGAACCCACATCTAGGGCCTTTTCACCAGGTATTAGTTGTTTCTTTAATCTCTCTAAAGCATGAGCATGCTGAAACAAAATGTTATTATAGTTATTTATTAACTATAAAGAAAAATAATAGAAAAACACCATTAATAATATTACAGGTACTTGATTTTGCTTTTTATTCAATCAGCATTGAATGAGTTAATAGGAGTCTATTATCTAATCATGCAGTTTATTGAAATACAAAAGAATTATCTGTTCTTACAAGATACAAAAAGAAAACTTTTTTAGGAAATACACTGACCATATGAGGTGCGCTGATTGTAGCAGAGTATCCAATGGACTGTGGTGAATCATGATAGGGGGCATAGGGGCAATAATTTTTTCGATCAATTGAAGTCATTGCATGTGCAACAGCTTCAGTTTTAATAATTCCATTCACTGTAAAAAATCAATCAATAAGTTGTATAAAATATAATAAACCTGGTGCAGAAGAATGTATGAACATATGTGTTAGAATAAATATTTATTAATTTCCAATTCCTATTCAAATCCATTAGAAAAATTGTCAATTGGTTTTTTCAAGACAAATTTCTGATGTCAATCTAATTCTAAGTAAAGATATTTGTAGAAGTTTTATCCAGGAATCTTCTAGGCAAGACTTTTATCCTTCATAAAATTAAATAAAATATAAGTAATGTTATTATGACTATTATTGACAACTCTATATGAACCCACTGTGGTTATTTAATAACTATATTGATACCCAATGAAACATTCTACAATACTCTACATAACGGCAAAAAATGCAACAATAATGGACGAATTGATCTTGTGATTTCCGTAAATTCAGACAGGTAATTAAAGAAAAAAATAATCTTCATACCTTTCAGGTTTCGGACCATATCAGCGTTGTTCACCCCATGACTTCGCCAAGCCATGATTCCTAAGGTATAGGCAACTATAACTAAAGAAAATTTACGCCATAAAGACCCAATTTTGACAGACGTTGTTTCTTTTTCCACGGACGAAATTCAATTTCAGTATAAAAAAACTTTATTCAAGTCCAGTTGATTACTTTTCTCTCGTCTTCTGTCATGCATTGAAATATCAAACGAAAACAATTCCAAATCATTCTGCGTCTCTTTTATGTCTAAAAGATAGAAAAGGATACATACCTCTTATACAAATTGCATTTTTTGCACGTTTTGGAACGTTGTCAAATATGCTAGACTCTTTAGCGAGAACCGGAGAAGAAAAAGTTGAGTTTTTGTTTGATTATTGTAAAAAATGTATATTGTGGGATTAATAGTTTAATAAACTTCAAAGTGCGTAATGTGTTAATGCAATGTATTGTTAAGTGTTAGTGCATAATGTTTGTGATAATTAAATAAAAGCTTGAGATTGCATTTTTCGTGTTCTTCGAAAGAGCCCAAATCTATCCTGCTAAACTATATCACTTTAGTTATTAAGGGGACTCCTACTTCGCTACTACAGTCTGTATAATGAAACGTGTCAATTTGTATTTTTAAAAATGTTAGTATGGCAACATTATAACAACCACACTGAGTGTGTCAAACTTGGACAGTTTTGGTAGTAGTGCTTGAAATAAAATGAACGAATTTTATAATTTTATAATAAAAAAACAACCTTCGTAGTGTAGGAACACTACGAAGGTTCCTTAATGAATTAATTGAAGCCATTGATTTCAGAGGTTGTGTTGAAACTTTAATACAAATTTTACTCAAAAACTAGCTTGAATTTAAAAATGATCAAAATGAAACGTATATAAGTACTTGTAGAAAATTATGAGATATCCGCTTCGAGACATAAATATTTACGAACGATCAATGAAAAACGACAAGAATGAAAACAAATAATATACCTTGAAACATATGTGCACCAAAACTACAAGGTGAAAAAATCATGGTAAGGTCCATCATCAAGCGGTGTCACAACGAAGGTTTTGTGCCAGACGCATTACTGATAAAATGAAACTCGCACTAAATCAAAATCGGCAGATTATCATGATAACATGAACGCAGCTAACTTCATGAAATAGCATAAGGAAGAGCTTCTACCAAATTTAACTAGACCTAGTGTAATTGTCATGGATAATGCCCGTTACCATGTGAAACAATTGAACAAACTTCCTACGATGCCTAATACCAAAGCTGATATCCGAAAATGGCTGAGAGAAAATAACATTAACTTGAAGAGTATCATACGAAAGCAGAATGTGCTTTGTTAAAGACAACAAAAGTGCATCAGTTTACGAAGCACACGACATTATTAAAGATCATAATCACGAGGTTCTAATGCGATTGATCATTGTGATATAAACCCTATTGAGTTAGTATGGAACCAAGCTAAACGGAAGATTGCAAGCAAAAATATTGGAATACCGGGTTCTGAGATGGAAAACTTAATAAAAGAATGTTTTAATTTTGTTAGGTACTGCAAATGACTGGAAAAAGTAGGTATATTGACCACGTTATTAATGTTGAAAACAAATACAAAGAAAAAGATGCTATTCTTGAAAATACACGAGAAAGATTTTTAGTTAATGTTGGGGAAGATAGCAGTGAAAAATGTGACGATTCTGAATACATTATATCTGGCGTATAATTTTTGTAATTTTTGACTTCATACAAGCTCAATTGAGGTCGCAATAAAACGGAGGCAGCATTTTGTGATTGTGAATATGACTTCGTTTTTTGCGAATTTATTGCATTGTTAACTTGCATTGTCCATCACAAGTAGTCTTCGTTTAGTTAGATTTAATACTCTGAGAGATTCGTATAAATAAAAACCTGAATGTAATACAAAGATATAATACCCACATACAATATGATTTGTTTGATATTCCGTATTCCGTATCCGTATTCCGTATTCCGTATCCAACGGCCAGCACAAACGGTAACAGCTACGCGGGGGGTGCTCGACCGAATGTCGTAGGGAACCGCCGGCAGATGCCAGCGGGCGTCGCGAAAATTTGAATTTCGAACGTCCAGCGTCGCCTCCATACAAAATGAAATCGCTCGTAGCTCGGAAACGGTAAGTGGTAGGTCGGTGATGCTCGACCAAATGTCATTCGGGCCGGGGTGGGTCTTCTCCTGGTCGAAATTTTTTTTCAAAATGGCCGATTCAAGATGGCGGCCGATTTTCAAGTTTGTCCGAGGGGGGTGGAAATCGGCATCCGAGGGGTAGTGGGGGCCCTGATTGCGAATTTCGGGTCGGTTTTTCGATTCCGCCGTTTCCAAGATGGCGGCCGTCGATTGAAATTTCAAATTTCGATCGGCCATAACTCCCGCGAGGCCGGAACCCGAGCGGCGCGGGCGAGGCCACAGGCCGAGCTCGCCCGGGAGCTGCACCGAGAGCGGGCCCGTCCGCATCCGGTGGACCTTCAGCTCGACAGTCGACGGCCTGCCTCAACGGTGAGAGATAGTCACATGGTACTCGACCGAATGTCATAGAGAACCGCCGGCACTTTGACGAGAGCGCGATGAAAATTCAAAATGGCGGATTCAAGATGGCCGCCATACAAATTTGTTTTGACCGTCTCTCCCGAACGGTTGGAGATATCGGATCAGTGCTCAAACTAATATGGTGGGGCAAGTCGATGTCCTTCCACTGGACCATTTTTTTTTCCAAGATGGCGAATCCAAGATGGCGGTCATTTTTAAAATTCCTCCGATCGGGATAAAATTTAATACCTTGGGAGTTCAGGGGACCCTGATTCGGGATTTAGAAACATTTTTTTTATTCCGCCATTTTTCAAGATGGCTGCCATACAAAGTGGAAATTTCGATTTTGGGGTCCCAGGGCATTTGCGAGGTCGTACCTCGAATTGGGCAAGGGGCGCGGGGTGGAATTCCCCCTCGTTAGAAACTCTGGTCTATGGGGAAATTAGGCGGAAAAAAAAATCCAAGATGGCGGACACAAAATGGCTGAAATTTAAAAAAAACTTTGGGTAATTTAAAAATTTCTGAGCGAATGTGTTTCGAGGAGGAAATTGGCTTCCGGAGGGTTCCGATTGAGGATTTAGGGTAGGTGCCGAAATTTTCCAAGATGGCCGCCATACAAAATTCTTTGGGCGACAGCTCCGAAACGGTTAGAGATATTGGGTTGGTGCTCAAACTAATATCATTTATATGACGATGTCTTACCATTGAGGGGAAATTTTTTTTCAAGATGGCGAATCCAAGATAGCGGCCTTTTTCCAAATTCATCCGATTCGGATAAAAATCAATACCTGGGGGTTTAGGAGATCCTGACTAAGAATTTGGGATTATTATTTATTTTCCACCCTTTTTGAAGATGGCGGCTATATAGCGAGGCCGTAGGCCGAGCTCCGCGTAGGGCGAAGCCCGGAGCGTCCGAATTTGATCACTGTGTAACTTACGCGAGGCCGAAGGCCGAGCTGCGTCTAACGAGGCCGCAGGCCGAGATCCGCGTAGGGCGAAGCCCGGAGCGACCGGACTACGGCACCACCAGCCGCGCACGGTGTGTAACTTACGCGAGGCCGTAGGCCGAGCTGCGTCTAACGAGGCCGCAGGCCGAGATCCGCGTAGGGCGAAGCCCAGAGCGACCGGACTACGGCACCACCAGCCGCGCACGCTGTGTAACTTACGCGAGGCCGAAGGCCGAGCTGCGTCTAACGAGGCCGCAGGCCGAGATCCGCGTAGGGCGAAGCCCGGAGCGACCGGACTACGGCACCACCAGTCGCGCACGCTGTGTAAATTTCGCGAGGCCGAAGGCCGAGCTGCGTCTAATGAGGCCGCAGGCCGAGATCCGCGAAGGGCGAAGCCCGGAGCGACCGGACTACGGCACCACCAGCCGCGCACGCTGTGTAACTTACGCGAGGCCGAAGACCGAGCTGCGTCTAACGAGGCCGCAGGCCGAGATCCGCGTAGGGCGAAGCCCGGAGCGACCGGACTACGGTATCACAAGCCGCGCACGCTGTGTAGCTTACGCGAGGCCGTAGGCCGAGCTGCGTCTAACGAGGCCGCAGGCCGAGATTCGCGTAGGGCGAAGCCCGGAGCGACCGGACTACAGCACCACCAGCCGCGCACGGTGTGTAACTTACGCGAGGCCGTAGGCCGAGCTGCGTCTAACGAGGCCGCAGGCCGAGATCTGCGTAGGGCGAAGCCCGGAGCGACCGAACTATGGCACGACCAAAGTTTCAAGTTGTCCGATCTGGATGAAAATTGATATATGGGGGGTTCAGGGGACCTTGATTAAGAATTTATGGTTATTTCCAAGATGGCCGCCACACAAAACTCTTCGGAAGACATCTCCGAAACGGGTAGACATATCGGATTGGTGCTCAAACTAATATTGTTTATCATGACGATGTCTTTATCTTGAGGTAAAAATTTTTTCCAAGATGGCGAATCCAAGATGGCGGCTATTTTTCGAATTCATCCGATCTGGATAAAAATTGATATCTGGGGGGTTCGGGGGAGGCTGATTAGGGATTTGGAATTCTCATTAGGATTCCGCCATTTTTGAAGATGACCGCCATGCAGGTCCTGCATAACATCAACTACAGCGATCTCTTTCAGTGTGTAATTTACGCGAGGCCGAAGGCCGAGCTCCGCGCAGGGCGAAGCCCGGAGCGTCCCCCCCCATTAGGGAGAGGCCGGCGCCCAGAGGGCGCCGCCCTAACCTAGTTTATATATATAAAGATATATACAATGTGATTTGTTTGATTTATTTATGTTGTTTCCTGTAAAAATATGAGTTAAACAAACCAATATTTACTAAGTGAACACACAGACAGACAGAAATAGTGACTATGTTTTATACTGTTTAGAGAAGAAACAAATTGCTAAAATAGTATATTTAAAAAATTAAATAATTATTTTTAGTGTTTACAGCTGTAAGATTTTTAAATTTGCCGCGGTTTTGAATTGACACGTTTCATTAGACAGACATAGTCAGTGACATTATAAATGGACCAATAGCTTTGCTAGTATCGAAATAAATTATTAAAGAAACTATCAGAGCCTCATTCCAAGTAGTGCAATTATAACTTTTTAATAATCAAAATAATGCTGTGTCCCGTTTTGAGTTATGAAACTAAAAGGGGATGCACCTTATTTAGATTAATTAAAGAGCAATTATAGCACATTTTGGAACTGGAGTGTGTCAACGTTGCGTTGCAAAACATGCGATTTGTCATGATGTGTCTTTTTATTAATTAAAGAATACATTTTATTTAGACTTAAATAAAATCTACGAAAATGGCTGTATCTAATAGCAAATCGATGCTCTCTGACAATCTCAATGCTTCTCTGCATTAAGTACTTATCATATTCAATCTATCTTTATCTGAATGCATTTATCATATTCAAAGTACGATTGTTTTGGAATCCAGCTAAGTGTCAATTTGATCACTCTTTGACATTTTAATGTTATCTTGCTTCTCTTTTTACATTAAGAAGATAAAAAAGGATGCACCTTCGTTATTGTGTATTTTATATTACACGCCTATTTTATATTGTGTTACACCTACCAATTTGTGAAGTGGAATGTTTTGATTTGATCTCCAAGAAAGTAATATTAATTTGTTTCAGGTGTTCAGTTAATCTCCTTTTCCTGGTCAAGTTTTCCTATACTGTTGATTTAATAAAATGGTGTGTGACGGCCCAGACCCCCCGGAAAACACCCCTCACGACTTAACACCTCCTCCGAGGCATGATTTAATGATGAATGCAAACCATCCAGAGGAAAGTGATGACGAACAAGAGTATTTTGGGTACGAACCCCTGCCTCAAGGTCCCGATGCTGTGCATTCTGATCACGATAATAGCGACGATGAGGTATTGTGTTAATATTTTTCGTATATTTCATCCATTTTATCGATTCTGACTCTTGAAAGCCTTAGTTAGGTACTGAGATGTTGAAAGCCTTAGAAAGTGGTAGATGAGCAGACAGTCGATCAGTTATTATTTATATATGTTAAATTTATATATATTTAACATTTACAAATGAGAGGTACATAAAAATAATTTCTTGGTGCCATAAAACTGTGAATTTATCATTTGCACATTCACTAGCTAGAGGGTAGTTAGGTAAAATTGATACTTGTTTGACTTGTTTAAATTACTTTAAATGTACATATAGATACATTATGAAAACATTGGAATTACAGTACTTCTATTTGTATACTTTATTGCTTAGACATGGATGATGCCTTTGCCTGTTTCTAGATTAGCCGATGGTCAATGTTTTCATAATGTGTCTCTGTACTTTAATTTATACAGTTCAGATAGCAAACATCAGACAAAGGATAGCTGGCTCCCATATGTGCCATTTACCATTGGAGATTTAGGAATGAATTTAAAAACAAGGTTGGGAAGGATGGAGAACATGCAGTATAACCATATGAGGAGATTTTCCTTATCCCATAATACCTTCCATCCTTTCTCATCCATCTTACATAATGGAAAAAGTCTAATGAAATATTTAATTATACTCTCTGTTGGGATGGGACAGGAGGGCAGGGCCAGCCCTACTATAGGGCGAACGGAGCGGTCGCTCCAGGCGTCAAGACCCAGGGGCGCCTTAGTGGTAAAGAAAAAAAACTGAAGAAAATATCTTGACCTGGCGCATGAGGTCAAAAACATGTAGTACATTGCATCCACTGAAATCATCCCAGTCATTTTATCCGTAAACGGATTAATCCCGACAAGCACAAGACCAACCTGAGGCAGTTGGCTTTCCGCGGCGGCTCGCTTTCGGCGATAGAAGGCGGAATGTGAAATACCGCGCGAATCGTTCGTCGGTTTCTCTCCCTGGTGTCCGGGACCCCGGCCGACTGTGCTTTCGTCGGGGGTTATACCGTCTCTCCCACACTTTGGCTTATTGAGGGAGAGACGAGGAACTATTTAAGGCGTTGTCGAGATCTTCCAAGTTCCATGGTTGCATGCATAACTGGTGTATGTATTAGGAGCAAGCAAGGGGGCGCCATAAATGGATCTCGCTCTATTCTAAAACTTGCTTCGGGCCGGCAATGCAGGAGGGGGTAGGAATGGATGAGAAATGGACTCTGTCATATCCCACTAACTCTCAAAACATGTTTATAGTACATTTTACAATAGTCTTCTGTAAGGTTGGGGTAACTCTGCTACTCAAATACATCCAGTGGCTGTGAAATTGCAGCATGCACTTCTCTCTCCAAGGTATACCCATATTGAATAAAATATGAATTTATCCAGAGTGCAGAAGAGGAACACACTGCGCCTGGTGATATACCACCCATAGAGCCCATGGAAACTGTTATTACCAGAGAAGTATGGAGCTTGCCGCGACCCACAGATCCCATACAGATGGATAATGAGAGAGCACAAGAGGTGAGAGTATATTTCACATAGCCATACTTCCACTTCCACATTAATATTATAAATCTGAGTGTTTGTCTGTCTGATTGTTTGTTAAGTATATGCAACTAAATTGTTATTGTAAGATACTGTAAAATACGGAGGTGTCGCGCACTGTTCGGTCCAAAAATTATTTTATACCGCGAACCCGTAGGTTGTGGAACGAACTGCCTCAAGAGGTCTTTCCATTGAGCTACGATATGGGGTTCTTCAAGAGAGCTGTGAATAGGATTTTGCAAGGTCGGCGGCGCACCCGCATACCCCCTGGTGTTGCAGGTGCATGGGCGGCGGTAACACTTACCACCACGTGGGACCGCTTGCTCGTCCGCCCACAAATCTATAAAAAAAAAAAAAAAAAATATACTACATTTCCCAGTATCCTATTGCCTCCAAAGGTATTCGCATATTTATTTTTATTTATATAATAGTCAGAAAAGTTCACCGCCTTTTTGAACGTATGACTTTGGCATGCTATATTATATTTTACTGGCGGCGAGGTGATATAAAGTTTTATCTTTTCATAGTTTTTAATACAAGGTATGAATGCTTTTAGTGCTTGAAAAAAGATTTGTGGTGTTTACGGAGAAGATGCTTTAACTAAAACTACTACAAAAGAATGGTTCAGTCGATTCAGGTCTAGTAATTTTAATATGAAAGGTTGATCTGATTTTGCTGTGGTCATCCTATTAAGGTAAATGTTGAGGTCATCATTGAAAAAATTGAAGCAAATCGACACATAAGCAGTCATCAAATTGCTGAAGAGCTTAGCATTCACCACTCAACACTTTTGGCTCACTTGCATAAACTGAATTTTGTAAAAATAATATAAAATAAACGTTTTTTAAAAACAAGCTTTTATGCGAATTGTAAATGGTATCTACTTTTATGAATATTTCGTGACAAGCTTGTTGATAACAAATAATTCAATATAAACTTATTTTATTCGTTTTAGTACATGGCTTGCATAAAAGCTTGTTTTTAAAAAACGTTTTTTAAAAGCTTTTATTTACACCTTTTTAGTTAGAAATGTTTCTCAATCTATCCATTTCAAGTAACGCATCATTACGGTAGAAAGTCATGTTTTGTTTTATAAAGTTTCATGTGCATGCTATTAACCCTTGAGGAGTGCCCTCATGAGGAGATAATCCTGGGTGCAGCATCAGTTCATGGTATAAATAATGTTTAGCTATCAAAATTAAACCTACATGCAAAGTTACGTATCTCTGCTAAGACTAATTGTTGAGGAGTGCCCTCATGAGGAGACAACCCTGGCCGCAGCATCAGTTCATGGTGAAAATCATGTTTAACTATCAAAATTTAACGTATATGCAAAGTTTCGTGTCCGTGCTACTAACCGTTGAGGAGTGCCCTCGTGGGGAGACAATCCTGACTGCAGCATCAGGTTATGTCTATCATTTTAGTGTATTGTCATCAGAACTGAACAAGCATGCAAAATTTCAAAGTCGTAAGTTTAGAGGAAGTGGTTCAAATTTGACTTGCAAGATTTGTCCCAAACATACTAACAGGTGAAGTTAAATAAAGGCTTGTAAAAAAGGCTAGATGTTTGGATGCCACATAATTTAAATGACAGAAACTTGATGAATAGAATTTCCATATTCGAGATGTAGCTAAAACGAAATGAAATTGACCTATTTCCTCATGGGAAACCTATGATGGTTTCCCAACATTGTAATCTTGGTCTAAGCGAAATGAGCCATCACAAATATTCCCAAAGCCAGGCCTCACTCCAAACAAGTCATGTTATGTGTATGGTGGGACTGGAAAGGCATTGTGTATTACGAGGTTTTGCCACATGGGCAAACGATTAATTCTGATGTCTACTGTCAGCAATTAGTAAAATTGAAACAAGCACTTGAAGAAAAACGCCCAGAATTAATAAATAGAAATGGTGTAGTTTTCCGTCACGACAATGCTTGACCACATACATTTTTCATGACTAAACAAAAATACCACCTTCGGTTATCTTTTATTCTGCTCTTTACAAAATTCTCTAAATGGAGTAAAATTACATTCAAGAGAAGCCTGTATAAACCATTTAAATCAGTTTTTCGCTCAGAAACCCCAAAAATGTTATAGCGATGGGATAATGGCTCTGCCAGAAAAATAGTGAAAGATAGTTGAATTAAATGGACAATATTTCCATTAATAAATATTTATGTGATACAAAAAAGTCTTTATTATTTTTACTATAAAAAGGCCGCGAACTTATCCGACTACCTAATATTTTATTGTGCACATAAAACAATTAAATAAGATAAGATGTACAAAATGTAAGCTTATCTCCTGTATGTGTTTCGGGACAGAGTGAGATGTGCCAGAGCCCATTTCCCATGTTGTTCCATCCCATCCTATACCATGATATATAGAGTATAATGGAATGAAAGAAACTCCTTATTCCATGATACTTTTGATTTTCCATCCCCTAGGAGGATTGGGAACATGTATTGAGGAAATTTCCTCATCCCATTATATTTCCTATTCCCTATTCTCCAAACCCTTATATTTTGATGGATTTGTAAATTATTACAAATGCATCCAGGGGTGTGCCAATGTTTGTCATTATGAACTCATGTTAGGAAATATTGTTGATATCAATAACCAACTCTTTCCACTTACCATCTGTTTATGTGCTACCTTCATTATTTATAATAAGGGAATAAACTACTGGACTGATTTCAATGAAATTTAACAGAGAGGTAGCTTTAATTTGGAGAAAGACACAGGATACTTTTTATCTCGGTAAATTGACTGTCTTTTCCAAGGGAGCCAATTACTTTTAAAACAAAATCCGCGCAGGCGAAGCCGCGGGCAAAAGCTAATGTAATAAAATTCAATCGTACAAATTCTACATCAGAAAGCACAAGAAAACATTGAATCACCAACTATAAACAGTTTCAAAAACAGACTTGACAGATGGCTTCCAGGAGGAGAGATATGGCGAAACTAGTAGCATCAGCTAACACAAGGTATAGGCATACCAGCAGTAATGCCAGTAATGCTGCTCCCCTGTTACACAATAATAATCATTAATTCTAAAAAAAATATATTGCAGGTAATGTCAGCAATGGCAAACTTTGCACTGCCACAGACTTCAATCCCAGAGTGGGCACAGAGTATATCCGAAGATCAGTGGAAGCAGACCCTAAATGATAGGATAGAAATGTTAAAAAGCAATAGGTAAATAATTTGTGTATTTTAATAGATATATAATAGATATATAATTGCATATAATTGCATATAATAGATATATTACATTTATTATCAAGTAAATAAGAATATTATGCAACTGTAAATCATTTTAAACTGCATACACATTAGGGTGGAGCAAAAAATATTTTTTTAAAGTTTTGATTACCTATATGGGGAAAATATGTCTTTATACATTTAAAGTAATTGTGTGGAAGCTGAGCCCTATTGGACGTTGCCTTCAGGTGCCGATACTAACTTAAAGTTCTATACGAAATGTGTCATAGAATCAAAAGTGGTAAAGTAGGGCTGAGCTAATTTTTGGCAGTAGAAAAAAAAAACAAGTTATTTTAATTTGAACCATAGATTAACATGACCGATGTTTTACTCCTATTTGTGGACTTTACAAATAGAATAAAAATCGCCAACCCCAGCATTTCCAGATTTGTTAGATTTACAGCTTTGATTATAAATTTTCACGGATGTATTTGAATCTAAGCTAGGTATAGATTGCCTCTTTTGATCCCCAACGAGTCTCATGATTGCCATGATTGGCGTTGATTGGTCTAATGAGAAATAAGGTTGTCAGATATTTAAAAGAATTAGATTTTCTGATACTGCTGTCTTTATTGATACTTTCTATCAAAATTAAATGAGAACAAAATAAAACAAAAACGAAATTCTAAGAAAAACTATCAAATTACGTGTTAGATTCACTTATTTTCTTACACTTTTTATTTCTTTGTTATTACATATTCTTTGCAGGTTTTTATGTTTTTACTTTTATTTTTACAGGTTTTTATTATTTGTGGTCCTCCAGATAGGTATTCTTTTCCTATCTGCGATCACTACATATTTAGTAGTTGTCTGGTTTTCCTTTATATTTGTGCAGATTAGAAATCATTCATTAGACAAGCACATTTTGTATATTTTTCCATTTCTTTTTTCGGGAGGGGCAGGTTCTTCTGGCAATTGAATGAAATTATCTTTAATTGGTCATGTGCCTCTCGCAACTTTTCAAAGACAGCTTTTGCTCTCAGGGTTTAAAAACACGTCTCAATCATCCGCAATTTTTTTTATCCAGGTTCTGTTTCAATTTTAATTTTTCAGTCAGTTCCAGGCACGTAGAACACACATCTGTTTTTGGCGTTCCAAATCCAATGTTATATATAACAAGAGTCGAAAATAAAATTTCTTCACTATGGATCTCCCGTTATGGAGTGTGGCGAAGTGGGAGGTGGGAGTCTCCTCCACGATGCTCAGTGCCGCCTTCTTCTGCCTGATCAAACTTTTGTATCACAAATGTTACTCTGTGCTTCGTGATACCGAAAATATCCAAAAAGATTTTTGGCAGATATGTATTCTTTTCCTATCTGCGATCACTACATATTTAGTAGTTGTTTGTTTCTTACCTTTTTATTTGTGCAGATTAAAAATCATTCATTAGAAACCTTTTTTTATGCAACTAATTGTCGCTGTAAATTCGAAATTATGCAGTACCTATCTGCATAGTAATAAAGTAACCGTTTTATGTCTACTAATGTCTGGACGATGTGTTCAGGTAAATACTAACCGAACACAAATAAGAAACCTCGCCTTGAAATTTCAAAATCTTCACAGAGATGACTGAGATTAATCATAGTTAAGCAATAGAAAGATGCGTAGAAGTAGTCACAGAAGCTACATCTGCTGTAGAATGTGGACAAGAATCAAGAGAATATGGTGTACGGGATGCGTACCAAACTGGGTCGCCGGGGTGTGGACTGTATCATGGGATTACTTCAATTAAAACAATTACTTTTCTTCAATAGAGCTGGGGTAGCTCAGAGGTACTTTCTTCTTGTTGTTCTTTTGAGAGTTCGCGTTGGACTGTCGCTTCGGAATGGCTTGGAACCCTAAATGCTCCGCCTTTTATACTTTTTGGGGCTTCTCCCATCATTTGTATTCCATGTACCCCTCCCGCTACCCGCGGGGGTTCGTTTATTTGTCTTTTTACTTATTTACATAATATTTTCCTATAATCTAATTAGAATCTATTACACAAACATTATTTACAATAAGATCTTGACGCTACGACGTTCGGTTGCGAGTGGACGAGGGTTGCGCGACATATTTATATTACCCCGTCCCCGCCTCAGGAGTATAAATATTCGCCCGCCTGGCGGCGGGCCATCCCTTGAAGCCCCATGTGAAGAACGTGGTGATGGGAACCAGAGTCGCGCGGAATCTACTGCGCCCGATGCTCCAATCGCGTCTCTCTCTGCGCGCGAAACGCGGGATCTACAAGACCTATACTATCCCGCCTCACATACGCTGCGCTGGCCTGGTACGCTCTGGCAAGCGAAACAAATAAGAAGCTGCTACGCGCACAGCAGTCGGCGACCCTGCGTACCATAGTAGGCGCACCTCGGTATGTGAGGAACGCCACCATCGCGAGGGACCTGAGCACCGAGAGCCTAGATAAGTTTATAAGCCGCCTTGCCTCGAACTTGTTCGAGCGCGCTGACAAGTCACGCCTCCAGCACATTAAGCGATTGGCGCCACTACACGCGCGTCCTACAGATGGGAAGGCATTTCCGCGCGACCTGATCGCACCCAAACAAGGTGCGGCTTCACATGGAGCTTCACTAACGCCTGGACATGACACTTAAGTCGCCGCCCGCGAAAGGTCGCTCACTGGGCTTTCCACAAGCGGAATCTCCCCTGTGGGCTTGATCGCGCGGGCGGCGTGAAGAGAGAAGACCAAACCAAGGCTACTCGAAAGAGTGGCCACCCCAGAGACCTGCCCGTAGTAGCGGGCAGCGAATCAACCTCTGGCAGTGGGCTACTAGCCCAGGTACAGAACTCCACCCCTCCTCGAGGGGGGTGTGAGAATGCTAGAAGGCGGGCCGTCAATTGTTCTCCGGACGTAGTAGCGTTATGTAACCTATCCCTAGTATGCCTAACTTATGCTATACACCAACTTATATCCTAATAGGTAAGTAAAAGACACACTAGGGAATATTTTAATATCAAAAACTTATAAAACTAGTAGTTTAAACAATGTTACACAATGTAACAAATATCGACTTATCTACTAGGTGAGGAACAACTATACATGTCTATATGAGTAACCTAATCTTATTTACATTCCGTCGTTAACAGATGGATTTATTAAAATATCATTGCACATAGTGATTGTCGTATATTGGAACAAACCATTTTTTTTGTATTTCAGTATATTATAATTAATATTGCATTAAAAGTCATTATTAGGGTGTTTTATTAAAATATAATCGGTGCATTTTATCAGAATATTGACTAAGTATTACCATATTGCCGAATTTTCTTTTGTTCACCTTCGTCTCTGCACTAAAATATTGTTGTATGTGACTCATTTGTTGTTTGTGTATTAATAGTTTCAATACACACCTTTTTAGTATAAGTATAGGAATGACAATAAAAAAAGAATTGTTTTCCTTCTACATCGCTCCACCCTAAATTACACATACAGTGCAATATGACACCAAGGCAACAATGTGAACGTTCTGGGCAAATAAGCAATGCCCACAAACTTCGTGATGTCTATACACACACTGTTCCCTTTTGTGGCATCTCGATGCATGTAGTACCAATGTTCAAAACAAGTTCATGGACAAGTTCAGGAACATACGTCATGAAAATGCATGGCTAGTATGACAGTCTTTCAAAGCACAAGGAAAACAAACACTGTGTTTGTAGACATTACGAGCCTTTCTTTTGTATAACGGATCTAAACGCGTATAATTAAAGGCTTTTGTTTACCCTTTATTTTTTCTCGACATTTCGGCGTGGGTTACACCGGCCATGGTCACGAGTTGACTGAAGATTGGATAGACTGAATAGAACTCTGTACTCCAAAAATCCTCTCAACTGAGAGCCACTATTATCCCAGGATTGTGTTAGAAGTGATTGAGCTTAAGAATAAAAGTTTCAATCGGGAAGATGGATAGTATAACTGTGGTCGATTTGGAACCTGGTGATAAATAAATTTGAACCTGGCAATTTACCGTCGAATACGTCTGCGGACATTGTTAGTGTAATTTTTTGCAGCCTTATCGAAGAACAAATGTGATGAAACTGCTTGCAGCTCCCATCCTAAATTACCTGTCATTTAGTATCAATGCTTTCAGGCAACTCGCGACACGGCCGCTGTAACCCGAACCGAAACGTTGAGTAACCGAAACTCACCCCGAAATAAAAGGTAAACAAAAACCTTTAATTGTACGTATTTAAATCAGATTTACAATATAAAATGTGTAAAAAACGCGAAAGTCGAAAGTCTTATAGTCTAAGTCTATAAGCGCAAGATATAAAGTTGCATTACAAGGTTTTTGCAACCTGTTCATTTTTCCGGAATGTTGACACTACCTTTTGGTGACGCACTATATTATGTGTATGCAACTTTAGAGAGAGTGGAAATAAAGTGTCTAAAATTGTTTTTTAATCAAAGGTACCTATTTGTAATCTTAGAAATTAGGTAGATATAATCTATTTATGTATTTGTTATATTCTATATAGATAATATTATAATTTGTTTCTGTCATATTTTTTTCTAGAAATAATCAAGTTCACATAAACATACAACTTACTAACATACATATTTGTACTTAAGAAACAATAATACTAATTTATTTGTAAAATAAAATTATAAGAAGTTATTATACAAGTAAAAAGTGATAACAAATCAAAATTACAATTAAAACCTTTTACTTTTTATTTTCTGTTATAGTTAGTTATAATAAATGTGATATTATCTGAGAAAACAAAATTCCCAGATACTGATATTAGTGAAATATTAAGGAAAAATAATATAATTTTCGAATTGCTTTATATTATATATTTCATTATTTATAAACCAAAGTCAATAAGTCCTTCCTTCAACAAAGTCTCATTGCTCAGGTAACGTCACATATTATATCTTATAATTATTATACTCTTATTCACTTAAATACTTGTTTTATTTTTTTATAAATCTTTAAATTATTTGCTAAAAAGTAACTGGCTCCTATAATAATATAATATAATATATGATTGTCTAGTATAGAGGCCAGGGCTTCATTTCATACTTACGATTTTTAATGTAAGTAATAAACTATTTAACAAAATGTGAAAAAGGTCTTCATTACTTTTTTATACTCTTACAACATACATAGGAACGTAACTAATGTTGGTTAGTGTAAAAAGGTGCGTCTGCAGTCCACTAAATATTAATAGAAGTAATTAAATGAGCAACAAAAAATACTGAATGAAGCAACAAATTGATGGTAGCAAATTTAAAGGTGGGATAGGTTTAGGTTTTTTTTGGTGACAATTAAACAATAAAATAGTCTGGAAGCGGGACTCCGTCGACTTTGTGATGAGCATAGGACAGTCACATGACGAAATGACATTTAGTCATTTAAAAATATTTACTTCAATTATTAAAAAATAGATTGTTTGGTTGATCAAGATTTGCTGCTGCTCATTTAGCATTTTTTGCTGCTCGTATATTAAGCCAAATATTAAGAAGTTTTAAGAAGCTGCGAAATTAGACGTTTGTTTCACTTCGGAAGACTTCCTTTAAAACAAGGCTAGACGCTAAAGAGACTGCTCTGGCATCATCATATAGCTGCCGAAACCAGCCAAAGTTAATCTTAGTCTAGTTGTCTTCAGTAGGATCATATACAACAGCACTGAAGGTGACGAGCTTCGTCTGCTCGTTCCTGATGAACATGTAGAAGGGTGAGTCTGCATAGAACATTTCAGCTGTCCGCGCGAGTATGCCGCCCGTTGCAGCCACTGCCTCCGTTCCGTATTCTAAAATAATAAACAAACATGAACGTGCTTGAACAAAAACATACTACATAATTAAGGCAGTTGTCAATTTCCCCCCTGATTTTTAGCGTACGTTTCTATCTATAGAGTGGCAGCAATTCAACCAATTCAATAACTTTCCAGGGACATTTCAAAGAAAATATTGTTCAAAATGATGTGCGCGCCAAAGAGCGCTCCAAGTCGCTCTGTACCTACTCATTTAATTTTTTTGTTACTTTTAACTGTACATTAAACAAGTTAAAGTTTAATTTAAATTGTCATGAAATTGATCGCTTCATCCCCAGACTGTCGGGTAGGAATTAACACTTACGTGTCTCTAAAAACTCACTAAACAAACTCATAAAGGGATTCGAATATTTTCGTTCGAAGATTGGCACATTTACTGTTTTTTTAACAGTGTCACGTATCCAAAATACTCGTAATTGGAGAAAAACTATTAAATAATTTTGGCGGTTTTTATTTCCAATTATCTCGGAAATGTGACACTAGCGATTGATTCTGCGGCTAACAAATGCACAAACCTGTCGTTTTCTGTATTAGTAGACGGATAGTTCATAAACATCGTCAAATAGAAGTCTATTTGCAATTGCAATCGGACGACCTCACTCCTAAGTAGCTATATTGTTGGATTTTCCTGCTTAATTTTATTCACAACACGCTAGTGAAATTACATTATTTAAATTATAACAGAGGAATATTAGCGACAGTACAAATTCATATTCTCGAAAATACCTCCGACATCTTCAAAGATTACTTTTAACATTACCAACACTACTGAACTCTTCCGGTTCTGTTTGTACCATATCTATACATATTGTATGTAATGAAATCTTTACCATTTATAGTGATCTTCACGTCGTGTAACACAGTGTCCACATATATCCCTGGATTTGGTAAACTATCTATCTTGGCCTTCAATCCTGTGACCTCCAATTTCTCATCACGTATTGTTGGCAACAACTCTTTACTATTGACGTCTCTCGTATCATCAATCATAAGAGCCAAATTACTTTCACCTGGTGTAAAAATCGATTTTACACCTAAAGCTTTTAAAGACTTTTCGAGATTGGCTATAGACTTGATTTCCATTTTAGGGAATCTGATGGCGCATTCCGTTTTCTTCATTTGGCTTATCAGTTGGTCAATTTTCGCGTAATTGAGATGATCCATGGCTTCAGATAAGTTTAGTTTTTTGTGTAGACGTGGTTTTAGAACATACATGTTCGTTACGTTGTCGTTATACGGAAATTTGATGAGTTGTATCCCTGAAAATGTAAATAAAATTACATAAAACGAAATTCACAAGGAGTTTGCGTATCGAATGTAAAAAGAATGTTCAAATCACATCGCATCGTGGTAACCAATGACGTATCGAATGTACTAAGAGGTTTTAATGCGCTTACGCAAAACATGCTCTCACGTTCACATTGTGTACATAGGTACACAGAAGATTTGCAGTGAACAAATACTGAAAAAGTAAATAAAGCAATTTTTCTATGTAGGTAGATTACTAACTACTACTAGTAGGTAGGTATGTAGATTGTATAGTGTGATTGTTTGTTGAAATACATTTTATTTCATTATTTATTTTTCCGACTTGGAAAATTTTAATATGGCGGCTCCAATATGGCCATCGATAGAGAGCGATCCACTCGATGGCATTTCAATGGTGTTTTTTGATATTTCTTGATGAGATAGAGAGCTAAAATTTCGCACAGATAATTCTAAATATACACCTAAGCTTAACGTAAACATTTTCATAACAACCCCCTGTCATTAACTGTTAATAAAAAAAATCCAGGGTCATGTTAATCTAGACTTGGAATACATTTTTTACACTGTAAGGTCTTTTTAACTTCCTGACAACATATCCTACTATATAGTGCACTACATGGTGTGCATATTCTGAAAGGAAAGACGGATGCATAATGGTCTAAATTGTCACAATGAGATAAGTCAGGCACTTCAATCAAGCGACTACTGCCACTACTTTCATTAATAACATTTTGAATTTTTTCTGGAGAGTAATTTAATACAGATACGTGCTCTAAAGGCAAACAGTTGCCACTTGCACCAGCCTTGAATTTTGCAGGGACTAGTAATTTTTTATAGGCAGCGCGGAACATGCGAGCTGAAGGGTTATTGGGTGCAAAAAACAATTCAATATAATCTTTGTTCATCTGGTACATACATAAATACTTTAGACATTTATTTTTCGCGGCGATTAATGTGGTGTATAAATGAATCAGGGATTTCATACACACGAGAAATCCGCGAAAACCTGTGCTTCTGTTTGAATGTATAGCGTGAGTACCATCTTCAAAATTTAGATTGTTTATGTAATATTCTGCAGTTTCATCAGCATCAATCGATGCGATTGCTCTTTTCCAGTCCTTAGCTCCCCCCTAGTTTCGTCGACTATAGTATAGTCGACTATTAGTGTTTAATAGTCGACTATTAAACACATCAAACAGATTATTAAATATTCTTATAAATAATATTGTACCATCTCAATCGGAAAATTCTGAGATTCCCAACTCTGCAAAATTCAAGAGCATCTGCAACAGATATACTCAAAGAACTGAGTGACCAGTCGCACTTTATTTCTTTCGTTTTATAAAATTTATGTATTTTTTTTTTAATTTGGTGCCTAATTGGGTTTCTTCTTCGTTTAGATATTTATTACCTCCACAATCTATAAAGACATTTGTATCTGCTAAAGTATTTCGCACAAATTTAACGTTGTGGCAAGGGTCCTGGCCAAATGCATATTGTTCGCCCATTGTGTTGAAAATTGTAACTAGTATTCAAGTCACAACCTACATGTGTGCACATGGCCTTGTTCGTCGTAGCCCCATCAAACGTAAGTGTTACATCTGTAACCCCAGAATTTTCTGAGTGTAAGGCACTGTTCTACTAATTTGTTAAGCTATTATGGAGTCAATTAAAAAATATCCCACAGGAATATTCCATGTATCATTGACACATGTTAACATAAAGGTTAAGGCTTCCTTTGCTAAGGGTATAGCATCTGAATCTAAGTCACAGACATATCCAAAATATTTAATTACGGCCGTCCCACTCTACTAATTTCCTAATTGACATCTCGTCTATTGTCAATGCACAGCAAGGTTTACTATTATTTTGTGTTACCCTTTTTTTTGATAGCATTAAATACTTTGTAGTAAATCCTGGATAACAGTCTATTCCCTAATACCACCTAAAGGTAGTTTTAGAATATGGCAGAATTCCCTTTAATTCCTCACGAACAAAGATGTATGCCCGTGGACATAATGTCACTGCATTTTGTTTAGCTTCAAACTAAATGAGAGCGTTGTATCTCCCTACTGTTTTGAAAGGGGTGTTCAACAGGGACCGGGTGTCAAAATGTGTACATACGGAAAAATAATATTGATGGTTTTATTAACCTGAAACTTTCGGGCGAAATCGCGGGCAAAAAGCTAGTTCTATATAAAATAATAACATTTTCAATACCTACTCTGTGTCTATTTAATTTCTGCTTTCATTGTTCTCATTAGCATTTATTAAAAATCTATCAATGTGATTATCAAAAGCGTCATTGCTGCAGTGTTCGTTTTCACATATTATGGCCTGTTCACAAACCTTTTTCCATTCATCTATATCAATCATTTTATCTTTTTCCAATAACAATTTTTTGATGTTTATTGATATCAACATTTTTTTAAGCAACGTAATCTTTAAGTCACAACTTAAGTGACCATATATTTTCTATCGAATTAAAATTAGGGTGTTAGTAATCTCAATACGGAGTGGCCATGTTCTGCAAGAAGCTTGTCTACGAAATATTCGATGTAAGTTTCTTTATGCTGAAGATTAATTTCATATAAATGAGGTATTTTTCAATTGGCTTCAAATGAAATATGGCGTTGATTAAGCCAATTTATCATTGTTTGTTGTTCAGTGCTGTTGGAATTCGTAGGTCTTTTAACAAATTTATTGTGATATTATTATGGAGCGTTGTCTATTACTAAAACTGATCCAAATTGGGCATTAATTGCTTGCGAAACAATTTTTCATAATTGTCACCATTCATTTTATCGGAACATTTATATGTATTTAAGAATTATACATTTTAATACAGAGTATGACTCATTAGTTAGATACGATATACAATTTGATTTAGTTTTTTTTTTACTGATTCACATTACTTAATATTGATAATTAATTATTATGTTTGGGTTACTTAAGACAATTTTCCTTTCTTACGTCAATGTACTCGTATATTATATTATAATGTATGGGATCTATGAGTATTTTGATTATGTTTTATTTCATCACAACTATGTGCAACCGAGAAGTTACTAGATTAATACTATAGAGAAGTTACTATACTAAGTTACTGTAGGTACAACTTTGCTTACCTACATTACAGCACAATATAATTCTTATGTGACTTTGTTGTCGATGCAAAGGAATTATACAGTCAGTCACTACTAGTCACAATGTTCGCATTAGTAAAGTGTCACTTGTCTGTACACACATTTGGTTTCCTTTATGATATATATACATATTCGACCTACATCACCTCACCTCTATCCATTAACAAAAATAACTCCTTCAACGACTATTCAGACTGGATGGGTACCTGCGGCTAATATGCCTATAAGCGCGATAGTTAATTGGATAATTACCATCAGATTTAGAAAAGATGTACCCGAATTCTCCCGCGTTTAACATTAAATCCGCTAAAACTTCACCCGTAGGTCGCTTGAATTCCATTCTGAAAATATAATCATTTTTAAGCTCTTATTTACGATTTCTTCAACCCCCAGGATGATCAAGACTTGTTACTTACTTTCTGGTCCCTTCAGGGTAGAAGGGTTGTGCCCATTGCCCGCTGAAATATAGAGCACTGACTAATACTACTTGGGTAGCAATGGGAAGTGGATGTTGCAGAAATTCCGCAATTCTTCCCTCGGTGTGATTCTTTACCCAGCTGAAAATTAAATAAGTAGGTACATGCTGTTTCAACGATACAAAACAATTGATGTTCGAATTCTGAACAATCGGCTCTCCAGTATTTCTGTAATCTGGAACTACATGTTGTAGAATAAGTTTTGAGCTCGGGAAGGTGTTCATTATAGATATTATAATATGCATTGCCGGATTATCAAATAAGCAAATTATCAATATCAAATTATAGGTGTGTAACTTGTCTATGGGGCCATTAACTTGTAAGGGATCCCACGGTTCAAGAAACATATTTTTTTCTACGATATTTTCTTTTTATTATTCCTATGATTTTTTTTATTGTTCATGTGAATTTTTATTCTTTCTATGTTATAGGATACTAAAGTAAATTAAGCGGAAATGGGGAATGTTTATAATGTGAAATGTTCTGAAGAGCTGTTCAATTTGATGCCAACTTCGGGTTTTTACCATCGCACCGCTGGTCGTCGTTTGTGTGGTTCATCCGCACTTCCTTGACATACTCGCTGCTTAGTCTCGTGACCATCTCGCTCCCCCTTACGGGGAGCGGAGGAAACAGTGCCGCGATTTTTCCCTTTCTGTAGTGGCGCCTCTGTCCGTCAATACGGACAGATCTTTGGAGTACACTCGGTATATGCTCTCTCATTTTCTTGAGAATCATTCTCCAATCTTCTGCTAATGTTTATAAATGATATTAAATGGTTTTTTTTCTGTTTTCACAGTCTTTATTGGGATTAATTAACCATAATATTTTTTGTGCACACCACTTACTCGTTAATTAACTCCTTAGCTTTACTAGTGTCTTTAAAATCGGCAGTCAGTGCTTCGCCGTGGTACACCCTCTTCATGTACGAGCGGAACACTTCACGTAGGCGCGTTTGCGCATCCACGAATATGGCAGCCGCGTACAACGTCTTACTTGAAGTATCGTTGACGTTGAGCTGATCAAACAACTGGCCGAGAGTCTCGTGATCATTGCGATTCATCAGAATATCTGTTTTAAGAAAGAAATACGGTTAAATACATTCTTACCTACCTACTATGTTATTGAGCTACTATGTCGCGCGGCAGGTCGCGTTGTCGCGCCGCTGCTCGATAAGACACGCGAACTACCGCAATCAAGCGATATAATCATAGAGGAATCAGTCGTACGTCAATATTAAAAATGGAACATTTATAATGTTCCACCATGGTTAGAGGGAAGATCATCTACACTTAAAAATGTTCGTGTGAACCCTTTTAAGAGACTCCATATACAACTCCTGTCGAATTAGGTACTGGTCGTCGGAATCAGCGACGCCCGACGACTTATTGAACTATCTAGATCTTTAAAAATGTTTTGGTTCGCTTGGTTCATTCGTTAACCTAAACTCATTAAAAAAGGTTTTTATTCGTTTGTGCATTGCCAGCAAGACATACGGTCAGCAATAAGCTAATATACACAAAACCATTCAGAACTAGCCCCTATTACTAGCACATTAAGGTGGGCATGGATATAGGTACACCTGTTGCTGACTGTACATTGTTGCCAATCTTTGAACTTGAGTTGCTTGTCTTCTGGGCTACTTGACCTGCGTCCTCTAATTTATCAAACTACAAACTTCAGGAGGTTTCTGACTATAAGGGATTTTGAATCTACTACGTGAGCCCAATGTTTTGGCACGTACCTACTCGTATGTATTAATAGATTGGCTCCTATTGAAATACTTGAATTAATAATTCCTAGGAAATTCTGATTTAACGCCTATTATTACTTATCGAATGTGTAGGTACCTAAAGGCGCTGCAGTGTCACTGCCTTATAATATAACAAGAATATAAATATTTACGCTGCGATTACGTCCAACGACTTACCTTGGGAAAACCCGAGTATGTTGGAGAGTTCGTCATAGGAGCCGCCGGCGCTACCCAACAGGGTCATGGCCAGCAATCCTGACAAAGGACAAAAGATATTTATGTATCTGCTTGATGTGACATATTTAGTAAGGTGAGGTCAAACAGTTTGCTTGTATTTAGGATACGCGCAACATTTGAGACAACTTACAATCTTTGCAGCACGCGTAAACAACAACATTTATCTTTTAATTTTCTAATACGAAGTTTCGTGTTAAAAGCCTTACTTACTTAAGAAACTTGTAATATTATAATAATAATTTGTCTTGTAATATTATAATAATAAGGTGGGTGGACCATGGAAGGCCATGCTCTTTGTAAGGCCGATTATTGAAAAGTCGTAGTTATTGCCATGCGATGACAAATTCCTTCTACTCACACTAACACCCATCGAACTCAAGAACACAGACGCGGCGGCGAGTCGCTCGCGCCGCTATTTTGTCAGTGCGGTCCCTCGCTTTGTTGACTTCGATCGTCGACGTTAAAATTATAATACGCGCTCACAACAAAACGTAAGTTTTCAAGTAAATAAATTATTATTTTCTTTAAATTTTTTACGCTGAATTGATATATAAGGATTTGCTATGGTACTAAAGAAAAAAAAAATTACTTTATTTCCATTTTAGTTAAAATATCGGTAGTGTTCCTAGGAAAGCCAATGGTTCCTTGTAAGGCCGATCAAAAAATTGACAATTGGCCTTGCTAGGGCACAAGGGCCTTACTAGGAACATCTAGGAATCAAGAAAATATTAATACCTAGTTTTTAGTTGTAAATACGTATGGGGAAAGGTAAAACAATGTATAAGTTCGTAATATTATTACTTATAATCATGCTTTAAATAATTTTATTTTAAAACTTCATGAGTACTTATACTTACTTATTAAAAATAAAATTATGACTAAGTTTTCGTTCTTTACATAAGCATGTTAAGAACAAAATACAATTTAATATCAATATTTGTCATTGCTTTACTGCTTTAATTTAAATATAGATTTTGCTTGTAGTCACACTTCTGTATAGGGCCTGATGTAATAGCTACCACTAGTTTCACTTTTTTGCGGCTTTCTTCTGGAAATCTCGTAATTAGTATTTGTTAGTCATTGAACAGATGGTTAAATTTAAGTGTAGGTATAATTCCAGGTTTCAAGAATGCCAGGACCAAAACCTAGAAAAAGAGGAAGTACATGGGATGAAGACAGTTTAAGGTGTGCCGTGGAAGCGGTACAAACAAATCAACTTAATACGAATACTGCAGCGTTGAAATTCAATATTCCGAGACGAACCCTTAGGAACCATTTACTAACCGGTAAAACTACTAAGATTATTGGAAAGACTACTGTTCTCACAAAACAGTTAGAAGAAGACTTAGCTCAGCGAATTAAACGTTTTGCCAAACTGGGTATACCACTTACCCCAAAATTTATCCGGAAGCAAGCCTTTTTATTTTGTGAGAGGTTTAAAATCAAGCACTCTTTCAATCTGTCTACAAGAATGGCTGGACGTAAATGGCTCAAAATGTTTCTTAGTCGAAACCCATCAATTTCGAAAAGAAAACCCCGATTAATGAACCCAGCTAGGGCACAAAAAATGAATAGGCCCATCGTGAAGAAATAAAGAAACTCTATCAAGAGCTGGACATTATTGCACATCCAGAACGATTATATAATATGGATGAGAAGGGGTGTCGCATCACGGTCCACAAACAAAATGTAGTTTTGGCTGAGAAGGGAAACACCAGAGTTCATGTTGTTGCGCCGGAGCACGCTGAGAACGTCACCATCGCGATGTGCGTCAATGCTGTGGGTTGTGCTGTACCGCCCATAATTATTTTTAAGGGCATCAGACAGATCAGAATTAGGAGAAAACTTGCCAGCTGGAACAAAAGTACGAATGGCACCCAAAGGCAGCATGACCAGTAGCTTGTTCGTAGAGTTCATTCAACATTTAGCGTAACATAAAGCACCCGGTAAGTGTCTGCTTATCTTTGACGGCGCAAAGTCTCATTTATCTTATGAGGCTCTGGAAGAAGCAGATAAAAATAATATAGTGCTATACTGCTTACCTTCAAATACCACCCACGAACTCCAACCTCTAGATAAATCTGTGAATAAGCCTTTCGAACATCATTGGGATGAAGAGGTGTTGAACTACCTGTGCAATTCTCTTAAGAGAAGTTTAAACAAAGTTACATTCAACCACATTTTCTCGCGAACCTGGCAAATATAATATATATGGCAAATAAATATATGGCAAATATACCTGGCACTCAAACAAATATAATGAACGGGTTCAGAGCTACTGGCTTATACCCTCTCGATCATGATGTGATTCCAGAAGATGCTTATGCTCCTTCAATTGTAACAGAAAGACCTTTGCCGGAAACATTACAAGACAAGACCACATCACAACCGCTTATATCTATTCAAGTCTCGCCCCCTGCACCTCAATTTAATGAAGTGTCAAAATTGTCGTCTCTGTCTCTGATAGATGAAAGGTCAGCTCGTGTTTCTCACTTTTCAATTTTTCCGGTAACTGCTCAAGAGAAGATCGTATCATCATCGCCATCATCTTTTCACGACTTGACCCATGGGGGTCAATATGAAGTATCAGAATTTTCACCTGCAATAGAAAAAAGAAAACCAACTCTTGTTCCTTACAGTTCTTCAACTGATGCTCCAGATATGGAAATAGACAATACGATCAATGATCAGCGTGGCAATATACTGCTAAGTTCAGTAGACCGGCTCAACGACGCAAATACAAATCATGACCCTCAACTATCTCTGTACGATAATCCTGTTCCAAGTACATCCGGACTACAAAAAAATATCGTTGATTCTAGCTCTGACTCTGATCTTGATTTGAATCTCAGTGAATCATTTATCAAAAATAACTACATCAGTAAACTTCACACTTCCGATTTTTACATTTTTTCGTCACATGATGAATAGCCCGAACAGAAAGGAGAAATAACTCCAGAAAAACAATTAAGCAGACCTAAAACAAAAGCTCAACAAAAGAGTCACGAGATAAGTTCCACTAGATCTTCGGATGATGACGAACCATTGATTAACTTAATTCAGGATAAAGAAACATCGTTTCATACCTTTTTGCCTACTCCAAATTACGCTAAGATAAAGTCTACACGTCCACGGCAAAAATCTATAAATTATAAAGGACAAAGAATAGTTAAGGATTTATTTAAAACTGAAGAAAAAAAGGAAGATTTGAATCAAAAAAGGAGTAAGAAAAAAGGAAAGTCCACAAGTAAGCGAGAACAAGAAAAGAAAGACATCCATAGTAAAAATGATTCTAAAAAAGTACTGAAAAGAAAAGCACAACAAAAACAAAACAATAAAAACAGCAAAAGGCCGAGAAGAAAGACGAAGAAAAGTAAAGAAGGCGAAGAAAAGAAATGGTACTGTTACGCATGTTGCGAGTGTAGAATGGAAAACATGAGGAAATGTAGCGAATGTCAAAAGTGGTATCACGAGGAGTGTATGGGTCTCACTAAAAATGACCTACAATTTTTGTGTCCAGATTGTGATTAAAGTACTAAAATTATTGTCCTCCTTAGTTTATAAGTTTGTTTCATAACTGAAGTTATTATTTTGTTCTATTTTCGTTTTTTAAACCATACTTGGGAAAAGTATAGGAATCGTTAGTTTTAAAGTTATAAACATTCCTGATTACAAGACTGACTAACTGCCATTATAAAGGTTGTGATTAGAGTACGTAGTCTGTAGTATCTAATTGTTTTGTTGATTAAAAAAAACTTTTCATAGATAATATTTTATATTGTTTGGCCTTATTTGGAACATTTTGGCCTTACAAGGAACGGACCCATAAGAAGGCCATTTTGGTCGGTTATAATTTTTTTTTATTTCATTATAAAGGTTATTGGCAACTTATTTGATATCGATATAATACTGATTAAAATTATTTTTAAAACGTTTTCACGAATACATTCTTAGTTTTACGATAGTGTTCAAGTGATGTTCGTTGAGTATTTTTTATGTGAGTTTAATATGGTAAGTATTTAATGTTTCATTTCAATGAAAGACCTTTTTATGTAGTTTAAGTATAAGCAGAAATTTTGATTGTCACAACGTTAGTTTTAAGTTAGACGATTAATTTATTGTATCGGCCTTGTATGGAGCCTTGTTCCTTGCAAGGCCGTTTGGAAGAGTTTAATAAAACTTAAATTTAATAAATAACCATTAACTCTGCAATAAAAAAAAATGTATTATAAGTTACATAATAAAACAATGTGTTATTTAATAATTTGTTTGTTTAATTTATCCAGTAAATAAAGGAATAATAACTGTTTAATCGTTAGAGTGGCCTTCCATGGTCCACCCACCTTATGTGGAGTTTTCTCCGCTACCTTAACCTATAAAACCCACACGGATATTTCCTAATAAAATCCTCAATACACTAAAAGCTCTCTTGGATTTAGCCATTTACGAAGGGCACAATAAAACTTAATACCTACCTACGCGGCAGATCTGTTATTTTTTTGGAATACAATTATATATTAATATAAACGCAATTTTTTCTATATAATTTTAGCCCCGGATTTGGTATTTTTAATGGTGGACGTGTTATTAGCCGCTTGCTCGAGTTGTCGTTTTTGTGAAATAGTCACGTTTTGTTTAACTAACTTCGCCATATCAAAGATATATAAGTACTATATAATACAGTATATATTACATATATATATACTATATATACTATATATATATATATATATATATATATATATATATATATATATATATATATAGTGTATATGTATATATATAGTGTGTGTGTGTGTGTGTGTGTGGATGGATGGATTGGATGGATGGATGGATGGATTGATTGATTTATTTATTTATTGATTGACGACGGACGGACGGATTACCTAAATCTATGGATTCAGGGGTGGATGGATGGACAAAAACGTCTTATGTATATATATATATAGTATATAAGTATAATAAAGTATATAATACAGGATACGGTTAGTAATTTCTGCGTTTTGAATACATCTACAGGATTCCAAGCAATGCATGCTATACATATAGGTACCTACGGCTAACAGGCATTTCTCTTCTGCTGTTACCCGTGTCTTCGTCCGCATTGTCTAGGATAAAATCTCGTATTAATCCGTCCCATGAATTACACGTACCTATGCCAAATTGCGCATCAATACAATACATTGATTTGTTTCGGAGTTACGATGATAAAAAAACAACTAACTACCCTGTCTGTGGTTATTAAAATAAAAGAAATTAGTTTGTGGAATACATTATTTTGTTCAGACTGGGGTGGAACTACAGAACTACTGATTTTGAAAATTATCTGTTCATCGCGGAAAACATTTCTGACCGTTTAAATATTTGTTACTTTTCTTATAGAACATAGGTACTCAGTTGAAACACGAAACGTCGATATAAACTGAGGGTAGCTGTTTTAACAGGATGGGTGGATACTCACCACATAAGTGCCATGTGATGTATCCACCACTAATGCCTAACTCGTCATTTTATAATAAAAAGTTTTCTTACCAGCAACTCCTGTGGGTGAAACGACGATATTACTGTTTTCCTTTTGCTTCATCATTTGATTTAGCAATTTATATCCAAATTCATTTATGACATTTTGTAGTTTCGGTGGCTCCTCTAAGGCCAGCAAGCTAGAAATAAATTGTAAATAATATCAATAAATAAAACCCAACATCTGACTATCAAGCTCAGAAAATTGGAAACTCGAATCGAAAAACAACTCAAAAACTACTCTGATCTGTTGATCGGCGCGGCGGTCTTAAAGGGACGGTATGATAATATGCGTGTGGTTTCACATGTCATGTACATATATGGATGATATGAGGTAAATTAGTACGTAGGTAAGTACCTACACTTGCACATCAAAGGACAGTGATATTGATAAAAAAATTAATTAGTTAACAAAACGTGGCCTTATCGCTAAAGCGATCTCTTCCGGGCAACCTTTCTTATCCCATTACTTCCCATTAGATACTTCCCTCGAGTTGGAAGTACAATGACATAAAGAAAATCTCTCATTCCACTGTGCCCCCCCCCCCCCCCCGTGCTATCTCCTTCCATCGCGTAGTGAATGTCCTCCATACCATACATGAATAACATCACAATGTTGGCCTGTATCCACTTACTACCAGGTTACATCTTACCTAACAGCTAGTGCACTCCATTCAAACGGCCCATTCATTTGTACACGCGCGCTTTGTACCCACGCGGTAGGTACACATTGCAAATAGAACAATTGCGAAACAATAACGATACGCCAGTAAGTATGGGCTTGCGCTACCCTAAATGATGATTCACGTTACACCGTACCGGGGCCGGGCCGTCTCACGGACGGGGCACCGTCAAAGATCTATAGTATACTTTTGTATGAACCATGTCATTGTAGACCGGGCCGGGGCACGGCGTCAAAATGTCGGTGGGTATTCTTTTCCCTGTCCCGCCCCGGCCCGGCCACGGCACGTCGTAACATGCATGTGTTCGCCGGGCGCTCGGAGGGCAATCGACGACGGACTATAGTGAGGTGAGCAGCACAACCGCAAAATGGACGACGATAAATTGCTAGAATGTGTGCGCAAGTACCCTGTGGTTTATGATATGACTCATAAGTATCGTCTTAGCAATTAAACAACTTTGAACGGTTTAAAGCGCGTATATTTAACATTATTTATATGCCGACGTTTCGAACACTTTGCAGTGGACATGGTCACAGGGTGACTCAGAATGAGTCACCCCGTGACCACGTCCACTGCAAAGTGTTCGAAACGTCGGGATATAAATAATGTTAAATATACGCGCTTTAAACCGTTCAAAGTTGTTTAATTGCTATGTATAGTAATATTAAGTAAGAAAACCTAAGAAAATATTAAGTATCGTCTTGTTGGATATCTTCTTTTTGTAGTTCGAATTCGTGTTTCCAATACTTCATCATCAATAGCAATTGCAATAGCTGCTAACTGAAGTTGTGAAAATTGCATTATAAAAATACACGTCTTATTATCACTCAAGTGAAAAATGGAAAATCATAAAAAACTGAAAATAACAATATTTTATTATCGAAATGGATACGCACTTGACAACACTCGGTACATACGCGGACACGGTCGTGCACGGTGTAGCATGAATGACTGGCCCGGCCGGCGCACGGTAGAAACGTCACGGCACGATGTAATGTGAATCATCCTTAACTCTACTCCGGCACGCTTTACGCTTAAAGGTCCGTTCATATAGACTGGCTCGGAGAGCGCTAGTTTTTTCACATAGCGTCTATAGGTCTTGGCGACGGATGTATACGCTCGGAGCCGACCGAGGCGTTCACATAGGCCGCCTGGGAGAGTATGGTTAAAGCGGATGCTCTCGGAGCCGAGCGTATACTCTTGGAACCGGAATCATACTCTCAACATCGAGAGCATTCCTTTCGAAACCAGGGCGTAGCAGTCTAGTTTTGTTTTCGATGTGTTAATACGTGTGCTCTCAAGTCGCAACATGCATTTAGATAGTTCCGATGAAGAAATATATTTATTAGCTACATTATTTGAAGAAGATCAAAATAAGCACGAACATAAATGGCGGCGCGGCGGCGCAGCGGGAGGGAGCGGACGGACACAATCGGCTGTGCGAGCGCGAAAGAGCACGCGAACAGGGGGAGCCGGTCGGCTGCTCTTAATGTTTCACACTGAGCGCATTGGGACGACTCTCGAGCATCCTCTTATCACAAAAGATGTGAAATATAAAAATAAATCTTATTTCAAAGTCCTAAAATTATATTTTAAATACGATCGAAATTTGCTCTGCTCTCCGAGTCCGTCTATGTGAACGGACCCTTAGTAGGCATTTATTGGCACCGCGGCGGCGGAGTGAACTAGCTGTTAAATACATAAGCTGTAATCAGATGGACTGTCTGCCACCTTTTTATATAAAAAATATTCATACCTTGACACTAAATCTTTTGAAGGGTTCCATGACGTCGCACTACACAGCAGACTCAGAATTAGACTGACTTGAATTTTCCAATCCATTTTCTAAAAATAAAAGTAATTGAATTTTTAAAACCAATCTTGCTTCATTGTTTATCGATATTTCTATAAAATATGCCAGAGAGCTCATTAAGCCCATCCCATCAAATGAGAAGTATAATGGTATAAGAGAGATCTCTTATATTCCCTACTCCCTATCCTGCCATCCCATCCTGTCTTATTCAGTAAAGAGTATAAGGAAGCTCTTTATTCCATTATACCCTGTACTTATTCCCTCCAAAAAGGAAAGGGAATCGTAATGGGCTGAGGAAAACTCCTTATCCCGTTATACTTTCTATTCCTATCCTATTCTTCCCACTGCTTTTTCCCTCCCTAAAATATCCAAAGGTAACCGGCCTACTGTGTCAAGATTTGTTGTTTTGGTCCGATGTTGACATGTATTACGGGTACCTATCAATATGCGGCAGTATTCACTTAACCACCAGGGGGACTGTCTGCCACTTTTTAAGGCTCTCAAAGGTTATCTAAAGGCTCATTTACACAAGGGGTTTCTCGAACGCGTGAGTTTCGCGAACACTTAAGAGTGTAGAAGAAACCTTTTAAACTGTGCCTGTACCTGAACATTTCGGTAGATCAGACGCCGATTGTTTGACTGTAAATTAAATATCTGAATCGCCCTGTGGTGTCGACCACCTTTGGAATAAGGACCTGGCCCTGAGGAACGAACTCTAAAAGAGTGGACTTGTCAATCCGCTTATCCCTTCAGATAATATGCATAAGGAGACCCATGTTCAGTAGTGAACGATAAAAGGGCCGGTGACGGTGATGGCAATATCCCATTGGTTACGTTTAGAGCGAATGGGATATTCAGGAACAACTGCCTACTCATAAAACATTTGTTTGTTTATGCTTTAACGACTTTAACATGTTTTATAGATAAGCTAACAGATGTCATGGCATGGTTTCAAATTTCGTAGCGTATGTTATTAATTATTATACGCGAATTGGAAAAGATACCAACCCAACAGATTAATGATTTGTTTTAACTATCGAATAAAATCATTGAAAGTATAAATTTTATTCAATTGTTACTATTTCTATTGAACTTTACTGTTGAAGGTAGTAAAATAGGTAGTTTCAGTGTGTTCTTTATTGTTCAATGTTTTTATGTTCAGTTCGGGTTTATAAAACATTTAACAATATTCCTGGGATAAATTGAGTACCTACTTTTAAGTTGGTACAACGGCTTTCCTTATAGATTAGGTTAAACTTCTCGTAGCTAAGTCTCGTTTACCTACTGAAATCATTTCATAGAGTAATTTAGTGCTAATAACCATCGAACCGCTATAAGACCGAATAGTAACACGCCTTTGTGCTATGTACCAGTGAGGTCCAAAAGTTTCTGGTCTGACATATTTCTAGATGTCTAAAAAAACAAATTATTCGTCATTGTAATTGACATTTATCCTGCTAATTCGTGTATAATTTTTAGAGTTCATACCTCGTTAGTTTTGATTCTTAGAATAACAGGAAGTCGCTAAATCTTTAAAATGTTTAAACTGATTAACTGATTGTCTCCCACTGATTACTATCTGTTCTCAAAACTCAAGAGGGACTTAAGTAGACTTTCCGCCGATGATGAAGTGACCACTGCGATTTTCGCCCATTTTGAAGACAAAACTTCTAACTATTTTTATACTAGAATAGAAACGCTAATTCAACAATTCGAAAAGTGTGTTCAAATAGACGGAGACTATAATGAAAACTTTTTCTTTGTCAGGCCGGAAACTTTTAGACCTCCCCTCGTACCACAATGTTTACCCGGCTATCGAACAAAATATTTTTTTAAAAACTCCGCGTAGTTTCATAGAACATTGTCTAAATGGTTTTGTAAAATGACTAATGATTCTTGGTTGTGAAAGAAACAAAGTGGGTAATTAAAATAACATAGTTCACAATAGATGACTTACGGGTTTTTCGCTTCAAGAACCATATTTGCATTCATGTGTTATGTATGTTACCAGGAAGCGTTTTACGCAAACCAAATCTTTTGTTTATTTCAAAGTAACTGATCATACCTAATCGGTTTTTACAGGTCATACTCAAGTACCTACTTTTATAGAAAGAAAAACTGTACCGTTTCTCTAACATAGATTCTCCTTAACCTACTACTAAACTTATCTGCTTACAAGAAGTTCATTCCTCTTTTTTTCTAACGGTTTCTAACTCTTTACTTATTTTTAATTTATAATGAACTTTTGTTAAAAATGTTATTATGCCCTTTCTTCTAAGAAGGGCTGTTGTACCTACTCGTACTTACCCACGAGTATCTTAACACGCTATTGAAAAGGGCCAATTTTGAACGGTCACTATTACTAAAATCTGTGAGCACGATGGTTATTTGAAAATCTACAATAATGACCTAGAATCTTTACATCACAGAGTCTACCTTCAAAAAAGTATATTACAAATGTACAACAATAGGTACAAATTCTCATTGAAATATAAGTCACAAAAGGCGAGGTCGCTGTAATAAAATAGGTACATCGCTATTATGTGCATAAAACTGATTTTATATAAACATTTTTATTCTTTTTACACATGTAAAACAATTTATATGGAAATTATTCATTGACGTGGATACTAGACGCGGAATATAGGCTAGTTGGTCTGCGGTACTAGAATATGTGATTTTAAAATACTTGACTGGAAAACTAGTTAAGGTACCTAATGAACTAATCAGTGGGCAAGCACATTACCTTCGTTTCACAATGTACATTGATATTATGGCGAATTCACGACTCATTCATATTGACAAGAACTTTATCAAATCGGAAGTCATGTTCCACGAGAGCAAAACTAAAAACTGTAGACGAACGAAAATACCCACTCGTATCTTGGTCAGACAATTTAGCTAAACAAGTCCTACTTCAGTCGAGAGGCTGATAAAAAACTAGCTCGACAGTGCAACATTTGGCAAAACGCGTCATATCTTCCTGTTGTCCATACCACAATGTTCGAAGACGACAGTTTTCAATTCAAAGTTCAGTAAGTGATAGAAGGGACTTTTACAGACAATGTCATAGACTAAAAAAATCTTAAGAATTGTGTTAAACTGGTTATGTACAGGACACATCTGTCGCAGGACCAATTAAGCTGTGTATGGGAAGCGTGATAGAAGAGTCCTCGAGTGGAGATCACATGCCAAAGTATATCGTGGTACTCTCCAGTGGAGATTGGAGACCAAGTGAAATCTGCATAGGAGGCCCCCCGTAAAAGTGATGACTTAATAAAGAAAGTAGTTGATAGTGGTAGCGAAGTTAGTTGAATATTCTAAATGAGGAATTCAGGATTATCATAGACTATAATTAAAGAATATTTTTCGTACAATACCATATAATCGAATATTACCGTAACCAGCCCTCTTTTTCGCCCACTGCTAGATATGGGCCTCCTTGTGCGTGAGGAATGTATGGCCTTAAAACTGCACGCTCGACAAGCGTGCTGGTGCAGTTCCTCGGGGCTTGCGGCAGCGGCTTTGTTATCCCTGGTCGTCTTCTACGACCCCCACGGGATGGTGCTATTCTCAAGCCGGCTGATACTATACGGCTCTATACAATTGAATACCACAGGATACATTTTAATGCGACTCACTAAAATATTTCTCAGTGGCATCCTTATTAAAATTGTTTTGAAAGAGATCGGTTAACAATTAACATTTAAATTAAGTAGGTAGCTGCATTTTATTTTATTTCCATTAAATTGTTTGTTAAACCTAATCTTGCCAAGTCGTGAACGGCACCTATAAGTATTTTTTTAAAACAGATAATTATCATGCTGTTGACATAGCATTGAAAACAATCGATCATTCTCAAAGGATTTCCGCCTGATGTACCTACCTGTTACCTATGTACATTTTTGTATTTCCCTATGTAATTTATGTACCTTCATGAAGAACATGGTACCATGTTCTATATATGCACCTGTGTGATCGATCGTTATTGTATCTAATCCGCACTGGGCCCGCGCGGTGGAATATGGTCCGAAACCACCTTAGTGAAATCACTAAGGGGCGGTCACTACCAGGGGCAGTCTGTCTCCTGCAGTGGGACGTTATAGGCTAAAATCATCAACAATGTGTATGTCATGAATTGATTTTTAACATGTTTTAAAATCAACAAGTTTTTGTCTAATATATGCACGAGTTATTAAAACCCATTTTTTGCTTTTCAAAAATCACATTTGACAAACTTCTAAATATTCTCTCTTTTGGCTCTACAGGCGGGGGTAGGCCTTGGCCTGATCAAGCTAGTTTTTCTAGATTTTTCTGTTCATGGTCCTCCAATCTGCAATTCTAACCGCTTTAAACTTTAAAATCTCTGTCTACACCATCCAGCCATCTCAACCGTGGCCTGCCACGGTTTCGACGTTCTTCCAGTCTGATCGTTAGGACTTTTTTGGCGGTCTTTCCTCATCCATACACTACTTTAATATGTCTTACTACGAGTATGTCTGGTTCTGGCTGGATACATGTCATAGAGGTCATGGTTGTAGCGGATGCGCCATTAGTCCCCGCATTTCTCTTGTACCATATATTTTCGGAAAATCTTCCGTTCAAAGACCCCGGGGCTGTTTTCTTCTTTTTTAGTCAGGACCCAGCATTCCGAACCGTATGTTAGCAAAGGTGTTAATAAAGTTTTATACAGCATTAGCTTTACGTTCCTGGACAACGTTTTTGAGCTTAAATAGCGAAATCCACTTAGGTACTATATCCCGAAATAGCACTTACTAGCGGCAAGTATTCGTCATATACTAACGTGGCCAGGTACACAAACTCGTTGGTCTTAAGAAAGCTGTATCCTCCTATTGCTAATTGCTCTTGTTGTTGCTTTTGCACCACTTTTTGAAAGTGCCATGTATATGTTTTTTTGCTGATTTACTGTTAGTCCTGCACGTCGTGAGCTTCGTTCTATGTTACCTACATGTACGCTTCTTTCATGGGCGGGAGAGTCCTTCCTACAAGGTCTGATGTCTGCGTATCCACGCATCTGGATCCATTTATATTGCGCCTGTAGTTTCAAACTTCTAAATATTGCACGCTGCAATCCAACAGCCGCTGGGCGCGGTAGACTGACCACTTTACCCCTCTCTCACAGAAGACTACCTTAAAATATACTGCTTTTCCCACTTTATCTTATTTCCCTAACGTACGTAGTACCTACGTGTTTCGGTAGTGAGTGAGATGTGCCAGAGCCTATTTTCATCCTATCCCTCCCCATTTTCCCAACCCTTTCTCCAAATCCATTCCTATATCTCCAAAGGTAGGCAGCGCATCGGCGGCGTGCCATCGTTTGTCATTTTGGACGTTTGTCATAAAAAAAATAATTAAGCAGTTAATAATTTGAAAATTGTTTTTTTTATTTATATAGTACTTTATTTTATATGTACGAATTGTTGTTAGTGACAGACAGGTTAATTTTTTACTACCTATTTAAATAAACTCGCTTAGTTATAGTAAAATAAAACTGTTTAATTAATTATCAATAAAATGCGTTAACTTACCTATATACAGGGTACGAAAGACAAACTTAAATACACTTAATACTTGCTATTTTTTATTTTGACTGCACTCGCCTTCTTTCAATTGTTTGTAACACGTCTAACCGTATCGATCTCTCCGTGACCAACTAACAACAGTAAATTTTTACGTAACTCCGTAAACTAACCTTGTATTCTAATGAATGAATCACACACAACACAATCGTACATATCCAAGAGTATCTCCCCCCTTTAGAGGTTCTTCCTAGACGGTTCCTAGTATCGTAATAGGTACCTACCCAATGGTAACAATATAGTCTTCTATATAGTCCTACGTAGTATCGTAATTTTAAACAGCTTACAGATGATGTATGTATACCTAGTCTATTTAATTTAAATCTACATAGATATAGTTTAGTGAAGATATTCTGTAGGTACCTAGGTCTACAATATCTTCATATTTTCCCTATTCATTCTTTATTACTCGACTCACATTCCTGTGACCGTGAATTCAAACCTCGACCCATACCACTGAATTTCTACTTGAGTAGGGATTTATAAAAATTATCACTAGCTCTCGGCGGTGAGAGAAAACATTGGCCGCATACTCGAGAAATAAAAATCTGAAGTATGTGTATCTACCAACCCGCACTGGGTCCGCGTGGTGTATGCCACGAAATCCCCAAGTGATTTACTAGGAGAGGCCTGTGCGTTGCAGTGGGACGTTATAGGCTGATACATACTATTATTCTGCGAATAGGTTGCCAACTTCCTTCTAGAGGAAGAATCAAATCCATTGTCAACGGTAGATGCTTCGGCGCACAAATGTGGGATGCGGTCCCACAAAGCTCCGTGCTACCATCTCTATTTCTTCTACACACATTGCATAGGTACCGAATTAGTAATGCCGTTGCATATTAGTAATATTCGTCACTATGGAGATGCTCTCGTAACAAGTAAAGGAGAGTCACGTCAAAGTTGTCCAATTTCGAAAACTAGAAGTCACGGTTTGGGATTCATTGAGCTTGATCACAGTCAATCACAGTAATTGACATTACATATAAAGTAGTACCTCGCTTTTCACGATAGGTAGATGCCAACATCAGTCCAGTATGATAAACATTGTCGTTCTCAGATACGCTGCCTACCTTGGTATCGATATGTCTAGAAAAGTAGAATTTAAAAGTCACCAAGTGAAAGCCAAATTAACGTCGAAAAAGCTCTGGGTGCTGTAGCACAGCGATATTTTACACGGGGGCAACGCCTGATGCTCAAGTTAGTATGGAGTAGATACTCGTGCAACCTCTGGCTTCGAAGAGTTGTTTTTCTCGACGTTTATACGTATTGCCCATTGCCACTTGGTGATACCCTAGCTAGAGGTATCTATACTCGATTCACATTCGTGTGATCGTGAGTTCAAATCTTCGGGCGGTACCACTGAGTTTGTACTTAAGTACGGATTTTTTTTAAATTGGTATAAGGAATAACATGGCGAGTAAACATGAATGCTCCAGAAATTAAAAAAAACATTGGAGTATCTGTGATCCGCCAATCCGCAGTGGGTTACGGTCCGAAACCCCTTCTGAATAGGGTTTTACATGTTTTTATCATTTGATGGTCTTAAACCCTTTAAATTTAATGGAAATTAAATTTATAAAAACGTTTTCATTGTGTTTTCTTCATTCACCCTGTAGAATAATAAAAGGATGTCCACTTTTAATTTTTTACGGGATACCTATATTGAGCATTAATTAAAATTGTCCTGCGTGAAAACATCTACAATTGCGCCTTCAGTAAATACGCTGTGGAGGTTGCAGTATCAATTCCCGTGTCCATAACAAGTTAAATAGTATTAATAATAGTTAATCTTTTGTGTAATTATTAGTAGCGCAAATAAGGTAATTTTAGGGAAATTAAATGAAACGCTTATTTATCAATGTTTTATAAATATTCGTAAATATAGGTCAAATGTGGTACAGTTAAAATCAGAGGAAATATTGTTATCAATTTCATATCAAAAAGGAAACACCCATGCATAATTTTCTACACTTTATCAATATCTTATGAACTGTAAAAAATACCATTAGTATAATTAATTTTATTTATATATAGGAACATGAGCTTATTAGTGGCGGGGTAAAGATACTTGCTTTAGAATCTGGACATATATTGGATATTTAGGTATGTGGGACAGATCGTTAACAAAAGGATATCAGTTTTGAGAATAAAAAAGCTGTATGTTCACCACGTCACTAAGATATAGACTCGTAAAATTCAATCTAAAAGCACTATGAAATAAATTACTTATTTAACCAAACACTTGTTAAATGCAATACGAATAGTCGGTGTGACACATAAAATTTTAATAATGGAGCTTTATCGATTAAAGCAGGACAATAAAATGAATGAGATAGAGTGTAGAAAATAGAATTATTCTTGTACAATGGTGCATAAAACCAATAAAACATGGCTCATGGTACACCAATTAAGCAACCTTCAATGTGGTCAACACAGTTGTTTACTTACATTATTACTTACTTGGAAAGTATCGACTTAACTCTACGTGTCCCTAACTAGACTAGAGAGATATAAGTATCTTAGGAGGATCGCACGAACACCTCACGACGTTACACACTTTGTGCATCATACTGTGGAACCTGCAATCCGCTGGCAACACTTCACGAATATCTTTTCATTACCAGATTACCAATCAGTCTTCACATATAACTTACACAATAACGTCTCGATACCGCATTGTCGCCCGCCTCGCTTCGCGTCACTAAACTAAAATTTACCGTTATGTTTTATTGGTTTTAGCTGTGCGACAATACAATGATAAAAGGGTTCACAGACATTACCATTTACAAACTAATCAATAAGAAATAACCATTTTAATACTTTAAGACATAAATAATAACACATTTTAAACAATTTAACTTGTTTCTTTGACTTAAAATCTCTTATTACTATTTGACTACACTAATAGTATAACCGAGTCCGTTATGTTACATTGTTTATTTATCCTATACTGACATAATGTAAAGGCGGTAGGCAGACAACTTCTTACAACTATGGACTCAGGAACAGAGCGCGGACTTGTGCTCCAAGGGAACGCCCACGGCTTCAATTTTGTCCCGATCGTGTTCAGTCGTTACACGCACAGTTGCTGAAATAATACCAGTCATTTGGCATGTCACATGTATGTTATTCAAGTAAATGTAGTGTTAATAAGAATGAGTGCTGAGTGCAGAGTCGGCGCTAATGAATCTTTAAGACTCGAGAGTTAAACGCTCGTGAGCGTTATAGTCCAATTTTCTAACACACGCGAGTCTTAAATCCTTGAGCGTCAAAACGCTCACGAACGCCTAACGTGCAAGTCTTAAGGTTCATTAGCACCAATGCTCAAACGTTGAGCGCTCCATGCTCATTTTTTCAATACTAAGTAAATGTGACATTATCTGAGAAAACGGACCTTATTGTCAGATATACTTTCCCAGATAGACTGAATTCTAAAAAATATAAATTTATTGGTTTATCTTAAAAATCGGATGTTTAAAGCACGTTTTAATTAAATGGAATCTTGAACCAACAAAATTTTAAATTAATAAATCATAACCAAAATCAACAAGTCCATACCGACAATGCGATCTGATTGAGACAACGTCACAAATATTTGCAATTCACATATAAAATGGACAAGAATATAAAATATCATTATTCAATTACAAAAATTAAATTCAAATCGAATACGATATAAGAACTAAAGTGCTAGGTTACTAACAATGTTTCAATGTCAATATGATACAAATGCAAAATAAATAATACGATATTCATATCACACGTACAACATGTATACTATTAATATTAACTCGGCCGGGCTAGAGGGAGATCCCGAGGTTTTGTTGAAATTGTACAATATAGAACTTGCATGTTCCAGTATATAACTAGTGTGATTGACGTCATTATTGCTACAAGTTGACAAGAGGGATCTCGCGTAACGCCGCCGAGCGGCACACACACTACACTACCCACCGCATGTACTACACAAAACGGAACACACACACACACAAATGCACGTTACACTTACTAGTATGGTGGCTCCACCTAGCGTAACTTAATAATGATTAAAATGATCAGTCTTAAAAAATTCATGATTCCTCGCGGGATCACGGCACTATTACTGTTTATATTAAATTGTAAAATTGTACATCCACTCTGTTGCTGAGTCTAACTTAAAACGAAATACATTCAAAACTTACAGAGAAAATATTAACAAAAAAGCACTGCAAAGTTTTCAACAAAAAATGTCAGCACATTAAAGCAAACAATTAAATCACTGTTTAAGACTTGTATTACCTAAACCATACATTATGTAAAATCGACAAGCTAACTCTTAAAAGTAAAATAGTGAAACTATCCATCCACTTTTTATCTTAATGGTTGATGATTAAATCATCACCTGCATTACTGTAGATTTGCCTAGATGATCGTAATCCCAATACGATAAGCTTTATAATTTGGATTAATTTATCCAAATTGTAAGTTGAGTTATTATGTTTTGCATTTAAACGAGAACTAACAAATTATCGTCCTATAATTATATAGATAATTCAATGTAAGAATGCTTAGAATAAGCAATAGATAATTACACTAAAGTTAATCGAATACAATACACATAATGTCCAATTATCTATATCTCATATGCAGATTATTAGTTCAAAACGTTAGGGGAGAATTCAACTACAATGGAATGCTCTAAAATTTCTGCCTCTATCAATAATACATGACGAGTTCACGTCGTACATAAATACATCATTCTCTAATATCAAGTATAAAAACGTAATTCACTGGAAATTTTCATAAAACAGAAAAGACACTGGATTAACAATAGATAATAAAATTTAATTCTAAGAAACCATATTATGAAATAAGAAAGCTTTACACAGAGATGTCTATTTGCTACTTTTGCTTATCATAATCATGTCAGAACATTGTGGAGCGTATGAAGTCAACGTAAAACTTTCCTTGTGGCCAAGTGGTATTATCGATTGGACGATGTAGTTTTTCTTTTGGTTCAATTGTAAATCGAACTACGAGGACTATACGTAATTAGCAAAATTTTATAAAAATGAGTTCTATAAGGCACTAATTATAACAGACGATCGGAGCGTGCGCGGTGGGCGCTGCGTTTCAAGTGCTCGATACATTTGTATAAATTTCTATGCGACGAGTTACATCAAGCGCTGCCGCCGGTAGGGTGCGCGCGTACGACAGAAACGCCGCGCGTTCGGGATGCGCGATCTCCACGTGGTCCTTTACAGCCGCTACGCTTTGATGCAAGTTTATACAGGTTTCAGTACGACGAAACAACAATATCAAGCGAAAAGGACACACGTATTTAAGATGGTAATTTGACGCTCATCGGGCGAGCGTCCGATCGCCGTCCAACGTGCGCTCTACGCAGTTTTTTACAGGTCGAAACGCAGCGGCCACGACGTCCCTGTCGCCAGTTATAATTGGTCCAGTTAAAGTTATACAGACAGGCATGTTAGTGTAGCTCCATACGAGACAACTCAGGGTTGTAATTGTTATATTTCTATCATACCAACAAACAAGCTGTTGCAACAGATATTTGGGAGGTTTATCATCACTCGACAGACGGGTTGGTATTCGGAGTGCTAAACTTCTTGCACCAGTGATGCTGTTCCCCATTTCTGGTAGGTATTTGAGATCTAGCGAAACGAATGATTATACCGCCATTGATCGGTCGTCAGAGCTCCGTCCCTTATTTAGGAGGATGCGCTGCTTATAGAGGGTTTGGATCCCATATGATGGTGATTCGGACCCCTTGCTTGCAATTTCGTTAGTTGGGTAAAGTTTTAAAAACATAGGTACCGCGATCAAATCACTGGAATATTGTGATCCTCATTGTCTAAATTCGCAATCGAACCACAAACAATACGCTTCTTGAAGAATACAAGGTCCGAATGCGAACTCTCGACAGTAATAGATCGACGAAATCTCAGCTTTTTACTGAATATCCATATATTATATTACTTTTTTGAATGTTGCGGTAAAATTGGTACCCAATAAATTGTAGCATCAAGCTTTTTGATGGAAATAAAATTGATCATGTAATATACTTTGCGAGAGAAATGCATTGCATCAGAATTACAGAATAATAAGTATACTTGACACATCTGTTAATATGTGACTACTTGACACATGTACATCACTTTAACTATCATTTTCTACGGTTTATTGATAACGTTTTGTGCACTACTGGATTTTCAAGATGTCGGAAGTCAGACTACGAAAACTTGGGGAGTTCCAAGGTTCAATATCTGTAGTCATCGTGGTTCGACTAAAAACCAACATGAAAGTCAAATTGTCCAATCAATCAGACTAAGAGATTGGACCACGTGGTCACAAGAAAAACTTTGTAAATGATTAATTGTAAGTCACAGACGTCTAATAGCCGCATGCCTGCATACATATCCAGTAAGTCAAATATATTGATAAATATCCTTCAAGATGATTATAATCACTCAATGCACTTTTACAACAACCCTTTAGTACCAATATAATATGCATTATTGCTTCCATGATGGTAATTATTTTATAATCAAAATCTTATCTTCCATTTAAGTTAGTACAAAATTATCACAAATCTTAAATTACATAATTTTCTATAGACGTCGTGAAATAAAATTGGCACGCGGCACACTGTATCGTTAGCAATCGCCAAGCCTTACCCGAGTCAGTCAATCCTCCGTCAACACAAACACTGCAAGATAACATTTCAACATTTAAAAATAATTACATTTGAGACTACAGTACACTAATACTAATCAAAAATGCCAGCTGGCCATCTTAGGCCGAATCAAACTCAGAAATCACTTTTAGCGACGAGACAGCCTTTTGTGTCTACAATGTTTATTATTTTATTTTGTAAAAACGTGTGCAATAAAGAGTTTTATCTGTCTATCAAATAGGAAGAAATAATCAGTAAGTAAAAACAAGAAATAAACATTCTAACACATTTTTAAAGTTTATTACGTTACATTGTAGCCACTCCATGTTATATACATCTCTCAGCGTTCGGATATAAGATGGTGGACGGGTTTTATTTAATCAGTATTAGTGCAAGCGCACTGCGCTTCCGTACTAGATTTCCTCCACCTCTCCACTTACTTCAAGGCATACAAAAAAATAAAGACGCAGACTTATCGATTCGTCACTTTGGGAAAGACAATTAAACAACTAAAAATTTAAAACTATATTCGAGGAGGGTCACAAGTGCCCACCGAGCTGAAGGGAGTTTAGAGAGGCTGTTAGCGCATATCCACTGCGGAACTACTTTAGTTTAAATTAGTTGTTTATGTGTACTGATTGATGTCTATTTTATTCATTGTAAAATTGTACTCAAATAACTGTCATAAATTCATAATAAAAATTGAAAATTTATTAAAAAAAGAATTCAATTAGGGTGGTCCTGCACTGGTAGTCAAGGCCAAGACTACACATGCATTAGACACAACTAATATTTCCATCTTGCATTAGACGCACCGTCCAGTTTGGACAATTGTGTGTAATGTCTGGACTATTGTGACCAGTGTTTTTGGAATTGGGACTACCAGTGCGTGATCGATCACTCTTAGTAAATCAATCTGCCAAGAGAAACTTCTTTAATGGGGATGGGGTAAATTTTTTAATGATTCATTATTTATTCATTTTTTGAAAGAATTAGATATGTCCAGCATCTCGTAAGAGATTTTTTCTGACAAAGTACTTGGATATAATATAGGGAAAAATGTGAAATATAAGGCGATGACGTCACAATTACAGCTGTATGGATTGCTACTTATGTCATAATGTATAAAAAAAAAGTAATGTCACTACAGATCAAAATACACTTATCTGTCATCCAGCTAAACAAACAAAAACATTACCTCTATTTGTGACAATAATCTCTTTGTTGTCAACTGACTGCAGTTTATTTTCTCTTTCTGAGCTTTAATTCCTGGCTATTTACAATATTGGATTTGAAACTGCACAATAAATGTTGCTGCAATTTGTAAAGGCAAATTCCACTAATTTGTCTAAAATTGATACATTCATGCAGCTGTTACTGTGACGTCACGCTACTTTAATAAAAAGTAGACTTTAAAATGTTATTACTCTACGATTATCATCTTTCTAATACAGTCACCTTATGGTTCAATCTATATTGGTCTACTCAATATAAAAATACACAAAAATCAGGGTGTTAGAAAAATTGCACCATCCCCATTACGCCTAAAGGTCAATGAATTGGGAGTTTAGAAGAAACATTGTTTCGAATTTCGCAGTGGCGATGTGCTAGAGGGCAGAATGTTCAAAGGGAGAAGGGAATCACGAGTGCTTAACAACAATGACTCCGGGCCGGTGTGGTGGACGATCCTTCTTCGTGAGGGCGAGAGGTGCGTCTGCGACTTCCTCACGGAAAAGATGGTCGCCTTCTAAGTGGCGAATGGCTTCAACGATAGTCTCCAAGTTCTGGCGACTCGTGCTCGCTATGTAAAGGCTAGAGGGCGTGTCGTGCTGCGCATCCGGCAGTACTTCCACTTCGACCCGCGGTTCCGCCTTGATAGCTGCCTCCAGCAAAGGCGCATTGGGCTCCGCCGCTGGACTCTCAACTTCCTCCACTTCCACTTTACAATCTCCTACCTCCGTCTGCTCGAAAACAACACTTGGTACTTCCTGTCCACTTTCAGGGTACATCTGGACTTCTAAAATGTGCAAGCGCTCCTCAAGCAACCGCCGTAGTCGTCGCTCTCTCTCCAAATGCACACGCAACTCGCTACAGTCACTATCCTTTTTCGGAGCACTCGTCACATTCACAACTGAAATGGGTTCTGGTGATCGAGAATTTATAGTATCTTCTGTAGAATCAGGAATAATCGTGGGCACCTGTGCGAGAATTTCACTTTTTCTCTTCTTAAGTGGTATTTCACCCCCTTCGTGTTGGTTCAACAGTCTTTTCAGTTGACAGTTTTGGGACAGAAGTCTGGTTTTTTCTTGCTCCAGAGAATAGATGTATTCAGCCGTTTGCTGTAATATAGCAGCCTGTAAATTAATTTTTTATACATTACATTGATTATAGATCATTATTGTAATATAAATTTAAAAATTATAAAATGCATACTTTACTAAGTTTTTCGCCCTCATGGCGTGGGAGGAGGGTGCGCAGAGCTTGAAAGCCAGCATTAATGCTTTGCATGCGCCTGCGTTCATTGCTATTGGCTATTTCTCTTCGAATCCGTTTCTCCGCTTCCATTGTCTTTCCACCAGATGAATGCTTCTCACTCCTGAAAAACAATTTTGCTTTATAGTTTAAACTACAGACTTGGCTTCATTCAGATGGCATAATATACCAACTGAATTAAAAATATATTATTCAAACATAGTATTGGTGCAATTGTTCATGCAATAGTATTGTTCATTATTATAGATTTTTTATACACTTACACGCTCACACACCCTCTCACACATGTATGTACATGCAACATCATCATAAATGGCAAAATAATTATTGTAAGGTAAATAACTTACAATTATTATTGCCATTTATTATGTTACCTAACAATGTATGCCTAGGAAATCTGTACTGGTTGGTTGTATTTTTGCATTGGTTTTCTAAATACTATGGTAGGTACTAATAAATCATTTCCTTTCATATCTAAGCAATAGTTAACATTCTAAAAATGAAAAATATTTCAATATTGGTCCCACTTTCGAGATTACCTCATAAATAAAAACAAACTCTCCAGTCTCCAGTCTCCCTTTATAATACTAGGAGAAACTATGTTTTCAACTTTTCCATACTCAAACATGGAAATAGTGATTCAGTCCTCTTGGTTTGTTAAGATTTATTAACTTTTAAATTAGTGTCAAGGTGATGAGATGACTATATGAGATGAGGACTATATCCAGGAGTGAGGAAACATGATGGTCTGTTGTAGTTTATAATAATTATCACATAATTTATGTATCACATAAACATAAAAATCTTCCTCTGGGTTTAAAATTTTTCAATAGTTCTAAACAAATAAATGGGCAGATACAAAGACAGATATTTCATTTCATAAACACAAAGATGCAATGCAGAATAGTTCTGTAGCTGAAGGTAAAGGGTAAATAAGTAGTTTTATTATAATTGAGGTTTTTCAGTTATTTAAGTTTCCAAATTGCTACTTTGACATATGGTAAAAAGAAACAAATTGCATAAGTGATAGTTTTAAATCTATCTTTATTAAAAGTAATTCATATTCTAATTGTAAAATCCAATGCTCTACTAAGCTATCTTTACTTACTGTGTACAATTTTTATTAATTGTTTACTTCTTTCGTAGACTTATTTTATATTATCGAGTTTAGAGGCCAAATTCTTGTTTTAAAAACAATTAATTTCTACAACTCATTTCCAAGCATTTTAAACATTTTGTATTAGAATATTGTGACCTAGTCCAATTCTAGTTGGTTCTAGTTTATAAGTTGGAATATGTAGACCATCAGATACATTCTACTGACAGTGTAGTACTTACCTCCTACACTGAATTTTTGTAATAAAATTGAAACAATACCATACGATTTTTTTTATTTACTTCAAAAGAAAATTCTGTCTTTTAATATAAGACATTTCCATGTGATACCTATACAGGAATAGTTCCCAATTATAAACGGAGTTCTAACAGGTGAGAGTTGTAGTCCTATGTAATCAATCAATTTCTCAAGGATACAACATGTGTATTGCATAAATAATGTCAAAAATGTAGTGGAAAATGCATCATATTTCATATAAAAACATGAATGACTGTATTTACGCTAAATAGTACATGTGTTTGATAGTACTATAGTGCGGTAAAGTAGGGGCGCCTACTACGCCTATTTTACCAAACATGGCGGCTCAACAGCTGACTATAGGCCGGTACGGGGCGGGAGTAGCGTCATATGGGCCATGCAATCATATGTGCAATCAAATAAAACTAAAATTTTGTATTTATATATTAAAATCGACAACTATACATAGTAAAAAGACATTTTTGTATTGAAATGAGCGCAAATACGGCGACCACGCCGGGTATCCAAACCTCGTAAAAGCGTGATCCGATGCGTCGTCGTATAAGTTGTAATCTTCCACTTTTACCATGCCAACATCATTACCGTGTAATGACATTACTCGAGTGTACAAAGTATTAAAAATTTCACATGGAAACAGGATAAAGTAGAAGAAAAGTCAAAGTTAATTTCTATACCAGCCCCAATGGCGGGAAATGACAATGAGCAGTCAGGTGACGCTACACAAATTTTAGATCACACCGGTTTAATAAACACTAAAATCACCGTTCACGACACTTATCACAAAAACAGAAATTTAGTAAAACCGACTTTTCTAAACTTTTCGCAAAGAACTTTATAAAAACAGTAATTATATGGAGGGAGTCAAGGGCAACGCGACATCGATATATACGCCATTTCAGGCCATTTGTTTCGTATTCATTTTTACCTCTGGTAACAGTACTGAGGGCTTTGGTGTAAAGCCTTTCCTTAACATAATATTATTACAAAGCCGGCGCCAGACTTACGTTTAAATACGGAAATAAGAGTAACGAAACTAATAATGAGTTTCTCGAGCTACTACAAGCGGAGCCGTCAATTTGAAATCCTAAAAGTAGGAACTCTATAAATCGAGTCAGAAAATCATTATTTATCTTTCCTTGTAGGTACACATACATTTGCGCCTTCTTGAACTTTTCAGATTATTATTTTTATCCACATGAAATAAATAATTAGATACACTCGATTAAAACAGAGACTACTTTGCTAAAATAATTAGTTTTCGTAATTATGAATAATCTGCTAGACTTTATTTATTAGTCTGTCTGATGAAATGTGTCAATTCAAAACCGCGGCAAATTTAAAAATCTTATAGCCGTAAACACTGAAAATACTCTGAAATATCAATTTGATACTTTCATTATTTAATTTTTTAAACATATCTTTTTAGCAATTTACTTCTTCTCTTAATAGTTTAAAACAAAGTCGCTATTTCTGTCTGTCTGTGTGTTCGCTTATAGGTCTACCGGAATCTCATGGCATAAAAAAAAATTAAAAATTGTGATTTTCATATGGCAATGTCAATTGTCACCTGTCAAATCAAAGTACGAGATTTGTCAACCGCTGCTGAGATTTTGTGATATCTTCTTGACAATTTGTTGTTTTTGTGAAAATGTCGAAAAAGTCACTTCGATCTCAAGCGAGAAATATTGTTTTCAATGTATATCGTAAAATAAGGGAAAAAGAAGACGTAAATCAAACTCAATCTTTGATTTTAAAGCGCGTCGTAGAGTTGACCGGTAAGTTGGACTGAGTTGTTTTGATACTTTTAGTTTATTTTATATTTTTCTTACTTAATTGTAGCTTCTTTATAGGGGTTTCCAGTACTACTATACGGCGAATCGTAGGTGAGGGCACATCGAATGATGGTGTATTTTCCACGCCTGGTAAAAAGAGGAGAGGGGGGAAGAAGAAAATCAACTTGGACAGTTTCGATTTAGAGTTGATTAGGAATAAAGTAAATGAATTCTATACAGTTCGGAAGGAAATTCCAACAGTAATGAAACTGTTACAAATTCTTCGACAAGATATTGATTTCAACGGAGGGAGAGAATCTTTGAGGTAAGAAAAATATTAAGTAATAATCCCTCTCACTCGTAAGAGGAGGCCTGTGCCCTGCAGTGGGACGTATATAGACTGATGATGATGATGATAAATGACTAAGCTATCGTTTGAGTAACGTGATAATTTTATTATTTTTTACATACTTATACTTAAGGAGATTGGTTTTGAATATGTTAAATGCCAATCAAAAAGGACCATTTTGATGGACAGAGATGACATAAAACTACAAAGATACAAGTTTTTGAAGCTTATAAAGGAAAAAAAACGCGAAGCTGAAGAGCATAATAAATTGGATGTGATTTATTTAGATGAGACTTACATTCACGGTTCATGTTCTGTGAACAAGTGCTGGCAAAGCAAAGATATTGCAGGTCCATCTAAAAGTATTTCACTTGGAGCGAGGTGGATCATTGTAAACGCTGGTGGAGAAAATGGCTTTGTACCAAATTGTTGTCTGGTGTACAGGTCAACAAGTGTATCTGCTGACTATCACCACGATATGAATAAGAACAATTTTACAAAATGGGTGACATAGAAGCTAATTTCAAATCTGACAAGACCTTCACTAATTGTTATGGATAATGCTAGTTATCATTCCATACGGATGAACAAACCGCCCACACAAGCTAATCGTATCGCTGATATAAAAGAATGGCTTCGTGCAAATGATGTACATTATGATGATCTTTGGCGTAAATGTCAACTACTTGAAGTAGTGAAACAAAACATGTCTGCTCCCTTATATGAGATAGATAGATGAAGTATTAAAATCGCACGGTCACGAAGTTTTAAGGCTCCCACCTGATCATTGCACATTGAATCCCATAGAAATGATTTGGGGTATAATGAAGCAAAATGTTGCTGATAAAAATGTAAATAGGCCTGCAAGTGACATTAAATTATTAACAGAAGAAGCTTTCTCACTAATTGATGCAGAGGAATGGCGAAAATGTTGTGAACATGTAAAGAAAATTTAAAACGATTTCATCGAGCAAGATAGAATAATTGAAATGCTGGAAGAGCAATTTATAATAAATCTCTCTTTATTTTCATCATCTGATGAAGAACATGAAATGCAAGTGGAGTTCCTGGAATCGTTTTCTAGTTCTGAATGAGGTGTTAAGTTATTGGTATGATTTAAATGATATGTAATAAATTAGTACATAAAGTAATATACGATTGATTTATTTTTCATGACATATTTTCCTATGTTAAGAACCCGATGTATAACAACATTCTTCATACACATACCTAATATACTTCATGTTCATTAATACTAAAGACATAAATAAAAATTAAACAGTATCAAGATCGTTCAATCCAATTTCCCCAGTATTGCACACAACAATTTTTTATTTCCCCATTTGCCATGAGATTCCGGTCGACCTATAGTGAATATTGGTTTGTTTAACTCATATTTTTAGAGGAAACAAAATAAATAAATCAAATAAATCACATTGTATATATCGTTGTATATATCAAACAAATCATATTGTATGTATGTATTACATCTTTGTATTACATTCAGGTTTTTATTTGTGCGAGTTTCTCAGAGTGTTAAATCTAACTAAACGTAGTGTACTTGTGATGGACAATGCAAGAAATTCTCAAAAAACAAAATCATTTCCACAATGCTGCCTCCTTTTTATTGCGACCAGTTTTATTGAGTTGGTATGGAGTCAGGCGGAGAGAAAAGTAGCTAGCAAAAATATAGGAAGACCAGGGTCTGAAATGCAAAATTTTATTAAAGAAAGTTTTCAATCCATAACTGCCAATGACTGGAAAAAATACAATGATCACATTCTGAATGTTAAAAATCAGTACGAATTAAGGGACGGTATTGTTGAAAATGAGTTTCAGAGACTCATAATAGATGTCGGAGACGAAGAGCGAAGAAAGAACGAAAGACGAACATAACATAACTTTAATCAAGAAGACTCATAGTCGAAATCAGATTCCAAAAATTCTATGCCAGATATAATGGATTCAGAATTGTCACATTCTTCACTGCTGTCTTCCCCAACATTAATTATAAATCTTTCTTGTGTATTTTCAAGAATAGCATCTTTTTCTTTGTATTTGTTTTCAACACTAATTAACATAGTCAACATACTTGTTCCAGTCATTTGCAGTAACAGAATTAAAACACTCTTTTATTAAGTTTTCCATCTCAGAACCCGGTATTCCAATATATTTGCTTGCAATCTTCCGTTTAGCTTGGCTCCATACAAACTCAATAGGGTTTATTATATCATACTGATAGGGGGAGCATTAGAATCTCGTGATTATGATTTTTAATAATGTCGTGTGCTTCGTAAACTGGTGCACTTTTGTTGTCTTTAACAAAGCACATTAATTCTGCTTTCGTATGATACTCTTCAAGTTAATGTTATTTTCTTTGAGCCATTTTCGGATATCAGCTTTGGTATTAGACATCGTAGGAGGTTTGTTTAATTGTTTCACATCGTAACTGGCATTATCCATGACAATTACACTAGGTCTAGTTAAATTTGGTAGAAGCTCTTCCTTATGCCATTTCATGAAGTTAGCTGCGTTCGTGTCATCATGATAATTTGCCAATTTTGATTTAGTGCGAGTTTGATTTGATCAGTAATGCGTCAGGCACAAAATCTTCATCAGATCCCGCATTTATAATAATATGCCTTTTGCCAGTAGATATTTTGGTTGTGACACCGCTTGTTAATGGTCCTTGCCATGATTTTTTCACCTTGTAGTTTTGGTGCACATACGTTTCATAAAGGTATATTATTTGTTTTCATTCTTGTCGTTTTTCATTGATCGTTCGTAAATATTTATGTCTCGAAGCGGATATCTCATAATTTTCTACAAGTATAGACGTTTCATTTTGATCATTTTTAAATTCAAACCCGTTTTTGAGTAAAATTTGTCTTAAAGTTTCAATACAACCTCTGAAATCAATGGCTTCCTTTAATTCATTAAGTAAACTCCGTAGTATAGAAGCTTGTTTTTTTGTTAAATAAAAATCGTTCATTTATTTCATAAAGCACTAATATCAAAACTGTCCAAGTTTAACACACTCAGTGTGGTCGTTCTAATGTTGCCATACTAACATTTTTAAAAATACCGATTGACACGTTTCATTGTATACACTCTAGCTTTAGAAATGGATTGTGAAGTAAATACAGTGTAGTATAATGTCTATGATGTTTTTGATTTTTATCTATGGTTTATGTGATGTTGGCTGCCTTGAAGCGTCTTGATTGAAGCAACCAATCACGAATAAGTTTCAATTTTGAATTTGTTCTAGGTGGGGATCTGCTCCTGCCGCCATATTGTGTTGGGCTGTGAGTGCTTGAAGTGAATAAATTTATCCTAAATTGTAGTGTAAATTCTTTGTCAATAAAATTTGGATTGAAAACCCGAAAGGTAAGTCCTAAATTAATGTAAGTTTTTGTCATAAATTTCTTGTCAATTTTTTAATTGCACCATCCACTCCAAATGCCGGCGGCTTACCAAATCAATTTACCCAGCATCGGTAAAAGTATTGAATTAACTTTATGTACTTTCTTGTCCTAGACCCGCTTGACTGGAAATTCTGCATGCATTAGTTTAGTTTTACTCTACCTATTTTTCTATTATAAATATGTAATTTACTTAGCCGTATGTAGCAATATTTATAAAATAGTGAAAACCGTAAATTTAACGGCATATATTGGAGTGGAATGATGAAAACGAATAGAATTTTGACAAATACACATACCAATACCGCAAACAATAATCCCAATATTCATAAAGTTTAGTGTTATTCCGGGAAATGCATTCTTTGTGAGTAATATAAAGGTACTTCGATGAATCATCATTGTGAGTAATAAGGGAGACAGTAAGTTCGTAAAACAAGGGTGTAGTGTGTAACGTATAATACATACTCTGTTACATTCACTAGTCACAATGCATAGATTTTACAGTAAATGTGAGATAATGCGGGCGAATATAATTAGTTTTTGCGTACTCTTTTGACTATACGTTTCATTAATTCAGGAAAGGAACCTCATTATCTTTTTTAGTTTTTCAGATATTGAATTTTATTGAAATCCTAAAAAAATAAGAAAAGCATTATTGCTTTATCTTAAAAATCAGATTTTAGTGCATGTTTCTATATACCTAAACCAAATCTTTCAGAAGGAAAATTTTAAGTTATAAATTTTCACCAGCATAACTGACGACAATTAGATTTATTTACTCAGATAACGTCACATACTGTTTTATGTATTAAAATAAAAATCTTGACATTAAAATTTGCTTAAATAATAGAATTCATAAAAATAGGCTGCTGTAATAAATACAGCCATTATTATACATAGGAATTTAGCATCCTATTACCAACATGTTTTTGTATGAACAATCAGATAAACTTTCTTTTTAATTAGGTAGAGCAATACAAGCTTTATCTCTCTTGTTAGATTTTGAGGTGTTTTAAAACTAGATAATGATAACTTATACTTGTGTTTATGAAGAGCTTTGTTCAGTGCAGGCTATAGTTATTATGTTGTGAGCTCAGGCAATCACTTAGATAAGCATTTTCATTGTGCTATTAATCAATATTACTGTATGTTTTCTTAATCTTTTTAGTATGGGATACCGTAAAAAGCCAAAAAATAAAGTAAAAACCTTACAACCCCTCACTATAGTTTATTAGATGGTTTATTTATATGTAACACTTGATTATAACGTAAAATTCTTTATTTAATAAATAAATTTTGAATATACATGCCATATTTTTGACAGATTGCGACCTTAATCACCACCCCAAGTTTGAGAAATGGTGATTTAGTGTATTGATTTTAACCAGGGGAAGTCTACCATGTTAAGTTTCTAAAAAAGTTAAATTGCTAACAAGCAGCCTAATAGATACGAGAAAGCTAGTTGTCAAATATGTCTGTCTCTGTTCTGTTCAGTCCGACTCTGACTGTTAGCACATTTCCTAATCGGAAAACTCAGGGGCATTTGGTACTTGTAGATCACTTATTGTTATTATTTTTTAAGTGGGAGTTACTCAGGCTCATTGGCTCACAATTAGGGTATAATTTCTGAGATCAATACTGATACACACTTAAAAAACACTGAGACTTAAAAAAATCTGTTGTCACCCCTCTCACTTATGCCCCTGGGTACAAGTGACTTCATAAGATCTGGGCTCAAAAGGTGACCTCCTAGAAAAGAGCTTCATTTAGATTCCAAAGCTAGTGGGTCAAGAGTTTGTGGATTGGAATTTCCAACTTTCTATGATGGAATCTGCAGGCTGATCTTTTTGAATGTGGATGACTTAAACACATTAGTAAATCATTTACCTATTAACAGGTGCATCCTCTGACTGCTATTTAGAATTTCCTGTAGTTAAAAGACAACTTAGGGTTAACAAAGTGTCTACTACAACCACATCTAAAACAGTGGACTTTCCAACCCGATTGACCAGTGTAGAATTTTAAGGCTAATACAACTTTCATGTACAAAACCATATGCATGACCCATATCCAGCAGTGAATGATAAAAGGGTTGGTAATGGTTATGGAGGAATATTATATTGAATTTTATAATATTACCCCTCTAACCTGCATATACCTAATTAGGCGTTGTATCTCTATTGTTACAAGGCCGACAGCGCACCTGCATACCCTCCTGGTGGTACACCACCTACAGGTGCCTATATGGTAGCCACATACCATTACGTGGACTGCATGCCCATCTGCCACCTTCACCATAACAAAATAAATAAATGATCATTAATGAATATGGGACGAGTGTTTGTCAATGGGCCAATTACCTATACTCCGAGCTCCGATAGTTTTGATTGATCCAATGATCCTACATTTATTATTCCTAGTATAACACCTAGGTTCATTTTCATCTTATGTCATTGTTGGAAAAAAAATCTCACCAATCATTAAAATACCATTACTGACGGTCATTTCTAAATTGATCTAGTTACAGATATTCAGATAGGCGTCAAATGACTTCGTAGACCAGTTTAGTTGACTAAATTGACAAACATTGTTTATCAAGCATCGCTTGGTCTAATTGGTCTACTAATACAAAAGATAACAATTGAAAGCCAATGGAAATATAACTATTAGCTGGTGCCCACGACTATGTATGCGTGAACTTTAAGAGTGATTCCTATAGGTACTGTACAATGGAGATCCATTGTAGATCTCTGGATAAAAAGTGCCCTAAATGTTAACCTGGCACATGAGTAAATTACTCATAATATCTGTTATAAGCTTATTTCATTTAAATCCGTTAAATGGTTTTTACATCATGTCTGTTGAGACAGACAGACAGATACAAAAATTTCAATAATTGTTGTTTTAGGCTCTGTATCATTCGTAGGTACTTTACATTGAAAAAACTTTTTTTTAAATATTTCATGTACAGATACGGCCCTGTTATGATTTTATTGTAAGTATAGTTAAAGATTGGTTCCAAAAACATATGTACTCCTAGATAATCATCATTGCCCTAGTGCATTATTAATTTCTACGTTTATGAATAAATAAAATCATTAACAGGTTACATAGCATAAAGTAGAGAAGTTGAAATCAATTTTGGAATGTCCGAACTGTTTGTTCTTGCCTTGACCTATGACCTGAAGTTCAATTGACCCTTGGAAAAAACTGGCCTTTTGTGAGTAACCCTATAATTGGGCGAGCCCAATCGATTGATTGCTTACTTTACCATGCGGGCTCAACATGGGGGCGTAAGTCGTAGCCATACGGTAGACAGATTCGGAAGCAATATTAATCATAAATAACGGTATAGCACTCAATGCTACCACATGTTACATACAATCGTAAATCAGTTAAACAAAGTTGTACTTATTTCTTCCTTCCTTTATTATAACTTGTATTGCAAGGATTCATAAAAATGTAATGTTATTGAATAAACCAGTAAGTAGGTTGTGAGAGAACATAGCGTTTATTGTAAACAATACTATTGTTCTGTATAATTCCGATGAATCTACGAATATATTGTAAGTAGTTGCTTAATCTCCGAGGAATGTAAATTGATAAATAATATCACATCCAATTACTTACAGGTACGTACCTACTTTCTTATTGATTATTGTTCAGATGATATCTTTCAATATTTACGATAATAATTTCCAGATGCCGATATTTAAATGAAAAAAAAAAATATGTAGTTACTGTGATTACATTCATGCTTAACCTATTAGATATAATATTTTCTTAGGTTTTCGCGATTACTATACATTGCAATTAAACAACTTTTAACGGTTTAAATCGCGTATATTTGACATGATTTATATCCCGACGTTTCGAACACTTTGCAGTGGACGTGGTCACGGGGTGACTAATTGATTTTATTTGTCACTTGAGTTATTAAGAAATTATTACTACCGTCTGAAATTTTTTAATCATAACATTCCCTATGCACGCAGTATTCGCTCACGGTGTCCAGAGGTCTTGCAGTATGGCGTTGGCCTTGTGATTTAATTAATTTAATGACTGGATCCCAAGCTGGTGGTACTTGCCAACCATCTTCTCTATTGAAATTTGGGTGTTTCTTAATTTCAATAGCCTCGCGTAACATTCTTGGCATGTACCGGGTCTCTCTAGCGAGGATTTGTGGATTATCAAATCGAATGTAATGGTTGGGTTTGTCCAGAGCATGTTCACAAACTGCAGACTTGGTCGAGCGTCTGTTCTTCATGTCAGCTATGTGTTCTTTTATCCGGATACCGATGCTCCTCTTTGTTTGCCCAATGTATGATAACCCGCATTCACAATCAAGCTTGTAAACACCTGCATCTTGTAGGGGGATATTGCTCTTGACCGGTCTTAAAAATTAGATATAGTTTTTTTTTATTAATGTTAGACTAATTTTTAATTTAAATCCTGTCTCCCAAAATGTCTGTATTTCTGTAAAATAATCAACAAAAATTTTACGTTATATTTAACAATTTACAATAATTATAATAATGTTACAACAATTTAGGTTTATATTGATGTGTACATATGTACAAATATATCTGCTGTTATATATTGTGGCCAGATTTTTAATGACATAACTCCTCTCGGTTAATCTAAGGTTGACTGGAATTCCTTCTAGGAATAAGTCCGCCTTGTACTTATGGTAATACTCTAATATCCTATTGTAACAACTCATTTTAACTACAATAAAGAGCAACAACAACAAAAGGAACTGAATACTCGTTTCAAAAACGCTGCTTCAGTAATAAAGGATGTCTCAACAAGAACTTGAATTTTGAATAATGGAAAAATATGGTTATTTGAATGAATTTCGTAGAAATTTTTATTTACATATATATAACACATCAATTATTGACATTACACGTGAAATAAAATTGTCGGTCAAATGACCACGACGACTTCATTGGCAGGCATGAACTCCTTCGACGAAAGTTCGGAATATTTTTTCGAGTAAGGACCGCGTGATTTCGTTAATTTGGCGTTCAATTTCGTCTGTCGAGTTCTTCAATCGCCCCGGGGTGGTTTGTATAGACCTTGCTTTTCAAAAAAACCCACAGGAAATCTATGCAAGTTAAATCACAACTTCTTGTCGGCCAGTTTTTGTCTCCAAAACGAGAGATGACACGACCTGGGAATTTGGTTTGCAACAACGTCATTGTTTCGCGTCCAGCGTGACAAGTGGTACCATCTTGCTGAAACCTCATATCAGTTATGTCCATTTCATCCAATTTTTGCCAAAAAAGTTCGTCAACGTGCCACGATAGTGATCGCCATTGACAGTCACCGAGTGACCTTCCTCATTTTTAAACCAGTATGGTCCGATGACCCCTTCTACCCACATGGCATACGAAACTCACTTTTTGGGAATGCATCGGAAACTCATGCAAAGCACGAGGATTTTCTTATCCCCAGATCCCGAATTTTGCTTGTTAACGAAGTCGTTGAGGTGGAATTAAGCCTCGTCACTAAAGACGGTTTTGTTCTGCTTGCAGTTGTTCTAAGGTTCAGTTGATAAAGTTCCCACGCTGTCAATGGTCTGTAGGCTTCAGTTCTTGAGTAAGCTGGATCGTGTAAGTATGAAGGTGCAAATCTTTAGTTAAAATTCGTTGGACAGTGCTGTGGAGGTCTAATTCCTGGGACTGATGCCGGATTGAAGTGTTTGATTGTTCTGCTACACTGACACTCACACGATGTTTTCAGGTGTTCTTTTAGGGTGATGACGGGGAAGTTTTCTCAGATCTTTCAATGAAAATGTCCGCTCGAATTGCCGCACTAAATTTTTAATAGCCCGCCGCGACGGTCGATTATGCACACCAAAATTATCACATAACGTGCGAATTGTTACTGTAAAATTTTCCCTTTTTGTAACTGGTTTTCACTATTAATAAACATTCTTTCAAACTGTAACGCGGCATTTTCAAAAATGTCAATGTTTCAATTAACAAAGTACCAAACATGGCTGACAGAACAATTGACAATCGAAAATGGCGCGCGATTCGAATTTCAAGTTCTTGTTGAGACACCCATTACATGTTTAAACTATTTTTATCCTACAACGGCATTTAGGTGATTAATGAAACTGTCGTCGGTAAGTAATTTGCAATACTGTTTCCATCAAAGTAGTCCTATTTTAGTATACTAGGTATTTGGTATAGGACTAATATTATTAGTTTTAGTATTAGTGATGATTCTGCAAGGTCAGCAGCGCACCCGCAAGCCCCCTGGTGATGCACGTCTCCATAGGCCGCGGTGACCACTTACCATCATGTGGCCTGCCCGCTCATCTGCCATCTTTTCTATAGAATAAAAATGGTAACTAAACCAACTTAAACTGCCAACGCGTATCGTGATGGACAGAAAATAAAGCTTGCGGGATAACAAGTCAATCATTCGGCAATGGATTTGCCCATTTTCGCTGCCTGTTCTAAAGGCAATTAGGCAATTTGATTTGAAAAAAAACAAATCATTGTTTCTCCGGCTGTGGGACATGTGGCACCGTCCTGTTGGAACCACAATTGATCGAGGTCTATATCTTCCAATTGATACCAAAAAAACTCCTGTAGCTTGTTCCGATACCACTATGCCTACCTAAATACCGATAACTAAAAAAATGGCCCTATGATCCCGCCGAACCAAAAGCCGCACCAAACTGTAACTCTGAGGATGCATCCGTTTTTCATGAATCTCATGAGGATTCTCCAAGCCCCAGATACGACAATTTTGCTTATTGACATATCCATCAAGATAGAAATGGGTATCGTCACTAAAGATGATTTTTTCGTCAAAATGATGGTCCACTTCATACTGCTCTAAAATTCATACTCCGTTGCTCTTTCGTGTAGCGTTCCATATTGACTAATTGCAAATGTCATCATATGTGACATCTATAAACAAACCAGAGTTACCAAACGCTAAAAAAAAATGGCGCGAAATTTAAATGCGGCGCTCAATCTGGGACATCTTATACCTACTTCTTTTTTCCCCCGACGTCCTTGTTTTCTGCCTCAGTAAATTAATCATGCTCTAGGATGACACAAGTAGGTACATATAAGAATATACGAACCTTAGATCAGATCGATAAGTATTTTCCCGAACCACTAGAGAGTATTGAGCACGTTCGTTATGCAAAAATGTTAATAAATGTAGCAAAATGCAACAAACAAAGATGGGATTTATCCAATTGCGCTGTTTCTTCCTATGCTCATTTAGTGTCTCGAATGACTGGTGTCGAGTTACCTGCGGTTTCAATCCACAACGAAACAGCTCGGCTTCCTGCTTACTCTCTTCATGTAGGTACCGCGAAATGCTCTAAGTACTAACTTTATTGAAGTTAACCCATTACAATCCAACGCAATGATTTGCAACATCCTTCCAATTGGAAACTATTCGTAATGAGGTAATGATTTTATTGTTAGGTAAATATTACATTTCGGGTTACCCCATATAAGCATGAGGAATATCAATAAAATTTAATTATTGTTGCAATTCTTAAAATAATTTAGTTCAAACTATGTTATTTTGTTTACAAGGTGTTTGATTAATCTAATCATCTATTCGCCGATCTTACAGATCACCCAATCCTGCAAAAGTACTTGGACCAACTTTAATAAAAAGAAAAACTAAATCGATTCGAATCTTTACACAACAGTGAAACAGGTACACAACAGGTACAGAAAAACAAATGAAATAATAATTTGGAAATAAGAACATCGTAGCTATTGTAGCGCCGAGTGGTTGAAAATTTTAGCTCTAGATTAAATGAGTGTGTAGAAGTGAATGGTGCTCATTTAAACGCTATTGTTTTTTATAAAAGAAAATTTAATTATCGCCCTTTAAAATTATAATAAATATGTATTAATTATGCAAACATTTAGTTTTAATTTTTACAGTTCAAAAACGGAAATATTTCTGAGACAGCTTTACATTATAGTTAGTTACTCAGGCGTATGTTTCATACTAATTTCGAATTCAATTCAGTTTTTCTCTTCGTCTATACCACATTCCTTGAAGTTGTAAGTCTTCAATCAGTGCGTCCTACCGGTTTTTATGACGCACAATGCCGAATTGTGAAGGACTATCACGGTCGGCCTGATCCATAAGTCCATCAAAGTCGCTCAGTGAGTTATGGAGAGCGCTTCTTGCTCGAAATTCTTTAGGAGGTAAACTTAGAGATTAAAAGATTCAACAAGAAAGTCAACTCATCGTAAACTCATAGTTCATCGTATCAGATGAAGCAGCAATGGGTAGATCATATCTGCCGATAACCGATGCCGTAGACAAATGTTTGAATAGGTATCACGTATCCGGAACCGCAATGTTGCATTTATTCCGTGGTTTGCCACTGTTGGTGCCACTGGATGCATTGATAGGAAAAAAAAAATCCGTCTTGTGCTGTAAAAAAATTTTTCATTACTCATACTCTGAAAGTAGGTCCGAAGTTGCCTGTGGAGCGAATTGAAAATAGCCCAATACACCCTAGGGTGAGCGTTTTCAACTGACAGACAACTGAAAAATTAAGAAAAAAAAGAGCTATTTTCACATTTCTATGTAATCATGATCTAACTTCCTATACAGCCACTCCATTACAGCGCGATGTAAAATTGAAATAACATAAAGAAACGCACCCATTAATTAAGGAGTATATTTTTTAAATTACTTTCCTTGTATTCGTAATGAAAAGCACAGTGTTTACCTAGGGGTTCAGGACTTATTTAGTCCCTCGACCTATTGGCGCCCTCGTTGCGCTCGGGCACCAAACCCAGTCTCGGGACTGAAATAAGTCACTTTCACCCCTAGGGTAACAATGTACTATTAAAGGTGCGTAAGGGGTTACTCCCGTTAACACTTAAAGTATTCAATGCTCAAATCGTATTAAGTTACTCAATGTCATATACCATGATAAGTCATTCAATCTAACGAAATGTAAACACATTGAAAATGATTTACTCATGCAACCGAAAAATGTAAATATGGAATTAAAGGACAAGATCATTATGGATAATCAGCTGCAATTATTGGTATTTGTTTAGAGGCAATGCGTTAATTTAAAATATATGATTTGAATTTAAGTTACTGACAGCATTAAAGAAGCAGAAAAATAGGTACCGCCAGTTATGTTCCTGTTTGTGCCCAAATGCAGTTCTTTAAATTTCTAGCTATCCGTGATGGCTAGAGTCGATGAGATAGCCTATCGCATTGACCTAGGAAATGGCCAACCGTTATTTCTCCATTTACTAACTGCATTTGGGCATCCATAGTTACCCTGTCATTTAAAATTGTGTTAATGTTCCTTTGTTTAATAGAACAATTGTTAACAATTTTTTTCGATCTTGTTTCTTGTAAAAATATGTCCAAATCCAGCACATTGAGCAAATGCATAAGGTTAGCATTTTTTATTTTCATTATTTTATTGTGTCATCCTTCGGCCTTGTTCGTGGTGCGATGTCGCTCGCCGAAGACGCTCCCTCCATGTTTGAATGAAAGCGTCGCTTCGGTACAAGAATTTCACCATGTAAATTTCAATTATTTGTAAATTTTTTACCATATTAATATTTTTGACCAGTACCGTCATTTCACTGGGTAAAAATTTACATAATCCCAACCGGACATAATATAGACGTCTGGTAACAACGGCATCACTTCACTAACAGAAATAATGTTTCGTGTTGCTTTCGTCCTGATAAGTTTTAATTATTTTCCTTTCCTGCAAATATTTTTTGAATAATGATACAAACATCCCTTGGATGTAAGGTCCGGAAACAGATCGCATTGCACTCATTGCTGCCTCCTCGAAATCAGTGGTGTGTTTTCTTACATTCTATTCGGGGATTCGGAATTTAATCATTTCGAATAAAATGATGTAAGATTTCATAGTAGCATCCGGCATCAGAGCGAAAATCATCTCCGTTTTTTATAATATTGATGACCGTCTATACGAATTTTGTAATATACGCAATCTAAAGAGTGCGAATTTTGTGTGTATGTGGAGGGTAATCTCCGGAACCACTGCATCTATTTGAAAAATTCTTTCACCATTTGTAAGGTACATTATTCCAGATGGACATAGGCTATATATTATGTGCAAAAAAATTGCAGCTAGTAGTTTAATAAAATTTCTCCTCTTCCTCTCTTTACGAAAATTACATTGTTTTCTTCAGACATTTTCTATTGAAAATAATGTTGGATTGACTAACGATTTAAATTAATGAAAATAAAATAAGTGTAGGACACCTCGTGACACAAACGGTCATAATTTTGTACTCACATACTTAAATATAATGATACTTCGTCATAAGTGGCCCACTCAAATGCATTGTTGATAATAGAAATATACCTCTTCACTGAAACAGTGGCACTAGAAGGTTTTTTTTTCCTATCTGTGCCACCAGTGGCACAAACAGTGGCGAACCACGGTATAAATCCAATGTTGGATGCCGTCCGGCCACGCGGACTGGCGACTTGACAAAGTTCGCAGGTAGTGGCTGGATGAGAAGAGCCGAAGGTCATGTGCGATGCCCATGTTTGGAACAAGCCAATATCCAGCAGTAAAGAGACACAAGCTAATTGATGGTAGGGTATAAAATATAATAAGCAAATAACGAAATACGTTTATAATAAGTAAGTACCTACATCTTTTACACTTCCTCCGCCCTAGGTTAAGAAACCTATTTTCTAGACCAATTTCGGGATCATTGGTAAAGATAAGAATTAACAACAATAAGTCATTGAACTAACATTTTCCTTGTTATAATCTGAAATCTCTAAACACGAAGTTACACGTAATACATTTTAACAAGTTTACGTTAAATATTCCCAAATATAAGTTATATTAACTTACGTTATAATTTATAAGTTATAATAAGTATTATAATGACAATGTTCTCCTATCCAATTACTTAATATCTTCGCACTTAATGAAATAAAAGTAAAAATAAGTACACATAAATTTACGCAGCATAATAATGTTTGCCAAAACTAATTATGTAATTACTGTAAATTTTGATAATGTGTTTATAAACATGTGTACAGTACAAAATTTCTTTCCTTATACAATATGTATATAGGTATAAATAGTTGAGTCATAAAATGAGTATATATTGTATAAAGTTAATAAATTTACAATGCCACGCATCCGATACTACAGGACAAAATGACTGATTGTTTTTCATCCCTATTGGGTATTGTGTCCTGTCCCGTGCGTCCATGTCCATTGTTGTCAAAACACCAGTAGTTCATTTTACATTTTGTGCCTTTGTTTGTTTCATGCTTTGTTATTTCTGGTTAAAATGTAAGCGATTCTTTTACAGGAAGACAAGGACTTTTAAGGACATTTATAACAATACATTTTATCTTAGAATACTTCAGAAGTTGCTATGGTATCTAACTGCGCAATTTAAACATTCATATTTTAGATATTATCAACACGTGGTATCCATTTAAACTTTTTAAAAGCTGTTAACAACCGTCTTGGTAGCGTGCGTGTAGCGTTCACTTTGTGCCTAGGTATTTAACTCGTCAGAGCCGTTGACCTTGAACACACCCGAGTCAAGGTCACCAATACACTTCCAATCATATTTAAATCGAATCAGCCCTGCTTTAAAGCGCCTCCCATTGTACCACCAATGACAATAAGTTCGAGTTGACTGCCTGAGCTTAAAAAAACTTAACGTAGTGGGGGCATAAAAAAGGTCAATCACCCCAATGAGTGAACCAATTTGAAATAACCCCGCATGATGAACGCTCTCCGCGCGACGATCACTCGTTACGGGCACAAAATATATGACAAATTCCTACCAAATAACGGTACCGTGAAACAATAGGACCCATGGGCGACCCTCTATTTTATTAATGGTGGCGGATGTTCTGTCGTTACTATGCGCAATGCCACTTCCCTAACCATTATCCCAATGTGCCATTACGATTTTAAATACACATATTGTTATCTTAATCGATGATATCGCTTCACATCGTGCAAATTGAGCCTTCGAAGGCTCCGTTTCTTTTTACTAGTCTGCATTGACCTCGAGTGACTGTTGTACCTTAAGTACATTTTCGTCTGCAGTGAATGTTTGCATAAAGATAAGGCTTGGAGCCCTGCGTGACTAATGTCATTGTTATTTATGTTTGTATTGAGAGTAACGAGTGGGATAATGAACGATAAATACGACGATGCACCAGGAATTCTCTCCAATGCAATGCTAATGACCAATGTATACGATAACTTAACGCTACGCGCCACTCTCAGTTTCGTTTTCAACGCCGTGTGAAAGCTACATGTTTACTCTAGCTTAAAATATTCTGTTCTGTAAGTACTGTTTCAAAGTGGTCGGATTTAGTGGTCGAGACTAAATTTTATATCGAAATCACTGAGCGTGTCGTGAACATAATGAAAACAATAGTTTTTACAAAGTTTCCATGTAACGGATATTACATTTAATTTATGGTTGATTTGTTTGGTTTCTTTATTACCTCGTTTATTTAAATTGTGTAAGTATTCCTTCTTCTTACTGTAGAAGTTTATATGCGCTCCCTGTAGTGATATCATTAATGATTAATATGCCTTATTCTTGAATAGTCGGTTTTTGCAGTGTACTTTAAAAATTATAGTTATAAAAACAAAAACAAGTCGTAACGTAGCATGCAGCAAGTGCAGCAGGTTGATCGTCAACCGGCGGTGCATCGCGACTATCACGACACGATGCACTATTTCAGTCGACAGTTATAATTATTTCGGACGAGTTCCCAGCACCGTGACCCACTGACTCGTTTTGTATTCCAATTCGAATCCTCCACGTACCTGAATTGTTTATTTTCATCTCCAACAGTCTAATTAGCATTTTTGTGTAGAGGTGTATAAAACCAGTTTTTACACGGTTTACCTGTACGACGTGCGCTTAGTGTGAATGCTAGTGCATCACGTTTATAACGTTGCCCATCTTTTACTTAATCTTTAATGAAACATTTTGTACTTTAAACGATTTCGTGCATGTATGAAGATGTAAATTATATAATCATTTATTAAATTAAAGCACGTCTGCATATCTAAAGTAGCAAGATGTTGGAACGGAAATGTGTAATTTATAAAATGTTAAAAGAATACAAAATTAAATGCATTTTGCTTGTCACAGGTTTTCTACTGGCTAACGTATCTATATTTTCTAAGTTTAATAAAATAAATTCTTGTTAAACTGTATTTAGGAGTAGTTTATAATATACATAGAATTACTTTTTAACTGTCACAAAAATATTTAAATCACTGACGGGTTTAGTGGAAGTTAAATGGGAAAAAATGTGGACGTATCCTTCCATAGTATTGCGCTTATCGCTCCTTTTATGTAGTCTTTTTAGGCTAAACGAAAGGTTCGCGCGAGAATTTTGTATACAATTGCATTAAGGGGCCCTTACTCGAAACATGCTCTCTCGTACCCCAATTAAACATTAAATCGTAATATTGTGAAGAAATAATAATTGTATTACTAGTAGTTGAGTTGAACTACACTAGTGCATCTTCTGGATTTGACAAATCTGAAAGATCATTAAAATCTCTAAAAACGGCATATGATGTAATGATGTAACTATGGTTTCGGACTGATATTAATTAATACAAGAAAGAGTGACTTATTTTAGAGTTAAGGAATCAAGGTAATTTATGCATATTTTAATAGTTTAGGCCAATTACTATATTTTTTAAAATAAATACTCAAACATTGTTAATTTTGCTGCTTAAATTCTTCATAGTAATTTGTATGACGTTCTCGGCCTCGCTATTGTCTATACATCTGCCTGTTGCCCTCATCCTCATATACCGCGACTGGCTGTCGGAAAGAGAGCAGTCCGCTTCTCGCTCCAAAAATATTACGCGCAACATGTGTACCTACATACGCAGAGAATATTTGCACAGTAAACAAAGTGAATTTTCTATGTATGTACGAATTGGTATAGTGTGATTGATTGTTGAGATGAATTTTATTTCACTATTTATTTTTCTGACTTGAAAAATTAAATATGGCGGCTCCAATATGGCCCCCGATAGAGAAGCCCACTTCATTGATTGGGATTTCTATAATGTTTTTGATACTTCTTTATGAGATAGACAACTAAAATTTCGTACAGATGATTCTAAATATATAAGGTTAACGTAAACATTTTCATATCCGGAAAATTCCAGACGGGGAACTCAAATTACCATGGATAGAAACTAAGAGTTAGCGTGTTCTAACATTTTGATTACCTAGAAAGCTGAAACTTTGTATTAAATTGTAATGTATTGTATATATTATAATAATTCTCGTATGCGACCAAACTTTATGGAATTCTCGCCTACAACTGTTCTCATGACGATAACAAACGTGCAGATTTTTTCTCCTGGCCTTAGTCTCGATGCTCATGCCTATCGCAATGCGATTGTTTGGTGCGTCTGTTTTGAAGCCTCTCCTTGTCGGCATGCTAACAATAATTGTTCCTATGGAGCAACAGTTGAAATGAATACCGCACGCGCGGTAGCTCTTGATAACAGTAATAATTCTAATAAGCGTTATTTATAAAAAAGATCGAAACGGTCGCCAAACTCGGTGGGTGGTTAGTTTGACGACCTTCTATATATTTTTTTGCGGAACTAATTCGTTATAAGATCTCTTTTTATCTCCTTAACATTTAACTCTCAATTCGGGCACTTCATATGTGGATTTCGAATATGATATATTGTCTCATCAAGACACGTGACAGTGCAATGTAGGAATTAAGTTTGCGACTTATAAATGTAACGAAATGTTCGAGACAGGCCAGCATCAAGCACAAGTGCTACTGAAAAAGGTGACAAGGAGTAATTTTAAGTTATTGTTTGTAATGCGGTTTGAATAACATATGTGGTCGTGTCTAGGGCAGGCCAGCAGCGAGCATGGGTGCTAAACAGAGCAAGCGCTCAGTGGACATTAGCGGCAAGGAGGCTGAGGGCGCGGGTGAGGTAGCGGCAGCGGGCGCGGGCGGCGAGGGCCGCATGGAGCCGCTCGCCGACGCCGACGCGCTCAAGCCGCAGCTCAACGGCGACGCACACATACAGACCCCACACGAACAGACGGTAAAAACATGACACCAATCTCTATCTACATACAATGCGCCAACACGTGGAACCTTCGAGGCCAACTCCACCAGACTAAAAACATGACTCAATTTCTATGTACAATGCGCCAACACGTTGAACCTTCGAAGGCAACGCCACCGCCTAATCTAAGTAGTCTCTAACGCATGACGACAATGGTGACAGTTATCCGCGATTTGATTAATGGTGGTGCTATGGTAGCCGAATGTGTTCGCTAGTTTGCGATAACGCGGCTCGATATAGAGCGTAGACTATACGCAAAGCTTTCAATAAACATCATTTTGTCTCGTAGTTGTCGTGCAGATTTCACTGAATTGCAGTGTTACTTCATTTTTTATGTCTCTTTTTTTCCACTTATGAAGGTGATTCTTAATCACCTACGTCACAGCCACGTCTTAATCGACAAAATATTTACAAATACCAGAATTTAAAGATCTTACAATTTTGATGAGTATATTCTATTATTGACATATAGTATTATAATGTAATGTAACATTATAAGAATAACTTGACTACATTTCCAATTTAATTTTCGTACATTTGATTTCTCAGAAAAGCGTATTTGCGTTTTTGTAAGGTACAAATGACGAATGTTGTATTGGGTTGATGCAAAGGTTTGTCCTATTTTTGGCGCTAGATAACATTGCATCGCATAATCGGAAGTATATCTACGGAAAGTACGGATCTACGGATATCGGAAGTAAGTATGTATATATATTATCTACTTCACACGTACAATTTTATTGTTGTTTGACAGAAGAAATTTCAGCGAGTACTTAGGGAAAAAATTGTGTTATCTGGTTGTTTTTAAATTTTGTTAAGCATTAAAATGGTAGAAAATGAGAAGAATTTTTAACATATTATGCTTTTTCATTTCCGATTTCCCCAGGCGCAAAACAGCATATCTTTTGTGTACGGTGAGGGGGCAGTTGAAGATTCCACATGCCGTAAGTGGTGCAGAAACTAGTGATAAAAATTTATTAACCATACACCACGTTCTGAAGGACCGGTCAAGGCTGATGACAACGAAATTTTGGCGCCACCCGACACAGTCGTACAATTTGACAGGAATGTTTTAGTTCATCCACTGTATTTTCCGGACCTTGCTCTCTCCGACTACCATTGATTTAGATCGTTTTAAAACTTTTTAGATGGTAAATACTACTGCCTTTGATCACCTGGATCAGTTGTTTAGCCAAAGACCTCAGAAATTCTATGAGCATGATGTGCAGTTACCGGATAGATTGAAAAGGATCGTCGAACAGACCAGTACATACTTATATTGATTAAATTTTAGTAAATAAATATGTTTTTTTCAATTTTTGTCGCGAAAGCAGGACGAACTTTTGCATCAACCCAATACTACATTCTAATTGTATCAAAGACACCATCACACGAGCCCCATTGTTTGACTAACATTGAATTGATTGTTATAAATTAATGCAATTTTTAAGTTACATTGTTATTTTCACTTAGATTAGTCAGTTGTAAAATATTCTAAAATAAAAAAAGTAATTGCACTATAATGACTTTAATGACATTTTCGTACTAGAAGTACAATAATTTTATTATCAATTTATCTAAATTGATAATTTGTTGTATTTTAAATCAGTTATTCTCACTTATATGTACGGACTTAATAGTTTTAAGCTGATGACAAGAAACTAAATACAGTGAAGCAACTGCAATCATTTGTAGTCGTAGTCCCGTTTCAAACATTTGTTTCTCTCTACTGACACAGACATAAAATGCGTACTCACTTGTTGAAGTAAGCCACATATTTATATTATCACAAATGTATGTCGCAAATACAAAAAGAAAAGCCGGCACTTTGTTTGCTCGCATTTTGTAAGCATACACATCTGTTTAGATAGTGGTGCATTTTCTGAGTTCGCTACTTGTGCAAGAATTCTATTTACTATTTAGTTCGCAGACACGCGTCCCACGGCTTCCTGCCTAGATAACAGGTTCCTAGCGTGATCACGTACAGCGCGGACCCTATTCAAGTGATCTTTAGATGCCAAAGTCGGATGCAATCTGACGCATAGTTGGAGCCTGTAAACTTAATTGAGAATGTGCAGATAGGGCGAAACAATGGAATAATTTTATTTAACTATAACCGCTCTAGTGACTAATCATGTTCATTAAAAATTTAGGTACTTCCCAGAATCATTCAAATGTATGTGTAATCATGAAATAGGAAAAAGCTTAACATATGGGTCACAATCCACAACGTAAATTATGAACAATAATTGAAATAATTGTCCTATTAAGTGATACATTAATTACGCTCAATCTAATTTATGTAAAAAAATACGAAATTAAGAAATTATATAAGCAGAATTGTGAATGGTTCTGTTTGATCGTTTTAGGATAAAGAGAAACAACTGGATAGTGGCACTCCTGAAAACGAGAAAGACGCCACAACAGAGAAGGAGATCAAACAGGAAAATGGAGATGAAAAGGAAATTGAAGCTGATGTTCCTCCTGCTACCAATGGAGACAGCGAGCCCAAGGGCGAGAACGGAGAGGCCGCGCCCAATGCCGAAGACGGCAAGAAACACAAGAAGGAGAAGGTATGTTGATTAACCGCCAGATAGACTAATCTCTGACTTAGCCTTGGTCCTTGTTGTATTTGTAGAGTTCATTCGCAGTTTCCATAGAGTATATTTTTACTTGGACTAAGTCTAGAAAAGTTTAATTAATGTCTATTATCCGGAGTTTAGATTAACCTGAATAATACTTCTACGAATAGATACTTTTTGTTTGAAATTGTTTACAGCAAAACTAACTACGCCTTGGTTAGAAATCGATTCACGTCCGAAGTCGTCCAAATTTGTGATTTACTTGAGTAAAATCCATTTCGTTCAGAATGTTCTTAAAATTATCTTCAAAATTAATCAGGACTAAAATTCCATAAGCTCATAAGAATATTTTTTTCGTATTACAAACTCGAATGACTTTGTAGATGCCCTTATCGCGTTGTTCTGATCTATGCTTTATCCTATAAAATGTGCTAATTAAAGCCAATCGTGTTACATCTCAAATTTCGTTTATTACAACCAGCTATTTGTGAAATATTGGCCTGGTAGTGTTCCGAATAACAACTGTCTTGTAGTGTTCCGAATAACAATTGTCTTACTAAATCTTAATATCCATTGCTGCATGCTTGTGAGAAATTTGATGTCTATTAACACTGAGCACGTCCGGGGCAGGTAAAGAAGAAATGGTCGCTCAGATCGATCAGTTTTAGCAGAAAAGAGAAACCCAAACAGGACAAAAAGCAAAAAGAGGAAGAATCCAAGACTAATGGCGAGCCGGAGAAAGTTCCAGAAGAGGTAAGTCGTTTTCTATTGTGAAACCATAGGTTAACGCAAAAAAAGTAGACAGTCGAAAGTCGCATCATTTCGTTGTATCAAAAAACAAAAGTAGCTGCCGTCAGCATATATTTTTCAAGCCGAATGAATTCGCATCAAGTTATATAGCCTTTAATTTTAAAGTAATAACTTTCTAATTTCATATCACTTTATTATTACAAGTACTTATTCGTATGCGGTTCACGCTGTCAGAGCGTACAATGAAGCGAGCACTCGCTGAATTCCCCGCCGTAATGGTTGAAACCATCCATCATCGGCATCGTAGTAACTTGGCCCACTTTCGTATTCGTCCGCTTCATTGTCTCGTCCCAAGTGCAGTACGTATGGAAGGCGACTGTAAACACATGCTCGGGTGTAGACTAAGTTAAATAATTATTTTGGGTTTATAATCGGAGTCATTGGCCTTCGTCGTGCGAAAATCGGCATCGATGTGAAATCGCGTGCACGTGTAGTTGAAACTGGTACGAGGGCGCTGGAGTTCGCGGCGAGCCTTCGAGTACCGTTGTCCAACATCTCGCGACGACCCCCTTAGTAGCTCATAAAGTTACGTGGAAAAACTAGTAGTACCCCCATATACGTCTTGTAATAGCGACAGTATGTAACTATGCTTGCATCTCAACTGATCTTTTTAGTTGCGTTGAATTCGACAAAAAAATAAATTAGATAGTTTACATTCATTCGAATTAGTCAAATATGTTCTTTCTTTTTATTGTGTATTATTTTTACATGGTACATTATTGATGTACACGGATGCAAATTAATTTGGTATGGCTCCTGATTTTAGGATGTTAGAAATAGTAGATAGATATTTACCGTTAAAAAAAGCTTAGAAATTCTTGTTTTACCTGAATACGAAAATCGTTTGTTTCACCTGATAAAAGAATAAAATTTTGCTGTTAAGTCAAACAAGCTAACACATAGAAGGACGTTCTATCAGTCAAGTCTTTCTCGTACGCTTGTAATGTAACCCTTTAATTGATTACAATTTGTTTCGATTAGGTGTTTAATTGGGATTACAAAATGATAATACAGTATGACCAGGAGGTAAGCAATCGTCTGCGAGCCGACCTTGCGCCCCGGTCCGCTCGAAACCGACGATTTCTATGACAAGAAACTATTGCGTCGATAGTACATTGCACCCAATCGGCGGCGCGTTGTGGGGAACAATGTGCATTATAATTCAAAATGGTGCTATATCTGCGCCGGACAAACGTGAGTCGACGCCAACGATGATCCTTCTGGTCATTGATGATCCCCTCACTGTGTAATTAGAATTACATACAGTACGCGATAGTGCGCGAATGCAGCATGGATTTTATAGCGATGTGAAAACAACTTTACTTACTTATAAACATACTTGTCAATAAATTTAATTTACGTTTATTATTTTAAATTGATGTTCATACTTGTATATAATGTAATTTATTTAAAAAAAAAATCAAATAGCTAAACTAAAGCGATTAAACTCACCTCAACTGCACTCACGTGCTGTCGTGTTCTGTACTTTTATTAGCTTTGTTCGCGGTAATGATTCAGAACTAATTCGGAACTAGTACTGAACTAATTTGGAATCGTAGTAGAGCGCATGCTCGGTTATAGACCGATTCGTGATTTTTATTTCAGCGAACGATTTCGGAACCAAACTGCGTACGATCTACTGTCATCGGCAGTGTTACCAACTCTCAAAAATATTTATCCCTAAAGCTTAAGTCAAAAACCCCCAAAATCGCCCCAATTACTTAGAAATCCCTCTAAAAAAATATATAATAAAAGAAAAAATATAAATTACAAAAATGCAATGAAATTTCTTTACCTTTTAAATCTGGATCTGTTTCCCAAATCTACGTGTACTTCTGACTGTACATTTTTTTATTTTTAGTTTCTTTAGGCATCATTAACAAATTGCTTGTCGGCACAGCAGTACAACAACGAAATCGAATTAAAAAAGTAAACAATAATCAACGTACATATGTATAGGCACATAGGCCTATACATAGGCACAATAACCACCAGTCACCACAGAGTAGTTGTAATATATTTGTACTAGATGTCGTTAAGTCGCTAGGTCAACAAATAAATATGATTAGCTATTATAGTTTGGATTGTCCCAGGGCCTATACTTTCACATAATATATGAAAAATATATATTCAAAAAAATATATGAAGAGTCAAAAAATCCCTAAAAATATAAAACCCCTAAAAAAACCCAACCCACTTATTTACCCCCTAAATTTGGGGGGAAAACCCCTAAGTTGGCAAGTATTTCAGTGGAGCCACCAAAACACATTACTCTTATTAGAGTATTATATAAACTTATTTATATAAACAACAAACAAAACTAACCATATTTTATTTAACCCTTAATAAATTAATAAAATTTATATTTTATTTAACTATTTAACCAGTTTAATTCTAACCAACTGAATATAGCCGCAGCATGTATGTCAAATGTCGTTAGGTAAAAACTGCGCATGTCTGGAACTACGGATTCTTGCCAAAGTTATAGAACTGATAGAACGGATTCTGAACCGATCCTGAATCGAGTTCGACGGTTCCGCGAACACAGAACTGTAACTAGAAATTCTGAATTGTGTGTTCCGCGAACGGCATTATTTGAACTGCGCATGCGTATAGTTCCGAATCAGTTCTGAATCCTTACCGCGAACGAAGCTATTAGGTCCTTCTCACCTATAAAAATGCCGTTTCATATGGAAAAATTCATAAATCGAAGTATTGTTTATTATTATCAATGCACTTTTGCCATTTTAATGGAAGTTGATTTATGTCTGCTATAGAAATCCTGGGACGGGAATCGATGAATTCCATTGCAGTATGATTTAAATTCTCTTAAGTAATTGGTGCAAAAATAATTGTATGTTCCTAAATGTCAGAAAATCTTTTGCGATTGATTTTAATACTAAAAAAGAGGTCTTGAATTTACATTATTCAATAAAAGGCCGCAATCTGCGTTTGGAAAACTACGGCACGTGATTTGGGTGTCATTATGGAGTCCAAAATCTCATTTTAAAGAGCATTTTGACTATATATTTAATACTTGTAATAAGACATTAGGTTTTGTTTTACGAAGTTGCAAGCGGTTTTGTAACCCTAAGTCTTATATAATACTCTTTCACAGTCTTATTCGTAATAGACTTGAATATTGTAGTATAATTTGGAACCCTTTTTACGCGGTCCACACTAATCTCCTTGAAAATATGCAAGCTAGATTCCTAAGGTGCCTTTGTTTTAGCTTGGGAACTAAAAGGACCATAATGTCTTATGCGATCAGATGTAGTCGATACAATATTACCTATTAGAGCATCGCAGAATATTGTTCAATATGATATGATATGGCTAATCTTCATAAAATTGTACACGGGGAACTAAAAACTGAACTACCTAAATAATATATATTTTTATGTCCCTAAGCGAGAGCCAAGGCATCGTGAATCATTTTTCTTACCCCACACCGCACTAGACAAACATTTAACAAACCCATTTCTAGAATGTAGAAAATATTACCAATTAGCTTCCGAACATCCGGAACTGGACTTATTCACAGACGCTTTGCTGACTTTCAACAACTAAGTCAAACGCGCTCTGACTACAGAGCGTTAGACTGTTTTGTTAGAGACCCCCTTGTTTTGTTCTCACTCATTTTGCTTTCTTTCCTTTTTTTTTATTTACTTTTAACCACCAGTTTATTTACAATTAATTTATGGCTAAAATGTCTATCAAAATATTGAGATGTCAATTAGATTTAACACTTGTGTACACACTATATTAAACTGTGCTTTGATATGTTGATATCTTACTTTGTGATGCAAAAATAAATAATTAAAAAATTCTCTGAAGGCGTTTGTCACTGCAAAATAGAAATCAGTAGGGGCAAGGTCTGGCGAGTACAGTGGGTGACGGAGACTTTCCAGTCGAAGCTCCTGTAACATTGAGACTGTCTGTCGTGCAGTGTGCTGGGCGAGCGTTGCCATGGAGAAGCGGTGGACTAGAGCGATTGACCGGACTCGGTTGTACATCATCGTTTGCAGTTTTTCACAGTACACATCTGCATTAATTTTGTGGCAGATCTGTAGAAGAAGCTGTAATGGATAATATCGATACCGGACCACTATACAATCACCATGATCTTTTGACTCAGTTTACGTTTGGGACATTGGCTGTCGCCTCGTTTCAACCATTGTGACTAATGTTTACAATTATCATACAGGATCCACTTCTCATCACAAGTAACAATACTATTCAGAATCCCTTCATTATTGTGCCGATTCTGCGAACTAAGGCAACCTTCGACGCGTGATCTCAGTTGACTTTCATTAAGCTCATACGGGGTAAAGTAGGTATACTTTCCCAGCGTTTTCACATTCCCGATTTGACGCAAATGAATCAATATCGTTTTGTCACTTACTGCTACTGCTACGGCTACTGTTAACTTAGAAGTGGTTTGAGATGAATCCACTTCCACCATTGCTTTCAATTCATCATTATCGAATTTATTCTCCGCTCGCCCACGGAGCTTGTTCTTGAGGTCACAATTTCCACAACGGAAAGATCAAACAAAAAACCGTGTTTGATCCGTATACATCGTTGATATTGCGTGCCGTTTGTGCTGCGTTACTGTCACGTCATATTCGAAAATAAAGCGAATTTTTAACTTTTCCATTGTCGCAAACAACGATATCTAAGCAAAAAGTCGTCTGGCGGAAAAACAAACGAATAACTGATTTTGGACAAGAATGTCATACCTCATAGCTTTAAATCTATATAAATAAAAATGTAAACGTTCGTTTGTTCAAAATCTTAAATCTCCGAAAGTTCTTCACCGATTACTTTGAAATTTTGACACAACGTTGCATTCGAATACGCGCCTGTTTTTATATACCTATCACAGGGTAAAAACTTTCTTTTTACCCAAAAACAGGGTAAGCGCCGTCTGTTAGGCAGCCACAGCAACGCGTGGCCGGGCACAGTTAGTTTAAAATAATTTTAATTTGTAATTTCAAGACAAACTCAAGATAACTAATTACTAAGTGGCCACTATGAACAAACAGTAATTTCATAGGTAAGGCCCTAATACTTGCGAGCGGGTGTGCGGGTGGGTGTGTGCTCGCCCGCATTCTACCGGCGCATATTCTGCACTTGACCAGGACGCAGACACCTTTAAATGTCAATTGATTTACGTCCATAGGTAGCACGATTAAAAACATAATTCATTATTTTAATTAAGACTACTTAAACGAGAATTATAGTAAGAAACTTAATGTGTTAACAGTTAACAAAGATAATTATAGTAAATTTCCCACGGACCACCCCGTTCTGCATATTATGTTATTGATGAAATTATTTTCTATTTTTTATGTATGCAATCTGGTCAAATTTACGCAGATTTGTATTACAAATAACTGTTGTAGAAGCAAATAAAAGGAGCGGTTAAACAATGGTTTACATGGCGTGTAAAATTAAACTAAAACAGGGTGTCTTGGGGCCGCTAATCGTTCATTACAATGCAATGGTTCACATTCCTAGTAGCGATAACGCCCGCCTGAGTTATGCGTGTTTATTATCTGTTTCCATTCCATTCTACATACATATCTACCTACCTACAAACTTATGTTGCTTACTATATGTATTTGCTGGTAATTTAGATTATTTACTAAAAATAAAAATTTTAATCATTGCACTGTCTGTGCACAAACAAGAAAAAGTAACGAACAAAGAAACAACGAAGAGAAAAAAATGAGAGCCAATCTGATGGGCAAATGAAATGAGAAAAATGAGATCCTCACAAACTTCACACTTCAACCAAAGACTGCAATCGACAAAATTATAGCTGAAGATGTTGTGTCCGTTCTTGAATGATCTCATTTAATAGTGACCAACCCCAAAGACAATTACAACCTTCATATCAGCTATGGAAGATAGGAAGTATTTAAAAGAAATGCCAGTCCAACGTAAGATACGAATTAAAAATCGTAGGCGCACTGCCAGAGTAACCACGAAGCTAGTTTATTTTATTATTCATCATCGGAGAGTCATCCAAATAACCGGCTTACTAGGCAAGAAGATTACGAATACCAGTTACGATTATACTTCATTTTATATTGATAAGTTACTGTCTATTAGTGTTTATTCTGTTAGGCACACCAGGGATACATAATTTATCCAGCCAGATACTGGCAAAGGTTATCCTCACATGTTACTGTTAGTGGTCTGTATAAACACGTTAAATATTTACACAGACCACTAGCATATTGTTTTGTGCACATGCATAAGTAGGGCGTGATAGTCTCCAATTATGTTATTGAAGGAAAGGGAACGTCAATCATTAAATCTTTCTGTGCGTTTACCAATTTTCAAAGCCATTAGACCGATTAACGAAGCCCTCTCTTATTCCTTCAATCATTTTTTCAGCGGTTATGACTGCTTTAATTGGTTATGATCTTTAATGTAGTTATGACTGCTCCGGGGATGTTCAATTCTATTTACTATTCCTTTACTAAGTACCAGTATGTTCGGTTATTTGAAATGCCAAGTTTCACGCAAACATGTGTCACTGAAAGGATATTCTTCAATTCTTCCTTAACATAGTGCAGAAAGGTTATTTGACTAACAAGTTTATCTTTTAAATTCCGTTTAATATATAAACATGTGTGAAAAAAGCGAAATTCCAAAAGTTATATTGAATAATACTCGTCTAAATTCATGTATTAATTAGGTTCCTTTTAGCAATGACATTTTTTGTGTTTCATCTGAATTGGGCAGTTATTTTCTAATATACATATTTTTGTGGTCATCTCTGTGATTCCCCAATCAGATTCCATTTGCACCGTCGCGAATTTATAATGTCCAACGTGTTACTCTTTAGAAAAGATTTTCTATAGAATCTCGAATTTTCTGAATGTTGTACGTTTGCAATACAAGAGCAAAGAAGTGGTTAGACCCTAGCTTGTTGAAAGCGGAGCTTTTACGAGGTGCATAATATGTTATATTATATGTATCACATGACATAGTATGACCCGCGGAATCGTCTCGCGTTCGTTTATCCAATGTTTGTTAGCCTCGATCGTTCTCGTAACGCGTTGACGCGGGGTCATTAGCACTCAGTCTCCCACAACAAGATTGGCATATTTAAACAATAACACATTTAACAGGCTTTAATTAAACCATAACTCGAATGGCAGCTGAAAAAAATATGCGCACAATATTTGCTGTATTTGTAATAATTAGTTAATTACTACGAATCTTTGTGATCAATATTATGCATTGGTATTTATCATGTTATTGGAAAGTGCAGTTTAAGCTCATTGGTAAAAGTTCGAATATATTTAGATTCTATGCAGATATTTGTGAGTTTGCAATTCGGTGAAGTCAGAGGCGAGAGAGCATTAGGAAACAGGTTTACGGAGTGCAAAGTAAAATTAGTAGTCCTTGAGAGGTTTCGCGATGGTAGTTGTGGGCGGGTGGGTCTGTGGGAGTTCGGTTAGGCCTGTGCGGCGCGGGGACGTGGGCAGTCGCGAACCGCTTCTCCCTCTGGTTTGCACTCACCCCTCGCCGCGCCCCACCCACCGCGCTCCGCATTAAACACATTATACACTGTTTGCGCGTATATACATTCAATAAATTCATCCGTCTCTAGAAGATATTACATGTGAAATTTAGATTAGTATAATTTATGCATGAGTATAAATTTCATATTTCAAGTACCTACAGTAAGGGAAAGGGTTCGTTAACCATTTTTATGACAGATATAAAGCTTGTTCGAAACTTTCATATTGATTAGGCACAATTACATTGAAGATAAATGTACTTAGTTATACGTTATAAATTGATAATAGAAAACGTTATTTTCGTTACTAAAATTCAGCATTTCAATTCTGAGACTACCAGCGTAGAGCATCAATGAATGTAACAAAATGAATGATGGATGACACACGATCGAGTCACCAAGAAGCCGTTAGTAAGTAGGTCACTAGATTGTTCTTAATAAATCGTAAGAATGTTAATCTTGTTTAATTGCTACTTGCATTACGAGCGAATAGGAAATGGTCCCACCAATTTGAATGGCACATCATTATGTGGTCGTTGGAGGCAGCGTCGTATGAACAATACCTCGCCCGTGGTGTTTACATGTATCAACAGGCTACCGGCAGTAACACGAAGAGCACTCGGTTCAGATTGCATGTTTACTAAATGAGTGGCAGGTCGGATCATCTATCTTATTTTCATAATACCGTCGTTGAATGACGCACGCGCATAACAAGGAAAGGCTCCATTTCCTACTGAAGGTATTGTGTGTTAGGTTTTTCTAAACGCATCGTGTGGGAACTATTTTTCACGCTCAGTACAGTCGAAAAACGGTAATGTAGAATTCAACACTGATATTCTTATAAATTTATTGCTAATTTAGAATGCCAGTGCTAAAATAACACCAATAATAATATAATTGTTGCTGTTAGTTATTTTTAAACTTACTATTTGAAGCGATACCACATCAATAGAAAGACCAATTGAGGCTTGGAACTTACAAATGAGCTAAGTGCCAAAACACAATTATTGAGAAATAAATAAAAATGAATTTGTTTCTTAGTCATCATTTTATTGCGGCATTCTATTATCAAAAACTAAATTAAATAGGTACTGTTTATACTATACTTATCAATAACATTAGTTTTGAACATATTTTTATTTAAAAAAACCTTATTTTTAAAATCAATTCAGAAATGGGTCAAAATGCAAGATGTTTACCTTTCATAGGGGCTAAGTACCATAACAAATGTCATTGGAGCAAAGTGCCTTTATTTTAAAATAATAATTATTATTGTCGTAGTACTTAGCCCCTATGTTGCATTTTGACATCTGAGGAATTTGTGTAATAATTAAATTAAATAATTTACACAATTACAATTATAATTACACAAATTCCTATAGAATTCTTGATATTCTTGTGGTAAGTATGCAATCATACTTTCTTGAACTTTAAAGTAGGAAAATCTCTCAAAAATTTTTCTGTAAAACTTATAAGTTACTTTTTTATCAGTATGAATTTCATTGAAGGCTTTAAAACATCTATGTATGTTCAACTCAGGGCTAAGATATTCTTTTGTGCTTTTTGCTCTTGTATAATGACTTTCATCTCGGGGGAACATATTAATGTGATCTTTAACTCGGAGCACGTCGAGTTCAGTATATGTTGGCATTTTATGGGAAGTTCTTTTGTCAGTAAAATATGATGTGTCACCATGCTTCTTTTTACGAATCAATGTCTCTATTTCTTTTTTAGAAACCGCAAAAACGTCAATGTATGTTTCTTTGCCAACTGGTACTAATGTGCCATCACCTTTAGGCATGACATAAGAAATAGTTGCTTGTCGTCTACTATCAGATGGTACATCATAATTACCATGTCGGCGTCGCTTAATATTATGCAGATGCAGCAATCCCATCTAATAGGTTCTTTGTGTTTTTAAATCTTCTCGGTAGAACTTGTCAAATAAACTCAATTTCATGTCATGATCTGATGTATCACATTGGTTCTTACATTTGCATATTTTCTGCAATAAAAATATTTGCTTAACACAGCTGTTGTAAAATTAAATGAAACAATATTTAAAGATGAAACAATAACAATGTACTGACCAGCATAGAAGGTGGTCTTTTTGCCGGCATAACTTTTCCTTTCCTGTTAACATAACTCTTTCCTCGTACCTTCAAAGATTTTCTTATTATAGTTTTATTTTTAGTTTTATTCCCTGAATCACTCATTTTCAAAATGCTCTCTAATATTTCATATTATAACAGACAAATCATATCATATGAAATGATAGCTAATAGACGACATTGAAATTTACTACGATCGGATACACACACGTACCCATTTGTAAAGAAACAAAGTTTGGTACTTACACCCAACGCCATCTATGAAAAAATCTCAAAATTATAATAAATTTTTGTAGGCAATATGCACCTTTGATATGGAATGGCTGTCCAACATAGCACCTTTAAAAGGCCAAAGTCTTGATTTTGCTTCTTTGGCACTTAGCCCATTTGTAAATTCCACGCCTCAATTATTAAAATTGCAATACATTGAGGAATCATTCTCATATCATGCTAAAAAACAGTTTTCATAACGTTTTCGCTAAATATGCAGTTATTCAAAAAAGTAATTAGGTACACCCGTTGTTTCACAATAGCATTTTTGAGAGAGACTTAGATTAAGTTTCACAAGAAATCAATCCGTTTATAAGATACATGCATGTTTATAAGTTTATAAGATAAAACTAGATGCCCTAGTCGTTTTACACGGGGGTACCTAGTAGAATAGACCTTTAATTCTCTTAACCTTATAAAGAATGGTGTATTAAAGTTAGACATTCCTAAAGTTTAACCAATCAACATTATTTGCCCATAGTATCATGGGTTCTATCTCATTTATGTAAAAATATTTTTTGAAATAAACATTTGTAGCAATGAAACCTTCATTACCCCAGAATACAACAAGATGTCATATTATGCGCGTGTTTTCATCCGAATTTTATCCAATAATTTCATTCGAAATGTTGGACTTCTCGAACAGTCTGCAAGCTATTAAGTGAGTGAGGCTATAGCACTACAGAATGCGCAAAAAATTATTCCAGTTTTCAAAAGCGGGTTCTAAAAATTTTCATTCCTATAATTCACCGTAATTTGGGTAAGATTTAGTATATATTTTTTTATATTACCTGTCGTTTATAAATGTATGTTTTCACAACAGAAATATTTTAGTGATAGTCATGTCTCGCCCCCTATCGATATTGAACTACAATAATAAGCCAAACAAATAACATTGAGAATGGTACAATATTTAATATTGTGTACAGTACTCAAGAATAAGAAAAAGCCATTGTACATCATCGTCTACTTTCGTTCTTTAGTCTCTTTTTCGCAATTACACGAATCTTAATTAGTTGCCTTTGAGACAGTATACGAGTAGGTCACGTTCAATTACGAATATTTATATAGAGCAGTTGTAAAATAAATTACAATATAATTATGACACTACTTGATTTTAAACGAGGGAAAATTATTCACAAGCTCCGATAAGTAATTAAAATGAGATCAGTAACAGTTGACGGAAGCAAATATATGGTTACTATTATCTGTTGAAATATATGAATAAAAATTATTATCTCTTGAATAAATATATTGAGGGTATTAGTGTAGCTCTATATATTTATGAATTCTACGTTTGCCCAATATTCCCGATGAGCAATGTTTTCGCGCAAGATCTGTACTTTGACGACAGCAATAGTTTAACTAGTCAGAGCACCGTCAAATTATTTTTTCAATTATACTACAGTAATCGATTTAATTATTTCTGGAATGAAAAAGCATAGGTTCTCTGCAATTCAACTCAATTAGCGCTAAAGATGTTTTTTGAGTGTAGCTCGAGACGTATAAAAGAGAACTAAGAGAGCTTTCCGTTTCGATGGCGACCGAAAGAAATTAGTAAATTTAATCGGGTTCTTACCTAAAAGTGTGTAATATGTGGAAAAAATTCCGGTTGCGTACTTTTCAACAATATTTTAAGAGGATGAGGGAAATGTAACATTTGGTCCCTAATTATTATAGCTTTAATTATCTTGTCATTTTTATTATTATTGACGTTTGATTACAAGGTAATTTCAAAAGATATAAAGATTTGTTAAAATGAAAAGGTTAAAATAAAAACGTAAACTATATTTACTGTTTTCAAAACATGACAGAATCCTAAAAAAATTCATTCATAAAATTCGAAGGAAATGCAATCCCGTTTTTTTTTATTATGAGAAGTATATACCTTCCGCAAGAAAATGTTATATTACATACACACTCTGTCGTAGCTCTTCAATAAATAAGGAGCTACGACTAACATAGTATGAACATTATGACTAGTGTTTTGCTCCTTTAGAATGACAGTAAATTATTAAATATTAATGGTTAAAAATAACTGCGTCCAACATTGTTGACAATTTGCAATAGTTGAATGCAGCCTGCAATTGTCATGCGTAACGAAAATTTATCGGATGTAAAAGGAACAGGATGCTTGATGTTTCGTTGTGTTGTATTTAACTATCAAATACGTCAAGAAGTATTCGAATAGAAGTATATTAATTTAGAAATTAGAAAGTATTCGAACACTAAAGTTGATACAGCAGTGCCCCCTGGCTATTTCAAACCTAACGCTCATAAAGAACCTGTCCCAAAGTACGATTCAATCTTTGTAACATAATCTACATAATGTATCAAAATCGGTTTACCCGTTTAGGAGAAAAGTGGAGTGTGCAAACAAATACATTCCCTTACGTCAAACGTACATACTATTTTCATTCCGTAGTGGGTCTCTCATAGGTAGTGAGTTTTTGAATTGCAGCAGTTGTTTATTTGATGTATTGATGAAGCGATTTATCATGTTTAAACAATGCACCGCGTAACGACGACAAATTCAATACAATAGTTGCGAAGCGCGTAATCGATGCCAAGACAGTTCGTTCAACCTCTGATAGGAGCTAGGTATTACAGTAGTGCGTATGAACCGGGCGCGATGCTATCTCCACCGTTATTTATTGGCCATGCAAATTACGCTCGTCCGCCGGTCGCCCGGCCGCTGGTCACACGACACCCGGTGCTCCGCTGACCACTTATGTCGTTAAGATACACTTGAATAACACTCGAGCTGGATATTTACTAAACTTAAATACGGGGCTACACTTGCACTAAATTAGTAGCTTGCACATTAACGACTATTATTAGAACGATCGCCTCTCCCTTACTTTGTGCGCGAGATAAATCATAAACTACATACACCATTTAATATTTTCACCTTTAGATGCCAGTGAACCGTCCTCGCTGGCTTCGTCAGGTACCGATATCACCCTTGATAAATAGAAAATAACTGTATACTAATTGACTTATTTTTTTATGCTTGTCTTGTTTCTTTTTTTTGAGAACCGAGAAAGAACTAACTTTATTCAACGGTCGGTAACAGATTGTACCTACGAGAGGTGTTCAAAAAGTAATGAAAACGATATACTTAAAGAAGGTACTTTGAGAATAAAATTACCGTCACATCTAGCCAAGACCTTTATTAGAATACCCGCAAATTATCACTTTATTAACATATGTAAAACTGACACTCATTTGTTGTGGCGGTTTGGCAATAATGGATAAAATTGAAATTCGTCCTGCCATAAAGTATTTATTTGTGTTTGAACATTTTTACTATTGAGCAAGTTTTTCAAGACTCGCAGGAAACATTAGGAGAGCATGCTCCACCGTATTCTACAGTTGCACGTTGGTGTGCCGACTTTAAGCGTGGAAGAACAATCAAAGATCACCCTCGCTCGGGTAGCCCTTCGACGTCAGCGACTGAAGAAATGGTCAAAAAGTTGAAAAATTAGTTTATTAAATATCGTCATGAAACAGTGCTGAAGATTTCGATAGGTGGCATACATTAAATTTTACACCATCACTTACGGATGAGAAACGTATCCGCTCGTTGGGTACCAAAAATGCTCAAGGATGCGCAAAAGCAAACTAGAGCCGAGATTTCGAAACGCTCCTTGGAATTAGTTCAACAAGATTCTGATCGTTCTTCGGCCCGATTCATAACAATGGATGAAATATGGCTTCACCATTATGATCCGGAAACAAAACAACAGTCAATGACTTGGAAACGGCCATCACCTCCAACCCCAAAGAAATTCAAGACAAATCCATCCACCTGCAAGATCATGTAGACATGATTGAACACCTCAGTCATTGAGCTACTATTACTAGGAAATTATATGTAGAACAAATAAAAAAATTGCGTAACGAAATTCGATTAGAACGTCGATGAAAACTCAAAAATTGCTCTTTTCTAAAAGGACAATACGCCACAAGTCTACAGTTGCAATGATGGCAATCCAAGAAGCTGGCTTTGAAATTCTTGAACATCCTCCAGACCTAGCCCCCGGTGATTTCTACCTCTCCGAAACTGAAGGAACAAGCAGCGATAACCACCGTACACGAATTTTTGAGTGCCCAAGGTGAGTTTCTTTTTAAGAAGGGAATCTTGAGTTTAGAATAAATATCAAAGTGTTTTAACCTAAACCTAGCAATGAAATGCAACCAATCATTTCAGTATCCAGTGCTGGACACGGGCCTCCTCATGCACATTGACTCGTGATTATGTGTGGAATAGTTATATTAGAAGTAACTAACTTTAGTGTAATATGATCATTATCATTATTTTTTGAACACCCATCATATTATAAATTCTGACATTGTCCAACAACAAAGAATTTCGTGTCGGTTTTAACTTTGCAGATATTGAGAGTATGAAAAGAGAGATTTATCTGAATGGTGCGAAACAAACACGATGTCTCTGAATGTTAGTAAACGTCATATTATATCATTTACAAAAAATAAAAAACCTTATACATATAATTATAATATCAATCGTATAATATCTCCTAGGAAAGTTAACATTGTGAAAGATTTAGGAGTATTATTGGATGAAAATTTATCGTTTCGACCACATTACAGTTCCATTATTAGTAAGGTGAATAAATTACTTGGTTTTTTGATACGCGAGTGCTTTTAGTTTTTTATATCTATTCTGCGTGATTATAGCTGAAGTTGTGTCTAAGTGAATTTACAAACTTACAAATGTTTCATAAAATGTGTGTGTATCTAGATAAGTTTGTAAATTTGTTGTTGTACCTAATAAATAAATAAATACCTACAGAGTGCCTTTAACCTAGTTGCTGTCATTTTTATAGGATTCCACCACCTTTTCATAGACATATTATTTTAGACCTTTCCGCTACCAGACCTTTTTTGAGATTAGTGTAAACAGGGCACGCTCCTTGCTTCTTTGTTAGCAAAAAATACTTGTTTGTTGCTGCTAATTGCTACAATGTTAATAATGTGCCAAAACATCACATATAATTTACATAATTATAATGGTGTTAATACACAATCTTTGCCATTTCTCATACATAATTACAGTTCAGCACATAAATAATATATGTATGTACTTGTGTACATTCACCGTGGAACTAATTTAGAAAAAGTTCCGCTTCACAGTGACTAATGTACATAATTGAACAGTCAAACTGCAGGTACTCGCAATGGTGGTGCTATAGAGCGGAAAATCATTTCCATAGTGAGAGCATGGTTATTGTATGGCGTTTGGTGAGTCATCGCAGCCATCCGCCGGCCGCCCGCGTACCGTTACCACTCGGATGAACCGACCGTCACTAGAAAAAAGTTTTGGTGCACGTACCTATGTTGTATTACCACAAGTTTTATATAAGCTTTCTTTTATGGTGTGAACTACATTCGTAATAAAAGTTTAAGATAGCAGAATAGAACCAATCTTCATACAATCCAATAGGAATTGTCACTACTGTTAGTAACACGGAAAAGTTTTAAGATATTTTTAGTCATAATCAGTCCAGTTTGCAATTTTTAATACAGTGGCTTATATTATGATGAATTAAAATCGGTTAACATTAAATGTGTCATGTTTTAGCGTATTATAGTTACTCGCGTGAATCATTACCAGTGTAACATGAAAATTTGGCTGAGAAGATAGCGCACGCATTTTTTGCGCTGAAACATTGCGATGTAATTTGATAACGGGTTAATGTGTTCATTATTTTCTGTTAACAATTCTCAAGAAGTTGCTTCAGCAAATAAACACAATATTACTTACGATGCAGCTGTTTTTATTGTTCTCAATATAAGTAACATATTTATTTCGATATCGTGTGACTATATCAATAGCATAGGATGATTAATTGAGACGGTCTTTCGTAGCTGATAATAGATATATGAGCAGAATTTATACAAAAAAAAACAATGAAATTAAATTATAGAATTGTTTTTACTTACAAATAAAAAATAAAACAAAACATTATGTTTTTTTACAACAAAATCTTTGTTTACTGCGGGGTAACACAATATTGGTAATCATCATTAAGTCCTTTTAAACAGTGAACAGTTAGTTGGCCGTGGCGACAGCTCTAAGTGTTGGAAAGTACCATTGTTCTTTCTCCGTTCGTTTCGGACAGCGATTTTGTGTTCGTCTCTCTTTGACCCGCGTCGTCCCGCTCGCGCACCCGGGTCAACGCACCCCGTCGCCAACAAACAATCGCTATACAATTATTAAATCATAATCTTTATAGCAGCCGATATGGCTAAGTCCTATACGCGGCTCACGACTAATGTCAAGCTCGCTACAATAATTCAATAAGACAATGTACTCGGTCTATCTATTAAAATTAATAAGCGTAAATATATATGCTTATCAGTACATACATAGCATACTAACGTTGCATTTAAGCTCAAGAACCTCAGAATTGAACTTAATAATGTTTGCACAATTATGCAATTCAAGGTATCTCCTAGCTTTTGTCACAGCCTTAATGGTTTAAATGTGTAGATGATGTGACTGAGATCATACGTCTGTAGGGGACCGAAGAGTGACAAGAAACGTCCAGTAAGTACACAAATGTGATTCATAGACACAAGTGACAAATATAAATAATTATCTCAATAAATGGCACCAACCAAGAAGCGATTCCCGATTTACCAACATCAAAGTTCATAAAAATGCTAGGCGAACAATTCAGGACACTATGGGATTGAACTGGACACGTCTGCGTAGTACATCCGGAAAATCGGACAAAAATCATCGAATAGTGAATGCCACAAAATGGACATAGACGCAGAGACAACGCGAAGGTGACCGACAGGACGAACGATCTGGATGCACTTTCGTAGAATGGCTAAAATTGCAATTGAATGGAGGGATGTCGTGGAGGATTACATCGAGGATCGAAATTACAATATATTACATAGCTTCCATCATGACCTATGATATCGTGTTATTTTCGAATATGAGTTCCGTCGTGGAGGCAACGCAGCACAGACAGCACGCAATATCAATTATATGTACTGACAAAACACTGCAAACGCACGGTGCGTTTGATAGTACCGTTCTAGAAATTTCGACCTCAAGAACAAGCCCCGTGGACGTCCGGAGACTAAAGTCAATAATGACGAATGAAAGCAATAATGGAAGCGGATTCATCTTAAACGACGTCTGAGTTAGCAGCAGCCTTCGGGCGTAAGTGACAAAACAATATTGATTCATTTGTGTGAAATCAGGAAATTGAAGAAGCTCATATAGCGGGTACCGTATTAACTAATGAAAGTCAGCTGCAAACACGCGTCGAAGCTTGCCCTAAGAGGCTGAACCGCCACAAAAATGAAGGAATTCGAATCCTATTGTCACTTGTGATGAAAAGGGAATCCTGTATGATAATCGTAAACGTTTGTCACATTGGTTTAACCTATCAGACTCGGCCAAACAATGTCCCAAACGTAAACTGAGTCTAAAGAAGCTCACGGTGACTGTATAGTGGTCCTGTGCCGGTATTATCCACTACAGGTTCTTGATACCTGGCACAACAATTAATGCAGATGTGAAGAATGGCAAACTATGATGGACAAGCTCGCTATCCAACAACTGAGTCTGGTCAATCGCACGCGCGATAGAGTCTCAAGGTTACGAGAGCTTGGCTTGGAAACTCCGTCACCCACCATCCTCGCCCGACCTTACCCCTACTGATTTCCATGTTTTTTTTTTTTTCGAAAATTGGATAACTTTACAGGAGAGAAAATTTAACTCCGATGCAGCAATGAAAAACGCCTTTAGACAATTCATCGATTCCCTTCCCCGGGACTTCTAAAGTAGAGGCATGCATTAAATTCCATTAAAATGCCAAAAGTCCATTGATAATAATGGACAATACTTCCATTGTTAGTATATAATTTTAATACAAAAAAAATAGTTTTTCCGTATAAAACGGTAATTTTATAGATGATCCTTGAACAACATTTTTCTTTAAAAAGCCAGGAATTTCATAGAACGACATTATGAATTCTTCTTGATTGACATAATGACAGAGTGACATAGATCATGATTACTACCTAGTCTTGCCATAAATATTGTTACAAAAGAAGACATTAACATTTTCTTTTACTATATAATTTTATAATTAGAACAATTTGTGTTATTTTAGAAATAAATAGGTAAGCATTTTAAAAATATAACGTTTATTCAAAATGATCACTATTTGCTTTTATACAATATTTCAAATTTTGTGGCCAGTTTTCGATTGAAATATCTTTCCATGGGAAAATTGGCAACTGCCATCCTTATGGAATGTTTTAGGGATTCGATATTATCATGGCGTTTAGAGCACTTAGAGCGTTTAGAGGTGTGACGTCACATATTTTTTCAATTTTAAATTTAGAAATTATAAATTAAAACAATCTTATAATAATATTGATAGAGTTGGTAATATTTTAAAGTGTTTCGTTAGACTTGGAAGTTTAGTTTTAATACTTTAGATTTATACATGTGACGTCACGAAGCTTATGACTCGTCCTCCGTCCCCCCCTTGTCCCACGATGTCACACTTTGTTGACCTCCTCCCTCCCCAGTAAAGTGTGACGTAATTTATGGATGACTCCTTATGTCTAAGCGACATTTTACTTCTTCCGCCTATGAGAGGGTTGAGGCGACCGAGTACAAAGGCGGCTCGGTTTGGGACAGTTTTTATGTGTTCTTGTAAGGTCAGCCGATGGTCTAGGGTGGTTCCAAGATATTTGGTCTTCCTAGCCCAATAGTTTGACCGAAAAGGCATATCGGGAGTCGGGAAAGGCGAGGCCTAGAGCTACAAGTGCCGCCCATGGGAAAAGGGAAGCACATGCCTTCACTTTTCTCGGGGTTGACCTCAATCCTTCACCTCACAAACTACTCGTCTAGGGCGGTGGCTACGCGTTGGAAGCGTAGAGAGACACGCCATAGGTTCCTATCTGAGGCTTAGAGGGCGGTATTATCCGCAAAAAGGGCAAGCTCTATTCCAGGGGAGTAGGGGACGTCATTGGTGTAGAAGGAATAGAGCGTGGGTGCTAGAAACAAAGCCCTGAGGGACTCGAGCTCCGATTGGGCGAGAACTGGACAGAGTGTCTTCAACTCTGTAGCGTAAGGTGCGATTACTAAGGTAGTCTTGAATAGTGAGAATGAGACTCGGGCACCTCGAGTTGGTACGATTTATAGATTAAACCGTTGTGCCAGATCTTATCAAAGGCCTTCGCTACGTCGAAGAAGACAGCTAGTGTCTTGAGGGGTCTCTTTTGTTTGAGACCTGTGAGGATGTACTCCGTTATCGGTGCACCTATTAGACACAAAAGTGATTGGCTCTAAACCCGAACTGTTTATCGATGAGTAGGCCTTTTGAGTTGATGTGGCTGGATTGTCAATAGGCGAGAAAGGAGAATGCTTTCCTAAATTTTAGCTATTGCATTAATGACACAATGCGGCTGAAACATGTTATATATACTAATTATGAGTCATTCAACTATTACTGTGGACACGAGCACCCCATTCCGCGAACTTTTTCACAGATCCTCGTACCAATAGCCCGGTACACAGACATTCGGCTAATACCAAGCCCATGGAAAGTTTTAATTAATTTTTCACGTGAGAATGACATTCTATATTCAAAACCTTTTTTTTCCTTATTGTAACCCTTTACTAGGTATATATTTACTCAATAAAGTACAAACCTTTCCTATTAAGTTGTTATACCAAGAACACGAAGATACTTTTCGGTAACCCTAATATTAGAACTGATATGGAAATCAAACAGTTTTAACAAATACTTTCTATACCTACGTTCCATGTATCATTTTTAGAACCATTGTACGATTTCAAATAACAATACCCTTCTTCATGAGTCGTGGAGAAGCGTGCTCTCGCCTGACACCCAACATATCTGGGTCCTACACGCACGAATTGACACGAATTGGACAGAAGACGCGATAAATTATACTTTTAATGGTCTCCTTCACATTGATACCTTATTATTTATTACTATATCATCGACTGCCAAACGTCGTTAAGCTACCCATCTGATTATGTACACAGTATTAGTGCAGCACACGAGGCGTATCTTTCTACATCAGTAAACAAAGACGGCCTTGTGTACCAATATCGTTTTATTGTTTGCCACAACCGTTGCGGTTGCACTCCTTTGCAAACTGGAATAAACATATATTTTATTTTAAAACTACATATCGTTTGTACTATTTATAGAAAACGAATGTCTGTCTTTTAAACGGTATGAAACTGGGCTAAACTTCTTTTACCGTAATAATTTAAACTTCTAGTATTGTTCTCTCTATGGCACTTAAAGAATTTTCCTTTGTCTGAGTTGTAATAATGTATAATAAAACAACGTATTTAAAGGTGAACTCTGTTTTTAATGAAGCGTGCAAAGCAGATGTTCATGCTATGAGTAACGTTTAAAGATTTGGGTTCATGTATAATACATGCAGCGAAAAATTTCAATCGCCATACAAATTCGTACACAATTGACACACGATACTTATGCATTTGAGTCACATACAGTATTTCCTTTTGTTTAATTATATTCATCATAGAAAAATACGTCATTTTATGTCGCATAGTTATGCGCCAACCCTATTGTGTTATTGCAATATAATATGTGTTCGATCATGAGCATTGAAGGGTAACTGTTTAGCTAAAAATAAGAGCCAATCTTCCGTAACAAAAAATGACGGTATAAATGATATAGCGCATATTATTCTCCCTTCAGTCGCAGTAAGGATTTCTTGTGTACAACATCAAATATTGTAAATAGTACCGCCATGGCCGACGATAAGGTACTTGTGCCCTTATTATTGAAAGAGTGCGGATAAGTGAAAGTAATTAATCACTGTTTGATATAATATTGTGCACTTAATAACATTATGTCGTAACATTTTTCAATTGTCTAAAAAAAATATAAATTATGTTTTTTGCCTGCAGTGCAAAAAGTTTTCAGGTTCGATTCCCGGGCAAACATTTTTTAAATTCTTTTAAGGATTTGGATTATTTGTGTTCGCCTTTGATTAAATTGTGGTTGTGTTTGTACCCATGACACAGGAGTCTTTGCTTTTGTGTCATGGGATTGTCTCTTGTGTCTATTGCATTATTTCTGATTTTTGTGTTTATTTTATAGGCGGCTGAAGCAACCCCCGAGATCGTAGAGGAGAAGGTAGTGGCGGAAGCGAAACCCGAAATAGAAGTTAAGGATGAAAAGACTCCCGAAACGCCTGTGACTGAGCCCATGACGAACGGCAGCAGCACGCCCGAAACACCTAAGGCAGAAATTCCGGCGAGTGAGGAGCCCACACCCACGCCCGCCGCGCAACCTGACCAGCTGCCCATCAATGGACTTTCACTGGACGAACCCAAAAAGGAGGAGCCCATATTGTCGCAAAGCAAGGAAAGCAAAACTGAGGATTCGAAACCCGAATCGGCAGCGGATACCGTCCCGGCTCCCGAAATTCCCGTCAAAACAGAGGTTTGTGTTGAACAAATGCCTTTGATAGAGCCCACGCCTCCACCACTCCCCGCAAACCCACCTCCCTCGTCAGTGGCATCCTTTGCAGCCACCACTATGGCACCAGAATTGACTGACGCTTCGCTACCTAACACCGCTGTTGCCGCAATCTCGACACCCGCTATCCTAGACACTAAATCGGTCAAACCCGATGAAGATCCGATTCAATCCCAAATTTCTACTAATTTCGAAAACATTACAAACGAAAACCCCATTCCCTCAAACAAATCTGTTAGTGAGAAACCTTCTGAAATAACTAAATCTGAATCTGATATCAAACAGGTTGAAAAGACCGAAATCTCAGTGGCTGTAGGTGTTGAGAAAATGTTACCTGAGACGGCTCTTGTCGAAGTTTCTGAGAAGAAAGATATAATTGATGTCACTTCTATGACAAATTTTGTTAAGAAAGAAATTGTCAACGCTGTTGCTGCTGCAGTTGTTGATAAAGAAGATAAAATCGATATTTCTGCTGCTGAAGACATGAACAAAGAAGAGGAAATTATTCCTACACATGAGAAAAAGGAAATAATTAACGAGGCCGCTACTGCAGAAATTGAGCAATCGGCACCAGCTGAGATTCCCATTGCGGCAATTATCGAAAAGAAAGACGTACCTGCTGACATTGCAGATGTTAAGCCACTCAGCTCAGACATCAACGTAGAATCCCACATTTCAAACGAAACTAAAGATGAACTACCGAACGACGTCGCAATCATTCCTGAACCGCTCGAAATTGAATCTGTTGAATCGAGTGAAATCGATGATCTGCCTCCCCCTCCAGTAGACGACGAAATTACACAAAAAGTCAAGCAAGATAAAATAGAAGCTGCTATGAATTCGAAACACATATCGATGGGGCTGAACGGAGAGACTGAGCTGGGAAATGTAAAGAATAGTGTGAAGGGTGTCTGCAACGGCAAGGATTGCCCTGAGTCGCCGTCCTTGTCTGGCGGTGAAGAGATGCCACCGGCGCCCTTGGAGGAAGGTCTGGGAAGCGGCGAGCCCTCAGAATCGTTCCCGCTGCCTCCCAGCGACCTCAGCCCTTCGGAGGAGACTCCGCCGCCACAGGTGAATACGAGGCCCCTACGGCCGCTCACACGCCCCACGCGACACACTTGACGCATCGTTTCACAGACAATACAGACTCATTTGACGAATCGGGAGCATTGAGACTAGATCTCAAAATGACTAGATTTTTAGCCTTTCGTGTTACTATACGTGCTACAGGAACAATTGTCTGTTTTCCTTTTTCTTAATGTCAGTGCCTAGGTCACACGACATTAGGCAACTGTACTTGCAAAAAATAATACACAATGAAGTAATTTTGGGACCTAGTCTTTTTATGATGTAGTCGTTTAGCGACCTAGTCATTCTGATGCCTAGTTTTCTTGATATCTAGCCAATATGCGAGCTAGACCTTTTGATAACGTAGTCATTTTGAGATCTACACCTTATGCTCCCGAACACATTTACACAAAAAAAAAATCTCTAACGATTCGGGCGAGGCGACGACAGGTTGACGACCGATTGGCGCAGTTGGTAGTGCCCCTGCCTGCTGTGCAAAAGGTCCCGGTTCAATTCTCGGTCAAACTCTCATTTGTTTAAAAGAAAGACCTATTTGGTTGAGTCAATGAACCCACAACTCTAGTGTGGGCCATTGAATATTGAGTTATTTATGAATATTGTATACGATTCTCGTATGCGACCAATGTACATACAATTCTCGCCTAAAACTGTTCAGATGATAAAAACTCGATGATAACAGGGATAACAGTGATCAGATGATGATAACAGTTGTGTATCATCATCTGATCACTGTGTACTACTAGCTTTTGACCAGCGTTCGAGAAACTGTGTAAATGAGCCTTACGATAACGTTAGATGAATACGAGAATGTTAGGTGATACGAAACGTTAGATGTTACTTGTAGTGAATTAGAAAATTTCCGACGTAATATATTAGGTCCAATTCAGAAACAGTTGAAATTTCCGTCACAACACATAATGTTCAATACACAAAATGTTCAATACGCATATTGTTCAATCCACAAAATATTCAATAATTTAAATTTCTTGCCCTATTAGAAAACTCCAAGTAGCCGCCAATTATTATCTTCTTTACCTATTGAATATTACCTATGCGTTGAAGATTATACGTATTGGACATTTTATGTGTTGGTACATTTTGCGTAATTTAATATTTTCGCAGTTTGCAGTATCTTGAACATTATGCGTAGCGACGGAAATTTCTTACAAGCAGTCTCGACTCTACTAGGCCCGACCCTCCGCTAAAAATATGGATAAATTCCATAAATATGGAAATATAGTACTTCTAAATAATGACAGTCGACCATCTTCGTATCTCTTACAAATGTGGAGAAATAAATGATGAATACAATAAAACACACTCACGTGTATAAATACTTGTGTAGTGTATACGTATACTACTAAATGTGTATAAATTGGCCAGCGGGCATTGTTTAATTAGTGGTACGTGTATAGGGTTGCCAGGCCCTAAAATACAAAAGCCGGACATTTTGCCCTAAAAGCCGGACATAACTTATACAGTAAAAAAAACTTGGTTACGTACTTTAATTAAGTATTTATTAAGTACAAAGTCTTCTGGAGACTAAATAAAATCGAAGAACAAACAAAACACAATAAAATTTTAAGTTTTTATTAAATAAATAAAAAAATATATCCTATGAAATATATTTGACAAAAGCCGCACAGGCCGGTCACGTAAATATTTGGCCGGACACGACTGTAAAAAGCCAAACATGTCCGGCTAAAGCCGAACGCCTGGCAGCCCTATACGTGTACTAGTTGCTCCCGCATATAGTTTTAAAAGTAATTGGTTTCCTTTGGAAATAATATGGTATTCAATTTTCTGACAAAAAAATATCCTATGTCGTTATCCAGATTTCAGGTTACTTCTGCTGTCAAATTTCATTGAAATTGGTTAAGTAGTTTAGTTGTGAAGACGTACTTATAATATTAGTATAATTTTAATTCCTAAACCGCTGGAATCAGTTGATTACCGCGAGTTCTGATTACAATAGTTGGATACGAACTGGACGAGAATAGAGCCATCGCCACGCATAATGTTCCAGATACTACAAACTGCGAGAATATTCAATTACGCAAAATGTTCAACACGCATAATGTTTAATACACGTAGGGGGCCATCTCTTAATTACGTGAGGTGTTTTTTTTAATTTGGACCCCTTCCTCCCCCCTTGGTGAGATTTGGCCAATGGCCCGGGGGCGCCTTTCATAATCGTTACCTATCTTTTATTTTATTACTTTTTGACTTGACTTGCCTGAAGAAATTTAAAAAGCCTACATAATTCCCATATAAGCGAAGAACGTTTGAACAGTTTAGCCATCCATAATATTAATTAGTTTAACTGACATGTCCATAACAATATCCGTTAATTATGACAGTGTCATTGACTAATTTGTCAACCAATTTTTACATCGTAAAAAAATGTTATTATTTAATAAATGGTGTTTATTCTTTTGTATGGCTTGTTTCATTATTAAAAAGATTTTTGCTTTTTTTTTTTCGTTAATTTATGGGGCGGCAAACCTTATAGGCCCAGGCCGCCAAATCTTAAAATACGCCACTGTACATACCACTAAATACCTAAGCGTTAATACTGATGAAATAAAAGGAGAAAAATAATACGTTTAAGGTGCGGTATAACGGATTTATTTAACTTCCGCGGGGAATTCCGCGAATGGAGTCTTGTAAATGACATTTGTGCGGCGGCACTTGTCTCAATTCGGGGAATCCCGGGCATAGAAAATATTTAACATTGTCTATGCACGGCATTGATTTTGTAATACAAAATGTTATCTGTATTAATAATGTATATTCTTTGAATTAAAAAGTTGACGTGAAACTTTCAATGACCTCCGCTCCTTTTAAATAAGATTTGTGAGATTTGCCCCCCCCCCCCCATTTTCAGCTCATGTAATTAATGGACGCCTAGCTAATATTTTGCGTATTGAATGTACTAAACATTTAGTGTAATTGGACAATAATTGAACATTATGCGTGGCGATGAATAGAGCTAGGTAGAATAAAAGGGCGTGTTTTAGGGCTGACTTCTTAGAGAGAGGAAGGAATCTCACTTTTATGCAGGTATCTCAAGTATGGAATCGGTACGACAAATATTTACAGAAAAGCAACATTTAAAGACTTACTGTTGAATTGTGTTTATTTGTAAAAAATAATTCAATTTATTTTAAGACAAATTATGATAAACACGGCATGTATTACAAAACATAAAAATAAACTAATGTTAGGAGTATGATATTTAATGAAAGCTATACGGCTCTACAACAATTTACCTGAAGAAATAAAACTATTGCCAGGAAATAAAGTTTAAACACACTTGAAAGAAAGAAAGAATAGAATGTACATTTTATAATTTAAAAGAGATTTTTCAAAATGACATGTTCTTTATAAAAAGTAGGTGACAATAGATTAGATATACTCGTAATGCCATTAATATATGAAATAAGATTATTGTAAACTTAAATTTGTTCTTAAGACAACCGTAGTGACCGAACGCTACGTTGAGTGTTTAGATGTGTCTGAAAGCTGAAATCTTTGCGGAATACAAAGATGGTCGACTGGCATTTATTTACTAATTAGAAGAGTTCTGTATGTTAGTGCTACTACTCTTATGATACAAGTTATCTTAGTGTAGGGGCCAGGGCTTCATTGGTCTAAGCTAGTCTAGGCAGAATATACTATTCGCAAAATATCCGCATGACGTAAAATGGCTAGTTTGAGGAATGTCTAGTATTCAAAATGTACAAAGTCTAAAATGAATCTTAGGTCATTCTAAAAAGTAAAACCGATCATATTTTGTTTATGAGTCACGAAATTACAATAATATATGTATTTTTTTTGTTCTGAGAATAAAAAAAAATATTTGATTTATTTTTTGAGACTACATATTAAATTATTTTGCGTTATGAGGACATTTGAAAAGTACATTCTGTGCGTAGATCGCTTCATTTATTTTATATGTATAACGGTGACCAATGATTATTAGCAAAAATAAATGATTCATTTATTTACCGATAGCTTAATGTATTGAATTTAGCTGCGATTGCACCTACACAAAATATCAGAAAAACACGTTTTGCCTTTGAAACGATACGTCAAAACTTGTCCCGAATAGCCGTGAGCGCCTCTGGTGAGTGTGCGCGGCCGCGGGCCAACTGCCGTTTGCCCGGCCCTCTACCCCCTCTGGACAGCCCCCACTATTGCCCTTGTAGTGATTTAGTGGACTGTTTGACTCATTAACAACAAGTAGTTTCATGTATCTGCCAGCATGACAGTCAATAACAGGAAGAAGAGTGTTCTCTACTCAATACCAAGCAACTAGCGGCTTCTCTCCTACTCTTTCCCTACCCACTCCTTCCCTCCCCGCTTAATATTAAAACGTAGATTTTATTCCAGCATGATGAAACGCTTCAGTGCTAACATATTTTGAATGAAAATTTGATAGAACTTGTTTGACATTGACCATTAATTAATTATTTAAACCTATACACATGACGTATATAAAAACTTTTCTAACCGTTGATTATTGTTTGTTTGAAATCATTCGCGTATAAAATTTACTCTTTCTAATTCTGTAGTATTTTCCTTTTGCGTTACAGGAACACTTAGTATTTAGGGATGTAACGAAAATAATTATACTGATAGCAGAAGCGAAAACGAAGAATATCCCTTTGTTTTAATTGTATAGCAATCTTACCACAAAAACAAACATCAGTAATAAAATTAAATACTTAATTTAGGGTTCTTTATTGATAATCACACATTTTTTTGAAAGTAATACGAAATATCATAAGTACGATCATACGAGACAGTGAGTGACTTGTAGCTTCCAACTAGCATAATAATTGATTTTTAAATAAATTTTACCTATACATTTAAAAAGCCAAACACAAAAGGACTGATGTCTGTTACACCGTACCCACTGAAATAAATTATTATTATATTATTACTTCCATCACTATTATTACATATTGGATAAATTATTAGATTGTCGTTTTTATTTAGCGAATGGTACCAATGGTTTTACTTCCACTACTCGCCACCTTAAAGTTGCAACGCAATGTTTCATACAAAACATTTTTAGAAAAATACTGTTTCCTACAAAAGTAAATCGACCGTCTGTTAGAGTTTACGACGCCACAGACAGACAGACAAACAAACATATATATCAAACATAACACCATATCCTTGTGTCAGGGGGTTACAATATCCCTGACTACATAACTGAAACTATTCTGCGAAAATGTATATTTTGCCAATTTTTGCATATTACGAAAGCGAATATTCGTTACATCCCTACTCTCATTTGCTCAAAATTAATTACTGTAATAACATTTCTTGTACATACATCGTAATCTATACATAGATTTTCTTTCTTAACCCTAGACTACCTTCACTATTTAGACATGTTGGTGACTGCGTGAGGTAAATTTCTACTCCAATATTTTTTTCCTGTACATATTTTTTTAAATATCACATGTTTAATTTAGAGTTTGAGCAAAAAATAAACGAGGGACATTACATAAGAACATTACATTACAGGACAAGGGACATAAAAGTGGACTTTATTATAAACAAAAATATAGATCTTATTAACAAAAATGACAATTCTTTTATCAGTCTTCATTTTAAAACACTTAAAAACTAGTTATTTGTAAGTGTTTAGAAAAGTACTAAAATCTATTTTTATATCAATATAAAATGCAATCTGAGATCAACAAAGAAACAAATAAACAAGAAATTATGTTCTGTTAGGTACTTTATAAAAAAAAATCACAAAGGTTCTTTGGGTTCTATCATTAGTGTACTAACCAACAAAAATAAATGTATAACCAAAAGGAAGTCATATTTTCAATAATCACAGCTTAAACATACATCTGAAAACATACATATACATAGAATGAGTCTTACAAATATATTTTCTACAATGTAAACATGTTTTAATAGTTTTTATGTGTAATACGGGAATATAGAGAGCAACGAGATGTAGAGCAACGAGAAATCTTTGGCTTCTTTGGTTGACTAGGTCCAGCCAACACTTCCATGTTGATCTCGGTGTTTTCTCCAAGAACATGATCAATTATTAAATCTCTTTATATAGTTTAAGATTCCTTTTTTCTCTCTTTGACATGTGGTTTCACTAATGAAATACCTAGTTCTTTTATAAAATCGCCACGAACCAATTTTCTACTGGTATCGTTATTTGGAAAGTATTTTCCAAATAACGAAGCGAATAGTTAGCCAACGTCTAGATCTTCTCAAAAGTGAGTATGTTGCACATTTCTGATCAAGAGCATTCACACAACCTTTTAGTTAAGTTCAATGATCTCTGGTTTTGAAGACTGTCTATTCACCTCGGATTAATGATACATCTATGATACTAAAAGTACTTTTGGCACATGTGACAGGTGTTAACCTGAACAAATCCAAATACAGATGACTCGGTTAGTCTGAATTTGTCTGGTAGTAACTGTTTAGGTATTTCTCTTTTCTTTTTGCTCATGGTTCCGACGTAAGTAAGACCGCGGCCTGTCAAATTCTCTACTAGGTCGATTGATGAGAAACCAATTAACTCCGGTAATGTTTCTGTTGGTGTGAAACAGGTTCTGTTAATTTTAGGACATTCCTTGTGGGTACTGACTGCGAGTTATTAGCTCGTTTCTTTTCTTTACCTGAGTATATAAGAACAGAGATCAGGTAGTGAGTTTTTCTATCACATAGGCACATAATTTATATGCCATATTTTCCAGGTTTTGATTTCATATAAACTCAATAGAAACAACGTCCTCTGAAAGGTACTAACATTTCCTCTACAGTCATATATTCCAAACATTTGTTACATTTCTCCATAAATTTGTCGAACACAAGAAATAATAGCCAGACGATCAATTTCTTGCTTCGCGAGTCTTTATGTCATCAAATCTCAATGCAGATAACAGAAATAAGAATCTGTAAAAACGCATTACAGCCCTGAAAATATTACGTCCTGTTCCATCAGTAGCCCATAAGGTAGGTACATTTTCATAATTAGACCTGTGAGTAACAGAAGACCAAGAAAACTCTTCACTTCAATTTCACTAACGTGGTGATTAATGTGAGCAGGAAAGATAAACTCGTACTCTTCTCTAAAAGTTCTGTTATTTTTTTCGTTGGTTGTCTTGTAATGTAGGATATAATTTCACTGTGCTGAGTATTGACCATGACTCGACAGACGTTAAATTTGGTTTTTCTGTAACCGGACTCTTGATGCTAGGTAAGTAAAATAATATTATGCGACCTTAGACCATTTATAACGGCCCATTTAAGAGTATTTCATGCTCGGTCACTAAATTCGCCGTCGCGCGTCGTCCTCAAACAAATATGCTGTCTGATGGATTAGACTCTTCCTCTTCTTCCAAAAAAAACTTTGTTTTTATTCAAATAATGTTGTCTAAAAAATTTAGTAACAAAATATGACGCTTTGTAGGGTAGATTTCGACCTCAACACGTTAATATTGTCTACAGCACGTCGTTCTGAGATTACACGGTATCGCAACGGCAACGCCGCAATGGAACCCGTAGAAATATACCCCACGAAGGTAGTTCAGGGTTAATGATACGGACAATATTAATATTTTTTGTATTTAGTAAACATTCTGTAGTCATTTTAGAAACTTTTTTTTATAAATTAAGTATAAATATATGTAAAATTAATTGGTGGATGTTTTCAGGAGCCCCTTCCGGTGTCCGATAAAATCGCGGATTTGATCCCCGAAGTTCCCGATGTACCAGAATTTAAAACTGAAATGGTATGTATTGAAACTAAATGATTATTGAATATTTTTGTTATTGCATAAATTTTAAGAAGTCGTGCAGTGGTGGCGAGCCTCGGGAGAGGCCTGTGACCACTGCCACTGTCTTGTCTGTTTATACATTTTGGGCTTGGGAGTAAAAATATGGACATTCATTATGAATCTCCATCTCCCCATTTCCCCAACCCTTTCTCCAAATGCATTCCTATATCCAAAGGTAGGCAGCGCATCCGGGGGCGTGCCAACGTTTGTCATTTTGGACTAATGTTGGCATGTATCACGGATGTCTATGGGCTACAGTATCCACTTACCATCAGGTGGACTGTATGCTCGTCTACCACCTTTGTCCATAAAAAAAAAAAATCTGCTATAGATGATAACTACCACTACTATGATAGCTACTGTTCCATACCACAACAACCATCTCCATTTGACGTCTTTAACCTCAAAATTCTGGTAAAATACCTGTCTAAATTTCTAGTTTTTTTTAGTCTTGTATTTTCAATATACAGGATGTCTCGTAAATAGTGGATCAAACGGATTCTGGAGACAGTTCACGACCTATCAGAAAATACAAACTAAAATTAAATCAAACTGACAGTTAAAAAGTCATGGGCATCTTTCATATTTTTCTAAAAAAAAATCTAATGAGTATGTATATTTTCAACATATTAAGGGGTAAAAAAATAATGTATCTTTCTGATGTAAATGTTTGTTTAGGACTTTCCTTTTGTTACATTAAAAAATTGGACATTTTATTAAAAAAAATCTTAACTTCGAACAATGTCAGTGGCGTTTGACTGAAGCCTCTGTAAAAAAAAATGTACTGCACAAGTTTTGCCCATTATTTTAAAAACTTCTACAATTCATGCCCATTCTAAAAATTTACAATACTATGATCTAAATAAAAGATTTTTTTTTAGAAAAATGCCCATAACTTTTTAACTGTCAGTTTGTATTTCTTGATAGGTCGTGACCTTCCCTATCTCCAGAATCCGTTTGATCCACTACTTACGGGACAACCTGTATAACAAAATTTGTTGAATTCTAGTTTCTTTTTATTTGACTCCACTCATAACTCGTGACCACGCTTGGTGTAAGCCAGCCCCGAGTTTGAGTTGTTTAACAGATGAATAGAGTAAAGTAGCATGTTGTGATCGTGTGTGGCGGCAGTTGCAGGAGACGACGAACGACGTAGCGGTGGCCAACTAGGCGGCTCGTGCGACCGACGACTCTTAGTTACTGTCGTTCCATTCAGGCGCGATGCCGAACTAAGTTCGTACCCACTCCGCTGCAAACAGTGCAAACAGTTTCAACGTGACCTAGCGTTGTAGGACGATCATAGATTAAGTTTAGCATGCTTTGCTTCTGTAAAATTAAGATTTTATACATTTTATTCGCTAGGATCAAGTTTTTTTATAATTATATACAGTAACAAAGTTATGTAGGCAGTATACGGTGCGATAAGTTGGTGCCATTATTACAGGGGTATTAGTTTTGACGTCGTGACGTATCACTCGCTCACTGGTAGCTCTCGGTGGGACTCTTCACAATATCTGTATTTATAAACTACTACAAGTGATCAACGAGCAGCAACACATTTAAAATAATGTGACTTTTTGATGAATTTAGAGATACTTTTTAAATACTTTTTCATAATTATTGTTTGTTTCGAAAGTACTCCAACACTGGCAATTAACAAAGTTTTCGTTAGCTAATGGATTCATGACCTACATTACTCACGACCAATGGATGTAATTACGAAAAAGTATTTAGATAATTTTAACAAACCGATGGAGGATTTTTCAAAAAATGTTTATCTAATCGTAATTAGATAAGAGATAGGGAAATGTGGGCGCAGCGCTAGGTGGTTGTGTGCGCGGTGCTAGGCGATTGTGTGCGCGACGCTATGCGGTTGTGTGCGCGGGCGAGGGACGGCGATGTTACGGCTTTTTACCGAGGAAAAGCTCTTAACATAATTGAAATTATTTTAATCGTATTGAATATAAATAAATAAAGTATACCACTCGAGGGTGATACAAGTATCATCGGTTGTAGTAGTTTGGAGACATTACTATTATGTATATATGAATAATTGAGTTTCATTAAACTTATTTCATAATTATTCTGTTAATTGTGTGTCAAATTGAAGTTTAAAATTTCATTGTAAATTGTTAAGGATGAAGTGAAGCAAAATTAATTTCCTTATTATCTCATTAGTGTGTTATTTTTATTATGCACTCTATTCTCCTAATTTATATTAAGTTGTATAAATTTAGTTGGATGTCAGCTCTCTCTAAAGCATTCTAATTAAATTCGATAATTATATTATGTAATGATAAGTCGCTCCGTTTTTTGAGACTGTGAGAAATACAAATAGTTGTACCTTTTGGCGTATCATATATATGTGATTACTGATTAGTAAATTTCAATTGCCAAAATTTTTGGATTTGATATTCAGTGGCCAAGTTTTTTACTATATACTATACAATTTTTATGCATATACAGACGTAATTATACGATATTTAGACGTGTAGTATGTGTACCGTGTTAGCGAGGCGGCACCTTACTAAGTGCTGCTTATAGAGCGCTTTCAGACGAAGCAATCTTATTTCCGTTTGATTCCACCGACATTTTCACAACTACCCGCAAGGGCGGCTGCGCTAAAAATCACAATCAATCCCTAATAATCATTGTGCGGTTGTGGATCGCTTCGTCTGACACCAATCTTAAGTGTATCAGTTTCCACCTCATACATAACAATTAGATGATTCTTAAGGTTTGATATTACTATACAATATTTGACAATTTTCTATAGCGATCTGTGTCCAGTAGGTACATAATTATAATGGTTTCAGAATCATTTTGTAATTTTATACATTTTTCATGAAATTTAAAGTGACGCATCTGCATGGTTGAGAGACTTACTCTGAGTATATTAGCAGTAAACATAAGTGAGACATTCCATATCAATTGATCGCTGACACTGTTCTGTGGCCACTATTCACTATTGTGTTCACCCTCAGATCATATTCATATCTTTAGGCCTTTATATCACTGAAATTATTAGGCAACGAATTTTTAAAAATATATGCTACAAAAAGCTACGTGTAAAAAAAATCAAATTAAACTTGTAACATCGCAACATGCAGACACGTTAGTTTATTTAAATGTGCTGGAATTCACAGCTCAATTAGTATTTATCTATGAATGCTACAGATTTCTTGTAATTTGCTCTATAAAACCATAATGTATATTATTAATTTTATTTGCATACTACCCAAAATGTGGAAATTGTATGATAATTTAATATGATATTCCAATTTATTAAAACTTAATGTTGATGTGTGAATGTCTCTAATAAATTCTAAAAATAATATATCGTTATTTTATTCAATGTTATATTCCGTCGTACATATTCTAACAGATGGAATAGACAAAGCCGTGACAGTCTACCTGTAGACTTTATTATTATTACAATGTAGCTCAGTACATTGTAATAAGGGGATGTGGCGATGCCCCACAATGGAAAGATATAGATATATTTATATATTATACCAAATTCAAAATATAAAATTAACGGTGAAACCGAACCTTTCCAGAAGCCTGCAACTATAAATTTTGCTCAAGATTCTCCAAGTTCATGACATGAACAATTTTTTTTATTTTCGCATTTTTTTAAATTTATTTATTCAGTAATCATAGTCACTTATCATTTATCAACAATGTAACAAACAAATATACAGACAGATTTTATTAATGTATTTTACAAAAAATATGACTATTAACTTTAGATCGAGCTTCTGCTCGATGGTCCAATGTTTCTCGATTCTCCAAGGTTTCGGCTATTCCATCTAGCTTCAGGCTTTGGAAAAGGTTCGCGCACACCTTGTATGGGCGTTAAGAGTATTCAAAGAACTATGCCTGTATGAAACAATGCGGCCGTGTATACACAGATGGTACACACGGGACAAGAATGGAACTACTGCAGTAACAGTTGAAGTGATCACTTAGAATTAAACTTTTTGGAATATTACTAAGCTGACCTGATATTATGCCATGAAAAACATTGCTATACAACAAAAATTACGATGCGTGGATTTGAATAAGTGGTATTTTGGAGATTTCAAGGCCGGAATTGGAAAGAAAGAAATTCGTTATTTTCGAGTTATATGAAATCCATGCAAGATGGTAAAGAACCTTCGGGAGCTGGTGCAGCTACCGTTATGTTCATTTCGAACAAGTGGGTGAATACGACTGTGAAATAAATAAATTTGTGAGTGCAGAGGCGCTCACGCTCACCACGAAGAGTGGTTAGGATCCCGAACTACCGATCGCGCAGGGAGAGCAGCCTATAACTTTGCCTTGGCCTATGGTTTCTCGCAGTTGGTATCCTCACCCACGAGGAGACCTGATACCGAGAGCCATACTCTCTCCTTACTGGACCTCCTGCTGACTACGCGGCCGAATGACTACAATGTTGTTGATGCTCGATTGGGATCATCCGACCATTGTATCGTTCGAACTGCTGAGCCAGCTAAGAAATCCATGCTAACCCATTCACAGGGAACGCGCAACGTCTGGCACTACCAAGTCTACAGATTGGAATGGGTTGCGTGAATTTTACGCTTCCTATCCCTGGAGGCAGCTGTTTCTCGTCGGGAGATCCGAATACCTGTGCAGACTCCGTTGCTGACGTGGTGTTGCAGGACATGGAATGTTATATTTCTTGTTCCGGGATACCCCTAGGTGGACGGCGCCAACCTTGGTTTAACCACTCCTGCAGAGAGGTGCGCTATAACACACGGGCTGCATACAGGGCCTGGGCCAAAGCACAGGTACAGGCAGGGCCGTCTTAAGTCTATTCTGCGCCGGGGTGCGGGAGTGTATCCTAAGACAGTCAAACATCCTATTGTGTATCCTATGACAGTCAAATATCCTATTGTGTATCCTATGACAGTCAAATATCCTATTGTGTATCCTATGACAGTCAAATATCCTATTGTGTAATTGTTTACTATAGCGTTATATTTTTTCATTACCTTTAAAAGGTGAGCGCCCGGTTGCACCGCACCCCTTGCACCCCCTGGTAAAGACGGCCCTGGGTACAGGTATCCAAACCCGAAGATCCAAATACCACCGACATGAGGAAGAAATTTAACGCTGACTCGAGCTGCAGTAAGACTATCACTGTCAGGGCAAGGAATGAGCACATCCGCAGACTTGGCGATTGCCAATTGCTATCTGGAAGCCGAGCTTTCAAATGGTGACTCGCCAAGGCTATTGAGGGTAACTTCTGTTAGTTGTCTCTCCTATCACTGCGGAAACTCGATGACTCACTGGCCCATGGGAAGAAGGAGAAAGCCGATTAGAGGTACCTCACCGCCGTCTATCACGCAGTGCACAAGCTCCATGCCGGAAATCTGTTTCACCCAGCGTGAAGTCCGGTGAGCTCTGGCTCTTGATATCCGAAAGTCGAGTGGGCCAGATAGTATTCCTGCAGTGGTGCTCAAATTATGCGTTCCTGAGTTATACCTGCTCCTGAGTGAGTTATCATGAGGTAAATTATAGGTACCCGAGCTCTTGGTGCTGGTGCTTACGCGACTCTTTAGACTCTCATACTTCACAAAAAAATCCTATTCAGCATGGAAGATAGCTCATGTTCACCCTTTGCTTAAAAAGGGTGACCGTACCGACCCAGCCAGCTACAGGCCAATAGCGATCACCTCCCTCCTCTCCAAGGTGATGGAGCGTGTCACAAACACGCAGTTCCTTGGGTACCTAGAGGATCACCAGCTGATTAGCGACCGTCAATATGGATTTCGCCATAATTACTCGGCTGGTGATCTTTTAGCGTATTTAACACACCGCTGGGCTGACGCCACGAGAGTAGATGCGAGGCTCTAGCTGTGAACCTAGACATTGCGAAAGCTTTTGACCGGGTATGGTACAAATCGCTGCTTTCCAGACTACCATCTTTCCATAAAGATTTCCCTCTTTTTCATTTTTTCCCAACCTCGCAATAAGTCTCCGGCCGGCAATCAGGAAATCATTGCTGTTAGTCCAACAATACGATTTTAACCTTTACTTATGAAGGCCTAGTGCCTTAGCTTTTTCCATATTGCCCTCAACCAGTGGTAAAAGCAACCTTTCAATTGAATGTCGGGGGAAACTACTGATATAGCATTAATCGATACCAATTCAAAATCACAATGAAATATGCGAGGTGTCCAATCTGACAACTGCGATTTTATTCAATGCTACTACTGTCAAGTATGTATTTTCTTATTTATTGGATAACAAAGCAAAAATTAGAGGGATCACATTTGTAGTTTCAATAGTGCTACCAATGTCACCCTGAGGCGTGAATGCTATACAATTCAGCAAACGGTGGAGAGCAATTAAATGTGGCATCGCCAAAGAACTCATGGATTTGAGTAATTGTCTGCATTCGGGAGAACAAAAGACTAAAATACGCGAGCCTTCGAAATAATAGGACGGCTAAAATAAATTCTGAAAAACTTAGTTATTTGTACTTCTTCCAAATGCTGATGAACAGTCTTTAACACACCCATTGCTTTGGTTTCTCATATGGTACAGGCAATGTTGTATACTTTTGAACGTGAGAGTAGGTTTGCGACTAAAATCAGGTCTTTTTTTGAAATGCATAAGAGGAGTTGGATCCGCAGGCGGAGTAGGATTAGGTGAGTTAAACTACTCCGAAAAGTCTTGATTACCCACCACTACTGACCGCCCGCCACATATAACGCCACATTTAGTTATTTTAGTGCACAAACATTCGCGCGGAAATAAATCCGCACCGCACCGCGTCCAATTTGCATCAAACTACAGATTTCGAAGCGAATTTTTACTCGCGTGGATTTTTATCGCGAGTGCGTGTAAGTTCATATAATTATCATATGTTACAGAATCGCGGTAAAAATATCGCGCGGTGATTTTTCGCAGTGTGGACTTACCCTTAATAGTTTCCGTTTAATAAAAGAAAAAACTAGATAGCCCGATAGTGCCACAGATGATGAAAATTTCCTGACACTACTGGCATCGAAGTAGTGTCACGGGAGAGCAAAGTTTCCCATAAATTCCCATGTCTACTGGTAGTGCTAATGCTAAGCAGTAGTACCTACTACGGTAAACAAATGAAAGTTTTGAAAACAAACAAATATGGCTTTATTTTTATTCTTAGAATACCGTCGTTCGGGGTGACTATGTGCCTGGCAGGTGAAAATGTGCAATGAAGCCTCTGGCTTATACTTCGATCAATTTCTGCTTCAACTGTGATTAACTTCATATTTTTATGCATTCAGTAAATTTTTTATTGGTTTTGGCCTTTTTTGCAACTTTTGTTAATACTTACTGGCAACACTAAATGTCAATAAGTTGGACAGAAGTGTTGAGGTATTAAGTAGAGTTTTCGTAATTACGTGTAAACTTTCTGTTGTGCAACAAAAACTATAGCAAGTGTCGTCATCAAGGTATGTTTGGCTAATAGTACTATTAATTGATAACTAAAAGCGTTAAGGGTGTAGATTGTTGGCCTGAGATCTCGATTTCGAGCGACCGCAGCGCCAAAGTTTAATGTAACATCCGACGGGGCGGATGAATGACCTAGAGAGCGCGATTTTCAAAATGTTTTGCAACAAATTTCTCAAAATGTTGAGAAATTGTTATTGAACTTGAATATTTACAGCATAACAATAACGTTGAATTTTTGGAAACTAGCTGTTGATTCTTTTTAATAGATTAATAAGAGTAGTTGAGACACAATTTTTATGTTTTTCTATCATTTGACATCTGACATTTTTGTATTCTACTTACCTAAAATTCCAACTATTTATTTATTTGTAATTTCACTACCAAAATTTATTCTAATTCGTAAAATATTCATTCAATAAAATAATTGCAAATTCAGTAGGAAGTGTGTTTATCTCTACGCAAGGAAATGTGCCTATTGCGTAAACTCAAATACTTACTTTTTGTTTACGATCACCTCGTCGATATCTAAAAAAAATCCTAGGGTTTTAAAAAAAATGTCAATAAATGAAACACAAGTATAAAAATGATTTATTTACTACACAATAACAAATATGAGTCGCCATTACTCGCTATCTCAAAAGCGTGCTAGGGTTGTACAAAAATTAGTAAATAATTCATTTATTTACTAATTTTAACAGAAGTTTGTAAATTATTAATATACTAATTAAAAGTATGTAATTAAACAATAACGAAATATGAGTTCAAAATTCTAATGGTTTTTCATTCGATTACGGATCAAGTTCTGATTTCTGCTAATTTGATGATAAAATCAATGGCTATCACAAAACCTATCAGAATGAAAACGTTACCAGCTGCCCGATTCACGTAAGTAATAAAAACCGTAGCGCAGTGACGTCACTTCGTTTTTTGCAAATTTAGCCCTTTTAACCGACTTAAAAAAAGGAGAATTCTCAATTCGCTGTATTTTTCAACCAATTTTTATGATTCTTTACACCAGGTAACTCAGAAATTGTATAGTAATTGAGCTATTGGAAAATTTATGACAATCCAAGACTAGATAAGTAAGTGCGTTTAAAACAGAAAACCAAAAGGCGATTTCTAAGTTCCTAAGTTAAAACGACTTTTGGACTGGCGTGTTTACGTGAATCGACTGGCTGGGTAGTTAAGTTACCTGTATCTTTCAAAATCATTAGGCGTTCTTCTCTTTCATAACACGTAAAGCTCTTTCTTTCCTCTCTTTCATAGCCTCTATGATACTGGGCGCGTCACGAATGGGCATGCTTCGTGACTGCCGAGGATCAACTAATTCTGGAAGTAGGCAATCGTAATAAAACCTAACTAATTTCATCTCCATTTTCTCCTCCCAAAATTTGTCGTCCTTTTCTATAATATAAACTTTCATAGGTACAGTAGCACCAAACCAGATGCCAAGCATGCAAACGTTTCTTTTAGTAATATGTACCTGTCCCTGAATTTGGAAATACCAGTTATGATTTTTATTTATGACATAACCCTTGGAAGCCTTGTCCTTAACCCAAAAGGTATGTTTGGCCATTGCTTCATCAAGAGTCATGCCAGCTAAAGAATGTGGGCACTTAATTTCAATTAAACCGTTTGCATAAATGCCATCTGGTGTAGTACCAAGAAATTCATATTGATCGTCGACGAACAAACCGCAACCTTGTATACTAATATTCTCTTGAATTTCTAACTGTTTAATTGCGGTTTCTTCGTTTTCGATACCGTACCGTACAGCAGGCAAACTGGAGATATTACTACCATAAACGATTTTACGAACAAGAACAGCACAACTTGTGCTCTCTCGTTTTTTACAAACTTCCCCGAACGATGATGAGGTTAGTAATTTTCTCCTTGTACTCATCCACTCAGAACTACTTCTTTGCAAATGGGTCGACCTTTCAAGCTCCTCTCTTTCAGCACAAGACAACTTTAAATCGGCTAAAAAAGATGACTTGGCTTTCTCATATAATTCTGGACTCAGATCAGGTTTTTCGCAGTTTGGTCCATAGTGAGCGTCTTTCGATACAGCGCTGTGGCTCTTTTTCAATCTTAATTTAGGTTTAGCAATTAAACGGATTCTACGATTACAATTTTCCACTTTCGCGATCAAAGGATTAGGACTAGATTTAAATATACTTCATGAGTTTTACTATGAATCGATCCTGTATTAAAAGACACAACAGCAGCTGCGCATCGGCCCGCATAAGAACCACGGGAAGAATAATTTACACGCTTACCCCCTACTAATTTGGCAATCACTGCGTTAAAACTTTCAACTATATTACTTGTACAATTATGAATTAAACTTCTAGAATGATATGACAGTCTTTTACTTAAAATGTGTACCGCGTCCATTAATCCGCATCCAACAATTGCTGGAAGCAACCCAACAGGTTCTATTCGACGAGTATCAGGTCTACAGAAATACTCCTTGCAATATTGGTGATTACCAAATACGTGTTGTGGACCATTTAGGATATCTTCACTAAGATTTTTTATTTTTTCTTCGAGTGACTGATTTTGATCGCCCCAATATTTAATAGCGCATTTTACACCCGTTCTTAAACGCAAATACCTTTCTTTTAGGAATTTCCGCAATTCGCAAGGATACTTAGTGTCTTTCGACAGTTTCTCCAAGCTATTGCAGTAGTTTCGTAAAAGATGATTTTTGCATTCAATTTTCTCTACTGTTAAATTACCGTACGGTCGCGAATCTAATATTTTTTTATAAGTACTGGAATCGCCGTCTGCTACAAATTTATTATAAATTACACCGTGATCAACAATGGAACGTTTAAACCCCTCAACTATTATGGTCGATTCCATACCGGTAGATGATCCCGAATAATTCTTGAAACAACGGTGTTCCGAGGGCTGACTGTCGTTCTTTGCGGCTCGTACACAAACTACGCAGTATTTATTTTTAACTCCAAAAAACAATACTTTATTAGTTTTAATGCCAATTATCGCAGCTGCGCCGGACAAGGCGGAAAAATTCTTACCATAAGATCTCTTGCTCCAACAACCGTCAACAGCAACAGATATTAATGGTGTACCATTTTTATCAACACTACCTATAGACACTGCGTACTCCGCTTCTTCCTTGACAGCTTCTGCCATGGAATGTGCTGCTGTCTTTTCCCACCAATCGCAAACCGTATTATTAATTTCATTGTATAATGAAGGTGACATGATTGGTAGGGCTACTGCGGCAGTTAATGTTTTTAACTGATAGTAGCTCCCACCAGATGATATGATACCAGATACAATTTGATGATTCACTTCCATTCTATCTTCTTTCTTTTCAATCAAACACACAGTAAATTTCATACTACACATACTACATTTCATGATGAGTTTTGAGTCCAGACCAACTTTTACTTCACCTATTATACTGAGGTAACTTAACTTACAATCCATTGGACCGTGGTCCCCTATGGCCTGAAGAGCTTTAAAAAAAAAAGAAACGTCTACAACTCTACGCCCAACTTCCATTTCATCCACCTTTCCCTCTTGGTCGTTTTCAATAACTAGTTCCTGTAAAGAAAGATAATGCCTTGATTTTTTTTATAAAAAATAATTAAAAATTTAAAAAAATGCAAAAGAATTAATACAATATTAGGTTCCTGATGAATAGAAATTATAATTTCTTTACGCATTAGGTATTGTTTTTTTATGACGTCACCTATTTGAACGTAAATTTTCTTTTGAGAAAGTAATTGAGAAGTATTTCGGTACTAAGGTGTTTGTCTCTCGATGAAAATAATAAATATTGCAAGAAAAATCTATAGGTAGGTATTGAGATTTTGTCTTCGCCCATCACTAACTAAGTAGTTTGTTTATTTATGTAACAAGTCTACAAGAATTACGTATAACAACTTACCTCTATACAGCGCGTAGCATTGTTGCTCAGAGTCTCGGCCCCAAGGTTTTCTTTATTTTCCATACTGGAAATATTATTCATCAATATTATCCACTTTTTATTTATTTTGTACAACCCTAAGCCAGACGCTAGGCGCCTCGCGTCTGTTTGGCGGTATAGGTATGTCGACAAAGTTGCGCTGTCGCCTACCTACTTCCACAATTTGATATTTAGACAATACTAGCCGACCCGGCGAACTCCGTATCGCCTTTTTTTTTTTTAAAAATCCTATTATTTTGATATTACATACAGATACTTCAATTTTATTTATCAGTATAGATATAGATAATACAAACCAATATTTACATGTTATTGTAGGTATATGTCTGAATCGGGCGATCTAAATCATATGACATATTGTATTAGCTTTGTAATGTACCCTGTTCAAATGCGATAATAAATAAGTAGGGAGGAACTTACATTTTATTCCGAGATCTTTTGGCTTTCATATTTTTATAATGCGTACAAAACTTTCTTTTCCCTGGCATGCCACTCAAATTCAATCAGTCCTGCGAAAAAAATAGCCTATGTTACTCAGTGATAATGTAGCTTTCGAATGATAAAAGAATTATTAAAATCAGTCCAGTACTTTTTGAGTTTATTCGTTACATACAAAAATCCAAATCTTTCCTCTTTATAATACCTATTAGTGTAGATATTGTATTTTTTACGATTTATATCTAGTTCCATCATGGTTTTCTTTCAGACATTCATTATATCGATACTTTCTACTAACTGAAAATAAATTAATTATAAAAATGTTATACTTACAGTTTTTTACAAAAAACACAAATTCACAATACGTAATTCTGCTGTCTGCAGCCGACAAGCGTGGTGTCGCGTTCACTTACAGAAAGGAACTGCCGCTGCAGACCACCGAGATTGCACGAATGAAACGAACGTTTTATCCCATACATTTGTGTATGAAAAATTTACCTTAAAATATATCTAGATTTTAGGGCTTTAAAAGAGGAAGTCTTTGTTTGTAAAGGTATAAAAAGAAGTATACAGCTATACTTATTGGTTTCTTCAGTGTTCAAAAAGTGTTTCTTTTTATCAATTTGTGTTGATTTATGGGGTTAAATCTGAAAAATACGAAGTCATGTTTTTGCATTTTTACTCAATTTTGTGCGTTTGTTGACGTTTATTATATAACAACTATTAGGTTTAAGAGTTTAATATAAGCATGAACATACTTATTGGTCTTTGATTGTAATATATACAAATTATCATTGATATCAATCATATGTAAATAGGTTAAATATGAAAAATCGTAACACTCTTTTCGGTGATTTTCACGATCTACACCCTTAATACCAATTCAAAATCTTTTTATTTGGAGATAAAAATTGTAAAGGTTAAAATAAATTAAAACTTTACAGGTGGAAATGTGCCACCGCCCAAATAACAGTGTTGCCAAACCCTTTTGCTGGAATTCTACTGTAATGCAAAAAATTGCTTGTTTCAGCGCGCTTATATAATGCCGCGGGATTATAAGAGACCTCCTGGGCGTAGGTCGTATAAAAATTATAAAGAAGAAACTCTGCAACAAGTTTTAGCAGAGATTAAATCTGGGCGTATTTCAGTGCGTGCTGCAGCCGAAAAGTATGGAATACACCGAAATACTTTGTCATCTAAATTGAAGGGGAAAGCGCCTCGGAAACCTGGAGGACAACCTGTATTTAGTGAAAATTCACTCAGATTCGGATGAAAGCATAAGTGACTCGCATATGTCTCTTCAGGAAAGTGACTGTAGTTCTAATTGGTGTGATTTAGAAGACTCTGAAAAAGAGAATGACATGGGAAATAAGAGTATAGAGAAGGAATTCGAAGAAAATAGAGTGGATTTAATAAAACTGAAGGAAGAAAGTTATGTTCTTGTTGAATATGACAAAAACATTTACCCTGGAAAAGTACTTAGAATATTAGATGACTCGGCACTCATTTCTGCCATGCAAACATCTGGGTAGGTACAATATCTGGAAATGGCCCAAAAATGCTGACGTTATTTGGTATCATCATTCCAAAATAATTCGAACCATCGAGGAACCTGTACAAATTTCCAAAAGGAGCCTTTTTAAAATTTCGGTATTAGTGGAATGATTTTAATAAAATTTCTGAATTGCTTTATTACCGTTATTTTTTTTAATAATTGCTCATTTGAATAAAAACAGCATTTAGAATTTTTGTCGAGCTTTTTACATGATAGAAATTTGATCAAAAATGTCAATAAATTAAAAACATTTTTGGATTTTATGCTACGTTTATTTACCTACACCTTTTTAGATCTTCATTGTACATAGTTACACCATTCTGAACACTAAAGCCACGGGAATTGCCATAAAAACAGTAAAAAAAAATTAAAGGCTTCTTGGTTAGAAAATTTCTGACATTCATATTTGAATTTTTTTTCATAGCAACACCTTTTTTTGTTAATTTTTACATAGCCTATAGTGCATCATTTTAAAATCCAGATAGCGGACATTGTGCCATTTCTAATGTTTCAAGAGATATAAAGGGAATTGCAAAGTGGCACATTTTCACCCCGACCTTGGTGAGAATGTGCCACCAAAATTATTATTTTTCTCAGTATTTATGATAGATAAGGTATTTTTATCTTATTGATCTTTCAACTAAATAGTTGGTGAACATGGGTGTATTTTTTTTAATTGACGAAATAGCTTAAGTTTTTTTGTCAAGACCGGAAAACCTCAAAAAGTAGCACATAGTCACCCCGAACGACGGTACCTATATTTTACTGGAGTGTAGGCTTTCTCGGCCGGTGTCCATATTAATTGAATCTTCCGGGCTACTTGGCCGAGGTCTTCTGGAATCTCTTCTCTTTCTTCCAAACGTTTCGTCAACAAGATGTTGACGTCAACGATTCCAGAAGACCTCGGCCAAGTAGCCCGGAAGATTCAATTAATAATTACCTATATTTTACCTATTGTGAACAAATTGAATATAATTTACAAAGGAAATAAATGCGCCGTTCACACTATTCATAGGGATACGTTTGATATGCTTAAAACAATACTTAGGGAACTGTTACATGAAAAGTAGCTATGTGCGTTCCACAAGATATTAATACAAATAGTACCGTAAATTTTGTAGAATTAAATGACACACTTGGGTGTAAAAGTTGACAAAGGAATTTCAAGTCAGTCAATGTAGCTATAATTAAAGATTTCTTTTACAAAGAAGTCAAAGGTTTCCGATTGTGCTCAACTTAAATGTAGACTACCTTTTAGTGAACAAATATTTTCCGAGCTACATTTCATGAATCCGCAAATAGCTGTTTATCAAATTTTTACATCTCTCCTAAGCTTTATAGAGAAGTTTCCAAACATTGTTACTAATGATACAAAACAATAGATTCACAAAGAATATCATCAAATGAAGTACAATCAAGAAGTACAAAATTTGATGTGTGGTGGACTGGTGGTAGTGATAGCAACAATGATAGAATATCATCAAATAAAGTACAATCAAGAAGTACAAAATTTGATGTGTGGTGGACTGGTGGTAGTGATAGCAACAATGATATTTTATATAATATCATTGGATAGCAATAACACAAATATAAAGAATTAAGTTTTGGGTCGTTAGGTAATATTGTTGATAGTAAAGAGGTTTCCAAGTACAAAAATTTAGTAAACTTTGTAAAATGCTCAATGTAAAAGAATTTTTTCTCAAATTAACAATGTTAAAACTAAATACAGAAATAGGTTTTTGTCAAATCACATTTCTTGGCTTGTTACATGTTTAAACAGTTTGACTGATGGTTGTACTTCATTTGACCCCTCACAGAAATGCTAAAGTGTAATAAATTAAGTAATAATTACTACAGAGGTTGACTTACAATAAAGTGTGTGCATTATTTAAAACTTTCAAAATATCTAGAGAATACTTTTAGTAGAATTTTAATATAATTCAGCTATTCTTCTAGTATAGTTTAGTACTGGCAAGATGTTCCAACAGTATATTGTCTAATTTGAGAACAGTCACAGTATTTGTCACTTGTCTAGGCCTTCTGACCCGTATCTCTATAAAATCATTACAGAAAATGCCTAATTGTAAATATTTGTCAAGGGAAATGTTTATTGAATCTGTAAGCGGTATCCCATCATTAAAGTGATACACTTAGTGCTGGATTGCCATATGATTTCACAAACTTACAAAAATAATTCTGTTGATCCTAGAAACCTATTCTAAAAGTTGTACATACTGTATAGAAGTGAATTCCAATAAAAATGAAAGGTTTAGATAAATACTTGAACTTTTCATTTTTATGAAAGTATAGTCGAGTAGGTATAAAAAACATTTATAAGGAACATATCATTAACACAATCAGTTTCTTAGTATCAAATGAACTGTATGTGGCTGGCTAAATTAGATTTCAATTTAATATTACATAGGTACATAAAAAAAAATTAAGAGCCACAGTTACTAAATTTAAATGATTCTTTATCACAGTCTGTAAGATATTAACTCTGTTGATTAAATTAGGCCAAAGAGAGGCTCAAGAACTGTTATGTAAAGTTATGTTGGATGTTTATGCTGATAGGTACTTTATTTTAATAAAAATATATAATTGTGATAATATATTAATCCTGTAATCTTGAGGTGGGGTTTGTAAGACAAAATCTATATAAATAACTCAAATAAAGTTTTTAGTTTAAGTATTATGTTTTCAGAATATCTTCTAATACATTTATGATTTTAACTAACACTTCCTTGTTTACATCATATATTCTTTTCTTCTGTTCTTTGTTGCTGTTTACAGTTGATAACACCAGTTGTAACAGTGGATATTTTAGCGTTTTCAATTCACTTGTACCAACAACTAACTTCAAATGCCAATCCATATCTTTAACTACTTCTCCGTACACACTGTTATGGTGTAAAAGTGTTTCATAAAGCAATTCAGTTTTTCGGCTTTCTAAAATTTCAAGGAAACTTTTCGTTTTCTCTATATTCAAATTTCTTTCTTTTAAAACACCTGAAAGCTTATTTAAATCAAAGTTGCATTTTATAATTAAGTTTTCCATATCTCCTTTAGCCTTTTTTATAATAGAAGGGTTCACATTATTTATAGGTATTTCTACGGTGTTGTATAAATTTCCTAGAATTTGTTCAGATACCTGAGAAATAATATTTAATACGGTAAATATTTTAACATTTGAAAGTGGGATTAACATTAATTTTACTAGATAAGGGGAACATTTTGAATTTCTGAAGTCAAAATATTGACTTACAATCTTGAATCAATATTTTGACTGTTAAAGGTTTATATACTCGCCTACCTGTTGGAATATTTCCAATGGTTGTATTTCAAAAATGTCATCCATATTTTTTATGTAAAATATAGTTTAAAACATTCAGTTTTTTTTGCACATCCACAATAAAAATGCTTATATTGTTCGCTGTGCTTTGAGTTGTGACACCTACCATTGACAATCGGTGACAATGAATTTTTTTTATAATTTATTTGTTCACTAGTATAGCCATTGGTCCACACACACCAAACAATATAACTGAATTTATTATTAAGATTTAATTATTTTTTTGTCTAATGAAGTAGAATTAAAAGTAAATTACATGACAACAATAAGACTATAAAAAGTTATTCTTATACTGGGTTAGAAATATATTCGGATATTCCTATTTTATTAAAAGCGAGCCCCGCTCGTCGCAACAGAGGTAGGCGGCTTCGGGTTTCTTTTGATGTAGGTAAGTACTTACCCTCTCTGTCTTGCTTATGGTCACGCCACGCGCATTTGTGTGCCACCTGTCGCGCGGTTTATTCGGATTAGTTAGCATTCAAACGCTTTCGGGACAATTTTTGTTATTGTGCTGCGTGATTCGTAAAAGTTTATTACAATACTATATTATTAAGAAATGCCACGACGTTCGAGTAATATCTGGGATCACTAACAAATTTTTATGCGGTATATCGTTAAAAATTATCATTTAATCGTAACACCATAATTTATAGAAAATAAATATTTATGAAATAATAGGTAAGGGTTACCTAATTTATAAGTTTTAATAGTTTATCTAGCTGTGTATTATATTTATTTACCTTTTGAAATTGAATATGTGATATTATAATTAATAAGTTTTAATGTAAATAAATCAATAGTGGCGTATGGACACTACACAAAATAGGTTAAATAAATAGATCGAGGGCTGATGGCAGTCTTTTCCCGACCTCAGGAGGACTATGACTTTACCCAGCTTCCACGACGCAGGGAAATAGTCAGTGCGGAGGATCCTATTGAATAGTTTGGTCGAATAGTCTATTGAATTAGCGCGATCGTTAAGATATCGTCTGGGCCTGGCGCCTTTTGCCTATGCATTATCTCCCCGGAGCGGACGCGCCGGAACACAAGAATTCTCTGACGCAGTGTCCGACGTGTCTATGGTAATCGGCAGCGGTGTCTGCGGCAAGGTGAGTAACTTGTTCCTCCATGTGGTTGGCAGGAATTTCTGTCCAATCCATAGCAGCGTAACGTTTACCCGCGCTGTTGCGCAGCGGGTAAACGGGGGTTGGAACTTTAGTCAGCTGCCGATTGAGACGGTATAGGCTGACGTCGTCTTCAGCCGCCCGGTCTATGATAACATTCCAGACGACACCAAGGACGCAAGAGCGCGCCCAAAGCTTTTGTAATGTGCGTTTGCAGCATAAATCGGCACGCAAGTTCGGCGGCAATTTCTCTCGGTGGTAGGTCGCTGAGGATTTGTTGTAACTGCGGCCTTTGCGGCTTGGATTCATATAGGATGTATATAGGACGCAGCTGTTTCTACCTCCTCCGGCGTGGAGAGTGTACCGCGGAGGGAGAGATCGGATAGCACCGCACTGTAGGTGCACCAGTCAGTTTGGGTAGGTGCCTTGCGGCTGTAAAATCCGTCACAAGGGCAAGCGTGATAAGAACTGGGAGATGATGCTTATCCAGATCGTATAGTACGTCGACATGAATCGGGTAGTAGAGGGCCTGACATAACGCTATATCCAAGATCCGGGGAATACCTATTTTGAAATGAGGCTTCCTCGATGATATTGCTGTATTTCGATACCAAAATGATAAGACCGTGGCGTTGCCGACGGGAAGGCGGCTCCTCGAAGATTCCGAAAACCAAGGGTACGAGTTGGTGGGCCCGGATGCGCCGACCCATGTGCCCATCAAACCACGGTATTCCCCGGATCTTGGATATAGCGTTATGTCAGGCCCTCTACTACCCGATTCATGTCGACGTACTATACGATCTGGATAAGCATCATCTCCCAGTTCTTATCACGCTTGCCCTTGTGACGGATTTTACAGCCGCAAGGCACCTACCCAAACTGACTGGTGCACCTACAGTGCGGTGCTATCCGATCTCTCCCTCCGCGGTACACTCTCCACGCCGGAGGAGGTAGAAACAGCTGCGTCCTATATACATCCTATATGAATCCAAGCCGCAAAGGCCGCAGTTACAACAAATCCTCAGCGACCTACCACCGAGAGAAATTGCCGCCGAACTTGCGTGCCGATTTATGCTGCAAACGCACATTACAAAAGCTTTGGGCGCGCTCTTGCGTCCTTGGTGTCGTCTGGAATGTTATCATAGACCGGGCGGCTGAAGACGACGTCAGCCTATACCGTCTCAATCGGCAGCTGACTAAAGTTCCAACCCCCGTTTACCCGCTGCGCAACAGCGCGGGTAAACGTTACGCTGCTATGGATTGGACAGAAATTCCTGCCAACCACATGGAGGAACAAGTTACTCACCTTGCCGCAGACACCGCTGCCGATTACCATAGACACGTCGGACACTGCGTCAGAGAATTCTTGTGTTCCGGCGCGTCCGCTCCGGGGAGATAATGCATAGGCAAAAGGCGCCAGGCCCAGACGATATCTTAACGATCGCGCTAATTCAATAGACTATTCGACCAAACTATTCAATAGGATCCTCCGCACTGACTATTTCCCTGCGTCGTGGAAGCTGGGTAAAGTCATAGTCCTCCTGAGGTCGGGAAAAGACTGCCATCAGCCCTCGAGTTACCGTGCCATAACACTGCTATCCCACATTGCTAAGTTGTTCCAGCGCCTGTTGCTGCGACGTCTCCGTCCGCATCTCCCAATCAGGGCGGAAAAATGTGGATTTCGCAGCGACCACTCCACAACGCTCTAGCTGAATCGTGTCCTGCACCACTTGGCTTCAGAGAGCAACCGGGGGCGATACAAGACGCCACCTGCGATTGTACGAATACTGGCGTCATTCCTCAACGGCCGTAGCTTTAAGTTTCGGTTGAGAGCGTGATCTACCAGCCACGCTCCATTGCCGCCGGTGTACCACAGGGCAGTTTCTTATCACCGACCCTTTAAGCCCTTTACACAGACTATGTTCCCACTCTGCGTCACCAGTTGCCAATGATAAGGCTGTAGGAAATCTAGAATTGTTTGTAGGTTTGTTAATCTGAATTTCGAAATTGTTACATAATAATTTAGATTGAATATCGGGTGCATGGTGCCATCGCTTTTGAGAGTGGACAAATATGGTGGACACGAAACTTGCTGACGGTTGCGACCTACCAACACCATGTTCCATGTAACTTTTATACTTTCACCTGCATTTGAGGAGACCCTGCTGTCCACAATTTGTGATTTATGTGATCCAGCATGCGAAGGGGCGGCCTTTGTTCGGAAGGTACCTTCCGGTAGCCTGATATTATTTTTAGTAAGGTATCTGGTGGGCCTAGTCTCCCATTTGTAAATGAAATTGGCTAATCGCTCCCCCCTTGAACTGCTGTCAGTCAGTTTTCTTTTGAAACGGAACTTAGCAACGAACTTTTGTGCTGTCGTTGTTTAGTTTCTGCGAGGTGCTTCATCGTGACGAGATCTTTATTAAGTTATTGGCAGTTCCGGGATGAAAAAACATGTTGTTTGTATATATTGTAATAAAGAATATAGACAATCGCATGCCACTTGTACTTGTATGTTACATTTAACAAGTGGCAAAAATGCCTGACTGACATCAAAATGAGATTAAATAAGATTTTATTTTGGACTGCGATCAATAGCGGGTTATTCAGGGCTGCGTAATATAAATTATAATCTTAGAATATCCAATTTTGTAGCTGTGTCACACAAGAAACTAATGTAAGTTGTAGATTTTCTCAAAATTCATAAAAGTACCATTATCTCGAAAACTAATGATTTTTTTACTAAGTCATATTTTGTTATTTAGGTCAGTTATGAGCTGGTCTATCGACCCTCCAAGAGGTGACGTTGACTTTTGGGACACCCTGTATATATTATACAATTAATTAATTAACAATTAAGATACGTTGAAAATTTCAATCTAAAACGTATCCTGTCGATGTCCAGTCCCGCGAAGTGAATCAGGAGTCGCTCTGTAAAGGGATAGTAGGTTTAGTGAGGACAGAAGAGAACTCCTTGGAAGCACATGTAAAACGCAGTTTCACGCTTTTATTTGATTATCACAAACAGTACGCACAGAATACACTTTGAAGTTTAATAAACTATCACTATTAAAACAAAACGGCCAATACACAATTTTTACAATAATCAAAGAAAAATCGCTTGTCGAGTTCTCACCAAAAAGTTTCTCACAGATAATTCTAGTCTGGCGATATGTTTTTATTTATATAAAAGCAGAAAAAAGAAAATCATTTTACAAATACATAATAACAAAATAAAATTATTGGGAAATAAAACAAAGGCGTAAACACAAATAACTTTATTGAATGAATCTAAATCTGTATATTACTGAGACTGTAATGTTAACAATACTTCGCGTACAGATATATTACGAAAACATTGGCCATCGAATAATCCCGAAACACCCGAACGAGTCATCCACGTCTATGAATTACCGTACCTCGAATTACCGTACCTCTAATTGCCATACTTTATTGCATAGACGTGGATGATGCGTTCGGGTGTTTCCGGATTAGCCGATGTTTTTATAATGTATCTGTACCTCTCGTATATCATTAATATTGCATTCAGTGCGAAATAAACAAAAGAATGTTACCCATACAAACTTCTAACTGGTTACAGCCTAGTTTAAATAAATTGTGCAAATACTGGGCTGTCCTAAATGGTACAAAATCCGTTATTTGATTATTTAATTGTGGTGCTTATTTTATATTTTTAAAGAGAGGCAGCATGGCGTCAATTAGACTTTCGTGCAAAGCGTAACAAAATAGATCTTTGACAACTTAATAATGGTGCTATCTTTTCTATCTTTATAGTACAAAAAGAGACGCGGCATGATTTTGATTGTCAAAGAACCATTTTCGCACATTTTGGAACCTAGCCCTAAATGGTGAAAATAACGTAAACATTTTCACATGTTTTTAGGCAAGTTTGTACAATTGCAAGGCAAACTGAATATTTTTATAATTTAAATGCCTAGTTGCACTTTTGAGCAATATTTGATATAATTACTTTAACGATGTGATTACATTTTTTACTGTTTCGACAACAACTACAAAGTAATGGTAATTATACTCACATAAATAAAACGTGTACAAAACTAACAAATTTACTTATGTTAAATGTAACTTATGGTGAGTAATTTTCGGAAATTTTTCGAAATGTTAAAAAGAATTAAAGGATTTTTTATGAAAAATAACCCATCACTAAATATAACTTGCATTCTATTTCAAGTAACTTTAAAAGTAATATTTTACATAGAAAGAACATTATTAAAATTTATTGGAAATATTGTAATGTCGTTTGTATTTTTACAAGTTGGCAGTTACAAAAAGAAAACTTGTATATGTACAACTGCCAGTGTAATATATGCATAAACAATACTCTTGTATTGTCTTATGGTAAATTATTAGTATTAAATTTAATATTGATAATAAAGAAAACTCCCGAATGAGTCCTTTTGATTATAAAAATATGTATAAATACCCATATTCTCTCATTTACACCAAGCATTACATCTTATATACAATAAATATGATAACATTTATAACAAAATTGAAGTTAGAAAAAAGTAAGGTAGCATTAAAGTTATTGTAGTTTTTTTGTCTTGTTTCTAATGGGAACATAATAACATGGACGACAACCATTAGATAAACTATCACGGGCGTAGCCACGGTGGGGCAGGTTGGGGCGCTTGCCCCCCTCCCCTGGCATAGGGAAGAATAAGTAACAGACTTTCTGCATTACATTACTTATATTTAAATTATAAGAAAATTGTTTGGTTTCCCCTCCACCTCGATAAAATTGTTTGCCTTTGCCCCACCTTGGATAAAATCCTGACTACGCCCATGTAAACTATTAACTTACGAAAACTACGTATAATTTAAATGCGTATTTTCACAATTTTCTCAATACAGTAACGGCAAGTAACAAAATAAACGACAAGATTACTTAGTCTAGTAATTGTTACACTATAATAGTAATAGGGGACACTGTATTAAGCAAATAATTACGAAATAATTGACACGGTGTGTCAAGGCCATGGTTCATAGACTACATAATATTAGGTATTGCTCTAGTACTACTATAATTATTCATCAATATGCAATACATTTTATACAACAAAGATAACATTTTACATACATTTATATTCGTCACGTGGTGTACACCGAGTTTATATCCAATGTAACAGGCACAAGGAGTGGAGTGTATAACTACTAACAATTATTACTCTATACATGTATTGCAGAGTTACGGGCAAATTTACACACACAATATACATATACAAGGTGTGTTCGAACATTCACTGAAGTCTGAAACCATGGATTCTCCTCATGATTTAATTATTTTTTTGTAAAAATACTAATTTTTGGGACTTTGTATTTAGCAAATATGTACGATAAAATTGTTATGAACATAAAAAAAAAATTGAATTATTGCAAAAAAAAATATTTTGTAATGTTTTTTTTTTTTATAGATTAGTGGGCGGACGAGCAAGCGGTCCCAGGTGATGGTAATGTAAAATGTAAATGTAAAATTTCAATTTCATGTCAATTGACTAAAAATCATAAGAATCCGTGGATTTAGGTTTAGAGAATTGGGCGTTTGCACCCTGTATCCTGTATACGAGTACATGCAAATTCACAGTGAATTTTCACAAAAATCTAAATTATTTGTTTTTTATATCCTATAAAATGTGAACACTTTAGCAATTTTAAACCTACCTCAAATTGTAAGTACTTAGATTAAGCACACATTACTTCGAAGTACGTAACACATAAATATATATACAATATACATATACTAATATAATAAATATTTGAATAACAATGAATCAATCACGTTTAAAGTTTGGATTACAAGTACATGTCTTAATATACAGTTTGAAGTCCAAATTTTAGAACAACAGTTGTATTAGTTTTGTACAAAAGTTACATACTTAGGTAAATATGTTACCGGCAGAATAGATATTTTTTTATATTGAATTTTTTTGAGAACTTTAATGTTCATATAAAAGTGTACGAAATACTACGGTACAATCAATCATCTCTAAATACAGAAATAAAAACGAATACTGTGACCTTGAAAAGCAATTCCTAGATAATGTAAGAAGTAATTTTTATACGACTTCAGACATTTTTATCACATACGATACCGGTAACGTATTATCTTACTAACCAATTGGTTTTTAACATAAAAATACATTAAAATCCAAACTATAAATTAAGTTGTGATGTGCACCGTCAGTGTCATGCCGTAATGGGAGGGATTCAGTCCCCCCCTCCCGCCGCCCCCGCCTTTGTTTGTTAATAAAAAAACTGCTAATACTCTGGTAAAAATTCGCGTGATATAAGAAATAGTCCCACAAAGCTCTAAATGTACTTGACGTAGAAAGTAAGTTTCGGCGGTTATCTTGAAATATCAGTCTTGTGTTGCCGTGTAATAATTTATGAATGTTTTGGTACCCAAAACAATTATTCTTATTTTTATTTCCAAGTACTTTTCAACGATAATAATAGTAATATTTTTGTGTCTATCGGTCATAAAATAATAACTATGTGTATTTCTAAATGAACTTGTTAGTATACATTATTATACATAAATGTGGTTTAATTGGTAATTTCCTTATATAATTGTCACACCTTCTCGCATGTTTAGTTAGAACCGTAGTTTTCAACCGTCCCCTGGAGGCGTTGAAATGACCCAATGGTGCGATGGAAACTTTGAATGCAAATTTTTCCTGATCTTTCACTTCACTTAAATATTCCTTCATTAAAATATATCCCTCAAATAAGCTTTCATTTACTTAAAGTAGTCGCACCGAGTATATTTATTTCTGTAAGTTGACTGTAGGTCAATTAAGGCTGGTAATAATTTAGAGCCTTGTCGGACTATACTAAGTATAAATATAAACTTTCTTTTCTATTTTCATAATACAGAAAGAGACGCAGTATGTTTTGACAAAGAGCAATTTTCGCATATCTTGGAACTCAGTCTACATAAATATTGTAACTTAGTTCTAATGGTCAAAGGTAAAAAAAATATCTGATTACGGCACAATGTAACTGGTAACTAGAGAATTATATTCTTGTTAGTAAAATATAAAAAGTGAAATTATAAAAATTATCTTACTTTAATTAAGTAAATTGTTTCTTTTTTAAGTAGTGATGTATGTTATCTATATAACAAATGTCTTGTTGTTAAGAAAAAAAATATAATTATTAAAAGTAAAGGATGTTTTTTTAGAGGTTTGTTTGTCGAATTGGCAACACTTTGACAGCCAATTGGACAGCTGATAGCTGATTTATGCTCAGTTTGGTTTGCCATATCACCATGAATAGACTTACGCCAGAACAACGCTTGCAAATTGTGCAAATTTATTTCAAAAAATCGTGGTTCAGTTCACGAAACTTACCGTGCGCTACGTCCATTTTATGGTCGACATAACCGTCCGTCCGAGCAAGTAATTCCAATAACTATGAATCGTTTTCGAATCACGCATACTCTAATTGATAACACGCATCCGCAGAGACATCGTACAGTACGCACCGAAGAAGCTGTTGCTGCTGTGGAGCATGGTGTCGAGGAGGACCCGAATGAGTAAATTCACCATCGTGCACAGCAAGTGGAGCTTTGTCCATACTTTATGGAAAATTTTGTGAGAATATTTTGGGTTACGAGCTTACAAGATCCAGCTTGCGCAATAATTGAAGCCGCATGATCATCGTTTGCGTAGTACGTTTGGTGAATGGACCGAAAACGAGATTGCTCTTGATTCTCATTTTCATCACAAAATTTTATTCAGTGGTGAGGCTCATTTTTGGTTGAATGGCTACGTCTACAAATAAAACTGCCTCATTTGGAGTGAAGAAAATCCACAAGTCATTATTGAGACACCGTTACATCCACAAAAAGTCCCTGTTTGGTGTGTTTTATGGGTTGGTGGAAACATTGGTCCATATTTGTTCAAAGTTGATGTCGGCCAGAACGTTACAGTCAATGGAGACCGCTATAGAGCCATGATTACTAACTTTTTTGTTCCTCAATTGAATGGCATTAATGTGAAAGAGCTGTGGTTTCAACAAGATGGCGCAACATGTCACACAGAGTGCGCCTCAGTCGGTTTATTGAAGGAAGCTTTCGATGAATGCATAATTTCACGTAATGGACCTGTGAATTGGCCTCGAAGATCGTATGATTTAACACCTTAGGGTTATTTTGTGTGGGGGTATGTGAAGTCGCTTGTTTACGCCGATAAACCAGAGACGATTGACGTTCCAATAAACGTTATCTTTCCAATAAAGCCAATATCATGGCCATTACCACGATTTTTATGTGTTTATTTCATTTTAAAGTTCTATATCTCTAAAAAAACACCCCTTATATCAACTCAACATTTAGATACAAATAATTGAAAGAAAGTAATATAATAATTACAAAAAATAAATTGGTTTACTTAAAAATATACAAATCACGAACATTTATATGTTTATCTAAAGTAAGTTTTACGTATACTGCGCATTATTTTAAAGATGCATCGAATAATCTTTAATTATTCGGTACTTGGTATAATAGGGTACTTGACTGTTAAAATATAAATAAATCAGTTTATTTAGTTCTTAACAAAAGGTCGAACTTTTCTTGATCGTGTTTGGAATTAATTGAACTGAGTTGTTCTCGCAGAAAACTGTGCCGAATAATTAGGTCGAATATTCGGTTCGGTGAAATCGAATAACGTACGTTTTTCTATCTAATTCATATTCTGCCCATCTCTAAGTTCAATCTATGTTCCAGCCAAATTAAGTAAATTGAGTGTTTTTGTCAAAAAACTTCTTAGCATAAAAAATATCTGTTTATAAGTAGCAAGTTCATAATTGTAATTATAATGTAAATGTCAGTTTTATGCATAAAAATCGGAACGACTAACTAAAACTAACAACGGGTTACTTACGAGTATACTCGTACACCCACATTGATAACATAAGACAAAATCATTGGTCAACCAAGCGTTCGCACGATTGCAACTTTCTTTCGCGTCCGTAAATGAGTTATTTACGGTGATTTTAATGTTCATATTTGTTGCTCTAATTGAATGAATAGGTTTGTTCCACAACGTTATATTTACGGTCGGCGCTACCTAACCGCTTATTGAATAAGTTGATAATGAACTGCAAAGGAGTTTGAATTTGTGTGAACACTGGATTGGCCGATACTTTGAACGAGGCGCCGTTTAACCGATGACATAGGAAGTGCGCCTTGTAAGGTTGTCTGGCGCACTTCTTATTCAGTATTGACATTATAAGATGAACCTTATTATTGTGATGGTACGGTGCAAAATTTAATGTAAGTATATATGTATGTTATATACACACATGAATCATATCTGCAATTAAAGGTCAAGGATAATATGGGCAGTTTTTAAATTGAATATTTTATACATAGTTATAGGCTACTTTATTGTATGGTAAAAAAAAATCACTTAAGCAATAGAAATTCACGTAATAAAAATTAATTGTGTTCTGAGTCGCGATAAAATTGCGTTTTACCCGTCATGTAAAATTTCAATTGAACCAAGATTGCGCTCTTAGCGTTAAGACGGTTCGAGAGAAATAGTTAACAGAGTATCTTTATCGTTTTCAGTGGAACCATTTTCCACTGAAACATTTTTATCAATGAAATTTGAACTTTATTACGACAATATTTTTTCAAATATGTTATTGACAACACTGTGGCCGTATGAACATACATACTTCTATTTAACTGATACCTTCAAGCTGTTGGCTACAAACAGATATGTACACAAAATAAACATATAAACGGATACGTTACATAAACATATAACGCGAATTTAGTGTTTTAATCAACGGCTGCCTACAGTTGTAAGTTTAACTGACAAGGCCGGCGTCTTTAGCCATGCTATAGAATATCGAGTTCTTATCTTGCAGTAGTTGTTCCGGGGGCGCGTACTCGACCAGCTGGCCCTTATCCAGCACCATCACTCTAGTTGAGTCCATGATGGTGTTGAGACGGTGGGCAATTGTTAGAACTGTGCATGACGCGAATTCAGAGCGGATTGTTTTCTGAAAGTACACGATTTCTTCATTTGAATAATCAGATTTATGGCTCATTTACACAAGGAGAGTTTCTAGAACGCAAATTTCTCGAACATCGGTTAACAGCTAGTATAAACAACTGTCATCATCATTTGATCACTGTTATCTCTGTTATAATAGTTTTTATCATCATGTGAACAGTTGTAGGCGAGAATTGTATGTATAGTAGGCGCGCGAGCTCCGTGCCAACTTAAGGAATGCGACCAGGATTGTTACCTAACTAGTAATTAACGACTACCGATATCGATAAATCATGTTTATATTTAATGAGGTATAAGGAAAACGAAAAAGTACAAAAGTACTAGTTATTCAATATTTTAATATTATTATTAATCATCAATATCAGCCTGTGAAATATCTGATATTAATGAGTTCATTGTAGTTATCCATTTTAATTAGAAAAAAAATAGCCAACCTATACAAACATAATATAACAATAATAAAAGTTAAAATAAATCGTGTTATGGAGAAACGTGCAGTCACGCCAAGGACACCACTAGAACTAAAGCGATCGCAGGGCGTGCGACGATTGAGAGACGTTTCCACGCCTCAACTCATCCCCCGATTGCGCGGAGCTCGCGTATATTTTGGTCGCATACGAGTATCGTATAGGTACAATATTCTTGTCAGAACTGTTCGAGGAACTCTTCTTGTGTAAATGAGCCCTTAGACTTAATATATATCCGAGAGCAATCTTATCCCTTTTCATTTTCCCAACCCTTTCTCCTAATCCTAAATGTCTAAAGGTCACGCATCCGAGGGCGTGACAACGTGTCATTCTGAACTGATGTATCGCGGATGTCTATGGGCGACAGTATCCACTTATCATCAGGTGAACTGTACCCTCGGTCTGCCGCCTTGTCTATAAAAAAAAAGAAAGAATATTTTGGTACCACTAATATATCTGAGCCGTGTGGTGTCGGCGTAGCGCTTTAAGGCCATATATATCCCTCGTGCATAAGATAAGACTATAAAAAGACTGGTTATGGTTTAGGGTTATATACTTGTAATGGTAATGTTTTCGTTACCTGTATGAGTTCGTCGGTCTCGAGATCGACGGCGGCGGTGGCCTCGTCGAGAACGAGCAGCGGTGTCTTGCGTAGCAGCGCGCGTGCCAGGCACACCAGCTGCCGCTGCCCCACCGACAGGTTCTCGCCGCCCTCCGAGATCTCGTGACGGAGACCCGCCGAGAGGCCTACACGGAACCATTCATTAGGGGCGTGATATACATGCGTGTGACTCGCACTATAACCTACCAGTACCTTGCAAATGAGTACTACTGGCATATGTATTCAGATTTTTCAAGCATGCGCTTTAATAGCACACCATTTGATCGCAAGAAGTTTGATTTTTCGTTTCATGCCAGACAGACACGCCAAAACGTATTAGCCAGTAGCTAGCGTGCTGCTAAGATATACATATTTTGTGGTCTTCAACTGACACTCACAAAATGTTTCAAGTAACTGTTATACTTCTTACTAGCACGTGTATTGAGTGGTCATCCCTTGCTAGTTACTAGTATGCCAGATACTTGCTCCTGGCATGTGTATCACGGCCCTTATCCACTCCACCTATAGACATAGACAACGCAAGTTCTTGAAATTGTATGGAAAACAAGGGTGTCACGTCACCAGTAAATTTTAATAATGGAAAGCCACTCACAGATGAAAAGAAACATCTCCCTTGACTCAATTCACCACTTTTGATGAGTTTTTACAATTGATTATAAACAACATTGCACTGAAATACTGCAAAAACTGAAAACAGATTGTTCAGTATCTAGAGTAGAATCGATGCCATTAGTTTTTATAAGTTTTTTTTTCATAATTTCTAATATTATATCTTTTACATTTTACGCGCAGTTGTATTATGTGCGCATCACCTGGTCTACGAACGTCTTAGATAATAACAAGACTTTATATATTTGTAACTTTTGATTTATTCCCCTAAATAATTTCATTTTTGTGTAGAACGGTTTATATATTTTAAATTAGTTGACGTGTCTCGGGTTTTGCGTTATTTCAGTCACACGTTATATATCGCAACCTCAGTGGAATAAATACACAATCCCAAAAAGATAACTTTGAAAAGTTATCTTTTTGGGAAAAAAAATTCAGTACAGCAATTCAGTTCAGTAAATTTGTACAGCAAAAAAATTCTATAATTATTTTTCTTACGAGTTTTTATATATTCAAACAATATTATTTTTCTGTTTAGTGGCATTTTTATTCCATATTTTGATGATGTAAATTATTTTTGTGATTTTTCAACCATATTTATTATAATTACTATCTCATGTGTGTATCACGTGTAATCGATGTACCTAATGTAATCGAAAAATAGAATCATAAATTAAAAGACAAGTTACTTCTTTATTGTACTCAATCTCTTTTAATATAAGAATATGTATAATTAAAAATATGTAAGAATGACAAGCATACCACAATTTAACAAATACAATACATCCCATCCCTAAAAAGCAATATTTTCCTACATAATTTTTAACATGTTTGCATTTGTCGCCAGCTGGAAAGTCAAACAACAAACTATGGCAAACGTAGCATAGTTTGAGGGAGCACAAATATATAATAGCCTTCCAGATAAGATAAAAGATCCATTACGTCTTTCAAAACGGCAGTTAGAGTCCTATCCAGTGATCTTTGTACACACTCGTACATCCATGATTCGAGCGCTGGAACTATGCATACTGTTATATTTTTATCATTCTTCTCAAATAAGTGAAGAAATTGATGTATCAAAAGAACAAGTAGAGTAAAGTGAATAGGTAAACAGTTTACAAAAACTTTCTCAAAGTCAACTACTAACCTTGCACGAAGTTCTTGAGATGTGCATGTTCCAGCGACCTCCAGATCTCCTCATCTGTATACGCTTCGAAGGGGTCCAGGTTCATCCTGAGGGTGCCCGAGAACAGCACTGGGTCTTGCGGGATGATGGTGATGCGTGAGCGCAGCTGGTGTAGCCCGATAGTCGAGATATCGATCCCGTCGATCAGGATCCTGCCGCCCATGGCTTCTACTATCCTGTTAGTGGAAGTTTGTGTGGAGTTTACACAGGGTCAGATTAAGCGGGGGTCTTGGCGAGCCCCGCGGTCTAGAGGGTTCTATTGCGAGAAACTTCCACTTAGAGCAAAAAAAAAAAATAAAACGATTGACCTAAGGACCTGCGTAACAAACAGTTTAAGAGAACTTGAGCTTGAAAGTGTATCCTCCTTAAAAGGGCGCCAATGTAAACCTTTAATTCATAAAGAGTATAAGAGAACAGCATATTCTGCGGAATGATCGTGATGCGCAAGCGCACCTGGTGAAGACCGATGGTTTAGATATGGATCTCGTCAATAAGGATCTTGCCGCGCATGACTTCCACTATCCTGTTAGTGGAAGCTTGGTGTTATACATAGCTCGATTGATATCAGCGTATAACGTCCCACTACAAGGGATAGGATTCTCTCTGTAATCAAGAAGTGGATTTTGATACATAATCCTGGTGGATTATATATGGATTGGATTATATGGTAGAAAGGATTGGTGGATATTAGGGATGTTTCGAATAGCAAAAAAATCACTATTCGCGAATACGAATAATTTGCCTCGCTATTCTCGAATACGAATACGATTACGAATATAACTTTTTAAACTTTCACGTTTTGTGCACATTTTATATTCAAAATTCGACGACGACCGACCGACGCATTCGGGGTGTAATAAAAGACCACCTATTCACTGAGAACGTGTTTATCTTTATAAAGCGAGGGCAGTACAATCGCCAAAATTGTATGGTCTACCGAAAATTAGCAATGTTTCCAAAATTCCGAAATGCCCAATGTTCGTTTGTGCCCGATAGTAAGTCAGATTGGTTCACCCACATACGATCTGGCCAAATAGATTTCTTCAATATTATTCTTCAATCATTGGTGGGTACATCCAGGGCCGGCAGGTTGTGTTAGGCCCGAGTGGGTAGTTGGCCGGGAGCGGGGATAGTCCCTCAAGAAGAATAAGATACAAAGAAAGAAAATGCGTCTAGACATGTTTTTTTCGAGCGACGAGGAAATCCCCACGTCTAGTGACGTCAGTAACTTTTCGTCTAAATCTGAGTGGGTACTTTACCCATTCGGAAAATTCCGAGTGGGTAGAGCTACCCACATTATCCGCCGGCCCTGGGTACATCGTCCTTTGTGTAAGATTCTCATTCGATTACGAATATTACCTAATCTATCACGCACTCATTTGCAAAATTTGTAAGTAGGTAATTTTCAGTCTAATTTAAAGTTAGTGCTATAAGATTTTTTTGGGTTTGATGAATGAGTTTAATTTAATCTACAGATAAGTAAATCACTTAATTAAACTAAAAAAGAAAGCAGCTACGTGACTGATTTTCAAATGAACATTTAATGTAATTTTCGTAGAACACTTCTTTTACCCACTATTCACATTGGGCTTTTACTATTCGAGTATTCGTTTAGGAAATCGCGAGTACGAGTACTTCGAAATTGGCGAATATTGGCCAAAACGAATACGAATATTCGGAACATTCACTTTTATATTCAGTATGATATAATTATATTAGGTCCTTACCTATAAAATTGCAATTTTATATGGAAAAATTCAAATATATTGTTTTGAATCCACTTGTGACAAAATGATTCAGAATCCCTTTTTGTGCCGGTTCAGCAAAGTAAAGCAAGCTTCGACGCGAGTTTACAGCTGACTTTCATTAAACTCATACGGTATCCACTTTCCGAGCTTCTTCACTTTCCCGATTTGATGCAAATGAATCAATATAGATTTGTCACTTACGCCAAAGGCTGTTGCTAACTCATATGTGGTTTGAGATGAATCCACTTTCACTATTGCTTTCAATTCGTCATTATTGACTTTAGTCTCCGGTCGTCCACGGGTCTTGTCCTTGAGGTCGAAATTTCCAGAACGGAAATGATCAAACCAAAAACGCACCGTGCGTTTGTTTGGGTGTTTGGTCACATGGTTGATATTGCGTGCCGTCTGTACTACGTTGCTGCAACAACGCAATTCATATTCGCAAATAACGCGAATTTTTAACTTTTTCATGGTCGCAAACACAACGATATCTGAACAAAAAGTTGTTTGACGGAAAACAAATGAAAAACTGTTTTTCAAAAAGAATGTAATGGCTATAAATTGATATAAATTTGATTTTAGAATTCCAAGCTAAACGTAATATAATTAAGTTGAAATTGACCACTATGAACAAACAGCAAGGTAAGGCCTTAATAGTAATAGATATTTTTGTATTTGGGGTAATTTTTAATATACACTGAAATGTTTATGGTACTTTTTACTTTTGGTAGATTGTTTATGCTCGTTGTTACTCAACATTTTACCTATTTAATTTGCTTTTACCTGAACAGTCCGAGCGTGAGCGTGGACTTGCCCGCGCCGGTGCGTCCGACGATGGCGAGTTTGTCGCGTGGCGGCACCGCGCACGTGACGTCACGCAGAGTGGGTTCACCCGCGCGGTACCCCAGCGTCAGCCGCTCCAGCTGTAGAGCGCCCGTCTCCGGCCACGTCGAGCCCGGACCCTGCCCCACAGACCATGCCGCCTCCTGCGCACAAACACGCATGCATTATGGAGCTGGCGGACTGACCGCGTCGCCACTATGGGAACTTGTTTATAAAAGACGGCGATGCGACTGCCGTATGCACCGTGAAAATCCTTCGACACACGGCACACATCTTTTTTTTTATAATAAATAAATAAGCCACACTCAACGGCCCACACTAGGATTCATGGTATGGTGGGCCTAGGGACACATACAAAGACGAACACAACACATGCAACACCCAGATCCGAACACACACCTGTCCGACCACGAATCGAAACCGGGATCTATTGCATAGCAGGCAGGGTCACTAAGTGGGCTAATTGATCGTCAAATCTGACAGAGTTGTATGACAGCCTAAAAGTTGGTTAATGACACCGGACGTTTTTTCACGGCGTGCAATCTTGTGATTACTTAGAGCCCGCGCAGACAGAAAAATGTTCAGCGTTGAACCCGCGTTCGTCCGGTCCGAGTTCTATGGAGTTCTGACGCACACAGGAGGCAGTCAACAAATAGGCGTTCCATTTTCGCAACAAAAGCGTACATGAAAGATGTGTCTCGACAGTTCATCTTCCGAAGACGAAACATTGCTTTTGTGGAGCCTAGAGGAGTCTAATAAAAAAAGAAAATACTGGGAGCATCCGATTGACACTGAGCGAGATAAAAAAGGAGAGTTCAGTATTCTTTTTCCGGAATTGCTTGAAGATGAACGATTTTTTATTTACTTTCGAATGTCAATAAATAGCTTCAATGAACTGTATAATGTTATAATTATAAAAACTGAAACAGAAAAAGAAGATACCAAGAAGAACGCGTGGAGGCGACGCGTTCTTTGTACTTTGTAGAATAGAACTCCAGAACGCAAGCGTTCATATTGACCGGCGCAGTCTGACTGCCTGCTGTGTGCGCGGCGCTATGAAGTCTATACATTACAAAGAACGCGGAGCTCAGAACGGCTGAACTCTTTGTCTGGACGGGCTCTTACTGAATCGAGTTTTGGGTTCCTTTAATTTTTCAATTTGATTACTTATTTCTTTTATGTTCTATTTTTCTTATATTTTACACTTTCTATATAATTAGTACTTTTTCTTATTGATAGTCGTCAAAATAATGTCAGCAGTGTAGCACTTAAAAACGACAAATAAAGCTTGCACCTATAAATACGCTAGCCGTACCTCCACGCTATTACGCGTATACACAGCTGGTAATAGATATTAATAATGACCAAGCCATTATACATACTGGTACTATGAAACACGTAGATGAAATTATTGATGCGTTAAAACCTTGCGTTAAAATTAAAAATGCGTTTTCGGTTAAACTCTTACCGAATTACAAGTCACAGTTACCTTTGAAATTTAAACAAATAGGTCAATAAGAAACGACCAATAAGAAATATAATAAAATAGTGTTAATAGTCACTAATATAAAAGAGAAGAATTAAGAGTCTATACAGCTTGATAGCTTAATTTGCGTAATAACGAAATATGCATTTGCACAATAAATGGTTAAAATACGCATTAAAAGGCCGAAAATACTATAAAAAATCATGATATCTTAATCCATCATGTCTCGTATGTTATTTAAGTGTAGCATTATCAATTATTATCTATGATATTATTACCTGTTCAGTTTCCGCATACTCCTTTATTCTTTCAACAGCCACAATATTAGTTTCCACTTCCGATGTCATGCGCACTAACCAATTTAGCGTTTGTGTGATCTGAAACGTTATTAAAGCTTAACTCATTTATACCATTATGTATGTCAAAGCAATAAGGTATTTGATCCTTTTTAGATAATAGTTAAATAAGATCCTGGGGATCAATCAATACGCGACGTCATAATCTCATAATCAAAATAAACATTTGACGTATAGGATTTAAATTGATAGGACAAAAAAGACCACACTACTGTATATGACGTCACTAACCACAGAACATTATAAGACTAAGAGAAATGCAAAATGGGCGTTCCCGCGTAACCACAAGTAAGGCATGGTAAGCTTACTTCGCTGTCATTCGTCGTTAGTTGTCAGATTGACGTCGCTCTCTGCCCACGTTTATGGTTTTCGTATTTACGACTTTTAAATTGATAAAATGCCTTCCTGTGCCGTGCTGGAGTGTAAAAATAATAGCACAAGCCAAAATTTGTCCACAGGAGGAATTACATATCACCGGTAAGTTATATTTTAACTGATAATATTTACTTAAAAACGAAACTATGCAGTGTAAAAAACGTGAATTAGGAAGAAACAAGGAAAATCGACTGTATCACACACGGCATAAAGTTGAATTTCCTTGTTGTCTTTTCCAAAGAATCCCGTTGTTAAAGGAAAATGGATAAACGCAACAGGACAACGGCACTGGTTTCTGGTCTGCCCACTTTCAAAACGATGAATTCATCATAAAAAGGAGTGGCAATAAATATTTAACCGATGGTGCACTGCCAACTCGAAACATATTGATATGTTATGTTTATGATCGTGTAAGCGTTTCAAGTAGTATATAGTAATAATAATATGTAAGTACATACTGAAACCAATTTTATTAATTTATACTATTCATATGATTTTAGTTAAGCAATTCCTCAATGGCGTCAACATCAAATGCAAAACGTAAGCAGGATGATAAAAACAAATTACCTCAAGTAATAAAGAAAGTAAAGTAAAGACTTATTACCTAATAAGTCATAGGAATCAAATATTACCTATATATTAGTTATAAAGAAATCGTAGATAGGTACTCGCTATGCTTAAATTGTACAATTTGGTATTTCAGGGAGATACCACACTGATTAATTCGACGTCACCGACGACTTCAAATTAATACACGCCAAGAAACACAAAACTTAAAAAAATAATTTATAATGAAGAAAGTGTTATTAAAAGACAAAGATTGCAAATAAAAAGATTTAAGCTCAAAATCGTAAATTGCGGATAAAAATAAATGATATGGAAGATATTATTACTCTGCAGAATTTCAAGGCCAGTAATTTTACAGTTTTATTACTTTTATTACTATTTTTATTAGTTGAGAGTATGGTACCAACTAATATTATAAATGCAAAAGTGAGGTTGTTCAAACTATTTGTTCATTACTTTTTTTTTTGAGTTGTTTATTATTGTCTATTGTAAGCAAATTTGTAAGTAAATTTTAAGCTGCCATGAAATGAGTTGCTCATTTGCATCGCTACCTCCCGTACCTACCTCCCGTTATATTATTTTGTGATTATTATATTAACGTCACCGTTATGGTGATATCGAGGGTGAACGGCAATATGTCCTATCTGACTACTAAACTGCACCTTCACTAATTTAAATTTTAGCGCCAAATCACCAATACTTCGCCGAAAGAAATTCCAATTTGTTTTATTGGCACCAATGGTTTATACCTGAACAATGTTTTCCTGCGTCCTGTAAAATTAGCTTTTATGAGATAGGATTTTTTGCCAGTTCACCCTCGATATACTACTTACTACCTTTGTTTAACTAGGAACTTAAAAACAATAAACACTTTAATTTGTTCAGAGCATTGTATTTAGCATACTGGTATAAAATACTAGTTTTATTATCCCTACCAAATATATCGATAATATCGACGAATGTCCATGAATGTCTCACCCATAACTACAGGAGCAACAATGAAAGAACATTATACGTATTGACAAGTAAATATCAAACGTATTTTTATGCTCATAAGGTCATAATTTGAATTCAATCACATCTAGCGTCGAATAGCAGAACTTACTAGTACATTATTCTTGTTTTGAGTGCAAGGATAAATTGTAGTATAAAATGTTTAAGCGTAAGGCAGTATCAACTCAATCGTCTTATAAAGACAGTTCAATTTCAATCCGACTATAATGTACCTTAAGTCCTTTTTCAAGTGTGTGAGTTTGGCACGTCGGTTCTCTTAGCATTAGGGTATGATACCATTTCTATAGTCTTATTATGTTCTGTGTCACTAATACAGTAACATAATTACAATATCGCATGAATGACAAAGGAAGTTATTCCCATGAATCTCAAGTGTTCTTAAAATATTTATTGGCGTAATGTAACTGCGGTGAGACGGGACAAGGGTTCTCAACACTCAAAGTCATTGGGTGGTGTCAGCCTCTTAAATGTAACAACATTGAACTGTATATTTTATTTGTACCAGAAGCTTATAAAAATAAATTACCTGTAATGCGTAACTGACAGAGAGACCGACAAGCCCGGGATTGATGCCGTCCCGCTCTATCACGGCGAATATCGCCGAAAAGAATATAATGAGGTTGCCCATCATCTCGAGCCGCACTGCTAACCAGCGGTTGGCGATGCAACTAGGGTAATAACACGACTGATTGTGGTCGAGCCCGCGCTCCGATTCCTCCACGAATCTGCAACACGCGTGCGAAATTGAACACGAGACTTTATAAAAAAAGACTTTATTTTCAAAATCGAACCTAACTGACATCATAACATCTACTTTTATATTCCAAATTAAGCAGATTCAACCAATCCGGGAGTAGAGCGCGCGAATGCATGCGTCATTTTTACATATCGTTAGACTTATCACTGCTGGATGTTCTGATGAATCTGATGTCGCAAGGGTTGCTACCCTTAACTCGCTCGATTGAACGTATTTTTCGTTCGTCACAAAACAATCTCGAAGCAATAATGGGACGATGTTGATTAAATACGAAATATTACTAGTTTTTTCCTGCGGCATCGCCCGCCTGTTTACTAACCCACGAAAACCTTAGTTTTATAGCTGTTTTCTTCGTGATCGCAAAGAAGGTTCAAGCACAATGTCATTTCGATTCGGCCATCCGTTAATGAGTGAAAGCATTTCAAACAAAGAAACGAACACACATCGAAACTAAAGCTCGTAGCAAAAGAAAAAAGTTACTTTGCACGGGGAGTCTAAAATTTCTATCGCAGATTTTAAAAATTCTTTCCGAAAATCATTTTTTAGGAAACATCATTTTTTTCCGTCTATTTTTAGGAAAACACCCGAGAGACCGAGAGCCGATATAGCAGATTTTTTATTAATATACTTTTATACTAGATACTTTATACTTAATTTTTTACTTTCTACAATTATTGTGATAAGAGATGTATGTATTATCGCCGCTCAAGTCACTTTTTAAATATTGTAACATAGGTTCTCTATGACTATTCAAACAGCCGATAAAACAAGTTCAATTCAATCTTATTTTAATGTTTTCTTCCAGTCATCTCATGTCTATAGTCAAAATAATCAGATTGACACGTCGAGTAAAATGAAATAGGCAAATGTATATGTCTAACAATGCTTACTATATAGTTTAATGTATTTGTTAAACACATAAAGGTATGTACGAGTAGAAGATAAGATAATATAAGAAAATTAAATTTACATAAAAGTAAATAAGAATATTATTTTATACAGTACTAAAATATAAAATCAAGTTTAAAATGAACTCACTTTTCTGTAACACCATATGCTCGAATTGTGGTGGCACCGGTGATGCTCTCACCAAAGTGCGAGTATATCGGCGACCGCGACACGGATTCGAGTCGCTTCAGTTGTCGCGAAGTCGCCACGTAGAACCGCTGGATCAAGTAGTATATGCACCCGATCGGAAGAATCACCGCCATGAATATTGGCGTCGATAAACTTATAACGAACAAAGTGCCCAAAACCTAAGGGTTATATAATTTCCATGTATTACACACATATTGTATAAACGTATCCCTTCCTGTTAATAAATTAAAATGTTTTTCTTGTTTTGACATGAAGAGGAACCTGTTCACTACTGTATGTAAAACAATGTTTGATTTACAAGTTTTTATTTATGTGGATAATACTTTTGCTACTTCGTACTATGATTACAATTTATTTTTTCTTCAAATCAAAGACATAGGCTTGAATATTGGTTCCATAGGGACAATATTTACCTCCTGAAAATTCTTCTATTTTTTGAAAAAAAAAAATAATTATAGTCAAAGTACAAAGCAGCAAAAATATCATCTACATAAGTTTTTTCATAAGATAATTTTACCATCTTAGACTAAAATTTGGAATAAATAAATATACCCACTTAATTTTGGAAAATCCGGATATAGAAACTTCATAACTTTTTAACTTTTTCTATATAAAATACAAACCACTTTTTAATCAAATGACTATAGAACATTCCCCTTAGTCTGTCCTCTCAATACAAGTATGAATTATAGTTATGTTATATTAATGTCATAGTAATGTCAGTGGCTACGTCTACTACGAAATCCTAATTCTTTCAATCTACATCTATGTTATATTGAACTAGTGCAAGCAGTTTAGTAAGAGTTCATATCATCGGTTTCTTTGAAGTAATTCGTACTATCGCGGGAGGAAATGATTAAAATCGCCATCAGCCATGTAACATCAACTGTTGATAGATATCAACTGTTGTTACTACGCAGTCATTACACATTTTATAAAAGTTTTTAAGTTTGTTTTAATAATCTTTAGGAAAACGTGACAATTGAATGAATTATTATTATGCATGCATAAACGCTCCAGGGACCTTATTGTACAACGGGACAAATATTAGGGCCGATTGGAATTGCCGATTTTGGACAAATTTTTACACGGGATAAATTCAACTCCGATGAGGCAGTGAAAAACTCTTTCAGAGAATTCATCCATTCTCGTGCCCAGGAGCTCTATAGCAGAGGCATTAATCAACTTTCATAAAAATGGTAAAAGTGCATTGATAATAATGGCCAGTACTTGGATTAATTAAATACGTAATTTTCATAAATATAAAATATATTCGAATTTTTCCCTATAAAAGAGGAATTTCATAGGTAAGGGGACCTAATAAATAAGAAACTTAAAATTGGCTAATCATTTTCTCTCACAATAGTATGTAATTTTAAAAACCAGTTTATACTTATTATAGTTTAGAAGTATTGCAAAATAGCATTATTGACAAGAAGCCTTTTTTATATAATTTATATAATATAAATATAAACCAAAACTTATATAAGGATCAGTTTACAAATACCTTTATGTTAATTTAAAATTATCGATAACGTTGTTGTTTTCATCGATGAATAAAAACTTTTTCAACATGTTTAGCAATACTGTATGAGCGTGTGAAAAAAAATGTTACACAAACAAATTACGAACACAACAAACATCTTTAGAGAAACAAACATGAAAAGCAAGCACGTACGACTAACAATAAAAAGTTGCTGATTTCAGGCTGCGGTTTTTTTTATAAAAACATTAAAGAGACATTAAAACAAGACTGGTTGGCAAATTTACCTCGAACGTGCAATATATCACGTCGGAAGCCTCCGAGGGGAGCGACGTGTCAATGACATCGATATCTTTAGAAAATCTAGAGAGGATCCGGCCTACGGGCGTTACTTCGAAGAATTGCAACGGTGCCTTTAATACATTGTCCAACAACATTGCGTGTAGAATCTTCGCCGCTCGCCAGCATGCCAAGTATGGCATTAAATCAGCAAAAAATGAGGCGATCGCTGTAACAACGGCCACGAACACAATTTATTGCGAGTTGACCACTGACAGTTCCGAACATTGGCCGATAAATGGCGTTTAATGCGTACCTGTAGTATTATCAACAATGTGTTTTGTAAAACAATAATCTGCTTTTGGCTTCCTATAAATATTTCTGATAATAAATCTTTTATTGTAAATATATACAGGCTGTCTCATTTTACGCAACGCAATCTATCTGCATAGATGTTATTAGATACCGCAGGAGTTAGCCTCACACGCTGATCATTTGTATGTTGGCTACCTATTAATAATGAATACATTATATTTACGACACAATCCATATAGGTGCAAAGTTAACGGCGGTCGAAACAAGTAGGTGCAGGGCGATGAATGGTGCAGGGTTTATAATGAAACAACTATTGATTGTACTCTCTACGCTACGTCATGCAGTTTAGTTCGTTACCGAGCCGAGTAAAGTGCGATCCTGCGAGGCTAGTTTTGTTACTCTGTAAGCGTTTGTCTTAAGCTCCAAAGTAAGCGGTAAAAGCAAAAATATTTTAGTTAATATTGGAATCAATTGTCTTTTGGTCGGTGTTTATAAACTGATCCGACAAATAAAATTTATATCGTCAATAATGATATTTTAGAATATCTTGGTGACGCCAAGTTTATCGAGGGTATGGTGTACCCTAAATTTACACTCAGTTCTAAAGAGAAGCATTGCAGTCTAAATTAAGCATGTCACAGGAGTGGGCCCATTGGCACGACGCGTCCGACGAAACACCTCCGATTAACATTAAATGCAGTAACTTTGGTAGTTTACAAAATACGAGTTCACATTAGCCGGCTCTATATGGAACTTATACTGATACTGGTTGATGCAAAAATGCTTACAAATACATATATAATAGAATGCTGTCACATTTGTCATTTATAAGAGATTTTGCAGTTACCTACATATGGTGCCAGTGTCCTGTTGCATTGGGTCAAACAATGTAAGACGTCTCATAGAATAACGCCTCTTTAATTACGAATCTTAGCGAAATGATACTTTAACAAAAACTGATTTCACTATAATGAGCATTTTCGCATCTGAGGATGTTTTTCAATATTAGTGTAACACGCAGTATAAAAAAAGCATTTTGACGGCGATTGTAAGCGGAACAATTGGAGTAAATTGGTGTCAGGTGTCGATCAGAGGCGTTTCGTGGGGTTGAGTCGAGTAGCGGCGTCATACCGCGAAGAAGCATGAGGTCCAGCCCCTGAGCGTCATGGGCAGCACGTTGTCGACCACGTCCACGTCCTTGCTGAAGCGGTTGAGCACGCGGCCGACGGGCGTACAGTCGAAGAACCCGATGGTGGGTGCGTGTAGCACGCCGGCCAGCAGCGCCGCGTGGAGTGCACGCGCCGCCGCCAGCGTGCCCAGGTACAGCGCCAGCGATGACACCGACACCGAGATCACTGTGGCACGCATACCACGTCATACCTCACGCTCAATACGCAAGTGCCCTCTCGAACGATTCGGATCGCATAAACTGCCTTACAGTGTGTACAAACTTGAGCATTTATATGTAATGTAATGGATACAAGTCATATCTCAATATAGGTATAATATATCATTAGAATAATTGATACACTCTAACGTTAGAAATGATGTAAGTGACCATTGCGGTTATCTAATAAATATTATCTAATAAAATCTAATAAAATAATTATTATTTAGTATCAGATGTATTTATATAAACTGAGACATATGCAGCGACTCATATAAACCAAAAATGGTTAAGGCGTTAAGAGACTAAGAAATTATGTATGATTAAGTTATATTAAGAAATACTCGTAAATATTATTAAAAAATGTATACGCTGGAGCAGCAGGTTACACACGAACAAGTGGTGAGTCCGTGCCTGAAACGCGTAGAAGAATACGGCTAGCTTTTTAATGGCATTCAGCAGCGTACAAATAAACGTTTGATTGATCGGAGCACTTCTATGTAAAGTTCCAGCAAATTATATTATAAAATTCAATGCTTTGATTGACAACTTTATCTCGAACGTTCGGTACTCGATGTTCAGTTCTTTAAACTGTTTAAAACAGAGAATGTTTAAATTTCAGCTGCAAGTAAATGCTCTAGTTTGTATGCACCTATACTATAGCGTACTTTAGAGTCAAGCTTATATAGCTGCTTTAGTTTGCAATAGCTGTATATTTAGTACACTTACTGGTATTTCGATAATCGTTAATCACATATGTAGCCGTTAAACTCGAAAACATGTAGTTTGTAGGTATAGCAATTGGGTATTATTAAGTTTCAAATTATTACCAATGTTTTCTGCTAGTTGAAGACAACCGATATATATGTCTCATCGTATCGTACAGATATTTATCTGTCGTGAGGGCATTTGGCCTGTTATTTCCCATTAATTATACTTGTAATTAAAAGGTACTTCTTTGTGGATGTGTCTAAGATGAATGTTTATTTACTTCTTACAAATATTTGATTAAACATTTCTCGCGGAAGTAAACAAGCAGCCTCAATAAATGCAACATTATATAAAAAAAGTTAGGCGACTTTACATAAAAAATTTGACGTTTAACTTTGTTTTACTAGGATTAATCAAAATGAATCAATATTGATATTATTGATAACAAAAATTGATTTCTGTAATTTACAAATGTATTCGCCAAGAGGGCACGATAACGACAATTATTCTCATAATTCTATCCACACTGAACATTTGCAATAGGAAATATACAAATATATTTGAAAAAAAAAATAAAAAATACATATGTACTATAAAAATTATGACAACCATGCTCTAATATATTAAGTAGATTATACGATGTGATTATATGTGACGATTATATATTAAGTAGGTACACATAAATTATTAAAATGATTGACAGAGGTTTACAACTATTTATTATTAATATCATAACAAAAAAACATGCGCATTAGGATATATTATATATTTGCAATTTTAATAACATGCGATGAATTTATTAGTGTTATTAGAAATGTAAAAAAATTAGATGTAAATCATACAACATTTAAAATAGAGTGAATAAGGTTGCTAAGGTTACATCTACTATATGATTAGGAAAAGATAAGACATATATAAAAGAGTTAAAATATAGAAGTAATGTCAATAAAGAAGTGTAATAAAAATGTATTCATTATTTATAAGTTCCAATTGAAACCAGTTGTATATCACTCAACGTGTTTTTAAAATAAATACAATACACAAATAAATAGAATTATATAACAGTGTTTAACATCCAAAAACAAAGTTTATTTTAAGTTTTTGTTAAGTAATTATTTATAAATATTTAACTGTTGAATATATATTACATATGTTTTAATTGTGAGATTAATGAAAATGTGCATATATATCTCAATATATTAATTATTTTGATATATTTTTCTGTCATAAAATTATTTTATTATGACTTACAAATGATACTTGAAGATTTATTAGAGGACAAATTAAACTCGACAGATGAATGAACAGTTAAAAATCGCAGAGATTTTTTTCTACAAACATACACATTATATTTCAACCATTAGTCAATTTTATAAACAAAGTATCATTTTATTAATTAGTAAATTTTTTTTTTAAAATCAGACAAATATTTTTATTTATTTGATTATATAAATAGTCGATATTTGGCTTCAAATATTGTAATCCTGACATATTGTAATCTGGTCTTAGTTCGTTCAACGGGGATATTAGGTACTCCTATGTCTTATTTACAGGCATTGAATTTTGAAACTGAGTGTAAGATGAGGAGAGCAGTTAGACAATTCGAGTGAGTGATAAGTTCTTAGTAAGTTATAGACGCATTTATACGTAATGTGACTGTACAAGACTTACCTTGTCCGATGCCGAGGCCTCCGTACACGCCGAGATAGAGGTCCCTCAGTTGGGTGTTTATTGTGTTGTTCACTAGCTGCGAACAATATAAAATTATAAAGGAACGCGTACAATTAAAGGATTTTGTATACTTTTGAGCAAAAAAATCACCAGACAATAACATCGTGTTTACATCACATTAGATAGAACCCTTTCATTTTTCATACAAACCACTCACTCATTCGCACCGATTTACATATTATCATCATTGTACAGTTGTGTTTACAAATAAATAAATCTTATCTTAATTGTTATGCAAACTGGTTACTCACGATTTATTATAGCCGATATTTCGGATAAAACTAGATCCAAATATCGGCTATAATAAATAGATAGTAAATCGTGAGTAACCCGTTTACATAACAACTATTATGGTTCAACCACGATAACAAAGTTTAAAATCTTATCGGTTCATATCTAATAATTCGCATAAGCGTCGCACTGCAAAACTGCGACAACGCACATTACAGAAGTGGCGGGCCGCACCTGAACGCGATATTTTAAATCAGTTAACTGTTGACATTGAACTCTTCACGTCGTCGCAACAGAGAATATCTCGAATTACGTTTGTCAACTACACCCGTCCATCGCACATTGAGGCGGGCCGCGTCGCAGCGCATAACATGGGCGAATAAATACGGCTGGCGACCGATCCGGCAGTGCGCTGCGCTGCGATCCGCCTCGAGTGTGCTATGTTTTCTACAAAATGTATAAACAATGATTCAGGAGGATTTTTGCAATGTTATGCGCTGCGTAGCGGCCTGCCGTAATATACGCGTGCCTTTAGTAACTGTTTATGAAAGGAGTACGCAGCGTTGCTACCAGTCGCAGCGTTTTGTGAGTGGTACAGAGCAACAAAGTCACACTCTTCATTTTTAAAAATAACTTTTTATAGGGAGAATATCAAGTTCAGAAAGTCATAGAACAAAAGTTGTTAGTTTTAAGGACAAAAATTCAATGTTACCGGCATTAACATTTACAGGCATTTTTTAATTAACTCTGTATATGTGGAGATTGTGTGTTTATATCACAGATATAGAGTGATAGAAAACGCAAGCTCTCCGTCGCTGCGTGCTCGAAATTGGTAATAAGCTCATATTTCTCGCGGCACTTGTTCAGTCTATTACAATCCGTGGCGCTAGCAAGTCGTTATTACAAAACACAAAAATGATTTTTATAAAAATAGATAGATTGTAAAAATTCGTCTAAAATGGTGAACTGAGTTAAGGAAGATGCTTCGTTTTATCGATGAGTGGTTTCGCAACACTAACATTTACCGATGACGTGACGCGCTTGGTTTTCATACAATTTAACGAACTTGCGTTGTCTTATGTTTATCGAACAGTGGAGATGCAAAACCTTGTTGGGTTTAGTACCATTGTCCCCACTAACAATTCCCACTGGTGGGAAGAACGGAAATTGCGGACAAAAAAAATCATTTATCTCAGAGGGGACAACTAAAATTGGTGTGTTTTGAATTTTCGTTCTCCACCATATTTGTTAAAAAATAACCTAAGACCAGAATAAAAAACAACCAAATTTGGACTATTTGTAATTTTAGTGAAAAAACATTTGACATTCTTTTACGTTCATGCTCATTATTTTATTCTGGCCTTAATTAAGGTATTTGGTAACTATAGTAGGGATATCGGAAATTCGGAAAACGAAATTTATTGCCGTTGTCCCCACCACACATTATCATCATATACATATATCATCACATATCATTATTGTCCCCACCAGTGGGGATTATCAGTGGAGTTAACGATACCAAACCAAGTGGACTTTTTGGTGAAGTGAAGTAGAGTTTTCGTTTGATTATTATAAAAAATGTGCATTATTGGTTTTGTGGTTTAATAGTGATAGTTTATTAAACTTTAAAGTGCCTAATGCTTGTGACAACCAAATAAATGCCATAAGACTGTATTTTTCGTGTGCTTTCCAGGTATCCAACTTTGTCTCTGGTAACTTAGTAACTCTGAGGTAACTGGCAGCAAGTGCTAATTGCACCATTGCCACATATAAAAAGAAAAAAAAAAGCAAGTTTTGTTATACTGACCATGTTCTCATCGTTCGACCACTTGGCGAGCCAGTAGTTGGAGCCGACCTGGAAGAGTTGCAGCACGAGATTCATGAACACCGTCACCGCGGACGCCGCCACGCCCACGCTCTGCAGGTAGTGCTTGTACACGCTCCACTTCACCTGCGAACCAGTTAAACAAACAGTCGGTTAAACAACGCCCCTCCGACATGACAAACGAACAGATTATTATTATGTATCAGGCTAGCCGTGTGTTGTCGGCCGGTTATATATTAGCGCCGCTCCATCTCTTCCCTTGTGTGTCGTAAAAGGCGAGGGATAACAAAGCCGCTACCACAAGCCCTGCGGAACTACACCATCGCTAAAAGAGTGGAGTCGCCAACCCGCTTGACCCGCGTGGCATTTTAAGGCCATACATCCCTCATGCACAAAACAATGTGCTTGAGGAGGTCCATGTTCAGCAGTGGATACTGAAAGGGCTGATTGCATTAGGCTAGCAGTTTTCGTTGATGCGCCCATATCAATACACTTGTGGTGCCTTCTTTCAGTCGTAAACAGTTTTTGAATTTATTCACTCCTTCTGCTTTGACTGTCTCTTGTGGTAGATTATTCTACGGGTAAAGAGTAGAGATGATGACTAAACATAGAAACAAACATCCAAACATACTTTCACAGTTCATTACAGTGGTTGTTGGCCGGTTTTAGAATAGCACCATCACATCTTTACGCGTGGCAGTCTGTTTCGACTATTGTCCTTTACTTCTTGCTACTAAATCCCTAATAACTGGCCGCTAATGAAAACCTAAATAAAAATTTGCCCCAAGCTCTTCCATTCGATTGCTCTTTGACATATTCTGCTGTCTAATTTTCGATCGCTATCATTGCTGCTTATGTTTGTAAAATCTCATAAAGAGCTTCGTTGTGTATGTTACTGAAGTTCATCTGAATAACCTTATTAGGTGTTTTTTAATATATTTATCACATTTAAGTCTAATAAATTACTGAAGTGTGGACTGGATGTTATTCATTCCTCGGTGAACTACCATCTGAGTAATGTCGAACCCGTGGGTGTCGTAAAGGCAACTAAGGATAACAAAACCGCTACCACAAGCGCTGAGGAACTACAACACCTCTAAGAGAATGGACTCGGCAAGAGTGGTCTTAAGGTCATACATTCATCCCGTGCACACTACAATGTATACAAAAAGGCCCGTGTCCAGCAGTGGACAATGAAACGAATGGTTTACAATGGTAGTGGTTATGAAACCATTCTATCTTTTATATACATCTCAGAGCATTCGGCCACTGTCGGAAATCATTTAATTAGTACATAGTATTGTACTTATTACAAAAAAACTCAAGAATTGTCTGTTATTGCCTTTATCAGAACTACCTGACTATCAGTACAAAACAATACCCTAGAAATTTTGCACCTGATTTTCGAATTCATTCGTACTTTTCAACTCATAGATGGCGAATTAAAAAAAAATAGAAACAAAAAATGAACGTCTTAAAAATCTACAATACCGCCATTTAGACAACTAATTCCCAAAAATATGAATAAACTTACGCTGCCCGTCTCAGTCTTTTCAGCCTCAATGAGTTTGTTCTTCTCCTTTAATTCGGCGGGACCATTGGCCTCGGGTGTTTTTCTTTTTACACTACCCGATCTATCACCTGTGTACAATCAAGTTATACATATTAAAGGGGCTTGCTATTCAACTGATTAGTTAAAAATGAAGTTTATGTAAAGAATTTCGTTACGTATGATTTGTATGTGTAATTCAGGTCCGTCAAAATATATACAGGTATATTAACCCCTGAAAAAATAATTAAGTAAAAATGTGGTCCTGTCACCGTTTTCGCGACTGATCGCCGATGAATCTCACCCGGTGTGTACCCGTTATGTGGTATATTTCCAAAACCAATTGTGCATTGTCACATTAAAATTACATTTTTACAATGTGGCATATTACAATATGGCATATTCCGGACAATTCCGAACATTACAAGACCTACCCGAATTTTTACATACCTGCGGCCGGTAGTTCGGATTCGGAAGTGCTCTCTGAAAGTGATCGCGCTCTCTGCAATTTGTTCTGGAACTCTGAACCTAATTTGCTCTCCAAGTCCTGTTTGATTTCGTCCAATTCTGAAATAAATTACCATGATTGTCATTCACATTCATTTGTCTAGGGCAGCGATTCCCAACCTGTGGTGCGCGTACCCCTGGGGGTACGCAGGGTCCCATTAGGGGTACGTGAAAATTATATTGGTAATGGCGGAAATACTGAGAAGTTAAAACAGTTAACTTATATAAACATTATTATAATGTATTATGTCTACAATATGTAGTTTAAAATGAACCTTATAACTAATAACTTACTAAGGTGCTAGACTATGAGCGTTGGGTTGGTAAAATACAGTACATTCGTTTGTATACCGCCTGTCTAAGCGGCTACTGTACGCAAAGGATTCTTTGTAATTCTTTGACATTTTTAGGAGTAGGTATGAAGTTATCAGGGGAGGGGTACTCATAAATGAAAAGTTTTATTAAGCGGTACGGGAACGAAAAAAGGTTGGGAAGCACTGGTCTAGGGCATCGTTTCTCAACCTTTTTAGTGTTACGACCAACTTAATATGTCGAAAATAAAATAAATAACCTTACGATCACCTTACAAATAATCAGGTCCTAATTATGTTTTTTTGCTTTTTAACATTTGATTATAGATCATTATAGTTAAATATTATAGATTAAAGTCCGTCAACCAACCTTCAGGCGAGGTTCGTTCCGCGTCACTGAGGTGGTGAAGCAGGAACTCCGCGAAAGCGCCCTTTTTCTCTAACAGCTGCTGGTAAGTACCCGCTTCAGAGACACTACCCTCCTTTAACACTATCACCTGGTCTGTCTGTGCGAGGTACGACACGTTGTGCGTCACCCACACACGGGTTTTGTTCTTTAGGAGACCGTTGGGACCTATTAGCTGGAATAGACAAACGAAATTATATTGACCAGTCAGGTCAACCAAAATACAGAGATGTAGCAATATGGGCCTATAAATTTGACAGTTACAAGGCGGTCATTTTGACCACTTATTAATTCAAACTGTCATTTGGTGGTAAGAAACTACTAATAATGTATTAATGATAGTTTTCCTTTTTTAACCTTTTTTACAATGACTGCAATATTTCTGACGTAAGGGTGATGTCAATGTAAAAAAATATAGAAATAATTGAAAAATAATACTTTTTACATATAAACCAAAATAATACCAATGATGCAATATTTCACCGTAAATAAGTTTACGGAATTAATTTTAACTAAATAAATAAAGAAAAGACTTAAAAACGTAATTATCACAAGTCGTCTTTGGTAATAGTAATATTTTATTTAGGTGACTTGTACACGGCTCATGTCAATCATTTTTGCCACAAGGAATTATCTATACCTGTATTTTGATTGATGATGGGCCATTGATACAAAAGAGAACAATTGGAAGTCGAATGTGGCGTGGCATATGTAGCTTGATAGGCATTATTATTATCTAGTTTGTATATACATATAATAAAATCGCAGCAAAGCCATGTTTGTATGTTGCAGTGAACATTATGAATGATACAGAGTCTAAAACAACAAGTTTTTATATTTTTGTCATGCTGTTTGAATGCACACAACGCAAAAACTACTTTAATGAAACTTCACATAGTTATAGCTTATGTGCTGGTTTAACATATAGGGCAGGTACTATTTATTCAATAGCATTATAAAATTTCCACAGGACTTACTATAAAGTTCATGCAAACGAAGTCCTAAATATATGCTAGTACTAAATATTTGGATTTTTTTATTATGGACGTGGCGGCAGATCGGTCGTCAATCGTCAAGAAAAGGAAAATCGGAGTGTAGGTCGCTGAGTGTTGTTTTTTTATGTACGAAAGCTGTAGACGAGCATACAGTCCACCTGATGGTAAGTGAATACTGTCGCCATAGACATGCGCGATACATGCCAACATTAGTACAAAATGACAAACTTTGGCACGTCCCCGGATGCGCTGCCTACCTTTGGAGATATAGGAATGGATTTGGAGAAAGGGTTGAGAAAATGGGGAGGGATAGGATGGGAATGGGCTTTAGCATATCTCACTCAATACCGAAACATGTACGTACATTAGGGAAATAAGATAAAGTGGGAAATGCAGTACATTTCAAGGTTCTCCAGCGCGCCCAGCGGCTGTTGGATTGAAGCGTGCACTCTCCGCCTCAGTAAATGACCTATTCACATGATTTTACTCATTCAGTTATATAGTAGGTTGAAAAAATCGTTTACTAAAAGTAAACATATTAGGTTCCTTATAGTATGCATGAATAAAGTGGTTACAAGTTAAGTTGGAACGTTACCTTTTCAAAAATATGTTTTCCGACGTGAGAGTCGACCGCGCTGAGCGGGTCATCCAGGAAGTAGTTGTCCGCGTCGAAGTACACGGCACGCGCCAGCGACACGCGCTGCTTCTGGCCCCCGGACAGGTTGATACCTGACAATACACAAGTTTTTAATCTTTTTTTTCATATATGGCAACGATGCAATTAGCACATTCTGCCAGTGTCAAGTTTTCGTCCTAATAAACAATTTCAAAGTCTAATCCCGTTTCTATGTCTAATGTCCATTCCAGTCTAGGTAAGTCAGGAGTCGCCCAGTAAAGTGATAGTAGATTAAAAGAGGACCCTTGGAATCACACGAAAAACGCAGTCTCACGATTTTATTTGATTGTCACAAACATTACATACATAAAATACTTTGAAGTTTAATAAACTATCACTATTAAACCATAAAACGTGTAAAACACTATTTTTATAATATTCCAACAAAAACTCAACTTCACTTCTCGAGTTCCAGACAAAAAGTCAGTTTTTATCTTTATTAAAGGTGTGAAACATAATATTGTAGTCTATTTGTAGTTGCTAATGTTGTAAAAATGAGTGCTGAGCCCTCGACGCTCGAGCCCTGAGTGAGCGTTTATGACTCGAATTTAAAATGCTAGTGAGCGTTAAAGTTCATTTTTTTACGTTTGATAGTGTCTAAAGGTCTTTGAGGTTCATTAATGCTGACTTAGCGCTCAAGTGCTCGTTTTTACAATACAACTCTAGTAGTTGCCTGTACTTAAAACTGACGTTTTATGGCTTACTCGGGGATAGCAGTATAGCCTAGGGGTATTTATTGTCGATACTCATTCGCGACGTAATTTGTTCATATCTTCGGCCTGTACCACTGAGTTTCTTCTTAAGTACGAATTTAAAAGAAATATCACTAGATCGGTGGTAAAAGAAACCATCGTATAAAAAATTATGAGATTATGGCCCGCAACCTTTTAATGATTTTTTAGTAGAGACGAGAGACTCTGCAGTGCGACGCTGTAGGCTGGTATTAATGATTTGTTAGGAGAGACGAGAGACCCTGCAGTGCGACGCTGTAGGCTGGTTTTAATGATTTGTTAGGAGAGACGAGAGACCCTGCAGTGCGACGCTGTAGGCTGGTATTAATGATTTGTTAGGAGAGACGAGAGACCCTGCAGTGCGACGCTGTAGGCTGGTTTTAATGATTTGTTAGGAGAGACGAGAGACCCTGCAGTGCGACGCTGTAGGCTGGTATTAATGATTTGTTAGGAGAGACGAGAGACCCTGCAGTGTGACGCTGTAGGCTGGTATTAATAAGGGTTTATTCGACAATTAAATAAACAACAAGCAGCCCATATTAAAAGGGATTTTTCAAATTCATTTCAAAAGTTAAAATTATTAAACTTTCTGTGTATGATCACTGTGACCTCGAACATTTAAAAGACGAATTATTCAAATGTTCAGGAAGTACTCAAACGGAATGGGTACAAAGCGAGTGGAAGGCAACCAAGGCGTAATCGGAGGGAGAAACATCCCGAGGTTTACAGACAGCCAGAATTTATGCTATACCTGAAAGGAGTGGCGGACAAAGTTGAAACAGTATTGAGAAGATACTCCATTAAGACTGTATATACTCCGTACCACAAACTAACGGAAAATCTACGCACACCCAAGGATGTTATACCGTTCTAGACGCCAGGTGTCTATATAAGATAGGTTGCAGCTGTGGTAGTTCTTAATAGGCCATACTATGCGTTCAGTTGGGGAAAGGGTTAAGTAACACATTGCAGCTGTAAGAAACCGCCAAACTAGTAAATTAGCAATAGCCGAACACATTCTCAACACTGGAATTAATCACTGGATAGAACTCTGCATTCCCAAAAGCCTTTCCACTGAACGTCACTATTATCACAGGATTGTACGCGAAGCGATTGAAATTAAGAAATATAAAAAAATCAATTGGGAAGATGGATATAAACTGTCGTCGATGTGGAATCCAGTGATTAACAAATTTAAACCTTGCGATTTACCGTCGAATACGTCCGCGGACATTGTTAGTATAGTGTGTCGCACCAGTTCCGAATGTGAAGATCAAATGTGGGTAGTTGATAAAACTGCTCGCAGCTGCGATCCTGGACTACCCGCCTCTTCAGTCAACTCGTGATCACGGCTGATGTAACCCGCGCCGAAACGCCAAGTAGGAATAAAAGGTAAACAAATACCTTTATTATACGCATTCAGACTAGATTTAGATTATAAAACACGTTGATCTTATCGGAGTACTCAAGCCGCTTGGTGAATAGACTGGTGTCTATTCATGTTGCATTTCGAAACATCCCCTTTGTGATTTGTGATAATAAGATTTGTGTGAGTGTGTTGTATGAATCAAATATCATACCTTTCTCCCCGATCTCGGTCTGATCTCCGCCGGGCAACATGTCGAAGTCCGGCTTGAGGGCGCAAACGTTGATCACGTCGCGGTACTTGAGCGTGTCGAGTGGCTTGCCGAATAGAATGTTGTCTTGTAATGTTGCGTTTTGAATCCATGCCTGTTGGGGCACGTATGCTATTGACCCTGTAAGATGAAACCTTATATTATTTATACAAAATGGGAAAAATATCAAAAACAAATGAAAAACGATTTTACCAGTAGTATTAAGCCGGCCAGAAACCTTATTCATTTCTCCGAGGAAGGCTGAGAGCAGAGAACTCTTCCCTGAACCCACGGCGCCAACGACCGCCACCAGAGTACCCCGAGGAACATGCAAGTTGATGTTTTTTAGAACTGGTTCCGAATCCTTCTCACCCCATGAGAAGTGACCATTTTCTATTACTAGAGGGTTCGCTGGAATATTTGAAAAAAAAAAAACAATAGAAATAATAGAACAATTGAAAGAATGTGTTATTAATGTATTACACGGTGTAATTTACATCAAACGTTTTTACCTATGTTATTTCAAAACATTTAATTTGAAACATAGGTAATGTTTCAAATTAATAGAGATATTAATAGATTTTCAAACTGTGCCATAGAAAATAATAAGGAAACAAATTACATTACTTTTAATAATGTATACAGTTAACAACTATTATTAAAAAATATAGATTACAATATTTGATTTCAGAAACACAAATAGAGATTGAAATGGTTAGCGATTTCAACGAAAAAAAAATGTTCTGATAATAATTATGTAGTCGAAATGGCTAAAATACTCAATTTTCTTAGTGAAGTAGGCGGACGAGCAGGCGGTCCCATGTGATGGTAATTAAATGTTACCGTCACCCGTGGACAGCTGCAACACCAGAGGGTATGCGGGTGCGCCGCCGACCTTGCAAAATCCTATTCACAGCTTTCTTGAAAAACCCCATATTGTAGCTTAATGGAAAGACCTCCCTTGAGGTAGTTCGTTCCACAGTCTACGGATTCGCGATATAAAATGATTTTTGGACCAAACAGTACGCGACACCTCCGATACGAGGAAATGCGAATTGTCCGCACTTCTGTGATGGGAGGTGCGGTTGTAGAGTATTTTAAAGTTTCAAAATTTTATTGCCCGGGAATACTTCGTGGTCCTAAACCCTAGACCTTTAAAACAATTGTTTTTTTTTGTATTAAAGGCCTTGTGAAGCCAAATCGTGTTAGACTGATCAAAATTATTACTTATTTAGCTACATTGCTCGATATTTTATCTACAAAATGACATTGCTATTGTACTTGACACATATAACAATAATATGTATATACTTACACTCTTTAGGGTCGTGTTCGACGGAGGTGACATCCAATTCATCGCAATTCATGAATTTGTTTAATCTCTTTATACCGACTGATGTCTAAAAATATAACAAGCAATCAATTTTATGTGACTTTACATATTACAGATTTAACAACATATTTTATGATTAATAATTTACAAAAACAATTGCAAAAAATACGGCAAATTCATCGTTTTATTACAATAATTTAAGTACAATCACCAAGCATTTGTTAGTTTCGTCAAAAGCAAGAACAAGCAGAAAAACTTAGTTAGATTTTTAAAGAAATTGTTAATCAGAGAAACATTATGTGGAATATAATGTAATGAGGCGACATTCCGTATTATAACAGTTGCACTCCTAAATCTGTATAATCTAATCTTAGCTGCTTTTTTACGAATTTAGACTACACACGAACACATAAAAATATATGTGAAGAACTTACTTGTACGACATTCGATATAACGTTAGGCAGCATAGATAGTGGGAAACGCAGAATGTTGAAAAGAGACAACGCTACGAAAGCCCTCTGAGAGTCCAGCACTTCCGTATCATTTACCAGTACAAAGCACCCGAACGACATCAGCGACACCTATGACCATTCCAGGAAATATAGAATTAGCAATACGTTTATCGACAGCACATGGAGTGTAATATTTATATACAATTTCGCCTTTGTGTGGACGTTACAAATGTCAGGATACTTGATGGTTTACGCTTCATGTGCTGTCGATTGCAAGGGCATGCATCGTCCACTAGCTTGAACCTAATACGCTGGACCTGACAATGGAATATATTGCGTATCCGATGTTACGTTTTCCGGGAAACGATAAGATTATTTTTGTATGCGGATTTTAACGCAAACTCACTTAAGGGCTGTTGTCTCCGATTAATATAATGGATGCATGTATGTTAGTATGTATGTACGAGAAAAAGAGCCATAGCCTCATAGGTTTGGAGGTATGTTGGATGTCTCTACCTCAATTGCTGAGACCACGATGAGTGGGAGCAGACCTAACGGCAAATGCATTGTATAGAACAATGACATCGACACAAAAATCTTTTCGGGTGTCAGGATTTCATCGGTTGACATTACATAAGTGAAGAAAGTTAGGAAGGTAACCTTGAACAAAAACATTTGTTTAGAAATAACTATTGTAGTTTGTAATTTAGGTTAGATAAATTATATACTAATTTTAAATATATATTTTGTAACAATAAGTTAGTATGTGATTTGTGACTGATTACAATTAAAAATAAGAGTAAAATGAGAAAACATTGTATATTTTATGGGTGTATTTACGCTACACGTGTACTTAGTACAGCAAATTATGCAGTTTAATATTACCTTTTTCATTTAAATATACATTTTTCAATGCAATATTCCAGTAATGTTTCCGTAACTGTGTGTTCTCGTAATTCATTTCAAGAATAAGTTATTGTCAACAGTATTTGTCAATATGGCCCGACGACTGTCCAAGTACAATAGATGAGTACTTGGAAAATTGTTTGACAATGAGTGTACTTTTATAGCACTGCTATCTAAAGTTATGGACATATCTAGCAAAATGTTAAGCGATTGAGTTGTTAAAAAGATATATTTTATGAACCATCGCATGGAACTTAAATTTAGCTTAAAATTTTGGTCCTCAACGTTTTTCAGATGTTTAATCATGTTAAATATAATCATTAGTAGCAATACTTTAATCAAATTATATTAATTGAATATGTATCTAATGAATAAGTAAGGTTAACGTCAAAGATAATATGCTTGAACACACATAAAAGCCTTCAAATAAATTGCTACTGGCCCCGTTAATTGTGGATTGAAGAAATATTGATCTGTGCTTGTTTTAACCATTTTATTATAGAAAACGCTGAGTCACAATGCTTCAATAATAATTCAGCGTGTTTGTGGCAATAAAGCAGCTGAAGCAGCTGACTGTGTATTATCTCATCACAGACAAATATCGATGTTCACCTGACAATGTTACCGTCAGGTTGTTGTAGCAACAAAACCGTTAGCTTGGAGATAATCTAGCCATGATTTCGAGTATTTCGCAATTTTATCAAAGTTGAAGCGATCAACGATCGCCGATGCTTGCATTAATTCCCGATTATAACATCGGTGTCGATGGTCGTTAGAAAGGATTAATTTATTTAACAGTATCGTGGCTATAATCGCGTGTAAAAGTACTACGATTAAATATCGTAAAAAAAATATTGTTCAAGAGACTTTTCTCTAGATACGTCTATACCTTATCATACATTCACACGTTTATATGGTATTCAATTATGTGCGATTTTCAGATTAGCACGTCTAACAGATATGGCAGCAACCATTCTTGTATAGAGATAGCGGCTCGTCTGATTAATTATGAATGCTATATTTACTCATCTATATTTGTAAAATGCAAATGTCTGGGCCTTAAACAGTGATATCCTAGGTGTACCTATTCTTGACTTATATGTATGTGTTTGGATATTAGTTCGTACTCGTAGCACGATGAAGAAAACATCGCGAGAATATCCATGTGGCCAGGAGTATAAAAGAAATCTACGACATGTGTATTATCCAACATATTCGGCTGGCTTGGAGTATAGTGCTTCCAATTATCTAGTGATTACGAAGGGAGATAAGGTACTTCGGCAAAGCACGTATTGTAGACCAATATTGATTCTTTATGTCCGTCAGGACGCAAGTGTAGCTCGATAAATATTTAAGTTTTGATAGGACTATTTCCAATAAGTAGGATGTTTATTTATTTATAGAAAGGTGGCAAACGAGCATACAATCCACCTGGTGGTTAAGTGGATACTGTCGCCCATGGACACCCGCGGTACATGCCAACCTTAGTCCAGAACGACAAACTTTGGCACGCCCCCGGATGCGCTGCTGCCTTTGTTGATGTAAGAATGAATTTGGAGAAAGTGTTGGGAAAATGGGATAGGATAGGATGGTATGGGCTCTGGCATATCTCACTTTTTAATATATTCATTTCTATAATCTATAAACGATACATTAATACATTAATCATGTTATCAAGGCAATAAATAACAATACTACAAAGTACTGTAGATAAATCAGTAGATAGACATGTTTTAATTAATTAATTTTAATCAAAATTAATATGCCGATTGTCAGCTATAGATTTCGTGTACTGATTTTGTATCTATAGCCAATATAAAGATATCATCCGCGATATGAACACTGGTTTGTGTGAGGGCAGATAACTTCTTATCGTGTAATATACAAATATAGCAATATATATTTGAATAATGACTTATCGTAACAGGTCTATATCCTCTGTACGTTATTATTTTTTATTTGTATTTGAATTAACAATTGTCGTAACATTTAAAAGTAATGAATATACACATTTAAAGCAATAATTTTTCTTTGTGAATTCAAGTTTTGAACTCAATACAATTCTTTCTTGTTAGAGACTGAGTAAAATTTAATAAAACAATATGACGTCATTACACTATCTACATATTTAACAGTTAATACTTACCAAGAAAGGTGCGCAGGACCAAATAAATGAGGTGGCAGAATTGAGATAAGCAGTTTGTTTCAACACATGCATTTCTTTGTTCCTAATTTGTAGTATCTGATCCTCAAAGCTCGGCTCCCATGCATACATTTTTAGTACCTGAAAGTGTATAAAAAGTTATTGTGAATTGACGCTGTACTATAAATATTAATAATATTTATAATCAAAAGGGTATATTTATAATTCAATTATTATGTTACGTCATAAGATAACAAATAAGGTTACAGGGTTAATTACCAACAAATTAATAACAAGGTAAATCACATAGCGAGTTATGGAAATTGTCGTCGTAATTTAAACTCTTAAAATAAATAATGGATTTTCTCGGACCACATTAACTTACAATGACAATTTAGGTTAAACTTTTAACTCTGAGGGTCAGATAAATAGCTAATAGGATCGTTTCTCGGTCTTGGAATTAGTTCCAGTCGTGTTTTAAACCTCATGTAGTCTGCAAAGAAGCTAATTTCGAACCACTCGATCTAAGTCTAAGTCGATCTAATCATATATATCGGGATCTGAAATTTAATGAAAGTAAATACTTTTCTTCTGTCATTAATAATTAATAAGGCACATGAAAGGACTCAGAGCAAACGTAGAAACACGAAAAACTCATATGTAATAAAACGAAAGTGCTCATTCTTTGTAAAGAGACGAAAAACTCTTTAAAAACTTAAAAGGTAAGCTTGCGCGCGAGAATTTGTATATAAAAAGGGCTATTAGTAGACATTTTAAGTATTAGCTATAGTTTGTGTATTGTTATTGTTAAAGAATTAAATTTAAAGTAAAAAAAAATATTTTGTGAAATCCGATAAATATTTTTTATTGTAACCGTATCTTTATACATAAATGATACATGAGTACCAAAAATACTTAAAATAACGTGTACCAAAAAAAAATATGAGGACGAACAGTTGGGCACCAAGTGGAATAATTCTATGTAAGTTTCCCGTGTGTATTACGTGTATGAACTTTAATGATAAAAACACTAACCTTAATTCCATTGAGCACCTCATTCATCAACTTAACCCTCTCATCTTTGTACTTCATCTGTCTGATCTGTAGGGTTTTCACGCGGTTGGCGATCAATCCGTTGACCGGTATAAGTACTATCATCACGCCTAACCCTGCCAGCACAGACGGGCCTAGGATACCCCATAAGAAATAAAGCGCTAAGGCTATTTGCAGCGGGGCCGACCATATCATGTTTAGGTATGCTGTCAGTTCGAGGAACCTAAAAGAAAGTAAAGAGATTTACATCCTGACAAATGTAAACTTCGAAATGAATAGTATAAATAACTACAGAATACTGTACTATAGGGGTAAGGGCAAAGATGCATTTAAAAATGTCACGATAATCGCTAAAAGAAATATCAAACCTATACTGAGATACCGCTCCGAACGCTATGTTTAGTGAAACATAGCGGTCGGAGCGGTGTTTACTTTTGCACAGATTAATTATAATTTCAACTTAAAATGGTACACAATATCATTCTTAACCACGGCATAATGCTAATATTACAATGAACGGTTCGAAGATACATAACGTCAATCAAACTGCAACCTTTGTCTGACTAGACCAAGAAGGATTCATTGCTCTAAGGTCTATGTGACAACACTATAAAAAATAATACGTGAAATTGGCAGACTTATTTAACTTTGTTTTTCAATGTGCCGAACCTTTCATAAGTAAGTAATTGCAGTACCGCTTCTATTTTCTTTTTATTGTTTTTTAAATAACTGCTTTAGGCAAAGACATAACTACGTCTGCCGGTATAAAATTTTCGCATAAACATGAGACAATTTACTGGAATTTTAAGGACAGCTTTAGGAGATTTTATGTTTGGTTTTGTGTGTGTTTTGATACTCTAAACCCACGATACACACATAATCGTAGTACTTATAGTAAACTGGAAACTTATAGTTCATCCCTATGTTAGAAAAGATGCTGCCATAGAATGAACTATTCTAATATGAATGTTATTCGTAAACGTTATTAATTTGATAGGCGTTTCAACTAATATAAACAGTAAAAAGTAATTATAGTAAAGAGTCCTGCAAGTTATAAATAACATTAAACATAATAAAAACGCGGTAAACCACATTGTTAACTGTATTTTTTCTTAATTTTACCAGAAATAATTAATGACTACATAAGAAACAATATTCTGTAGGGGGAGCGTGCATGCTGCATTCCCACAACCGCTGGGCGCACTCAACTGGCTACGTCACCTCTCTCTCACAGAAGACTACCTTGAAATGTACTGCATTTCCTACTTTATCGTATTTCCCCGATGTACGTACGTGTTTCGGTAGTGAGTAAGATATCCCGGAGCCAGAGCCCATTGCCATCTTATCCTATCCGTACCCATTTTTCCAACCCTTTCTCCCAATACATTCCTTAATCTGCAAAGTTAGGCAGCGCATCGAAGGGCGTGCCAAGGTTTGTCATTCTGGATTGATGTTGGCACGTATCGCGGATGTCTATGGATGACAGCATCCACTTACCATCAGGTGGACTATATACTCGTCTGTCGCCTCATTTCTATAATAACAAAAAAAAAAAGAAACTGGTCAAACAATAATAGTTATGTAAACGAGTTAGTACGGGTTACCGAATTCACCCCCAATTAATGTCTGGTCATGTTGGTATGTATTTATCATCATTTAATTATGGTCTAGTAACTAGACTATAGTTTCAAGTTACAAGGAAAATACTGTTTAAATAATTTAATTATTATAAATATTTAGTTTTTATTTGTATTTCTGTCATTCACTCGTATAAGAAAATCGACGATCGAACAATAATAATTAAAAAATAGTAATAATTTAAAATCCGTAGTTAAATAGAAATGACGTGGGCAGGGTCTCATTCATCATTATATCGTATGTGCTGATGAGTGATGGTGACGATGATGACTGATGAATGTGATTTCACAAAGGTGAGTTCCCATCATTATTCGCGCCCATTGACATAGTCAACTATGAGTCATGATTTTTTTTATGATAACCGAGTATGTATTATGTACGAGTGCATAACATAACTAAATGTCTCGCAATTACTATTTTGTTGAGTACATACATCTTTACTTTTATCTCAATAACAAATTGCAAACGAGATTACACCTTAAAGCACATGTCAATAGGAATAGACAGTAGGTCAATAGGTTACAGTCTAACAACTATCCAAAAAGGCCAATAGTGATATAATACAAGATAATTTAGGGTATAACTCAAGGACAGATGTGTCCTGGTGGGTGTATACGTTCATAAATTAGTTATAATATTGTTAACGTTGTTTGAAATAGCAAAGTGGTAAATAAAACGAAATGAAAATTATTAAAATTAGAAAGTTCTCACCTTTGTGCATCTACGGCCATCAAGTTGACTATTTCTCCGACCGTCGACTCCTTCCTGGCTGCATTTGACATTCTCAGCGATTTCCGATAGATCGCACTGGTAAGAGCCGTCCTTATTCTCATGCCCACAAGGTACATTCTCGTGAAGTAATGGGCTAGTAACAGTGTCTGGACTGTGGCGCAGACCAAAAGGGCGACCGCATAAAGATAGCCTTTCCATACTGGTTCGTCACTTTTTACAAACCCTATTAAAAGTCTGAAATATTATAAAATTACAATATATTGCCGGTTTATACAGTATGTGTAGGTGTGAGCGATATAAGACTGAAACCATTTTGTTCTAGATTCTCAAGTCAATTAACATGAAAATTTACGTAGTTTATGCATAAAAAAGTATTTGTTTTTACTTTATATTTAGCAAGTACAAAATAATTAGCAAGAATTATGAAAAAATATCTGGTAAAAGTGGGGATTTTTCAGCACAATATTGCATCTTTTTATCTTATTTACATAAAAATGCACGCTTCTACTTGTCATGATAATTCTATTAATACATAAAAATAAGCATACTTGCATTAATCACCCACACCCTATGTATGACGTAACTATTTTCTGCATATCTTATCGATACCCAAAATACTATAATACTAAATCAACACTGACTTGAGCAGCTGTGGCGATAAGAACATCAAGGTGTCGTTGAATAGCTTCAATAGGGATCCGAAGAAGAACTGTCCGCCGAAAGCGAGGCAAAGGGCCGGCAGAATGGACGCAGGTTTCTTGTCATTTTCAGGCTTGAAATTTACGCTCGCTGATGTTTTGCTGAAGGTCGCTTTTGGATTACTGGAACTGTTTCATAATTATTCTATCACATAAGATGTACGAACTTATGTGAAAACGAAATTTTAGTATTTAATTGTGCGATATCTCTCTCATGCACAAAGAAGCAGCAGGAAGGAAAAGCGCACGATTCAAAACGCTCAGGGGGTACTAGATAGCAGTATAAAAATAATGCAAAATTATCAGTGTAACTTCCAGGTTCAAGATTTCGAGACAACGAGGGCAGTTAGTAACTTTTGTCATGAAGGGGAGCGGTACTACAAATATTGGATCTCTAACCAACACAATCTAGAGCAAGGCACTGGGATAAAGAATGGTCAAAACAAAATGAGTATACGAGTATTTGTACGCTCAGCAAGTTACACTTTTGGGTAAGATATAACCTTACCCAGAGTGTCTCTATTCTAGTGCCTATTACTAGCTGCTGATAAAGTGTCCGTGGTTATATTTTGACCACGTATCCATCGTACATTTACTACATTTACTAATCGTACATTTTGCTCTTGGGCGGCATAAAACGTTACTCGTCCCTTCTTTGATTCAGGAAATGCGATTTGTAACAGGAGTGAAATTAGAGCGGGTAAAATGAAAAAAAAAAGCATAATGTATGTGTTAATACATCTATGGACGCTTCGCCTAAATCCCGAGAGCAATCGAATAAATATTAACAGCAATACAAGAAATATTGTTTCTGAAAAATTGTTTTAAGAATTTATACAGGTTAGCAGGTCACGGCCATAAAACTTATAACCCTTTGTTGTTCGAATCATGACCTTCAAATTTGTTATAGCACGGTTCCGATAATTTAATCGTAGAATACAATTATAGTTATTTCTATCGAGTCTCCATTTGTGACATCTTTTAAGACTTAAACCTGAATAATAAGGCTTACACCTTATTTTCTTAATGGTAATCTCGTGATCTCGTCTTTCCATTGAGAGACCCTTTAGGTTTACCTCAAGAGGGATATTCTCAAGAGGGACATTCTCAAGAGGACATGAACACAAACGATTTTCTTCGTTATTACCAAGGTTCAATTGATTTGAAATTATCTATTACCTAAAAAGTCATCATTTTATTTATTTATATAAAGTATAATGTCTAAAAAATCATTGTACAAAAGTCGGACTTAATGTCGAGTGGCATTCTCTGCATTTCTCAGCAACCGTAGGTTAAACAGAAATACGAAGGGCGAGAGAATTTCTTATGTGAAATCAATGTTGCTATGTCAAAAATAGTATGTGGATTTTTTTTTTTTACAGACTAGTGGGCGGACGAGCAAGCGGTCCCACGTGATGGTAAGTGTTACCGCCGCCCATGGACACCTGCACCACCAGGGAGTATGCGATCTATGAGATTTTATGCGTCGGGCTAATAATATGACCATAATTGTGATTGAACTAACACAAATTCAATAATTCGTAAACATATTCAATAAATTCACTAAAATCAGCCATTTTTTTCCAATTGTAAACTGCCACCTTTGAAAAAAATGACAAGCTTTGTGTCAAGTTCGAAGATGCCTGAAGGTAAGTGTAGAGATACCTAGGGTTTGACAGTGTATGTATTCCTTAAATAATCCTCACCTCGATTGAGTAAAAACAGTCAAGTCGAAATAACGACTTAGAAGAGTGTTAGTGTCGAGAATTAAATGTATTAGTATTTGTTGAAAAGAACAAAACAACACTTTCATGTAAATTATTGTTGATTCTCATTTTGTATTCTATTCCAACGATAACGTTAGTTTAGTTCACAATCAAATCCGAAGAGATAATCAAAACAAGTAGATGGTCTTATATTACTTTGCCCGTCAATCGTACGGGCTTTTATACTATAAGGCCGGGGAAAAAGTTTCTTCGTGTTTTATATACAAATTCAAGACATTTTTTTTTAAAGTTTAATTACATTTAATTATAATATGCCGTTTTGTTCTATAACTTGTTGCCATCTTGTAGGTAGTGACATGATCCCGTTGCTGTTGAAATTTTAGGATTATTGGTCAAAAAATTGCGACAACTAGTTTTAACTGTCCTCTCTTGATGTTAACCTTACACTACCTAAAGAATTCTGAAGAGACCGAAACAAGTGGAAATCTGAGGGTGCAAGGTCAGGGCTTCCCAACCAAGCTCTCTCAATTTTTGCTGAGTGGCCAAAGATGTGTGTGGTCTGGCGTTATCATGATGAAAGACTACACCCTTTCTGTTGATCAATTCCGGGCGTTTTTTCTCAATTTCTTGCTTTAGTCTCATCAGCTGTTGGCAGTAGAGATCCGAATCGATGGTTTTGCCCGGGGGTAAAAGCTCATAATGAACGATGCTCTTCCAATCCCACCATACACACAACATCACCTTATTGCGCGTATATCCGGGTTTCGCCAGTCTGTGGAGCTTGGCCGCACTTAGACCATGATCTTTTCCGCACGTTCTTGTCGTAAGTGATCCACTTCTCATCACCAGTGATCAATCTTTTCAAAAATGGTTCGGTTTCATTGCGTTTTAATAGAGAATCGCACACGAGTACACGGTTCATTAGGTTTCTTTCAGTGAGCTCGTGTGGTACCCAAATATCGAGCTTTTTTGTGAATCCAGACTTTTTCAAATGAGTCAAAACTGTTTTGTGGTCAATGCCCAGTTCATCAGCAATGTCGTAACTACTTATCTCCCGATCTTGCTGCACTGTTTCACAAATGGCATCAACTTTATCGGTAACAGCGCGACCGGAGCGAACTGCATCTTTAACATTAAGATTTCCTGACTGAAAACGCTTAAACCAACTTTGTGCTACTCTTACTGACACTGCATTAGGTCCATAAACGGCACAAATTGTTTTCGCGGCTTGTATCGCATTTATTCCTTTTTTGTAATAAAACTTTAAAATGTATCGAATTTCTTCGTTAGATCCACTCATTTTCTTGGACAGAAAAACAATTGATTAATGGCGGGAAACAGTTTTTTATTTTTTTATTTCTTTTTTTTAAATGTTATCTTTTTAATGGTATCATAACCAGCCAGGTACAAACAGTTCAATCAAAGATATTGAATCACAGCTTCATACATACAAAATACGAAAAGATTTTCTCCCCGACCTATTACTTTGTTGGTTAATCATAATAGAGGTTTATATTATTTTACTCGTCAATCAATAAATGACTGATAAATCTATTTGCAGTGGTATACGTGTTAACTGATTTCAGTGGCGGGACGTTATAGGCTGTTACAAATCTATTTTCGCGGTCAGATATATAACGTTGATTTGTTTGATTTGTTGATTGATCACAATGAGTGTTACGATCAATAATTTGCGGAAGAGGGATATTTACAATATTGTTGTACATACCTTATTATGTGAACCAATACATATTGTATAGTTAAAAAATCTTTGTTCATTTATCAGTCCGCACTAATTTATTGCAGATATAGAATTTTCGAAATGGTGCGAATGGTATGCAATCATGGTAAGATTTTTCACACTTGCGGTTAAAAGTGGAGCATGCGTAGCGCGAGCTGGAAAGAGACTCAGCTGACGCGACCCTACAACACTTCTTACGACGTTTTGGGTGTGCACACTTGGCTGATGCCGCGCGTATCGAGTCATTCATTTCTTCGTATTCGATCAAAACGGTCCCTTGTGTAAATGAATTATGGATTTTTGTGATAGTGATTCTTACGAAGATTCTGATAAAAAATGCAAATGTCTACGAAAACGCGACATTAACAGACGACAACAAATTTTTGGCGACGCACGGCGACACTACTGGTACGAACCATAGATTGTATACTTGTACGAGCCAGTTTTCGATTGCGGTGATAGGTGTCTCGCGATACTCCACAGAGCTACGTATCGTCGAGGTGACCGGCGACTGCTCGCTGTCGCCTGTCGCTGTCACAGCCTACGGAATTACACCTTTATACTTTATGCACCCGACCCGCAACCGTCCGTGTTCTGTGTGTCGGTGTTTTAATATTTGCTTCCAATTGCTACCTGACATGTTCGTATGGTAATCTATCCAAATGGCTGAAAGACGTTCAACATTTCAACAATACGTTTCTTACTCAACCACTCTAATTAAGACATGACCATTGTCATTTTAGCTTACTAATCCTTTAGATGTATTGTTTTTATGACTTTAGACGTATTGTCTTTTGTTTTTAAGCAAATTAGGTAACTTACATTTCCCTTTTCCTCAGCGATTTCTCCCAAAACTTATCGAATCTCGGAACTATTTCTGTGGAGGAGTCCTGTGGGTTGAGCGCCCAAAGGTCGTTTTCGGTTAAACTTCTGCGGAATCCTGTTAGTGCCAGCGGGTCGAACCAATTGAACAACAACCGACTAGGAAACCCTGCTGCGCTCTCTGGACATTGGTTCTAAATACAAAAATAATTGAAACAAGTTAGATTTATAGCTTTATAATTTACAAATGGGTGTTTACTTGTAAAAGCCCACCTAAAATAAAAAAAAGACAAGTGGAGTGGGTTATTTTCATAGCTAGTTGCACGAGTAACTATTGGCATACCGTAACGTACCGTAGTTCAATTCGCAACTATACCAGAAACTCACTAGATTTCATCTTTAAATTCTATGGTTTTACAGTGCGTCGCGTCGCTTTGGTTCGTCGATTCCACAGAAGATTATTCTAGTAAGAAAATGGTAAAGAAAACGACGCTCATACAAGCAAGTCGTGACTTGTAACATTTTATAAAGACAACTTACTTGTCTTTTTGATTATGATAAAGAAAACGTGTTGATATAAGCGTGATCGCGCTTATCACGTTGTCTTTACTTTTAGAATGTGTTCATTTACTATCTCATGCAGATGTTAAATTGATAAATCGCTAACGATTTCTGTGTATTAATATTGAGAATTTGATCTATATTAATTTCTGTAGACAGACATAAATTTGTGTATTAGATAGTCGCGCAAAAAGTCTAGTGCGGCAATAAATGTTGCATATCAAATGATCGTTTACATCACAACTTGACAGTTGAAGGCCACAGCCAGCAATAGTAAATTCAACATTAAATGAGAGTGAACTTTCACTTTTCAATGGATATAGTTAAAATTTTAGGCGGTTTCACTCACCTTTTCATATTTATAAGGCGTGTTCTTCGGTGGCAGATCAGCGAAACAGTTTAGTACGAACATTAGCAGTACCAGTGGATAGTATATCATATAACTAACGAAGTAGTAATTAACTTCTTCATCATCGGCTTTTTTGTTGTGTAATAACACTTCAGTTCTTAGCTGTGGCAACCCAGCTAAAATCAGAAGTAACCAGAAGAAGAACAGGACCCCTGACGCTCTCATTCCATACTTTCTGTTGTAGTATAATAATGTTGCTGATAAACTCTGAAACAAAACATAACTATTTCTCAAACTTTTCTTAGAAAAGGCGTCATTATGATCATGTAGTGACTAACAATTTTCAGACTAAAAATCTAAAACGATATTTCCGAATAAATTAAATTGTTTAATTTAATTTTATGGTATATATTTTAATATATTACGGCACAGATGATATGTATAATCCTACGTTATCGTATACTTTTTTTTTCTTATAATAACGCCACGTTCAAGGACACTAGGATTTTGCGTCGTGGGACCAAAGACATATTATACAATGACGAACATACCATCCCGACCCACAAAACATTTTTATAAATAAATGCATGTCCGACCGGGACTCTAATCCGGGATCTTTTTTTACACAACAAGCAAGGGCACTACCAGCTGGGTAATCGGATTGTGTCTATTGAGTGTATGATTGACTTTCTACGATAAGACTGTAATTATAATATAAAAATACGATGATAACCCCGATATTAGAATAAGAAATACTTATCAAGGACGTTCAAGTGTTGTCGATAAATATTTAAGCTGCAAATGATTATGTAATGGAGAAACCAGACCCAAAATTTTATGTTTATGTCAAATATATACATTTGAAGCAGAAATGTCTTTATTGTTTCAAGCAATATAGATCAAATTAGCATGAAGAGATGTGTTATTGTTCTACCATGCAAGTTGCAGCATGCAACCACATATTAGTCTTTGTACCTTTCTATACAGTGTTGTGGATCTCTTGAGACAAGGAGAATTATCTACGCTACCTGACTTAATAACTTCGTATTACACAATGTTATGAAAGTATTACAAGTATTGATTTATTTTATATTGCTGGTCATGTCGCGTTTTGAAATTACAATTTGGAAAGTGACGTCACAATCGTGAGGCGGTCTTCTCATGAATATCATATTACTATAGTAAGAGTCATTTTTAATTAATTTACTTTCTGATATTAACATTTATAGAAGTTAATAGTCCCGCATGTTGAGCTGATTATGCGTCTTTTGTTCTAATATAACGATAACGATATCGGAAACTGGAGGACGCGTTACTTAACAGTTAAGTATTTTTTTTTGGAAATCATTTAAGTCTTCTGATTTCCAAAAAAAAAAAATACAAAGCTAATATATATACACAAACTTATTTCGCATGACTTTAACATTTTTTTGCTAACATACACGGATAATAGCGAAATCTACCTTTACGACTGGCGCCTGTCATTGGTGTTTTTTCCAAAAACAGTGACGTCATCGTCAAAATATTATATCTAAATATCTCACATCCTTGTCCTATGAAGACCATTAAAAGCGTGCTAAGGCACGGTAATGTATTTATTGACGTATTTATATTCACTTAAATCTCCCTAATGTTTTGTTTAACAATTCACTGTACATTATTATAAAATTGGAGCGTAGCGTGCATCAATTATTTTCCTACCTCAGAATCTATATAAGAGGAGGATCAGATTCATTTGCTTTACGATAAACAGACACTTTCAAACAGTGGCGGCGTGTATTTTACGTACTTGCAAAATATGTACCTATTGATAGCAGTGTGTATTTTGTATAATAAAACGCATTGTGTAATCGTGGTTAGTTTCTGTAGTATGTTCATACGGTCTCCTGGATCGTAGATTGCGTTATATTTGAAAGTCGGATTTATGTCAAAACCAGTTTTCCTGGTACATCTCAAGATTGTAAATGCGAATGGTGACTAAACACAGAATTCTCAATAAACACGACTAATAATAATAATTATGTTAATATTACTTTAGAGAACCTTCTCGTTTCGGCCATTGTATTTCGGCAGCACATTCGCATGCCCCGTGGTGTTGCAGGTGTCTATGGGCGGCTGTGACCACTTACCATCATGTGGCCCGCCCATTCCTCTGCCACCTCTTGTATAGCGACAGACGAGCAGATAGTTCACGTGCTGGCAAATCGATACTGTCGCATATGGATATTCGCAATATATGTCAACGTCAATTCAGAACAAAAAGCGTAGGCACGTCCCCGGATGCGCTGTCTACCTTTATTTAGGAATGAATTTGATAAATGTTTGGGAAAATGGAGAGGGATAGGGTAGGATGGGAAGCGTGCCAGGAGCAAGTATCTGACATACTATACTAAACGCCAACGCTCGTGGCAGTCGCGGTCATAAAACGTGCTCTCGCTCGCGCTTACAGGCCTCATGGGAAGGCCTGCGCCGGGTTCCTGTCGATATTATTCGTTAGAAACGCGTCCATACTGTATGCAAATACGATGCCAAATGATTTTAAAAACTACCCGAATTTGGTTTTGCACATAGGTAGTTCAAGGAATTGAGGGTGACTCACTCAAGGAATCGATAAATAATGCGTACGGCACGCGTGCAACCCTGGTGCGTGATTGATTTATAACCGCGACTGCCACGAGCGTTGGCGGATAGTTATAGTAAGTATACAATGTTATTTTCTAGTTGACGTTTACACGCCTATCAAATTCCGTATTTCTTGACAGTCAAGTGTACTCGAAACAATATCATACTTTATTGTGGAGGGCGAAGAAATAGTGACGTTATCTGAGTCATACCACAAGACGTATAAGTTATCACACGTAAAATAATGGAAACTAATAGTTTTGAAATAAAAGTATATTTAGAAGAAAAAATATTAGGTAGGTACTTATTTTCAAATAAAACAATTAAAGTTCATATTAAATACACTTTTGTGATTAATAAATCAATTATTTAAGACAAATATTTTAATAAATCGTATCTATAAAAGCGAATGCAAATTGTACTAGAATTGTATCGTTAATCAAATCGGTATAAAGCAATTCGGACATCACTAAAGCGATTTCTGCAACACCAGAGGGTATGCGGGCGCGCCGCCGACCTTGCAAAATCCTATTCACAGCTCTCTTGAAGAACCCCATATCGTAGCATAATGGAAGGACCTCTTGAGGCAGTTCGTTCCACAGCCTACGGGTTCGTGGTATAAAATGATTTTTGGACCGAACAGTGCGCGACACCTCCGTATCGAGGAAATGCGGATGGACTGCACTTCTGTGACGGGAGGTGCGGTTGTAGAAACCCGAGGTGGGAATTATATTAAACAATTCTTCAGAGCATTCCCCATTATACAGGCGGTAAAACACACAGAGAGACGCAACATCTCTCCGAATGCTGAGGGATTCTAAACCGCCCGTGAGAGTGGGATCGTCGACAATACAAACAGCACGTTATTGGACCATGGAGTCAAATGGGTCCAATTGGTACTTCGTTGCGCCGGCCCAGAGATGAGAGCAATACTCATATGTCATCGAGAACAATTTTTTTTTTTTAATAGAGAAGAGGGCGGACGAGCAAGCGGTCTTACGTGATGGTAAGTGTTACCGCCGCCCATGGACACCTGCAACACCAGGAGGTATGCGGGCGCGCCGCCGACCTTGCAAATTCCTATTCACAGCTTTCTTGAAGAACCCCATGTCGTAGTTTAATGGGAAGACCTCTTGAGGCAGTTCGTTCCACAGCCTACGGGTTCGCGATATAAAATAATTTTTGGACCGAACTGTATGCGACACCTTCGTATCTAGGAAATGCGGATGGACCGCACTTCTGTGACGGGAGGTGCGGTTGTAGAAACCCGAGGTGGAAATTATATTAAACAATTCTTCAGAGCATTCCCCATTGTACAGGCGGTAGAACACACAGAGAGATGCAACGTCTCTCCGAACGCTGAGGGGTTCTATACTGCCCGTGAGAGTGGGATCGTTGACAATACGAACAGCACGTCGTTGGATGGAGTCAAATGGGTCCAATTGGTATTTCGGTGCGCCGGCCCAGAGATGTGAGCAATACTCCATATGGGGCCTCACCTGAGCTTTGTAAAGCATTAGGATTTGCCCAGGGATGAAGTACCGCTTCGCTCTGTTCAGCACACCGAGCTTTTTGGAGGCCATCTTGGCCTTACTTTCCAGATGACTCCTAAATTCGACTTTGCTGGAGATGTCGACACCAAGGATCCCAATACTCTCCGAGATCTTAAGAGGTATGCTCTGAAAGCGAGGTGCTACGACAAAAGGGTTTTTTTTTAGCGGTGAATGCATAGACTGGCGTCTTACTGGGGTTGAAATCCACTAGGTTCAGGGAACCCCAAATCGAGACTAGATTTAGGGAGTCTTCGATTTCAGACACAAGCCTGGCGCGACTCTCTTCCACTCCGACTCGAGGGATGTTGGCGCGGCTCCTGTACAAGGCGTCTCCAGTGCTGTCATCCGCATAGCAACGTATGTCACCAATTTGTAACAGGTCGTTGATATGCAGAAGGAACAGAGTTGGAGACAGCACGGAGCCTTGCGGGACGCCAGCGTTAATAGACATGGTGTCGGAGCAGCTACCATCGATAACGACTCTGATGCTCCATCCAGTCAGGAAACTGGCAACCCATTCGCATAGTCCCTCGGGTATCCCGAAAGATGGTAACTTGGAAAGCAGCGATTTGTGGAAATAACAGTGGACGGAGAATAGTTCATGATCGATCATACTTGGGCGACTCAAACTGATAACGAATCATTAGCATTAATCACTCCTATTATTGCTATTATTGGAGGCATAAAACATCAAGGAGATTCACGAATTTACAGCTAGGATACATTAAAAAAACAGAAGTTTGTTTATTTAATTTATCCTCTGGATGTACAATGTTAAAAATATCCTAAAATGTTATTGTTATACCTAGTAGTTGATACAAAGAGGATCATAAATGAATAAAAATAAGGATAAGATAAATAGACGATTCTGTTTTAATTCGAGTCGCATTTTTATGGAAATTATGCTGTCTGCATAGTTTATTTTGCATACATTTAGTATGTTTTTTTTTATACAAATAATAGTCCAAGATCCCATCGCGTAATTTCTACGTCCATCTGTTATTTGATCAAAATACATTTTTTAGAGATAATTATTAATAGAGAAATACGGTTCTGTCGGGTTGCCTATCAAAATATGGCCGCACGTACTTTTAATTAAAATTTAATTAATTATTTTTTTTCGAACAATGTTCACATGTTTTGAAGATAAAATATAATCCATTTCAAAGAGAGATATGTAAAGAACTTAAAAAGTTTGGGTTGCCGTTTCTCACTATGCCGCAACCCTTTGTCAGAAAGGTGTAAACAGGTATAACTTCGTTAAATTTATACGTTTATAACGTATCTTAATAAATTATATATCAAATTAAAGCTATTTTTTATCTCTACACAATGGGATACGGTTGCTTATGTAAAAGTGCCCGCAAATAGGGGTTCCAAACAGTTAAAGATACATAAGAACGAGAGAGAGTTAGCGCACCACACCGTCTGTCAGATAAGGACGCAGTGTGCCAGCTATCCGTCGTTCCAAAACTATTACGCATCCGTCAATAGGGTTTTAGGTGCTAGCTAGCGTCATTTTTCATCGAAATCGGTTGAGCGGTTGAGGAACGCATAGTGGACGAACAACCAAACAAACAAATTTATATAAATTTATATAACAATTTATATATATATATATATAGGTAACTAGATAAAGGCGACACGATATTTGACTTGACAAATATTTTTTTTGTTATCATTATATTATTTCGAATATAACTGAAAATATTATTTATTAATTATGATTTTTTGGAGTATTTTTTTTCTTTTATTAAAAATGAATATTTTTAAGTCGATCCTACTGCTTGCGCCTTAAGTTGAGCACCTTAACTATTGACGCATGCGTAATAGTTTTATTTTATCTTCAAAACAAGTAAACAGCAATCTTCGAAAAAAAATAATTAATTAAATTTTAATTAAAAGTACTTGCGGCCATATTTTGATAGGCAACCCGGCAGAACCGTATTTCTCTATTAAAAATTATCTATAAAAAATGTATTTTGATTAAATAATTGATGGACGTAGAAATCACGCGGGAGGATCTTAGACTATAAGGCGGCAGACGGGCGGTCATACAGTGCACTTGGTGGTAAGTAGACACTGTCGCTACTTACCACTTCAGTCCAGAATGACAAACGTTGGCACGCCCCCGATGTGCTGCTTATCTTTGAAGATGTAGGAATGGATTTAGAGAAAGGATTGGGAAAATGCGGCGGAATAAGGTGAGATGGGAATGGATTCTGGCATATCTCACTCACAACCGAAACTTGTATTGTATGTACATTGATATAAGTTTTCTAGGAAACTTTTATTTATTTTGCTTTAATTTCTACTTTAGCCAATTTATGAAGTATTTATTATCTCCACGCGTTCCTTGTTCCATGACTAAGTTACTGCCGTTTGTTTTTATCTTTAAGATTTGTAATTACGTTTCAAGGCCAACCTCTCCAAAATCCGTTTCGAGTACCGTAAGAAGCATGGACATAGTTATCGTCTGTGGCTATTTCTTTTTTTTCAGACTCATGTTACTGATGTAATTTTATTTTTTGTTAGTATCATCAAAGTTGAATTAAACACCATAGCATAAATATTTGAACATACTTTACAATTCAACTTACAAATGATAAAATGTACAAATATGTATTTGCCCTGAACGGTAGAGTACCTACATTGGAGTAGGTAGTTAAAGTTATTATTTATGAGTATACTCGTCATACTCGTATGTACAAACATACTATAATTATAAAAACTAAATAATAGTAACTAGGTAGTGTGAATAAAAATGTATTTCCTTTCTACTTAAAGAGATCGCTTCTGGCGATAACACTGCCATTTTCCATTTTTGTGTTTACAACTTCTGTCTTATATTTTGTTTTGGTGTTTTATAATGAATTTTATTCTAAGTATGTTATACTTTTAGATTTTGTATTATTCTTTCGAAATAGAAAATTTAAGAAGAAATCCATTTTACACTGGTATATATATTAAAATGGTATTCAGTTGGTCCTGTCTTGAATTCATGAGCATTATTCATATGGACAGAGACAGATAATCCTGCACAAATTTTTTCGAACCTTTTATTTATAGTCATGCATTCAGCCCTTTAAAAGCCACCAAAAAACGAATAGGTGACCACGACGACGTAGCAACTTTTTTTTTGTGGAAATGATGGCTTTTGCACCATAGAAAAATATCATCTGTCAACTGAAATCTATTTTCACTTTTGGAATCAAACTAAGTTCTTACTAGACGAACAGAAAGCTACGAGCAGAAAACTAAGTTGGCAGCGATATGTACATAATATTAACATAATACATATACAGTAAACATAATATTCTTTGCCAAATTATTCCCGATACTCTGTATTAATAGCTTTTAAAAAAATGATTTTAGAGTTTATATCATTAAAAATGACGCGTGTGGCTTGTGTGCTGAGGGGACAGGGGGACACTGCAGCCTACCGCGGGCTGTCTGCAGTCATCGATGCGGCCGCAACTGAAAATCAGTGTTGCGACTTTTGTTGTAGCATTATGCTGAGTTGCAGTGGATGCTACAAGGGCTGGGTTACGGAGATGTTTAGTTCTAAGAAATGCTTAGGTCCCGCGGATTCAAGCCTAATATGAAGACTATAGTCAACTTTAATATTATTGAAGGAGTTTTTTCTTCTTCTTTTTAAGGAACTTTTATGCCTTGGCACATGTCAGTTCCATCGTACCCGAAACTTACATTCCACAACATTTGTTTAGGTAGGTACCTATATATCAGCCCTAGTAAGGGCTCACGAATCTGTATAAACTAAATGCTGCTTGTGAATTAGGTTCTTCTAGTATCTTATGGAACATACAAACATCATTCTTGTTCAGATCGAGAGCCCTCATCAAGGACTCCCGCTCCTGTTGATTCCGGACACACTCCACCAACAAGTGTTGGACATCTGGAATGTGTGGTCGATTTAATAAATTTGGATCTGAATCAATATCTGCCTTCAAAAGTCTCATTTCAGGGCACGGGCCTTTTAAGTGCCTTTTAAGCCTTTTATAAGTGACGAGAGGGTTTAAAGGCCTTAAAATGCCGCGATCTGGCAAATGCGATTTGGTGAATTCACTCTTTTTGGGATTATGGAGACTATTGGATTATTTATCTTTAAGTTATTTTGGCTTACATAACTTGCTGATATACAGAGAAGAGAATGGGGTTGTGCTATTCCGGCGGCAGACACTAGACGACCAAAATTCCCGTGGCTGGCGTAAAAGGGGACTGGGATAACAACGCCGCTACCACAAGCCCCGTTGGCACTACACTACCTCTAAAATAGCGTACAAGTACATACTCGGCATAGTAGCAATTACTTGTAATTCGTATTCTCATTGATTCTAGTGACAAGTGTAGTGTTATTATTAACTCAATAAATTATTCATTCATTTATTAATAGATAAAGGAACGATATGAGTAGTTTCGATTCAAGACGGAAAGGGTTGAATTACCCTCTCAAAACTACCCGCCTTTATTCTCTTTTTTATGTGCGATAAATCGGCTTGTAAGTGCTGTACCCATTCCCCGTAAATTGCACTAAATACCCCATGAATGCAGCTCAATTTTGACATCGAATTCGAGTTCAGCAACCAAAAAATGCCACTGGAACTTTGCTTGAAAATCAAGCAGATTTATCGCACATAAAATAAGAGAACAAAAGTGGGTAGTTTTGGGGGATGACTTACCCCTTCCCCCACTTGAATTGAAAAAAACTCATATCGTGCCTACATCTATGACGCAAAAGCTATCAATTCCACAAAAAAAAAAAAAAAAATTGCCACCTCGTCGTGGTCACCTTGTATTTAGACAGCTTTTTGGGGGCTGATTGCAGTACTATTACGTTGATAACAGTCTATGTACACCCACGGGTAACGCAATGAATTAGGTTTGAAATATACTTGTACCATTGCGCAAGTTATTATTCATTTTTTAATGGCTTGTACTTTAAACGAGAAGAAAAAAATACCAAATGCGCAGCAAATCATGATCAACAAAACAACTTATTTTTAAATAACTAGTGAATAAATTTCTACTAATTTCTACTGCCATAGTCAAGTCGACAGAGTTCCGGTTAGCATCTGGTTAGTACTCCTTTGTATTAGCAAGTCTTTGTGGTTATCAGAGAACCGAAACCTAACCCACCTTTAAATTTGTTGCCCATTCAGCATTTTCTGCTGTTCATTTAATTATTTCTCTTTTATATTCGTAATTGCTACAAAGTATTATTACGCTATATTAGAGTATACACACGATGACGACAAACAATCTATGAGCACGTGTCGTTAAATTGAACAACTCGATCAATTTCAGTCGATATGTTTGCGCTTCTCTTTTTAATGCCGCTCCTACAAGCATTTGTAACGATTGAATTCTATTATATTGTGTGGGTATTAGTGGTAACTCAGTTACCTCAAGACCGTAGTATAACTATTTAAAAATTTAACACAGAGAATTTAAAATGGATTTTGAAAAAGTTTTCTTATCTTCATTGATTGGATAATATATGAAAATGTCTTAGCGGAAGTTAGTTATCAAACTGATTTAATGCCTAACTTTTTCTGTACAACTGGCTCAATTTGCAAATCTTGCAAGTCATGTCGCGTGTTTTGTTCGCATTTTTTAGAAATAATGACGTCATCGAAATTGTAATGTAGCGATTTGGTAGTGACGTCATGGCTTGTTATGTTACGGAGATAAGAGAATAAGAGGTGTTCTTATATTTGTTTTTACTATCTTATTTCGCTTCTGATTGTAGTAAAATCGATCTATATGACACATAAATCGTCGTCTTGGCTTGCGTACTGCAAAGATAGCGGAAGCTACTTACACAACCATTATTAGGTCGATGCACGTATGTAATATATATTTTGCTACCGCTCTATGGGTCGATGTTACTATGGTCCGGTTATTACAGGAAGAGCTCTGACAGCTGACATAAATCGTTAACATGTAGTGAAAATCATTTTACAACTTCATAGTTCTAGTATATATTTTTTTCTATTTTATTGTTATGTTATGACTTATAACTCATAACTTAGAAAGAAGCGGTATTTACATAAAATGGAATGAATTAAATACACAAGTGCCAGCAGCGCTCTTCCTATGATAACCGGACCATAGCCATTACAAGTTACGTTACTACGTTTATTTACGTGTTTGTGAATGATCAATTTTTGACTTAATTTTACGGTTAGCTAGTAAATCGAAGCGTGTCCCATCAATTTTCTACTATAGATTACTATAGAAAAATAGGTATTTACAAATTATAGTAATTTAGGAATTATTAAACCGATTTGGCAAATTTAACCACACTAACGAACTTATGCGTTCCCCAGTTTTTCCATAAATTTTATTAAAACGCCATTAAACATATGGATGCATATGGAAATATATGGAACATATTTTTTGGAAATATGTTTAAAAATATTAGGTAATTTGGTCTCTGTTTGTTTTTATTAATAAGTTATGTCAAACAATAGCAGAATACCAATTATGTACTATGTTAAATCGATAGAATCGAAAACTCCCTTATAAAGAGTAATTAAAATAACATCGTAAACCAATCTTGCAGACAATCAGCAATAGTCGAATGCAACGTGGCACGCGTACTCGTCGGGTCAGCCGTTCCAGAGAAAAGTGGTAACAAATGGGTACACCAACATACATTCTCTTACCCTACATGCATATACCATCTCCGTACCGTCATGGGTAAAACCACCAAAGTTCTAGTTTCCCTGGATAACGAGACTAGTGAAATTTTAAAGACAATAATATTATTTATTACTTTTTCTTAAGAACATATGTTAGAAGAGCATTGAAAATATATGAGCAGGTTTCTGTTAGAATCTTCAGAGGATGAAATTAAATTTTAGAGAATATTAATTATTAACTAAGTACCGATAATAAGGTCCCTTTGCTCAGATAACGTCATATTTTATGTTAGTAAAATCGGTCCCCAGGTGACCTATTGGTCATTTATTCCATAAAAAGGTCCGGTCAAGGATCATCGCTCAATGTAATTACATTGATTTAACCACAATTGCAGTGATAAGTGAACCGTGTCTTTAATATAACTAGCTATCCGTCCTGACTTCGCTTAGGTGATATAACGATTTTCTAAGAAACCTAAAGATAGCCTAAAGCTGTAAACCGAGCGTTTGCACGATTACAAACTTTTTGCGTTCATAAACGAGTTATTCACCAAAGTTCACAAAAGCTGTTCAACCTTTACATGAATGAGTTGATCGTCACACTCAGCAGTATGCATGCGGGATGTTCTATAGACGGTGTAATTGTACGACCCCATAGTTGTGCAGATAGTTAGAAGATTTTGAAGATTAAAGTAATAATTAAAAAAAAATCGTTTCTTGGAGTCGGTTAATAACTTATTTCGTCATAAATATTGATTTACTGCACTGTTTTATTGAAATTAGTTCGTAAATATCATGTTTTGCAATAATAATTACTTTGTAAAGATTAGCAGTTTCAAAAGTTATTTAGCATTTTCTGCGCTGAAGTTTACCTTTTTCTTCAAATACAACGTGATTAACACTGCTCGGCTCGTTCCAGTTCGACGTATGTGTTTTTTATGCAAAAGAATTATTAAACCAGTCTTGTTTTTTCCCATCTAATTTCGTTGTCTTTAAGTAATTTATAATAACAATAATTTGTATATTTAATAATTATCTATAAGTAATGAATTATTTTCTATTAATAATGAATTCATTAGCAGATTAATCGTCAATACATTTTTAATGATTTTTTTGACTTTGTGTGAGTTAGCTGATTCACAACTGAACGCATCACTATTACAATGAACATGGCAGCATTATTTTACCAACTAACATTAGCACTCGTCAGTTTACTCCACCCAATAGAAAATACGATTTTATATGCGCCCGCGTCGATTTGTATAACTCGCAGAATGGCTCTGTAAGACACCAGTGGGCGTGACACCTTCAGGCTCCATGTGGGTGCCTCGAGATTACCAGGAATGGATAAAAACTCGTTACACAATTAAGTCAATAAAGTTAGTTAATAAGCTTAGTTAATGGCAGCAGAACAGATGCATCTGCACGCGATGAGTGCCGATCGATTCTATTTCTCTCGTCTCCCTTTTCCGCCTCACTCCCCGCGGCAGTCGTCATCCAAGTTGACGCTAGAGGACATCACTTGCGTTCCGTTTCATTTTAGACATTCTCGAGATATAACAATAAGTGAAGGCGTCTACTTGTAAGTGACTTTGGAGACAGTGGAAATTGAGTGCAGTGTGGTGCCGCCAGGAGCAGGAGGACTCGAAGGGGTACTCGGGTAGGCGCTCTTCCATTATTCCATTTGTAACACCCTTATACCCATTTGTAACACTTAGACATCCTGCACAATTACAGTCCACAACGCCGGTGGATACCTTCGTGCCTCATAGACATATTATTATAGTTTTTCGCAGACTGCGAATATTTCGTCAGATATATTTTCATAAAATTATTTATAGTTATAGTTATTATTATTATTTTCATAGTATCACCGTCACCAGCACTTTTATCGTGGACATGGGTCTCCTCACGCATTTTGTTTTGTGCATGAGGGATGTATAGCTTTAAAACGCCACGCTGACCAAGCCGGTTGGCGATTTGGTGGTGGTGTAGTTCCTCAGGGGTTGTGAAGGTGTAAGTATAGGAATCGAATCTACACTTTAAAATGTTTATTCGTTTTCAACTTCACTTTTACCACAGCATGTAAAAGAATTTATACAAGATTTTCACGGTTATGCAACTTGTTATATGGAGTAACGTCTGCGGTTTATTATTCCGCTAGTCAAGAGGCCTGAGCGCAACAATCAACAACTATTTAGAAAACCGAGTACCACACAGGCGAAGCTGCAATCAGAAGCTAAATATCTACATATACTCGCCATAAGGAACGTTTGTCTATTTGTTCGCGGTAATCGTAAGCTCTATTGGTTTGATTTTGTTGTGGTTTCCGTGTGCTGTTTAGCGTATTTATCTTGGTAAGTTAACAAAATCAGTCCCATAATATTGAAGTTAATAGACAGAAGTCATCACGATTATCTATTTGGTTGATGGTGTGATATTGTACAGACTTATAGTAGTAGAGTTATTTATACCTATCTAGGCACACTGACAAATTGATTTGTAAATCGGGGTCGAAAGCCGGTGCAGTCACAGACAGATGTTAGTGTGTTATTAATTATTAATATTATTATGTATATTACATACGAGATAAAATACAGATATATATTTTTATATGTATAATACATATAAAAATACCATACACGTATATATTTTTATATGTATAATACATATACGAAATATATTACATGGACTATAGTCAATGTTTGCGGTTTATGACTTCAAGGTCTTATAAACAAATTAGATTCCTCGTTATTATAGCTATGAATCTAAGACATTGGGATTAATTGACAGACCCTGAAGGCTTCAATTAGATTCATGAAGGGTTTTTATCGTATAAAAACAGAATAAAATCGTACATAAAACAATATAAGATAAGAAGAACATTCTTATAAAACTTTGGAGACATGCAAAGGGAAGCCACGAAGGGTGGGCCGCGTCATCCCATTTCCCGCAAAACAACTGATAAGTTAGGCTATGTTTACGTGTAGGTAAATACTTATTATAAATTTTAGGGCGCCCACATAAACTATTTTTTACTTCACTTGTATAGGTCTTACTATAAAAGCAATGCAAATACAATTCTTCGAAGACTATGTTGTCAATGGAATCACGTGCATGAGAATAATATACTTCACAGAAGCAGACATTGTTTAGGCCTAGCACAAAACAGATGACAAATTGACGTGAAAAATCGTTTACATTGTTTGCATTGCAACCTCGTGACGTGACATAAGAACAAAGTTCAATCTTATAAAACTAATTATAAGTAACTACCTACTCAGTGATGATGCTCAGAGGTTCGTCTTTTGTTTAAAAAGCTTTGTGCAAGGCAACAAAGAGTCAGTGTAATTTTACGCACGATGCACAAAGCAACGAGCTCCAATAATCGTACAGACAATTGACAATTCGTGGTTGGACCATGGCTAAAGGTCCACGTGGCATAACGGTTAAGAATATACCGCTATATTTTCCAGTGGATTAACCGATATGGTTCATTGAAAATTGAAGCTAAGCCTGCCAAAATGCACGTGCAGTGTAGTGTATTGTTATGGTTGTAATAATTACAATTATTGTAAGGGCACGTTTCTAAGATAGATAATTAAATAATTGTTGCTTTAGCATACACTTAGAGGTTAAATTCGTCTATTTGCCACTTAACTGCCTCCTAGTTAAATGACGGCAGTAATATTGAGATTTAAGTCGATATAAATATTATGACTTCCTTCATTATTTCTGTTTATAATATGTAAGTTGACTCTAAACCTACTGGACCGATTTTGATTTTTTTTTACAGTTAAACTAATGAAGATACCTGGGTGAAGCCAGGGGCGGTTACACATAAATGTCACACGAGACAGAACTATCAAATTTGTGAATAATCATATTAATAATGATCATTTTGCCGTATGGTGTAGGCCGGCTTAAGAATAGTAAAAGGTGACTAAGGGATAGATTTGTTAGCATGGCTTTGTTGCCACAAGGCCTGAGGAAATATACCACCTCCGAAATGGTGGACTCGCCAACCTGTAACGCACCACCAACAGCGTGGCGTCTTAAAGCCATACATCCCTCGTGTACAAGACAACGTGCATGAGGAGGCCCATGTGCAGCAGTGGATAATTTAAAAGACTGGTGACAGACAGCAACGGTAATGATCCTATAAATTGTATAATCAACCATTCATAGTATTTATTGGAATAATTTAGTTCAAAGAGCGGGAACTCCCACAATACAATGCAGTCTTTTTATCTTATCACAAACACTGAATTTTTCAGAGACAAATGTAAAGCATTTGATTCCTAGGAAAAAAATATTGGTCGTAAATCATAAATATTTAAACTTATAAAAGTATACTTACAAAAGTCAATATCTTAATAATAGGCGTGTAGTAATCCACATTGAATACTTCTTTCTCCTCCTTGGAGGACTTGTGGACGGTGACACCCAAGTCAACGAAAGTTAATACTATCAGCAAGCAAGTAACGAACAACTTGCTTATGTTGAGTACGTTCCATGGGATGTTCCTTTCCTTGCTGTTTAAGATGTAGTAGGCGTCTAGGAAAGCCGCTACCCAAAGGTAGATGCAGGGAGTCCACACGAGGACGGTCTTTTCGAAGCATTCCGTTAGCTCTGGATTGCTCGTATGCCATGTGAGATTGCTATCCTGAAAAGAAAAAGAAAAAATTGAATTTAGAAATAACGTAGAAAATAATAGCTAAAAAAAACAACTGCTTCCAAAGGTCATTCAGAAAGAGTATGATATTTAAAAAGTGAAAGTTGGCATTGTTTACTATAAATCTTATCATGAGTAATAGTTATCGATTAATATTGCGTGATTTGTTCTCAGCGGGTCTATTTTGCCGATTGCACACCAGATTGCAGACCTGTGTTATCACAGGTCTGCAAATGTGAGGTAATAACGTACACTCTAGGATTTGATGACTGATCCTGGGGTATTTTGGTGCTCTGATTACGTAATCAGTACGTATATAACATATACGTATATGTACTCTATCACCTCTAGATTTTCAGTATAACGATTGTGGAAAAAAAAAGAAAATGATAACTTCACTTAGTAAAAAAATATATTTAAAAAGATACTTAAAATATATAACTTAAAAACTATTTGAATACATTTATTCACATTCAAAGGTCTTTGTGGAATCTAGTTTTCTTTTTTCCGAAGCTTCTGATGTGAGATTTTCTCTTAATATTCCTGTTTGGATCCTCTCGCTTCAGCAACCAACAGTAGTCCGCCATCGTGTTAATATTCCATCTTCCCTGATACCTACGTTCTATTTCTTTCAAATCCTAGTGAAATCTTTCACCTTGCTCCTCACTGACAGCTCCCAAGATTTCCAGAAAATAGTCAATATGAGAATTCAGAAAGGAAGAAGAATGCTGATTGGACGACATCCCATTTTTCCAAAAATTTCAATCACTTTCGGCACAATTTCTTTAAAAGATTTCCACGCTTCTAATTCAATTTCATTACGATTTTCATAGAATCTTGCATCTTTCATCAAATTTCTTATATCGGGGCCAACGAATATTCCTTCTTTTACTTTAGCTTCCGACAAAGATGGGTATGTTTTATGTAGGTATTTGAAACATTCTCCTTCTCTATTCAAGGCCTTAACAAATTGCTTCATCACGCTCGGGTTTATATGTAAGGGAGGCAGCAAAACTATTTCTCGTAAACTCGAAAAACATTTTTGGTTCCAGGGATTAGTTGTGTTCTAGAAGGCCATTCTTTTTTATTCCAATGTTGTCCTCTATCTCGGCAGTCCCACTCGCAGAGAAAACACGGGTACTTGATATAACCACCTTGTTGACTAAGCAGCATACTTATAACTTTCAAATCTCCACATACCGTCCATCTGTGCTGTTCGTAGTTTATTTTAATAAAAACATTTCGCAAGCTTTCGTCACATTCCTTGAAATGCACGGAATGTGCGACAGGTAATGAAGAGTATTTAATGCCGTTATGAAGAAGAACTGCTTCCAAACTTCTTTGCAAATGTGAGGTAATAACGTACACTCTAGGATTTGATGACTGATCCTGGGGTATTTTGGTGCTCTGATTACGTAATCAGTACGTATATAACATATACGTATATGTACTGGAGATTTCCAGTTGGTTACATCATATTCAATGTCGAACATTTTCACCAAGCCAGGGATGTCATTACAATAAACCAGATCTTGATCTTCAGCAAAATATGGTACAAAATATTTTTCTTTCTTACGGCACCAAGAGAATGAGGTATTAGGAGCAAGCATGTTCCTTTCTTGTCATCTTGAACTCAGGGAGTTCAGCTGCATCTTTAGGCAAGCTTAGGTCTCTCGTTAGATCGTTTAATTCTGACTGCGAAAATAGCTGAGGCTCAGCTATTTCGAAATTAGCGTCACGTTGAGATACGTTTTGATCGTCCGTGTCACTGCTTGAATCTTTAGTTGGCATTGTTTTCAAATGTGGGGGTGATGCTTGCGCAATTTTCGAATCAAGATATACTGTGTGTTACTAATTGCACATTTTGGTAGCTTACACCTTTTTTGGTTTTGGAATTACGGCCAGTAACTTCATAACAACAAAAATAGCAATCTTCAACATGACTCTGTGGTTCTCTCCATAACATGGGTGACTGTATCTTAAAGGTATTTTTCTTCCCCTTTGACCACTTGCGAAGTTCTAGAACACATGTCGCATAACCTTTATAAGGTGTCCACAGTTTTACACAGTTTGTCCTGGTTACTGATGGTTAGGCTAAAATACACGTTGTTTGCAATATTTTTTTGAAAGTTCTAAAATCCAATAAAATGAAAGTATCTACATTAGAAGTTAAAAAAAAATATTGAAGAAATTGTACGGATTTCCCCCCATATTTTTACCCGTTTTTTCTTTTTCGTTTTTCTCAGTTGGCAATTCGGTTACGCAGCTGGAATTAAGACCAGATGAAGTTGACCATGTACTAAGAAAATCCCGCATGGTTTGATCTGCGTAAACGAATTGCCAGGGTAACAAAAAAATATCAAAGCTGACTCCGAAAAGTAGTTTTTTGTGAATAACATGGTCAAATATTGACCGATTTTTACAAAATAAATCAAAAAGTGTATGATTTTTAAAGTTGAATTGAAATTATTTTGCTAAGCCGAAGCTGTTATCCAGAAAACCGGATTTTTCGTTTTTTTTGCAATATCTCCGGAAATACCCCGAATTTTAATACACTTTGCATTGCTAATTTGTTCAAAATTCAATGAAGATTACGATTCCGAAATAAAATATATTCAAAAAATTTTATTGCCGCTATACGAAAAAATTCGATTATGTGCGATGGCGAATGGAAGTTGAGGGATTGTGACGAACACTATCACTCACTGCGGCGATATTTTCGAGTGACCGGCCACTAAGAGGACTTACTGGTCTTTGCACATCTAACACTGATCCGGGGGCACGAGACCTAACTCACGATTACCGAACTCATTTCGTAATGCACGAATCGTATTGGTAAAATTTTCTCCATTTTGGAGACGAATTTTAACAATTAAAATATGTTCTTGTGTTGAATATCTCTCCATAATAGCAAATGTCGGTATTTTTATAATCACAAAAAGAAAATGACAGCCATTTATTTTTGACAGATAAAAAGTATTGGCAGATTTAAATTGTAACCTCCAATTGAATCACCCATTATATATGGTATTTGGTTCCGCTATGTTTCGTACATAGGTCGCACTGAAAATTTCCGGAACTGGCCACTTACATAAACAATTTTAAAAAGTAATTTCAATATTTCAAAATGGAACTCTTTGGCTGTAGAATAAAGCTTGTTTCATCTAACAATCATTTGTTTTTTCATTGTGGCGTCATTTTAAAAATTGCGTGTCTTAACTAAGATGGATTTAACTCGTGAAAATTTTCGCTGTATGATTTTCTACGATTTTAAGTATAATTTGACAGCGCAGCAGAGCCTCGTTCGGCTTCAAGCTGATTTTGGCAATGAAGCACCAAGCAAAACGACAATTTATAGCTGGTTTGTAGAAATGAAGCGCAGTCGTGTCAATCTCAGTAACGAATTTCGTGAAGGTCGTCCGTCTACCGTTGTCAACAACAAAAACATCGACACTGTGCGCCATATGATCGAAACAGACAAGCAAGTGACCTACCATGAGATTCGGGCATCCTTAGACATAGGCATGAGTCAGATATAATCAATCTTACACAAACATTTGGCTGTGCGAAAGCTGTGCTCGCGGTGGATCCCACACAATTCGACTGAGGCTCAAAAAACGGAACGCGTCACTTGGTGCAATGCCATGCTTACCAGATTCAAGGAAGGGGCATCAAATTTGGTGTGGAACATAGTAACAGGTGACGAAACATGGATTTACAGTTACGACCCCGAAACAAAGCAGCAATCGACCATTTGGGTCTTTCAAGATGAGCCGAACCCCACCAAACTAACGCGTGTGCTGCGAAGCAGATGATCAATTCTTTTTTTTTAGAAAAACTGGACACGTGACTTCTGTTGCTTTGGAGAATCGGCGTACCGTGAATGCTGAGTGGTACACCACCATTTGCTTGCCGGAAATTATTGACGAATTCTGTAAAAACAACCGCAAACGCAGCATAATCTTACACCATGACAATGGTAGCTCTCACATGGTCAAACAGACAAACGACTTTGTGAAGAAGAAAACGTAGAACTCATGAGCCATCCTCCATACAGTCCCGACTTGGCACCTTGTGACTTCTTCTCGTTTCCAAAAATTAAGAACCAATTACGTGTTTAACGATTTTCATCGCCAGAAGAGGCTGTCGAAGAGTATGAAAAACATGTTTCCAAGTTCACCACGGAGGAGTGGAATAAATGTTATGGAAATTGGTTTATTCGTATGAAAAAGTGTATTGACGCTCACGGAGAATATTTTGAGAAACAATAAATTGATTTTTGTACATTCATTGTAATTTTTTCTTATTCATTCCGGAAACTTTCAGTGTGGCCCTCGTATATGCCGTAGTACTGATAACCGATGGTAGAGACGAGTATTAGAACAGAGACGATGACGTTAAGTAAAACTGAGAGTGGGATGCCCTCCGGCCAGGTGGATTGATGATTTGAAGAATGTCGTCGGTAGTGGCTGGATGAGAATAACTGAAGACCGTGCGTGGCGGCAGTCCTTGCGTGTGGGGGAGGCCTATATCCAGCAGTGGAGGGACAGGTTCTACTAATGCATTATTCCAATTAAATATAACATCCGTCACATTTCATTGACCGCAACGACGACGTCAAAACCTCACGAATGTAAACAAAGGATATCTAAGCGTGTTTATGTTATGGCCGCGACCATAATTACTAAGTTCACTTAGCTTAGCGTATCAGTTAAGTTTTATTTGTCATGGTTATACAGAAAAAATAACAATTCTTTCATCAGTAACACGGGTAACGCTTTGAGAAGCAGTCTGTCCGAGTCACAAACATATACGTTAGCTACATAATATATATACATTTGTTCATCCATGACAAAGATTCTCGTAATCTTTGTCATGGACGAACAAATGTATATCATCTAGCTGCTATCTGCTTTATTTAAGCCTAAACGTTATACGGGTGCTATATACTCCTTTCGGGCTAATTTGTACTTTATTTAGTACATATACCTAATTCATACAACATCGATATCAGGGTATAACTTCCGAGTACAGGGCATAGGCCTATTTACCACTCACTATGGAGGGTTTCGGACCATAACGCACTACTTGGGCGCAGTGCAAATTGTTTTCATTACATATTTCCTACATATTATATTCCAGACTTATTATTTTATATTACGAGTATGGGGGGTTTCCTCACGATGCATCCAGATAATATAGTGATTCTCAATGTTCAAGTAAAATTCTCAAGTAGAAAATCAATACAACGGGGCGAGGTTTGAGCTCACAATTTCACGAATGTAAGACGCGATTAGTTAAGCAATCCTAGAGTGTACAGTATATGATCGATCAGCGATCATCCATTTAATAATATTCCATATTTAATGTTAGTACAGATACATTACAAAAACATTGGGCATCGGCTAATCCGGAAACACTGGAACGCGTCATTCAGTCTATGCAATAAAGTATCTCGTAATAAAGTATGCAATTAGAGGTAAGGTAATTCCTAGACGTGGATGACACGTCCGGGTGTTTCCGGATTAACCGATGGCCAATGTTTTCGTTATGAATCTGTACTCATAACCGCCTAGACAAGCGGCTACATTATGTAACACTAACTTGAAATCGGACTACTGTAGTGTTAACGACATAAACAGTCGGTTTGGTACCTATCAAATTACAATCTGTGGTTGGATAAACACGCGCAATCGATTCGATTCCGTTCACAGTTGATTTTTCGCAAATAAGCCCCTAAATAATTTTGCCTAAGTCTTTTCTAGGTCGATAGCACACTCAGGAGGCCGCCGACACGTGCATCTGTCTATGCAGTGATTTCAAAGAATGTAAGGTTGAATTTAAAGTGATTTGAGGCTTAAGCCTTGAAGCAAAAAAGAAGCGATATCGCCACACGCACGAGACCATAATAGCAGCACACTTAGGGTGCCGTCACATGAACTAGTGAACTAGCAGATAGTAAACTACTAGCGAATGTAGTCACACTGTTGAGCGCAGTGCTATTAAGTAGTAGATAGAACTACCTACTTAAACGTGGGCGCAGAGTTACACTAGAGAGAAATTTGCCTCGGGCCCGTAAACAAACTCGCCATGTTGTGTGGTTTACTATTTAAATTAAAACTATACATTTTACTACAAATAAATTCAATTTTGATAATTGACTTAATGCACTTTGGAAAGAAATATAACCAAATTTTGGTTGCCAGGCACAAGTATTTAGGTTAGAATTTCTATAATAAATAATAATTCACTAATATGAAATAAATAATTTCACCTCTACAAGCGATAAATCAACGGTAGAGACTGAACATTACCTGCCTGATACCGAATATGACGATCCAGATTAAGTAAGGGGCACCTCCCAACGTCAACGGAGATATAGGAAGTTGTTATCTCTTTGTAATGTAAACATAGAAAATAGAGCTTAATTGCTGACTGTACTTGTTGTACCTTCCACCTTGTTTTTCTTTACCTTTGCCTTGTTGGTTGTTATCGACTAAGTTATCTTAGCATTGCCTCGCTACGGCTAACTAAACCACTGTCCCGGAATGAGCTAAATGCGCGCAGGTGTGAGGTGTGGGGGGGGGGGGACACGAGCACACCCCCCTCCCAGCCGTCTCGCCGTACTTGTGCCGGCTAGTTAAGTGATGCGCTTGCTCACTTTCTATTGTTTCTCTTGCGTCATCGATATAACACGTGTTGGGTAGTTTTTTACTATATGTACTTACTTGTTAAAATGAGCGACCAAACCTGATTCTGACTTGTCTGCATCAGGTGTTACAAGTGATGATTGTAGTGACTAATATTCATTCAAAACAATATGATAGTCTTTTGTGTCTTTTAGTACTTTTAAGTTATATTTTATTATTATTAATAATGTAATGCGTAGTAGATTTTTGTTGTTATAATATTGCTTTTTTTTATATTTCTCTTAATTAGTAATTTTTGTATTTTGTTTTTTGTTTTTTTAGTAACACTATTTTTCAAAACTAAATTTTAAATACCTATTTAAAACTAAAAATTATGTATACCTACTTACTATATTATCTAATGTGTGATAAATAAATAATAAATAAATAAATAATGAAAGTAAATAAAAATAGTAAAAAATAAGTGATGTTTTTTATAATTACATATAGTCGTGTGTTTTATTTTTAACCGCGATATTTAAATTAAAAATATCGACTTTTACCAATATCGATATAGGTACCTATCTTCACTAAGATCATTGTAGTACAACACTAAAAACAAGTGACATAAAACAGTCACATTCCTTCCGCGCGCATTCAACTCGTTCCTCCGGGACTATAGATTACAAGATAGTAAGGAAGAACGGGGTTCAATCTTGAAATATAACAAGGTTTAACTCCATCTTTTCTTACTAAAGAGGTCATCCTCAGTTTTTTTTAGAATCACGAGTGCCCCAAAATCTTCTGATATTGATTTTCAGCCGAATGCGAGGCCATCCATCACATATGCATTTTTTTTTGCATGAGTGACGCTGGAATTTCTAGAAAATCCAACAATGTGAGTAATTTCATGTGTACTACGTAGTAAGACTATTTTTAGGATCACAGGATTCTATAAAAATAAATAAATATATTTCGTGGTTTTAACAATGTTATACCTTCTCGCCAACTATAAGTAAATTAACCCTACCTATTCCGATCACTGACCATTATAATAAAGTAAACCCCAAGACATCTAGTACGAAGCATTTAACGTGCCACTGCCAATGCGTTGCTTTAGGATGAGGCGGGTGTGGCCCAGACAGAATAAGTGGTTCTCGGACAGTCCCAGTTCGGCTGCCTATAATCTAGACTAATTCTATCTACATCTATAGATTGCGCGCGAGTACACAGTGCATTAGTGGAAAAACTGAGCGTCAGAAAACTCGCTCACAATGTGAACCAGCAATTGTTATTGTCATCTCATTCTGTCACACATAACACATGTTGCAACTTAACAGCGTTTCTATAAAATAGCTACTAGTTACTAGTTTGTAGCTTCCAATGTAACGGCACCCTTACGCTCTTTGCCGGTTTGAATTCGTGTGTTGGTGGAGGTCCTGAGGTTTTAAGGCCATAAAGTCACCAAAAAATTTTTCATCCTATTTTCCGTGCATCAGAAATAAATTAATCACAGATTTGAAATAATTAGTATATTAGACATAAGAATAGTCGTGAATTACATTATTATTGTCATACACCATTTGGCATTACTATTGTCATTACTGAGGGGGTGAGTGCACACTGCAATCCAACAGCTGCTGGGCGCGTTCGAGTGGCCACGTTACCCCTCTCTCACAGAAGACTACCTTAAAATGTACTGCATTTCCCACTTTTATCTTATTTCTCTAATGTATGTACGTGTTTCGGTAGTGAGTGAGATATGTCAGAGTCCATTCCCATCCTATCTCTCCCCATTTTCCCAACCTTTTCTCCAAATCTATTCCTATATCTCCAAAGGTAGGCAGCGCATCCGGGGGCGTGCCAACGTTTTTCATTTTGGAGTAATGTTGGCATGTATCGCAGATGTCTATGGGCGACAGTATCCACTTACCATCAGGTGGACTGTATGCTCATCTGCCGCCTGGGTCCATAAAAAAAAATACACTTTAAATGTAATCTTCTCACCTATTCATCATTATTTGCGTGTTGCTCTATCTTAGAATATCATGTTGATGTTCTAATTAAGAAATAAACATCATAAGGCGAACGTCTACGGTTTTAAAGGTTTTTTCGGGACGAGGGAGAGATCATGATCCCCTGTATCATCTCTGCTGTTCTGATAGAATTTAGGCAAAGCCGGGTATGGTGCTCTAGATTCAGGTAGAGAGTGAGATGTTCCAGCCAAGCGAATGGCCATTCGTCGTCCGTAACCTTCATTATTTTTAGGTTGTTTCCATGGTAGCTATATTCATTAAATTGTTAATTAAGGTCAAACTATTTTAATGAACTAACCTATCATTATATTTGTCCTTAGCTGTCCCAATTGAGTATACTAATAATAATGGTAGATGCGTCTTAGTAATTTTTGTATCTTTGTTCACATGGGTTAGTTTATGTGGTTAGTTCTACAGGTGTTAGCTATTCGGAAACTAGGACTAAGAATCCGATAGTAAAAGATGGAACTCAGAAGTTTATAACAAACTACAAAAATATGTAAAAACAATCTTCACCATAGAATATTTTAAAAGAAAACTATTTTTTGATACATAAAATTTGTTAAACATTTAAAAAGTTTCTCAATCACACTCGTATATCTTATGATTTTTTTTTAAATATTGTACACCACATTCATATTGTACACCACATTCATATTGTACACCACAAAGACTTCAAAAATAAACCATGTAGGTACAGTCAGACTTTGTTGATAAGGCTGAGGCTGCACTATACAGCGAATTGCGAAACGAAATTTAAGCAATTTAATAAAACTAATAGAATTTTATTGAGTTTGATATATACACATTTTTCACATATTTTATAAGCAGTGTTTGAATTATCGTTGCAAACATATCGTATACTAAATATTAGGTGCTTACCTATGTAATGACCTATTTGTATGAGAAACTGATATTTTTTTTGTTATAAAATTATTTATTTTGTTTATTGACCCATATTATCTTACACACTTTCGCCAGCTCACGGGCAGTTGGTTGACGCCACTCCTGTAAAAGTCACGTGGACGTGTATCAATGAATTCTTCAAAAGCCCTAATCACAGCTTCTTCAGAATCAAATCAGAATCACACTGTCCTATGAAAAGTGTGAGAGCGGGCATTGTCATGAAGTAACAGTGGAGATGAGCGATTGACCAAATTTGGTCGCTTTGTTCCATCATCATCTGCAGCTCCTTACAGTACACATCTGCGTCAATCGTTTGACCGGTTAGCAAGAAACCGTAGTGGACAATACCGGCACAGGACCACCAAACTGATACCAGTAGCTTTTTCTTAGTTATCTTGGGTTTGAGACATTGCTGGGCTGCAACTCCTGGATCCAGCCACTGATACGAACGTTTGCGGTTATCGTACAGGATCCATTTCTCATCACAAGTCACGATACGATTCAAAATTCCTTCATTTTTGTGACGGTTCAATAACACAGTGCACACTTCGACGCGTTGTTGTCGCTAACATTCGTACAGTTCATACGTTACCCACTTTTCGAGCTACTTTATTTGACGCAAATGAACCAACATTGTTTTATCACTAATATCAAACCCTGCTGTTAACTCAGCTGTACTTTGAGATTAACTTTGGTCGCAGGTCGTCCGTGGGGCTCATTCTTAAGATCGAAATTTCCAAAACGGAAGCGTTCAAACCATCGATGCACGGTGCGATCGTTTGTGGTGTTACACTATTACACACACCCATACACATTATAGTGAGCTGTCTGACTTGCGTTGGTGTCACGACGAAATTCATATTCAAAAATAGCATGAATTTTCAATTTATCCATTTTATTTTCAAGACAATCAAAATGAACATGAACAAAATTTAGGTACAGAAAAACAAATGAAATACTGATATCAAAATAAGAATATCGTATCTATTAGACGATTTTTTTTTATTTTTAAATTCGAATTAGAACAGAAGATATCGAAACTCAAAGTGGCCAGTAATAAAATAGGTCATTTCATAGCTAAGCACCTAATAGATGGCTATAGTGATGTAACATGACAACAAAACTTAAAAACTCAATAGGAAAATGAGTTGTAACTATTGCAACATCATAACAGGTTTTGTTCATGGACATGATGATATTATACAAAATGCCTAAGGTCATGGCCACAATAATATGGTGAAGAAGATGCTTTATGAAAATTACAAATTTAGGATACCTACTTTATATAAACTATTTGTAAAAAAATATTATAAAAATTGTTCCGGAAAGATTTTTGTTATAGAAAGAAAGTAGCAGATGAGCAGACAGTTTTGGTGGTAAGTGGATACTGTCGCCCGTGGACATCGACGATATATGTCAACTTCAGTCCAGAATGGCAAACGCTGACACGTGGCCAGATGTAATGCGTACCTTTGGAGATTAAGAATTGATTGAAAACGGGTCGTTAAGGGTTATAAAGGGGGATAAGAATTATAATCGGATGAGGATGACGAACGACTCTTTGTCCCTCACCCTTCCTCTCCTCCTTCATTCATTAGTATAGTAAATCAAAACAGACTAGAAATTATATTACCGTTAGTGTGATTTAATTAAATACTTTTGCCTCTATGACTATTTATTGTGGAAATAACACATTATAAACGCGGAAACTAATGATTTCTGGTTTATAAGTAGAAACAGTGTACAAGGCCGTTAAATATACAAAACTATTGTAGAACCCCGTCCTGGCTTTTCAAACACAAACATAGCAATACTGACCTGCGCCCAGACAATCAGTAATTCGAAGGATCAGTAATGCTAGTTGTTTAGGGTCCACTTAAAAGTGTCCACAAGGCGTCGACTTGATGCCTGCTCGTGCGGCCAGCAGAACGGTCTCCGTAAGAACTCCGCCCAACTTGCAAGCGTAAATTGTATATGTGACTTTATCACGGAAAAGGGTCCTTGTTGTCGGTTCTAGTTCTCGAGATATTCAGACTAGTGAAATTACGAAAAATATAGTTTTTTTATATATTGTTCTATCTTAAAGATCTAAAACTAAAGTTTGTATTTCGACAAAACACATTCTTAAAACAACGAAATTTTGAGGAAATAAGTCTTGTCCAACGTTTAGTGAACAGGTTGTTGGTTGTATGCCGTTCGGTGCTTGCGGCCCAGCGCTGCAAACGAACTTCAAGTCAAATCAAATTTTTATGATATATTATTTATTATTATCACTATTTATTAATTATCGCCAATTTCCTAAAATTACTTTTAAAGTTTAGTAAATTGTTGACATTTCTCTCCATACATTTTTGAAAAAGGACCTTGTCCGTCATAAAAAGTTTAATGTTTTTATTTTATATCTCTTTGTAAAATGACTTTTGAGCATTCAAAATCACTTAGTTATTACTTTCACGTGAATGCAGATAGTCTGTACTAATAATATAGTTAGAAGAAACAAGAAAAAGATCACGTGATAAGATGGGAACAACTGTGTGACTATTAAGACAGACTATCTTTAATTCACGTGAAAAGTGATTTTGAGCGCTCAAAAATCATTTTACAAAAAGATACTATTAGCACAATATGTTGATTTTTAATAATTTTATAACAATTTGTTCATTGTTATCATCAAGACTAATGAAAAATGGTAAAATATCTTAATAATAATATGTCTTATTATGTCTGATAGATAAGTGATAACTTAAAGTGACCGAACAGTACGCGACACCTCCGTATCGAGGAAATGCGGATGGACCGCACTTCTGTGAGGGGAGGTGCGGTTGTAGAAACCAGAGGTAGGAATTATATTGAACAATTCTTCAGAGCATTCCCCATTGTACAGGCGGTAAAACACACAGAGAGACGCAACGTCTCTCCGAACGCTGAGGGGTTCTAAACCGCACGCGAGAGTGCGATCGTCGACAATTCGAATAGCATGTCGTTGGATGGAGTTAAAAGGATCCAATTGATATTTCGGTGCGCCGGTCCAGAGATGTGAACAGTACTCCATATGGGGTTTAACCCGAGCTTTGTAGAGCGTTAAGAGTTGCCCAGGGATGAAGTACCATTCCGCTCTGTACAGCACACCAAGTTTTTTGGAGGCCATTTTGGCTTTTATTTTCCAGATGACCCCTAAATTTGACTTTGCTGGGAATCACGGACCCGCTACTAAGGATGCCGATAATCTTAGAGATCTTAAGAGGTATGCTCTGAAAGCGAGGTACTATGTAAAAAGGGGCATTTTTAGCGGTGAATGGACAGACTTGCGTCTTACAGGGGTTGAAATCCACTAGGTTTAGAGAACCCCAAATCGAGACCCCTTGGCGCGGCCCCTGTACATGGCATCCTCAGTGCTGTCGTCTGCATAGCAACGTATGTCACAGGTGCTCAGCCAGGAGCAAAGAGTGTGTGCAGCAACGAGCCTAAGGACTCCACCGCCGGTAGACCGACGGAAGGAACGGACCTCGGCTTAGGGCGTTGCTTTGGGAGGGTACCGCGGGATGGTGAGTTTGTGAGAAGCGCCCAGGCACGTGCCGATACCTGGTAAAAGTGTTGGCTGAAGGCCGGTGTGTATTAACAGTGTAGCGAGGGTGACGTCCTCGTCTCTGCCGGCGGGGACGATGTATATGTGTAGTCTGTGAGTGTAGTGTAAGAACCGCATTGGCAGCAGTAATTGGATCGTCAGGGTCGTCCAAGACGTGCCGAGGATGACGACGGCAACGGGGAGGGTCATTCCTATCGGGGACAATTTTGTATTTGATTCGTTTGCAGGAACAGACAGTGAGAAAGGTTGCCTGGAAGAGATTGTTTTAGCAATAAGATCTAACTTTTGTATACCTATTTACTTAAACTTTTGTGTCACTTTTACTGTATTATTTGGGGTTCAATAAAATAAACTTACTTCCATACATTATAATAAAGTTCCAAATATAAATTGACAAGTTAAATTTGCAAGGGAAAATCATTCTAAGAAATATCAAATTGAAACTTATCTTTGACATGCTCAACATTAGCATTGGCTGAGTGTATCTACTTTTAACTATCTACAACTAATGTGAATACATTCATAATTAATAAAACAAAGCACTACATTTGCATATCACAGGATTTATTGTTATCTTTTCTGTGTAGATCTAGACAGATTGAAACCTAGACAGGTTTCATGACGATCCAAGTACTTTTTTGGTGTTTTAGCATTCCGAATGTCAGGATCTATTTTTATTACTGACTATTTATTAGTGAAATGCCACTAAAGTGACTGATTTTTCAATATTCTGAAGTTTATGTCACATAAGTTATATTTGCTTTACCATGCATTAACATATTAGGTCCTTACCTATGAAATTACCATTTTAAATAGAAAAATTCAAATTTGTATAAAAATTATATATTTAATTAATGGAAGTATTGTCCATTATTATCAATGCACTTTTTCCATTTCAATGAAAGTTTATTGATGACTCTAATATAGAACTCCTGTGGACGGGATTCAATTAATTCTCAAGAGGCATTTTTCACTGCCTCATAAGAGTTGAATTTTTTCCTCTGTAAAATTTATCCAAATTCTGAAAAAAATGGATATCAGTAGAGACACGGTCTAGCGAGTACGGTGGATGATGGAGAGTTTCCAGTCGAATCTCCTATAACTTTGAGACTGTCTGTTGTGTAGTTTGTGGGTGAGCGTTATCATGGAGAAGAAGTGGATTAGAGAAATAGACCAGACTCAGTTGTTTGATAGCAAGCATGTCCATCATTGTTTGCTGTTCTTCACACATATGCACATAGTATAGTTCTATAGTATGTATCTGCATTAATTGTTATGCCAGATCTCAAGACGCTGTAGAGGATAATACCGGCACAGGTGCACCATCAGGAATAAGGGAATTAAATCAATTTGATTAGATCATCAATTTAAATCATGATCAGCACAGACATCTCATGGACATCTGTAGTACATTATTAACATCAGTACAGAATTACAAACATTGGCAATCAATATTGGTTTGTCCCTTACACTGAAGACTGCTGCTAACTCAGACTTGGTTTGAGATGAGTCCGTTTCCACTATTGCTTTCAAGTTGTTGTCCTTGAGTTGAGTCATTGTAGTCCTTGGCTTGTTCTTGAGATTGAAATTTCCAGAACGGAAATGATCAAACAACACACTGTGCATTCATTTAATCCCTACACATTGTTGATATGGCGTACCGACTGTGCTGCGGTGCTGCCACGACAGAACGAAATAAACTATTCAGAAATAACTCGAATTTTTTACTTTTGGTCGCAAACAATGATATCTAACCATAAAGTTGTTTTGGACAACAAATCAATAACTGACTTTATCAGTTTATATGACTTTATCAATTACTTTGTCACAGTCACATAAAAGTCACAGTCTTATTTGAAATTAATTTGAATTTGGAATTCTAATTGCTAATATACCTATAGTTTATTTATAGTCCAAAGCCAGGGGAAGCCAGAAAAGTTTGCTTGAAAATGGATCTAAAAATGGTGTTGAATAGCATATACAGATTTAATTACATTTAATTTAACTAATTATCTAAAATTCATGATTAAACATACTGTTCTTAGGTTAATATTTTTATATATATATTGGTATACAATAATAATATTATTATATATAAATGCATATTGTATTGTAAATTATTGTTTATTAATATGCACTAATTAAAATATATGTTAATATTAAATGTGTGTAACATTAAAGTTAAATGAATTATTATTATGAATAAAAGTCATTTTATGCTGGTATAATTTCTCTCTCACGGGGATTACTGTTTCACTAAAGATCTTAGTATTACATAATATTATGCTAAAAATAGTTGTGACATTTTCTATAGAAAAGAGATCCTATTGTTGGTTCTAGTTTTCCATATATTGAGACTTTAGTGAAATGTTACAAAAATGATATATGTATTTATTGCTTATCTTAAAAATCAAATGTTAGAACACATTTCTATTTAAACATAATATTGAAACAATAAAATTTTAATTTAGAAAATCTTTATTCAACTTATAATATAACATTAATAATAAGATAATTTCACAATCTACTTTTCATTTTATAAGTTATTGTATAATAAAATTTAACTTTCTTGAAGCTTATTTTTGGAAGATTAATTTTATAAAACATATTACCTTGAAACATGAACTTGAAATAATATTTTGAATATACTTAACAAAAACTAATAAAAATAACACAACAAACAGGTTTATGTGCAGGAAAATTTGTGATAACGTTTCAATAATAGGGTCTAGTGTTCATACATAATTGTTTAGATACATACTATATACCTATTGTAAATATGAAGAAGTTTCCAAGACAAATATTTTCTCTTGCTATCTGCTTATACAGAAATTTAAGATAGGTATTATTAGCTATAAGCCAGGGTCAAAGACCTACTTACCCAAAATTGAGATCCACAAAAGCCGTCAAGCGCAGATTTGTAAGACATGGTCACACAAAATGTGATCAGGGCCTTTTAAAATAGTTACTTCGTTGCTGCCTTAGACATATCAAACTAAATCTAAGTTTGTATGAAAAGGTTTCCTTCTGTAATTGAACCGGTTATTTTAAAGTTTACTGGCGTCCATTCACTGTGATCAGCTCTACTTTTCGTACAAATACTTGTGTTCGACTACCACACAGCACCATCCGACAATGTTAGAGGTACAGCCACATTCACTAATTACACCACACAATACACGACAAAGTTATTTCACCAGCATCCGCGTTTTGCAGTTAATCGTACATGACATTGACATGAAAACTGGAAGGAAACGAGAAAAAAAAGAATTTTTGGAAGCGGTCTTTTGACATGACCACCCACATTAAAATCCGCGTCTGACATCGGAGTCCAGAGACAAGTGACAGTGACCAGGGTAAGTGTATAAATCGCACTGTTCATTCAAACCAGTGTGACCGTTCTCAAACTAGATAATATTCTGTTGGAACGTCTTGCCAGTACTAAAATATACTAAAAGGATAACCGAATTCTACCGAAAAGCTAATAAAGTATTCGGTATGTATTTTGAAAAACATTTAAACAAAACCCACATTTTATCCAAAATATTTATTGTAAATCAACGCTGTAATAATTATTACTTAATTTATTACTCTTTAACATCTTCGTGAGGGGTCAAATGAAGTAGAACCTTAATGAGTAAAACTTATATTTTAATTGTGTTCTTTATATGATAATTATTGCGACTAGGAAATCGTTCTGAATTGGGGAGATAGTGTCGCTATAATTTATAATCATTATTGAATGTCAACGTTCAAGAAGAGAATTTGTCGACGTTTTATGTAGTCTTGTATAACCGTCACGAGTTCAGGCTGTACGAGTACAATAGTGAAAACCGAAACACAATCGGATCTATAGTTCCCATGACCAGCACGAAAATCAAAACAATGGGTTGTTTCATTTTTTTCTCTATTGACTGAAAAACGACCGTTCTGATTTGCCAAATACATGGCTCATAAAATTAGCTCAGTCAGCACTACATTAGTTAACTGTCCCTACGGCGTACAACAATTAAAATGTTTTACGGAGTAGTTCACGAACGATTTATGTAGGAAAAGCGCTTTTACAGACGAACTATGCGAATTAGTTCATTGATGATCCCGCTCTTAGTTCTATAATGTTCTTGTATTTACTTTGTTCTTTAGCATTTACTTGTCCGGCGACCGCTCCATTATGAGGTTTATTTGTCCGGCGGTCGCTCCATTAAGAGGTGGCGCTGACCAACCGACTGATTCGTTTCTGCTCCCTCTTGTTAAAATATATACCTATCTATAATAATATAGGCTGTATTCGTCTTGGGCGCTTACGCGTTTTTAGCACATATGTATACATATACATCTACGTAATAAATGCTTTAATCAAGTAGCTAGAATCCATGGATCAAATAATAATTACACACGACACAAGTGAAGTCGCTTGAAATGATCAAGTTTTCTAATTTTACTAAAATCCACACATCAAATAATTATGACACGCGTCAAGTCTTGCTTGATGTTTGTAGTTTTACTTGCTTGCATCAAACAAATAGTTTTCACGTGATATTGGAAAAATAGTCGTCGCACTTATGTCGACAACTGATACTGCCATCAATCCAAAAAAGAAGAATAAGCAAATGGTATGAACATCTGGGAAGCGCCATAATTCTCATTATTTGTCTATGGTCGTTCACGTTTATTGTCGTCCAATATCCCATAGTTATTAGTTTAGCTTCATTCATTCATTCATAATGGCGTTCTGTCATCGGTAACACGATTATAACAATTTATTTTATGTAATTCTTTGATAAATAAGTATATATACCAAACGTTAAACATATTTATCGCATAAACTGTAACGGTGAAGGTTATTGAAATTCTAAAAGTCCACCTAACTGTGGTTTTACATTTAGGCTAAGTGAACAGTATCTGTGGTGTTTGAAGATGGCAGAGTATTTAGCCGCTATATTCGGTACAGAAAAAGACAAGTAAGTTCTAAAATTCCTGTATCCATTATAAAATATTTTAAAGATTTATATTTTAAATTCCTAAATACTTTTATAATTCCTTAGAGGTTATGTTACGTTTCTGGCATTTTAAAATTTTTACTTTGCAGATAATCACACGTAATGTTTGTAATTGTTAATGGAGTTATTAATAATTTGTTTCTTTAATTATCAGAGTAAACTGTTCGTTTTACTTCAAAATTGGAGCTTGCCGCCATGGGGACCGATGTTCGCGCATACACAATAAACCGACATTCTCTCAAACAGTGTTATTACAAAACCTGTATGTAAATCCTCAGAACTCTGCAAAATCTGCTGATGGTAGCCACTGTGAGTATTATTGCTTTTAGTAAAAGTATATATGTTTCATGACTGATGGAACAGTTGGCCCGGTCACCATAATTGTGACTGCTAATAAATACATAGTATACTGTCTTATTATCTTTGTCTTTGTTTATCTTTGTTTGTACAAAAGATGTCCAGTGGTAAAGGGATACAGTCATCAAATGGAAGTCCAGTTGGTGAGAGTATCTGCTTACCATCAGGTGGATTCTGCTCATCTAGCACATGCTTTCTATGAAAAATAAATGGCCTAAATTTAAATTGAATGATTGTAATTGAACAACCTTGTTTGTACAATATTAATCTTTAATTTACAGTGGTTGTGGCCAATGTATCTGATGAGGAAATGCAGGAGCATTATGACAACTTTTTTGAAGATGTCTTTGTGGAGTGTGAAGACAAATATGGGGAGATTGAGGAGATGAATGTCTGTGACAATCTCGGAGACCACTTAGTAGGGAATGTTTATATTAAAGTAAGTATTTTGCATTTTTCTTTCAAATTTGTTAATTTTATATTCATTACAACCTTAGATGTTCCCAATATTTTCTTAGGTTTTCGCGATTACTATACATAGCAATTAAACAACTTTGAATGGTTTAAATTGCGTGGTCACACTATTGTGACTACGTCCACTGTAAAGTGTTCAAAACGTCGGGATAAAAATAATGTTAAATATATGTGATTTAAACTGTTCAAAGTTGTTTAATTGCTTAGATGTTCCTTTTAAATTTGATAACTAACTTTTGACTTTGGTTTCAAAAAGGAATATCTATCTAATTAAGGAAATAAACAAAGTAAGTAAGTCAAAAGTCAGAGTAAGTTAAATAAACTAATCATACAAATCTAATCATATTAAGGTTTTTCATGAAGATATCCATCTCCACATTTTCTATCATTTGAGTTATTTGTTCATGTCACGCTTTTTTACATCTACTGTAGAAATTTAGACAGTCTTTACTAGCAACACAGCTAATAAAAACATTACTGTAAATTTCTTTTTTGAATCCCAGAGACTAAAGTGACATTTCAGGTCCAGCATCAGCAACTAATCGTAAAATTGTATTAGATATTGTCTAAAAAAGGTTTATCTGCTAAATCGCCCCATGCTCGATCAAACTTGTGGGAATCTATAGAATAATTCATTACAATTCAAAATAATCATCTGACAAAATCTCATAAGTCGCCACGAAGGATAAGTAGTTCTTCGTCCTTGTTATAGTGAAAATAATAAAGACTCTTTTTGTATTACTGTTTTGTTTTTGTATTTGTATAAATGTTTATTGAACGGAATATTGTCCATTTGATTCGACTACTTTCGCCATTTTTCTGGCAGAGCCAATATCCCATCGCCATCTTCTCCGTAAACACCACAAATCTCTTTTCGACAACTAGAAGCATTTGTCGAAAAAGAATGAAAAACTAATCTAATTTTCTTCTTATTGACTTCCATTTTAAAATAGTTAAAACATGTGAAAAAAAAAACTTTTAACTTGTAATTTCAATTTGACGCCATTACAAAAAAGTCAGCTGTCAAATGGTATATCACTTTCCAGCCAGTGATCAGTGTTGCCAGAAATATAGCACGTTAAAGTCATACATTCAAAAATGCCGCGAACTTTTCCGACTACCTATTATGTTTACTAAAAAAATATGCAATGCAATGCATATTTGCATAGATACTTTCTTATCTAGTCTTTATTGTTCTATTGCTGGGCCCCTCTTTCGTTTTCACAGGTTCAAGGTAAATTATAGAGTTCAATAAAACAACATTATTATTATTTATTAAATATTTTATTCGGATTCCGAAACAATAGATTCTGATGAATCTGATTCCGAATATTCAGAAGCATCTTTAATTATGTGCAATATGCAATCTTTCTATCGCTGCGGGCTCACTTGACAAAGTGACATACTCACTTCTTCATAGAGTTTTTGCACTTCGTTAATCTTAAAAGTTTTATTGTTTCTTGCGACATGCCCCTTCACCTGAGCCTAGACCAACTTAATTGGATTAAGCTGACAGTAGTAAGGGGGCTGTCGCAAAATTGTGATACGCCGCTCAGCTGCCATCTCGTCAACGACGTACCTTTCATAGGCCTTTTTTCTTTTCGCGCAATTTCCATTAATTGAGCTATTAACTGTTATTTTCACATGGTATATCTTTTCATTTCAGCCACTCTTGAATTCAGCCTTTGCACCAATTTGATGTTAGTAACGCTGCTTGTTTTCGAGAATGGTACAGAGCATTATCTATTATTAAAATCGAATTATCATTCAACTTCGGGAGAATCCGTTTTAACCAATTCTCATATTGCTCTGCATGCATCTCCTTGTGGTAATTTTCAAGCCTCTTTTTGGCTTCGAAAGTCAGTAAACCATCTTCCACGAACCCCTCTTCACTTTCTATCTGAGAAACGACAAGCCGCCTTCCTTTTCCTGGAGGTCCTTTTAATCCCACCGATAGACATTTTCGTTACGTTACGCCGATGCGACGAAGTAGATGATTGAACATCGGCATCCATCTTACGTGTTACTATTGTTTTTTCAATACAAAAACGTAACAATAAAAGTTAACAACAAAACTTAATAATAAAACAAAGCAACTGACGCAATGGAAAAGCAACGAAACATCCGAGCACTCGGTATGTTGAAGACCGAGTAGGTAAACAAAATGCCGATTTTCATGGGTTGTGATCAATATCAATATGAATCAACATCAATATGAATATGAAGTCTGTTTTTTTATCAGGTTGGCATCTTTCTTTCGCACATAGTGAATTTTAAATATTAATACGATGAAAATATCGTACTATGATGAAATAATTAATTAGTAGAAGCACAAGATTTGTAATTTTTTTTTGTACACTTAGGTAAGATTGCTAAGGTTATAGCGATTTACAGCGATCTTATCATTGGTAACGTGACACTAGGACATAATATTATATAACATTTTTTGTTTGTCTGGGCATGAACACAAAAACAAAAACACATAAAACAAACACTAGGCCGACAATATATTATGTAACCCCATCGTGCGACGCAGTTTTGAAAAAAAATCAAAATGTCGACTCGGGACTATGCCAACCTCCCTAGTAAAATGTTTGAACATCTTTAATCGCCAGTTCCGTCGCGAAGAGGATGCAGAGAAGGCAGTTAACGACCTAAACAATCGATGGTTTGGCGGGCGGCCAGTCTACGCCGAGCTCTCGCCTGTCACCGACTTCCGCGAGGCTTGCTGCCGACAATATGAAATGGGAGAATGCACCAGGAGTGGCTTCTGTAACTTCATGCATTTGAAGCCTATTTCTAGGGAACTCAAAAGGTAAAATTATGATATTATATGCTATAATATACTACTATCATATCAAAATCATATAAATAAACCCCCTTGTTCATCATATAAATAATCATATAAAAACCCCTTTTGTTGTAGCACCTCGCTTTCAGAGCATACCTCTTAAGATCTTGGAGAGTATCGGGATCCTTGGTATCGACATCTCCAGCAAAGTCGAATTTAGGGGTCATCTGGAAAATAAGGCCAAAATGGCCTCCAAAAAGCTCGGTGTGCTGAACAGAGCGAAGCGGTACTTCAAACCTGGGCAACTCCTTATGCTTTACAAAGCTCAGGTGAGGCCCCATATGGAGTACTGCTCTCATCTCTGGGCCGGCGCACCGAAATACCAATTGGACCCATTTGACTCCATCCAACGACGTGCTGTTCGTATTGTCGACGATCCCACTCTCACGGGCGGTTTAGAATCCCTCAGCATTCGGAGAGACATTGCATCTCTCTGTGTGTTCTACCGCCTGTACAATGGGGAATGCTCTGAAGAATTGTTTAATATAATTTCCACCTCAGGTTTCTACAACCGCACCTACCGTCACAGAAGTGCGGTCCATCCGCATTTCCTCGATACGGAGGTGTCGCGCACTGTTCGGTCCAAAAATTATTTTATACCGCGAACCCGTAGGCTGTGGAGCGAACTGCATCAAGAGGTCTTTCCATTATGCTACAATATGGGGTTCTTCAAGAGAGCTGAATAGGATTTTGCAAGTTCGGCGGCGTGCCCGCATACCCCCTGGTGTTGCAGGTGTCCATGGGCGGCGGTAACACTTACCATCACGTGGGACCGCTTGTGCGTCCGCCCACTAGTCTGTAAAAAAAAAGTTTGTATAAAACGTATAATTTATTGAGTTTATGGTTGCCGTGCAAAATAAGGGATTTTATCAACTTTAATAAACATTAATGATTTTAAAGTCACAATTAACCATTTTTTAATGAAATGATGATAAACCGTTATTAAGCAATGGTTTATCACTAAACATCATATAAATATTTTAAACAGGATGTAGTTTATAGGCGTTAGTATCTCCGGACGGAATTAATAAAAGGAATAAATACTGTACGCGGCGTCGATAACGATAATGTATGTTTCCATCAAAACTTTGATCATATTTATGGAATTGTTTTTTGCGTCTGAATCTGAATAATAATGAACGAACGAGTCGCGCCATAAGTTATTAGTTGTCATAAGTTGCGCGCGCAAACTGACAACCAACCCGTTCCGAGAATGTTGTTTAAGATGAATGATTCTCGCTATTAAATATGTATATCGTTATCCTTTTACTCATAAGACCGTTATATTTATTATTACAAATAAATCGAATCAACGATGGAATCAAAGCAATAAAAGTAACATTAAAGTGAATCGATTCCGCTAAAAGATTCGGAATAAGTGAATAATTTCAATCGCCCGTAAAGTATGATGTATAGCCCGTTGACGAGCTAAGTAGTTCGTCAACGCGTAGTACGAGCGCACACCCGCACTCTCCGGTGGGTCTGGCGATAATAACGATGCACGTCTATCTCACATTCGCCCCACCAAACATGCACACGAGTAGATCTATCAATCTACTCTGTCTCATAATGAATAATATTGGTCTTGATTAGATCGATATTAGTTTATTACATTACACTACAGCCGGAATAAATATAGCTCATGTCTAGAGTAGTTTCACACACGTCTTTCTCCTTTCCAGGTACCTATATTCCCGTCGCAAGGCCGGACGGCGTTCCCGCTCCCGTTCGCGGGAGCGTCGCCGCCGCTCCCGCTCCCGTGAACGCCGCCGCGAGCCGCCGCGCAACTCGCGCTCCGGACGATACTGATCGAGGCGCGATAACCGCTCGCGAGCATTATTACCGGGTCAGAATACCCAGTGTACCGTCAAAATGTAACATACGAGTCTGTCAAATGAAACATGGCAATACGGTAGTATTGCCATATCGAGTGTAGTATCCCTAGTATCGAGATTTTACACGTGGTAATATTTTTTGAATATAACATTTAAAATTATTCTTTTTTTTTTACACATATTTATCTAATTAAACAGGTCTTATCAGTCTCCTACGTGTTTCGGTAATGAGTGAGATATGCTAAAGCCCATTCCCATCCCATCCCTCCCCATTTTCCCAACTCTTTCTCCAAATCCATTCCTACATTTCCAAAGGTAGGCAGCCAATCCGCGAGCGTGCCAACGTATGTCATTTTGGACTGAAGTTGGCATGTATCGCGGATGTCCATTAGCGACAGTATCCATTTTACACCAGGTGGACTGTATGCTCGTCTGTCATCGTCCTATAAAAAAATATTTTCACCTTATTTATTTTACTCGACATTACGCTTGGGTTGCACCAACCACTTCTTCAGTCAGCTCGTGACCATGATTGGTGCAACCCTGCTGAAATGTCGAGTAAAACAAACAAGGTAAATACGTATATTCACCTTATTTTTTTTTAACGCGTACGTTAAAATACCCGTTTAGTTAGATATTTTTTAATAGTCAGTTGAATTTATGGTGAATATGGTGAACTTTAAACCCGTTTAAAGTGCACTATAAACATTTTGATACTTGTTTTATTTCTAATGATTGTATAGGTTTATAAATGCATCGATCATTTGAATTGAATGATGATGACTTTAATAGAGCAATAGATTGAATTTGTTGCAATTAAGGTATAAAATAGCAAAAAAATTAACAGAAACTGAATTATAGGAGTTCGTTTTAGAAGATACAAATAAGCAGTTTAAAAAACATACAAAAAACCGACTTCAAAGGAGCACAAAAACAGTTTAAAACAAGTGTTTATAGAAGTCTAATTGGTTATAGTTCTTCCTGCATTGATTGTTGCTTCACTTTCATACTGATGTAATAACTAATAGTAGAAGACTCACTCCCCAAGAAAGCTCCAAAAAACCCATAAAATCAAATTTCGTTCAGCCCGAGCTTAATTGAATCCTACACGTATTAGAAAAGGCGATATTACACAATCGCTGAAGGTCACGCACACAATGACAATCTAGTTTCGAAATTATATAGTAGTTATGTTCATTTTAAAACACATTTTTAAATTTGTTCTAAAATAAAAAGTAATACCATATATGATGGTAGTTTTTAAGCGTTACAAAGAGCTCTCGTCAACCGTCTGAATACCGTCTGAACCCCTGCGCAGGGGCCCGCCGCTCTATGCATATTTTCGTACCTGAACTGCGGAGTGCGCCAGGCCGGATATTGATTTTGGAACAGAAATAGAAAGCGAACTATAAGAAAGGTGACAATCGCAATGAACCAACAATACAAGACTTTATTGTCTCACAGATCTAATCCTCAGTAATTTTATAGAAGCGAAAGTATCGAGATGTTTACGGTGTACTACAAATTCAACTTATTAAAAAGTGAGCATGTAAAGAATTCCGAAATCCGTACTCCTTGTTGCATTATACTCTACTCCCCATCCCCCGATTTACGAACGTTACGTTTACGAACGTTACGTTTACGAACGTTACGTTTACGAACGTTACGTTTATGAACGTAAAAAAGTTTTGTAACCATGCGAACGCTCGGTTGACAATACTTTATATGATTTTTGTTCTGCTCAGTTGTGAGTAGTGGTGGTCATAATAATAGTTACATTCTTATAATGTAACATGCTCTTTATAGTACATTTTTAACTAAACTGTTATAATAACCTAATCCGACTCTATTAAACGATCTTCGCGGACGTTTACGGTACAATGCAACCCGGTGGTAATGTGCGCAAAACTTAACTGTTGAGCCCAGAATTTATTCTGCACTGATGTGAGTAGACCTCATTTTAGTAAGAGTACAAAAAAAATCTAATGCCCAGGGTAGTAAAAAAAAATGCCTAGCGTGAATGCCTAAAAAAATTCTATGTCCTCAATTCTGTTTCCAAATCCTGATTCTTAAATTCTCCAAGATAGTGAATGTGTCAACATTCGTTATTTGTGACTGATGTTGGCATGCATTAGCACAGTTTCCAATTACCATGAACCGAACTATCTGCTCATTTGCCACCTACTTTCTATAAAAGATTCTGTTATTAGCCTGGTTGAGACTGTGACTCGTTTCATAGAAAAAAATATGTCAAACAAGTTCGTACAAGAATGTATTGTCTACACGATGACCTATCACGTCAGTACTGGATCATGTCTGGGGCTCATCGAATATTTTTATACATACAAATATGTGCATCTCTTGTAAATATGAGTTAAAATCGATGAGATTTTGTTTATTGTTTGGAAGTTTTGCGCCATTATTTACTCAGATGTGTAACCAATTGGCTACAAACCTCGCTTTTGTATTGAGGAGTAAGTTTTGAATGAACTTCATTTGTGTGTCTGGTCACACTTAGGCTGGTCATTTTATTAAGGCTTTTGTAAATGCGGTTTAGGATAATAGGGATCACGAGTCGTATTGTTACGTGCCGCCGTGAGTTACAACTACAACGTGAGGTAATAGTGTAGCTAACCAAGAAAAACTTCTCAATTGAGGCACTAAAAGTTTTATAATTTATTATGTCTGTTTCTATTCTAATGTTTCTTTACACTTCACTAAGATTGATTACATTGAGATGCACATAATTAGTATTTAGGTAGTTTTGCCATGGAAGCTGTAAGGCATTTCCTATGGTTAATTTAAAAGTAGTCAATTTTAGGTATTTTCACAATACGCGATAGGCACGGTTCAGTCTTTTAATAGTGCAATCGATGGTAGCGAATTTAAAGGTGGGTTAAATTTAGAATCAGAAAAAGTAAACAGGAGTACCGTGGAGCGAGAGTCCGTCCACTTGGTGATTATATTCTTAGTAATTTAAAATTATTTACTTCAGTTATACCATAATAGGTTGTTTTGTTGATCATGTTTTATCAACAAAACAACCTATTCAGTATTTTTTGCTGCTTGTTTAAATTCAAGTCATATATATTTATTTTGGTCAAGACCAAATGAAGCTGCGATGCTGTGGTATTTTACAATTATATAACTTAACTTTCCTAATCCAGTTTCTGTCATATATATGTCGTAGTTTATATGTAATTCAACAATTCAACATTTATAATTTAATAATTTATAAATAATTTAATTTTCAACAATTTCAACATTTATAATATCGTCCTTACGTTTACAAATGCACACAATCAATGGATACAACAAGTAAGAAATAAGTAAATAGAAAGTATCAAGATGCTTATATTAAACTACAATACAATTATTTAAGATTGTTGCAAGTAAAGAATTCCAAATATATCTTTGTGCCGCGTTTACTTTGACAAACTCTAAATTTATATTAGCATTCGCAGTTGATATGACTAAAGTCTGTTCCATTGATCGAACGTCTGTCAGGGTGGGATAAATAGAAGTTTTATAAACCGTTTTTATTCTTAGCTTAAACTCAGTTTGGTTGGATACTACTACACATATATACTATATATAAATATGACTCTGATTAAGTCTAAGGTCGAGCATCTTCTATTTAGCCGGCCCTGAGGTCCCCCTCGCTACACTGTCAACACACACCGGCCTTCAGCCAACACTTGCCAGGTATCGACACTTGGCCGAGCGATTTTCATCGACTCGCGATCCCGCGGTATCCTCCCAAAGCAACGCTCTAAGCCGAGGTCCTTTCTTTCCGACGGTTTACCGGCGGGGGAGCCCTTAGGCTCGTTGCTACTCATTTTTTACTCCTGACTGAGCGCCTCCCGCGCTCGCTCTAAGTTATACCATGTCCGGTGACTCTTGAAAGGCCATTAGGGCCACAACAATTTAGCCATTTCGAAAAAAAAACCGGCCCTAAGGTGCCTTAATTTTTTACCTTAACATTAACTATGATATTATAGTTTTATTATTTACTACTTTGTTGCTCCAACTGGATCGTGCTTGTTTGGAATCTGGATAAAAAGTTGTTCCATGGTATTACTACAGTAATATTAAGTTATACGTAGTGCAACACCGCACCAACTATAAAAATACATTTTTGTTGAATTTATGCCATTCTGTCTGTGTGTGTGTGTTCTTCCTTATTTCTTTTAGTACATATTATTATAAATTGATGCAATTAAATGGTGCGGTGTTGTGGTACAGAAGATGTTAGTATATTATTTTGTAATAAATTGTGACTTTTAATGATAATTATAAGCATTCATTCCTAATTGTTGTTTGTCATCTATCATCACCTCGACAATCTATTTTCCCATGCTACAACAGTGTAACAAAAAGGCAGTACTAAATATTGTTAATGTGTATGTTGCTTGAAACTATATTTTTGATGTTAAATGAAATACATTTATTTTGCTTTTATCATTTAATAATAATAGCGTAACACTATGTTACAAAGGTAGGTACGATCACAATTTAGATGTATCATCTAATGACACTTTGGTTTAGTTTTTTTTAATATTTCATACTATTAAATTCTCATTAATTTCCTCGTATATTTCGTCCCAAAACTGCATATTCTTTGCATCTACATTATGATCACATTTAAATATTTTGTCAATAATATAACAGTTTTCTTCACTTTCCGAGAATGGCTTCCATTGTTCGCTAATATTTGCTGATGTGGGATTTCTGAAAAAGACAACAGGAACGTGATCAACGTGAAGCTTGGCAAACAAAATATATGAGTATGATTTATACTTACCCAGTTTTAGCAAAATTGGTCCATAGCTGCACGATATTTTTTACTGTATCTTTTGATTCTTCAGTCAATGGTACATCAAGACATGTAATATTAAAAAGATATGGTAAGTCATCAGCGTGACAAACACCCTCGAGCGTGTCCATTTTGTATTGTTTTTTAGTGACATTTCTCTCTGTTTCTGCAATAAATTTGTACAAATGCACAGGTTTCTTCGTATGATGCACATGATAGCGTGCGAATCTACGGATATTATATGCGAACAGTCTGTCTGTCTCTAGTTTAACTACTTCGGCTAACAATTCATTCGACACCTCTTTGTCTCCAAAATAATATTGACGTATTCTCTTATCAGCATTTTCAATTTTTTCTGCAGACCATTTAAATTTCAGCTCCTTAGGCACAACACCACCAACCATATTTAAAAGTCCAAGAAGTGAAGAAAGGCTTTTTCCTATTTCAAGGCCCTCGCCAGATGTGTAACCGATGATAATTGGTACGCTTGCCATCTGACCTTTTCGGACCAGATCCGCCGGTTGTTTCGACAGGAATTTTATTCTACCATTATTTTCTATTACCGGTCCGAATTGAATACTGTCCGTCACGTCCATATACTTTGACACTATGAAAGGTAACTTTATTTTCACTAGTGATGATGTCGGAACCTCCCGTAAAAACTCCAACAGTTCATCTGGATCTTCTGTTTCCTTGCCTAGTAACTTTCCCAGTTGGAATGCTCTTTCCCTCGCGTACGTTGTGTAACTCCACTCGTGAAGGCACACACCACTTTGACATATCGCTTTATTGAATAGTCCCTCGCTCATTTTCGATATTAAATGGAAGGATACTGATGCGGCACCAGCGCTGCACCCAAAGAGCGTAATGTTATTAGAATCACCACCAAACGCTGATATATTTTTGTTCACCCATTTTAAGGCAGCCACTTGATCTTTCATTCCTGCGTTTCCGGGTACTTCCTCGTTGTCCAGGCAGAGGAAGCCGAGGACTTCTAATCTGTAATTGAAAGTAACGAGTATGACGTCATGTTCCATAAAGAACTCAGGACCGTAGAAATCCGAGTTGCCTGATCCGGTGTAATAGGCTCCACCGTGGATCCAAACCATTACGGGCAGCGGTTGTGTGGGTCTGAGGTTCTTGGTGTAAACGTTAAGGTACAGGCAGTCCTCGCTGCCAGGGTCGATGCGATCTAAGCGCTCGTTGTACTGGGGGCAAATGGGACCGTGTTTTGACGCGTCTCGTACACCTTCCCATGGGTCTGGAGGTTCCGGCGCCTGTGAATAAAAAATAGCAAATTATTTGCTATATTCAGTTTGTTATGTGATCTTATGGGTTAAAATATCACATAACAAACAATGCGACTAACAAGTAATTTTCCTTACAATTTTCTCTTACGTTGTAAACCCTAAGTAGGCATGACTGAGCAATGATAATTAAAACCGATGTTAAATAAATATGCAAATCTGTAGTTCTTGATACATTGAGACATACAAGTCAGTGACTCACCTTGAATCGTAGTTTTCCTATTGGCGGTTTCGCGTAGGGAATACCTTTGAATGCCACATAACTCACGCCGAGGTTATCACAATCAATCCCCTCTAGAGCGCCCTGCTCTACTTGCACTCGCGGCATTTTATAACCGACACTGAAAATGTGAAATATACAATGAAATAACTGGTACAACTGTAATGCAATTGTATAATTATGGTGTAGTTTCGCTTGGTTAGGTGCCAAACGTTGATCAGCCGGCGTTATTATTCATAACCTTGAAAAGGTACGGCATGCGCGATGCGTATACGGAAGGGAATCGATTCAAAAGGACTTTACATTATGCGATGTTCCCGGGGTTCAAAGCTAAAGTGTACTGACGGGACACGTCACATGCTGCGTGGTTTTGTAGGACGCGATGATTCAGTGGAAATCCAATCAATGATTGGTGAAAAATGTACGTCGGTTATAGTTGCCGTCATTGTAACGTAGGTAATATGTATTGTTATAAATATGCATAAGACGTATTTTTTAAACATTATTACGGACCCAGTGTCGAGGTTTCACTGGAGGTATTCGCAACAGTTGAATGAACAAATATTCGTTCGCTCTTTCAGTGCAAGCGTCAAAAGTGAGCAAACGTTAATTCAACAGTGATTGTTAGAATCAGTGAACAAATGCGCACTCCCTATTTCCCGCTTGGCAGGGAAATGAAAGCGTGACTTTAAAATTACTTTGAAGCCAGCTTCAAGGATAGATACCCAATAAAGTCGAAATTGAGGGCAACCTGACTGTTTTATAAAGTTAATGTTCACAACACATTAAAACAAAAAGGTGCTAGGATTCCTTTTGTGATCAAATAACAAAGTTCGATATCGGCGCGATACAATTGCTGCATTGCGCCAACAGGTCTACACAATAAAATTAAACTATATAAATTGAGTCACCCCGTGACCACGTCCACTGCAAAGTGTTCGAAACGTCGGGATATAAATAATGTTAAATATACGCGATTTACCATAAACCGTTCAAAGTTGTTTAATTGCTATATATAAATTTATTTGGAAACAAAAGTATCACAGATCGACAGCGAGTGCCGTTATTTCTCGAAGTGACGTGCTGGTCGTAAGGTGTAAAAGACATTAGTTACGACCATCAATTTTGGCATGGCACGCACGTGCTCGAAAAATGCGTGACGCAACAAAAAGTGATATTGGTAACCATTTTGGGACTGTTACTCCGCGGAAGTCCGAACTTTTCCTATAATCAAAGTAGAAGAGAAGGGTCCACAATGGAAGTTACCATTTTATTGTTTTCCATAATACTTTCCACAAATAATAAGAACTCTTTCGAGGTTATGTTACAAAACTGACATTTCTTTCACTCGTCGAGTTCCCAAGTTTAATTTCCTTGTGTTATTGTTACATTTCTAAGGTTCCGAGCCGGGAAAGGATTATTTCCAAGGGTTTGGGCTATAATTTCCGTCGTTTAGGAATAAGATTACAATGTACTGTGGGAATAATACTGGGCATGCGCAAGCATCTTATAACGGTTGTTATAGCAACATAATTAATTAAAAACAGTTGCTACACGTTGCCATGTTATATTACTAAGTATATACCTATAATATACTATACATTACTGTATATTTTAATTGCAATAGAAAATAATAAAACAATTTTATTCAACTTCAGGAGAACAGTACGCTACTCCTGTTCGCTTCTGTCCAGGATGCACAATTTCTTGCAAACCTCAATCGGGCAATCCGGTGCTCACGAAGTAACTTAGGGGCTCGAGCTGGCCGACGACTGCGTATATTGGCAGCTAGGAGCCTCCTTCTTACCGTCCATAGGCTAGCTTACGCTTCTCGTACTTCTTCGGGGTTCTTTTTGAGGTCCATGTAGATACGCTTTCGGTTTCTTAACGCCTGACTCACGAAAAAGCGATCGTCCCGTAGCTTAATGCAACGTTTTCTCCCAGAACCTTGCCTCCTATGAACGGAACCTGTCTCTTGGTATCGAGTCTAGGTCCTTTGGACAGCTGAACAACCACATTTAGACGCTGTGAGATGTAACATTGGCTACACCCTTCTTCGAGCAGCGCTATAATTTTACTTGCTCTTATTCCTTTTTGTGCCATTTTGTAGACGGCAATAATTACTCGATCGAGGCGTACGTAATACGTCAATATAATGTGACAAACTTAGACAATGTACTAAAAATGGCAAAAAGTTATTATAAGGTGCTTATAATGTTATAGGTATATTAATAATTTTAATTTATATTTATTATTGTAAATTGATATACTTGTAGTTATATAAAATAATTTTATTTAAAAAATTCAAACATAACTAAAGCGATTAATTAAACTCATACCTCAGCCGCATTCCCGCGCTGTCGCATACTCTACATACTCGTGTTAAGTAATATAATTATATATATTAACATTTATATGAACTTGTATATTTTGTGTTATCGCGAGTCACATCTGTAATAGTATTAGTAAAATCATTGCCACGTGATAAAGGCGATCAGAATATAGGAAAACTTTTCATAAACCCCCCTTCCACTGCATTTGAATGATAAATTTATTATCACAAGCATATTTGTCACACTCGTGCACACCACCCCTTGTTTTTGTGTCAATCTGATGACGAACGACGAGGGTTGTTCATTCTCCCGTATTTACTTATGCCGTGCATTTTAATATATTTATCTGCCATATTGATATTTTTCATCGTGTTTACTCTGCGGGATAAATGTTTGTCTTCGTTAGTCAATTAATTTGGAAATTACTCAGAATGAAAAGGTTTTTGACGTTTATTTATAAATAAAATCTACTTGACGATGCATCATTCATTACAGAATTATTTGCCTCTGTGTTGTTGACTTCGTGCATTGTTACATTTATTTGATTGTTTTTGCTTTATACCACAGGCCATGTGAACCAACTCTAAAAACTAAATTGCTAGAAAGCGATAATTCTAATGTCAAAAAAGCGAAGTTCAACAAATTCTCACTATATACACGCAAGGTTTGTCATCTCTTACATAGATTTTTCTGTGTAATACCACGCGACAATTATACACAATTAAAACCAAGCTAGCGACGCCACAGGCTTTGTAAAATAAAATAAAATCTCAATAACTTCAATATTGCAGTTACACTAGATTTGCCCGCGGCTTCGCCTAAAAAAAACTAATAAATTTTACAGGATACATAGTAGGTATCCTCTGCCATACTTCATTGAAATCGATGCAGTACCCATTTAATCGTGAAGACTTAGATACGAACAAATATACTTTCGTATTTATATGAGTGTGGATAAGAATACTATAATCGTTTTCATGTAGCATGGCGCGGCTGACACCTGTCAGTTGACTGTGAATAGTTATGTACAGAACTTGAGTCGGAACAATGTTTTACGATATTCGATTTCCGTTGTGAATTGTTTGTAATCGATTCACTATTCATTAATTAAGGACAGTAGTGACACAGATGTGAATTTATATTGTCAACCATTAAATTAAAAAACAATATTTTTTTTATAAAATTTTGTATTTATTCAACTTAAAATTAAATAAATAAAACATGAATTAGATTTACATGTACGGGACGCGACCTCCCGAACGTAGTATAGCAATGATTTTTATTATTATCTTAATACTATACTTCTTTTTATAGAAAAAATGCCGCAGACGAGCATACGGTTCACCTGATGGTAAGTGCATACTGTCGCCCATAGGATGGGAGTGGGCTCTGGCATATCTCACTTACTACCGAAACACGTACGTACGTTAGGGAAATACGATAAAGTACGAAATGCAGTATCTATCTAGTATATATTCTTCAAGGTAGTTAAGGTAGTCTTCTCTGAGGTAGTCTGCAAGGTATCAAGGTAGTCTTCTCTGAGAGAGGGGTAACGTGGCCAGTCGAGTACGCCCTGCGGCTGTGGGAATGCAGCGTGCATTTTCAGGGGGACCCCTTATATACTCGCTTAAGAAAAAATAAATCCGATTTCATCGATATTGTTTTACATTTCATTATTCAACGATTTTTTTAGTCGCGTCACTAGCTTCGCACCGTATACAGGCCGCGGAATAAATTAATATATGTAATTTGATATTCATAAAAATTACGAGTAGACGACGGAAAATAAACACTATTTTTATGCTCCAAGTCATATTATAGCGTTTTCTGTTTTTCTATATCTATATATATAAAATGATGTTGGTATATCTGATGTTAATAGACTTCGACACCGTTTGACAGATCACCATGAAAGTTGGCACATATGTATTTTTTCATGGAGAATAAAACCTTCTTCATTTTTCATTCATAGCATAAAATGAAAAAATACATATAAGTGCCAATTTTCATGGCGATCGGTTGAATGGTATACGTATACCATTCAACTGATCGCCATGAAAATTGGTATACATAGGTATTTGAGCACGAAGAATATTTTCGAGCTATCGACTTTGTTGTAACTTGCCACTAGATGGCGCTGCAGCACATCAACTTCTATACCGTTCAATCGATCGCAAAAATCATATCGACGGCAAAACAGAAGAATTTGTGAATTTATATACAGAGGTAAATAAATATACACAGGCAGGACAACGTCTGCCGGGTGCAGCTAGTATTTTATATAACATAAATTACATAATATTTCAGCTTTTTATGTTAAGTCACACCCACACCACCCTTCGTGAAAAATTATATAATCGATGTATTGCATCGATTTTATCGACTGGCATGGGCGTTGCTGAGGTGGGGCTGGTTGGGGCGCTTTTTATCTTACATATATTTATTTATGTATAATACGAATATTGGTAATATTATATTTTTTAGTTTATAGCTTTTTATGTAACGTACTTGATAATCAATTTTGTGTTAATCGTGTAAAAATAGGTCACCAGGTAAACGTAGTGGTAAACTACGCAATTCGAAACTTATTGGAGAAATATCAGGCTTATTGGATTGCCTTTGAGGGGTTCGTTCCCATTAGATACACGTGTTTTAACCATACAAATGTGAACCCTTTTTGTTACCTATTAGATGTACATCTAACTTCGTAATACATTTTTGGTTTTCCTTCCAATAGAAATGTGTAGAGTTAACAGGTGCGTTTTCTTCTTTATGTCTACAGAAAATACATAAAGGAAAACATCTCTCAGTTTTATAGTGATTTCTCAGTGATTTCGGAATCTGCAAATCGAATTTTGTTGCAGTACTCAACATGTTTATTTCGAAGTGCTTTACTGTATTTTTCACTTTTCATATTGGATAGTTATGAGTAGCAGTATATTGCCACGTATGCTATACCTACTCTGTTCAAGTTTAGAGAAAGTGATGTCATCGATGTCAGCCACGTGATTTCCTATCGGCCAATTACGAAAAGGAGCGTTCGCCGATTGACTAATGAAGCTGTATTATGCTACATTGGACGATTGTTTAGGTGGTCATCAAATTCGTAACTAGTCTAATTCGTTATTCGTTTAATTTGGAACCCGTCTATAGTCCAGTTATTATAGCATGAGCTCTGACAGATTGGGGAGTTGTCTATTAGGTCGAGGAGAAAGTTTCTTCGTATTTTAGAAATTCAAGACATTTTTTTAAAAAGTAATTGCATTTACTTATTATAAATAATGGTGTCCAGTTGCAGATTTCAAACTTCGAACGCATCTGGTTTCTGTACGCGGCAAAGGAGAGGGGCGGGAGGCGTCGTTCGAAGCGCAAGCGTTGCGGATTTTTTAGTAGCTAGGAGCAGTGGTGCGTAGAGCAACGTGCTTTAGCCGTTGAGGCTTACATTTGGAGTGGTATTTCTTTGTATGAGGCCCACCGCCGATTTAACAATCAATACCGTATTCGTCGTTTACGTGATTGACCGTCGATTAACGTCATCGAGTCTTGGGTAGCGAGGTTTAGAGGTACGGGATCAACAATGAATAGACCCAGACCGGGACCTACGGCCGCGGTAGCAACGAATGATAATGTTGAACGTGTTATTGCTTCAGTGACTGAAAGTCCCCGTTTATCCTCCGTGTACGTTCGTCGATATTGGGATATTGGGAATTCCAAAATCAACATTTCAGGTTATTATGCAAAAAAACTCCCATATAAAAGTTCCACCCATATAAAATCTAAAGCAACTGCACGATTCTGACTTCGCATAAAGGAAAACTTACGCGGAAACAATGTTGTCGAGATTTCGTACTGATACTTGTATGGGTAACATATTCTTTAGCGACGAAGCCCACTTTCACATAGGAGGATATGTAAACAAGCAAAATTTCCTTTACTGGGATGTCAACAACCCAAGAGAAATGCATCAAGAGCCTTTACACGAGCCTAAGGTTACAATGTGGTGTGCAATGTCTGAATCTGCCATTATAGGCCCTTATTTCTTCGAAAAATCAGCGTGGCCAAAATGTGACCGTGAATTCGGAGAGATATTCCGAGATAATAAGAGACTTTTTTTGGCAGGAACTATAGAATAGTCCATACTTTAACCGGAACACGTGGTTCCAGCAAGATGAGGCAACAGCTCAGGCAAATGTGTCTATGAATGCGGTGCACCAGTTATTTCCTGGAAAAAACATATCCCGCAACGGCACCATACCGTGGTCACCCAGGTCTTGGGTGGTTACCCTTGGGTAACAAGGGTTAACCTATAATCTATAGGGTTAACCCTTGTTAACCGATTTAACTTATCCGTGGTTTACAATAGCAATCCACGGTGATAGCTTTGGTGTACCTATTCTATACCTAGTCACATTTCTGACAGTTCTGTCTTTACCACTGAGTTTCTACTACGGGTTTGTCTATAAAGCGTTATCTATATCTTTCTTATTTAACTTGACGTTTCAACAGAGTTTCATCAACCATGGTCTCGAGCTCACTAGGGCATGGTGTTATCTCAGGTCATGGCGTCATGTCAGCAAGTCTCGTTTAATAGATAAATATGTGTGAAGAAGGTAAAGATCTTAAAAGTTCTTGTTTTCTTCACACGAATTTTTCAATTAGATTTGTTAGCATAAGTATTGTAAACTTTGGCATTTTGGTTGACTTTAGAATTTTCAATAGATATAAATATCTATTAGCATATTGTAAATCATCAAAGAAATGACATCGTGAGGAAACTCATAATCGAGAATTAATTCTGCATCTGCATTAGGTCTGGTTCAAAATCTTAATATCAAAACCGCCTCGTGATTACCAGTGAAGGTACATACATGCCTAGAGAGAGAGGCTATAGGCTGATATCGATGGATAGTTATGAAAAGACAGCAATTTTTGTAACATCAGGTATTCAAATTGACGACTACTTGGGTGAAACAGCGTCCCAAGTGCCGAAACCGCGTGCAAAAGCTATTTATATAAGTATATATACAAATATATATATATATATATATATGGCAAACATAACTGTTATCATTATTATACTTGTCGTTAAACATCATTCTCTGTTATTTCTTGTATAATAAAACAAATAATAAATAAACACTATGCTGAACTACCTAGTTTGATACATTTTGATAAATATACCTATGTCAATTATTTATATGTAAGTCTGATATCGCATATCGCAATATTTACATTATAATGTGTTGTGTAATATATTATTTGTGATATAAGTACTATATATTATATCAGCGACTTGTACTCATAGTGGCAAAATGGAGAGATAGAGACCATGACGTAAACACTAAGATTGGATACCCGCCTAAAAGTACCTATTTGAAATGCATACGGTATTAGGATATTTACATTACTAACGTCAGATATACTGTCTGTAACACGTCATGGGTCCAGATTCTAGAGATAAAAAGACGAACACTAACTATGGAGATCACATATACCTTGTCTAGTCATAAATACCGTTACAAGAAGGAAAAAGTATAAATTACATTTGAATTTGGAATCTGTCCTTCTCACGTCATAAATAAATGTTTTCTTTGTAAAAATATTTATGACTAGACATCGTGAGGAAACTCATCGAGAATTAATTCTGCATCTGCATTAGGTCTGGTTCAAAATCTTAATATCAAAACCGCCTCGTGATTACCAGTGAAGGTACATACATGCCTAGAGAGAGAGGCTATAGGCTGATATCGATGGATAGTTATGAAAAGACAGCAATTTTTGTAACATCAGGTATTCAAATTGACGACTACTTGGGTGAAACAGCGTCCCAAGTGCCGAAACCGCGTGCAAAAGCTATTTATATAAGTATATATACAAATATATATATATATATATATATGGCAAACATAACTGTTATCATTATTATACTTGTCGTTAAACATCATTCTCTGTTATTTCTTGTATAATAAAACAAATAATAAATAAACACTATGCTGAACTACCTAGTTTGATACATTTTGATAAATATACCTATGTCAATTATTTATATGTAAGTCTGATATCGCATATCGCAATATTTACATTATAATGTGTTGTGTAATATATTATTTGTGATATAAGTACTATATATTATATCAGCGACTTGTACTCATAGTGGCAAAATGGAGAGATAGAGACCATGACGTAAACACTAAAATTGGATACCCGCCTAAAAGTACCTATTTGAAATGCATACGGTATTAGGATATTTACATTACTAACGTCAGATATACTGTCTGTAACACGTCATGGGTCCAGATTCTAGAGATAAAAAGACGAACACTAACTATGGAGATCACATATACCTTGTCTAGTCATAAATACCGTTACAAGAAGGAAAAAGTATAAATTACATTTGAATTTGGAATCTGTCCTTCTCACGTCATAAATAAATGTTTTCTTTGTAAAAATATTTATGACTAGACTAGCTATAGCTGAACAAACGCTCGTCTTTAAGCGCACGGGCGTAGTCAGGATTTTATCCAAGTCGCAAAAGCAAAGAATTTTATCCAGGGTGGTGCAAAAGCAAACAATTGTATCCCGGGTGGGGGCAAAGCATACAATTTTTTTATAATTTAAATAGTGTTAGTGTAATGCACAAGGTCTGTTACTTATTATTTTCTATGCCACGGGGGGGGGGGGGGGGGGGGGGCAAGCGCCCCAACCTGTTCCACCCTGGCTACGCCCATGTTTAAGCGTATGTTTGTCTGACTGGAAATCGAAACCGGAACCTATCGCAAAGCAGACAAGACACTGCCAACTCAGATAATTAATCGGTCGTGTAAAAAATATTATTAGTTATACTTACTCATTCACTCTCACACTACTTGGTTCGTGTGAAGAGCAAAAGGAACAGCACAAAATACGCATTATTTTGCACAAAGTTTAGCAACGCAATACACTTGTCACACTATACTAGTGTGATTTATTAATGAACATTGGAATTATAAACTAGACAGTATTATCTTTTTATGAATCAGTCTGCGCTGATAAGCTTGTTTTATCTAAGGGTTTATTTACACTATAACGGAACGACATAACAGTAACTTTTATTTTATTTTTAATATCTATAAACAAAGTCAAACAGCACTTACAAATATGTATTTAGACAAAATTACACAGATGTCTTTAATCTTACTGGCAATAACGAACTTATTTCTTCTATCAAATACGAGTATGATATTCTAATTCAATATGGACATGTGCAGGGAACAACTTCAGTAATAATGCATTCATCGAACGTTCAAGCAGGGACTTAAAAGTGTTTATAAATTAATAACGTGTTATATTAATAAAACTTATCTAAATTTAATAATGTATGTGTGTGTGTGGGTTTGTGTCATGTATATATGTAACTGAATGTATTAAAAGCATGAACGAGTGGGTGAGAGGAATATATGGTAAGGTATAGTATCAAGTATAATTCTACATATCTTTAAAAATGTTTATCATTAATGAGTTTTATTATACTATTTTTAAATACCGCCTTTCCGATGTGAAATAAGTCTATAGATGCTTTTTGTTATATTGTCTGAGCGTTCTGCAAACTATAGAGATTTTTTTTGTGTAACTTTAGCGCGTTATGGAACAACGGAGTACGTATGCCTTGTTCTGATAATGGGAGCACATAGTTGCAAGAAAAGAAATGTGAGTTGGGGCTGTCAATAGCACCATTGCAGATATTATGTAAGGACACCATATCGAGAAGGGAGCGTCTATTTTCAAGTGTCATTAAGCCATGACATTTATTAGATTCTGTGTAGTTTACGAACTTACTACGGGTTTTGTAGTTGAGGTGCTTTAAAGAGTTAGACTGCACTTGCTTAATACTTTGTATATGTGTCATGTCATTAATTACAATTTAATGACAACTTATGCGTTGTCATTTAAACTGCAATTGAATCTTGTAAAGAGATTTAAAAAAAAAAAACAATAGATTACGGTGATAATGATTACGATAAATTTATTACGATGATTATTATAAAGATAAGAACGTATGTAAATAGTATCTGCTATGAGTATGACACAAAGGGAGTATCTAGTAGTATTCCCCTAAATAATACTTATTTTTTTAACTTTAACTTTATATTTTTGTTATTAGTATTGTATTTGTGTCTCAAACATCTAAAGCTCGCATTCTTTCATACAGTTATGCAATGTGGTGGGAATATAACTTTAAACGACTTGCGGATTTTGCTTCTAAAACATATGTATGTAGCAATACCAAACGTATACCTGTCTATCTATAATTATCTTATATATGGTACAGAGTTTAGACTTTTATGTCATCAGATGATAAGATAGACTAAAGTACAATTACTTACGTATCATAATAATAGTGTCATAAAATTCAATGTATATTCTTTTAATTTTACAGTATCAGCTTGATAATCCGACATAATCATAAAATTTTCACCTGTATCGGATTACCGGAATGTCGAATTATTGGACGTTACATAGAAAAAACTTTGTCATATGAAAAAATAGGTGTGTTCAAATAAAAAGGATACGCAACATGCTACGCTACGTAATCACAGCAGTAACTGCGTAAGGTAAACTAGTTAGTGTCACTGTTAATCATATTCATTCATCATCAGCAACATTAAAACTTCCGGACAACATTAAACAATTGCCGAACTGCACAGTAGTGTGAAGGAGGCAGTGACCTAATGTAGAATAGTAAGTACCGGCGGAATATAGAATGTGCGTATACGACAAGTCACGGATTATAGACATGCTATATGGGGCTGGTTAGCTGGATTTAGGACCTGTTGCCAAGGTCTGTCGCCAGACTACTGGACGTGTTAGATCAGTGAAAGCCGGACTATCGAGTTTGAACCGCAGTTTGCAATATTACCCGTTAAGATGATATTATGCCACATTTTTTTTCATTCCATTCTATCACTCTGTCCATGTCTTTTCACTAATTGGCACTCTACCACACGGTCGTCCACTCCTCTCATCCAGTCACTACCGACAAACTTTTTCAAGTCGTCAATCTAACTGGCTAGGGCGTCCCACGCTGTGCCTCGAACGATAATGATAATTTATTTAACTTTAATTTTACAAATCTGTCTCATCTCCTATAAGTATTGACACTTATTTTAACTAGTGCCTATTTACACTAATTACCAATTAGTTTACCAATTAGTGCCTATTTACAATAATTTACATGAATATAGGAGAGGTTCGATGGCATCCATGCTGGCAGAATCCTGTGTCAAAGATTTTTTTATATGAAATAGGTTAATCGTTAAAAAAATGTTTCGATCTACTTATTATACGCGCTAAAGAGGCGCTGAAGATTTTCCTCCCAGGGGTCTCAACACGCTTAATCTGACCTTGCAAGCGAAGAGCTGGGCTATCCTAAAGCCAGCCGACAACACACAGCCAATTGTAAGTACTCGTAATCGTAAGAACAATTGTAAGCCAATTGTAATTGCCAATTCAATTATTACTAGCTAGATGGTGAAGGAAAACATCGTGAGGTTCCATGTGCACGAGAAGTAAATAAAAATATGGAGTTTGTTTGATATTCACCAATCTGCATTGGCTCTGCATGGTGGATGAATGATTCAAAGTGAAAGCCCGTGGCCTATAATGGCATGTCATACGCTGATATTGAAATATAGGGTAGTCTGTCTGTAGCAGACAAAGGATTTATAATTAAATTAAGGCGGGGTAATAGAATTAGAATAAGATAATAATGTTATTTAAGTCGTTACCGGCGCCTTAGTAAATTCGCTTGCCCCGTCACGTCATAACTTTGGAAACTCTTGAGTTAATTATAAAGAAAGACTTAAAGCTGGGTGAAAGGTCTTCATGCTACTGCTCATTCTAAGCGCCAGTTCGATAATACACGTGACCCCAGTGTTGATAAATATGTCACACAGCTTGTTAATCTGGTTATTCCGCCAGTAACTCCGCGCTCCGCCTCCTTGATAGACAATTGGACACAGGGATTTAAGTACTTTCTATCCTTACCAACCTTTTTCCAAATCCAGTCCTTAATTACCAAAGGTTAGCGAGCGACGCGACGCAACCGAAGGCGTGCCAACGTTTGTCATTTTGGACTGATGTTGGCATGTATCGCGGATGTCCATTGGCAACGGTCTATATTTTGAGAAAAAACATGGCTCATTATAGTACAAAAGGCGACCTTAATGCTTTTAAACTATTCTCTGCTAGCCAACCTTTGGGTTAAACATAGAGTAAGTAGTAGGGGGAGAGTACATACTGCATTTTCACAGCCGCTGGGCGCACTCGACTGGCCACGTTACCCCTCTCTCACAGAACACTGCCTTGAAATGTACTGCATTTCCTGCTCTATCGTATTTCCACAATGTACGTACGTGTTTCGGTAGTGAGTGAGATATGTCGGAGCCCATTCCTATCCCATCCTATCCTATCCCCCCCCCCCATTCTCCCAATCCATTCCTTAATCTGCAACGGTAGACAGCACATCCAGGGGCGTGCCAACGTTTGTCATTTTGGACTGATGTTGGCATGTATCGCGGATGTATATGGATGACAGTATCTACTTACCATCAAGTGGACTGTATGCTCGTCTGCTGACTTTTTCTATAAAAAAAGTAATTAAGAGAAATACATTGGGAGGTGCAATGACAGGTCTAGGTACAATAAAGCGTAGTCAGGATTTTATCCAGGGTGGGTCAAAGCAAACAATTTTGTTTTAATTTAAATAGAGGTAGTGTAATGCAGAAAGTCTATTACTTATTCTTCCTTATGCCAGGGGGAGCGGGGTGGGGTGGGGGGGAGCAAGCGCCCCAATCTGCCCCACCGTAGCTACGCCCATGTATAATTATATACCTACCTTAAACGACAAACAGTATAAATTATTCACCAACGAGTAAACATACCTATCTGAAGGATGCATACAATACTCAGTAATTTCAGGCCTATTTTTTTTTTTTTATAGAGAAGAGGGCGGACGAGCAAGCGGTCTCACGTGATGTTAAGTGTTACCGCCGCCCATGGACACCTGCAACACCAGGGGGAATGCGGCCGCGCCGCCGACCTTGCAAAATTCATTCTTCCGTTTCTTTTGATTGGATTAGTCTATTTCGGACTGTTCCGATCTGCACACTGGTGTTCGACAGGGCGGAATACTCTTCCTCGTCTATTTTCTGTTTTTATAAATCTCGTTACCTCCCGTCTCAAGGGCAAGTGCTCTTACCATCTGTATGCGGATGATTTACAGCTTTACGCTCAAGCTGACGCTAATAATCTAAATAAAGCAGTACAAGAACTAAACCTTGATTTGTGTCACAATTCTGAATGGTTAACCAGATTTGATGTAGCAGTAAATCCATTTAAATGTCAATCGATTTTCTTGGGCAATTCTAAGCGTTTGCGCAGCCTTGATTGGAGCACTGTTACACTCATTCTTTACAATGATAAAGTCATTCCTTACTCTACATGAGTTAAAGACCTTGGATTGGTCATCGATAACTCACTAACTTGGGTAACCTTTATAACTAAGGTATGTCGGAGACTCTCTCTCCCCGTAGCCTGTACCCCTTCAAGAATTTTCTGCCATCTGGTACTAAGGCTTTGTTGGTGCATTCATAGCTTAAATGGCTACCTATCCGACAGCGCTGTCGGATGTAAGAATGCTCTGCACCCTCTTTTCAATTCTATACGATCCAAAGTGCCCAGTGTATTTGAAATGTAAATTTAAGTTACTGGGTGACACCCATGACCATCATCTTCGTTCCGCTACCAACTTCTTACTGCAAGTCTCTTCTTGCCGTACTGGCTTTATGACCAAAGCTTTGACTGCTCTGCAGGCAGCTAGATTCTGGAACTGACATCCGGAAAGCTCCTAATAAAATCTCTTTTAAAAAGATGCTTCGGGAACATTACATCTAAATTTCTCATCGCTAGTGGCTCAGTCAGCTAGCTCCTTTTGCCTTATCTTTTCTTTCATTTTTCTTTTACTTTTGTCAGCAACATGTTTTTTTTAAATTGTTTCTCGTAATATAACTTATGTAGATATTTTATTTATATAATGTATTCATTGATTAGGATAACTTGTATCTATTATATTATTCTTATGTATATATGTGTGTAATATTGTGTGTAAGTGTGTGTAAGTTTCTATGCATGTATATGTAATAATGTATTATATTTATTTTACCACACCATCTAAATTGTGTCTTTCATGCACCTCTTAATAGAACATCTCTGATAAACCCAAAGGTTGGCTGGTAGAGAATGCCTCAATGCATTAAGCTCGCATTTTCTACGATATTGTGCAATGAAGTGTTAAAATAAATAAATAAATACCTCCAGGTGGACTGTCTGCTCGTCTGGCAGCTTCTTTCTATAAAAAAGGACAATATTTTCAGTATGTACGTAGGTGATATTAATCTTTGTATATTAATCTGGTGAAATGTGCGTTTCGATCGCGGGCCATACCTGGGAATTGATGAACGAATGATGTCAGGAATTAGTAAAAGTTGAATAAAAATTGTAATGGTAATCCTGAAAATTTGTAAAAGGAAATTAAAGAAATTATAATAATTTAAAAGGTGGCCCTCAATCGTAATGGAGGTTTACCGAGATCCCAGCAATCACATTAAATAGAAGTCTGGAACGGGTACTGATTTTTAGTACAAATTTGGTCGAATTTTTTTACCTAAAGTGCAGGACACACAACTGTAACAGAAAAAAAAATATAAAGGTATTTTACAACTTTATTGAGGTTATGTTGAGGTCATTGCGAATTAGATAAGACGCTACATTGTAAAAACTATTACCCTTTGCTAAAATTTAGTCAAAGTTCTCTTAATAATTCCAAAAACAAAAAGCTTACGAAATAAACATAGTTTACGAGTAATGGGCGTGATAAGTTACGTTTTTAAGTCGCTGGTTTACCAAAAGATATAAATGCCTATAGCCGAATAATTAATTTTGTTTATCGAGCCACTATTTAATGAGATATTAGTCCTACAACTTTTGTAAACATTTGTACAGAGTGGGGTGACCATAAATATTGATACTTTTATGGGATATGGCTTTCCGTTTTATGACTTCCGAGCAGATAATTATCATATTCATGTTTTTCTATTTCTAAACATTATACGAGCAAATATACAATAACAGCAATTTATATTATTATATTTATTTTTCATCATAATCACGATGACAAATCAAATCTAAAGTATAAATAGCAAGCTTAGACAAATCGAAAAAAGAGCACGTTTGATTTTTGGTATTGAGAAATAGCGTTACCGTTTTCAGCACTAACGGAAAATTTGATTAATAAGTAAAGCGCTTATTTTTAAGCGTAATATTTAAAATCCCTGCGAATTAAGCCAAACAAAAGACTAAAACAAATGTATAACTAATTATAAATTTATAAGTAATGGATAATGTCGCCCATAAACGGCAGCAATACATGCCAACATCAGTTAAAAATGACAAATGTTGACACGCCTTCTTTTATCTTGTGCCAACATACTCGTAGCTAACTACTTTTTCACGTAACATACAAGTTGCGAAAGTGGTTATTAGAACTTAAGGTAGGAAGGAGTCCTACATTGGATTACTATGATATTAATTAGTATATTTTTAGGTGTTGGCAAAACGAACAAATACGTCTAAATATATTATGTCACATTTAAAATAGATTATGGCGGCCACACACCATCAGATAAAACTATCACTTTTGACTGAACTGACCGTGTGTTTAAACTGACCGTGTGTAGTATGAAAATAGACAGTATTTCCTACGAGGAAGGTCAGTTTAAACCAGCGTCTACTTGTGTGTTGTGGTTATTATATCGTACAAATAAATATACATATCTACAAATACTAAAAAAATAATGTCACCATTATTCGTTAATTACCGTATGAATATTTCTATGAAAGATTGTGAGCGTCATATGTTAATATTTTCATGGCTTAAAATACGAAACCTTACATAATTTCACGTAGTATAGTGAATAATATTCACCGTATTTACATAATTGCTCGGCACATAATTCATATTACGTTTTGATTAATTTTACAGCAATAAAATGTTTAAAAAATGAGTATTTAATATATAAAATTTTGTGTCTTGTAGATCTTAACGTCTTTGTGTAACTTTTGAACTCGGGGTCCTTTCAGTGACGAAGCACACTTAAAGATTTATTACGGTTCTATATTTGTAAGGAAATATGGATTTAATTTTATTGGAAAAGTTCTATTTAGATTACTAGAGATGGTATGGTATTGTGTGAATTTAACATACGGTTATATGTAGCTACGATACAAAATTGACAACAAAAGATATCGTAATCCCCTTTCAAATGTAGGGGTGTAAGGGAAAATGTAGCTATTTAAAAAAGAGATTTACGAGTAGATTACAATCCAATCCAAGGTTTAGAATGTATAACAGTTAATTTAAGTTACTATTATCCTAATAGAATATTAATTCTTGATTAGTGTTCAAAATACAGGCTTTTTAGTAGAAATCGTTATATCTTTCGATGATTCTACCCATGTCTTTTGGTTCATAGTTGAATAAAGTTGACTAGTTTACACATTTTTTACTAATTTTATGACACTATATACCATATCACCACCAGCTTGTATGTCTTCCGTACTGTAATTATTAGGTCCTTATCTATGAAATTGCCGTTTGTTCGTACTGGCCAATTTTAACTTACAGTTAGTTATCTTCCGTTTGGATTGGAATTCCAAATACAAATTCATTTCAATTTAAAGCTGTGACATTCTTTTTTAAAATCAGTTATTAATTTGTTCTTTCGTTTAATTACTTTTTGCTTAGATATCGTTGTGTTTGCGACAATGGAAAGGTTAAAAATTCACGTTATTTTCGAATATGAGTTCCATTATCCTATCGGGGAACCATTTCTGTATAAAAATATACTCGTATAAAAGAAAGTATGGGTTCTGCACAGGGTTCTGAGTTAATTGACATATTAAAATGTATACGTATGTGTTTATGTGTTTATACAAATATTTTTTGGACTTTATATTTAGCAAATAGTATGTATAAAAAACGTGGCATAAATTTTTCATATCAATTGATCATGAACGGAATCCATGGTTTCTGGGTTGGGAATTGACCATTTATAACTGTCTAAAATATCTATGTTAAATAGTCATTGTTAACGGCATCGGCCCGCGTATTTTAAATAAAAGGGATAAAATTACACACGGAAATAATTTTACAGAAGAGGTGGTGTAATACCGCAAGTAAATAGTATTCGTAGTAAAAACTATCGACGTGCAAAATATGAAGTAAAGTGCTCTATCTCGAGGACCGACGGGACCTCACCTGGGAAAACTTTGTTGAACGTTTTCATCTTACACTGCAAATATTGAAAGATAAATTACTTATAAGTTTTCACTGCGTAGTGAAGAATGGATTTTCATTTTTATTATGAAGTAAATGTTAATTTATCTTTGAGAGTCGTTATGATGGGGCTTAATTAAAAAATTCTAATTTTCTTACCTTATATTAATATGTAATTACCTATTAAGGAAAGTATTTAGAGAGTCCTCTTCTCTGGTCGTTTTTGTGAACGCCAAGCTTTAATAAATTATTTTCAAGGGAATTTAATTGACTAGGTTTTCTAATCACGAAATAAATACAAATACGTTTTTAGAAACCACCAATGTTTAGTACAATTACGTTACTATCTACTTTGAATGTGATTTATTATTTGTATTTGTGTTTTACCTTACTTGTAAGAAGTAATAAGCATTACGTAAATTCGGCCCGAATACTCAATTAATTTTGCAAATTATTTCGTAAATGAAATATGTCTTTATTTAGGCTTTTATGGTGTTAAGAATATTCAAGAACATTTTTACAATTAGTACTTAAGTCTAAAAATATTTTAGTTTTTTATTTATTACTGCATTAACAAAGTTTTATATTGTATTAGAAAAGATTCCAATCGTATTAAAAGTATTATAAGTCCTAAGATTGTATATTTTGTTAATCGTTTAAATTTAAAAAAAAAAAAATCACGAACTCTTTTCCTTCGTCAGTTGATCACACATCGCTGATCAATCAACCATTCTCTGTTATCAAACTATAATTATCAAAACTCTAATAGAACACTGATCGATCACCTGATCATCAGTTCTTACCCCTAATAGACGGAGAGCTGGCTACGAAAATTAAAAATGATAAGGTGCAGTGAAAATTTTTATATAAAAACCTTCCTTACTAGCTGACAAGCACGTAGCGCTGCAGCCAGAAGTCGCTCCCGGGGAGGGAAGCGGGGGCGGGCGGTCAAACGCGTTAATTTTTAATATTATTAACTTATCATATAAAAAAGCACAGGGCGTTGTGCCTCTGACAGTGTCGCTGATTTCCTACTTAAATTCGTTCCTTCGTTTTGTCTACTAGTAATTTATTTATAATTCATTAAAAGTTTAAATACTACAAAGACAAATTGCTAAAACTGAATAAAATAATTTTACATAGAATATAAAAAAGTGAATTACCGCTTCAGCTACTTCTGACGATATTATCATTTTTCATACACTTAGCCATCAATTTGCCTTCTGGCAATTGATATCCAGCTTTTTTAGGCCATAAATAATATAAAAACAAATTGCCAGAACTGCACCCTATTATTTAAATTTTAAAGAATTGCTTTTCGTTTTACCAACTTCTGGCGATATTATCATTTCTCATATACTTAGCCATCATATTGCCTTCTGGCAATTGATATCCAGATTTTTAAGCGATAAATAATATAAAAACAAAATCGCCAGAACTGCACCTTGACATTAAAATTCAAACAATTTTTTTACAACTTTACCGACTTCTGGCAACGTTTAAACCCCGACCTAGACTTCTGGCAATAATTTTACGCAATTTCTACAGTTAAAAACTATAACTATACAAAATTTCAGAACTGTACTCGATGATTTTATTTTGATTAAAAATTAACGCGTTTGTCCGCCCGCCCCCGCTTCCCTCCCCGGGAGCGACTTCTGGCTGCAGCGCTACGTGCTTGTCAGCTAGTAAGGAAGGTTTTTATATAAACATTTACACTGCACCTTATCATTTTTAATTTTCGTAGCCAGGTCTTAGACCATAAGGAAATAGGTCGCATACTGCGTAGCTCCCGTATACGCGTGTCTAGGAGAGCGTAGACATTGTCGTACACCCAGTCTAGCTACGTTACGTTCGTTGTATTGTATACAACGAATATGTATACTACGAATATATGTATATGTATACTACGAACTGTCAAACGATTTCACGTGTATTCCTCTAATGAAAATACTTCACAAATGTTTTGTGAATACAACATATAACGAACGTTTGTTATGAAGTTTCAGTTTCCTATACTCTTACGAATGCAATACCTCTAAGGTGGATTTATATTTGTGATTTTTCAAAACAAAAGTTTATAGATATGAGTACTTGCATTCTAAAGTATTGAGTCTTTACTGTATCAACACACGCCTATCACGCCAAACAATCGTAATAGATAGAGAATAGAACAGGTACGATAATATTATATTTACCCACTTGTCGTGAACGTTCGGGGTTGTGCGGTTACGTTCTGTGGCAAATGGATTTGTGAGAATCAAATCGAGAATGTATTTATAGCCGTATGCCGTTGTCTTTTGTACTTCCTTTTGTTACAGATGTATATTATTGTAGTCCAATTGTAACCCTAATTACAGAGTAATTTACTCGCGTTTATCAACTAACAATCGCTCTTGATTTCTTTCGCGGCAAATTGGGAATATATTAAAAATATTCAGTGCAGTTTCTGTTGGAGGTATCATTCATTGTGGGTTTCCAGCATAATCCTTTAATGTGAACCGTACCATCGATTTAGGGAGTGGTACGGGTCGGGGTTTGAATTCATACACTTGCATGAGTTGAGGTCATGAATTGAACCCCGACTCTATTTTATGTAATTATACAAGTTATCTTAAATTAGGCCCTACCTATGCAATTGCTGTTTGTTCACTTTGAACACTATGCCACTTTGAATTTGGTTATCTTGCGTTTGGCTTGGAATTCCAAATTCATATTAATTTTAATTTAAAGTTATAGAAATTCATTTAAAAAATCAGTTATTCATTTGTATTATCCGAGAGTGTGGTTTTCCAACCAAAATGTTACCATGGCTACTTCTTCACTGTTATGTAAAGTAAATTAAGCATACTCAGTCGTCATAGAGATTGACATTTAATCTCTAAATTAATATTACGAGTAATGGAAATAATTCCGTCAAACATTTTGCTTAGATATCGTTGTGTTTGCAACCATGGAAAATTTAAAAAAATCGCGATAATTTCGAATATGAGTTCCGTCATGGCAGCAACGCAGCACATATACTACACGCAATATCAACGATGTGTACGGAACAAACACCGCAAACGAACGCGCGGTGCGTTTTTAGTTTGATCGTTTCCGTTGTGGAAATTTCGACCTCAAGAACAAGCCCCGTGGACGACCGGAGACTAAAGTCGATGATGACGAATTGAAAGCAAGAGTGGAAGTGGATTCATCTCAAACCACGTCTGAGTTAGCCTTCGGCATAGGTGACAAAACGATATTGATTAATTTGTGTCAAATCAGGAAGTAAAGAAGCTCGGAAAGAGAGTAGGTACCGTATGAGCTTAATGAAAGTCAACCGCAAACACGCGTTGAAGTTTGCCTTACTTTGCTGAACTGGCACAAAAATGAAGAAATTTGGAATCGTATTGTCACTTGTGATGAGATGTGCATCGTCACAATGATTGAACCCAGGAAATACAATGTCCCAAACATAAACGGAGTCGTAAGAAGCTCATGGGAACTGTATGCTGGTCCTATGCCGTTATTATCCACTACAGCTTCTTAACATCTGGTACAACAATTAATGTAGATATGTATCTACTGTGAAGAACTGCAAACGATGATGTACAAGCTTGCTATCAAACAATCGAGTCTGGTTAATCGCTCTAGTCCACTGCTTCTCCACGATAACGCTCACCCACACACTACGCGACAGAAAGTCTCAAAGTTACAGGAGCTTCGACTGGAAACTCTCCATCACCCACCGTACTCACCAGACCTTGCCCCTACTGATTTCCATTTTTTTCGTAAATTGTATAACTTTTTAAATTCAACTCCGATGACTAAACAAAATTAAGTTACTTCATTGAAGTTCTTCTAAAAAATGCTCTATTTAGATTTCATTTTAATGCAGTTGAAATCATCATTTTCAATGTCGGTGTTTTCGCCGAAGATTCATTGTATTTTTTTAACTGCTCCCTACGTCGCTTCCTAGTTATTTCAAATGCTGAGAACGTGACAATATTTGTCTCGTTTTTAGGAAACTGTTTATCAATTATAAATTGACACCCTCTACGAAATTAGTGGTACGATGCCGTTCCGATGTAATATGCTCAAAATACTTATTAAAATCGTATAAGCGGCAAGCTATTTTTAGTTAACCACAATCAACCCTCTTCTTGGAATATTAAATTAAATTGTATATGGAATCTTATGATTGACATACAAGTCCACACATTAACGGTACATGTATACATTTAACTCCTTAATAGGCACGGTAGTATACGCTAATAATAAAGTGATTAGTTATATTTTTTTAAAAATATTATAATTTATTTGTCTTTAAACAAATCAATGTCCGACCGGGAGTCGAACCTAGGGCCCTCAGAAGTTGATCAGTTTGTCTATTTATAAGAACTGTTATAACTAGGGCCCGGATAAATATGTAAATACATATTTTTAATTTAAATGGTTTTCGTTCTTAATTTTATTTTCTACATAAATTATGATATTTGGATCGTGAAAATTTAATTTTTATTTTCCATATTTTTCCATATTTCAAATATAAGTCCATATTTTACGAAAAAAAATTAAATAATCCATATTTTCATCAATCCACGTTCAGCAGCGCTGTGAAATGCCCAAAAACAGGTAAGTATTACGTTCGCGCCAAAACGACGCGTGAGAGGTCACTTTCGTTGCGCGCTTTGTTTCATTCTGCCCCCGTCACCGCACCGCCCGCACATCCTTCTCCTCGCCCGGCTAGTGTCCCATAGTCCGCCATTTTAGTTAGTTAGACAGTGACAATCGTACTTACCTGCCGTGTCGAGTTTCCGCGTCTTACTTACTCGTATTTATAAAAATGCCCAAGGATAAGCAACCATTGCGGTTCAAATTGGAAAAATATATCGAAGATTTCCCAGACCAATCGTTGAGTGCAGATGGGAAAGTACTGTTTTGTAATGCTTGTGAAAAATCTATATCGACCGAGCAACGTTTTTTAATATCACAACACGTGTCCACTGCTAAACATAAGTTAAATATTACAAGAAAGAATAAATTTAAGCAACAATTTTTTTCTGATGCAATGGCAAGCAGCTCCCAAAGTTCTACTTTCTCGGAAGAATTATGTTATGCTATGATATGTGCAGATATACCCTTATGGAAATTAAATAATCCTACTTTTAAAAACTTCCTAGAAAAGTACTCTGGCAAACATGTTCCCGATGAATCCACACTTAGAAAAAATTATGTAAATGGTATTTATGAAGATTGTTTGGCTCCGATTCGTGAAGATATTCAAGATGGCCCTATATGGGTTGCCATCGACGAATCTACAGATTCTCAAAGCCGATGCATTGGCAATGTGGTTATCGGGCGTCTAATTGAAGATAAACCCAGCAAATCCTTTTTATTGGCGTGCGAAGAACTTCCTAAATGCAACCACCAAACATCAGCAAAGCTTTTTAATGATGCTATGAGTGTTTTGTGGCCTAATGGAGTTAAACATGAACAAGTTTTCTTGTTACTTACCAATGCTGCTCCTTATATGGTAAAAGCTGCAAATGCCCTTCAAGTTTTGTACCCAAAAATGATTCATGTGACGTGCTTGGCTCATGGTGTAAATAGATTAGCTGAATGCATAAGGTTTCAGTTTAAAAAGGTTGACAGTTTAGTATTAAACGTCAAGAAAATTTTTTTGAAAGCACCAAGTAGGATCTCAAAATTTAAAGAGATGTATCCCGACATTCCTTTGCCTCCAGAGCCAGTGTTGACACGTTGGGGAACATGGCTGACAGCAGTTGAATACTACACTGAACATTTTAATGAAATTAAAACTATTATTTCTGAATTGGAAGACGAGGCTGCTAGTATTTTAGTCTCAAAAGAACTTCTGGAAGATGAGACTCTACGTAAGGATTTGGTCTACATTAAAAGCAATTATTGCTTTTTATCACACCAGATAAACGCACTCGAAAATTTTTCCACTTCACTAAATCATTATTTGAAGATTATCGAAGCAATCGAAAAGAAAGTTTTTAAAGCAGAAGGCCCCGTTGCTGAAGTGGCTAAACAAAAATTGAGCTATATACTGGAAAAAAATAAAGGATTTCATACGCTAAAAAAAATTAACAGCATGCTGTGCGGAACATTAGACGGCAACCTAGACGTGTCCTATTCACTTGCAGAATTATGCAAATATACGTATGCTCCAATCACATCCTGTGATGTTGAAAGATCATTCAGCCAGTACAAAGCATTATTTCGTCCAAACAGAAAGAGTTTTAATTTTGAAAATTTAAAGAAACACGTGATTATATACTGCAATTCAAATAATGTTTATGAAACGGAAGCTGAGTAAAATTGTATAATACTTTTTGATTTTTCGCAATAAACAGTGTTTTTTTGAAACTATTGTTATTTTTAACTACATATTTTTCCCATATTTTAGATTTTTCGGTCCATATTATATGTACATATTTTGTAATTTTTAATACATATTTATCCGAGCCCTAGTTATAACTATACGGTAATATAAATATAACTATAAATGCGATGAGTAGGTACACATTAATTTTCATTTATTTTTTTGGCACTATACTAAAAATATTTGATTATCTAGCGAATAAAAAATATTTTTTTATAACAAAATGATTCTTATTTTTATTCGCTACTTTAAATTTTGCTTCACTAATGGAACAGGAGGAATGGAACTAATGGAACTAAGGAACTAATGGAATTCACTAATTCACTACAGGAGAAAATTTAACTAGTGAGAGATATTTTTGTCTCAATAGTTCAACTGTTAAAAACAGCTTCAATTGAACTACTGGGAAAAAAGTCCCACATGTTCAAGAATTCAACTAGTGGGAATGTGGGGCGGGACAAACTGGCTTCAGAAAATGCTAGAAAAGTAAATAAGTGCCTTAAATCTCAGAATAAAGTTTGTTTCTTTCTAACATTTTTTTTGAGGGCGCTTGTAACAAACATCTAACATCTTGTCAACATCTTGTTGACGTCTTGCGGTTGTCAACCGCAGTTGTTGACGAAACGTTTGGAAGAAAGAGAAGAGATTCCAGAAGACCTCGGCCAAGTAGCCCGGAACATTCAATTAATATGGACACCGGCCGAGTAAGCCTACACTACGAGCCTACGAGAAAGCAATATTCCAATCTTGCCCTGGGTGCTCATGATCCAAGTGCGACACTGGTTGGAGCCTAAATATAATAGAGTTCCCCAGGATATAAGAAGCGCTTCTCTGAGTAGGTGCCAAGAGAAAAATTAGTCACATTATTGATAATAATAGAACAAAAAGCAATTTCATTCTATTGTATTAAATTATTATTACTAAATGCTTACCAGTACTTAGTATTTAGTTACTTCTACGAAACATAATTGAATACATGTTTTCTATGACAGCTGCCATGGAAATAGATATGGGTACAATTGGAAAATCGTTTCCGGAATACGTAATGCTTGATGGGTATATAATGATATCTATATAACGATTCAATCTGACAATTCATCGGGTATTGTAGTACCTAGTTGCTTTTTTTGTAAATAACATCACATTAATTAACTGTCATGGGTCCAGAGACACACAACACAAGAAACACCCAATACCTGTCTTTAAACAAATGATTGTCTGGCCGGGTATCGAACGCGGGACCTTTTGCACAGCAGGCAGGGGCACTACTAATTGGTCGTCAGTTACAATAATCTTCTTATAATAATCTTCTTCTCAGTATTTCATTTCACTATTCTACTTCCTGTTTTTACTCTTTACTATACAAAAAAGGCAATGATGGCGATTTTGATGATTTTTGGTGCATCATGACAGGAACCGTAGGGCATCGTGTCCAATGTGTTCACACAAAAAATACGCTACATTTTTATTAGCCGGCTATTAATAAATAATATACTTGGGAAATCTTTCTTATAATACTATACCGTATTGTGTTTTTATACAACCGTAAAAACCGCACAGTTAAACTATTTTAGACTGGTACAATTAAACTATAACCACATTGATTGATAGTACAACATACCTGTGATAAGCGTAAGGAGTATTTATTTAACTGACTCCGTTAGCCAATCATTGAAGCGTAGGTAATTTACAATTAATACAGATTTTGGTTCTGAATTACATCATTTTAATTTCAGCACATAATTATAATATTTTGTTTAGTTTAAGAATTTTAGTCAATTAGTTTCAGTTTTAATAGATTCGGCGTATATTTTTAAGATTTAAATTTTATTGAAAATCTTAATAATATCAAGTTATAATGTCAGAAAGAAGTACTTGGCGGTCGCCTTAAATACGAAACTTACCATCAGTCCGTGAGGAAATTAAAAACTTTATTGTAGCAAAAAATAATTAATATAGCTTTGCCTCAAATAAACATTCTTTCTTAGTATATATTCTGATCTGTTCATTAATAATATGATTATATAGTATATACTTGAATTAGATAATCATCTATTAACTAAACATATAAAAAACTGAAGTGCCAATAGGCAGGTCAGGTCATATTTGCCGAAGGACCGATAATTATAACCGATCGGGTAGATATGTCCTCGAATGGAGGCCATGTACCTTAAAGCGTAGCATGAGACGCACTCTGGCCAGGTGGACCGATGACTTGGAGAAGTTCGTCGGTGGTAGCTGGAAGAGAAGAGCCAGCCGAAGATCGTGTGCGGTGATGAGCGTTGGGAGAGGTCTATATCCAACAGTAGAGAGACATAAGCTGATGGTATCGTATCTATTAAGTAGATACAATTGAAGACCAATATCTTAATAAAATTTTCAAGAGCTCTAATAATACTCAGTCATTTACTTTCTTCTATCAATATCTGAACACAAAAGTGGAACGAGGTTTAATTTGTAAAGTGGATTAGCCACGGCTAATCAGTGGATTACTCATACAAAAATTCATGAATTTTGTATGACGTAGCAAAGTCGTGTGTGTGCACTGACGTCGTGCGCAGGCGTTTTACATTTTACCAGCATTCGACATTAATTTGTCACGTTTTACTTTGACACGACGCGGCCAAAATTTAACATGCCAAAAACCCTTTTTTCCATTAAAATTTCCCTGCTTACTATACACATATATTAAGGTGGACTTCATATTTACATACGTGGTAGGTAAACATTTAACATTTCTTTACACATTCTGTTTTGAATATAAAATAATATGATGAAAATTCTGAAGAAACTTCCTTATACGGTGAAATGTTAAAATAATTTTCATATTTTTATTAAAATGTGAGATTTGAAATCTTAACAGTCTGAATAAAGAATAGTAAGATGCCTAAGAAAACATATCAATATGCTTACTGGCCATTGCCTAGTGTGTATGCACTAGGCACCAGGTTTTAAGTTGTTTAATCAATAATCTTACTCGTAATTTAAACTAAGAGTTGTGAATATTCAAGAACCATTTAACTAAAAGAATTAGAGATTTAAGCTTTGAGCTGTAAGGGTTTGAAATAGGGCGAAACGAAATTTGTCTTGTCCCTATATAATTCGATCGACTTAGGTCATCCGTATGGGACCATATAAATTGTTTCTAGTTTGGTTCAAAGTTGTTTACTTTCAATGCAAATTCTCAAATGTATACAATTTCACTCCGTTTTTAAAACTCGCATACTAGCATTCTTCTAAAAGAATTACATGCAAATGCATATAAAAAAAATCTTCGTTTGTTTTAACATAATCTTATATTCCCATTAGTATATTTAAAAACAGTACAAAATAAAAGGTTTAATTCGGATCTTATTTATTTTTGTTGTATCCATTCTTGTTTTTCATTAATGGTTCTGTTCATGATGTTTGTTTTAGATCCAATATTCCTGTTAAAACATCATTCTGAAATTTAGTCAGCTCTTTTGTCAGTCTGAAAGGGATTAAACTGTGAACCAAAAATAACCAAAAGTACCTAAATACTTTAAATAATAAGTACTCTTTTCTAATAGGTGTGTTACACAGAGAATTACTATTATTCTCCCCACTTCTTTCTTTCCTCTTCCTAATCTTAATTATATTTTTAATCCAAATGCAGGCAGTGCAGGTAACAAGAGAATGCTAACATAGATCATTTTTGGCATTTGATGCATTTGATCTATTGGCAACAGTAACCGTTTACCATCAGGCCGTATGCTGTCTGCTTTATTGTAAGTATAAAAATATCTAATAAATAATGTTATTTTATCCTCTAGCCTGTTAAGAGTCCACTTGATTAGATTTACGAATGTGGTAGAAATTTCATCATGTTTTTGTAACTCTCATGCTCTATATCCCTAAGTAAGCCTTAATTAAAATGATTACACTGGGATTCGGGAGCAGGAAAAATCTAATACGGATCTCTTGCTTGGATATAAAAGAGAAATCTTGTTACAATGTTTGTTATCCTCACACCCTAACGGGTGTAGAATAGGGACAAAACTTGGCACGTATATAAGTACATACGTACGTCCATATTCAGATATGTGTATATATACAATATATATATATATATCTAGTGGAAAATGTTATTTAGTAGGTATCTATGGTACTATCAGCGTTTTGGTGGGTTATTTTTATGTTATGGTAGCACAGTGGGGCACAACTGTTATATTGCAGATACCTAGTACCTAAACAGAAGTATATTTCAGCGTCGGCAAATGTACCTTTTATTTAGTTTTAAAAGCTTAGAACCCTTTGTAATTAAAAAATGAATAAATAGAAGTAATTAACCAAAGAGCAAGTATCGCACGTTCTACAAAATAAATGCGTAAATTGTGAAATTTGTTAAGTGTCGGCCGTACAATGAAGTTCACTGGTTCCTTATCTCAAATTAACGGAGTGATAAATAAAGAAAGCATCGTCGGCGTGTTTCGTCGGGGCGGCGGAACACGTAGTAGCCACAGTGCAATTATAACACGAGAACAATAACCAAGACTCTCGCCTTATTGTTGCAAAGCGATATAATCAGTTTTTATGTCTTGGAAAATTATGGCTTCGCGGGACCCAACACTGGCACCATTACAAGTTGCCACCAATGTTGCCACTGCTAATATTTGTACACCTCATGAAACAAGAATATGATTTCATAACAACTTAAATGCAAAAAATGAAAGCTATTCTTTGTTTCCTCTGGTTTGCCGCTGCAATCTGCACTACACTATTTTTAGCAATACAACTGTTATGGGAATATTTTTTCAGAGACAATTGGGATTAATAATAATATTATTATTATGTAATAGGTGAGCAGTATGTCTACTATATGTAGTAGTATGCCTATATGTTGTGTTAACTGCTGTTACAGATTTCGCCATATCTCTTCTCCTGGAAACGATTTGTCAACTAATGTTTGAAACTGTTTATAATAGGTGATTTAATTATTTATTGTGGTAACTTATTCCATATGTAACATACTTAACCGTACAGACATTTAACATCAACATACTACCACCACCAATGTATGAAGAATACATTGCAATCATATTTCTTTTATAATACTCAGAGTATTCACATAGTACTCATGTAGCAAATTGCGAATGGAAAAGGGATAATCAGTTGTGACAGATCCTTCTGTAAATTAGGTAATTCCTCGGTTCCATAAATACACAAATGACGGAAAAGGAATAACAAGAATACGTGATTGTATTTTTCTCATTTAAATATCATAAACCTACGTAGTAATATATATATCGCTGGGTACTGTATACTCATTAGTTAATGTCCAAGTCCAGTTTCCACTAAGTTATGGCATACTCTAAGAAAACTGTGAATGTTTGTACGAGTTTGTACGAATCTACAAGTACGACAGCACGGCCGCATCCTCCCTGGCATTGAGAGTGTACACGGGCGGCAGTGACCACTTACCATCAGGTAGGCCGCCCGTTCATCTGCCACCTCTTCTATATAAAAAGTGTTGTGATATCATATTCATTGACTGTGTTAACGAACTGTGTTGACGAAAATATATGAAATGATATGAAAATATTGCGATCCGTAGCATATAATATGATCCGTAGTTAAAGTTACTTTAGCCAACGACATTTACTAGAGGACAACGTGAACACTGTTAACCATATTTACCTACCGAAAGCACTGAAATTTAACAACTAACGATGTGCAATTTAAATGATGAGGTACTTGTCCCATTGTCGGCGACAAAGCGGCACGAGATCAATTATTGTTTCGTAAAAATTTCGTATGGTGCCGTGTAAATGGAAGAGATACGCGTATATATAGTTCTAACGATTTATTAGCATATTGTTTCGCATAATGGGGGATTTTAGAATTTTCCATATATCTATTATCACATTGTTCCGCATATTCATAGAAGTATTCGCATATTGTACATATTCTCATTGTGGATACTTTTTTATTTCTTTTACATTTATTAGCATTTGGTAAAATATATTCCTGTCATAAAATTTTTCGCATTTTGTAAACTGTAAATTTTGTAAATTTTTGGTTTACTGTCAGCTAGAATGTTTTTTGAGAACAATTTAAATATTAAAGCAATCAACATTCATGAATGAACCGATTTTGTAGACATATTTTTGTATTTAAAGTGCTGTTTGAACATTTGTAGACAGTATTTAAGTGTACTACATATAAGCACATACTTGCTCATTGCTCCCAGGTGATTGCCAACTCGCTACTCGTAGGCAGTGGGACAAGTACAAAGTCTGCCCCTACGGATTTTGTACGAAGTGTATAGGGATCCTTAGATAGGTGAAAAAAGTTTTCAACATTGGTAACATTGTTACCAATGTTGGTAACAATAATGTTGGTTGGTTGGTAAAACCAATTCACTAATGTATCATTGTTACACTGTGGGTCTGAAGGTTTCTAATTCTAAGTTGTAGTAAATGGACATTATTAGCGGGGACCGGCCTGTGCTGGAGCGTCTGAGTTATTGTTATTATTATTATCCTCCTGGTATTTAATCTATTCACATAAACTGAACATATATTCTGTGGGAGCTTTAACGTGTTCCACTTACCAGTGGCGCTATGTAATAACTTTACGTCAGCTTAATTGAATACTGTGAAAATAGAAACGGTTACGTAAGTATGTAATTACCTATTACTTTTTAAGTTACAATCGTCGCTGTATGAGTTACTTGATTATTTTGAACTCGTACAGTGGACCCATAAAAATTTTGAGCTATTTAGAGTTTGATTTGTTTGAAAAAACATACAGCGATAAAGTTCTAAATTATAAATTGGTAATTAGATTTACTTAGATAGGTAATTAGAAAATCGCCCTTATGTTTTAGAAATGATCAATTCAATCCCAACTGTACATGCTATAAAATAATTTTAAAGTAATACCATACCATACGCCTATGTCTTTTCGCCATACCACTGCAGTCCACTGCTAAATTAGATCCATAAACGGCACAATTCTTTTTTGCTGCTTGTGTCGCATTTTTGCCTGTTTTGTAATAAAATTTCAAGATGTAGTGAATTTCTTCGTTACTTTTCACTCATTTTCTGACTGGAAAAATGACGGAAAATATTTTTACAAGCTTTTTTTTAATATTGTTTTTAGAATGTCCACTTTTATAGTATTACAACCAGCCAGGTACAAATAGTACAATCAAAGAGATTTTATTACAACTTCATACGTACAAAATACGAAGGGACTTTCTCCCCGATCTATTACAATTATAACAACAGGACAAATCTAGCAGATATCTGATTAGATCGAGTCTGTAGAACCGTTACTACTTCTTATTCAATTAGTCCCATGTTTAATTCTTGGTAGTACAAATATTTGTTAAGACAAATGTTTATTCGGTATCTGGATAGTCTCTGTTTGTTTTTGTGTCTGGAACTACGAGAGAAGGAATCCTAATATGATAGTGATGTTTTGTTTGATTTGTTTTCTTGTTAATGTTGCATTTTATGAATTTACTAGAACAAGAAACAAGAACAAGATTTACAAGAAACATTTGTCTAGTTTTAAACGTCAGTCTGCAATTAGGATTGACATGTATCTTAATCATGTTATGTATTGATATCATGTCCAGGCAAGGTTAGCTATAGACAATAACACAGGCCTCTGCTAGCTGTGGGTAGTTCGTGGTCAACAGAAAATCAGAGTGTTCACGCTACGACATATTAGTATGTCGAGTTGGTTCCGATTGACACAACAATTTTGTTATTCTTGTTGTACTTGTTGTTGTCAATATAATAATATTATTTCCTTCTACTAATCCAAACTAAAAAAATATAAAAATTGGTTTGTTTGTTTGTTAACTAATAACTGTACCAAAACAGCAAATTGCTACTAAAAGTTTACGTGTACGAGTAGTGAGACAGACTAAGAATAGTTCTATCCGGGTTATTGTAGGCGAAGCCGCGGGCTGTAGCTAGTGACTTTTGAAACGAAAAGCCACGAGTTATATTTTTCCATAAGTTAAATAATAGCTCATTTATTATTAAAATATGAGGTTCATTAAGTCATCAAGGCGTTTTTGTGAGTAAATTGTCTTGAAAATGCACGAACCCTTTGGTCATCATTCATTACATTATTTATTCACAATCTGCGGAACAAGTCGCGATTTTCGGAAATTAAGTTATTTTTGAAATAACGGTTCATTTACACGGTTTATTTTAGATTTATCTTCTATTTTAGAGTTTACCCGAGCCTCATTACTCATTATAATACAAAAATCCCTTAGAGTAATAGTACTTAGCATTTGACTTTTTAAAATAACCGAAATAGTTGTAATGATTCCGGAATAGATACAGTATACAGATAAACTTTTATAGAACCAATCAATTGATACTACATCTACCCTAAGATCGATTTTAGCGATAAGATCGCTCTATAATTATCATATCTATACTAATATAATAAAGAGAGTGCGAATTTTGTGAGTTTGTGTGTATGTGGAGGGTAATCTCTGGAACCAATGCACCTATTTGAAAAATTCCGTCACCATTTGAAACGTACATTATTCCAGATGGACATAAAGTATTTTTTAAACTGAAAAAAAAACTTATAAACCGAAGCGAAGCGAGGGCGGGTCGCTAGTATATAATAATTTAATACCAAATTCCATAACTGTCGTAAATAACTACATTATGTACGAGTGTAATATTTGTCAATTTACAAGCCAATTACGAACTATTACTATATAATCTAATAATATATGTAGTGTTAAGTTTAAATACTTTGTGAATAATTTTACTCGTAAGTACTAAGTTTATCCGGTGCGTGTCATATACGAGCATAGAGCGTGGGAGTGGTGTACATGTCAATGTGTGTGCGTGCAAGCATGTGTGTGTATTTGTGTGTGCGTGCAAGGGTTTGTGTGCGTGTCATGCCTGCGGGCATTGCAACAGAGAAAGCTGTATTTAACTGTTTCTGAACGAAGCTTTCGAAACATTGAATATGTGTATTACCCGAAACCTTTTATTGGATGTAGTTAGAAGGCAGTGTGTGATGCAGTTTTGTATATATAGCAGGTATAGCCAGGTATATGTGGCAAAAAGTTCATTATGCCTAATACGCTTTTAAGGAACATTTAATCGCAATACAGAGGACACAAGATTGGGACAATCGAGATTCCTTTTAGAAATACATATCATAAAGCATCATCATATCCACTAGAGCCCGCTGGTCCTCCAATGTAGGGGGAGAGTGCATGCTGCATTCCCACAGCCGCTGGGCGCAATCGATTGGTCACGTTACCCCTTTCTCACAGAAGACTACCTTGAAATGTACTGAATTTCCTACTTTATCGTATTTCCCCCAAGTACCCGTTTGCAAAGGTAGGCAGCGCATCCGGGGGCGTGCCAACGTTTGTCATTCTAGACTGATGTTGGCATGTATTGCTGATGTCTATGAACGACCGAATCCACTTACCACCTTTCTATAAAGAAGAGAAATGAAGACGAACTTGTGTTGGTGCAAATTGCCTGTGCAAGACGGTAGTCGTCAATACCATTTTTTGTGCGAAAATTAATATGTCTTTCGAGTATACGTTGTATTCGTTCAATAGAGCTCCTGTACGTAACGTATTGCGGGTTCCAAATTTGACAGTAATTTTCCAGAGTGCATATTCCCATATTCCAGAAGCGTAATATAGACTGAAAGGTTTACATACACTTATGATGAGTCTTAGAATTCAGATAGGCAAGTCCAACTTCACCAAGGAGGTCGATAGACCCATTCAACTTGGCTGGGCAGCATTTGGGAAAATGCGTCGTCCATAGCATCATACAGCGAGCTATGGAAAGGGCTATGCTCGGAGTTTCTTTGCGTGATAGAATACGAAACGAAGACATTCGCCAAAGAACTAAAATCACCGACATAAATAGGTATGTTAAAATGGCAATGGGCAGGTCATATTTGCCACAGGACCTATAACCGATGCGTTAGATGAGTCCTCGAGTGTGGAGGCCACGTGCCGGGAAACGTAGTGTGTTTCGCCCTCCACTCAGGTGGACCAACAAGGTGAAGAAATTCGCCAGTGGTGGTTGGATGAGAAGAGCCGAGAATCGAGTGTGGTGGCGAGCCGCAGGATAGGCTTATATCCAGCAGTGGAGAGGCATAGGCTGATAGTACGCTATGTGTGGTATGATGAAGCCAAGGTTTTTGTGAGCGTTGTCAGTTATGCTTTCAATGTGTTCGTAAAATGTAAGTTTAGAGTCTAGTAGAACACCAAGACCACGCATGAATTGAATGAATTGCTCCCAGTGAAGATAATTAAGTTGTACTTAGATCCGTTACATACGATTACATCTGTAATATGAGGAAAGTCGATTTAAATCCTTTTGTAAGCGGTTGCAATCGAGTACAGAAACATCGTCCGCGCACGTGAGGAATTTTGCATGATGGAAACACTTGTAAATATCAAACAGGTAGGCCACATACAATAAAGGACTAAGCAAAAAACTCTACGGCACCTCCGAAGGAATTTATTATGCCAACCACCACAATCTTACTCCGATTTCGAATATAAGATTAGACCTAGAGCAGAAAACTTTCTTATCAGTATGACGCGATCTACGTGGTCAAAGGCTTTCTCAAAATCAGGTTAGTAGACGTCAACTTGGCCACCACCTTCCATATCATTAGGTAAATTATCCACGAGAACAGCTCAGTTGCTTGCAGTTGCTCTACCCTTGACCAATCCATGCTGCTCTGCGGGAACGCTACACTTCATAACATGGTATATTATTATTTTGCGTCAGGTACGAGACCTATATTAATATTACTGCTTTGAATACATATACAAAATTCTAGGTACATGTTTTAAAAAATAAAAAAATATAATCAATATTATTTTAAATATGTCAATGTTTGTATCCTTATTATTTATCAATTAAAAATAAATATAACATCCCTTGTATATAGTATCTATGATTATATTCTGAGACTTTAAAAAGTCTTTTTAGGACTTTAAAAAGTCATTAACTTTGTGTACTGCAAGCATGTCAGACGCTCCACACCTCCACGGCAACCCTAGAATACCCCTAAAGGCGTTGTTGTATTGTACTCTGAGTGTATTGTATGAGAATTGCTTGAAAGAGTATCATAGGTGACTGATGTAGAACGCCTGGCAATACGTTTTGAACAACATCACCTTAACGTCCTTCGAGCAGTGAGCGAATCGCCTAGCCAGTATTTCGCTCCGTGCAGCGAGGAACCCATCTCTGCCTATCTAGATCTTCATCATCCCTTAAAGTGTCCATGACAACATGGCCTAAGTATTTAAATTTTGACACTACTTGGAGTTCGGAACTATTGAGATATACCGGTAATATATTTTCGGGACCTTTTTGTTTTTAATAATCATTATTTCGGACTTCTTAATATTATATTTTAGGCCATGTGTCTCAGCATATCTTTCACAAATCACGATTAACTGTCGTAGCCCTCTGACCGAAGGGCTCGGCAACACCATATCGTCGGCGTAACTAAGGTTGTTTATCAGAACGTCATTAACGTAGCATCCTACTCTAATGTTGCTGAGCTCCTCGATCAATTCTTTGACATAAATGTTGAACAGGACCGGCGACGTGAGCCCGCCCTGTTTAACACCACACTCGATTCTGTAACAGCCAGAGAAAGCATTGCCCCATCGAACTACGTTTGACTGGCCTCCGTACCAATATTGCAACATCCTAATTATATTTTGAGGTATTATAGTAGTTTGTCTTAACTTAGACCACAGGATTTTATAGTTAATTGTGTCAAAAGCACGGCTTAGGTTTAGGAAACACGCATATACCGTAGTGGTTTCCTGTACATAACTTTTAACTGTATTTTAAGTGCAAATGTCTCTCTAAAATTTTAGAATGTACAGTGGCAAGCGTAATATAAGAAATAAACTATATTTATAATTAAATGTATTAAATTTCTTACAAAGCCCATCTGCTTAATCTTTAACATAACCCTCAATGAAGGAGTCTTTCCTGCAGTCTGAAAAATTGCAAACGTTGTACCCGTACACAAAAAGGGATCCCGGCTTCCTAGGTCAGTTACTAAAAAGTTTAACCCTTTAAAAATTACCGCTAGGACTTTTTGGCAGGAACTCTAGAAGTGAAGTTGAGTTTTGTTTGATTATTGTAAAAGTTGTGTATTAGGCGATTTGTGTTTAAAATCAAAGTTTATTAAATTAAAGTGCGTGGTGTTCGTGATAATCAAATAAAAGTGTGGGACTGCGTTTTTCGTGTGCTTCCACAGAGTCCTTTTTTGTCCTCAGTAAACCTACTATCACTTTTCTGAGTGACTCCCGACTTACTCCAACAGGACTGTACATTAACTGGATACGTTTTAAATGTTAATATTAGACCTTTAAATTGTTTATTACGACATTGGACTATTTAACTATAATTATTTAACATTGGAAGAATGTGCTAAATGCACTATTGCCATATATGAAGAAAAAAAATTACCGATAATGTTTTCTTTACTCAGGTTGTTCAATAAGTTTTTTTGTGTGTTCAATAAGTTTCGTCTACCAGACCTTGAATCATCTTCCAGTCTAAAACTACTAGATGGGCTTGAACTGTAAATGCCAGCGTTTCGATAGTCCACATGGATGCTGATTCTTGACGAAAAACGAAAATCATCTCATCAAGGCATATTTTTTCACCACGCTTAAAATCCTGGTAGAAAATTACTCGACCATCGCGTTTTGTAAAGTAAACTTTCAAATAAGAAATACCGAAACTTTCAAAAAAACATTGTAACTATGTTAATAAACGCGGAGCAATAAAATAAAGGTGTAATCGATGACATTTTATAGTAAACATATTTTTTATATTTCTAACTTCAAACCGCGATTTGGAACAAAACATATTGAACAACTTCGTAGAATACCTCCGATGCAATGTGACGTTTTATTACAGAACATAGTAAGAACGTGATTGCGACTGTACTCTTAACTGGTGACGAAACCTAGATATGCTATTACGTCTGCGAAGTATGGATATGGATTAGGTACTTTTAATTGAGTGTGTAGGCAGCGTAAATTTTTTTTTTTAATTTTTGGGTTACACACTCAGTAATTAAAATTTTAATTCATATAATGTTAGATCGGACTAATCTTATTCGGCATAGTACTTCCCAAAGGCGTAATCAGGATTTTATCCAGGGTGAGACAAAGCAAAGAATGTTCTTTTAATGTAAGTAGAGGTAGTGTAAAAAGTCTGTTACTTATTCTTCCCAATGCATTCAAGCGTCCCAACCTGCCCCATCGTGGCTACGCCCATGCTACTTCCATAGAATCTTTAAAGCCTGGCTACCTAGCAAATCTGAAACCAACAATATTGGTATTGGGATAAACCAAATTAATTATATACGAGTAGTAACTTATAATAAGTATAACTATCCAATACTAACTATTTGAAATTTATTACGTAAGGCAGGTTTTTGGGCTTCTATGGATCATGTCGCACGAGTCCAGATCATGTCAAAAGTGGTTAGTTAATGTTTAGGGACGGTGCTCCAATAACAGATGGTTAACTACAGTAATTAACTCTGTGGAGTCATGATGTCAGTGTCGCAACTTCAAACACGGCCCTTTTAATTGTACTGACCTCCGCTGTTTACTTATTAAACAAACTTGCCCCCAGGCTCGTTGTTTGTTTGTTGCTCCTTACCCGTAGTGAGCGTATTAGAGTGACGTCACGACAGAATCGTTTAAGTCTCCTTAAGGACACCCGAAGATGAGAATTTGATTAATGAATTGTTGACATAGTTGTCATTGTGGCTATCAAATAAATAGATGTTACGTCAGTTTGGTTCTATATGGTAATTAATAACAGTAAATCCTGGGCGCCCTTGTATTAGCATAACCAGTCCAATCATCGTCCACTGGGGTCTCCCCATGCACATTGTCTTGTTGATGAGGGATGAATGACCTTCAAAACGCCACGCTGGCCAAGCTGGTTGGCGAGTCCACTCTTTTAGAGGTGGTGTAGTTCCTCAGGGCTTGTGGTAGCGACTTTGTTATTCCTTAGTCGCCTATTTTAAAGTCGGCCGACGCGACGCCACACATCCCTCGTATACTCGGACCCAAATTATAATAATTATAAATAGCACCACAAGCACTGACCCACACTAGGAATCCCAAGTCGTGGGTACAGAGACTTACAAATAGACAATCTCATACCTCCCAGATCTGAATAAATATTTGTCTTCAAAGAAATGGTTATCCAATAGGAACCAGGACCTTTTGAACAGCAGACAGGGACACTGCCAACTGGACTAGTTCATCCAGTTTAATTCAGATTGATTGAAACATCAACCAATCTGTAACATCGTGTAACAACACGCGTTCCGGATTTTCTCAATTCTCTGACACGTGGCGTTCCCTCAAGATAGTTTCTATCACCGCCGATATGGAGTTAACTAGCCTACTCCTAGGCTGTCACAGTTTTAATTTTGATTACACTGGTGGCTGATAAAAAGGGCGCCTTAAAGTTTTTATGCTTGCTCTCATATCCAAAAGATTGTCGAATGCATACGTCCTCTTTATGAATATATGTGTTCCTATGTATGCAACGTACAAGCTCCGAAAATGTTCGATGGAACTCCCACCTCGGGTTTCTACAACCGCACCGCCCGTCACAGACGTGCGGTGCATCCGCATTTCCTTGATACGGAGGAGTCGCTTCGTTAAAATTCGTTTCTTTGCCGCGAACCCGTAGGCTGTGGAATGAACTGCTTCGAAAAGTCTTCCCCTTATGCTACGACATGAAGTTCTTCAAGAAAACTGTGAATAGGATTTTGTAAGGCCGAGCGCACTCGCAATACCCCCTGGTGTTGCAGTTGTCCATGGGCAGCGGTAGCTACTTATTATCATGTGGAGTGCTTGCCCGTCTGAATACATTAATATAAAAAATACAAGTACCTATTGTAACAAGCCGAAGGTATGAAATAAATCATAACTAACTCGCTTAAGGTCGAATAACAAAATTGCATACGCAACCATGTGGAAAGTACTGAAAAAGTCATTGTATGCTCGATTCCTTTCACGAGGAAAAGGTCGCGCTTTGTCGCGACTCTCGTAACAAATAAATCTCTCGCATCGCTTCGATAACGCTTAACGTCTTTCTATAGAAATTACAATAATAATTCTTCCATACTCCATTACACACGAAGACTTTGTATATCTCCTATTTGCTTTCCTTGCCTTAATAAAGTTTACCAATGAGAAAAAATCCTAACACAACTCAACTTCAGAATGTATGTTTTCAGACATATATTTATATGTATATTATTTTGTTTGAATTCGCAACAAAAGAAAGAATAGGCGGTATTCATTTTCTCAGAAAACATCTGTGAATAACGTTTCTGAATATCCACAGTTTTAAGTAGATTTGAACGTGACACCGCGAGAATTACTTCGTATTTCATTTTTATGAAGGCATAAAATGGGCTCTCTGGAAAATGGAACAGATTTTGACAAAGTGAAATGGCTGGATGATCAAATTATTCGTAGGGAAATCTTAATTTAGATGTATTATTTATACTTAAGATGATGTTTTCCTGTTGTCGTATAGGATTTCTTTTGCATTTGTATAGCGATTTGGTAATAATATTTTTAAGAGATTTTCGTAAACGGGTTGAATTTAAAAAAAAAAAAATCGCTAGTTTATCGCTAGCAATCGTTTGATATAAATTAATATAGAACATGTGTGTAAAGCTAATGGGTTCCGCAAAAATCTTTACCTAAATTCTGTTTACTTTTTAAATTTGTTTTGGCTCTATCTGATGTTCAACTGAAAGATTAAATATTTCGTTTAACTAGAACTAACGTGCAAGCTGCAATGGTACACATTGTATATAATGTACTAATCAATACTCTGTTATATGTTTCATTACAGTAAATGCTTTAGTTTATTTAATTTTTAAAATATTTGCTTTTGTTTTTTTGATTGGTAGAAAATTTGCTTTGGTTTCAAGTTCAAAAATCTGGTACATTCGAGCTCTTGTCCGGGTTTGATGATTTTACAAAAAAAAAGTAATTAAATGAACAGCAAAAATACTGAATGAGCAAGAAATCGATGGTTTAAAATTTAAAAGTTGGTTACTAATGTTGTAGCGTGCCAGGTTAGTTCAGCTGAATTTTTGGTAGGAAGATTTGGTTAAATTAGACAATTAATGAGTCGGATGCTCTTTATTGAAAATTAATACACTTTTAAAAGATTATAAAAATGATAGCTACAACTTGCTACAAGGTAGGAATTCTCATATATTGTACTCCATGACATTTTAAAAAAGTTCTGGAATCCTCTTATAAAAAACTCTTGCACTTAACAAAAACCGCAGGCAGTTGTATCGCCCGTTTACCGCTCTGTATAACGCTGTTGGCATTCACTAGCGTTGTTTTAAGTGCGGAGGCGTTATGAGGACCTACGGTATGTAGTACATATTGCCGAGTTATAACGTTCCTTCCGCCGGTCAACCGGCGGGGAGGCTCTTAGGCTCGTTGCTGCACACACTCTTTGCTCCTGCCTGAGCGCCTTCTGCGCTCGCCCTAAACCATACATGTCCGTCCGGTAACTCATAAAAGGCCATTATAGCCACAAGAATTTAGCCAATCCGAAAAAATAACGTCGATTTGATGGTAACGTTCTTAGTCATTAAAAATATTTATTTCAGTTAATAATAGATTGTTTTGTTTTGTTATAGATTGATGTTGATTGAAGCATTGATATGGATGCTAGGTTTTAACGTATCTTAATTGTCTAGTTGTGTACGTCATTCATGTTCGGCTTCATCCGTTCGAACGGCACGAAAATGAAAAGGCCTCGTGTATTTTTCCTGTTGGCGCCCTTACTTCTGATCTGTTTAGCAGGATAGCTGAAATCTTGTTTATTTGTTTACATTTATATTCCACTAGGTACTTCTGAAAGCAGTCTGAATAAAAACTGAAGTATTTAGTATTTTCACGGTAATAAACAGGCTAGAAAAAATCTTATTGAAATTAAACTGAATGGATTCAATGTTAAACATTATTAAATCATTAATTTGCGAAGTCGTAAATTATTAAATCGTGGCGAAGTTTCACTCCCGAGTTGTTGTTAACTCATATTTTATTATGTGGCTTTCATAAAATGTTAGGCCAGCGCCTTTATTAATGATATTTATATACATTGATAGCGGTAGGTCGAACTTATTTATGATACAGTAACAATAGTGCCTACTTGTTATCCTAATGAATGAGCGAAGCAATTGGCTTACCGTCTTTACCCTATTATCATCTATACCATCCGCTTTTTAAACTGATTTTTACTACAATCTCGTAGGCCTTTTTCAATTCAAGTTCTGCCACAATACGTGATCTTCACTTCCCATGTAGGTACAAATAAGGTTGGTACGTTGAATGTTCTTCGCATGTCATAAAATTTTATCCCAATATTAGTGATGCGCATCTCACATTATAAGTCGATATCATTTTTACCATCTAACTACTCGTACTAGTTATCTTTGTATGTTAAACGCACGCAAACGAAGGCGAATCGCGGGCGGTCACTAGTGTTGTTATTGCTCGCGATATTTTCCAGTAGATTGGCCAGTTAAGGAGCGTCTTTGTCTAACAGGTCCAATAATACAAACGAAAACAATTGAAGATCGAAGTTCATAGGTTTAAACTAAATTTAACAGTTACAATTTAACAGATACAGATTAACTAGTCACAAAACCAATGCACGCTACAGCTAATGTAGTAAGTGAAAAGGCACTTTGACAGTAAAAAACGTAAATAATATATTATTGTCACATCCTTACATTGCAAGTTTACTGTCCTAACCTATCGGCAACATCTAAAAATAGGGCTGTCTGCTGAAAACAAATCACTAAAACAAAAGCTTGTAAAATTTAAAGTTTAAACTTGGTCACTTTTTAGCGGTAGGTTTTCAAGTAAACTTATATAGGTACATATATCCAAAAATACCAGTTTATTACCCGACTACTTTGGTCGTCAAAGCTTTTGAGAAACATGATTAGATGCATATATATATATATATATATATATATATATACTTACATATGCGAGAAGCAGGAGCAAAACCAAACAAGTATGAAATTAAACCAATATATTCTGGAAATCATGACATTTTTGCAAAAAAAGTTTGTGATTAAGCTTAACTAGGACACGGTGAAAAACATAGTACATATATAACTAAATTCTAATACTTACTCTAAGACTTTCAAATATAAGGAAAAGTCAAGGAAATTCCAATTGATGGTAGCCCTACGTAGTAGTAACCCGCGTGTCTTATAAAAACGTCACGAAACACTATTTTGCAAATATATCAAGTCGTGTCATGTCCTCCATACATGTCGTCTCTCTTAAGCGGGCATTACATTATCCAATTTGCAGAGCGCTAGGTGAGCTAGCGTGCTAATTTTGTATTGTGTAAAGACAGTTAGACAGTTAGTGGTCCAATCTAGTGCGATCGTATGGGTTCTGTCACGCTCGCTCATCTAGTGAACTAGCTAGCGCACTAATCTAGCGCTCTGCAAATTGGATAATGTAATGCCCGCTTTAGCCTCTACGTTAGATCCCTTGAAGTCTCTTGTTAGCTTTAAGCGGGCATTACATTATCCAATTTGCAGAGCGCTAGGTGAGCTAGCGTGCTAATTTTGTATTGTGTAATGACAGTTAGACAGTTAGTGATCCAATCTAGTGCGATCGTATGGGCTCTGCCACGCTCGCTCATCTAGTGCACTAGCTAACGCACTAGATCGCATCGTGTAAACAGATCTAGCGTGCTTAACGCTAACTGTGCTAGATCAATCAATCGGCGCGCGCTCGAGCGGAAGGACGTATATTTGTAAATACAAAATGACGCAGCCGCAGACGAAGGAAAACGAAGTGATAATGAATATAATAGAACTATACAAAGATATGCCATTTTTATGGATTAAAAAACAAAAAAATTATAAAAACAAAGACGTAAGAAATGATGGAAACAAAGTGCTCCTCGAAATTTACAAAGGGTTCGACAGCAACGCGTCATTGAAAACATTAGTAAAAAAAAATCTAAGAACTGGTTACTTTAAGGAATTAAAAAAGGTATGTAACAATCTAATATTAACCTTTTATGTTATAATATTACAGTTAAGTATTCTGTGGTTGTATTGAATTAAAGCGGCTATTCATAGTAGGTATACAATACTTGTCAGAACTAAAAAACAGCAGTCGGGTGTTTTTGTTTTTTGAATCAATTCCACTTGTTTAAATTAACAGCTTGGTCGTAGTTAGATTTTAGATTTAAACATTACTTATATTTATTTGTGACGTTTTAGGTCAAGGAGTCGAGCCGCACTGGAGCTGGAGCTGACGAAGTATATGTACCTACATTGTGGTACTTTGATCCTATGAGTTTTCTTGGGTGCAGTAGTGAGCCTTGTCGTTCAGGCCGGGACACAATGGAAACAGAGATATGTTTATGTAATGTGTTTATTTAATATTCAATTTTGTGTTGGTATAACATTGATCATTCTGTCCTGAAAAGAAACTCTACCTTCTTCTGAATTAAAATAGTCCGTAAACTTATTTCGAACTGCAATCCCTTCTGCGTTATGCTGGTTTTCACTTACATGGTTTGACAATATCAAGCCATCGGGTATTTGTTGACGTCAACCTCCTCGATGGAATGTACATGTTGTTGTATTTTCTAGATCAACAGAATTTTTAGTTATATATTGTGGTGCTTTTCTCTGTAAAAAATTGTGCATAACAACACGCTAGTACAATATAATCCACTCTATCGATTTTTACATTCAGATTTCTTCGTAAAACTCTGAAACGGGCGGCTAATATGCCGAACTATCCCTATCACATAGTATCCAGACTTCATCAACAGGAGTTCTAAATTGAAGAGCTCAAATGCCCTATTGTTCTCAAACAATATCAATCCAGTCACTTGAAACAACACCAACCACATCTTATGAAGAGTATAATTTAGATAGTATCAACTTTCCGAATACAACAACGGTATGCCAGGGAGATGGAAACTCAATGAAAGATTACATAATTCTTAAACCAAAAAAATAAATTGATTTACTTATATAAGATAATTTAATATGTTTAACTGATTTATAAGTTGTTTTGGAAAAAAGTCAAATAAAATAAATAAAAAAGTCCCTATGTAAAAAATTGTTTAATTTACTTACCCATTTTAATTTAATTTATAAATTGCTCTAAATGTTTCCGGTACGATTTTAGTAAGAAGAGATGCTGAGATTAAGGAGCTGAACTTTAAATCTTCATAAGTATTTCCTGTGGCTAGAAATCGTTCCCTTGCACTGATACTTTCTCTAAGAAGCGTATCTTCCTTTTGTATATGTGGTGTAACCAATGTCAGCAATTCTTCAAACTGTGAAGATCCCAACCTTAAAAAAATTCTGGCATCTGACATTTTTTTTCTCAGCAATAAATATTGTTTTTTATTCATCACGATTGAACTCGACACCAATGCTAAAACAATACCAACTTTCTGGTGTTTTGATGGTGTCATTTAGGTATATTTTTTCGTTTAGCGCTCTTCGGAAGGTGTAGTTCGAACGACGATCACTACCGAAATGAAAGGAAGTTTCACTAACTAGCTTCGCTAGCTAGTGCAGTGTAATTGAGGAGCTCTTTTTTGAAGCGGGCATTACATTATCCAATTTGCAGAGCGCTAGATTAGTGCGCTAGCTAGTGCACTAGATGAGCGAGCGTGGCAGAGCCCATACGATCGTACTAGATTGGATCACTAACTGTCTAACTGTCTTTACACAATACAAAATTAGCACGCTAGCTCTCCTAGCGCTCTGCAAATTGGATAATGTAATGCCCGCTTAACTCGCACTGCAGCACTAATCTAGCGCTCTGCAAATTGGATAATGTAATGCCCGCTTTACACTTCACAGGTACACATAACTATTTATTTTGTTTAGAATTATTGACCTATTTTTTAAAAGAGGCTGAATTGAAAAGGTTTTGAACGTCATCAACTTTGAAGTTTTTTAATTCTTTACAGAATGGCTTAATTCTTGTGGCCCTAATGGCCTTTTAAGAGTCACCGGACATATATGGTTTAGGGCGAACGCAGAAGGCGGTTAACCAGAAGCAAAGAGTGTGTGCAGCAACGAACCTAAGGGCTCCCCTGCCGGTAGACCGGCGGAAGGAACGGACCTCGTCTTAGGGCGTTGCTTTGGGAGAGTACTCCGCGATTGCAAGTCGGTGAGAAGCACCCAGGCACGTGCCGATACCTGGTAAAAGTGTTGGTTGAAGGCCGGTGTGTGTTCACGGTGTAGCGAGGGTAAGTCAACTCTCAAGAGTTTTCGTAGATGACTATGACAGAAAAATAGTCTGCAAAATTATAGGCAAAGCGCTTTTACAATTATGATCTGTATAAAAATATGAATAAAAAACCATTCAATCGAAATTGTTTAAAAATGAGCTATAGTGCAGCTAATGGCTGTTTCAAATTTCTGTCAGTCAGCCTGCCACAGCAGTCAATTAGTTCTAAAGCAGCTCATAAATAATTCTACTTACCTAAGAATGATGGCATTTACTGCGAAATTATTTCATATTTATAAAAATATCTCTCTCAGGTTTACACCACATTAGTCGCTATATAATGTTTAATTTGAATTTTTGTATTCACATTATTAATTTAAAAATATTTTATGTTTACAGCCGACGTATTTTAATAATTACTTATCGATAATTACTACTCGTATTAAGTAATTAGTACTGTTCGATATACGAGTACATAGGCCTCCCCCAAGAATTACCACCACTCATACCTCATCGGTTATTGGTCCCGCGACAGATATGATTTGTCCACTGTTACTACTTACTACGGTAAGTTGCCAAACTTTAGTCACATGAGTAAAATCCGTAAGTGTTTTAGTTTCTTGTCGAATTTCACAAAGCACCTGATGATAAGTGGATACTGTCGTCCATAGACATCCGCGATACATGCCAACATCAGTGCAGAATGAGAAACGTTGGCACGCCCCTGTATGCTCTGCCTACCTTTGCAGATTAAGGAATGGATTGGGAAAATGGGGAGGGAGAGGATGGGAGGGGATTGGACTCTGGCATATCTCACTCACTACCGAAACACGTAAGTGCATTGGAGAAATACGATAAAGTAGGAACATTTCAAGGTAGTCTTTTGTGAAAGACGGGTAACGTGGCCAGTCGAGTATGCTCAGCGGCTGTAGGAATGCAGCATGCACTCGCTCCCTACCGACATTGTAGGTAGGCTAGCTTAATGCCTAATGAAATTCTCTGCCAGCCAATATTTGATAATTAATTTTAATGATAATTTTAATTATGCAATAATTATTTAATTTTAAAATTTCGTTAAATGGTATTTATTTACTTGTATTTGTGTATTTTACGTAAGCATTGGAATTATAAAAGGTTAATTCGAAAGTTCCATTGGGAACAAATTATTCGCCCATATTCTGACGAATAATTTCTGGCTGATGTTGAGAATGTAGTTTTTATTTGGTGGTCGGAGGTTCGGAAAGGTAGGACAATAGGCCTGTGTCGTGCGAAGTGCAGCTATCCCGGGTTCAGTTTGTTCAGATGTAAAGAATGAAAGCGTACAAAAAGAACTGGCTGCTGTTGTAATAACAATTTTAATGAGCAGACTTTCCGCATAACGGCTTACTTTTCATGAGAGAAAGACAAGCCACCCAGGCCTCGCGATCAAATGCACGGTTTAAATTTTGCAGATAGTCTGGCTTCGTACCAAACAATATTTTACATAGTGTTTTCTTATTGTAATAATGTTCGTCCATTGATAAATTCTAATTCGTCTTATTAATTCTACGAGTTTAATATAACATAGTTCACTATATACTCGTAGTATACTATGAGTATACTAGTATACCTATATAACATATAAAGTATTTTATTTTATTTAGGAAACAGAGGGATACAGATAACGACGGAACAAACGGATGAAGTTACATAATATACGAACCTAAACACATAAAAAAGTTCCAAAGTAGTTTTCACAAATTACTAATGGACTTAAAAATTAATTTGAGTGTGCCTGTGCTCTAATTACTGTCTGTATCTGACATTATCTGTAAATTTGAAAACTCCTCAAGAGATTTTGATGCGTTTTTCATTGCTGTATAATTTTTTTTATACTGGAAATAGTGAAATCGTGTTTCTAGAGGGCAATACCGGGGTAGACTGATTAAAAATTGTATAAATTCTGACTCATTATTATGCGTAAGCTCTAAATTAATCCGCGCCACAGTCAATGCTTATTCCGTGCATCGTTTGATTGCTAAAACGTACCACTAAAATTTTACGCTCTCACATTCCATCCTCCCTCAGAAGGGCAGGCAATTTTATGAATATTTTTTATGAATATATTGCCTAACAATGCAAATGGGAACACCATCTTTTGATATTGTGTTCTATAAAAAGGGATAGCCGATCAGCCACTTTGGATGCAAATGACGGATTCTTTCCCCGCTGTAACTGAAACGCCTACCTGATAGGTATTTTTCGATCCGTTTCTTCCTTTATTACATACGTATTTATGAGCATTATAAATCGAATGTATTTATGTATTATACCTATTTATAAGTGGAATCGAGAGAGTGTTGTAAAATGAAAAACTCCTCCTTCTGTTGCATTCCTTATTATCAATATTTCATGATCTTTTTACAAATTCTGACCGCTAAGTACTCCTAAAGTGTTCTAAAGTAAACGTGCATCTAAGGAACGTGGCAATATCACTTTTTATAGAAAAAAAAATGACAGACGAGCAGACAATTCACCGGGTGGTTGTTAGATTAAGAAGCATACCACATAAACGAACATCTTTATGTGTTATTTTTTTAACTGGTGGTAAGTGGATACTGTCCCCTGGACATCTGTGTTGCATGCCTGTATCAGTTCAGAATGACAAACATTGGTACGCCCCAGCCTACATATAGAGATTTAGCAGTGATGGTGAATAGAAATTATAACAAGATAAGGAATTCTCCTCATCCAATTACATTCTTCAATCATATTGGAAGAGCGGATAGGATGGGAAGTAAAGAAAATAATGAGGCCATGAATACTCACGGGCATGAATACCTTTATCCCAGAATACTTTTTACTCGACGGGACGCCATGGATTTTGATGGAGTTGGTTGACAGATGTTTGCATGTACCGTAGATACCGACTTACCGCCAGTCTCACGAGCGACGCGGTTTCAACGGGACTGTTGAAGTGACTATAAGTACTATTTTATGTAAGTATTATGTGTAATACTTACATAATATATAATGTGTAAAGTGAATATTTCATAGCAATAGAAAACTTTTAAAATAGAAAAGCCGACACAAAAAGACTAGACAGACGTTCTATTTGAAACATTCCGATAGAGTTTAAAAATTGTATGAGTTTAAAAACGGTGGCAACCAAAATGTGCATATTTTGAACGGAGCTTTCTCTGTGCTCATTATTTTAAATATAGATAGCTTTTTACTCGTATCCATGTATCTATAGAATTATATAATATAATTATATAATCTATACATGTATATAATAATAAAATCGTAACTAAGCCGTGTCAGTTCATAAAATATTTTAGTAAAAGTTGTCGCAGTGTACTTAACTACGAATGTTTCAAGAGTCAAAACAACAATTTTTGGAATTATTGTCACTGTCTGTCCGTCGAATCAATTAATGTAATAAATGATATGATTTGAATGTGCATTAAGCAATGATCACAGGACGGAGTTTAAGGAAACTGAGTACAATACTAGTTTACGGCCTGAATCAACTTATAGAACAATTTAGAATCGGAACTGTTTTAAGTTCCCGCAGGAATTATCATAAGCTTTACTCAAACATTATGATAGAGCATGTGAAATGTTAGGTGAAGTGTTACTATCATTCTGTAGTACACAGTGTGAGATAGAATAAGGTGGAATTCGATTATAGGTTGGGATGCGATGGCTTTCACATATCTCACTCACTACCTAAACATTGGGCGAATAGGATAAGAAGAAAATGAGGGAAAATTTTATGGTAGTCTTGTGTCCCGTATAGTCTTGTCTTGCTTTTGGTCCCAAATCGCTACTGGAGGAGGTTCCATCGCGTATTAAACTCTGACGCAATGCACCAGAGTCACGTATGCAAAATAGAGTAGGCACATAATATTAATACTTAATAGGGACTTGCATATGAATTTAAACTTAGCTTTATAATTTATACCTAGTTTATAAGAAATTCCGACACAATATATATTGTTTGTGAAATAAATAAATAAACGTGCTGTTATATTAATAAAATGTTACCGAGCCGTAGTGACATAGATGTTTTCATTTCATATGAGCGGGTTCTGAGCAGGTATGCTGTGAATTCTGATAGAAATCATTATAAAATTGATTTTATAACTGTAATGTACCTTGTGTTATGTTTAAATAAATATATAGTAAGTGTGAAGTAACTTAGCTAAATCGAGTACGCCTAGCGGTTGTGGGATTGCAGATCCCCGCTCATGTAGTCTGCATAGGTTACTGACAAGATACTCGTAGGTATTTTGTCAGTAGTCGCATATACCTACGATATATTTTTAGAGTACTACGACGATGTCCTAAATCTTAGACGTTATTGGATCCTACAAAAATAGGAATTTTCCGAGCGCATTTTCAATCGCCGGCTTCAACTCTGTGGTACAGCCGGCAATATAATGATGTACGTAAAATTCTAGTCCATATTTTTACTGTATGCTTTAGACTAGCCACATACACAGAAATTAGGTCTGAGATTTCGGTATAGCATGGTATTCTGTTGTTCAATAAATAGCAAATAGAACTTAAATGGACAATTATATAATGTTGGAATTCCTCTATTTTATCTCCATGATAAGAAGGAAAAACGTCGCTATTAAGTCCACCTTTAAATAAAAGAGCGAAACAAAATAAATGAAAGACGCATTTTCACATGTATGTATGCAAAGAGGGCTTTTACGAATTGGAGCCGATTGTAAAATTGGATTGGTCTCCGTAATGCTCTGTCCTGAGGTGTGGAACAGACGTCGGGATCGAAAACGAGCCAGACGCCAGCGTTGAGCTCAATTATTCAATCAATTTTTTGTGACTATATATTTATTGTTTTTTTTTTTTAATGTACCTACATTAATGCAGTCGAGCAGACTGGTCACCTGGTGATACTCGTAAGTGGATGCTGTCGCCCGTGCACAGCCGCGGCACATGCTATCATCAGTCCAGAATGATAAATGTTAGATGCCCCCGGATGCGCTGCCTATCTTTGGAGATTCGAGAACAGATTTGGGGAACGGGTTGAAAAATGGAGAGGGATAGGAGGGGATGGAAATGGGCTCTGGCGTATCTCACTCGTGAGTAAAATAAGGGAAATGCAGTTTGCGGTAGTATTCGGTGAGAGAGGTGTAACGTGGCCAGTCGCACGCCGGCTGTAGGATTTTAGCAAGCGCCCACCCACCCCCTACAATAAATAATAGAGAAAAGGGTCAAAAGAATAATTATAAAGAAAATTATTGTTGGTTTTAGTTACTTAGATATTGAAACTTCTGTGACATTTTAAAAACATTTTTGAATGTTTATTAGATTTTGGAGATGCATGTTTCTATTTCAATCTTAAAATCTTGAAACAACGACATTTTATGTTAAGTACAAAATATTAAACAAATTCAATAGCAACCGACAATAACCGTCACATTTTTTGAGTTTCAAGTAATCTGATCAAGAATTCCGCTCAGGAATTCCTGATCTGCTTCTTGATATATACAACCGGCGAGATACCCATTGGCTTAAGTTGATCCGTTGCGGAGTGTACGAAAAGGCGAAGCACTGGATAATAACACAGTCATAATCATAAAGCGCATGAGCGTCTGGAGGGTGTTTGTTGCCCTTTCCCTTCGTTAATAAATATATCATTTCTTAATATTGCCTGGTGAATTATTGCGGATAAGTATTATTTATTAGAATCTACTCATTGAAATAAAAAAAAACCCGGAAACAGTTTGAAGTAGAAAATGTCTGACAGGCTTATTATACATTGAATAAAAAGAAAGGGGCATACATTATAATTAGTTATTTACGTTTTTGACTTTAACATCACAGCATTTTGGTTCATTTTAATGAAATTGCTTGTTTTACGCGCCTTTGTTCTTAAAACACAAAAGGATAGTAGTAGAATAATTAAAAATTTGTTTAATAAAAATAATTCGCTGTTCTTTTATGGTTGTTGCAAACCGTCGCTCGCACTCAGGGTTACTTCTGAGTACCTTACACATGACCCTCATGTGGTGCTGAATGAGCAACGACAAACTCGCAAACTCACAATTGCTAGAATTTCGTTTTAAGGCCTTTAAATCGCCTCGTATCCTATGGGTGACACCTGTGCCCTGGAGAGGAATGTTAGGGGAGAGTTGGATATTGATGAGCCCTTAAAGAAATATGCTTATAATTTAATACAGGTTTGATATAAAAAAATTAAATCAGTATTGTTATAAAGAAAATTATTAATTATGAAAATCTAAAAGAAAAAAATATTAGGAACGAAAATCTAAAATTTAGCAAAGCGTAGAATTGTCAGACCCTAATACCATGCCCGAGATCGACAATAATGGTATTGCTTTTAATTTAATTTAAAATTATTTGTACGAGCTCTTAGCGTCTTATCGACTTTCTTAATTTAACGACTTTTTATATTTTTAATAAAAGCATTACGAGTAGGTATCAACTTATCTCTCTCTCTCAGTTTACATACAATCGTTCCCATTTTATTGAATTTCGCACAATATTGACTTCTTACGTCATACAAATATTGATTCGTTTTATCATGTCTTTCTCAAACAGAACTTTAAATAATTCGCATCTTTTTGTACAGTCGAACACAACTTAAGGCATACAAAAACAATTTCTACGTCAACTTAGAAATCTAAATTATTATCCTACAATCACATACGTATAGATATAGTATAGGTACTATACTAGGTATAGGTACACACTAAGTATAGGTACACATATGTTTATAAGCAACTTACATTAATAAAAGTATCTAAGCAAACTTTAATACATATTGCATCCGTGAGGATTACATTCACAATTTTATGAATGCAATCATCTTTAATTGTATCGTTGTTTGGTCATCATTATCAGCCAACCAGAAATGCAATGCAAGAATTGAGTTAATAAACAAAAAATATAACAAAGCTTTCCAGAACCAATCACTGTTTTTGAATGTCTGAATATTGCAAATAACAGCACGATTAAAACAAAAAGTAGATAAAGTGCGAGTAGAATGTGAGAAAATAATAAAAGTTGAATAATTGCGAATACTTGTAAAATGTTAAAAAGCAAAAAGTTCATAATAAATATACTAACAGTACAAAAAGTAGAAAAGATAAGAAAGTCAATTAGACACTAATAGACCGTATTTGCACACCGTTCTTTAATATGTTTAACAATGACAAACATTTAAACAATAAAGATTAGTAATGGTAAAAACTTTGTAATGGAAATCCATCAAAAAATGTTACGAAAGCGCGGGAAATCATTTTGACTTACCGGGATCGCCGGTGCAGGGAGATTATTGCATATTTAGATATAACGCACTTAGATGTCCTGTAATGTTTCCATTATTACATGAATTTTGTTTTGTTTCCTGTAACGAATATATAAATAATATGAACCTGACTATGAATTCAATATCAAAAATAATAAGCTCTACAAATATGACACAATGACATAATAACAGTATTATGACATAATAATGTCATTAAATTTTTATAGATATCTGTGATATGCAGATAGAGGTCTATAAAAAGTCCACATCTGCGATACACAAAAATAGACAAAAATGAAAAACGTCTGCTGAGAACGTTGACACGTCTGCAGATATGCTGCATAACTGAGGATTTGGGTATTAGGATTTGGAACAACAATGGGGAAGGATAGCAAATAGTGAGTATCAATCCCGTACTGCCCTATCCCGATTCTATCAATTGATTGGATAATGGAAACGGCACACGACGGCATAGGACTAGAATACATCCCACAGTATTGCATCAGTGCTCCCACTAGTCACTAGATGAAATGGTAGTTATACAATAATAATATTACACTTTACACTGTGTAAATAAATATGAAAAATAAAGGTTATGATTGTCATGAATAATACATGTTTACACATGATGCGTAGGTATTACTAGTATGTTCGTGTGAGAATGGAGTGTGTGTGCACGTGCGTGTATAACTGTGCTTCGAGCTCTGAACCGTTTTTGTTTATAGTTTTTTAAATTCTTCACCATTGGCCCCTCGGAAAAATATATACAGATATACTTATATAGAAGTAGCGAATGTAGATAATATACACCTGTCTACATATTATCTACATTACAAAAAAAAATAGTTTCAGAAAAGTATGTCTGTCTGTATGTTCGCAATACACTCGAATATTATTCAATGGATTTTTTGGCGATTGTATTGTGTAGGTTATTTATTTAAGTTTTAGGTTGTTTTTATCAAAATAATGCAGTAGGTCTGAACATATAAGTGGGCTTTGTAAAATATATGTTTTGACAGAAATCTGGTTCTGTGTGGTAGAAGTCCTTGAGAAAATCTAGTCTCCACAATTATTTTTATTTGTAAAGGAGAAAAGTGTAATTGTAAAGTGCCTGTCTATTTGCTCGCCCTACTTCTGGTCAATTTTGTTGCGATTTTCATGGAATTCTATAATGAAAGAACCTTCATCCCTCGTCTTTAAAATTTAAACAGAACAACAAAATTTTTAAAGCAGTCAGTTAGCCAAAGATTAGTAATTATTAATTGCATTATAATCTAATTACCTATTTGAATTTTTATCTGGTGTTTTTCGCCACAGAAACTAGATTTTTTCAACTTAACGTAAAACGTAATCGTAAAACTGACAACGTAAAAGTTTAATCATTTAAATTCTGAAAAATAACCTTATTTCAAGACCAAGTCTGGAGTATTCAGGCTCTGTTTGAGGTTCATGACTACAAATGGCAGCCCCATTCTTGTTACAGCCTACACACACTTTACAATACTTTATTGCAATTTCACTACTTTTCTTCTTACAATATACAACAATAATTCTTATACTTTCTTACAATTCTACATATACTTTCTGAAGACAGTTGAATTGAAACAAATGTAACACCTGTGTGGACATGTGCTCTACTGCATCACCCGGCTTATGATATGACGTATAAGCCAAAAAAGTATAATATTTTTGTCACTTTCGTAAATCTTTGAGTTCCTTTACATGCATGTAAACATTTTTAGTTTAAATATATACTTACTATTTATATAACAATGGAATGTACAATGGAAATGCAACAGTGACAATTTCTTTGTCTACATTGAATTTAATGTTATATATAGAGGATGTGATGTGATGTTAAATAGTAATTTAAGTTACTACGACATGGGGTTCTTCAAAAAAGCTGTGAATAGGATTTTGCAAGGTCGGCGGCGCGCCCGCATACCCCCTGGTGTTGCAGGTGTCCATGGGCGGCGGTAACACTTACCATCAAGTGGGACCGCTTGCTCGTCCGCCCTCTTCTCTATAAAAAAAAGAAAAGTTAATTTATTACATAGAAAGGGAGATGTTGTGGGTAGGTTTAACATAAAATATATAGTGTGGGTTAAGAGTATCTAAATGGATAATGTCAAGGTGATCACAGTTCAATAAACGTCAGTCTTCACGTACACCTTGTTTAACTTGGACCCTTACACTATTACATTCGTGTAAGGCTCAATAAATATACATATACGGTATATCTTAGTATATTTTTCATCAAAATTAGTCATATAACAAATATGTTAAAGTAGTAGAACTATGTTATCATAATTAATTTGATTCAATAGTTATTACTAGCATTTTCCTGTGGCCTCTTCTGTTTAGATACAGGTTTCCATATCTAGTTCGCCCATGTGCCTACGAGTACTGATGACATTTTATGTAGGTAAGTAAGTACAGGATTTTAAGTGTCATCAACTAAATAATTTTACATTAAAGTTTATACATAATCCATGCCTCTTATTTTCAAAACTACGAGACCGATTTGGATAAAAATATTCTATAACGTACCGCGGTAAACAAGTAATAGAATATTGCAAGCATTGAAAAACCCAATGTAATTGGCTCAGTGCAACCCGAAATTAGCGCGAACAAACAACAAAAACAAACAGATATTTTTTTTTTTTGGTATTTATTCCATTTAATTTGTTTTTGTTGTGAACGAAACCAGGAACGAGAACGAAACTTATAAACATAAGTATTATAAGTAGGTACATACATAATACTATAAAATTATTGTATGCGTGCGTGTAAAAACAACAGAAAAAGGATTAAACTTAAATTATAGATAGTTGTTGGTGCTCGCTTAAAACTTATAACTCCAAAATGTACTTAACTTTAGTGTTATAAACGTTTCTAATAAACGCCAATGTTTTGGTAACATCTTTAATCCTTATTAGGTGTTAATTCAATTATCACCCAAAGTTAATTTAATATTGTATCCATTTATTTTTAATAAAATTATGGTAATCAGTGGGTACGCCCTTTGTTTTTGTTTCTAGTAAGTTGTAATATTTAATTATCTAATTTTATGTAAAAGTATCTGATCTTACTCGGTTTTACCGAGAATAAAATAGCAATATGTACTGATTTTAATGAAACGCTCTCGTAAAACCAACACAGGTAAAGAATTAACAAATGTTCACTAAGAATTAAGAATAAAAATAAAAAAATAATTAAGAATTGACTCTTGCTTATTGCGATTTAATTTATTGTTCCCCACTGGTATTTAACAATTATTAATTATTATTATCATTTTTTTTCTTAAAATTGGTATAATATATAATGTAAAATTTCGTCCATTTATTTTAGTTATTTAACTGCGGAAACTTTTTCGATAACTTTCAAATTTTTACGTATAACGTAGGTATTATTTGTAATATACTCTGCTTGAAGAAGTATACAATAATAAAATAAAATATAAATAACCTTTATGGAAATGTTTGCGTGTACGAGTGTGAATGAAATACAGTGTATTCGTATGGCTAATTAAATGTCCTTTTAAACATTTTTATAGGTACTGATTGTATACATGAAGCGCACTACTCGTATTTACAAGAGTTCCGAGTTTGGGCGCGCGGGAAACTACTGCCGAGTACAATAAAAAGCTTAGTAAACAAAACACACCGTGTCATCACAGTGTCGTAATCTGTATCTCGAAAAACCTCTCGACAGGTTTAACAGTATTATCAATGTTTATTTAGCAGTTTTGACTTTGCAACACAAAAATAGACGGAAATACATTTTGTTTTATATACATTGAGAGATGATACGTGTATAGAAGATATATAACGTGACTTAAACTTTTATTTACACCTACTGGATGAAGGGTGTCCTGAAACAATGTATGACAGGTGAGAGAATAAACGAGATCCCTTTTCACCGTTTTATGGCACGGGTCAGGTGTATAAAAACGAAATTACGACGTCAGAGCCGCGGCCCTCATCTCCGCTGAATCGATCATTGAAACTGTATTACTGCAAACATTTCAAGATATAAGTACCTACCGTTAATGGTTGTTTAATCAAAACAGGTGAAATTTTATTGGACAGGTTATAATAGATACAACGCCAATTTTTTGCATAATTAAAATTATATCACAAGAATTGCTTTTGTCGTGAGTCCAGAACTAGTTACTACCATGCTGCAATATACCTTTTAAATGTGTTTCACCACTGTTGCATATACATAGATTTGTCCCAAGGATCAGTCTCCTCTCGGTTTCCCACTGTCCCTCGTCCCAGGGCGTCCGAGGGCGTCCCGCTTTATGTGTCCCAGTACGCGGTCTCCACTTAGGACTTCTCTACCATGCTATCTCTTCTATTGTCGCTCTTGGAATAATTGTGACCCGCCCATTGCCCATTCGATTACTGATTCCTTGAGTTATGTGGGTGACTTTCGTTCTTTTACTAATATAATATAAATTAAAGAAACATAGAGAATAGCTCGCTATTATAATTAGGTCGTATCTAGAATCTTTCCATTTCTTGATTTTTTTCACATGTATTATATATATTATACGTATATTTTAACGTCTGGCATTCTTTATTAAGACTCAAAATCAAACAATTCTGGAGTTCTTGACCGTGCTCACAAGCAAGAATGGGTGATGAAGCTCCAATGAAGAGATAAAAGAGCAGTTTGTGCATTATGACGAAGCACTTCACCCAGAGATGTATACTGTTTTTTTAACCCAGAGCCCAGACATAAGGCACACGTCAAACCCTAGCTGAGAATACAAAATGGATTCGGCAAGTGAAATTATTATATATTATAAATGGATAAAAGTTATTTGTTGAAAGTATTTCTTCTATGATGAAAGTTTTATGAGAAGGTGAAAAGGCAATATTCCTTTGTACATTGTTCGTGTCTCCAACGCGTCTACACTATATTTACGCTGTTTAACGAAATGTTTTACGGGAATCGATAATGTTTATGCTACGTTACTATACTCTATTGACATTAACACAAAAGTGACGTCATCTGTCTAATGTAGCATAACACAGCGTTAATTGGTCAATAGGTGAAATCACGTGATTTATAGAGATGACATAGTGATTTTTCGTAACTTGAACATAATGTAGTAGATATAATATTATCTATGATTGCGTCTGGTTCTGTATTAAGCGTGTACAAATATCGAGAAAATGAAAAAAAATAATGCAGTTAGTTTTTGATTGTCATTTGACGTAATTTTTCATCCAAACTGAAACAAACAGCCCAGGACGACCAGCGTCAATTAAACATTCTTTTGTTTTGATTTCAGTGAAGAGAAGATGAATCAAAATAAATGACAGGTATTTATCATTCAGCTACTAGAGTAATTAAGCTGAGGCGGGCCACTAATAATAACATTTAAATAGAAAATTTAATTTTATGGTTGCATTTCAGCTATAACGCGTCTATAATAACGCCGCACAAATAATGCTTTCCTTTAGCTCCACTACGCCAGTACTTTGGTATGGAGCTGTGCTCGTACGCAGCGAGGGTACAAAATGAAAATAAGCTCATGCTATATTTATGTAGACAGGATGAGAAATATTGAGGTCAATGTCCTTTTTTTAAATAAAACGGACTGTTGATTTACTATCATATAGATGTAAATTTAAATCTGTACTAACAAAGACATATTATTCAATTTGGATTTTCTATTTACAATAACATCAACTGAACAGGAAAAAACCTTTGCTACGCCAGAGGCGGCAAGATTGGACAGCAAAAGCAATATTGTAAAGGGAATGGTTATTGTATTCCCAGACCGGAGGGCCGCAGCGGACTCCTACTATCCATAATTACATCCTCTCTTACCTTCTCATATAACAATAAATGCAAATGTTCCATAGATCTGCGACATAGTGTGGAAAGATTTACTTGATTTAATTATCAAGATTGTTTACATTAATAAAAACAGAAATACGCCCATTGGATGAAACAATGTTAATATTTATAATAACTACTTAAAGAATAGAGCGAATGTACAGTGCCAAGATAAACGATTGGCACAAAATTGGTGCCAAGATGACACCAAGAAACCGGTGAATTTATATCAAAGTCTGCAAACTTTGAAAATATTTGTTTAAAATAATCACCATTGGTTTATTGAGTAACAGATTTTGTTAATGCACCTATATTTTTTATTAACTGAAAATAATCGTTTAAAAATAAAATTAACAAATCAAATAAACAAGAAAAACGTGAACAAAGACAGCACCATATCAATCATAACAACATACCGTCAGCCTGTGACTCTAGACTTCTGGGTATAGGCCTAATTCAATCACAAATCACTTTCAGTTCGTCTTATCATTATACAATACTAGCTTTTGTCCGCTATTTCGTTCGCATAGTTTACACGAATAGTAACCTGTGCTAATCTGGATTACAATGCAGCTATTTGCCAAGTTGTAAACCTTTTTTACGGTTTATTTAATTAAAGGTATCGTTTGTGGCATTTCTGCTGAGGGGGCAGGGGACATATGGTACTGCGGCCCAGCGCGGGCAGTCCGCGAGTCATCTATGCGGTCGCAACAGAAAATCAGTGCTGCGATTTTTGTTGAAGTATATTATTATGCTAAGTTGCGGCCATTTGACTTGGAATTCGTATTCTTATTTATTGTAATGCTTATATAGATATAGTGTGTTGTTATTAAGCCAATAAATTATTACAACATTCATCAAAATTAAACATTCAACGAAATCGGTTCAGCCGTTTCCACGTGATTGAGCAATAAACATTCAAACTTTTACATTTATAATATTAGTGGGATAAGTATCTACTGCGTTTGTATTGTATCAGTGATACAATATAAACGCAGTGGTTGCTTATATTGCGTGGTTTAGATTCTAGATGAGATTTAAAATAGATGGATTGATTTTTATTCGACTGCTAACACGTTTTTCTAAACGTGTCTTAAGGAAAGGCAATTAACTTAATAAAAATAAACAGGACCTCCTAACCAAATTGCTTGTTATAAAGTAATTGAAAACGGCCACATTCAACTTGGACTCGTGCAAACCTTCGTTTTAGATTAAACAACACAAGCGATTGTTCGTAGCAAGTTATTTGGGGGATGTAATTAAATTATGGGCATCCTTTTGGCGGGTTGGCTTAATAAAAGCGCAATAGTTATCTCGTGGGGGAGGTCGCAATTACGATCATGAGAGGCATTATTTCAAGCAGCAACTCGTAGATTATGAGTACTTATAGTTACAGTCCGGAAAACTTATCGGTGCACAAAAAAAAAAAAATACGTACAGTAACTACACATTGTAAAGGAATTAAATGATTTTACAATATACTAATTAAAAACGAGAATAAAGTTTAATTCGGAAATAGATCCTCACGCACATTTCATAAAGTGTTTTTACACATTTCTATTCGTGGACAATTTGTGGACACAGGTCCACAAATTGTCGGAACCACCTGATTACTCCTGAGGTCAAACTACTTAGGTCAAAGTAGTATAGTCAAGTAGTCAAAGTCAAACTATTTTGACCTCTTATATTTTCTTTTGAATATAACTTGCGAATTAAAATGTGTGATAATAGTTTAGGTAAAACAAGCGAAGCTGTCAGTGTTACCATCAATTACTCACAACGATATGTTTGTCTGACTGTACATCGTATTCCTCGTACCCTTCGTTTGTCTCCCTGCTACTCCGTGTCAAATTGACTAAATTTATGCAACTGGAATGCTTACAACGCACCCTATGCCGAAAAGCACATCAAATATCATAATTGCAGAGGGGTGGCCACATTTGAATAATAGATTTAAGTGTACATAAAAGACACTTCTGAAATTGAAATAACTTGATGTGTCATCATCACGTTCGCATGTACTTGTGTTTGGTGTTTAATTACCTACTAGTGATTATAAAACTCCCGGTTTCCAAACATTGTTTATATACTATTATTTTTTGTTACTGCCCAGGGTTATTTTGTTAGATAGGCTAGTGAAAACGCGATGTTCCAAATGTAAGCAAGCTAACGATATTTTTTCCTTTAAAATTTAACATCAAAATGTTGGTCGAGAGATGAAACATTTTTTAACTAAAATTATTTTTAGAATCTTGTAAATAAGTTTGGAAAAATATATACTGTATTATACCCGATGATGTTTTTGTAACACAGGGAAGGGATTGTCTATCTCATAAACGGAATAGACTCGGCATGACATAGCGAAGTGCGAGCGGCTGGTATAAATACCCTATCTATTACATGACGAGAAAAACTTGAACGAGTGAACCCAGTCATTTATTATAATTTGTCTACTGACCTTGCAATTTTTTGATGGGAAGTCAAAAAAGCGATCAAAGTATTTATAATCTCGTATAAATTTTGACGGCAACGTGAATATATCTAGAGTTTGAGAACTTTTCTTATTATTTTTCAATTGATATGGAAAATCTCAGGTATTGAAGTTAGAAAGCAATAATATTTTGCTTTTAGTTCACAAATTGTGTTATGAATACATGAACTTTGTGAAAACGTAAACTTAGTTGAAAAATATATTATAATATAAGTTATAACACCCAATAGACATCATAATATAAGATTTATGTAAACGTAAATATAATGTAAGCATAATTTAAATACAAGCTGGTCACGTTACCCTTCTCTCACAGAAGACTACCTTGAAATGTACTGTATTTCCTACTTTATCGTATATCTCCAATGTACGTACGTCTTTCGGTAGTGAGTGAGATATGCCAGAGCCCATTCCCATCGCATCCTTTCCGTCCCCATTTTCCCAATCCATTCTTTAATCTGCAAAGGTAGGCACCACATCCGGGGGCGTGCCAACGTTTGTTATTCTGGAATAATGTTGGCACTTATCGCAGATGTCTATGGACGATAGTATCCACTTACCATCAGGTCGAGTTTATGCTTGTCTGACGCCTTTTTTCAATAAAAAAAAGTCAACTAATTCAAATTCAAAACGTAGAGACATGCTCATGGTAGACGCAAGCCCAGGCCTTATGAGCCTTTAATCCGCCCCTGAATATCCCACCTTACATTCTGGACATGTCTCAAAGTCCGCGTGTTATTGTTATAACGTAGTCAAGTATAGTCATCGGTTTTGCAAGCCTAACCGAATCCGAGGAATCTTAGCAATCCCTGCCCTATCGTGACCGTAGCCGCTGCCATGGCTAGGAATAGTAGGGCCGCCGGGACTGGGGCCGTCGTGTGGGAGTTATTTAGACTGACTTCTGGCAGCCGCTCTGGCAAGCCAGGGTGTCGGGTTATTGCCGCCCGATATTCTGTATTATAGTGTTGGCCATTTAACACCCGGGGGACACGCGTATTGATTCGATGGTATGGGATTGGTGGGAAATGGGCTCTTGCATCCCTCACTTACTCCTCAACTATATGGGTACGTTTTACGTCAGTCTTTTGTGAAAGTGACGTAAGCTCGGTCCATCGTCACTCAAAATTGATATAATTTGCTGCTAGTGTTGCGATCATGAGTACGTCATAAAATTTTAATTACGTTCGATCGAAATTGATTTCAGGAATAAGCCTGCTGGGCAACTCGGCTAATGAAATCTCGGTAACTCGAGGGTAACTCGGCTACCTAGTCGGCAATGACATGCATGGTCCTCTCCCGTTAAATTCTGAATAAAGAATCTTTCTTTCTTTCTTTTTCCTTTCATAGAACCCTTTAAAAGGCTGAATGAAAAATGTATAGAAAAATTGAGAATTAAAAACAAATACGAAACTTCCTACGACTACAAACGTATATACTATATTTTCATTTCGTCATAGGTAAAGTTTTCTAGCGATGATGTGAAGCGCATTGATATTGGTTTCGAAATTCAATTGTAACGAAATTTAAAAGCAAATATTGCGTGCAATTTGTCCGCGTTCTAGTCTAAAGGATGTTTCTATATGTTATACTTATAGACAGCTAGGTATTGTTTATCAAAAGGGGATGTTTAGATGCTCATCTTGTTCACGACCAAGGGCGAACTCACCCCTAAAGTTTTTTTACGGTAATGATTGCTCTAAGGGCTTTCACCCATTGTTTATTTTGTACAACGTTGAATTGGTTTTTAGCGTCTTTTGGTTACGACAAAGTTTTCTATCGACATTTCTTTTTGGTATTTGTGTTGGTTTATTGCCATACCTCTATTTCAATTAAGAGAACTATCGGATACCTAACTCTCAGATGAATTTAAAGAAATGATTTTCTTACACAGAATAAAATTTGCCTAGCATTGATTTAAAGTAGCAAAATTATTATTTCAACCATGTATAACTTTTTTGTTTAATACGCCGCGTTTTTCCAGTCTCATTTTTCTTTTGGCAGATTTGCACTACGTAAACTCAGTCCAGTCGTGCGACTATAGGGAACTTAAAACTACAGAAAATGAATCATCAGAAACAAACGTATCCGATGAATTGTGTAATGATGAAAGTTTCTGCCCATATAAAATATTAGTGAAATCCAGAAAAGGGTTAACTCATTATTTTACGACCCTCACGAGAAGAGATGGGGGTGATGCTATTCTAACCGGCCGACACCGCACGGAGTGTTATCTACCTACATACCTATTGTCCTAATTAGGTACCTACTCTGATTATGCAATTACTCTAATTATTCGTTAATCATGGGCACTCTATTGCATAATCGTGACAACAAAGGTTTTGGAATGTCTGGCGGAAATTGCTTTACTCGAGATTAATTTAATTAGCATCATTATAAGTTCTATTTATTAGCTTTGAAGTAGTTTTGATTAGAATCGGGTAGCTTTGCCTATTCGCCGATCCCGAATACTATTTCCGTTAAACCCAATATTTCCTTTAAACTGGAATTCCAAATACCTATCATCTTTATTGAATTCCTCCTTACTTTGATAAAGACAGCTTAGAACTTCAAGCTATTCTACCCTGTCCTGATAGACGAAGCCATTGTACAAAGAATTTATTAAAAAAGACCAATGGCAGGCACTAGTAGAAAGGGAGATTTAATTATTTCCTAGAAAGTCAAGGGAGATTTCTTTATTGTCCTGGTCCAATTTTCATTTCATAGAAATAGTTTGGGTCTATATCTCTGTTAAATTGGAAGAATTTAACCGAGAGAATTTAATGCGCAGCTCCGTCCAGTTTGTAGTCCATAAATTTCCTGTTTTTAATTCAGTTGGTAACACTTAGTCAAGATGAAGTGAAACTCTTCCTAAAAGAATTCCGAATTCGAAAGTATAAGTTATAGCGGATGTTATAAGTGCAGAAAATATGTAGAAATCGTCGGATTCTCGTGATAACAAATGGATAACTGTTTTCACCAGAATCTTTATAATCAAATTAATATTATATATTGAATAAATAAAAAAGAATGTAAAAAATAAATAGGTTTATTATAAGTATCGTTGTTCGCCCTACAAATGTGGAGAAAATGATAATATCAAGCGCTTATTTGTACAGAAATCAATGAAGCAATGCAATATAGCTGGAGGCTCCCACAGAGCGTAGGCAATAGGACCATCATCCGTTCCCCAGGGGCAGGGGACCATTCTCTGCAAAACACCGCAACATCTAAATTGCCTCTAGCGACGCGTAAAAAGCAATGAAAGCATTTTCACATGACCAGTTTTCATTTCACCGACGCCCCTCTGATCCCTGAGGAATCCCAAATAGTATCTGCAGTCCCTAATAAGTGCCGGAGGGATGTGCTTGCGCCCTGCACTCACCCCTATAAAGATATTTTTTGCCAACAACTTGGGGAATTTAATATTTCGTCAATATTCGAGTTAATCGCAAGGAAAATGTACACCAATGATCGTTGTTTTATAATCGGAAAATCAAAGGATTCTCATGAGTTTATTTCCTTATATATGTTTGAGAGTACGTTTATTACGATTTTGATACGTTATTAGACCTGTTTTTATATCAAAAAGCCTGCGACACACGTACAGATAGATAAACAGATGGATAGAAATAAAAAAATAATAATAATAAAATCCCAAATATGTTTTTGTAATATTTTTACTTAATTTTTCTCATATAAGTGAATGTAATTCTTCTGGGTAATAAAATTATCATACACCTCAAATCTTTTTTGAGTGAAACATTGGTTATTAAGTTACATAACCATTGGTTATTATGTTCCGATTTTTGTACTAGGTAGGCCAATGTTACAGATATCGGCACCTCACTACAGATATTATGCTTATGTATGTATAGACTAAACATGAAACAAGCATTTCAGATTAAATTAGTATACATTAGATTATACATATTAGTCTTTAATATAAATGTACCCTAATTTTTATTTTAAATCTTGTAACAGAGAACCAAGCGCACCCTGCGAGTTCAAACGAACTACTCTGCGTTAATCTTAAAAACAACATTGATCTAGATTTTAAAGAAACATTAGCCTAAATACCTATACTATCAACTTTATTAAATACAATAATATTTGCTATAAATAAATATTTGTATGTTTGCCACTGACCGCTATGTTTGAGTTAGCAGAACTTATTGTAAACTCAATAACAAACTCCGGACTAACAAGACCAAACATGGACAACCAACAAGTTTGACGGACTTCCGTCTCGGTAAGTTGTAAGTGTACTTTTAGATGAAATATTAGTTTTTGTTCAAAAATAACGGAAATATATTGATGTATAAAATTAAAAATTACAGTATAGTACCAATAAGAAGGGAGAGGTATTTCCAATAGGAGGCGGTACAAAACAGCGCTTATCCCCATTTGTTTTTGCAAAACCATACTTATTCAAAAGAGATTCTAAACTTGTCTGAAACCTATATCTACTAGCCATAAACTGATTTCTGTGACTATTCATCACACAATAAAATGGCATTCTTTAAAAAAATCATAATAGTAATACTAGTAATAATTTTGCTTTTCATGATTTCTGCCAAATTGCACTTACATAAGGTTTTGATCGTCGGCTCATCAGGGTTAAATAAAACGTTTATTAGTATTCTTGAAATAAGTTTTCCCTCTTGAATTTTGAAAGCACAGAATAAATAGTAGATAACTAAATTCTTAGAATTGAAATAACATTTTCTAACTTCATGCTTGTCCACCTGAACTTCACTTCTGTTTCAGATTTTACAAATTTATTATTTATTTCTTCCGAACTAAGTGCAGGTAAATTCTTCTTCTATTCTTCTCTTGCATATTTTAAAAAAAAAATATTTATTTCTTAGTTATGTAGGTGTAGGAAAGTTCCTAAACATTTCCCCCCATCGCCCCCGTCTCTGTAACAAGTCGCGTGAAAAAGATGAAACATTAATGAGGTTAAAGTAGGATGTGTTGCGAAAAGAGTAACACAGATATATAACACTTTCTAGATAAGAGAGAAGTATGAAATTTTCATAAAACCTAGTGAGAAGTTGAAAAATATCAGTTATCGCTATTTCTAAGCGAGGAACACAGAGTTAAGATTCCAACTTAGGAATTGTTCTTTTCTAAAAGAACTTCTTAATTGCCTGTTCTCTGCTGTATTGTTTATGCCACTTGACAAGCCACTGCAGAGAACATTTCCTTTGAAACCAGATGTTCATCCTCTCACTTTAAACTGGACTACATTTACATACATGAATAAAAATATACACTTAATTTAATAACGCGACTCTTCTGAATATTTTAATTCGTAACGCAAAAGACGGGACCTATATCGGTGTCCCAAGGGTGAAATCAGCCTCATTGGAGGGCGCCCCACTGCAATATGTGGTCGCAACTCTATAAATAATATATTATGTAGCCGACACATATACACTATCGCAATATTCCTGTACATATTTATATGTTTATAAACTTTTCTGTTGTAACATTATATACGAATATTATGAAAAGTTCTTATTTTCGTGATTCGTGAAAAAAGTTTTAATAATATACTTGTTTATCGTATTATCGTAAGAGGTAGGTAGCGCATCCGGGGTCGTGACAACGTTTGTCATTTTGTACTAATGTTGGCATGTATCGCGAATGTCTATGAGCGGCAGTATCCACTTACCATCACTTACCACTTGGACTGTATGCTGTAAAAAAATTCTATATAAATACATCTACTGCTCAGATCAATTTGGATGATCGATGCTCTACTGTCTAGGCCTACAAATGTTTTAATATGTCTCGTTTATCCACGGGGACGGGCATTTGGTAGTGTTGAGAAGGAATCTGAAAAGACAACTGACTAAATAGGAAATAATGTGAATAATGATTTATTAAGAAAACATTAGAAAAATGGGTACAATTCGTGAAGCAACTGTCTTTTTTGGTTCCTATCCTGTAACAGAGATCCAGCTTTCGTATTTTTCTGAATTATTTGGCTACATCGAGAATGATGAAATGTTGCGTAGAAACGCGACAACATTTTTGTACTTTAAACTGTAAGGTGTCCACATAGCACCAAGCACATAGCTTCCACGTGAAGTAGGATATTTTGCTTCAAAAAAGTTGAAATATGATTTGAATTTGATATCTACTAGAAACTTTCATTGTCACGCGCGTAGTTTTGTTAAGATATCTTGTTGAATATATTAACTGTAATGAATACCAATAGACGGCGTGAACTAAGAAAATATTATACGGAAATTTACATTTTTTCTAACGTTTTGCAGAAGGTACAATGGGTGGCCATAATGTTAATGTTATTTGGCATTCTCTTCCACTAAATCATTAGGAAAGGTCGGTTACATTGCAATGAGGTGTAATCAAGAAGAGACACAAAAAGGTGATTGGTCCCTACAGTATTGCGGATAAAATGATACATTTAGATATATTATTTTATTTTCAGAAGAAATAATACATTTAGATTAGGTTAGCATAAGAGTTTCAAGTTTTTCACTAGCGCAATAGTGTTCCATCTATTCCACATGAATCTTATAAGTACAAGTACTATCAAAAAAGCTGTGAATAGGATTTTGCAAGGTCGGCGGCGCGCACGCATGCCCCATGGTGCTGCAGGTGCCCACGGGCGGCGGTAACACTTACCATCACTTGGAACCGCTTGCTCGTTCGCCCACTAGTATATAAAAAAAAAAGAAAAAAGAACAGTGGAGGTGGAGTTGCATGGTTGCATAAAAGACGAGAAAAACAAGAAGGCTGAGAAGAGTTCGTTTCAAAACGAGCTTTCTCGGTTAAAGGTAATCTAGCCGGATGCTTACTTTACACCTAAACTTGCGATGAGTTTATAAAACTCAGGTATGGAAGCACGAGATTATGAATAATATAAGTTCTACGACTAGCGTTTCGCTTGACCTAATTTGAAAGTTTCCACAACATGTTCCACAATGGTAAGTAGTATTCCAAAGAAGAAATTTTAGTATCGCGCAAATAAAAAGACTATGACGTTCGCAACTGCCTTCTAAGGTCATCTTGTCTGCGCACTCGATCGTTCATTCACACGCGGAAATCACTCAGTGAGTTTCCATCGTGAGGTGTCGCCACAATCCTTTGGCAGGTTTGAGAAACGTACCGTATATCTATGTCTTATAAGCATCTATAAATTTTAAATAATCACGGCCCTAAATTATTATAAGCAATTTCTGCTTAATTATATACTCGTACGTATAGTAATTTTACAGTCCATCTATCGGCATTTCAGCACCAGTGTTTTGAGATTCTAGTACCATACTGTCCGTTTTATGGGACAAAAGCGAACTTATAACGAGTTCCTAGTGGGTGGCCCGGGCTATTCCCGGCGATGCCCCTATGTTCTTTGGGACATGGTCATGGACACAGATCACTGTTGTTTACTTTTGTAAGTTTTCGAACCTAAAAACAGTGATTGGTCGATTCAGGCTCATATGCCTCAGCATATTGCACAGATTAGTATACTAGACTAGTATAGTAATCTGTGCGTATAGTAACTAGAGAATGGCGTGGTGATAAGCGCATGGGATTTAAATTTATTAAGAAGGGCCGCTAAATGGTCTTTTTTGGAGTACTTTTAGAATAAAAGTGATAAGTCAACTCGTACGCAACCCAGTATTCTTGATACTACAGATAAAATAATACCAACATAATTGGCGGATAACAAGATGGTGACGCATATGTCATGTCTTGTGGGGCTGTTGTAAATAGCTAAGTACTGTTATGTATTCAGTGTTACAAGGTAGATACTTTCCTTGAGTTTCAGCAATAAAACACCGGAGTACGTCGAACCAATACCGATCCCGAAGGGAAATCTAAAACTGCCTGCTGTGGAAACCTTATTAAAATTCATTTAAAGATTAGAAATAGGATATTCTGTAACAATGTTAGTAGATAATCTGTAGGCATAACATATTTTAATATGTTAGTGAGAATACGCGAAAAGTTATTCTTATAACATTTTATACATAGAAGTACGTTTTCTTGGAATATCTAAAATTGTCGCTGTAGATATAGGAAATTTACATAGAATCCATACACAAACAAGATCTGCCTAAGAAATTAATCAAGTTTCGTCGATTTTCATATCAGTCGGCGATGCTTTTGTGGTAGCAATTTGTTTTAAAGATTCAACACATCTGACAAATCTCACCAACTGTAGATATTTGTTTCATTTCTTATTAAACCGAGAACGCGAAACAAGTATTATTTTATAAAAAAACTTACCTCAGAACACGTATTAAGATTGTCGCACCATTGTTTGTGGCTTAATTCTTCAGATCTTCTGATTAATGGTTATCAACTCTAAGTATTGAGTCTTTCCTAAAAAAAATCACAAAAATCATTATACCACTTACGTTGTCTCTTCCCATAACTTGGCACAAAAAGGCAAGAGGTCATAAATCAACGAATTTCATCACACTCCATTACAGGGTTCCATAAATCTTTAATGTGCCGCGAAAGATTGCATTGAACGAAAAAAGTCCATCTAGGTAATTTTAATGCTAAGATGAATACGAGTAAGTGGCTTCGGGAAAGTTGGACGGTGAATACCAAACACAATTAGAACTTGAGAAGATCTGTCTGTTGTCGCCGTAGAGTGAAAATCTTTCAGGTTTTAGAGAAAGAAAAGTTATGAAATGGCAGGAACTGCAAAAAATATTTAATACTTCCCGTGGTTAGTCTGAATCAATAGATAAACAGGCGTTGCCCTAAAATACATATTATGTACAAAACTCTTCTAAATATATATTTTTTTTATGTACGAAGGCGGCAGACGAGCATACAGTCCACCTGATGGTAAATGGATACTGTCGCCCATAGACATCCGCGATACATGCCAACATTAGTCCAAAATGACAAACGTTGGCACGCCCCCGGATGCGCTGCCTACCATCGGAGATATAGAAATAGATTTGTAGAAAGCTACGAGAGCAGAATTGTGATGTCCATAAATCACTATAGTAATAAAAGTTTGTATTGATCATTGACTTGTCCTATATTAGTGGAAATATAATTATAGGAATATATTAGAGGAAATTACGTATATTTTATGCATATCCCCTGGTAAAGACGACCTTTGCCAACTGTACCGTTGTGTTTACAAGGCGAGGCTTATGCGACGTTCGTTTTGAAGCAAATCTGTATAATTACAGATTTAGAGCGACGGATTATTCCCCTCAGTATGTTTCACGTATGCTGATATACATAAATTATGATGTAGATATGTAAATAGCGGATTATATTACACAAAAACGTAAGGCAATAAATGGAACGAAACGTTAATATTGAATTTATTATATTATCTATCAATAATAGATTACAAAGTCAATGTAGCCTAGTATTGACATAATATATTGTTTCAATGATCTCAAATTGAACAAGACAAAGCTACGAGTTTGATTGTGAAAACAGATAATACAATATGTTTCTTTTTCGTATAATTAAGTCCAATGAAATTTTCAATAAAATTGTTCAGGAATAGAATTTGGCAAACGAAACGTATTACAAGAAAGAAGGGGTAAATTTAAAAAAACAAACTGTTTACATTCATTTTAACTAGAATAAACGAATTTGATACTATATATCTTTTGTTATAAAACTAGTATATAATTGAAACATAAGTAATTATAACTTTATTTTATAAATTATATTTTACGGCTCTAAATCCAAATCATTTTGAACCAATATTTAACACGTCTGCTAAAAAACTTCAGTTTTTTATTACATATAAACATATGTACCATATGTATATATGTAGGTATGTATTATTGTAGCACTTATATTTACAGTGTTAATTATATTATTAATTTTCAAGTAAGTATTCCCACCCACCACTGTGCCAGAATGCTCGATAGAGAGTCTCGTAATTATTTAATAAACATCCAATTACTTTTAATCTTTGCTGAAAACGGGATAAACATCGAATTTCACTTCCTGGATTATAAAATATCTCTTTACTGTCGCACTTTTTACTTTAACGCTTAGCCGTATGAATCATGGGGCATGTCACTGCGGCACTGGGGCTGCATTTGCTCGCTGAATAAATAAAGTTCATTTTTTAGAAATATTCCTATAAATCCTTTGCTCACAGTTACAAAATTACTAAAAAGCTTGAGCACCCACTCGGCAGGAAAATATAGCCCTGAACTTATTTATGGGTGTAAATAACGTTAAACTTCATTTTCTAAGTATTACAAAGTTCGCAGCTTCGATTTCAGAACTTAGTGTAAAATTCATTCCATTCATTCGTAGACTGCAGTGACGAACTATGACTCATAACTATGGTTAGGAGCCAATATGTAGTCAACTTAATATTTTTTTTGTTGACATGCTCTTGTAAATGCAGCCGGACGGCCAACACTTCGTTTACTTTCCCTCAGCCGCCACTCTGGGTTTTGCTCTCCCTACCACCACCTTGGTCTAGCGTGTCCAATCCTATTTGAGTTCCACAACTCTCTTATCAGCATCTTGTATCTTCATACGACGCCGGATCTCGAGGTTAGGAGCTTCAATTTGTATTTTGATGCCGAGCATGGCACATTCCATGTCCCTCTGTACGACGACATTAGGAGAGTTGCCGGAATGAGGGAATGGGATGAGAATAGCGTAGGGCCGAGGAGGGTGGCGAAAGGACGAGGACCAAAGGAGGCTTTTATTCAGCAGCGGGTGGAAATAAGCTGTAGATATTGATGATGATGATAATGACATGCTGTTTTGTTGCTTCTTGGTTCATAATACAGTAATCGCATAATTCTTATGGTCTCAAATAATGGATTCTACTCATGATTCTGAATCAATTGACATAAAATATTATTATTCCTAAAACCTGAATTCATGTTTCATGCTTCAGAAATACTTTTGACGCACAATGTATGAAAAATTTTCTATTCTTTTGACTCGACATGGCGTTTGACATGGTATTAAATTATGGAATGGGGTGGGAATAAAATGGGGATGTGGTGAGAATGAGATGAGAAATGAGCTCTGGCACTTCCAAAACACGATATATTTCCTTTCAACTATCTAACGCTTATTCATCGTTAATATTAAAATGATTCAATGAACGATTTTCTCCCGACAAACTTTGGGGCTATTTAGTGATAGTATTATAAGTGCAAGTGAAACGGTATATTAGGAAACAAAAATTGGAATAAATAAAGTACACAAATATAAATGGTAAAAATTTATCATATACCTACGTATTTTTTTAAATAAACGTAAATGAATCTTATATGTATTAAAATGAACGAATTCGCTGGCAAAGTTCATTGTAAAATGTTTAATTTGCCTAATGGGCTGTCTAATTAGTAAGAGAATAATACGCTTCCGGCAGTCAGTGTACCGAGATTGCATTATTACATTTCTACCTACTCTTTGTACTAAGTTAAATATATGCTCGTATAAAAGAGGGATACTGATTTGGCTCGCTGGATATCAATAAGGAGCAACATTCAAAGGCGAGGCACAGGCGAGTTCTGCCTCCTTCTATTACGCTATTATCGTTTCAATAAAGCTAATGCCAATTCGCGGGGTCGCCGTCGGGTATAACATTTTTTATTCAACAAATTGCCCCAAGTTTTGGGGTTAAAACGGAACTTTTGTGATGAGAGCCCTCCCTTTCGATTAACTGAAACAATTTTGGGTCTTTATTATGTTGTTACAACGCAAGAATTAGGTACCTAGTTAGAATATATTTGTGAAAAGGTCCTTGAAACATAATACAAATACTCAATTTACACTACTTTCCTCTGTGAAAGGACTTATGTCAAATTTTTAAAAATCAGAAATTGCCCCTTTTATGAGACGGTTTAGAATTGACAACTATAAAACCATTTCTATAAAAAAAATATGTGCAATTGTTTTTTCGACTGTTCAAAAAATAAAAGTAACATCGTTTTATTACTTAAAATCAAGATTAAATTGAAGTCAAAAGAGTCGATAGCTATTGTTAATTTTAATTATTGTAGTAATAAATATTGAAATATATAAAAGGAGATTCGATACAATTAAAGGAAAATCACATTATAATTAACTTTAAAAAATAATAAACAACATAACAGACATTTATTACGAAACTCATAAAATTAAAGAAAAGTGGTGTAAAGAGTAAAATGTAACGGAGATTATTTTAGCAAATCACAGGCTTGTGTCCTTTTAAAACACAGAAATTGTTACAGACGGAACTACTAAGTCGTTTTCAATATTGGGTGTAGCCACATTCGTTATAGAGGTCTTACGTGCTACTATGTGAGACGTGACCCGTCATGGAAATTGATGGGCTGTCTATTGAAGATCGGGTGCCTTGCCAATCTATATATTTTTTTATAAAATTGAGGAGTTACGAAATAGAATAAATAATATTTACACGTGGTGCTGACTAAGTATTGATTGGTTTTTGAACATGCTTTTACAAAAAGAAAAATCGATGCTGCCCTCCTAAGGAGAAAGGCATTAGTAACGCAAGCATATATATATAACCGACCGAATATAAAATCACTATTTTATATTCGGAAACTAAATAACAAAATAATAATAAAGAGAACAAACACACAATGGTTATTTCTTTTGTTTTATTAATAACTGCAAGTTTCTAGGTTCATATTAAACTATGATTTTTTTCATTTCTCGATTATGTCATTAAAATGCATTTGTGCCTTTTTATAAGGAGGGCTTTTTTCTAATAACTTCAAAATTATTAATTTAATCTTGATACTAAAAATAAAATTTAGTCAGTTAAGTATTTAGTAAATTAATACTAGAATAAAATAACATGTTGTCGAATACATAGGTATCACACAAATATGAATAGACAGTGAGACACAAACGTGCGACGATACAAGAGACGTCTTTTTTCTTTATAACGCCACTTTCAATTAGTTATACTAGAACACCCTGCGTCGTGGATTCAGAAACACACACAAACACGAACATAAACTGGGCCTGGGAACATAACTGCACATTGTCTTGTGGGATGTATGGCCTTAAAATGCCCTGCTAGCCCAGCTGGTTCGCGAGTCCACTCTGTTTAGAGGTGGTGTAGTATAGTTTCTTAGGGCTGGTGGTAGTGGCTTTATAAACTTAGTCGCCTTTAACGACACCCACGGCAAGATATGGGGTGTTAGGTACTATTCTAAACCGGCCCACACGACACGCCCATAAACGACATGAACTCAAATAAACATTTGTATTTAAAGAAATCCTTATTTGACTGCGAATCGAATTCAGGCAGGGAGACTACGAACTGAAATAATTGGACGCTAAATGACGGGAAAGATCTTCGTTTAATTGGGAGATAATTACATTCTGACAGAAGACCGGAAAAAAATGTCAGCATGTTTTAGTGGCGAGTGTGATTTTCTACAGATCATTTCTTCTCCCATCTCATTCCATCAAATATGGAGTCCTCCTTTTCTCGCTGTATGTAGATGAACACTCTCCATTCTCCTTCTTTTCTAATACTTTTCCCAATTCCAGATTATGAAATTCCGAAAGTTAGTTGCCAACTTTTGTTATTTTTGACAAACGTTGATCATGTGTACAGCAAATATTCATGGGTTATTTGTTTATAGGTTGGTATTTGTTTATCATCTAGTAAACTGTCTGGTTGTCCGTCACTTTCTACCTATTAAAAATACGCTTTTTCTACAGAACCTTTTGTTCGTATGCAGCGCGCTTCAAATCATAACTGACCAGTTTTACTGCTAAGCTCGTAGACGTAACGTTTATTATCATACCGGATCCAGAACACTGTTGCCTCACGGATCCTCATTAATAAGGTAATTAAGTATTATGATTTATAAGGCGATTTCTTCAGTAACGGCAAAATTATATCCTTTTATATTGTGCGTGATGTACTCACGTTCATTATTCCGTAGAAAGGTATTGTATCTTTACGCTTAGGATTTTAGGTCATAACTAAAATTATATATTATTTTAACTTTTCTTTTCTGTTCTTTATCTCGAAAATTAATATTCCCCGATCCCCGACAGGCGAAAATATACCGAGAATTCAAAAACTGTATATCATTTGTATATAGCTATTATATTAATTAAATTATAGCATGAACTTTCTCAGCTTTATATACCCACTAACTGTTACTTGGGACTTGGCCTGTGTGGATCTTCTCTGTGAGAAAAGCTTTTTTTTTATAGAATAGATGACAGACGAGCAAGCGGTCCCACGTGATGGTAAGTGTTACCGCCGCCCATGGACACCTGCAACACCAGGGGGTATGCGGACGCGCCGCCGACCTTGCAAAATCCTATTCACAGCTTTCTTGAAGAACCCCATGTCGTAGCTTAATGGGAAGACCTCTTGAGGCAGTTCGTTCCACAGCCTACGAGTTCGCGATATAAAATAATTTTTGGACCGAACAGTACGCGACACCTCCGTATCTAGGAAATGCGGATGGACCGCACTTCTGTGACGGGAGGTGCGGTTGTAGAAACCCGAGATGGGAATTATATTGAACAATTCTTCAGAGCATTTTCCATTGGCGGTAGAACACACAGAAGGATGCAACGTCTCTCCGAACGCTGAGGGGTTCCAGACCGCCAGTGAGAGTGGGATCGTCGACAATACGAACAGCACGTCGTTGGATGGAGTCAAATGGGTCTAATTGGTATTTGGTAGTGGCTTGATGGGCATGAGGCTACCTCTATGCCAAATTTCATTGAAATCGATTCAGTAGTTTAATCGCGGAAACGTAGTAAACAAACAAACTTATTTTAGGATTTTTAATATTAATATGGACGTGGAAGTATTTTTCTTAGGTACTTTCTAAATATATTTCCTTATTTAATTATTCCTAGTGTTGTCGATATATTATTATTATGTTTATGCTTGTATTGTAATAAATTCTAAATGTCTAATGTTCTTAATTTAAATCTGTGTAGGGGGTGGCACTGGCTTTCGAGATACATAGTTTAGATCTAGTTTGAGTCAGGGCTCACTGAAATCTGGTACATAAAAATTGAAAGACAAACACAATTTCAAAGAAAAAAGATATCTTTCTATAAATACAAGTATTCATATAACATTTCTATTTTAATGTATATGTATAATGTGTTTTTAAGACGTTGGATATCTAACAATGATAAGTTACAACCAGTGTGACTTTATTGCTCAAATGAAACCCAAGAAAGTCACATGTATTCATGATTCTGTTTATTTTTGTATATTTGGCATAATAATAATAAATAACCTCATACTCAATGGCCCACACTAGGATTCCCTGTGTCCGTATAACATCCAGAGAAATTGTGAATTAGATATGAAAAATAATTTTGTATTTAACCAGGGGGGTGTCAATGTCATTTCCTTTAACTTGTTTGTTAAGTAATTAAAATTAACCTTTTGTTTTAAACTGTTTGTTTTTCAATGTTGTTATGGTCGTGTTACTAATATTACGGGGTTAGATTAAATAGAACGGCTACAGGCTTACCGCCTTATTTAAATACGGCGTTTATACCGTCCCCGTAGAGTTTAATTACTATTTTCTATTGCGAATGAGAATTAGTTTTACTTAATTGCATAGCCAAAGCAATTGCTAATTGTATAAATAAAACACGACCCAGTCTTGATTCAATTTTTCTTTTAAAAGCTTCGCCTTATTTTATATCCCGTTCAGCGAGATAAGATACCTACGTTTTTTAATATTTTCAAGCGATCTAGTTATTTAACCCTTGCCATGGCGCGTTTTCCATACTTCTACGGAAAACACACATAAGTATTGGGGACATCAAATGGGTTTAACATTGACCGACTGTTTCCTGTTTAACCAGTTAATACTTTTTTTAGGTTCATTAATTCGTACAGATTTCCTTGCACTAAAATAAAGCGCGTTTGGGATAGGATCGGGTGTAGTAGTAAATACTCGGTTTTGCAATTGCAAGAAGATTGTACGCTGGCAATACTTTAACTTATTTCTTAATCTGTGCGAGAGAATAATAGATGAGACTAAAGTTGACATGTAAAAATAAACTACGACTATAAATATCGTTGAGATGTAAAAACCTGGACCATTAAATTACTCATGTTACCAGACGTTGGACATACGTGCGAAATGAAAGAGGCATGTATTCCCGGGTTGCATTTAACACGCCAACGACGCCATTAACGTCGGTTCCCCCAATTAATAAAAGTGATCATCAAAGATTAATAAAACTGATTAATTAATCAGAACGGCACGTCGTCCGGGATAGGGTTCGAATCGTTGAGGTTTTGTTATAGCAGTTAAAAAGTGAGAAAATAAAGTATGTGCTAGCGATCTGGCCTGTCTTCCTTCGCTCTATTGACAATCCAAACATAAGTAGCCTACATACATCCATCTGCAGTAGTTTAACTTTTACTTTGTATAAACAAATAGAATACGGTCTCTCTTTATACTGTAATTTTTCAAAGAGGTCCTTAAATCACTGGCTTTTGATTAGCACAGGGTCAGTAAAAATATAGATACGTAAGTATTCAAATATAATGTGTTAAAAATCGGTATTGGTAGTGAGTGTAACTAAACTAAATAGGTACGTGAATCTCCATTAATATATTGACATGACATTGACTAGCGAACGATACGCTAAGTACCTAATGATACAATATTTTATGATACTAATTCATTAAGTAGGTAGTTCTCATCACCGGATTCACGACTTCTGTTATTATTCTTTTACAAATTAAAACTAAGTGAAGTGGGTCGTGAAAACTAAATGAACATTTTTTCCTTTGTAAATCTATTTTTACTGGGATGCGTTTTCGATTTAAGCTCTTGAAGCTTACGCTAGTATCATTATTATTGCATAGTTTTATCTGCAGCCTATATTTCTGTAATGTGCAGTCGGATTTTTTATTCTAGTCATGGACATGCAGAACTATCAAACAGAGTGAAATTTTTATGGAGATGACACTTTATTGACAATTCTACATGTCATATCCCTGACTCGAATAAAAAATCCGACTATCGTCTTTATGAACTTTATACCACAACACTTTACGAATTCCATGAATAAGCTGGGCAGTAATAAAGGTAAATCAAGTAAATAAAATAAAGTTAAGACAAAAAGTTTATCAATGCATAGGTATTTGTTTTAGGTTTATCGATGAAATTAGTAAAAATCCTAGTTCAGATAATGTTGTAATATACTTCAGAATCAATATATTTAATAAGGTTATTTTTGTTTTTGATTTATCACTGAATATTCCAAGTATTCAGAAAAAAAAGAATAAGTAAAATCGCCACAAATTAATTTTTTCACTGTGGCGACATTAAATTAATGCTGCCATCTAGTAAAAAGCACGGGAAACGTTCGTTCACATTGCCGGACTTGTCGGTTCACTTCACTCCCACTCACCCCGTAGACTCCGTAGTCCTACTGCATGTTTTGTTTCAAGTAAACCATAATGTCGTCCCTTTTACTCACAGCGCGTTGCGAGCTAGAAGCCGATTCAAATTCAGCCTTGGGCCAACTGCCGCCCGTCTCTGACGTTTATAAACGCGTTTATATTTCGACTACTTGAAAATTCGCGCCAAAGTTTACACAAAGTATTTGGAATTATACTAAATATTTCTGGTGAAGTGTGTTGAGTTTTAAGTGTGGATGTTTTACTGCGACTGAGCGAACAGTGTTGAGATTTCGAAATGTAAAAATGTTGTTGTCTCATGAGTGTGTACATAATATCTAAGTTGGAGTTAAGTTATTAGTTGAAAAAATGTGTTACAAGATGGGCGCGTAGGATTGGACGAAGTGATAAAATTTGTTTAGAAAGTTTTTGCGGCGACCATGGGGACCCACCGACTGCTTTCACCGCTTACTTTGCTGCTGATTGGTACAGGTAAGCGGAGCTACTTACTGACTCACCTCACAGCGCGTCATATTATTAACAAGTCGATGCCGTGTGGCTTGCAACATGCAGGCCACTACGTGAGACGTTAGGGTTTACCGGTTATCGGAAATTAGTCTTACAACAAACACTTGGAAAATAAGCGTACATTTTTAGAAGGTAACACACGAAATAGGAATATTAGAATAAAGTTAATTTTAAGACTTTTTAATCTGATAAAATAATATAAAAAGGTGAAAACGGTTGAACTGTTTTTGAACAAATGTTTACTCGGAAATTAAGTTCAGCAATAATAACAATAACTTCATACCATATTTAATACCATATTTTGTGTTACCTTACTTTATCAGTTCTGATCTCGAAACCGGTTAAACGTTTATGTAAAAACGAATTTTATGTTTCATATTTAAATCGTTCAAAATCCCTTACTAACCGGGTAACCGGTTATTAACATGTAATGGTTAAAATATGGAACGGGTTTCTTTAATTGTATCAGGTCAAAAGAAGAACGCTTACTGTAACAGGAATATTGATAAGCATCGAAGCATCTTTGCTTGAACGTGTGACTGCGCCTAATTAGCTAATGTGCATTGAATTTACTGCTTTTTTTCGGAATGGCTAATTTCTTGTGGCTCTAATGGCATTTCAAGTCACCCGACATGTATGGTTTAGGGCGAGCACAGAAGGCGTTCAGCCAGGAGCAAAGAGTGTGTGCAGCAACGAGCCTAAGGGCTCCCCCGGCGGAAGGAAGGGGTCTCGGCTTAGGGCGTTGCTTTGGGAGGGTACCGCGTAGTGGTGGATAATCAAGACTTCTCGCAGCATGAACCAAAAAAAAGGTCATGACTTGTCGCAGCATGACCAAAAAAAGGTCATACCATCCATGAGTAATCAATACTTGGACGAATGAATCACAATTCCGAACAATTAAGGGATTCTGCTCCGCTCGCTGATCAACTCTTTTCATTCATTAACTCCGGAGTTACCCATCACTACTACCATCGATGCATCTCGATTTTGGGCCCGCGATAAGTGTCGTTGCGCGATTGCACTCGCGATCACAATCGGAACGAATAACAATTCGATGGAGCAATTAAGGGATTCAACTCCGCTCGTAGTTTCAACTCTGTTTATTCATTAACTCCGGAGTTACCCATCACTATACCGCGGGATCGTGAGCCGGTGAGAAGCGCCAAGGTATTGCCAATCGATATCTGGTAAAACTGTTGGCTGAAGGCAGGTGTGTGTTCACGGTGCACTGTGTAGCGAGGGTGACGTCCTCGTGTCCGCCGGCGGGGACGGTGTATGTGTGAAGCCTGTGAATGTAGTGTAAGCACCGCGTTGGCAGTAGTAATTGGGTCGTCGGACCGAGGACGACGATGACAACGGGAAGGGTCATTTCTAAGGGAAGGGTTGGGATGGAGCGATGGACTCTGTCGTAGTAGCGTCGGACGGAGTCGTTTACATATTTGACGATGGAGGGAAGTTCCAAGTCCTAGTGTAAGTCGACATTGCTAGAGAACCATAGGGCCCCACGGCCTTACGCACGAATCTGTTTTGAAGGGTTTGGAATATTTTAATGTTGGAAGGGGTTGCGTGTGCAACGACAACGCTAGCGAAGGTCATTATGGGACGTACGCAGGTTTTTTACAATGTCAGTTTATTTCTAAGCGACATTTTACTTTTCCCGCCTATGAGAGGGTTGAGGCAAACCAGTACAAATGCCGCTCGGTTTCGGACAGTTTTTATATGTTCTCGGAAGGTCAGCCGATGGTCTATAATTTGATATTATAGACCGAAAAGGGATATCGGGAGTGGGGAGAATTTATTGCTATTTCTTCCCATTTCTTTTAAATATTTCGCTTCTCGTCACACCACAAACTTTCGTAATTTTTATACTGTTCCTTTTGAGTAGACTTCAAGTACCTACTTATCTGTTCTTACTTCACTTTTTACTAGATTTATTAGCTTATAATCATTATTTGTAAGGACGTAGCTTAATTAGGTTATATATTATATGTGATATTATTTGACCAAAGAGACTTTTTTCTCAGTATTAGGGTTTCCGATTTCTCGAGGTTTTTTAGTTCTCGGGTGTCGAGAGTTCTCGAGCCTGATTTCTCGGGTCTTCTCGGGTTGTCGAGAAAAAAGTAAATTTTTGTCTAGATTTTTTATTTAAATAATAAAAAGTCTTTAATTTAATTGTGTTTATTTTAAATGATAAAATCAACATAATTTGAAACAAAAAACTAATTCTTAATAAAAAATCAGCTCAAAACAAATATACTAACTAAAAACAATCATATTTTTTCTTCTCACCATAACTAATCTCACTAATTTTTAATAAAAAACAAAATCTCTGTTAACAATCAGCTTAAAACAAACATTTTTAACTAAAAACAATCATAAATTTTCTCATCATAACTAAAAGTCACTCACTAATCTCACTATGTGGGTGATATGGTATGCATCACAATTTTTGGCAGTTTTAATGTAATTAAATAATAGGTATCTGCTATTAATACGAAAAAAATAACTGTCTTTAAGCCTACTTATTAATTCTTATAAAATATGCCTTAAGATAAACTAAAGCATTAATAGATTTATCAGACAGGCGGCTTCTAATCTTACTGACCACATTTCCCGATATGGAAAATACCCTTTCATTTTCTGTTGAAGTCGGCTTGACTGAAATTAATGCCTTGTATAGTGTTTCCAGATTAGGAGTCCTCTTGCCTGTTTTTTCAAATAGCAAAAACTCTTTTTTTATTATTGATTTTGAAAGCACCACAGCATTAGTTGATTCATCATTTTTCGAAACACCTTTTATTGCTCTCTCTAATTGAGCTGCAAAGCTGTCTTGTTCAGGTTCTGATTCGCTTACGCCTGCTTCAACAACTTCTGAATTATTTTCTGTCAAAGGTTCTGTAGTAGTGGGAACAGTGGGGTATAGGCGATTGAATAAGTCTTCAGCATATCCAATTAAAAATGTCTTGCTATTATCGATAAAATAATCACTCTTTTTGTGCATAAAATTATCGGGGCTGTTTAGGTAGCGTAGCAGCGATATTAGAGGTGTATTCCGACGATCTGATATTTTCATTTTAAGAGATTCTACTAATTGAAGGGTGGTCGATATTTTGTAATTGTTTTAGCAACACGTCTATTATAGCCTCTGCAGTTAGTAAATTGGCACCTTGTCTGCTCAATGCTTCTACTGCAAGTTTCGTTGGCGTCAATATCAACAGCAATTTTTGTAGTACACAAATATTTTCCTCCTTCCATTTAAATGAGCTATCTAAATCAATCAAGGCTTTTTTAATGGAATTTTTTAACTTCAAGAAACGCTCAATCATTGTTAGCTTTGAATTCCACCTAGTTCTGACATCCTGTAATAAGGCTAGTTCTGCCCCGAATTCAGTCTTCACATGTTTTTGTAGTGTGATATTTCTGAGAGGACTCTTTCTGAAAAATCTTATGATCGAACGGGTCTCATTCAGGACTTTATTTATGTCGTCATCAGGTTGCAATATAGATTCTTCATCAGATTCGTCGTCGATATCAGTGCTGGCTTCATCAGAGCTGCTGTGTTCATCGTCGCTAACAGGTGTGTTTCTTCTAGCAACTGTAGTTTCTGGTTTTTTTTTACAAAAGGTATCAAGAATAGCCAAATGGATGGCATGGTTTACACAGAGGACCATCTCACAGGGGCTCTCTCTGCCAAATTTTTTCATAACATTTGGCCCGTCGCTGGTTACGGCCAAGACGTAATGCTCGAAGTTTACCCCAAAGTATTTCAAACGCTCCTCTACTATTTCTCTAACCTCTGCGGCACCGCATTTTCCGGGTATGTAAACTAGCCCCAAATTGTAAACTTTTGCCTCTGCTGTATGGACACAGACGCTAAAATATCGTCTGTTTCGTATGCTTGTCCACTCGTCAATTGTCACACTTAGCCGGTTTCCTGATGTGCAAATCTGAGAAAGCTCTTTTATCATCTCTTTCTCCTTTTCATCATAATACTTCAATATTAGGTTCATTACTTCGGTTTGGGTCTTTGGGAGTTTATACCCCTTGGCAACAAGTGATTCACGGATAAATTCACTTTTAGTAATGCCTCTTATAGTAAAACCGTCTTGGGCAGAAAGTTTAGCTAAAATTTCACCTAACGATTTTCTGGGTTGAACGTCAAATTTCAGTGTCTGCTGTACGTGCATAGTTTCAAAAGCACTTCTAGATTTTTTTGGTGCCGTCACCCCGGAACTGGACGAGCTGGTAGATCCGTCTTCTGTGTTCATTTGAGCCTCGGTGGATCTTACATCAATTTTGTGTACATGAGCTAAATGCCTCACTAGTCCGCTTGTGTTTGATCCTTTACAGGATATGGTTTTAGGACATTTTAGACATTGCGAATTTGAGGCGTCCTTATTTTTTTTGAAATATTTCCAAACTTTGGAAGTTTCCATTTTGGTCCATCAGTTGTAAAATCTATAACAAACAGTTCAAGGATTAGTAAGTATTTTAGTACCTACAAAATAACTGACGCAACAGTGGGGAGGCCTATGCCCAGCAGTGGGTTGATGTGGTTAGGTTAGGCTGATGACGGGCGAAGCCGTGGACGGAAAGCTAGTTTTAAATAAATAATAACAAAACTTACCTGTTTGTTCTGCAATTCTATTACTCGTACGTTACTAAATAAGTACACTATGCTGGCTTTATGATCCGATTTTCAATCCGAAGTAATCCGAACACGGCGGGAGTTGAAACACGAATGAACGAAACACTACTGGGGCCGCGCGGGCGCTTGCGTTTGTCGGCGAAAACAAAGGATACCGACAGACACGAGCCGCGCTGTCAAAGGATGCCGCCGATTGCCGCCGCCACCTCGCATTTACAAAGAAAGCTAAGCGTAAAAATGTTTATTTAAATTTCTCGATGTCTCGACTTTTCTCGAGCTGAATTTCCCGGGAACGAGACCAACCGATTTCCCGGGAATTCCCGGGACGAGAATTCCCGGGAACAAACCCTACTCAGTATGGACATAATCACTTTTAAAGATTTTTCTAACTTAAGATTTCGTTATTTTAAGTTTCGGTATAAATATATAGAAACATGTTATAAGATCTGATTTTTAAAATAAAGCAATAAAACATATGTTCATATTAAAGTATGTGAATTACATTCTAAATAACACTACATAACGGTAATAAAAAACATAACAATTTGAATACTTAAGAAAAGGAGTAACTTGCAAACTGCAACTTACTTTTACAGGAGCCTATTTTATTTAAAGTTATGATAATAACAGACTAAACTGACTTATTAAATCCATATTCTGTATTTACTTAATTTAAAACAACTTTCTAAGACTACCAAGGACACCGGTATCTTTTAAAAGCGGAATAATTGAAATAATTGCGAATGAAAGAATCGTATAATGCAAAAATGACCCGAAAATGTTAATTAATTTTAAGTGTAACCTTAATGAATGTTTTCTCAACTTCTTGTTCTGGTTGCAACATCCACTACTCCACTACTACCTAGCTCCGTCGCAGAGGGGACGGCTCATTAACATTGCCAAGTGCTTCGACTTCGACATTACGCTTCCACTACAAACAACTCGGTGAGAATTGTGTTAGATTTGTGACACAAAATAATACTTGTCTAGTACAGCCAGCCGTCTGGTGTCGGTCGATCTTAGAATACCATCACCGTATCTATTCATGTAAAATTAAATGGGCGAACAACGATGACGTGGAACCAATTCTGGAGTTATAAAGATATTTTTAAAAGCCACATGTCTGTCAAACTAAAAAAGAAAGTGTTCGATTCCTGTCTGCTACCGCCTGCCGCCTCACATATGGGACACTTGGACTTTCACAAAAGATATCCAACAAACTCAGGGTAGCTCAAAAACACATGGAAAGAAGTGTGCTAAACATAATAAAGAAACAAAAGACTCGAAACACTGAGGTAAGGAAAAAAACAGATGTGATAGATGTTACTCAACACGCTCTAGGTCTTAAATGGAGGTGGGCTGAACATGTTGCCCGGATGTCGGACGAAAGATGGCCAAAAGTCGTAACAAAGCGGCCAGAGCCAGCGGGGTAGAGAAAGAGATTGCGAGATAGTCAGACGAACTTAGAGAAAGAGCGGGAGATCATTTCGTCTAGGATCTTGGGCGGGATAGAGGGAAACGGCATTCTTTGGAGGATTATCTTTTGTTTTAGCGAATAGTATTACTATTAATGAATGTTAAATTGTAATGATGAATAGTAGAATGAAGATTTATAAACACAATAATAATAAAAAGAGAAGCAATAATAATAGTACAATATTACAATGATTAATAAGTTGTGCTCAATATAATAATACCTACATATTTAAAAAATACCATAATAATATAAATTAATATATAATAGTGATAAAATAGTAAATAATTAATAAAATAATTAATACGATAATCAATTGTATGTAATAAAAATGTTAAAGGAATAAAGACTATTTTATTTATTTATCTCTTCGCGTAGGTATCGTAAAAGGCGACTAAGAGAAACAAAACTAAAGATATTCGTAGCACTTCAAACCCGTTAGAACTAAACCACCTCTGAAAAATGGACCCGCTTGGCCAGCGTGACGTTTTAAGGCCATACATACATCTCTCGTGCATGAGGAGGCCCATGTACAGCAATGGATGATAAAAGGACTGGCTACGGTAGTAGCTTCCATATTAGGCTATAATATCCCATTGCAGGCCACCGTGACTTGAGAATAGATACCCTTTAATAGCTTAGTTAATAATAAATAGGCGAAACGGGGCACACTTAACTATTTAATAGAAGGTAATTAAGTAGGTACTGTACTCGTATGTATAATTCACGTAGGTCGTAAAGTAACTTTTTCAATTAGCAATTTTCATCTGGTTAGGGAATGGAGAATGAAACAAAATTATATTTAAAAGGAGTAATTAATGTAAACAACATCAATATTAGATAGTCTGGCAAACGAAGCATGGCACAACAGTAGAATTGAATTTTTTTTTTCAATGGCAAGACTGTAAATAGTAAGTTGCATTTATAGTGTTCCAAAAACATTTTGATATTATTTTTTGTATCCAACGATAACTCATAATAAATGTTGAAATTAAGGTATAAATTACAGAATAATTTAACAAATAAAATTATAGAAATTTCCAGCTTTAGAAAATAAAAAGTACCTATTTAAAAACAATATTAAATTCCATACGGACTAAAAGTTAAAAATTAAAAAGGTAGAGTTTAAAATCTGATAATATAACACCTAGATAACATCTTTCTTTCTGTTGCGGTTTCATCCTAATTTTAAAACAAAAAATAAAAACTATCAAGTTCGCTTTTTTCGGACTAAATGAGCAATTTAATTAGTTTTTTCCAGGGCCGTCTTTAGTCTATTCTGCGCCGGGGTGCGGGAGTGTATCCTAAGACAGTCAAACATCCTATTGTGTATCCTATGACAGTCAAATATCCTATTGTGTATCCTATGACAGTCAAATATCCTATTGTGTAATTGTTTACTATAGCGTTATATTTTTTCATTACCTTTAAAAGGTGAGCGCCCGGGGTGCACCGCACCCCTTGCACCCCCTGGTAAAGACGGCCCTGGTTTTTTCTGTCAACAGCCTAAAATTTTAGAAATTTGATGCTTTTCCGTAGGTACGTTTAATTTGCCAGACTCAATTTGTACAATGCGAAGTTTGTCTAACCTTATGCCTGTTTTATATGGTGCATACTACACTGCACTATAGCAATTGTCATAATAAACATTCATACGAGTTACAATCAATACAAATCAGCAACAGCCATGCGAGCTACTTCAAAATATTTTATTTTTACTGACCATTCACCTTCTCACACCACATGTCGTAGTTTGTTCGCATTGCATAGATGCAAATCTCAGTAACTCGGAAGCTAATAGACAGCGAAAATACGAGTTTTACTGCTTTGTTTCGTATCATGTTATAATAACCTATACTTCATATGGTAATTAAGTGGATGATGGATCATATTAATAAGCAAACTATAAGCAAAAATAGTAATTAGAATAAAACAGATTCTAAGACTTTTTATATGTGTTTTTGCTATGTTTATATCCAGAAGTATTTGTTGATATTAATAAATTGTATTAAAGCAGGTTGAATCGCGTAGGCTCACTCAGCATGTTTATAAATATTCTTTTTTCGTGTATTTTAATGTTGTAGGTAAAACTTGTTTCTTTTTTTTTATGGACGAAGGCGGTAGACGAGCATACAGTCCACCTGATAGTAAGTGGATACTGTCGCCTATAGACATCCGCGATACATGCCAGCATTAGTCCAAAATGACAAACGTTGGCACGCCCCCGCATGCGCTGCCTACCTTTGGAGATATAGGAATGGATTTGGAGAAAGGGTTGGGAAAATGGGGAAGGATAGGATGGGAATGGGCTCTGGCACATCTTATTCACTACCGAAACACGTACGTACATTAGGGAAATAAGAGATTGAGTGGGAAATGCAGTACATTTCTAGGTAGTCTTCTGTGATATTAGATTCTGTTACTTCTGTACTTCTATTACTTCTATTACTTCTGTCTTCTTATATTAGATACAATTAATATCGGAATGAACTTAGACGAACCAAAAATCATGTTCAATGAACATGGTCTTCCGATACTGATAGACATTGAAAGCGTGACACCCGAAGTTGTTGAAAATGCGTCGGGTCTTCTCGTCGCCTATACCACAACGCTTGAAGACGAAAGTTCTTCAATCAGTGCGTCCTGCCGGTTATGACGTATGGTGCCGAAATATGGCCACTAACGGTAGGCCTGATCCATAAGTTCAAGGTCACCCAGCGTGCTATGGAGAGGACTATCCTCGGAGTTTCGTTGCGGGACAAGGTACGAAACGAAGACATTCGCCAAAGTACTAAAGTCACCGACATAGCTCGTAGAATCGGCATATTGATGTGCCAATGTGCAGGTCATATTTGCCGCAGGACCGATAACCGATGGGATAGACAAGTCCTCGACTGGAGGCCACGTGCCGGGAACGCCGGGAGTGGGGCGCACTCCGAAAGGGGCACCGACGACTTAAGAAATTCACTGGTGGTGGTTGGATGAGAAGAGCCGAGGATCATGTGTGGTGGCGAGCCTTGGGAGGCCTATATCCAACAGTGGAGAGACATAGGCTGATGGTACGCTATTGAAATTAAAAATATATATACATATCGTGTATGAGCAAACCAGCTTATTGTTTACTTATTCAATAGGCAGCTGAATGGCGCCAACCGCAAATATAACGTTAAACCACGGTTTCAAATACAGAAATTAGAAAACATCGCAAAGGTGAAGTTCAAATGCAAGACTGTTCGGCTTTGTCGGGTCAGTAGCTGCCATTGTGTAAACAACCGGGTAGCTGACCGTTCTTTTCATCACAATACACGTCTACTTCCAATTGGTTGATTTAAAGCGCGCACTGTGTAAACCGGCCTTTACTAATGTTTCTGAACATGAAATAGAGTTTTTGTCGACAATCGAATGTATGAATAAAAAATACTCTTTACTGTATATCGAAACAATGATAAATTAAAAATAAACTTTAAATCGGGTGTAAAACAGTCTTATCCCGGAGATCAATTTCTGTCATACAAGTCTTGCATACTGCACATGAATAAGAGCATTGAACAGTGAGACCGCTTGCTCGTCCGCCCTCTTCTCTGTATAAAAAAAAAAAAAACAAGTGTTATATCCCTATGACATGCGCCAGTCCGAAGAGAGATTTCGCAATTTTTTGTACATTCTAGAAAAAAATGTATTTAAGCAAAAAATGTACGACCTCTGTTCAACGACATATCGTTTGTATCTCGCATTTTTTTCTGGATTTTTGAGTACTTTGTACCGTCGCAATTTTGTCGATTTGGTTCTACGAACTTAACTTAGACAGATTTGTACTAATATTTTTGTACACTATTGTACCTATTTTTGTACCAAATTTCATTCATTTATTCTTTGTTACATAAGGTTACTTTATTACATTATCTCCCAGACACCATTTGGGCTCCAGACAACATTTGGGCTATACAGAGATAGCGTGTAAGATACGATGATATAGTTAGATGATATGTAAGATTAAGTAAAACTATTTTATTTCAACATTATGAAGAATCCATTATTTGTTGTTTCTCTAACTTTCTGGAATTCAAAAGTTCTGATCTCCGTAAATAGATTTTTCAAAATCTTGCTAATACTTCTATGCAATTAAATTTTATTAAATCTGTGCTCGCAGGAGAACTTAACAAAATGAATTCTGAATATTTGAGACTTATGTTTAGAATTTAGATTACTTAACTTAGCCGTAATCGTTGCTAATGGTCCCGGTTTGTAGCTGTTAAATTAATTAATAAATTCCTAAATAGTTCTCTAACACTAAAATAATTTGTAAAAATACACCTATTGTACCTATTTTGGTACCTTAATGTACCAAACTTAATGTACCTATTAAGTGTGACGGAGCGGAATGGAAAGGCTCTACAAAAGAGAAAACAATAACAAATGATCCATGAAAATCATTATATAAAAATGAGAAGAGGATGGAAATTCAAAAACATGAAAAGGAACGAGAACAAGAAGTGTCAAGTTTCACTGCAATATCTATAGAATTTGCGATAGTTACATTTTATTTCTCAGCAAGTCGTTTCATTTACTTTAAAAGTTACAGAACAAAACCTCAAATAAAAATCTAAAGAAAAACTGCGTTCTCAGAGGAGAAAAGAATATTGAAAGGCGAATTCAGATATTTCTACATTATACATATTGATAGTAGTAGGCAGTTCACGAAGTCTTCAAGAAAAAAGAATTAATAACGCAACACTCGCCTGTACTCCGAAATTAATCTTTCGGAGTCTAGTGTTTTTGTGGTATTTGCCGAAGACAGGACCTTTGATCCATTAGATACATTTATTGAACACATTTACGTTGATAAAAAGATTAATTACATGGTTATAAAACATCAGTAAATGCGGAAAAGAAAGACTTAATTAATAAATGTGTATCAGCGTCAGATAAATGGTATCCATTGCTTTTCATACAGAGGTATAAATTGACATGATAATACTCGTATGTTAATTCGAAACGTACCCAAAATGCCACTCGAATACTAACTTACCTTGACTTGAGTACCTACCTGAAAGGGTTTTGTTTTATTAGTACCTGCTTTACGACCCCACCCTAACCCAAAACAAGGCAGATGCGCCAAAAGTGTAATAATGAACATCGTTTTTTCTCGCAATATCGTTCCTAGAATTTTTTGTGGCAACTTATTTGTTAGATTAAAATTTTGTTTGGGATCTTGTAGTTGCTGAAAGAATAGGGTTTACAAATATTCAACGCTGTTTGTTACACGACGATTTGATGTACTATTTTTTAATTATATCAATTTAAAAGTAACAATAGATAAAATAAAACGGTAGCTACTATTTTAGAACTAAACATGTATGTTGTACTTATTCACTGGTGTATAAGGTATACGTATGTTACTACGGGAAACAGTAAAATGCTCCATCTATCCATTCGACGTAAAGCTGTTGATGCTAAATTGGGCAACGCCATTGGTGAGTGAAATCTTGTTTGTAAGAACCGGTTTTGATGCAGGTGCGCGCGAGCACCACAGGGCCATCACATCAAGCTATAGCGTATATCTGTTTTATAGTCGCTCTGTCAGCTTTTTTCATTTTATGTCTAGTTCAAGAGGCAGCATGGCCGTACATTTGCATCAAGACGCTAATGCAATCCCGATATCAAAGTAATGCATCGCCGTCAGAGATATACTAAATGTTGTTTAATTTATGTCATTGAACTGGTTTGACCTCGCCGTATGAAACATTTGTAAAAATAGGTTCAGATACACGCTTTAAATTAACTCCACGAAACGTAATTTAGTTTTTCATTTATGATCGTATTCCTGATTGTAAGTTACAAGAAATAAAGTAGTTACACAACTTCAAATTAAGTTTAGGAGAAATTGCATTACAAATAAATCCCTGCCGATTTTATAATCGGGATTAACTTGAAATGCAGCTTGCAATTTGAAAATACGGCATTTACATCGAGGTGCAATAAGCACATTAGCATATCAAGTACTGCAGAGACTTTGCTATTGAACTAGAAATATTGGCACAACTGCAGATTAATTTTTGCTTTGATATAATAAACAGCCTAAGTATCTAGTGAATCGAAAATAGGCAATACTCCTTTTGATTTTCAACGGATCTCTCGTTACGTCGTGCTTGAGCTCACGTGAAGCTCGTTTTCTTTTATTACTGAATACGAACGAGGGCTTCCGTTTGTCGGATCCCATGCCTTTGCTTCTGTTTATTCACCCCCATCCATCTCGTCACGTGTAACAATTGTTCCACAGCAGTCGGATATGATGTTTATTTCCATTTTATTAGACCTTGACGGAGGCAGAACCTAACAAATGTTTTCAGGACAGTAGGTACGACCTCCTTGTTCATGGTGGATGTTATTTAGTTTTATCTTTATCGAAATTACATGTTCCAAATTGTGTACTCGGATTTCAAACATCGAAAATATTTTTAAAAATGTTCGCTTTTCTCTTCAAGATCATTTATCAGAGTGTTGCAGGATTCATTTGTATCTGTCGTTTGTGCGACGTTTCTTATTTCTGTTTCTGAGTGTGTCAATATGTTCTATAGACTCAAACTTGAGTTCAATCGATAGGAATAAATTATTCAGTCCCTAAAGTCACAGAGTCCTAAAGTCCTTGTTAGCAACAGGGTTCTCATAAGGCATTATCAAATTTACATTGAAATGTTATGAATTGACTGTTAACCCCGTTATTAACACTTGAAGTTACCACTGTAACAGCAGCGTTAGAAACTGTAACGTCGGCACTCTCTCGTGGGAATGTGAAAGCCAGGACTTATTACATGCGGTGTGGCGATAACACATAAAGGGAAACATCTTACGTGTTGACAACGGTTAGGTAGGGGCCCCTGTAATTACTTAAGAGACGGATTTCTCCCTCCAGAGATTCGGTGGACTTTTGTTATCTACGTGTACAGTATTTAGGTCTCATTCATTCTTTATTATGTTTTTACACGAATTAGCTTTCTTACAATGAATGAAACTGACACAGTCGTTTTAAGGACATTAATCACATATGTATTTAACTTATTAACTTTTTGTATTTCTATTGGACATGAAACTTTGTTAGACAACTTAAAAATGCATTAATAAATTATTATTAATAAAGAAAAATACATATAGTAAAGCTATTACCGGCATTTGTGTTTGTCAAGTAACAACTATTGAATCATGTTGTATGCAAAAATACATATAAGTTGTGAAGCTACTACCGGCATTTGTGTTTGTCAAGTAACAGCTATTGAATCATGTTCTATGTAAAAATACATATAGTGAAGCTATTACCGGCATTTGTGTTTGGCAAGTAACAGCTATTGAATCATGTTCTATGTAAAAATACATATAGTGAAGCTATTACCGGCATTTGTGTTTGTCAAGTAACAACTATTGAATCATGTTGTATGCAAAAATACATATAAGTTGTGAAGCTACTACCGGCATTTGTGTTTGTCAAGTAACAGCTATTGAATCATGTTCTATGTAAAAATACATATAGTGAAGCTATTACCGGCATTTGTGTTTGGCAAGTAACAGCTATTGAATCATGTTCTAGGAAAAAAATTGAATTTAGAACACATTGAATGACACATTAATGCCACCGATTACGACAACATCACGAAAACTTTAATTGTATTTGTATATATATAAAATTAAATAAATGTACACACTTCATTCCTTTTCCAATATCTTGCTCTATTGAAACCATTTATTTTCTTCTCGTGACAATGGACGATAATGGTGATAATCTTGTTCTTACGAGTGTTACCTATCAATTTATGTATTATGAAACCCTTGATTTACTTGTATTTAATTCTAAGATGACATAAATTATAACTATTGAAACTCGTATAGGACTTTGAAAGAATAATTAACATAATGTTCATATCGAATTTTGCCATACAATATTACCTACTTTCTTTTTGTTAGTTTATATTTTTGTGTTGACATTTCTTTTACATCTGATAGTGGAAAACGTGTTAAATAAATTGATGTAGTGCCATTACGTCGCAGGGTAATGATCTACCAAATTGATTTCTCGATGAGTATCTATCTAATCCATTATTCCGGAGTACAGGAAATTAATTTTATAACAAACTATACAAACTTGATAAATTCGCTTTGATTTCGAGTTCACGTCTTTGTTTAACATTGAAACGTAATTTATAAAACAAAATTTACTTAGGCACCTAACCCCGGTAACAGTATTAAAAAAGTTAGTTACTTCGCGTAGCAACCCTTTATGGGTGTCGGCTCTCTGTAGATAACCTAACTTCTTAGTCTCTTTACCAATTAAAATTTCAACTTTCTTATTCTATTAAAGGTTTCTTGTGTAAAAATAACATTCAGGTAACGAACATATGTATTTAAAATTTTCTATGCACTTCCTGTAGTCTATAGTTAAGGTTTCGAAGAAGTCTGCCTACTTTTTACGTCTTTTTAATTGCATCTTCCCAGAAAATGAAGCAATGTTTTCTCATAATTGTTCTGTCGTTAGTACTTTTGTTTTCGTTTAGGATCTATACATATTTTATTAGATCGTTTTAGACGCCACGTTAATGTGTTTACCTGGTCGCATAAAAATGTTTGTTTTTGCCCTAATGACAGACGTATTGAGTGTCGTAAGTCGTCACCAGTTTTCATTGTGACGTGGATTCCATTTAATAGTCTACGATACAATTGCTTTGTGCACGACAGCTTATTTAGTAATAGTCGTAAGTCATGAACCGCAGAAATTGCTGACTTTTCCCTTTCGTCATTATTTTGTTAAGTTACAAGAAAAGTTACTTTATATCCTATACTAGTACGCTAATTATGCCAACGTACGTTTGAATGAATATAGTAGAGAATACATTACACCTGATTTAGTAATATTTTAATGATGGTAATTTTCTATCGTCTATTATTCCTACAGACATGAAAAAGCATTCTCTGAAAACTGTTGTTTGTTTGATAACAGAGCAGCCGTCGAACAGAGCACATACAATGTTAAGTATTCACATAACGGGCTCGTCCTCTTTACTCACTGCTGTAAAACACAGTGCGTCTTTGTCGACGGCCATACGTTAGAGAGGGCGCGAGGTAGTCGTTAGTGCAAGAATTGTATGAGACTGTAGCATAGTAGCAGCTTGTGTTAAGGGAAGACAATAGTCGGGCGGTCGGGTTGCACGCCGTTATTAAGTTGATACAATACATGTTTGTGTTTTATCTTCGAGTTCCCACTTTAATGTTCGCACACAATTTTCCCATTCTACTTCATTTCTTATCAAGCTGACGATGATCTAAATAAAAGTGAATAACATATGCCAAAGAACATAATTATTATTATTTTCCCGTCTGCAAATACTGTACCTAAGTAGTAAATTTACTCGAAAGGCTTTAGATTGTAGATGCTTTAGAATCTTTTGTCGTAAATGAAATAGACTGTAGACAGACGGAAATGTAAAGAGAAAAAAAAAATAACTCTGTTGTATCGTCAGAAAAAGTGAAACTCTTGAAACGAAACCACCCCTTCAGCCAGAAGTCTCGTTTTCACGACGAGACGCTACGTCTCGTCGTGAAAAAAGTATAACTTTTGTCAATACCGTTAGTTGACTAAAGTGAACGCAATGCAGCGTTTGTCTTACATCTCAGGAAGGCTATGACATTGTTTGCGGTTGGCATGTGAATGGCTGACCTTTATGCTCGAAAGTTTGAGACTAACGTCAGTACGGGTACCTACTTGAGTAGTATTAATTCCGTACATGCTACAACATTACAAACATTACATTGGGGTTTAGATTTTAGTCGGGTCTGTTGTAGAATCAGTCAACGTGACATAATGTTGTTTGCTAGAATGAACATTAACAAAGAATGTAAACTCTTAATGTGTACGAGAATGTTTATTTAGAACACGGCAATGGGAAGTTGATTGCTGGTGGGAAATAAATATACAAAATAACCAGTGCACTTTTTATTTATCAATAACTGATTTAGTAGAACTTCATACCCCCTGGTATTTTTTTCTTTGTTTTTCGCAGCTAATGAAAATTGAAATCGTCAAATTTTTGTTTTTGTATTCTTTTAAGTATTTACTATACCGTTTTCCATCAGTCTAGGTCCCTCTACTGCTGGATTTAGACCTCTTAAGGATCGCCATCACTTCTGAGAAGAGCAGAAGCTCTTCTCATCCAGTCACTACCAGCGACTTTCTTCAAGTCGTCAGTTCACCTGGCCGGAGGGTGTCCTACGCTACATTTCCTGGTCTTCATTCGAGGACTCGTTTGCCCCACCGGTTGTCGGTCATGCGACAGATTGGTCTGCTAACTGCCACTTCAGCTCATTCATTCTTATTAAGTCTTAGTAATCTCATTTTTTTAAGAGACCTCGAAATATAATATAATGCTGGTATATATAGACTCAACTATAAAGATCGTCACACACTTGGATATTTCGCTACCATTACTATATTTAGTTAAGTATAGCTTAATTACTTGATTACTACTTAATTATATCTGGATAGACGCCAAAGAAGAAATTTGTCAACTAGCGAACCAAATATAACACGGAGCTGAGCGAGGCGTTAAAAGTTCCGGTCATTAATTTTACCCCAACTTTCGATTTTCGACTTTGTTAATAAAGTACCTAAGTAGGTACTGTAAGTATGATAATAACCGATAGTGATAATGTAACCTAGATAAACCCTTTTAGCCAATTCTCCGAAACTTTAGTTTATTTTAATACAGGTTTTAGTAGGAATTTAATATATAGTTTTTGAATTTCGACTTCGTTAATTTCGGGTCGGGATCGAAAACTCGTGGTAATACAAGGGGGGTAAACCGCCCCTTCTAGGATATGGGTTGCGGTACGGACCGATTCAATTGCTCCGCTTTTCTTGCTTTACCGAAGCCGAGCGTTTTAATTACAACTTTAATAAAACTCAACTAACTTTATTTACCTACTGTAACGTGAAAATAACTTTGTATTATAGTTAATTAACCATCAGTTTAGTTATAGTCGTAATATTTATCGCTCTGCGCGCTACTGACTACTGGCGCTACTGGCACGACGGAAATTAATTAAAATGCTTACTCATATGTAACAAAAATATTTCATGGATCTACTTTCGGCCTAAATTTCCATGCTATTTATTTTCCCCTTGTTACTCCTATCTCCTGTTTACCAGAGCAACTTAATCTAAGTTTAAGAATTTAACCCGAAGAGAATTAACAGTTTGTAACACCTGGTCCGGTTACCCAATTAATAGTAACAATAAATGTTCACTTTTTATTTGTTTTTATTTACAGATTTTATGCTATTCATTCATGTTACGTTACATTAGAATACTCGGACTGCTGTAAGCCAATTATAAAAGCGGTCAGTTAACTCGCTATAGTTAACGGTGTAACAAATATTCACTACAATATTCAGTTATAGCAAAAATATTCACAGCTCTTAAACCAGCTTAAATTGTTGGCATAGGCATTTAAGCACGTCATATTCGTACATGCAAATTTACGTGATTAAAGTGTAGTAAACATGCTGTCGCATTCGAGTAACTTTGGCTCTTTTGCACAAAAGAACAAAGTTAAAATTAAAATACGAGTAAATTACCACCAACACGCCCAATCCGAGTTAATTTAGTTAATTGACGAGGATTTTCTACCTCCAGATTCCACACTGAATATGCAACTGAAAATAAAAACACAATAAAGTAATAATAAACACAATAAATAAAGTAAAACAAATCGTTCGTTAATCAGAGTTTCAAGAATTCTTATTGGATACGGTAAAAATACCCAACACAAACATATTTTTAGATTTAAAGACCATATATAGGTGAACTATCACATTAGTAAAATGCGATTAAAAATATACGTATTTAAACACAAGAAATGTGAAGTAGCTTATAAATATTGCTGTTTCTTATATAACGTTTATGTTACACATGTTAACACACGTGCGATAACAATCGCCAACTTTCCTAACTTTCCCAAAAAATCACTCCGTAACCTGTTAATAACGTTACCATTGCTAATCGCCCACACCACAGCCAAACAATATCAACTATGATTTCACACTACAAAATTTTATTAATATTTTGCCATCGTATATTTCATGGATAGTTCGTATAGTTCGTGGGTAACTGTGATTTTTTCATGTTAGAAGATTTCTAAAATATTTAACTTCATGACTTCCAACAGCTCGTCAGTCAGACAACGACGGATACCTTCCTGTTATAACTATTAATAGCCAGAAAGGATATACTCGTATTGTGAATATTCTCAGAAAATAAGAACACACTCTTTGTACCAAACTTTTTGGAACATGTACTGGAAAACTCCTTGTAAGAAACTTTTTTATATTGATAAACTTTGTAACTATTCCCTGTAATATGTACCTAATTTTCTTGTCCAACGTATTTAGCTATGTCCTTGTGTCGACACCCGCTGCCACTGTTGCTAGCTGTTTATGAATGCTGCACAGGTTACAGCTGTTAGAGGAATTTCTTACGAAAATATCTGACTAGAATTCTCAATTAAAAGACTCACGCCTCTTGACATATAAGCTCCAAGTGCCATTGTTTTCTTCTTAGAAATAACAGCTCTCTGATAGCATTGTTCGAAATATGTTCAGTTTCGCCCGCGGCTATAAAAACTTTTTTCAATTTTATGGTTGTAAATGATGTACGATGTTAACGAAAGGGAGATAGCTGTTAATATGTTTATAGAAATGATGTGACAGTGCTTCATTTCAACTTGTATCCTTTAAACTAACTAATTATACGGAAGTTTATTATGACGTATCGAACTATGAGATCTTTAGGATGTTAGACATTATGGATATACATATTATGTACGTTATAAAGTACGCAACAAAGGATATATACATATAAATAAACATTCGCGAAATCAAATGTACCAGTTGGTTACAAAATCACGACCGAAGCAGAAACGTCCTTTACAGCCGTCCTATTCCTAACTCATAATACGTGTCCCACATTACGTCCAGGTGGGCAACATCGTCAGATACGCTGCAGGTCTAATGATCAAGCATCCTATTGATAGATTGTATCGATTCCATTCCAATTCAAATGTTACGTCTATTTGAATGCTGCTCTAATTACTTTACACTTAACCAAGAGTTATTTAGATTTGTGGGATGAACAAGTTAGCGTATTTTTATTCAGCATTGTAATTTGATTATTTATTAACAAACCAGATTTCATTGGAATGATCACTCAGTCAATTAACCTTGATACAGACTCATTCAGGTATTTAAAGCAAATAGAAGTGTGAATAGAATGTTGAATACAACATTAGAATTTAATTTAGTACCTACTGAGTACTTACTAAATAGTCAGTAGGCTAATAGTCAGTACAATTAAGTAGGCTAAATAGCCTACTTAATTGTATATAATAGCTTCGTTCGCGGTAAGGATTCAGAACTGATTCGGAACTATACGCATGCGCAGTTCAAATAATGCCGTTCGCGGAACACACAGTTCAGAATTTCTAGTTACAGTTCTGTGTTCGCGGAACCGTCGAACTCGATTCAGGATCGGTTCAGAATCAGTTCTATAACTTTGGTAAGAATCCGTAGTTCCAGACATGCGCAGTTTTTACCTAACGACATTTGACATACATGCTGCGGCTATATTCAGTTGGTTAGAAACTAATAAACTGGTTAAATAGTTAAATAAAATATAAATTTTATTAAGGGTTAAATAAAATATGGTTAGTTTTGTTTGTTGTTTATATAAATAAGTTTATATAATACTCTAATAAGAGTAATCTGTTTTGGTGGGTCCACTTAAATACTTGCCAACTTAGGGGTTTTCCCCCCAAATTTAGGGGGTAAATAAGTGGGATGGGTTTTTTTAGGGGTTTTATATTTTTAGGGGTATTTTTAGGGATTTTTTGACTATTATTATTATGTGATTATGTGAAAGTATAGGCCCTGGGACAATCCAAACTATAATAGCTAATCAAATTTATTTGTTGACCTAGCGACTTAACGACATCTAGTACAAATATATTACAACTACTCTGTGGTGACTGGTGGTTATTGTGCCTATGCCTACTGGAAATACATATGTACGTTGATTATTGTTTACTTGTTTAATTCGATTTTGTTGTTGTACTGCTGTGCCGACAAGCAACTTGTTAATGATGCCTAAAGAAACTAAAAATAAAAAAATGTACAGAAGTACACGTAGATTTGGGAAACAGATCCAGATTTAAAAGGTAAAGAAATTTCATTGCATTTTTGTAATTTATATTTTTTCTTTTATTATATATTTTTTTAGGGGGATTTCTAAGTAATTGGGGCGATTTTGGGGGTTGTTGACTTAAGCTTTAGGGATAAATATTTTTGAGAGTTGGTAACACGGCGATGACAGTAGATCGTACGCAGTTTGGTTCCGAAATCGTTCGCGGAAATAAAAATCACCAATCGGTTTATAACCGAGCATGCGCTTTACTACGATTCCAAATTAGTTCAGTACTAGTCCAGAATCAGTTTCGAATTCTTACCGCGAACAAAGCTAATATGACAAACATGAACATTTATACTTAGGGCAATATAATTGGACTAATATTTATATATTATATATGGTATAAAGATTGGGACTTTGTGGCAAGGCACCCAGCATGCTGGCGGCATTACCCCATTGGATGGCTATGCTTATGCGTTGAGCGAGGTAATTGCCGGCTCTGGGGTCACCGGTGGTGTGTCGATCAGGCGCTTCGCTATATATCTACAAAGATTGCGTGCACTGGGGTCCCACCGGCCTAGGGTTTCGTTCGACACCAAAGGGAATAAAAATGTAGTTGGTTCCGATGTCCCTGTATTTATGGATCTTGCGTTTTTCAGCCACTTCTGCGGCAGCATCAGCTTTTTCCATAGTTCTTTGGAAATGGGAAGGTGCCAGCGTATCTAGGCAAGTTGCGTCCCACATTAGGGGTCGCTCCATATTCCACGGAACCAGGCACATCCCATCCGGTCTCTTGTCATCGTCACGCACGATATGGTTCGGCTCTAGAATAGCCGGTATGCTAACGGAAGCAAGAGACCGACGTAGGATGTCATTTAAGCTGGAGTGACGTGAGAAAGACATGAGAGCCCGTGGTGATCCAAACGGTCGACATATTTGCCACAAGGGCACCTGTGTGGGTCACACACCGCGGCACCCAATCGGAAATTGATCGCTCGACGGAGGGCGATGGAATCTAGAAAAGTGCCCAAGTTTGAAGATGGCAGCGCTTACAGCCAGCGTCCAGACTCATTTTGTGCAACGGCCCGCAGTCTAGCGCGTCTACTCAGTCTACCCCAAAATATTCTGCACAAGATTGTTGTATGTGGCAGCGCATTGTATGTCGTCCCGACTACTTTGTTTCGTTAGGTCTTTCGGTAAATTTTGACTCGGGACCACTATTTTCCAGGCATTTTTAATCTTCTCCAATTAAAATTCGTCCAAGATATTAACAATGCATTAATTTTATGTAATCAACTTCGTAGAATTATCAAAATTTAAAATATTCTGATAAGATCTCATTATGTTTCATGGAAACAATCACACATACCTTTTTACGGAAACTGAATTTAAGGAATACTGAAAAAGCGTTATCCACAAATAAAATTATTTTTAAATTATCTTATAACACGTAAAACTGGTACAAGATCCAGTAGAGACAGGTGTGCGCGCTTACCGATGTTATTTTTTATGACGGAGAAAATACATCATAAAATTTGTTTATTTTATAGAAATATTATTCATATCATTTTATAGAAATACCGATGGGTTCTATTTTAGTAGAAGTAGAAAATTAAATTAGTAACGTACAACTAATTATAAACCGCTTCATATCACCACGTTAGGTCACTGTATGTGCATGTATTCTTGCTGTCCTGTCTGCATACGTCATCTGTTCACAATGCACTCTTTGTGACCTTACACTTAAAAATTATACCTCGTTGATACACACAAAATTTCTAATGATGAATTGATTTAGTCAAGGAATTAAAAAAATGTTATTGATGAATGACGAATGAAAGTTCGCGTTAATATTCTGTTTGAATTGTTCTCTAGGCATTAGGTCTGTTAAACTTTGTAAGAATCGTTACAACAAATTACCAAAAGTGAATGTAGAATAATAAAATCTAAAACAGTACCTACTTGTTTATGTAGATATTTGCGGTAAATATCAAGCGAATCGCCTGATTACCAATACTAATGTTCAGTTTAATTTTGTGTGCGACTGTAGTTTTCTACAAACTGCCGGCCGTTGCATCTGGCTTCGTGATTTCTGTGCACGCACGCCGTTCGCCGCTTACCTGCTCGGCCGGTTTCGCCCTCCTTCCCCTCTCCCTCTACCCCTCGTCAGCTGACAGAGAGCGCATGATAATACTGATAGAAGGCAATGATTCTATCTCTCTCGCACTTAGTATTGCAACGTTGCATCTACCTACTTACTAACGCAGCAGCTTGCGCCGGCGCAGCCATAACGAAACGTGATCGTTTTACCTGTGGGCCAAGCCTGTGCATATTTATTTTTTTTAGGTACCAAACCACTCGCTTTTGTTGGTTTCATTAGCACTTTGCGTAGGCAATGTTTTATCTAAATCCTCAAGACAATAGCAAGAAACAAAGTAACCAAATAAAAAGTCTTCCTTTAAGCATCATTAATATTTATGAAGCCTTTATTTTCTTTAGCAACAGAATATCTTATAAATTTTAATGTAACTTTAGAAGTTAGGTTTTGTAAAATTATGAATCCATTACGTAATAGACGATATAAAAGTAAATATTCAACGTTTCGTTCTAATTTCCATAAACCCAAAACTAACATTGCTTAATAAGATAAAGCGAATAATAAACCTCATCCTGGAGGAGGACAGTGTTAGCTCAGCTTGAAATATTATCTCGTAAATATTCATCTTCTCTTGAGGGTGTTTCATTATTCTCGTCTTTCTTTTTATTGGGAAGTTTGCGGAAATCTTTCTTCACATTACACTTTTTAATTTTTGTCGGATTTAACGCCAATCGTGAAGATCTTTTCATTTACTCTTAAAGCAAGATATAAGTCCACGTCTGTTTTAGTTTTAAAAAGTTAGTTTTCCTTAATAAAATTGTATTTTATGGTAGAAAATATTTGGAATCCGTGATTAATTATGAGGTCGAGCAAGTAGGGTGGTTGTCCCGGATGTGCGCGGGGCGCGGTGTGAAGAGGACGCGCCACACCACATGTCTGCTTTTTACAAGCGAGGCGCCCTTCGTTCCGCGCACATGTCGAGACGAAACTAAGAGCAAAAAACCGACCTAAAATATCGCACCCATTCCAAAATCCCCTATCGTTAAGCAGAATTTAGCTCAAGAGCTATTGTGTAAAAATATGAACAAAAAAGACTTTAAATTCGTACTACACCCGACCGTGCAGTCACCACTGTCAGTCGTTTCGGGCTCACTTAAATGCTTCTCGTTCAAAAGAGAATTCGGTGATTCAGGTCGAATTTCGCATTGAATGATTAAACATTCAATCAGAAAGTTCGCTTTACACGTCTCGATAACGTCCAGGTAAAAGTGGAAAGGTAATTTTGGACTATTTAAAAGCTTTATTGTGTTTGTTTAAGTTTGTTGATGGATGACCATGAATTCATAATAATAGAACATTAAACTCTGTTGTTTGCAACTTTGCGAACTTTTAATACCTATTGAATAGAACAAGTAAATAAGCTCTTAAGTACTCATACACTTTGTAAATGTAGTTAGTGTACATAATGTTTTCTATAAAAAATATGCATTTACATTTAATTTTTTTTTTGAGTAATTTAAATTACTTAAGGTAAACGGAGAAGAGTTCTTCACGAAACTCGCGCAATAATTGTTGAACACTGGTACTACTCATATAATAAGAACCTAATTAAACAGCTCTTTGAAATGAGTTTATTGGAATTAAAATACATGAAGATTAGAAAGATATTGGAAGTTTGTTGTTTAATTATGGAAGTAACAATCTCCAACACAATACAAGAAAATCGCATCAGTCAGTCAATAAAATTTTAATATTTCAATGCCTGTTTAAACGAAGTTAATTAAATACTTGAATACAGGGAAACTTAAGAAAGACAAATAACAGAAACAAATAATAATAATTCTTAATTACATTAATTCAATAGAACACAAAGATTAATTATACCGATACTGTTGTTCTGTCTACGATATTGTAATCAATCAACTGGATGTTGCTGGGTATTCTTGATTTAAGTACTTGTTATAGATAATATAATAAGTAATGAATGATTGAATGATGACTTTGTTTAATAAAGAAATTCTTAAAATATCACGTTTATTTTTTAAATATTGAGGCACAGACTGCATGCGACTGCTTATAAAAATTCAAAGTCGTGATCCATTTTAAATTTACTCATACCATATGCACGGTTCTAATCTTTAAACTTTCCACATTCTAATAATTCCCCTTATGTCTGATACGAGTATATGGTAAAACTGCCACCAGGTTGGCACTGCCTCGTCAATATTCCGTTTTCAATAGTAAAATTGTAATGCTTACCTGAGGCCATTTCTCGGAAAGGTTTCAAAATACGCTTGCGATTTTACAATATTGTTCGGTTTCTTTACAATTCCTTTGAGCGTTTCCAGTGTCCTGAGTTTATTTGTTAGCAATAACTTTTTGTTACATTCCACCCGAGTACAAAGAGACTCTTAAGGTAGGTAGTGAGCTAAAGTAAATAAGCACAACCTGTATTTTACTTGAGAAAGATTAAAAGAACACTTACAATGTGTGTATAGTTCGCCCACTGGGAATTGACAACATTCCGCTTGAGAAAAAGTTCGCAAATTCTTAGCATTTTTTGTTAGCAAAATATAAAAATTAAGAAATAATTATTAATGGAAAATATGACAATACACAGTAGTCAAACTTACGTAGAGTTAGACAGACCTAACAGTTTTGATGATTGGGAAAAAAATGTCTTAAAATGTTTTTTTGAGATTTTTTTTATTATTTTAACTACACATTCACTAAATATCATCCCGAGTCTGATGAGATTGGAATTTCAAAATTAACATTTATGACAAATCTTTCTATATGCTTTTGTGATCAATATTACTGACATAGAAGTACAGCCAGGTGAAAAGGATCAAGGATATGGTTGTTCCGGGAATTGCAGACTCAGCTCTGGTCGGCGGTAAAGTGATTTTATTATCGGCAATCCAACAAGCAATAGGCAAGTTACCTATCTCGAGTGGAATGTTTCCAATTCCTAGTGCACGTACTATACAACTATACTGTACAACTTGTATTTAGTGCTGCTTAATTTTAGTTATTTTTTTTTGTTTTAAACTGGCAGTTATTCTACAGATACTCACAGATGTCGGTTCAGTAGTTCTGCAACCTTTGGGTCTACATAATCAAATTCTCCTCATGATTACACGGGAACTGCGGTGAGAAGTTATAGGCTAACTATTTTAGAAATTCATTTTTAAGATGTTTTCCTTTGTAAGATGTATTTGTAAGTTGTTTAAACAAATCACAATAACCACAATAGTAATTTTTAATCACAATTTTGTCAGCATTCTTGTTTTGGTAATCGGAGTTTCGTTTTGAGATAAAAGAGTATGGGCTTTTCTCACCACCTCCTGATACTTTATCAGTTATGTGACATTATAGCGTCTGTTATAATTTATCTTAAAGTCAGTATCAGCTAGATTTAATTGGCAGATAATTTATCTAGTAGATTGTTAACAGTTACTTTATCAGCAGGTGGTGAGAAATTCCTCAATTATTGTGTTAGTCTGCGGTTTGGTTAACGTCAGAGATATGTGGTGTATAAGTTTCCTTTGATGTGTCTAAATTATCGTATTTCAATAGCTCTACATTAATCTAGTTAAATTGTTTGAATAATAACTCCGCGTTTCAGTAGATTTCCTTTTTGTAATGCTATAGTTTGTTAGCTGTGAAAGGTGTAAAAAGACACCGAGATACTGCAATATATCAGCATTTGATTTGAGATATAGATTGATCCAAAGTAGGATATCCTGTGATCAGTATGGAGTTATCGAGTGACAAAGGACGCACAGACCCTCGTCTGTCCCATAACTCACTCCCAAATAACTCCACTCGGTCGACTCGTTGATAAATATAAGATAATTCCCTCGGTTTCTGCTTCCTCCATAATGTGCGGGAGTGTTTCTCATCATGGCGCTAAACAGTTTCAAACGACCCTAGGGAAAATTAAAAATATATTTCTCGCTCCTTTTTACGTACGTTTTATGTCACTTGTAGATAGTTTTATCTGACGGTTATGGTAATGTTAGGGGACTAACTTGGTTTCTAAGCGAATTTTGTTTTGTAACGTTCTATATTTTATTGATATAGTACCTGACGGTACTTGAAACTATTCTATACATAGGGTTCTAGATAATCTTACAGCAATTAAGAGAAGAATTCATTTGTGTAGTGACTTGAAACACAGTGTGATTAAGTGATTATATTTTATTAGTCTATAAGTACAGTAGAATGTATGTTTATACTTTACGAGTGGAAGCAGTCTTTAGCGATCTTTTCTGTGTATAAAAAGAAATATAGGCGACAACAGTTAAAGCGATATATTTGTTCTACTAAATTAAATACAATTAGGCATTATAAAAGTAGATACACTATATCATATATGTATAAAGCTATAATAGCCATAGAATTATTTCATTTAAATTGTTGGGCAACCAAATATTAGTGATTAGTAGTCGAAAACACATAAAAACTAAAGCCTAAAAATAGCTGCAAGTAGATAGATGTCAAAAGCCGAAGCAGCTCATCACGAGTAGCTGTTAATTAGCAACAAACCTCGAGCTGTTCAGCTAATCTATCCATAGCCCGAGCTCCTTGCGTTTTACTAAACAAACATCCTTTTAGTTATGAAAGGTGTCGATTTCTCCAATAGCTATGTATACATATTCGTATCTATGTGCATTATAATTATAAAACGTTATTTATAAACTATTACAAGGATGCGAGTGTGTAGGTAGGTAGAAGAATTTATGACACAAACCGGCCTATGGTTTTCAGGTATTTACAATCTACTTCTGTAACATTAGAAATGTGAATAGTAAATAAATTAATAATTATGGTGACAATCTTTTTTATAGAAATAATGTCATTTTAATACAAATACATATATAAATAATATAACTATGAATAATAAATATTCTCTAGATTAACGTTATTTATTCATACCTATCTATACAACAGTAGTGTGCCCCTTGTAATCAGCGAAGTAAATTCTGTTAAATTGCAAAATGCTGTAATTTAACAGAATTCACTGTGCTTATCATTTCAAATTTGTGTTAATCTCGACTCTGTTACGTCGGCATTTTACACAGTGAATAAAGCTTGCCATTATTTCACTTCACTCAGGCGAGTTAGTTATCAAATTCCGTTTATAGATTTAGCACACACAATAATTGATATTATTAAAATAACGTTTTTAAAATAGCGACTCGTTACGTCGCTCTACACACCTCATTAGTAAATAAATCTCCTTTAAAAATTTTAATTTTTCTCATAGAACTCTGCTTACCCAGTGTTTACACTTATGATGGAGAAAATCATCAAAATGGTTGAAGATCCTTCAGAAAACGGTCTGCGTTTCCATTATAACCGCGACAACGTCCCGTACGACAAGCAACGACTATGATTTTTTAAAAAAATATTTATGGAAAGGAGGCGGCAGACGAGCTCACAGTCCACCTGATACTGTCGCTCATTAACATCCGTGATACACGCCGACCACAGTCCAGACTGCCAAACGTTGGCACGCCCCCGGATACGCTGGAGATTAGCCCTTTGGAGATTAGCCCTTTGGAGATTTGGAGGAAGGGTTGGGAAAATGGGGTGGGATAGGATGTGATGGGAATACGCTCTGGGGAATTTGGATGAAGTGGGTAATGTGCTACATTGTCCTCTGTGAGAGAGGGATAACGTGGCCAGTCGAGGGTACCCAGCGGCTGTTGCTAAAGTAATGGACTCCCCTGGAAAAAGTGTGTATGGTCTTTTCCGGATTTCAGGCTACCTCTTTGCCAAAATTTCTTTGAAATCGGTGTAGTAATTTAGTCACGAAGACATAACAAACACACTAGGAATTATAATATAATTCACCTCGTTTTACCTTGAGTTTGGGGGTTGACTTGGAGATAATGAGAAGTCTATATACCAAGTGTCAAGTACCCCACAGCATAAATAGTGTTTGAGATAACGATAGATTTTACGTCACAAAACGCCCCCCCCCCCCCCCCCCCATTTTGCCTTTAAGTCAAATATCAAAAACGGCGCTACACATATTTAATTATTTTAAATGGGAAGTCTATATGCTAACTTAAATAGTTCTCGAGATACACGCATTGCATAAAAAATCTCACCCCTTTTCCCCGTCTTCCTAGTAAAATTTATAAAAATCCCTCCTTATTGGATACGTATGTCATAAAATTTATCTACTGTGCAAATTTCAGTCAATCAGTCAGTCAGGATATCTCCTTTTATATGTATAGATTGTCGGCTATACTGTGCTAGCGGAAACGCACGGTTAGTTGTAAGTGCATCTGTTGCAATGAAAAGCTGTGCAATGGCGTCAATGTGCAAATTTGCAAAAGATATTTATTAGCATAGGAGTTGAATATTTAGGAACATTTTTTATATTAATTTTGCAGAATTTCTGAAATAAATATACATATATTGCGTTGCTCATAAAAGATTTAAAGTTATCTGTTACTTGCTAAGCATCTTTATTATTTTTTATATTATTCCCAACTACATATATTAAGGGTTAGTTAAAATGTCAGTACAACAGTGACATCGCTCACGTGATACGTTTTATAGTTTCCCTATATAATATGACTTGAATTTATATTTTAAGTTGTTTTCGGTAATTTCATTATTGAATTTCGTGTCCAATTCTTTAATTATTCTGGAAATTTGGTAAGAGCAGGTCCGTTGTCCGTAAACTTTAGGTTTGGTTATTACCATTTATTTTCTGGTATTAAATATTTATTTTACATAGTTACTAGCTGAATCTATATACACATATAATTAAATTGTAACAGAGCCGCGAAAAAAGTGATTGCATTATAAAGTACATAGTCCAAAACAGCAATTGTTAGAATTTTTATCTGACCACGCATCACGCAAAACCACTACAGAATTTAATGAAACTTAGCATGTTATAGCTTATGACTTGGGTTAACATTTAGGATACATTTTATCCCATCCGTTACAGACTTCCCACGGTAATCACTCTAAGGTTCACGTCTCTGGCACCGCTAGTGTTATAATAAAACTTGTGGTTGACGTACTCGTACTAAAATGCATTCTGTGAGCGTAGTAGGTACGCAAACTAATGTGCTTGGTAAACTTAGCTAAAAGCCTCTAAGGCGGCAATCGTTTATTCAAGCCACGTTAAGGCGCGGATACTCACTATAGCTACGTTACTATAAATTATATTACGGTGTAAATAGTCTGTAAGTTGATCTACTTACATAAACTTTCTGGTTTATGTACTCTATAATTGTAATAATTGTTATGTGCGACAAAATAAATTCTTTATTTTTATTTTTCTAAATCCTGTTTTCTAAAAGTAGGCTTCATATTTTGGATTGCGCCAACGTTCGTCATTTAGGTCGTCATTCGTCATAATATGGCATATGGGCGACAGTATGCATGTGTCGTTAAACAGTCTGTATGGCAACTTGTTTCTTCAAAGAAAAAAGAATTAGTTTTCTTGAACTTTCTTTTCTAAATAATTTAATAATTTCCTCACGATGAAATGTTTACGTAACGTGGTACGAGGATACTGTGTACAAGCACAAATATGCAAGTTAATTATATTTCCGCAAGGCATAACAATATTACTCGTATTATTTGCATAGACATTGTACAATGAAACAAAGACTATGAGACATGAAACAAAAATTAGCTAAATAGGTGTTACAAAATGTTAGTAGAATATAACTTCGAAAACAAGAACAACTGTTGATTTATTTTAATAACAAAATGTCTGTAATTAATCAAGTCAAATCCTTCAACCATTTTGCTCCAATTGAACAAACTCAGATATTGCTCAATTTGTATCTTTTTCATTTGCATTGCAGTTGGCAAAAGGGATTTGTTTCAGACATTTGATGAATAGTATTGCATTGTGTAATGTCAGCTTGATATAGGTAGGTACGTTGGAACCGACAAGAGTAAGATTAATCTGCCCTATCTACGCTTGGAGGCTTTTTCAAATTAACGTTGTCATTCTATAAAGGATTACTCTGAGGAGGCTAACGAACTGCGAACGTTAGTCCGCCGTGCCGTTGAAATGTTAATTTAAATAAAATCAGTCAACCCCTCGATCCCGGCGGCATTAGATGTAATTTACACTTGGCTTGCGGTACATAACGACGCTTGTCAATAACAAGCCTATTTTGCGTACATGCGTTGTGCTGCAGGCGATGATTCTTAAAACATTAATTGAATAATATCTATATTATAATAACACAAGTCATAATAATACTTGATAAGTATAATAGTATAATACTTGATGATCCTTATGCGGACCAAAGATAAGTTACTGTCAAAATTAAGGCGAAATAGTACCTTTCAAACCATCCGTAACAATTTCCACGAAGGCGAGTTCAGTAAAAATATATTTTTTCCAATGTAAATTCTAACCCCGTGACCCATATTAAAGGAACGTAGATTTTGCGACTTTATTAAAATGCAAATCTTTACACGAAAATATTTTATGGATTAAAGTCATTAATCACTCGGACCATCGAAGCAAACGTTTAATTTTCTGACAAGGAAGCAATTTTCTAGAACTAATGCCACTGTTTTGGACGCTGTTGTTTAATTATATTATACGAGTAACAGAGCCGATATAATTTGACTATAACGGTTCAATGTGAATAAAAATTAATAGGTTTCGTTAAACGCTCGCAGAGGAGCGTGTGCCGAACGGCTGTCGCCGCACGCCAAGCTTCGATTAGCGCCAAACATAGCGATTTATTACCTCCATCAAGTGTTTTAAATATCACAAGTATACCTATTATATATGGTAATTACCTTCTCGTTCTAACCTCAACCATAATATCCAGGTGTGCTCGCCACTGTACGCCTCGCCTTCACCTTTATAAAAAACCAACATAAGCGTATTCTGATACGTTAGCGTATACGAAGCCAGATAAAATGTAAACTAAACTAGTGGTATGCACGCTATCGCAGCTACACGTGCAACGTAAAGGTTTAGTGTTACTTTGATCTACTTCAGACTCGTCCGCGAAGAAATGAACTAGGAAACATTAATACAGCATCAAAATTACTCCTAAATAATTTAATTAAGATGAGTGTAATAATCTGCTACCTTTTATAGAATTTAAATTGAGAATTAATTTGACTCCATTAAAGCTTTTTCTCCTGGAATTCAATTTCCTTTGAAATATCAAGTTTTACTTATCATTTACACACCATTTATTAGTTACTTGGACAATTTTCCTTATTTTCGTTTCATAGCAAATGGTACTTAATAATGGTCCGCGAAATGCTTAATAAAATGGAACAATCACCCAAAGTAAATAAAAGCTAACGTTTCTATAAAACAACGGGTTTATTTTCTAAACATTATTGTTTTATTTTTATTTTCGTGAGATAACTTACAGCTAGTTACAATTTCATTCAATTACAAGAACACAGAGTATTATAAGTTTTTACATATAGTACTCTATACGATTACTGCACGATTATTAATAAATCATCTAAAATAAACAAATATTGCTATTGTAACTTAATAATCTTCTAATTTGTAAACTTTGTAATACATATTTTGTAAAGTCAAAAGTACCTACTTTACTTGGATCAGAAAATGAGTTTTTTTGTAATATACTTCTGTTTTGCAGTAACACGAAATTAAATTACTCTCATTTTTAAAAGGATTTTTTATTGAAATTGAATTCTATTTAGAACTCTCCTAAAAGTTTTACATAAAAACATAATTATAAGGATAACTCGTTTTAACTAAGAACATTTTTATGACATAAATTGCTTTTATTAGGAAGTAAATTAAATAAGGTTTCTATGTCCTATCTCATAATTTATATTTTGCCTTATCTCAATTAAGGAAGCTTCCATCGGATGCGTAAGAAAGCAATTCCGCTATTATTAATAACGTTTCCTTCTTGGGTAATATTAGATTGTAAACTTTGTGACTAAAAATAAATAAGACAACCTATTTAGAATACCTTAATATGTCTTTACCACCACGAAGGCATGTACATAACACGGTAGTCAACGTTAAGTACGTATCTACATCTGGTCGAACTGTCACAACCGTTATCCACGCGGAACCGTTCGTCCGGGAGGCTACCTACTTGGCTACAAAGCCGATGACTCCGATGAGCGTTGCATTGCAAGTGGAATATTGCACGTAGCCGCATTGTGTGCTCTCGGAAATAATGAAAGTATCGAAGTGCAGCCATTCAACTGTACCTATGTGTACCTATAGGTTCTGCTATCTGCCAACACACCAAAATTACATTTTATTGTATTTCTAACCAGTATTATTTTTTATATTCCATTATATCGCAGTATTGACAATACAATGTAATTGAATAATAGAATGACTTCGTTATCAGTCTATTCCGTTCAATCCATATCCAATCAGAGAATCGCTGCGGATTAGGATTCGACTGCGGGCTATTGACCAATTTACCAGTTGAAGAGTTCAATTCTAGCGCCGAGAATTGTTTGTGTACTCGGATGTTTAGAATAGCGTTGTTTGTGACTTTTATAGGACGGAGACCAAAATAAAGGATAATATTTGTGAAAAAATGATTGTTTGATAAGAAAAAGATGGAGTGAATAAACTACCATTATCCATGATTCGCAGTTTTTCTACACTGGAGTTTATTTGCCTGCGATTAAGTTAATTTTCTGATTATTTTAATATATTCTTGTGACCGTAGAACCGTTAATCCGTTATTATATTAATTATTATTTATATTCACCATGCCATATCATTAATTTGTATTCTATGTCGCTTCACTGGACAGATAGCCGCATAATGTTTTAAATTAGTTAAAATGTGGAATTTATTTAAACCACTAAACTCCGTAGTGTGTGATCGAGCTGAACTAGTTCCTTGAAACTACTAACTAGTTGCTTGCTTTAGATCTTACACTTTTCCTCGTGGAACTCTGCCCATTTACTTGCCCTCGTTTGCTCGCTGGGGTGTACAGAGTGCAGAGTACTGCAATCCGACACATTGTGCGTCGCCCGCATGCTCCCACGGTCTCATCTTACATTACGTGTCCCCCCTTCCCACCGAGTTTCCCACTTGTGAGCCTTTCTTGCCATTGTAAATGCGAAACATGTGTGTCTAAGTGTGAACAAGTGTATCGAACGAAAACAAAGAAACTTGTAATGGGTTCTGATTGTACTTCTATTTAAATATTTCCTTTGTTCTCAGATTTTGTCCTGATTCAACAGATCTAATAATAATTGTATATTTCACGTCTCAGAAGAATTGTAAAATTGTTACTGGCAGTTTTTACAATATTATTGGCATAATTCAGGAACATTGTAATGTTACTGGACAATGTTAAGGTGATATGAAACCTACTCTGATTAATTGCTGATATGTGGGGGCCTGAGGAGCAATGGAAAAGACGCGCCGACGACGTTATAAGCCTATCGAAGTACACATTACAAAATGTTGCTTTAATTGCATTACCGATGTTTAAGGAATAATAATAATACAATATTTTAACACGACATACATGTATGTACATACGATATTTTTGAGGGTGAGAGTGTACGCTGCAATCCAACAGCCGCTGGGCGCACTCGACTAGCCACGTTACCCCTCTCTCACAGAAGATTACCTTGAAACATTCTGCATTTCCCACTTTATCTTATTTCCCTAATGTACGTACGTGTTTCGATAGTGAGTGAGATGCCCATTCCCATCCTATTCCTCCCCATTTTCCCAACCTTTTCTCCAAATCCATTCCTATATCTCCAAAGGTAGGCAACGTTGGCACGCCCCCGGCGTGCCAACGTTTGTCATTTTGGACTAATGCTGGCATGTATTGCGGATGTCTATGGGTGACAGTATCCACTTACCATCAGGTGGACTGTATGCCCGCCCCTCTGCCGCCTACCTACATAAAAAAACATAGGCACTTAAATTCATGTATAGATTAGAACAGTCTTAAAGTAATTGTATATTTTACTAATATACGAGTATGTAATATACTGAAAACTAATATGTATATGTAATTGATACGAGTTTATTGTAGTTCTGTGTAATCTAAGCTCGTAATCACAAGTAACATTAAACTGGTATTGATTCTCAATACCGAAGTATGTGTTAATTTATTGCTCAAGGACGATGTTTTCATTAAATGTCAGTGAAGACAGATACTGCAGGTACGCATCCAAATTACTCTAATTGAAAAAAACTTTGTGCCTTTTAATGTCGTATGTAATTACTGACATAATAAACCAGTAAATAATATTCGAATGAATCGAAATAGCTTAATAATAGCTTAGTCACTGGAATGATTGCTTCGGAAATAAATATTTCATCGTAATTTCACCCACAATATACAAAGAATGAAACTCTACTTATGGTACAAGTACATTCATACTGTTAAAAACCAATTACTTTCCCAGGTTACTGACACCTAGTAGTTTCCTCATTGAATATATTTCATTTATTAGATATCATCGACATGGTTTATTTAAAACTTTATTAATAATAGGTCGGGGAGAAAGTCTTTTCGTATTTTGTATGTATGAAGTTGTGATCCAATATCTTTGATTGAACTGTTTGTACCTGGCTGGTTATGATACCATTAAAAAGGTAATATTTAAAAAACAGAAATAAAAAAATAAACAACTGTTTCCCGCCATTTTTCAATTGTTTTCTGTCCAAGAAAATGAGTGAATCTAACGAAGAAATTCGATATATTTTAAAGTTTTATTACAATAAAGGGGAAAATGCGACACAAGCCGCGAAAAAAATGTGTGCCGTTTATGGACCTAATGCAGTGTCAGTAAGAGTAGCACAAAGTTGGTTTAAGCGTTTTCAGTCAGGAAATCTTAATGTTAAAGATGCAGTTCGCTCCGGTCGCCCTGTCACCGATAAAGTTGATGCCATTTGTGAAAAAGTGCAGCAAGATCGGCATATAAGTAGTTACGACATTGCTGATGAACTGAGCATTGACCATAAAACAGTTTTGATTCATTTGAAAAAGTCTGGATTCACAAAAATGCTCGATATTTGGGTACCACACGAGCTCACTGAAAGAAACCTAATGAACCGTGTACTCGTTTGCGATTCTCTATTAAAACGCAATGAAACCGAACCATTTTTGAAAAGATTGATCACTGGTGATGAGAAGTGGATCACTTACGACAAGAACGTGCGGAATAGATCATGGTCTAAGTGCGGCCAAGCTCAACGCGCAATAAGGTATGGTGGGATTGGAAGAGCATCGTTCATTATGAGCTTTTACCGCCGGGCAAAACCAGCGATTCGGATCTCTACTGCCAACAGCTGATGAGAATAAACCAAGAAATTGAGAAAAAACTCATGGAATTGATCAACAGAAAGGGTGTAGTCTTTCATCATGATAACACCAAACCACACACATCTTTGGCCACTCAGCAAAAATTGAGAGAGCTTGATTGGGAAGTGTTGATGCACCCACCATATAGCCCTGATCTTGCGCCCTCAGATTTCCACTTGTTTCGGTCTCTTCAGAATTCTTTAGGTAGTGTAAGGTTAACATCAAGAGAGGGCTGTCAAAACTACTTGTCGCAATTTTTTCACCAAAAATCCCAAATTTCTACAGCAACGGGATCATGTCACTACCTACAAGATGGCAACAAGATGAACAAAACAGCACATATATATTATAATTATGTAATTAAACTTTAAAAAAAATGTCTTGAATTTGTGTACAAAAATACGAAGAAACTTTTACCCCGACCTTATATTTTCCATAATCGTTAAATTATTATCTATGAGTACAATCGAAATTTTGCATACGGAATGTCAAGTTCAACAAAGCGAATATAATTTATCTTCCATTGAATTGAGTCGTTTCATCTTCGCACGTAGTCGTCGCACGAACGGCGGACCAAGCTTAATAAAGGTCTGAAAAATTGTAAGAACCCTTTCGAAGGAGTTAAAGGTCAATTCTTATAGCATCCCTCGTTAATCAGCCTTAACGCTCCCGAAGGCTCTATGAAATCAAAGACGTTGCTGTCGACCAAAAATCTATCTATAGCATCAAGAAACCTATTATGGCGATTAACTTATTTTGATATATTCGCACTTAAACACTGGTAATGATGCTAATTTATTAGAGGCACTCTTCTACTGCCTACATAGAGTTAAATAATGGAGACGCCATTGTCGCCATTTCCTTAACTATTTGTGCGGGTGGGATGCGGCATATTTATACGTTTTTGTATAAAAAAACGCCATATCCAAAGGAATGTTTATTATTGGACAAATCGACCGAGGAGTATTGTCAATCAAGGTTTTCCTCTGTTTGCCTAAGATGAATTAGTTTTGTTATATTTATTTATGTAGAGGTTCATTTACAATAAGACAATAATAAATGAAACATTCGAGGATAAGTTGCGAAACAATGTCCAAACCCATTTATCCACGTTGGCCGCGTTCATCTTTCAATTTATATTACCATAAAAGAAATTCTTTCAGGCATATTGCCGTCATTTCTCAATCGGCCGGTTCGCTTTTGTTGGCATTCAAATGCGTCTACCTGACTTATATCTACGTATATGTAAACTTGATGTTTGTTACAATAAATTGTATCTAGTACGTGACATGCGGAACATCTTATATTGTAAGTTCCTACAGTTTCTTTTTATCTACCAAGTTCACCGCTCTTCACAATCTCTGGGTTTGCTCTTTACCCGATAGCACTGCACAAAATATATCTTCATAAATCTGCTACCTATGCACGTTCTAATTTTGTAAATTATGTATCACATGAAAATAACAGTTAAATCAATATCAGAGCGCTTATGAAAGTACATTAATTTCGGAATTTAAAGTCACAGAGAAAACAGGCTTAAGAACTTTTTTGTAGAACTTTTATTATCTTGCGATATCAGTTTTTATTGTATTGTTGCTGTTTGCTATCATTTCACTTTTTTTATAAACCAGAATCTTCAGCGTACTTATTGTCCGCGTAATGTTATTCTTTGCCGTTAACAGTCCTTAGGAAGTATATAAAGTTAATGTTGTTTTTATACCTCTCATAAAGGTGGCAGACGGTCCCTCGTAATGAAATGTTAAGTGCCCAGTCACCTTCGCTCGCTGACGCTTCTACTAGAGGACGGTTAACCGTTGTCACGTAACACTTTAACGTTAATTTGTTTCTTTTCATTTATTTAAATAAAAGTGTATTCTGTGTACCAAACAGTCGTGCGTAACTAGTTGTACTCGTATTATGATTTCCTTTTTTTATTAAACTACTCGTCTGGTCTTTAAAAACAAATAAGAAAAGGCGTCTAGTAATTGCTTTGGAAAAACGTTTACTTACTACTACAGATATATAGGAAAAGGATAAAATAAATAAATAACTAAAAATAACAAATACAGAAGAATAATGAATGATAAACGAGGAGCAACACCGCATGCTACTTTTAACAAGTCTCGCGTAATCATTCATAAAAATAGACCTTATTATTAGCAAGTTATCACTAAACTAGTTAATAGCATGAATGAACATGTGTTGTTGAGAGCAATGCGAAGAAACTTCGAACTAAAGACAATAGTTATACATCTTAAACTTTAAACAAGTGCATACAGCTTTCCTTCACCCAAGCATAAGTTCCCGTAAACTATGTTATTTCAGGACGGACCGATCACAGAGGTCTTTCAAATTGTGCGCTTTAACAATATCGATATTCAATAATTTAAGATTCTATAGGCCCTCGAAGGCTTTTAATTTTTTTACAGAATTTGGTTTGAATGTGAAAATGTAAACAGATAACGAGGTGATACTTACCTTTCTGCAAAACAAAGACAAAGGTTTCAAAGTTCAAGGTTTCAAGGCTTTTAAAGTTATTACTTAAAATGTGAAAATTTGTTAAGTAAATAGAAAACAAGGCGTGATATCTTTATTAAGTAAGTAGATAACAAGACATGATATCTTTATTGAGTAAATATACAAGGCGTGATATCTTTATTAAGTAAATAGATAACAAGGCATTATATGTTTATTAAGTAAATATATAACAAGGCATGATATCTTAAGTAAATAGATAACAAGGCGTGATATCTTTATTAAGTAAATATATAACAAGGCGTGTTATCTTTCTGCAAAGTGGATTGTAGGCTCATATCAATTTTATAAACTTAATTTAAAAGGCCATTTTTGTATCACTGTTTTTACTAAATTTGGTATATTGATATAGTTATACCATAAGAATAAATAATAACTCCGCATTTATTCTTATGGTTTTACTGTACTAAAATATGTAGGTATAATTTGTTACATAACACCTACAAAGGCTCATGTTGTCAAATGAATTAATTATTCAATGTGACCAATGCTTCACGTTTTTTATTTTAATTGTATTACTATATACTTAAGTACAAAAACACTTTAAATATTTCTCAGGTTACTAGAAGGGAAATACGCTACTTTCGGGAGCGAGTAACGTTACGCAGGTACTTAACAAGTATTTAAAGTATCAGATATAATATTAATGGGGGCGGGCGTACTTGGTTTCGTCTGAGAAAAGTTATTTTTCGAGTGGTTCTAAGTACCTTGGGAATAATGTTATTTGATAAACAAGAGATGAATATTTGTAACTCATAAAAATACAACGATGCCACGATACCAGAAAGCACTCGAGACTAGAAAGCGTATTAAATCACTGATAAAAAATATTTCTTGGTATGCATTAAGTAACCCACAAACACACATGTGGCTTGTGGTCTGGTACGGGCCGGGGTTCGAATGATATTGTTATATGACACAGATGATTGTAACAAAGCTTATAAAGAGTGTCCAAGATTGAGCACCGAATGTAATTTAGAAAAAAAAAATAAAGTCATTGTTTCTCCGGCTGTGTGACATGTGGAGCCGTCCTGTTGTGGAACCGTCCTGTTGGAACCACAGTTGATCGAGGTCCATATCTTCCAATTGGTACCAAAAAAACTCCTGTAGCATGTTCCGATACCTCTCTATGCCTATCTAAATACCGATACCTAAAAAAATGGCCCTATGATCCCGCCGAACCAAAAGCCGCACCAATGTGTGACTCTTTGAGGATGCATCCGTATTTCATGAATCTCATGAGGATTCTCTAAGCCCCACATACGACAATTTTGTTTATTGACGTATCCGTCAAGGTGGAAATTGGCCTCGTCACTAAAGATGATTTTTTCGCCAAAATGATGGTCCACTCCATACTGCTCTAAAATTCGTTCTTCGTGTAGCGTTCCATGTTAACTAATTCAACTGTCATATTATGTGACATCTATAAACAAACCAGTTGCCAACCACCAAACAAAAAAAATGCGCGAAATTTAAATCCGGCGGTCAATCTGGGACAACCTATATGTAAAAGTCCTTTATCATTTTGCGTCGGCATTAGTACAGAATTTACATATGGAAGGAAAAATGCTAATTTTATCATGAATTGTTGCGAAATGAATGGTACAGCCAGAATTCAGAAAGCAATGTTAATTCGGATTTATAGATAACAGAGGGATAACTTATGGCTCTAAACACTTGATAAACTAACAAAATGGTCCCCTAGACCCCTTGCTAAGTAGGGTTGCTTGAAATATTGTCTATAAACTTAGCTAAATTGCGCTGACCGTAACACGGTTTATGGTGCCAAATTAGAGGCAGACACCAAATAGGATTCCTCTATATCCACATCAAATGCCAAGGTCCTTGGTGCAAATGGGTTATACCAACACCTACTACTCAAAAAATAGGTGTTGGTTACACCTTGGCACTGTTGTTAAATGGTCCTTTACATTTGTTACAATTGCAGGCAAGTTGTAAAGAGCTCACACAGAGATTATGAATAATTGACATGTTACGCAGTGGACGATGGTGAGGATGTATGCAGTGCGTACAAGTTCATAAATTTATTACTCGAACTTTAGTGTGTATCTGTGAATGGTTCTACAGTTTTGCGTTCTACACAGAAAATAATTTCTTTTATTACCTTGTCTAACCTTGTCTGTCGTACTTTTTCTATTCCAATTCCAATTTCTTAATATGGCCCCATCGAGACTTCGATGATTCTGCCAATGTCAAGGTTGAATGAAACAGTAATAAAACATTGATAGAAAGATAAAAACACGCAGAGATTATGCTGGTTCCAGTTGAGCTCACTAAAACAAAGAATACCTAAATTTATATATAAGTATATAAGATTAAATTAGATATTAGTTTTATAATAGTATAATATGAAGACAGGGAAAAAGTGTTTTTGGTTAATAATAATACACTTAACATAAAATACTGATGATGAATATGATGTAATAGTTAAAAAATAATTAAAGAACGATGTTATTAACTCTAATGAATTTGTGAGGAATATTAATATGAGAGGAAAAGACAAGGGTTAGTATGTAATTCACATTTACAGGGCGAGGAAAAGATGGGGGAAGTATATCGTAAAGAGGTGTTGCGAGGCGGGGACAACTAAAAAAAATGTGCTCCAGAGTTCCTTCTTCAAGTCCACACTCACACAAGGAATGATCCCGAATCCTTAGCTTAGCCAGGAAAGCCGGCGAGCATACGTGTCCTAATCTTAAACGAATTATAACTGACGTGGCCAGTTTATTGATGTTCTGATACTTAAAAAACAAGGTCTTGGAGGGATAGTCGGCTGGATGGAACGATAGTGTCGGGCTTTAGTTTGTCTAGACGACTGCCACAGATCATTCCAGGATTTATCCAAATAAGGTTCAGCCAGAGGCCGTAGATCGCGAGAAAAATATTTTGAATACGAGTCGCATCCCACACGCATAGCGTCCTTTGCCAAAAGGTCCGCTGTCTCATTACCAGAGATGCCAGAATGGCCAGGGATCCACGCAAGAACGACTTCTATGCCTGATACGTGGCATTTATAAAGGACCTCTTTTATCTTTAAGGTGATATAAAAGTTGTCTCTAGCATGGAAAGGAGACTTGTTAATATCCCGCAGACAACTTAATGAGTCAGAAAAGACGATGGACTTATTTAACTTATGAGATTCTATAAACAATTGCCGAAGGAACGAAGGGAGGAGCCAATTTATTTAGAAAGTCAGGAAGCCAAGAATCTACAGCATTAGAAGAGATATTACTGTTATTGGAGTAGGATCGGTGGAAAGCTTTTACACGTTTCCGCACTAGAGATCTGGAGGAGATCTGGGAGACGGGGATTCGCAAAATGCAAGCCATCCTTGCTTTTTCTTTTTAGAAAGCAACCTTTTAGACTTAGCTAGGATTCTTTTGAAGTTAATATAGGAATCCATGTTTGAATCTATAGCAAAAATGGATTCAGCTTCATTTCATTATCGAATACTGGCGGTGCAATCTGCATCCCACCATGGAGGGGAAGGAATTCTACTACAAGAGGATTTTTTTACAGGGATAGATTCATCCGCAGCAGCTAAGAGAACCAATGTATATTGAAGATAGATACTAATAAAATTAGACACGTTGACTGGAGGCAATGAGAATTTGTCCCAGTCTGCCATAGATAATCTATATTTAAGAAGACGGGGAGGGTCTTTAGAGAGTGAGACAGAATGGTGGTTTTTAGTTAGAAATATTTCTCAAACTATCCATTTCAAGTAACGAATCATTACGGAAGAAAGTCATGTTTTGTTTTGCAAAGTTTCATGTGCATGCTACTAACCGTTGAGGAGTGCCCTTATGAGGAGACAATCCTGGCTGCAGCATCAGTTCGTGGTGTAAATCATGTTTATCTATCAAAATTAAACCTACATGCAAAGTTACGTATCTCTGCTACTAATCGTTGAGGAGTGCCCTCATGAGGTGACAATGCTGGCTGCAGCATCAGTTCATGGTGAAGATCATGTTTATCTATCAAAATTAAACATATATGCAAAGTTTCGTGTCCGTGCTATTAACCGTTGAGGAGTGCCCTCGTGAGGAGACAATCGTGACTGCAGCATCAGGCTATTTCTATCATTTTAGTGTATTGTCATCAGAACTGAACAAGCATGCAAAATTTCAAAGTCGTAAGTTTAGAGGAAGTGGTTCAAATTTGGTTGGCAAAATTTGTCCCAAACATACTAACCAACAGGTGAAGTTGTAAATAAAAGCTTGTAAAAAGGGGTCATTTGTGATATTATCTTAGAAAAGGGACCTCATTGTCGCTTCTAGTTTCCCAGATATAGACATTTTATATTTTTTTTTTATATATAATTTAATGTTAACACTTACTCATCCCATAAAAAGTAGTAGCTAGAGTAATAACAATAACGAATAAAAACAGTGAGTACTTGTTCTTGCGCCGCGCCCTACACCCGGCAATCATTTGTATACTCAGCTGTCGATGTAGGGCCACACGAGCGCCAGTACGTACTTATTATTAATGACTCTAATATTGCCAGCGCCACTTCCTAGTGCCCTGCCCTTTGATATGAAAATATGGTACATAAGGAGGTTTTTGTTAGGCAAATATTAGCCATATGCACTGCTTGGGTTTTATTAGTAGTTTATTATTGAAACTGCTAAATAAAACTACTTTGATATGGGTGTACTCTTTTCATATTTACCTCTTCCTTATTATCAGAAAAATGAATTTCGGGAAGCGTATTCCATCAGTGATATAAGTCATGGAATATACGAATTTCAAAATAGATATTTTCATAGAGATTTTGTACACGGTGTTTGGATAATCCGCAATTTTTCTAAAATCTAACGGAGGAGAGGACTTTGACGGGCTTTCATATATTTAATAATATAATATAATACAATAATGTCATCATTTTCAGACATTACTCCATACAATTATACAGGTATATAATTCCTACATTAAACTTAAAAAAAAATACTTCTTATTTGCGCTTTGGTGAACACCAAGCTAATACTTTTGAAAAGAACTCGTGAAGTCTTCACCGATGACCTTAAGAATAAAGTTTATTTGAATATCGTATTCTTTCCCATAAAGAAAATACTCGATTTTTAATTATAGCGAAAAAGTCGGGCACCCCCGCCTCAGCGAACATGCCCGACGCACTGCATTGTCGGGTCATTTTCATCATTAGAGTACGGGACGCATCATTGTACTGCACTCTAATCGCTTGTAGGTCTTCTCACGCCCCCTCACGAGGGTGGAGGTAACTGTTCGGGACTGAGTCCCCTTCAATAGTATCTTCTCTGTCCGCCAACACGGACAGATCGCTGGGTTGGCCCCCTGGCCCGTAGTGCCGCCTCAGAGTTTCTTCGTGCCGCCCTTGCAGTAGTAACCAGCGTGGACGACGACAGGGAAGCTCTATGTGGTGCTACGTCTCACGGCGTGCTCAGGTCGCGCGGAAGAGCCTTGCCGTCTGGAGACCGTGCGTGCGGCACTCTAATGGTACTCCAGGACGCCCCTTTAAATTGAGTCCACAGTTGACACGTTATAATTTTGGATATCACAGATTTTGTCGGTAAATGTGTAGATATTTGCGTAGGCGTATGTCAGAATTCTTTTTAAATTATATCTCTATGTGCGTTTAATTTTGATTGTGCTTAATTTACGTTTTACATAATGATGGAGTAGTTTATAATGACTTAATAGACTTCGACACCGTTTGGTTGATTACCATGAAAGTTGGCATATATATGTATTTTTTCATGGAGAAGGTTTTTATTCTTTTGACTTTGTTGTAACTCGTCACTAGATGGTGTTGAAGCACATCAACTTCTATACCGTTCAACCGATCGCAAAAATCATATCGACGGCAAAACAGAATAATTTGTGATTTTATATACAGAGGTAAATAAATATACACAGGCAGGACAACGTCTGCCGGGTGCAGCTAGTATTATATATACTTATTTATACAATATTACTTTATGTTTTTATATATATGAGTAATTTATATTACTTTTGCACGTTATATACTGCACGTGGAATAATTAATAAATAATACAATATGCATTCTATTTTAATCCTACGTAACTATAGGAGAATTCAATTTAATTATTTTTTACTTTTGTTACAAGTTAGCTCTTGTTAAGTGTACGAGACATAAGGAAAAGGACACTGACTGATCCCTCATTCTGTCCGTCTGTCCGTCCGGCTGTCTATCAACAGAGAGTGATTTGCAGATTTTTCTTATCGGAAACGAAGTTGCTGAGAATGCAGGATCGCTGATGGTAGCTATTATTACCAAATTATATCATGCTACGTACAAAACGGAGGCAAATTTTAATTTCTATTATATTATGTCAGTGTAATCTGTATTGGCCATTAGCATTGGCAACATAATTGTTAAACAACATAAGTTACATAAAAGGCTGTAGATTACATAAATAAATAAATAAATAAATAAATTATAATTGGATATTATGTACAAACAGAAATTTTGGAAGAAACTTTTGTTGTTGGTTAATAATGAATATTGATCATTTGTAATACTTGATAATATGTGAATATGTGTGAAAATATGAAAATGCGTCCGGTATACTGATTATATAAACTGTGAATTCTGTTTACTATTCCTGCTTTCTTCAGACAATATGTTTAGCAAAATTAATAAAAAAAACTGTTTATTCATACATTAAAACAACACGAGCATTAATTACAATGAATAATAGCTTAACTTTTTTTTTTGGAATGGTAATAATGGTTAAATGCCATTTATTCCAAGCTATTCATAAAAATAGGGAAACAACCAGAAATGATAATATTTAATATTGTTATACTAGCTGACCCGACCGACAGACGTCCTGTCCAAATTTCAATAAATATTTTTTTTATAATTTCAAATTTCAATATTTTTTTTCCTGAAAACTTTTCCAGGGCCATAGCGAACAAAACAAAAAAAGAATTACGCATATTCATCGTTCGAATCGTTAGTTGTCGTCTTGAGTTCATTCAAAAATCCCTTATTCAGACTATTACGAACATTTTAAAAAACAATAGCCAAATCGATGGAGCCGTTCTCAAATGATGCGCTTACCGATGAACAACATTTAATTATTATTTATATAAATACATATGCATGTGTGTATGTATATTTTAAGTATTTATTGCTATTTAATAATTTATACATTAATTATTAAGTGATCTGATGATTTCTTGTTTTTTACAATACTATTTCATCAATATTGCACCTTCCACACCATCACTAAATAGCCCCAAGGTTGCCTCGGAGAAAACGCTTTATTGGATAAGGTAAGCTATTCGTTAAAACAATAAACTGTAAATAAATAAATTAGAGAGATTAATTAATTAAAATTATCTCACTTAAAAATTACAGCTGTTGTAGGTACGGTTCCCAACTTCCATCAGAAATGTTTTAAAGTTGGCACCGTTTGTTACTAACATTGTTCTCAGAGGACGTAACATTTACACACGCCTGAAAAACAAAGGTAATGTTGATGAGGCTTTTAAATATTATAGCACCCGGCAGCTTGTTAGACATGTACAATGACCCGCACGGCTAGTTCCATATGGATGAAAACATGACGTGCTTATATTTCATAGAGGCTTGCTACGCTCCTTCAAATTTCATACAGGGTCTCATTCCCACTCAATAAATGGACACACTCACAGAAATTGACATACAAGACAAGAATAAATCATTGCAGAGCTACTCTACTATAAAAGCGACGTGAAGCGTACATTTCTCCACAAACAAAGGGAAACAATATGCAAACTATATGTACAAACACCGGTGTTCACCGCAGAGCACAAAGGTTTGAATGTTCTGTCTCTTTCACAGGTAGAGAAACGCTGATTTTACAAGTAGGGCTTCGGCTGTCACTCTTTTAGTCCCTTTTATGCCTACTTAATACACGACGCGGAGTAATTAAACTTCAGTTAAAATAAGAAGTAAGTGGTGTTGTATTTAAAGGTTAAAAAAACGAGTTTATAGCGTATAATTCGTATGAGTTGTAGACGTTAAAGCTGATGCATAGGCAAATTAATCACAGACTGACATTTGCTTTTACGAAACATACCTACGACACAGACTAAAAGATAAACAAGCAGTTATTCCACAAAGCGACCAATTCAAACCAATTAAGACCAATTCAAGCGACCTCTCGATCAGCGGCTGCCAGTATCTAAGGCGCCCGGGGATAATACTTATTGTAACTTATACCTTTTCGGTAAGATTCAAATTATATTTAAGAAAATAAAAATGTATTTGAAGTAAATAACTTAGCACACCCGCCCGCTTGCCGCGACCGCCTTATTGAGCCCGTTCGGGGAAGGCTTTTTAATGCTTTGTCGTGGCTAAAGCTCTTGAAACTTGTCCAACCGGTTTAATGCGCACACGTGCGCACGTTTTGGTTTGACGTGTGTTTGCCTACATATTTTGCTGTTCAGAAATAAGTAAGAGGTCATTACAATGATTGAGAGTTAGTTACACAGAGGAATAAACAAACTTCCATTCCCGCAAAATAGGTGAATGAGCAAAATATGTACATCGTTATTCAGGCGCTGCGCCACAAACCCGCATCCCACTATATTCATTAAAACCTTCAGGGAACATCTAGTGGAGTTAGAAACTGAAACATGCAGTTAAAGTGTAGAACAAACTGTAAAAGAAGAAACCCCGTAATAAACGGCTAAATAGCGAAGTAAAACGCGCAAACAGCGATTGTTTGCAGCGTTGACTTTAAAGTATAATTAATTAATAATATTTTCTTTAAGTTATTAATTTTTTAAGGCGTTTTTATCTTATTAAGGTATATAGTCCAAAAAAAAACTAGTTTTTGTTAATGTGGACAACAAAATGCTATTTCTTCTTTTGCGGGTCACCGACTCCAACCACAGCGCTCAATCCGACTTAATCGCGGTGTTGTTTACTAGGCCTTGACCATTTTCTTACTAATTCCTAGTTTGGCTATCTAGATCGGCAAAATATAGCATCTATCTGAACAAGTAGAAGAAATGGATTCAAGTGATTACGAAATCGGAAATCTACGATTAGACAAAGTCTATTATCAACTCTGATAATATACTAGGTAGATATCTGCGAAGAACGCCTCCACTGCAAACTAATAGTAATTTAATTAATTACGTAATACTAGGATAATAATAATACTTTTTATTGCGTACACAACAAGCAAAACACAAAATCAACCCATACTTAAGACACAATTGGCAGCCTTATCGCTTAAGCGATGTCTTCTAGGCAACCATAAAGACAGAGAAATGATTTAAGGAATCTAGGTAGTGCAAGCAGTTTGTATACATAAAATAATAAAATAAATAAGTAAATACATAACCATTAATTAATATACATTATACTACATAAAAACTATAACATAATACAATATGAAACATAAACCACTTAAACATGTCATTACTAAAATCTACGTCTACAAGTACTCGTAGTTACAACAGAGTATTGATGGCAAAGACAAGTGACAAGTAGTATGAAGTGAAATACGAACCAAAGTACTCGTATAACGTAAATAATTAAGAAAAAGAAGAAAAAAGAAAAATAAGTAAAAGGAACTCAAATCTAGGAAGCTAAGTAGTGCTCGTTCACTTGCTTTTAAACTAGCCGGGCTCTGAACTCGTTTTATAGTTACAGGTAAAGAGTAATGTTATCAAAACAAATAACATTACCCTGGATATAATGTTATCAAAACAAATCGTACCTACTACATATTGTACTTATCAATCAATGTGTCAATTCACGTGTAAACGAGTTGTTTATTCCCAAATTGTCTAAAGTACTGATTTCGAATGAATATTTATTGTACATAAGACGTATAAATAGATTGAAATTGACGTGCAAATTGGCGTACTCGTAACTAGGTCGTAATTTCATTTAGCCCGTATAGAATCTTTTAATCATTCGTCTATGTAGGCGTCGGTTAGGGCCGGGTGTGGTAGCGACGCGGCAGCCTGCGCACGCGACCCCGTGTCGATGACCGCCGTGACGTGTTGCGCTCGCGCCGAAGCCGTTGCCGCCATGTCATGCAAGTCAGGGTTGCCAGGTGTGAGCAGCCGCGATTTTTTGCGACTCGAAGTCTTCCTGAAATTAACTTTATCCTGTTAACTTACACCTTTAACATTTATGTATAATAATATTTCAGTTAGGTTTATATCGAAAAAATCTTATATAACTGCCTCATTTTAATGGCTTTATCAATTTGCTTTTGCTTTATCAATTTGTGTTTTTTTTTATCAATTTGCTGTTCAGGGTTCCATACCTAATAAGAGAAAAGCTAAACCTTATAAGTCTATCGCTGAAACAATATAATTTATTTTTTAACTTTTTTTTGTCTGTCAACCCTACTGTCTACTGTTTAAAGATGTGCGACGTGTGAACGAGATAGCTTTCCGATTTCTTTGAAAAAGACAGAGAGAAGCAAAGACGGAGACAACACCAATACAAAGATTTAATGAACGATAAAGACGGAACGCCAAACAGTTGCGTCTGGAAAGAGAAACTATCATGAGAAAAAATACGTTGGGTCATTGTATAAACTCGAATGTTGTGTAGGTATTTATGTCAAAAAAGTGGGTAAGAATTAACAAGTTAACGGTATTTAATTACCTTTGTTATGAACAAAAAGGTGTTGCACAATACTATATCAATCATAATTTATTCTGTCTGTACTACATGTAATATTTGTTCCTACTTTAACATTCATTTAGCTGTTAGTTATTGCAGTTCTAACGTAATATTTGTACTCTAGGAAGGCAAGGAGTGCACTCGTATTTGTATACTTTGAAAGAAATTCTTGTGTGCCAATGTAATGCATGTTTCCGTGCAAATAACTCTAATATTTGCGAACATTGTAACACATTAACGGAGGACGTTGTTTTGTATTCTGTGACAATTTTATTCCATTATAAATCAATCTATGCTTTATTTGGTCCAGTTGGACAATCCTGAATCCAAACAGACTCGTAAATCACGCACCGAGTAAAATCCACCCATGCAAAACACCGCACCTATGTCGCTTTATACTCATGCGTGTGGGTAGCTCTCTGGCCCCTACTAAAAACTGTATTTATTTTATAATACACACCTAATCCCAATCTATATCTATCTTGATATCTATCTATATATCTATTCATACGACTATAATGGTGTTTCCTTCTTTTATTTATAATATATCTATAAAAAACTAAATACAAAACCTTAACTGTTTTAAGAACGTCTTTCATTGGTCACCTATTGCTCTCCCAGGTTTGCTCCTAGAAATCTCCTAAGGATAAGCACGCCTTTTATATGTATTTTCTTTTGTAACTATTTGTATATTTTTATATGAATTTTATGTGTACAATAAAGTATATAAATAAGTCTTTTTTCAGATGATGATGAATTATAAATAATTAATTACTTTAGTATTACCTAAACATCAGCCTTATATTTTATGAGCACTGAAAGTATACAGCGATTAGAAATACGTTCGCCGGATTCAGTTTAGTACATAACAGTTAATCAGTCTGAGAGATAATTTAAGTTACGTTAGCATTCGGCATAGCAGTTAATTTTATATTTGACGACTCTTCAGGTTGCAATTAAATTAGTAAAAATACCTTGAAACTAAATAATATTTTTCATTAGTGTGTTTGTGGAATACCTACGTACTTGGAAATCTTTTAACACAATCCTAAGTTCCTTAACGTGATCGTAAACATTATCTTAAGTTTGAATATAACTTGAATACCATATACCTAGAATACCGTAAGAATTATCTAATACCAAGAAAAAATATAGCCAACAGATTAAAGCTAAATAGACACAAATCTACTTCTCAGTGATCGAATGTTTTTAAATGATAACTTTTGAAGCGTAAAACAGACAATTGCGAAAAGTTGCCATTTTTTATCCAGAATGATACAAATAATGTCCTTATACATTTTTAATCATTATGCAATGTACATAGGGGGCTACCGAGCAATTTATTTATATGTCAAAGTTGTATCCTAATTGAGATCATATGTGCATCCTTAAGAATCCTCTGAAGGGAAAATGATAACAATAACAGTTCGTAAGAGCCCAGCACGAATTTATGGCAGTACTAAACACTCGTCTGCCCGTAAAGTGGCTTTTACAGCTTTATACCAAATATTATGGTTTGAGGTGAAGATAGTCCTCGTCAATACTAACCCGAAAGTAGCTTTGATTCCGTATGAGCGATAAAGTGATATTTACGAGTGGGAACAAAAACAAGTCCTACAAAGCAATAAAACGATACTTTTTGGTTACAGAGGATGGGTAATTATTTGCCTATGGAAAATGTTACAGCAATTTCGGATATTTACAAACGTTTACAGAAAGTTACAAACGTTTGTAAGTTTTTTAGATATTACATCAATCTTAAATATTTATTTGTACGATGATGGAGGAGGTTTATTTATATATTTTTTAAGATCTTTACTTAGGTTATTTCATTTACAAGCCACAGTCCAGGAGTATGGCGATGTAGATTTTAACAGGTCAGACACGAATCCTAAACAGTTTACTGCTACTCGCATTAAACTCGTCAATGTACATATATATTTTCACCCAATGGACCATTTAAAAAAAAAAAAAGGAAAAGGCGGATGACGAACACACAGTCTACCTGATGGTAAGTGGATAGGTACTGTCGTCCATAGACATCCGCGATACATGTCAACATCAGTCTAGAATGACAAACGTTGGCACGTCCCCGGATGCAGATTAAGGAATGGATTGGGAAACGGGGAGGGAGAGGATTGGATGGGAGTGGGTTCTGGCATATCTCACTCACTACCGAGACACGTACGTACATTGAGGAAATACGACAAAGTAGGAAATGCAGTACATTTCAACGTAGTCTTCTGTGAGAGAGGGACAACGTGGCTAGTCGAGTGCGTCCAGCGGCTGCGGAAATACAGCATGCGCTCTCCGAAAGGATTCCAAATTAAAGAAGGAATAAAAGATCAAAGATTAAGTTATTATTATAGTTAATAAAGGTTGATTCATTCGATTTTAATGTTCGTATAATTAATAGGGTAATTTAGTATTTGCCTTTTGGCAAATGAAAAGTGTTTAAATCGACTTAATTAAATAGCTAAAATTAATCGACTACATCAGATATCACCTATGGACTATCCCGGCCGTTTCACCTCGAAACCTCCAAGTTTGGGCTAAAAATATTCCTTTCCCTATTCGTATAGAGATATTTGACACAATTTGTATCTATGATTTAGCAGACACGGGTAGGAATTGATCAATATTGATAAAGGGTGAAAGAATGTTTCATTTTCAGAAACGGCCCTGACACTTGAGGGATATGTATGAATAGGCTGTGATCGATGGTGATCTCTTAAGACAAGGTCGAGATATCCAAATATTAATAATAATCATCTTTTGGTATGAACTCAAAAGTTTTATTTTCAAAGCAGTGGTAGTCCCATTAGTTGAAAGGATGCAGTTATCTGTTAAGAAGGCGTGGCTCATTTATTTTTGAGTGAACTAAAGGAATTCCTTCCGCACAGCTTTTTTTACTTCAAATCTTAATACATACTTCGCGAACTCATTCCTTGAACTCTGACGAATAAAACCGTGACAGTGAATATAAAGAACGAACGACATAAAGTGTATGTTCTGTGACTGACACTTCGCTCTCGATGCAAATGCACAAATAAATTAATCCGAGGACTATTGAAACATTGAAACCTAAACGAATTTTTGAGATCTACTGAAGTAGTGATAAGGAAAAGAATGGATAAGGTAAATTTCTTTACCAAAGTAAGTCTAAACCAGTGAATTGATCACATGCGGTGAATGTCTAATGTGAAGATTGGTAATGCGTTGCTTTATATTTCGTGGGGTTTATGGTTTTTATACACAAGAACACGGTGAGCCAAATACGGCTATTAGGTACTTCGCTAGATGGCGACGGACTTCAATAACAGGGTGGCAACTGGCCAACCAGCTTCTATTAGTAGTCATGCTACCGCGCTCCCGTGTTATTTAATATGGATTAAGTATCTACAATAGCCGGCTGTACCTCTTTGTATCAAAATTATATGTGTTGGTCAACTTCATTTTTTCCGTAGTTTCATTTTGTTATTTTTCGTAGTTATTGCTTAATACACGTTTTTCCGTAATCTTTTTGCCTCGTTATTTTAATTAAAATAATCTTTACAAGTGTCTTTGATACGAGTCTAGACATAATAGCATTATTTTATTCCATTATTTTATAATAATATGGGGTAATTCAGTAGATATATTAAAAATTTTCCAAACTCAAAAAAATGTGTTAGGGCTTTATTTAAAGCACAATATTTTAAGCATTGCAAACCCATATTCAAGGAATTAAAAATTCTTCCGCTTGTCAATACATTTTGGGGGTCTGTCTTCTTGTGAAAAAACATCCTGAATTCTTTTCTTCACACGATGAAGTTCTTAAAAAAAATAACAGTAGGGATCCAACAGGACCTTTACCTCCATGACAAAGATTGCGGATGTACAGCAATAGTGTGTATTGTATGGCGATAAAAGTATTTAACAAAGTGCCCAAAGATATAAGAGAACCACCACTTAACAAATTTAAATATGAAATATTTGGTTGGTTGTTGGAAACATGTTTTTATTCAACAAAAGAATATTTAGAACTTGACTTATTTATATTTTCTTAATTGACATAATCTTATTAAATGACATTCTTTTATTTTATTAGTTATTGAAATTTTAGTATTATTAACTATATTTTTTTGATTATTTATGTATATTTAAAATTTGCTTTAATATTTCCATGCCACCAATGGCATTATGTGTAACAATATAGAAACTTAAGACCTTGCTTACCACATTTTTGGAACCAAATGAATAAATGTAAAGAAATAAATAAAATTATTTTATTTTATTCATCAGCAGTATAATATACGCGAGGGGAGGTTCCAAAGTTTCCGGCCTGACAAAGAAAAAGGACACTCAAGTTCATGAAATTATTTTTATTTTTCAATATATGTAGTCTCCATCTATATGAACATACTTTTCGGATCGTTTAATTGGCATTTCTATCCTAAAACTAGTCAGAAGTTTTGTGCTCAAAATGGGCGTAATCCGCAGTGGTCACTTCATCATCAGTGGAAAATCTTCTACCCCTTAAGTCCGCCTTGAGTTTTGAGAACAAATAGTACTCACCGGTCACGAAGTCAGGACTATAGGGTGGGTGGTGAATTTCCGTGAAGCCACACTTAGAAACAGCAGCTTTCGCAACTGCGGCGGCGCTCGCAACCAGCGACAACCCGTGCATTGTCATGGAGAAGCCGCACACCTTTGCTTAGTTATTTACGACGTTTCTGCTTGCTTATTTCTCGTCATTGTTCTATAAGGTTAGCATAATAGCTTGCAGTCACCGTAGTATTGCATTCTTATAATAGAAGATCTTATAAGATAGATCTTATAAAAGAGGAGTGATTATTCCTTGACAATCCCAGAATATCGAAGCCATAAACTTTTTGGTGGACTGAGTCACCTTTGCTTTTATAGGTGGTGCTTCACCAGAACGACGCCACTCCATCGAATTCCTATTGGGAAGGGAATCATAGTAAAGAACCATAGGCTCATAGTAACAATTGACTCGAAAAAATTGTTTCCATTTCTCTGAAATGCCTCTAAAAGTTCCTTAGAGCTCGCTACTTGTTATGCACTCGTTATGTTATGAGCACCTCGCACTTACTTTATTTATATGATGACGGATCCTAAACACTGTAGTTTTTGAAAGCCTTGTCCCTGCTGCTATTTCTTTCGTTTTTAGCCGTCGGTTGCTCAGAACTTCTTCTTCCACTAATTTGATGTTTGGAGTGATTGCCTCAACGGGTCGACCGGAGCGAGCTACGTCGTCGATGGACTCGTCATAAACGAAATTGCTTACATGGATCTTCCAATCTTTGATGGTGGAACATTTTCCACTTTATGGGACACTTTACATTTTACGGGGATTCTTCTCTATCATTATTCAACCTCTGCTTGACACCGGTCGGGCTAACACCTTCCTAATTAAGTAAGTAACTTAATCACGAAATGATATCCCAGTTTAAATATTTTGCGACTTCCTGTTGTTCTAAGAGTCGAGGAATCAAAACTAACGAGAGTTGAACTCGTTAGGTTTGATTCCTTGACTCTTAGAACAACCTCTTGAGGGGTGAAGGGGTGAACGAGGGTTAGATTATACACGAATTACCAGGATAAATGACAATTACAATAACGTATAATTTGTGTTTTTTAGACATCTAGAAACATGTCAGGCCAGAAATTTTTGGACCTCACAGGTATTGGGATCTTCCCAGGGGTACAATATATATTTGGGAAGTTATTAAAAAAAAAACAAAGATTTTAAAAATGAAGAAATAAATTACTTATTGCAAAATTATGAGGACTATCTTTGGAGATGAAAATGACAAATACGGAAAATAAACATGTAGGAACAGATTTTGGCCAAGATCAATTAATTATTTAATTGTTTATGCGTCTGTTTTAGCAGATCATTATGTTGTCAACTGAAATTTAAAGGAATTTAAATGAGTCTATTCGTATTGAAATAGTGTAAATTTTATATAAGACTTTGTTAACATGTTGGCAAGTTGACATTAGGTTAATTAGCTCGCGAACGAGCGTCGAAGCATACGTAATTTGACAGGCAACTAGAATATTTTGGGAAACTCCCTTTATTTAACTAAGATACGTACCAGGCATCTCGTTAGCTTAAATAAGATCCTTGCGTTGCAATTTTCGCAAACTTGAGCAACGAAGAACGAGTAGGTATACAAATTATAGCTTTGTGAGGAGCTAATCATAATATTGACTTATTTCGCTTTAGAAACAACGAAGGAAAATTCTTAATAAATGTTTGTCTTTTATAAATGCAGTACTACGTTACTCAGTCCGTTCAGACATAGACTGCCAACTGACTTTTGTCAATACTCAGTCGTCTCGTGGCCGAAGTTTGAGGACAACTTAAACAAAGTGAAGTTTGACTTGGAGAAGTGCAATGAGGTTGTGTATGTACTTTGTGTCTGGAGAGTGTCACGTTTGCTGAGATCTCTAAGCACCGGGATACTCTAGTCTAGTTACAGTTAACACTTCGCAAACGTCCCGTGTCGACTTTTTGAAGTCGAGCAAAGAATTCGTGGAATCTTTGCCCGCCGCTTACTCGTACCTATGTAGTGTTGTTCAGAATAATCGAAACAGTATATTTCCCTTGTACGCCATTTAAAATTCTTAATTTATACCATACAATACCTGAGTCTCCCTATACTTCGAAAATCCTTATTTACTGTTAATGAAAAAAAAAACGCATCGAACGTACAATAAAATAAAAAAGATTTATTTAGAACATCGCATGTTAAATCCTCTTTATAAAACAATGGCTATGGAAAGGTTTTGTTTAAATAGGATATTTGTTCTCGCGTGTTCATCCTGAAGATAGACATGTTCTCTTAGCGCCGAAGATTAGCAGGAACTTAATGTATTTGAAGGAACTTTCGTGCAACGCAAAAAGAAAATTATAAATACTGTAGTATCTTTAAATCAATTACAGTTTTAACGTTATTACGTATTATTGTTATTTATAGTTTTTATTCGTAGTTTACCAATTTTTGTAGAATTCAAAAATTGATTTGGGTTGAAAATCTTCATCTCGAGGGAGATAGATATTAAGATACGTAGGGGAAGGCCGGGTAAGATGGGGTGGTTAAGGATCAAATCTCAATTATTTACAGGGTTTAGTAGTTTTAGAATCGTATTTATTCTTATTCAATCATTTTGTTATCAGTCTTGAATAATTACATGAAAACAGGAACATCTAACTACTGCACTGGTAATTAAATTACAATATATAGAACACTAGATATCACCCCATCTTACCCGAACTATCGGGCAAGATGGGGTGATGCTATAGGGCAAGATGGGGTACACTTATTCTTTTGATCTAAGGACGACATAACTCACAAATAGGTGTTGCTTCAGCATCCTCGTCATCAACACCGGCACAGCTACAATGTGCCCACTTAAAACACAACGAACAAGCTATCCAACCTTCATTAGAGTCCAAGTATCGTCCTGAGCAATAAACATATGGAGTGTTTTCCGTTTCATCACTATCCATCTCTTTAGAAAATGACTTTCTAGTATGTTTCTTTGCTTTAGATTTTGTACCTTTTGTCTTGAGTTGTTTTTCCTCCTTCTTTCTCTGTTTAATTTTCTTCTTTTTCTTTTTTAACTCTTCTGCGTCACTTTTCTTTTTTATCATTTCTTCTAACTCCCGTTTAAAATGTGACGAGGTTATGATGGCTGTCTTACCACGTCTTCTTGTAACTCTTGATATTTTTTTGGTCACTGGAAGGGGCATCAATTGCTTTGGACTGACCAAAGTAAAGTTATGATCTGAGACTGGGTCAGGCCAGTGAGAGCACCCTGCGGATGGAATAACTGTAGTTGTCATTGTTGTTGTTGTAGCAGGAGATGTACTAATAGCTGCAGCAGTCGTTAAAGTTGTTATGCCAATAGTTGCTGCCAGGGTATATGTTGTTGTGGCAGTGGCTAGAGTTGTTGATAGCCTCACTTCTCCAGACTCCTGATTTGTAGTGGAAGGACGTTCCTCATTAAAAGGAATCTCGGTTGTTAAAGAGGCCATGAAATCGCTGTCTGTAAAAACGTTGGGGCCATGTGGCCAAATACCAGTAGTTTTAAAGCCATTTATAGCTGTTGGCATTGTAGCAGCTTGTACAAAAGCTTTGCCAAACAGTTCAGCAACTTGACGCATGGTAACTACCATTCCTGGATTGGTGCGGAGCCATGTCGATACAGCTTGGTCATAGTATATGCTCAATGGCCTCATCAAAACCATATCAGCGGGTTGAAGACGATGAGTGGTGTGCGGTGGGAAACATAAAATTAAGAATCCATTTGCTCTAGCTTCATTAATTAAGTCTATATTCTGAGTATGTGTGCTGTATCCATCCAATAGTAATAATACTGGTTGATCTGGGCCCCAATTGTATCTTCAGGTTCTCTATTTCATTACTGTTTACACGAGCCTGTTTTACTTTTCTCTCCCATGTGGTTTGTGGGACTAAAAAGGACTTAGCAGCCAACATGTATCCCACTTTTCCCTCTAGAACCGCTTCTACTGCCTTTTTCATTGCCTCTTCAGACCATTTCCCTCTCTCCGATTTTCTTTTATAATTATATACCATCCTTAAACAACAACAAAACAGATATAAAATTAAAATCACTGTGATGGGCAAGACGGGGTACCCCGTACCCCGTCTTGCCCGTTAATCAGTTTTGAAATTTAAAATTAAATATAAAATTTACAACGAATATTTTATAGAAAAACAAGTTTCTACCTGCTACTACAGTCTCCTGTTGATAAGATTCGCGTAAAGGCCACAGAAAACTCACAAGTTCTAATACTTTCGCAGTACCAAACTTATAATGAAGAAATTTTAGTGCAAACGAGCTAATTCACTCTTTTTGCAATAACAACAACAATTAACTAGCGGTCCTGTTGGTACTCGTACGACTGAGAGCTGTCATGGCGGCGAATAGTTCGTTGCTAGAACGAACATGATGGGTTGATTCGAATCACGTGAATAGCCTAGTACCCCGTCTTGCCCACCACCCCGACTTACCCGGCCTTCCCCTACCTATTAAAAATCTTTAGTGAGAAAGTTTTGAAACTAAACTGGATAGGTATAATTTTTTTATGGATAACGCTGTAATACTAATAATTATAAATCCTTATACTAATGACTAACTTGCAAAATAGACTTATAATTTACAAACTAAGATTTACTGCTAGATTTACTGCTGAATTAAATATACCGTTTATTTATATATTGAAAACATGTAGGTATGTACTTTGATTCCTGTGGCGAGGTGAGTACCTATCAAATTTGAAACATTACCACGCTGGAATGGCCAACTGAAGCATTGTGTGACGTAACAGCCTCTTAGAACGCCGGCTGGCTTGCCTGCGCTCTCGAATGCGGTTAGATGGGTCCTTAATAAATAGATGAATAAGCTATATTATAATTAACTATATATGTTTTATATTATATAGTTAATATGGAAAGGAATAATAAACCTGCAACTACGTATAATAGATACGACAAAAGATTTCGATATACCTAGTTGTGTTGTCATACATCGTAATAATGAACAACGTAATATAAAATGTATTTCGTTCAGTCCTCTATAAACAATTGTCCAGTACACAGGTAAATAGCCATTAACTTTTCTGTTTACCACTAAACTTAAATATTTTGATAGGAAAGCCTACTTTGCTACGCGGCTACGGGTGATCGCTCATTTTATTTTGATTTATGGAACTCCCGCTGCTCACGTCATTTGTTAAACGTCAAAGGAGGTACAAACTTCGGATATCCGCATAAGCAACATCCGTGGCACAACAACTCGTCTGCTGTTAGAATTGAACGAGTAGCTTTATAGCTAATGTCCTGAACGACCCTACGATATTCCCCTAGGTATAGTTTCCTGTAGGTATATATTTTGATACTTTTTTGAGTTGATAGTGTAGTAAAAATGATCATTTTATCGCTAAGTCTGCGCTAATGAAAATTAAGAACCTTAATCTTAACTGTTTTATAATCGGGCTTTTAACTTCGATGGTTAAAGTCAATCAGATATTAAAAATTTGGACTATAACGCTTCATAGGTTCGAGAGCTATGCTTAGACTTTTTAAGGGATAAATCCGAAACGAAATTCCTCGAAGAGCTAAAGGCATGACATTGGCACAGAATTGGCAAGCTGAAATGACAATGGACAGACCATATCTGCCGCAGGACCGACAACCGATGGAGTCGATAAGACTAGTCCTTAAACGGAGACCACGTATCAATAAGTATGGGCTCTTACCGTATGATAAGAGCAAAAGATCGTGTGTGGTCAAGTACCTTGGCAGAAGTCTAAATTATTATGCAGCAATGGAGAAACAGGCTGATAATATGGTGTGGTATTTAATCATTATGAGATATGTAATCTATCGTAGATTGTACAATTCACATCGATTGCGTAAGTGCAGTCATCATAGTATGCATACGACGTATCGAAGCCTTGCATCACAAGTAACCCTCGTAAAATGTACTCGTAAATATTTCGAATTCACAGACTCAGTGTTGTTTCACATTTATCACATACTCGTAAACCCGTAATAGTGCAGATTTGGCAAAGGAAGACGCACATTCATCACTCTTAAAACATTTTGTTTCACCCACAAAGCTTTATTATCATTATTATGTAGGTTTTAACCCAGGTATTCATTGTACAGGCGTTTTACAGACAAATGTTTGTAGCTACACTTCGTAATAACCAACTGTGTACACACAAGTGTTGGTTGTTCCTGTGAAGCTATTATTACTACCTTGGCGTAGGAAATTCGAGTATTTATAACCGCTTAGGTATGCAGACAGTCTGTTGGGTGGAATTGATATTCAGATAATAATTACCCATGGACACCCAACCTTATTTGTCTTACTGTCCCTTTTCAGAGAAAATATACTCAGTGCCCCCCAGACTAAATTATTTAAGTAAATGACAAAAAATGTGTAGGGAAAATGTGCACCCAAAGTTTTCATTTCCCCCTTGGATTATTTCAGTCTTAGGAGGCGACACCGTCCCTGTTGGGATCCTCCGATTTAAACTGTCCATTTTTACGTTATAACTTAAAACCATATGCCTATTGTAATATGGGTTTGTTTGTGTGTTGAGCCTTTGCCAACGTTTAGTGATTGAAAACGTACGTATTAATATCGGAACAATCTCTGTAAAATGAAATGTTTTTGGGAAAAAAATCAACTATTTTAAAAGCCATTTCCTCCTTTACCGAGTAACTAAACTGAAATAGCGCAGATAAAAACTGAATATCAGAAATGTTTCAATGCTGGTTGGTCGCTCCTAAATACTGGTACTAGCGCACTATAACATCTAATTGTTATTAAAATATGCAGACGGCATTGTTGAAAACACAGGCACACGGGCGCATTTACTCCTTGTATTCTTATTTTATAGCTCATCTTTATTCTACACGTCGTTTCATTCATTGTAGAAGAATTCCGGCCGTAAACGAGTAGACAGGACGAGGGTCCACTGATAACCCTTCCCACACGTAACATGTACATACTATAATACTACGTATATGTAATCGTTGATCGCCCGTGACGTGAATACCATAATAATTTTCCGCGTCTAACTAGTACTTAGGTGTAACTCAGTTTCAGTTGTGTCCATTCTAATTATTTTAATAGTTCCCTATTAATATTGAATTACAAAAGCCTTTATACTTTCGTCTACTAATCAAAACGATAATACAACAATGAGTACTGTACCAAAAACGGTTATGTCACAATTTGTAAAGAAGTAGAAAGTAACGTTGTGAAACGGTTCAGTGCGGTGTTTATTATTACATCCAGCGTACTAAACAATAATAATTTGTTTTGATACAGAAATAGCTTTATTATCAAGATGTCACGACGATCTTTCCCAAAAAGATACGCTATTTAGCGCGACTCTTAAAATAAGTTGACTGATCTATTTTTGAGATATTTTAATGTTTGTTTCAGGATTGTACTTAACACATGCGGAAGATGAGCAGCATGACGCGCGCGAGGGCGACGACATGACGATGCAGTGTCGGTTCACTCTGGAGCCCCATGCAGTGGAGTCCCTCACTTACTACTGGGTCAGGTCGACTGCTAGTGGGCATGACAACGTCGCTATTTCAAACATACCTTTGGAGACAAATTATCAGTAAGTTTTTTGACTGTATTGCACTATTCGATATAGACCCATAATTTACCACCGCAAAGCACAGGGCCTATGTAATTAGTTTTAGACCTGAGTTGAGTTTTAGTTTTAGCTTTAGACCTATGTAATTAGACCAACATTAGTGATTTACAAGTCACAAATAAATCATAAAGCGGGACCATACCTGTAGATATATCACATGACTTGAAATTTTTAATGGGCATGTAGGTTTTTCCCGATTTCTTCACCAACGACTTATTTCGTCACCAGCCCTTATACCATACACTGCTGTACATGGGCCTCCTCATGCACATTGTCCTGTGCATGAGGGATGTATGGGCTTAAAACGCTACGCTAAACAAACGGGTTGGCGAGTCCACTCTTTTAAAGATGATTGTAGTTGCTCAGGGCTTGTGGTAGTTGCTTTGTTATCCCTTAGCGCACGGGATAGACACTATTCATACTCGTCATTATTCGCATTCGACCGCAGTTTGACTCCATAACATGCTTTCTGTGCCTGTATTCTTATCACTAGAATCTCACTATTCTAAACTGCTGTAGAAGTTCTGCCATCTATCAATATGATCAGTATTTAGACTAGACGCAATAAATCCTTTGTTAGCATGACTAAGTTTGACAGATCGCGTAACTTATCGTATTGCGTGATTTAGCGGTCTACAGCATTACCTCGCGGTTTCGATGTTGAGGGCACAACTTTGCGCAGCTGCTTTCAGCTGGCTGCTAATTAATAGCTCTTGAAACGAGTGTGGTAACGTGTAAATAGTGATAGAGTAAATAGTATTCTGAGTCCGGCCCCCAGGGCCCCCAACGATATTTATTTGCTTAGGGTCTCGTTGTACTTTCGACATACTAGAACGTTAATATGTATAGTCGTTTATTACAAAAAGATTAGAACATTTATTACATTCGGTTATTTCTGAGAAACTACTTTTAGGAAGACCCCTCCAACAGTGAAGAGTCATATGATAGTGTGATACGGTACTTACTAATTAGATTAGAAGTCTTAATCGTCTTAATCACTTCAAAGAAAAAGATTTGAGTCGCGTTTCCACTATAAAGTCGCGTCGTCGCCTCGACGTTTCATGGGGCGAAACATTTTCAGTAGTAAAACATCTTCAACTGCGTCAGTAAAACTGAAACAATGCTCTTATGGGAAATTTCGAAGGAATCTATGTAATGTAATGATGACGCCTTTCAAAATTTGGAAAAATTTCATTACGTCTCGACTAAGGGCGATCAACTGAATCCAAAACAAGAATAATTAGTTTCGTAGTTTATATACGAATATGTTCAAAGGGCCAAAGGGATGAATGAGAAAACTGACCTCGTTGTCGGTACGGACTCATTGAATTGAAGCATTAGTCAACTAAGCGTTCGCACGATTACAGTTAAGGTTTTTTACGTTCGTAAACGAGTTATCATTTCAGTGACTTTAAAGTTTATAATCGTTGCTCTAATTGAGTTTAACTGCAAGAATTTTGTATTTGTGCGAATGCTCGATTAGTCGATACTTTAAATTTAAATTCTCTAATTTAAAATTATGTTGTTTCAAGATAATTAAAATAAAAATATGTTATAATAACACCTATAACATCTGAGTTTTCGTTCAAGCCATATGTTTATAGATTTCACTAAAGTTTTGATATCTAGGAACTTGAACTGACAATAAGGTCCCTTATGTTATATGAAATATAACGAAATTTGTAGACAAAATGGTATATTTTTTGTACAAGTTTTGAAAAACAATTATACGTCAATGTTATATGTTAGTATGCACCTGCAGTTGTGCGGTGTCGTGTGAATTTAAAATAACACCACCCCTTCTCTTTCCGTGGATGTCGTAAAAGGCTACTTAGACGCTATTACAAGTCCTGAGGAACTAGACCACCTTTTTCTAAAGGTTTGAAAAGGTTTCTACTCTTCTGAGTGGACTCGCCAAGCCGCTTGGCCAGCGTGCCGTTATCCCTTATGTACGAGACAATGTGCATGAGAAGGCCTTTATTCAGCAGTGGATGACAAAAAGGCTGGTTATGGTAAGTATAGAAACTATATTTTGTTGGACTGCATCCATCAAGCTCTACAACTTTAGTCTAGTCATTTATTTTTTATAAAACGTGCGAAAAGTATTGATATTTATCTGCCTTTCAAATTGGCGCGTGTTATTTATTGGTCTTTTTAAAAGTAATCGGTAGTTTTCTGTAGGTATAGAGATCGTGAATAAGAACAATAGATTATATAGAAGTGATCAATTGTGACATCGACACTGAATATTGGTTGGTATGGTAACGCTCGCGAGCTCGCGACGAGACTGTCTGAATGCTGCGTCGATAAACAGAGTCGTAATGGAAACACAATCAACAAGACAGTGTTGGCGACGATGTTTATCAACTTGTGGAAACATACGGTATTAAAGAACTATTTTTGTATGAATAAGGAGTGTTTTCTTAAGCGGGAATAGCCTAGGAGTATCTATTCTCGACTCTCATTCGTGAGGTCGTATATTCGAACAGTGAGTTTTTACTTCAGTAGGTACAAATTTCTCAATGGTCACTAGCCGGCCGGTGAATGAAACCCATTTGTCTCCGAATTAAAAATAAATCTGGGGCCACCAATCCGTACTGGACCTGTACGGTAGATCATGGCCCGTAAACTCCTTGTCATTATAAGGGGTGATCTGTACACAGATTTATGGGCACACAGTGGGGCTTTATAGGCTAATATCGATATACAATACATTAAATTACACTAAAACATTAACCTATAACGAGACAAGAAAGAAACTCTAAGAATAGAGTAAAAGCGACATTTTAAAAGTTTCTGTTTCCTGCCATGAGTCGGTAATGTAAATACTTACTCATAATCACAGTACCGAAGAGTTATTTGTTACAACGCCACTTTTTATATACTTGTTTACGCAATAAAGAGGCACAATGTGTTTTAAGAAGCAGAAAATAATAAGCTTGTTTATGTGCTTCTAGATTTACTTTACTTTGTTTGTGATACCAGGCAAACCTTAGACACTTGTATATATAAATCTTTTGTTTAACTATGTATTTAGACGTTGTTCTTTCTACATGCTGAAAGATTCTATGATTTTAGAGAATGTTGCAACCTGTAAGTGTGTCATTTCCAGTGGCCTACATCTCATATAAGCAAATAAGCAGAGTTTAACATATAATTTCTACTTATCTACGCCAAACGCTAACGCAGGCGAAGCCGGAGCAAGCGCTACTGTTGTTATTACTAATAACATTTTCCAATAAGTTAAAAAAGACACTTATATAGAAGTCAATATTTGTTAATGCCATAATTTGTTTACCCAGTCTTGAAACCAATAATTGCCACTGGTCATTTGTGCCCCTTTTGCATACATTGCATACACCTCTTCCATTCCAGAGACATTTACTCGCCGTAATTATTGTCGCCGCCTCAGCCATTTTGAAGACGGGGACCTGTCGATTCTCTGGGCGCGTATTGACTACGGAGGTTCCACTAAAGTCTACGATTGCCTTTACAGGTCTCACAGCGGTGATACGGAGACGACTCGCTTTTTTGAGCGTCTACAAGAGACGACTGATAGCGTGCTCGAGCAATTCCCCTGCGCGGAAGTAGTGGTCCTCGGTGATTTCAACGCTCACCACGAAGAGTGGTTGGGATCCCGAACTACCGACCACGCAGGGAGAGAAGCCTATAACTTTGCCCTGGCCTATGGTTTCTCGCAGTTGGTGTCCTCACCCACGAGGATACCTGATATCGAGAGCCATACTCCCTCCTTACTGGACCTCCTGCTGACTACGCGGCCGAATAACTACAATGTTGTTGTTGATGCTCCGTTAGGATCGTTAGGACCATTGTATCATTCGAACTGCTGTGCCAGCTAAACAATCCGTGCCGACCCATTATAAATGATCAGGGAACGCGCAACGTCTGGCACTACAAGTCTGCAGATTGGGATGGGTTGCGTGAATTTTACGCTTCTTATCCCTGGGGGCAGATCTGTTTCTCGGCGGGAGATCCGGATACCTGTGCAGACTCCGTTGTCGACGTGGTGTTGCAGGGCATGGAATGTTATATTCCTTGTTCTGTGATACCCGTAGGCGGACGGAATCAACCTTGATTTAATCAGTCCTGCAGAGAGGCCCGCCGTAATAAGCGGGCTGCATACAGGGCCTGGGCCAAAGCGCAGGTGTCTGAAGATCCGAATACCACCGACTTGAGGAAGAAATTTAATGCTGCCTCGAGGTACAGTAAGAGGATCACTGTCAGAGCAAGGAATGAGCACAGCCGCAGAATTGGCGATCGACTAGCAAGCTATCCTTCTGGAAGTCGGGCTTTCTGGTCGCTCGCTAAGGCTGCTGAGGGTAACTTCTGTCAGTCGTCACTCCCACCACTGCGGAAACTCGATGGCTCACTGGCCCATGAGGCGAAGGAGAAAGCTGATCTCCTGGGCAGTCTCTTCGCATCAAACTCGACTCTGGACGATAGAGGTGCTTCACCACCGTCTACTTCGAGGTGCACAAGCTCCATGCCAGAAATCTGTTTCACCCAGCGTGAAGTCCGGCGAGCTCTAGCATCTCTTGATATCCGAAAGTCGAGTGGGCCAGATGGTATTCCTGCAGTGGTGCTCAAATTTTGCGCTCCCGAGTTATCTCCGGTGCTCACGCGACTCTTTAGGCTCTCATATTCCACAAAAAGCTTCCCGTCAGCATGGAAGGTAGCTCATGTTCACCCTTTGCCTAAAAAGGGTGACCGCACCGACCCGGCCAACTACAGGCTAATAGCGATCACCTCCCTCCTCTCCAAAATGATAGAGCGTGTTATAAACACACAGCTCCTTGGGTACCTAGAGGATCACCAGCTGATTAGCGACCGTCAATATGGATTTCGCCATAATCGCTCGGCTGGTGATCTTTTAGCGTATTTAACACACCGCTGGGCTGACGCTATTGAGAGTAGAGGCGAGGCTCTGGCTATAAGCTTAGACATTGCGAAAGCTTTTGACCGGATGTGGCACAAATCGCTGCTTTCCAAGTTACCATCGGGATACCCGAGGGATTGTGCGAATGGGTTGCCAGTTTCCTGACTGGACGGAGCATCAGAGTCGTTATCGATGGTAGCTGCTCCGACACCATTTCTATTAACGCTGGCGTCCCGCAAGGCTCCGTTCTGTCTCCAACTCTGTTCTTTCTGCATATCAACGACCTGTTGCAAATTGGTGACATACGTTGCTATGCGGATGACAGTACTGGAGACGCCTTGTACAGGGGCCGCGCCAACATCCCTCGAGTCGGAGTGGAAGAGAGTCGCGCCAGGCTTGTGTCTGAAATCGAAGACTCTCTAGATCTAGTCTCGATTTGGGGTTTCCTGAACCTAGTGGATTTCAATCCCAGTAAGACGCAAGTCTGTGCATTCACCGCTAAAAAAAACCCTTTTGTCGTAGCACCTCGCATTCAGAGCATACCTCTTAAGATCTCGGAGAGTATTGGGATCCTTGGTGTCGACATTTCCAGCAAAGTCGAATTTAGGGGTTATCTGGAAAGTAAGGCCAAAATGGCCTCCAAAAAGCTCGGCGTGCTGAACAGAGCGAAGCGGTACTTCACCCCTGGGCAACTTCTAATGCTTTACAAAGCTCAGGTGAGGCCCCATATGGAGTATTGCTTACATTTCTGGGCCGGCGCACCGAAATACCAATTAGACCCATTTGACTCCATCCAACGACGTGCTGTTCGTATTGTCAACGATCCTACTCTCACGGGCAGTTTAGAACCTCTCAGCGTTCGGAGAGACGTTGCATCTCTCTGTGTGTTCTACCGCCTGTACAATGGGGAATGCTCTGAAGAATTGTTCAATATAATTCCCACCTCGGGTTTCTACAACCACACCTCCCGTCACAGACGTCCGCCTTCTTCTCTATAAAAAAAAAGACATTTACAAGGTCTATTCTAAATATTCTATTCTATTCTAAATTTTGAGGAGAGTGCATGCTGCATTCCCACAACCTCTGGGCGCACTCGACTGGCCACGTTACCCCTCTTTCACAGGAGACTACCTTGAAATGTACTGCATTTCCTACTTTGTCGTATTTCCCTAATGTACGTAGGTACGTGTTTCGGTAGTGAGTGAGATATGACAGAGCCCATTCCCATCCCATCCTCTCCCTCCCCATTTTCCCAATCCATTCCTTAATCTGCAAAGGTAGGCAACGCATCCGTGGGCGTGCCAAAGTTTGTCATTCTGGACTGATGTTGGCATGCATTGCGGATGTCTATGGACGACAGGATCCACTTACCATCAGGTGGACTGTATGCTTGTCTGCCGCCTTTTTTTCTATATAAAGAAAAATCTAATTCGGGAGGTATGAAAATTGACGAGATGTATATGTAGCTACGATGTATATGCCGAGCTATTAATGAAATCGCGGTAATGTAGTCATTATGCATTGTTCGCGTTCATAATCAAAGTTCGGTAAGAATAGTTGTGATTTGTCATCTCCCCGGTAATGTCATTACTCATCATGTCCGTCGAGTCGGCGTCGCTGAATGACCTGAAAATCGTTCCTCTGCTGTTTGCTTTTTGTTATATTTTTTCCCTCCATTTTTTCGAAGACAAAGAGAGTATTATTTATCATTCGCGGAGTAATTCATGTAAATGGGGGTCCAATTCGTACGCGTCAGATTTCATTTCAATTGCTCGTCTCAAAACAAAAAGGAAATCCGCCTACATAACACGTAGCGCCCGTACATCATTGCGTTATACTAACACTAACGAACGCCAATGGATATGTTTGCATATGTTTCAAACGATCAACATATTTTTCAGAGTAGAGGTCAGTGGAGAGAGAATGCGCAAGATAAATTTTTATACATCGCTCAAAACCTGGCAGTTTCAGTTTTAATTATCAAGAATTTAACAATGTCTGTCGTTAGCAACTTGCTACTTTATTAATATACGACATACTTTGTGTTTCAAAAAGTTTATTTCACGTATGATTCACAAATTGGTTATGCAAGTATTATTAGTATGGGCGCATTACGGTCCATGGCCACATTGCTAAACTTCGTCTTGACGCATGGATGTACAGTAGTTACTATTAAAATGGAGCTAGTTTTGCTTGAATTAATTTAAAATTCTCGTGTGACTGGATATTAACACTACCTAACCAAGTATTTGTCGATTATTGAATGGAGCTGATTAACTCGTACTTAATGACGCACAGCTTAAGTATTTTTGCGTCGGATCGCACATAAAAGAGGACATTGAACGAATAAATTTAAGTATTTGATTTTAAAAATCTAACTTAGTTTTCCTCGATTTTCTGAAGGAATTAATTACTTCACGAAAATCAAGGAAAACTAAACTTTATTACCTGTGTACTAATAGTTGTACAGTGTTGTAAGGACTTTCATTTGGGATCCGAGAAAAATTAACGAGTGATTCACGGGGTTTTTTTTATGGTAAAATAAGGCGGCATACGAGCATACAGTCCACCTGAATCATGAATGTCTATCTCACTGAATCATGATTGAATTACAATTCTTAGTCCTCATTAATTCTAGATCCACTTGTGTAAAAGTAGCCAACTTAATCAATTGATCATTTAGCATTATTATAGAAAAAAAGCGGCAGACGAGCATGTAGTCCACCTGATGGTATGTGGATACTGTCGTCCATAGACATCCGCGATACATGACAACATCATCAGTCCAGAATGACAAACGTTGGCACGCCCCCGGATGCGCTGCCTACCTTTACAAATTAAGGAATGGATTTGGAGAAACCGTTGGGAAAATGGGGAGGAATAGGATGGGATGGGAATGGGCTCTGGCATATCTCAATCACTACCGAAACACGTACGTACATTAGGGAAATACGATAAAGTAGGAAATGCAGCACATTAGTAGTCATCTGTGATATAGTCTGTGATTTAGTGTACTTAGCCTAGAAGTAGAAAACGTATAACAGTTTCAAACGACTGATATTTTGTCTTACAAACTTAGTTAATGCTCAAAAGACTGTAATTAAATGCGTCAAGTAATTTTCATGCAAACAATATATGTATCTTTTTTCTTCCTTTTTTTTTCTCTTTTTTTTTTCTTTTATTTTTCTTTTATTTTTTTCTTTTTTTTTTTCCTTATTATTAATTGTTAAAATTTTATTTCTACTGTTATTAAGTGTAAACTATTTTTATGCAAGTTGTGTTCGCATTTAGAAGGCCGTTCAGCCTATCATGATATTATGTTTTGTTGCTGTTATGTTTTATGCTGCTACGTCCAGTTTGTGAACCGTAAATAAAAAAAAAAAAAAAAAAAAAAAAAAAATGTATCTCTAATAAGAACTTGTGGAAGTTGTGGAAGCTTGTCAAGGATTTAAAAGAACCAGTTGATTATATGTACCTAGTTGCTACAGTACTCTTTGTACCCTTTGCTACCTTTTATCATTGTGATTGGCTACATAGATTGATTGTCAGTCGTCACACAGTTACAAAAGAATCAGTCTGTCTGTACCTAGCGTTTTTGTCATGAGCATTAAACTAGTATACTCGGTCCATTATCTCAGACCTTAACATACTTATCGGTTGTTTTCAATTATTTATTTTTTAATTTCATAGAAGACTACCGTGAAATGTAGGTACTTGCTGCATTTCCCACTTTATCCAATTTCTCCAATATACGTATATGTTTCGATAGTGGGTGAGATATGTCAGAGTCCATTCCCATCTGATCCTATCCTATCCCTACCCATTTTCCCAACTCTTTCTCCAAATTAATTTCAGAAATCTGCAAAGGTATTCAGCGCATCCGGAGGCATGCCAACGTCTGTCATTTTGGAATGATGTTGGCATATATCGCGGGTGTTCACGGGCGACAGTATCCACTCACCACCAGATGGGACTGTACGCTCGTACTGCCGCTTTCTTACTATAAAAAAAGCACTTCAAATATTTTTGTTTTTATATATTTCTAACCTTAGTCCCCTTTGTTTCAGGATCTCGTACGCGCCGACCGAGGGTCGGTACGACCTGCAGGTCGCGAACGTCACATACGAGCGGGACAACGGCCGATTTGAGTGCCGGGTGAAGGCGGCCGGTTCGGGGCGCACGCTGCACTCGCAGGGGCACACGGTGGTCGTTCTCACCCACCCCCGCGCGCCGCTTCTTTCCCCCGGCCCGCATGCTCATGCGCAGGAAGGCAGAGAGATCAAACTCGCGTGCTCGAGTTCGGGCGGCTCTCCGGAGCCGACGATCAAGTAAGTGACAATGGGATGGTACTGTTACTGGTACTGTCAAGTAAGTGACAATGGGATGGTACTGTTACTGGTACTGTCAAGTAAGTGACAATGGGATGGTTTAAATTCGAGGGAATTCTACATAGAAGAATACAGTGTGGTAACGATACCACTAACAAATTAAAAAAAAAATTGACCTACAAAATATACCTTACCTATGAAATTGCTGTTTGTTTATAGTGGCCACTTTGAAATTAGTTATATTGTGTTTGGCTTGGAATTCCAAATTCAAATTAATTTTAATCTAAAGCTGTGATATTCTTTTTCAAAATCAGTTATTCGTTTGTTTTTCCGTCAAACTACTTTTTGCCTATATATTCTTGTGTTGACGACCATGGAAAGGTTAAAAAATCGCGTTATTTTCGAATATGAGTTCCGTCATGGCAGCAACGCAGCACATATACTACACGCAATATCAACGATGTGTACGCGGACCAAACACCGCAAACGAACGCGCGGTGCGTTTTTACTTTAATCGTTTCCGTTCTGGAAATTTCGACCTCAAGAACAAGCCCCGTGGACGACTGGAGACTAAAGTCGATGATGACGCATTGAAAGCAATAGTAGAAGCGGATTCATCTCAAATCATGTCTGAGTTAGCAGCAGCCTTCGACGTAAGTGACAAAAAGATATTGATTCATTTTCGTCAAATCGGGAAAGCGAAGATACTCGGAAAGTGGGTACCGTATGAGCTTAATGAAAGTCACCTGCAAATATGCGTCGAAGCTTGCCTTACTTTGCCGAACCGGCACCAAAATGATTGTGAGTCGTATTGTCACTCGTGATGAGAAGTGGATCCTGTATGATAATTGTAAACGTTCGTCACAATGGTTGAACAATGTCTGAACACACACACAGTCAACAACACAGTCAAACAATGTCTGAAAGGTAAACGAAGTCAAAAGAAGCTCACGGTGAATGTATGTATAGTATAGTGGTCCTGTACCGGTATTATCATGTACAGCTTCCTGATTTACAACAACTAATGCAGATATGTACTGTGAACAACTGCAAACGATGATGGACAAGCTCGCTATCAAACAATCGAGTCTGGTCAATGCTCTAGTCCACCGCTTCTCCATGATAACGGTCGCCCACACACTGCACGTCAGACAGTCACAGCCATCGTACTCGCCAGACCTTGCTCCTACGAATCAATAAATCAATAAATTTCCATTGCATTGATAATAATGGCAAAAGTACATTAATAATTAAATATATAATTTTTATACAAAAAATATTTATTTTCCAATTAAAACGGCAATTTCATAGTACGAGTATATAGGTACCTAATAGTATTATTTATTTTCATAAAATCTTCAATGTTCTTGATAATTCAATAAATTCAATGTTCTCTCTGTGTAGATAAGTATGTATTTTCACGATAAAAAACAGTCAGTTCCAATTAACCCGATTACCTTTCTAAGGTATCCCCAAGCTTCACGAATTCTAAAACGAAAGCCTTTATTTCATTCAAATAAATAAAAGTAAAGGTTTCTTTTGTGTGGAAAATTACAGGGAAACAGGAATTTGCCAGTCACGTAGGTAAAATTTTCATATCGTTTTTATCTTAATTTCACAACACCTTACATGTTCTTAATGGATTGGTAAAGTACTATTTTGAATATAAAAGAGTTTATATATGTATTATGAAAGAGGTGATATATGACCGTAAAAATAACTTTATATTGCTTCCATTGAAGCACATGTTTCTCTCAGATATATAATAAGAAACATAATAACATAACATAAGAAATCGAAAATCTTTTGGTCGATGTGAACATTAACATATTTTACGGCAATATAGATTCTATAGGTAAGTAGATGTTGTAATATATGTAGTATTTGTTATAAGAATTTAATGTTCCACATACAATAAGCATTTTAAGCAACTAAGGCACTATTTACACGAGCATAAATTATATTATAATGATAAAATATGAAGCTTTTTAATCACCAATCGAAGCGTTACATTTTTATGTTCACCTTTTATTAGGCATAAGAACAATGTACAAGGGGAATAAAAGATAGAAAAGCTGCTAAATGCGGTGATAAATTTTATGGAGGCAGTGACTCGGATTCAATTAGAGTAGGAAGTAAAGGAGCGGGTTCCCGGGCGGCCTGCGAAATGACCGCCGCCGCCGATATTACGCCGCGGCACAAGCAATAACATTACCGCGATTCCATAAAAAACGTATCAGGTTTTTTACTTTACTTTTAACGAGGTTTTTTGCTTTTGGACCTCGTGCCAACGAGATGACGTAGACGTGGAAAAACTTAAAACTCACATGGCGCGCGCCGCCGCAGATGCGCTAAGTTTTTACAGCGCCGAAACTTTTATACATCTACGCTAGACATGCCAGACTACTAACGTAACAGTACTTATATACTAGACATTTTTGGAAAGATATCTTCAAATATCAAATCAAAACACATTCAGTGTGAGCGTGCTATCGACGCACGTATTGCGAGATACATTTTGCACTGATATAAGAATTCGCATTTATTTTTCCTAAAAATGTGTTGAGCAATTATATTTGCATTAACAAAATTATAACCACTAACAAATTACAATCAATGTATTTATTTTATTTGTTCTGTTTAAAGGTAAATGATTGCTATAATTTATGAATCAAATATCCTTCAGGTTTAATGCTGACTTAGTAATATATTTAATTACAATTTTAACATAGCTACGATCTGATCACCCGCAATCCATTCATTAAAGATATAAATATTTTTCAGAGGGTCAATAACGCTATCCTCTGATTCCACACTGTATGCCAATCAACTCGGCTCTAATGGCATAGTCGTTAAGAAGCTTTACACATTAACAAGGTTGGATTGAAAAAGATTTATGTCCCGTTTCTTACTTGTACCGAGACGCTACACGCACCAGGCCCAGCCCACCAAAAAGTTGCCCTCGTTATGAACTGAGAGCCGGCATAAATAGATTCCATGAACCGCAATTACAGTGCGTGTTACGCCCCTCATGTAAAAGTTAACGTATACCTACGCTAAACTGTTCCAGTCCCTCAGACGGCTACAACGGTATTTAATATTTTACAAGGAAATCTAGCCCTTACCGTACCGTTAATGTGCGGTTTGAAACTCACGACTCATATAAAATTTAAACATCATCCCAGGTGTCATTTAAACTCACGCGGTACTTCGTGTTTGTGTACAATTATTAATATGTTACGTGTGGGTTGTGTGCGAAATGAGGATTATGGGGACCTACTATTTTTACGAGGTTTATCGCGTCCAACCTTTTTTTTAATTCATTTCATTGTACTGCGTGACTGAAACAATTTACGGTGTTTTGGACGTTTTAATTGTATGGCGTACTTGCTTTTAATCAATATTCGCTCAAATGAAAAATGTTTCGTAATTCACGACTCCTAAGCCTTCATTTAGCTATTCATGAAACATGCATATAGGAAGTCACACGAACGAAATAAAACAATAATCCACCTCATAGTAATACACTCATTGGCTTACTTGTGCGCGCCTAGCAACCGTCATCGCAGTCGCAGCGAATATCAAATAAACGGAAACTTCCGCTACTTTAGTAACTTTGCTGACATGGTTCGGCCGACCTGTTCTGCTGTATCACCTCCATGCATAGCCACTGTATTTGGACTTGACAGCTGCTTATTTTATTTTGTTTCATTTATGAACAAATATCCAGAGCAAAACAGGAATATGAATCATATACCTATATAAATTAAGCTTATTGCCAAAACGGATTTTACTATGTATACAATACAAAATAGATAATATGTGCGATACATACATGAATGTTATACGTGAACTATGGCGTAAGACTTAAGTAAATATATGTGTGTGTGTGTGTTATAAGTTATATGTGTGTTATATGTTAAAGTCATTAAGAAGGCATAACTCGCAACGTATATTCTATAAAGTAATTATAACATAGAAAATTATTGTTTGTGCCTGTATACCTACACCGAACTTACATTATTGTGTCAACAAAACTACCTTTTATGTTAGAAACGGAAATGCCTTATCGCTTGTTATTTATACAGCCATCAATCAAACACAACAGCTGAGAGTGCGTTTTCCAACAGGTGGTACCGGGATGGATCTGCTTACCCTTTGGAGGCGGCCGTGACGCATGCTAAGACTCGTGCGGAGCCCACGGTGGCAACCCTGACGGTTAGTCCCACCCGGGAGGACGATGGTGCCACCTTCCGTTGCGTGGTGTGGAATCGCGCTATGCCAGAAGGCCAGCAACTCGACGCCACGGTGGAACTAAGTGTCAACTGTAAGTTTTGATTAATATCCTCACACCTTGTACTAAGTGCGCGCTCGTGTTGGGCATTCAGCCAGGATTTGCTTTAATTAATTTATTTAATACCAGTTTGCCCGAAGTTTGCTTAATCTTGTTGTAGGGAAAAGTATACGCGAAAAGGGGTTTAAACAAGGTTCCAAAACTCGGGTTTTTTAAATGTCATTTCTTGCGAAAACAATACGAACAATACCCAGTAAACGTGTAGTATGAGTAACAAGACTAATTCAGCATGCATTGTTAATTTTTCCCACATACGAAATATGAGAACAAGAGGTCCGCGGGAACCGGGCTAGCGATTACAATTTCAAGAATTTTGGTATAGTTTATATACGTAGGTATACGATTCCTGGTGTAGGGAAAACAATAAAGACTGTTTCGTAACATGATGTCTATATTACGTTCATACAGGGAAAATTCGCTATGAAATACTTGGAATCTTAGTAACTTAGCTCATATCTTGTAGGACTAGTCACGTCGTGTTTTACGTGATTTACGTGCTGTAGTTTGTACGTAATTGCTTGAATATCATGTTTAGGTTGTCGCCTAAACATGTTTAGGCTGTAGCTGTCGCTTTAATAGGAAAATTAGAGGAACACGCGTCTGCAGGCAGCTGTTCTCAGACCTAAAACATACTCTATATTCAATTTAACTATTTATCCGTGATTTGTGAATCAAAAAGACTTTGTTAAACTTAACGAATTTATTTACATATTTATGGGTAAATTGTTTAATCAACTCGATTAACATATCGAAATCAAACTTTTATTTAGGCTATTGAAATATTCATGGATAATATCTAAATAATGGTACCATACAATGAGTTCATGATTATACGGTCTTACTGCACTTTCTTGTACTTTTTACTGCATTGGAGATTATCAATTAAGATAGATTGTTGAAGTATTTTTTGAAACTTGTTGGAGATTTTAATAGGCTTCAACGGCACTAAGATATTTGGGAATTTGCGAAAACATTATTGTAACATCACTAACATTATAAGAACGCCAAAGTTACGTCATATATTATTTCACGAAATTCAAACTACAAAACTTGTTTCTCAGATTAGTACATATACGGGAGATTTAGAAAATATTTTCAGCAACTCTGCAAAGAAATTGGCATAAATGAGTCGCTGAAAATAAAATGCTAACAAGAGTTTTAATACAATGCTATTGCAATGTGAGGAATGCCCGCAGCCTTCGTGTGCATGAATTGATAGTCAACAGCCCGCCAGCACCTGGACCCTCAAATGGATTTATACCCGCACACCGCATAAGAGATTTTCTGTAGGCAGTAGGCACAACACACGAATAGTTCGGAAGATATTGCGAATTTTTCATATTTATACAATCCATTCATATCGATGATATAATCCAATTGCATTGTATTCATTTGTCTCATACAATTATTATTTTATATGTTATTGTTAATGTCCGAAATTGATGAGTATTATTCTCAATATTACTAATGACTGTAAAATTATATTTCTTTCACCATTAATAACTTTATTGGTCTTAATAATTATTGTTTTCGGAGATAAATCACTCTCTTTTCTACACACGACCGATAAACATGAATAAACAACCTTGTCATGTTGCAAATGCACACATATGTGCATTAATGCTTGAAAATATCATTTGCATGTTCACACTAATAAAAAGTGCAAAATCAGTCGCATTCATGCACAAGAAAATATCAAGTTAACAAGTTTTTATATCACTCGCCAAAAGCTTATAATAATTCAGCGGTCAACAGCAGAGCCGTACAAAATAAAGTAAGACAATTTCGTTTACCCACCGTCGTGTTTGGTCAATGTTTACTTTTACTTAACATTGACGGCAACTTGGGTCATTCACAGTAAAATACAGGTACAGTTTCAAAAACTAGCTTTCATTTATTTTATTCGAAGTAGTTGGCGGACACCAAACGAATGTTTATAGATGACAGCGCAGCAGTTGCATAGGCCCGTAGTCTCTTATCAATACTTGCCAGCATATATAATACCGACATCATATACATAATGGTATGGGGGAAGTGCATGCTGCATTCCCACATCCGCTGGTCGCACTCGACCGGCCACGTTACCCCTATCTCACAGAAGACAGACAGACAACAGACCTTGAAATGTACTGCATTTCCTACTTTATCGTATTTCCCTAATGTACGTACGTGTTTCGGTAGTGAGTGAGATATGCCAGAGCCCATTCCCATCCCATGCTATCGCTCCCCATTTCCCAGCCCTTTCTCCCAGTCCATTCTTTAATCTGCAAATGTAGGCAGCGTATCCGGGGGCGTGCCAACGTTTGTCATGTTTACATGTATCGCGGATGTCTATGGACGACAGTATCCACTTACCATCAGGTGGACTGTATGCTCGTCTGTCGCTTTTTTCTATATAAAAATATATACAATATAGTTTATAAATATATATATAATTTATAATATCGACGTCTCCACCTACTTTTTGGTACAAAACTGCGAGCATAAAGTCGTGCTGCTAGAAGTTTTTTTTATTGGCCTTTGTGTGTGTCCCACCGTTGAGCAAAGGCCTCCCCTCCTTTATGCCAAGCCGCTCTGCTTAACGCCACGCTCCGCCAAGTGGTGCTGTGGTATGCATCTAAGTCGTCCCACCATCTCCTTCTCGGGTCTGTCTCAACGTCGGTGTCCTTTTTGTGGTATCCATTTGGTAACAATTTTCGCCCACCTTCCTGGACGCATGCCACAGACGTGCCCAGCCCAGTCCTATTTCAGTGTTGCGGTCTTAGCATCAACATCAGTAATAAGGGTTTTATAACGCAGTTCGGTGTTCTTGATATTGTCGATCCTTTTTATTCCCAATATGCTACGCTCCATCGCCCGTGGGCAAATCTTGAGATTGTACTTTTGGAGTAATTATTAAAAGAATGAAAATAAAAATGTAACATTATAATCTACATCATATAAACATTGTTTTTAATTAATGTATATTTTGATGTAACAGTATTTTCGTGAAGCTTTCGTTAGCCTTTATTTTTATTTTTAATAAAATGATGTCCTCCATTCTGATAAAACTAGGAATAGGTACGTCTGTAATCCTTTTTGTAATACATATGCAGATATAGTCCAAGGAATGTATGAGATACGTTTTACGGTTTACTCGCCTAGTTTGCATTAGCTTAAGTTCTATTCTCAAACCAGTTTAGTAGTCTCTGCATAGGAAATCGTACAACGCTTTCATAGTCATTCAAAAATCTGACCTATTTACGTAATGGAATTTTATGCAACAACTGGCCGATTTAGTGGTTGTTATCAGTACTAACGTTTCACTTGACCACAGATTACCCGATTAGCTCACCTAGATTTACCTAATAAAGTAAAAAAAGTAGTAAAGTATTTTTTTATAAAGTAAAAAATGAGTAAAAAATGTCCTCGGTAATACTCGGGCTTAAACAGTCTCACTGAATCATGATTGAATTACAATTCTTGCTCCTCATTAATTCCAGGTCCTCTTGTGTATGAAATAGCCAACTCAATCAATTGATCAATTAGCATTATTATAGAAAAAAGGCGGCAGACGATCATACAGTCCGCCTGATGGTAAGTGGATACTGTCGCCCATAGACATCCCTCATATATGCTAACATCAGTCCAGAATTGCGAACGTTGGTACGCCCCCGGATGCGCTGCCTACCTTTGTAAATTAAGGAATAGATTGGGAAATTGGGGAGGAAGAGGATGGGATGGGAATGGGCTCTGGCATATCTCAATCACTACCGAAACATGTACGTACATTAGGGAAATACGATAAAGTGAGATAGGGAAGGGGTAACGTGGCCAGTCGAGTGCACCTAGCGGCTGTGGGAATGCAGCATGCACTCTCCCCCTAGACACTGTTCATGGTTTTTAGCATTTCTCACATAACAATAATTAAGCTGATCTATCGTTTGCGGGGCGTGGGGTGATGAACCTTGAGCGAAGCCTAAAGGTACTAACTCTGTCCTTATCCTTGATATCCGTGCATGATGGGAATAAGTTGACAAGACAAAATCAACTACAATATTTATCAAGGGTGTAATTTGAAAGTTGTGTTTGTGTGTTCGCTCTGAATATCAATGCTGCAATCAATTTCTCTTCTAACTATTGAGTATTTTTTTTTTTGTAACTCCAAAGTGATACAACGTGTTAGAACTTTTTATTTAGAATCTTACATATCTTGAGTTATCAACTAATACCTGCTGTCCACGGAATATATCCTCATATCTATCTTATCTTATTTAATCTTCATTCGGAATATATCTTATTCAAATCTTCATGTATCACATTGAAGCAAAGACAAAACCGGATCTCGATTTGGACGAACTCTGTCAAACACTGTAATGATTACTAAGTGAAGTTTGTAAAGAGTCACTTCGCTGAGAGACGGAGCTAGTGTGCCTAATCCCGGAACAGTCTCGCCAGGATTACTACCCCGGTTTCCTTCCCCGACGGGGCCTGAAATCAATCAATTAATCAAGGATTGATTGATTACTCTATAGGCATATTGATTTTCTAAAATGCTAATGACACTTTACCCGATTGTGATATTGTCATCCCTTTGATATAGGAGCTTAAACATTAAATTTGCTTTGTAATCCTACAATAACAATCGAAACTGCTCCAAATGTCTACTGTTGCGGTAACCGCTTGACATCGTTGCGAATGTGAACAATACGTACTTAATTATAAACTTACCGGTATATATGTATTTACTGTTTACGTCCATTATTATTTCCGTATTTTCAGTACTTCCTGTTATCTAAATTTTTCGTAATAAGAAGTAGCATTTAATTTATTCACATTTTCCATTTTTTCTTTAATCCTGCTATGATTATTAAAAACTCGTATAAATCCCCCAATAACAACAATTTTAATTATCTTTACAGATAAAACGGCAGTAACAACAATAACGTTATATTTTTTTTTTTGAAATAAAATTGTGTACACTTTATTTAATAATTTATCAGGATTATAGTCCTAAAAACTTAGAACAATTCTCATGACTGATTGCCATTAAGAAATACGTTCTAACTGGAGTCAGATACGAAGATGTTTACCAGTATTTATTAGTTTCATCGATTTCTGTATAACTTAAACTTGTATTTACCCAATGGATGTGAAGCACTACAGACTGCTCTAGTAACTTTTAATCTCCATTCACTTAAGACGCCATTAATCAACTAACGTTTGACTAAAGAACGGGCATAAACAACTTTCTTGCGTACTTGTTAATTAAATGGATAGCGTTTCAATTCAATGACTTTCAATGGAAAGTATTATCTCAATGGTTCCAGGAGATAGGGGTCAGATACGTCGCAGTGTGTACCCGAGGACGAGTGCTTTTCATTTGTTTTTTCTCGTGACGAATGTTAGAGTGATTCAACCGCTTGCAGAATGTAAAAAATAAACGAAGTTAATTAACTTGTCCCGCGCAAGTAACCCGCGGGTTAAATTATTTCCTTAGAAAGTTGATGTTGTAAGGTAAGAAATGTTATTAAAATTTCATTATCCCGTTCAACGCTTTTTACAAACACAAATTGTTTCGATGTAACGAGTCGATTTAGATAAGTGGAAAAGAACGTATCCAGAAAGTAGACTAAATACACGAGTCCCTTACATTCACGTTAGACAGCTTTATGCGTGGTAACGCAAAGGCAAAATGAGGACTGTTGTTTGAGTTCCTTTTCCTCGCGGAATTTAAATGTAGCAACCCGCACCCACAGACAGCTGAATCTCTAAGCGCGCCCGGCGGCCATCAACGCGACGCCAAAGGCTTTTCGTAAATAACCTCAATCATCTATGTACGAGTTTACAGCGTGTACTCTCCCAAAAACACTTTCGCACACGCATAAAACTTTTATCGTAAAAGTAAACAAATAATGCTAAGATTATTCCTACGTATGTAACAAACTTTATCATACGCAAGTTCACAGAGTGATTTGCTTTTCCCCGTGAAATGGGCCGGCCGCGGTCAGTGATAGTCGATTTTTCCTGTTATCTCCCTTTGTTAGGTAAGAGTATCATTTGAACTTCCTTTGTTAACTGTAAGTTAGAAAGGTTTTGTGGAAGTTTCTATTATACGTTTCGACGAAGACAGAATCGTTATACAGATGAATGCTTACATTTAACATAGCGGAGATAACGATGACTTCAAATTCTTTTAATTTTGTGATAATACAGGCCGAGATTTCCTTCTGATAATTTCTTCATTCTACGTTAAGACAAAACAATTGATTTAAATTTAAAAAATGATAGTGAGATGCTAATCAAACATTGCATTTATGTTTCCATTATACTTATTTTAAAAACTTTGTTTGACTAAAAGTTGTTTTAGGCTAAATATAGGTAAAATTATAAAATAAATAGAAATTTAATATTTTAGAGAACAGCAACATTATTCTCATAACTTATACGTATCTCCGATGTGAATTTATTGAATGCCGAAAATAATGGTAACCATACACTAAAATAAACCAAAACAGTGAGTTCTTCTTTTAATCAAAGAAAAAATACTAAATAAAGTAAAATCTTTTATAAATTACCTCTTATGTCTGTTAAAACGCGCCTTCGTCTTCCCCTGGCTTAGCTCATGATTGAGTGGCGCATTTTTGAGCGTACTTAGATCCGTGTTTTGGAGTTACATTTTCTCCAACCAAGATTGGATGCGCAAATGAACAATCCATATAAAATCCGGGTCGGGTATTTCGCACCGAAAGCGCGTGGGGCGTCCAGTAATCCCCTGGAAAGTACATGTGATTTTTTCTGGCTAGATTTCTTAGAAAAAAATAATACTGGATATCCTTTGAAATCAGTCTTCAAACAGCCCTTGCGTAACTGCGTGTTATATTACCTTAAAGAGGTATTATTAGTCTTCAAGAATCTTTTCATAGTAGCTAGTCCTTTTTGGTCGACGCAAAATGGCGGCCGCTACACGTTGTATTGTTACCTCAAGAAAGATATATTTTATTAGAATCAATCAAATGCGGTGGGTAATCATACGTTAATTGAATGTTTCATATTTAGAACTATTTTGTATTGTTTTTGATAGGGGTTACTTCATCTTAATTCATTGTACTTAAATCGTTTTTAGTCTTCTGGGGAGTTTTATCATCTGGATATGTCATTGAAGAGGAGTAACGCGTCACATCCCTGGTGACAATTTAGACATTTGCGGCTTTTTGTACAATGAAGGAAGACCTGTCGGAACATAGAGCCCTACTCAATGGACTGTTACTTCCTGTCTGCAAAGTCACAATCACAGCGTTTTCTTTTTCGTAACATTCAAAATATATTATACTTCTATACTAATAAAGAGATACTTACTGTGTTCTTTATATGCTTGATATAAGGTCAAAAACTATTGGATCGATTTTGAAAATCCTTTTACTTTTAGGAAGCTTACTACAGATGGACATAAGCTGTTTGTTTGGCTTCCCTAGGAAATCGTTATTTCTTCTAAACGAAGCCAATTCTAGTTACTAGTGTTGTAATTATAATAAATGTCAACAAAGAGGCAATCAAACTTAGTTTTACCCCGAGTACTTGCTTTATAAAATAATTAAACTGTAATTAACTTCTGTGTTTATTACGGTCATTAACATTTACATAAATTTTAAATCAATTTATGTATTTAAAAGCCTGGCAGCAAGTAGCGACCATTTTTTGTGGTAAGCCCACCCTTTTTAATGAATAGAATCGAGGATATAATTATGGCTTTTTGTGTCGTTTAGGGCGGTGAAAAGCCGCGCTTGATCGATTTTGCAATTAATTGATGTTATTAATGATATACAATTTTCGTATAAAGCTGTCATAAACGCGAGCGTGAAAATACGCCCGTAGATGGTAAACGTGTTCCGTCTGAATCGTCTAATCACAAGGTAATTGGCTTAATTCAACTACTGAATTTGGCGCAGCTCACATTTGGTCTCGATAATTTATTGAACTGATATTATGTCTGTCTGATTGCTGCTTCTTTGCTACTTTTAGTAGGTACCTAATGAAATTATTAAAGTGGTATTAATAAAATCACAGGTTTACTTCGTTTTCCTATACCTATTATTATTCGATACCTCATACTTTCAATCTCAAAGTTATTCTCTATTTAAATATGTACTTTGTAAATACTAAGTTCAATATATGTAAATATTAATTTAAATATAAATACTAAGTTCAATATATGTAAATACTAATTTCAATATAAATACTAAGTTCAATATATGTAAATACTAATTTCAATATAAATACTAAGTTCAGTATAAATACTAAGTTCAATATAAATACGAAGTTCAATATAAATACTAAATTCAATATAAATACTAATACAATATAAATAATAGATTAAATACATTTCGAATAAATGTATAATGTTCCTTTATTGTCTTTCTTTATAATACCGGATATAATCAAACGTTTCATGTCGAGACACTATTATTACTCCAGTAATAGAGTTTACAATGAATATTTCAAGAACCTTAGCCCCAATTAAGCTTTTATAATGGAATTAAATTAGTTTAACGTTTTACTACGTAACAAATAATTTATTAATGGAACATTAATTTGTTAATATTGTGGCTGATACTTTTACGTAAAATTAATGTACGTTTATATATTTATACAGAAAGCTATACATACCGATTGTGTCAAAGAAGTGAGTAATACGCACATTTAAAATAAATATAAAATATCGCCCAAGAATCTTTTCAATTCCGTATCGTTTTCACATTACTTCAGTTCACTTATCAACAACAGTGAATAAGCTTTTCTACATATGCGCCACTTTGCTCCAAAACTACTCAGGAAACATACTCGTACTTTGCGCAATAGTTACAAAACTACTGAGTTGTATTTACCGACTGTGATTGAATCTTACTTGTGTTAGACTACGTCGTACCTACGGTTATTTGTTATTCTTGACGTAAGAACATCGTTTGGATGATTCGTTGGTATTTAAGTGGAAAATATGATTATATTCTATTTTTTTATCTTTCAACTCTTGTAACGTTACTCCCGCGCCCACTGTTGTAGGCACTGAATACAATTTTCCAACCTCATTCTCCATATTTCGAATATTATACTCAAATTGGAGATGTACTTCATATCCGCTCTCAATACCAGTGACAATTAATAACCTGTCATTTTAGGAAGTACCAGTTACTAATTTCTATTTATAAAATATATGTAATTTACGAGAACAAACGTTCTAGTATTTGCTCAGGGAACCCCAAATACATTACCAGCGCGTATGTATTTGACAGATATATAGGTGTGCTTTAACCGCCTATCCTATGCACTGGTGCGTGATAGTAAAAAAGTTTTGTTTGTGTTTGTCCAGGATTAATGAATTTCCCGGTGGAATGTAAATACCACCACGCCTATATTTTAAATGTGTGCGGAAGTAGAGTTCCAATTTTCCTCTTTGTACATTTTGGAAGGTATTCTAAAATGCGGCGAATATTTATCAACAGGCGCGTCGTCTGATGAAAAGCATGATTCGTGAAATGTGCGCAGCGATGTTTGATTCGGCGGATACTATAAACAGTGTTATTATTTGTAATGCCTTGTAAGTAGAACACAGACACATCCGCTTCCTATTAGCGGCTACACATGGCTCGGGAATTAAATAAACAAAAGCCGAAAATAAGCGTACACTATTATGTAAAAGAACCGACCAACACACCAAAAACGTATTACAAATAAAATTTTTCGCATAATTTATCGGAACATTTTACATAAAATACTTTATTTAATGTTTGGTTGAAAATAAAATCTGTATGGAAAATTTTATGCAAATGTTAATAATATCTAAATGTGCTGTGAAAAATAAAATTACCGCGTGCTGCATTCCCGAACAATCGAGCTGTAAATCGATTATATCTAGAAAAGTATCTACAAACAAAGGAAATTTAAATATAAATTACAATTGAAATGCAAATTGTATTATCTTATTCATAATTCATATGTGACATAGTAATATATACTATATTGAAATATATACTAAATAATATGCTTCGGGTACATAGTTTGTCAGTAAAGTGGGTGTTAGATATAACATGTTTCCTTTTGATCTAGGTGTTATTTTTATTGCAATGGGATGTGTAGAATTTACAAATAAACTTATAATAATATAATTTTCTGGTACTGTTCACGAATTTCAATGCTTATGATATTATGATAATGATATTATGACTTATGATAATTATGATAGCTTATGATACCAGTCAACAAAACGAGTAAGTATTATAAATATAATGAAAATAATTCATTTGTATTTTTATTACATTTTTAGATTTCCCACGGGTCGAGGTTGGTCCCGAGAATCCATTAAGAGTCGAAATCGATGGCATAGCTACGATGGAGTGCAAGGTGGATGCTAAGCCCAAAGTAAATACAGTTAGATGGACAAGGAACGGAAAATACATTTCTAATTCATTTACTCACACAATTCAAGGCGTGACCGTGCAGGACGCGGGCAAGTATACGTGTACTGCAGACAATGGCCTTGGCCAACCTGGCGAGAGAGAAATATATCTCGATGTACTTTTCCCTCCTAGTGTGACAGTCGAGTCCAAAACTTACGAAGCAGAGGAGGGTGGCACAGTCGAAGTCCGCTGCGATGTTTCTGCCAACCCTGAGCCCATATCAATCGAGTGGACAATGGAGGGAAAACCTGAATTCCACCAAAAAGGGGACACTCTCCTGCTGACAAGAGTAAACGCTGAAATGGCTGGCACATACGTGTGTCGAGCGGTGAATGTCATATCGTCTAGTAATGGAAAACGTGTGGAGCGCGCAAGTAGCGCATCAGTAGCCGTCCTCGTTCGCCACAAACCGGGCCGCGCAAGAATAAGCCCTGACAGGCCGGTAGCTCAGGAAGGAACGGGAGTGACGCTCACTTGCAATGCTAAACCACCTGGTTGGCCTGCACCACAATACCGCTGGTTCCGAGATATCGAGTCCTCGGACACCAAGCCTACCGTTTTAGCAACTGGCAACAAATACACTATTCCTAGCGCTCATCTGGGTAGTGAGGGAGTCTATCATTGCCAGGCCACTAATGAACTGGGTCATGGTGACCTAGCCTCTGTAACCCTTGAGGTCCATCAACCACCACGCTTCCAGACTAAATTACAACCGCATATGACGAAACGATCGGGCGAAACGGACTTCTCAGTTTCATGTAGTGCTCTCGGCAAACCAAGACCTAACGTCAAGTGGTACAAAGACAATGCTGAAATAAAGCCAGATACCAACATGTATGAGGTTAAGACTGACATCACTGAAGGAAGAAACTCTGTGTATAACGTTCAGAGTATGTTGAGATTTAATGGCAAAGCAAGGCCGAATGTTAATGATTTGGTACCAGATGATAGAGGTATCTATTCCTGTACATACGAAAATGAAGTAAAAAAAGTGGAGTCGACAATGCATCTTCGAATAGAACGTAAGTAATTGCCTATAGCCTGTACATCTGATCTTTAAATATTTTTAATGGTAACTTGATTAATATTTTATTCTGTCTTTGCAGATGAACCGATTTCGATCCGCCAACAGAAGAAAGTGGCTTACGACGTGATGGAAACTGCCGAGATATTCTGCAGGGTGCAAGCTTACCCAAAACCTGAATTCCAATGGGCTTACGGCCTGAACACCGCTCCCTTGCAAATGTCGTCCGACGGTCATTACGAAATCAACACTACGACTGACAACAACGACTCCTACTTAAGCGTGCTTAAGATTAGAAACGTAAAGCCCCAAGATTACGGGGAGTATTATTGCAAAGTGAAGAATTCTTTAGGACAAATCCGACCTCAGATACGGCTGCAGCCTAAAGGCGCACCGGAATCGCCTAAGGCGTTAACGAGTCAGAAAGTTGGTCCTTCGTTCGTGACTTTAAATTGGGAAGCGGGATTTGACGGAGGGCTGTCTAGTACGAAGTATTTTGTGCTGTACAGACGGGCGGGCATCCGAGGAGACAACATCGGAGTAGGAGCGGGTGGAGATCAATGCGCGACCGATCGCGCGACTGACCGCGACTGGATGGAGTACGACTGTGGACGCGCCAACCCTTGCAACGTCACCCGACTCGACCAACATAATTCGTATTCATTCAAGGTAATTATTATATACTTTTCTGTATAATTTGTTTTAGTGTTGCGATATCATTTCTGTAGGTAGATAATTATGTTTGTACACGTTTTGTAACTCGATAGTGTAGCGAGTTCCGATTTGATTGTTGTCGATAATTTTATATTATTTGGGTAGAATGTGGTATTAACTAACTTTTTGTTTTCATCCTTATCGCCACCGACAGCATCAGACATTTGTTTTCAAGGTAATCAAACGGCGCGCGCCATATTTAAGTTTTTGTTTGACGCCTCGTGTTCAGTTCAGTGCCGTTCGCTGGTTTTCGACACGCTTTAGAGTTTGCACGATCGAGAGTCACTACTGCTTCGTTATTGACTTTCATTAATACATTGAAACTCCCGCAGGTGAAAGCAGTGAACACTAAAGGACAGAGCAACTACTCCAACGAAATTACAGTGACGACTAAAGTAGACAAAATAGTGGCTCCAGAACAAGTGACTTACGACCCGAGTACGAGGACTTTGACCTTCCGCGTGGGTCCTACTTGTTTGTCCCTCGTAGGGGTGGCAGAAGGGTTGATTGGGACGGGTGGTGCTGAGGGTTGGCAGGTGGTTGACACGGTGCCTTTAAGGCTATCTGGTGCATCGGCTACAGTACAAGAAGCAGCTTTGGAACTACCCCCGCAAGCATCACGCGCCCACAATAGGCATTTCCCGGAACCCGCGCTCGATGACTTGAACCCGAGACTGCGGTTTAAACTCTGCCTGCAAGTCAACCAAGAGATTTGCAGCGAATACACTGAAGTTGAAAGTGAGTATTCATTTTTATTTCGATGTAATTACGAAAACAATCTAGAGGGTGGTTTTCGTCGTTTTAATTTTGTTGACTTCCGTAACTCCAGTGGATATGTCGTTTTCGAATCAATTAATTCTTCTTTTAACGCCATAATACTGATGTTGAACGAAATTGACCGTAATCATCCCAAAAATCGATTTCTATCGTATAGTTTGTTGAGTCTGTAAATAAGATATGAAATTAATGTGAAAAGTATAATAAGTAGTGATATTTTTTGTAACAATAGACTTCATTCAAAAAACTTGCTTTTATTTCAGTCGGCACATCTTACATAAAAGAAACGGCGACGCTAACCACAGCGACATTAGTCACCATTATGGGCTCCTTTGTGCTAGTTCTCCTGAGCTTCGTCATTCTCGTTCTCTTCATATGCCGACGAAAACGGAAAGAGGAGAAACGCAAGGAGTCATCTAAAGACTACGAGAGGGAATCTATGCGGCCTTCAATGGTTACTCCGAAAAATCAAGCACCACCCCCTTACTACCCTAGTACAGGGATGGAAAATAAAGCTCTAGAACATTCTATGGACTTGGCACTTTCATTGGAGGATAAGAGTGCTGTTTACGCGACTCAAGGCGGGTACCACGCCGGGTACCACATGCCACCACACACACAGCCTCATCCCGGACAGAACATAACTAATAACGACTGTAAGTTACTACTAAATTACTTTAATAGAGTAGATGGGAGGCTCACAAAGGCTTTTGATAATGATTCACCGCCGCCTATAGTGTTTACAAGACGTATTCCTATGCGTTAACGATCAATATCAGTGGTATCGCACTATCGCACATAGCAGACTAAATTATCTCTCGATTTATTTAGTTGGACTGCAATTTTTATGAGAATATGGTATTGTAATTCCCTATTTGAGTTTTTTACCGGATTAAGTTTACTCAGAAATAAATCTTAACCATTGATGAAAATTCCCTAGAAAATTAACCTAGATATTTTATTTTTTTAGCACTCATAGATAATTCAATACAATTATTTCGTTTTACAAATGATTATGATATCGTCAACATAATGACCAAGATAGTGAACAGACAGTACACTAGGCAACATTGTTCACAACAACCATCGATTTTAATTCCGCTTCATAACCGTATACGCACATATATCAACAGGTCACTGTGCATATCTACTTCCAACTAAACAACTCTTATTTAATCGAGAACTATCGGTAGTTAACTCTCGTAGTTAATCAATCGTTAAATGACCGACCAACTGTCGAACGACAATTTAGTGTAAGGTTGCTGTTAATCTAAGTCAGTCTTAGTCTAACAGTGTAAAAACAACATCCGAAAGAACAAAACTTTACAATTAACGAAGCCTCAAGTGAATAAACTTTTTTAAAACTTTGGACGAGTCGTTAGACGCTCATTTAGACGCGCTCTAACTTCACTATGCAACTTTTTCGTTTCAGAGCGTTCCGATCGTTGATCCGATAAAATAAATGGACATGACTTTTATTCTTATAAAAATAAATTTAGTTTTCATGTCGTGATGTCTCCATTATACAAAGTATCTTTTTGAGTTATAAAGCATGAAATGCAACCCATCTAATCCCATCCAATCAAATATCAACCAGTTAACCCTTGACCCCTCTACTCATTATAGTCGCTTATACCCCGTCCTTCCTATTCTCTAAATCTCTATACATAGAAAATGCTGTGCATATATTTCTTATTGAAAGAAAGTGGGCACGTGATTAGACAGTACTTGGTGGTAAGTGAATAACTGTCACCCGTGAATAGATATCCATACCAACATCAGTCAAAAGTGACAAACGTCGACAAGCTCCCGACTCGTCCAACTTGGCCGCATACTGTAAATATTTAGAGGTGGATTAGAAAAAAAGCATTGGAGATGATGCGGAATAGGTATTATAACAGGTTCGTTACTCCATTTTTTTCAACAAGTTTTCGTTATTCCATTACACTTCCTTCTTTGGAAGGATGGAGCGTGGCAAGCAAAGAGTATAACAGGTCAAGATAATTCCTTTATTCCGTTATCCTTCCCACTCCATTGAGATGGGGAGTAGGAAATGTATTGGGCTAAGAAACTTTTGTTATTCCAATATACTTAATCCACTCGATTGGATGGACTGGGATAAGTAATGGGCTCTGGTATATGATATACCAGAGCTTTGGAAGTGAGTAAGATATACCGTATATCTTACTCACTTCCAAAGCTCATTTTACGGTAGTCATATGTATGAGAGAGAAAGTTAGGCCAGACGGGCGCGCCCAGCGGTTTTAAGAATGTTTGTGTCAATTTTTATCATTTTGATTGATATTGGCATATTATTATATTATCACAATTGTCTATCAGCGACAGTAACCGTTTACCACCAGGCGGACTCCTCATTCGTCTGCCAGATGACAGATTCTTTTTATATGAAAAATCATTATCAATTGTATTCAATATTTATTTATTTAACAATTGTTTCTCTTATGCTAACGAAGGACTAGCTATAATAGAAGGTAATGAAGCCAACTACTCGCATGCTTGTGTGTTTTTGACCGTCACAAATACGCTACAAAGCACAATTGTTTTAGGGGTGAACATGGGATATATGGAGAACGGATACGCGAACAGCAATAACGGGGGAAGCGTCAATTCTCAAGATTCCTTGTGGCAGATGAAAATGGCGGCTGCCGGTGGGGGTGGGATGGGGATGCATCCGTTAGATCGACAGTCATATGGGTACGAACATCCCCATAACGGGTATGCCGATGATTACGCGCCGTATCCTCCACCTGCACTCAGCCACCATCCCCCGGCGGACTATGCTATGAGGTCTCAGAACCCTTCGCGGCAGGATTACTGCTCAGACCCCTACGCCTCAGTCCACAAGCCCAAGAAACGCATCGACCAACATATCGGTAAGTTAACTTTATATTGTAATTCTATCTCTTTTATATATGTGCATTTTTCATTGTTGAATATAGACCAATCCATCTACCTTTAGTGTAGAAGGTGTCACGGCGCTTCTAAGTTAGCTACTTGCAACTGCAGACGATTTCTGTCAAATAGCAGTTAATTGCTATCAAAATGACAATCATGCCTGCAGCATACAATCTAGGAACTTGAAGTATATTGTCTTCTTTCGTTTTTAAATCATTACAATCAAAGTAAACATGAATATTCGTGCATTAGAGTCTTCCCACCCTTATCGACTTGCAATCGCCTTGATACTATCACAATCGACATTACATAAAAAGTTTATGGGTGTAAATGAGAATGTCTAGTGTCAATAGTGTTCTTCGCACTGCTTCGAAACGGCTATAATGACGAAATGTTTTATGGATTTGCTGACCGCAACTGTCGAACGTAATTTAACAGCAGTTTTGTGAATAGTGTTGCCACATGTAATCGAATGAAGTCACTTCCGCGTCGATAAATGTCAGATATCCTTAGTCGGCTGGTCGCCGCGCGCCGCAGCCAGACTCACGCGACAATGCGATAAAGTTTTAGAACACATTTCAATATTCTTACAGCATACCTGAAATCGTTCCAAATAGTATTCTTTCCATTGTAGAGTATCCTTCTAAAGTTGTTTTACCTGTTTAAATATTCAACTAAATTACATTATTAACTTTACCACATTATTATAATTAATAAGATCAAATAAAAAGGCACCCACCCCGAAGTAAAACCGCGTAGATAATACATTTTATTTTGTCCAATAATATATTATGGATATAATCCATGAATGATATGTCTTGTTATTATTGTTGACTGCACCGCTTTTATGTTTCTCTGTTTGCCCAAAGGTTGACTGGTTTAGAATGCCATAAGGTATTAAATTCACCTGTTGTACAATATTTACGTGCAATAAAGTATGAATAAATAAATAGTAATCTATAGCACAGACCTTGGTTTAGTTGGAGTAGGTACTATGAGTACAACACAAAGGACAATATTTTTGGAAAACTGCTAAGCTCTATTCTTTTCAACGGTGTTAGATAATACTTTGTACTTGCTGGAATAAATACAAATACTTTACAGCAATACTTCAAATCTCAGTATTTCATGCTTACTCTTCTTTCTTTTACTGGTACATAGTCTCTTCCAAACCATATACCATAAATCAAGACATTTAGCTCAATATAAACTTAACGAGAACGTTTAATCAAATCGCAGCAGCTTCACCATTATCAGTAGTTACGTAGTGCAGCTGGAATTTACAGACTTCCTCTATCGCAATTCGCAATGCGTTTCTAAATTGCTCGAGTAGTTTCCGAAATTACCTCTTATAACTTACACACCGGCGAACTTTTTCTCTTTTAATGCCGGTAAATATGTATGAACAGATGTAATAAATGCCGTTTCGAGTTTCAGTTTAATTTAACCGGTTAAAAGTTTATTTCGCATTGCAGATCATGTTTACAAGTAAATACGGCGGTTATTAAATTTAATTTTATTACTTGTGTCCATATGTCGCTGTCAGCCAATAGAGTCTGGCAAAAGAAAGGCGACTCCACGATAGGTTCGAAATTCTTTACATGGCAACTATTTTTGAATAGTAAGTTAAATTGTTATTGAGCGTGTGGTGTCAGACGGGTTAAGAATGCTTCTCGGTGGTGTCGTGGGTGGCAGTTACCACAATCCCTGAAGAACTACTACCTCCAAAAGAGTGGATTCGCCAACCCGCTTGACCAGCCTGCCGTTTCAAGGCCATACATTCCTCACGCACGAGATAATCACCGTAATAACTCCTTTACTAACGCAGTTTGTAATCGCGCGAACACCGAGTTGACCGAATGCTCTCTGTTACACCTCCGGTATTTATATTATATGATTGTAAATGTATAACGACGGTAATATAATTGTATTTAACGCTGTACAAACGGTTTAGAAACCACACACATTCAAGTTGTCAAAGAAAGAACGTTTGAAATGTTACGCTCGTTTTCATTTCTGCACACAATCTTAGTGAAGTGTTTTGTATAATCATTTTTACAAACACATACGGTCTATACTATAGTGTCCCGATTTCAAACAACTTTGAAAGTCAAGTGGGCCTCGTACATTACTGCTTGTATTATAAATCCCTGACACAAAACGTCTAAACTAGAATAAGCACAAAAGTGACTAATTTACCATTACATACAGGCTGATAATAGCTTATTACATTTTCAAAGAATAACCCACTTTTTTACAAAAAGTATTTCGTACTCAATTATCGACGCTAGGAACGTTTTTCGTATCGCTTTTAAAGTATTTTCGTGAACCCTATAATGTCATTTCGTTGATCAGGTTCGGTAGGTAAATTAAATTACCAAGCGTCAAACAAAGTTACGAACGCCAAATAAAAGTGCTCAATTTCATTGCAACTGGTGTTCAATTCGTACATCTGTTGTAGGCCATTGGCGTTGTAGGCCATAATTTACCACGCGGTCCTAGTGCGGATAAGTGTACTACATGAGTTTCTGGAAATCACCTTTAAAAGTATTAATAAGAGCTATTTAATAACAACGAAATAACGAAGAATAAGTCGTAATGGCGCTCCTGACGAAATTTACTTTTATCAGAATTCATTTGCAGCTGTCCGATGCGAATGAAATTATTTATTCAATTCACGAGTTTCCATATTTCCACGGAATTTTCATCGATTATGCATATATAATATAAATTTCAGCCCAATTAGTTCCGTACTTTTTAAATGACTTACTGGCACCAAACGATTTCACAGGCAGGACAAAACAGTTTTACTGATGAGAGTTTATATCGCGGAAATATTTTGTAAACTCGGGACTAATTGCTTAAAGTTGTAAAAGTAGGTACAGAATAGAGGCAAGAAATTTGCAGTCCTCTATGAAATGGGACGTCCTTTGCGGGTGTCGCGCCGACTTCTGACGTTTGCAGGTTCTAAGAGAACGAGTACTTTGCAAAGCCACAGCACAAAAAGTTATTGCGTACCAGTAATACATAGATAATACTATGGATTATGATAATAGGAATAAAAAATGGATTCCAGTTCAAAGTAAGTCAGTTTACATATCTAAACTGCCCTGTTATGTTTCGTATTATAAAATTTAATAACTGAATGACTTCTTGGTTTAATAAGACAAGATTTTTGAAATTCAGTATGTAACACGAAATTGTAAATCATTTAATTTTACGGTGTAAAGTGACCGTCAATAAGAGCTCATAATATTCCTCCGGAGGTAATTAGTAACGTGTTTAAATATACGAATTTATTATAGAATATTTTCAATTGAGTATAATCTATCTTGAAATCTGAATTATTATTTATTTATCTTATTAATTAACCAACAGCGTACAATACAAACAAAAAATATTACCTATTATTATAACTATATTTTATTAATAACTAGGTGTTGCCCGCGACTTCGTTCGCGTGGTCTTCAATTTAATGCGATAATATAGAAAAATTAGCGGGCGTGCGCACAGCAACTCACCAAAGTTTCATCGCAATCGGATGAATGGTATAGGAACGCATACGGGACAAACAAAGAAACATTCATTTATATATAAACATTTATTTATATATTTGTTTACTTTACACCAATAACATGTTGAAAAATCATAAAAGGTTCGCAATTACGAACAATGATGGACATAAATTCCTCCAATATTCTCAACTTTCACGAATATTCTTATTTTTATATCTGTTTAGTTTAGACTTAGGTTGTATTACTCGGACGCACATTTTTTGTGTTTGGTTCCTGTCTAATGCTCGAATAAGCCATAAAACAGTCAAGTTCCTACCTCTGTTTTCAGTTGATTCAAAATTATTGTCTGACTTTGACTTTGTAATAGGTACTTAACTTACCAAAGTTCTATACTAGCCTATTTTTCAAAAAAATCTTTTACATAAATACAAATGAAATAGTACTATAGTATAAATTGCACAACGCAACTTGAATCTCGAACTATAAATTAAATCACACAGCAATATCTTCAACACAGGAATGTGTGAACAGTGAACACGGAGCAGTAGTAAATCTCTGCTGATAATTGTATCATGTAGATTGCAGACGGAAACGCAACTCATGTAACGACAACGAAACAAATGTAATTGCAACGGAGCACACATATTGAGCGTTTGTGCGATGCTTACTAAGCTTTGCTAAGCTAATTGCATATTCTGTAAGGCATGCAACAGCTGCAAAAAGCGTACACTCTTTATTCGATAATACAGACATTTAATTTATCCCTCTGTAAGGACTAATCAGAAAAGCCTAGTGTCACCAGCATGCTATAACCTTGCCTCGGGGACCAAATTTGTTCAACATGCTCAATATATTACGTGAGTTGAACACGTTGAACAATAGATACCAGTCAAGTTGTTTCAATATCATGATTTAGCATTTTACTGCAAAATGAAATATTTTGTATTCCGTTAGTAAATTCATTTATTCTCCATTATTTTTTGGAAATTGCTGATTCTTTTTTTGTGTCACTAATGGCCTCTCAAGAGGGTGACCTGTTATACATATTGAAATTCTCCTAATGACGCTACAACTTTACCACGGTTTTCAGACTTTTTTCAGAATTTTTAATATCCTACTGCAGGACAGGCCCTCTCCCCTGGTAGACTCCACTGACCTCGTTACCCTTCTCTCACAGAACACCTTGAAAACTACATTTTCCACTTTATTCTATTCCCTAATGTACGTACGTGTTTCGGTTGTGAATGAGATATACCGGAGTCCATTCGCATCCTATCCTATCCTATAGAAAGGGATTTGGAGAAAGGGTTGGGAAATTGAGGAGGCATTTTCCTAACCCTTTCTCCAAATCCTTTTCTACATCTCCAAAGGTAAGCAGTGCATCCGGGAGCATGCCAACATTTGTCATTCTGGACTAAAGTTGGCATGTACCGCGGATGTTCATGGGCAACAGTATCCACTAACCATCAGATGGGCGTATGCTCGTGTGCCGGTTTCTTCCTATAACAAAATCAGATCACTAGGACGTTTCGGGCCTTAATATATTACGCGCGCCCAGTGTGGTTTGGTGAACTAGGCAATAATTAGTATAACGGTGCTCTGTCTTTATGTACTAGCTTCTACCCGCGGCTTCCCATCGGAAAAATTTTGGGCTTCGCAAAAATAGCAAATCATTCAAATGTAAACGGAGTATTTATTGTATTGTGACATTGTCTTCGAACTGCTCTACCTATACATATAATTATGCTACTTTAGCAAAAAGTAAAAGAGAATGAGACAAAGGTGAAAAAATTCAAATACAAAGGTAAAATACAAATAGAAAAATCTAGAAAGAATCTAGAAAAAATACAAATGTGAAAGGCGAGCACAATCGCTGGCAGAAACTACTCATTTACTATCCAAGGAATTTCTTGACAATAGGGAAACTTATTTAAAATAAGCCTGTGTTGATCTCTAACAAAGCTTTTAACCAGATTTTATTCGGCTTTCGTGCTATTTCTAACATTCAAAGGAGCGAGCCTTTCTAATTAAATACATACGTACGTATATGTTTTTTTCGAGTCTCAATTACTAAGATGCACCTAGCAGAACCATCTGTTAGCGAGTAGTATACTAAACCGATTTCAAACTTAATATACTTCACGACGTCATTTCCTAATATAAAAATAATCAAATACATTTTTTTTGGTCTGTACTGCTCAGCTTCCTGATGTTGCAGCTGATGTTGTCACATACTCCAAATTTCCTTTCAGATAATAAACTATACCACAGCGAAAATCCTAATTCATAACATTTTAATGGCCTTTTTGCAGTCTACTCGTGATATAACGCATTTAAGGACAAGATATTGGCACTGTTATTAGATTGGATACTGAGCTAGACGACAGTGAAAACCTCGTTAAACTCCATGCAGTAGTTTTTGATTAATTCTATTAAAAGTCATTTTTGTATTTTCCTCTATAACTCAACTTCCTTGTCATACTATATATCTATGACACATATACCAGTTTTCCTTCCCAGTTTTACCAGTATACCAGTTCAGTTATACCTATGTTAGTGAAAACCAGATCAAAATCCGTTCAGTAGTTCAGCAGCGTGATGCTCAAGCAAACAGACATTCAGACAAACACAAAAAATCTAAAAACTACTGTTTTGGGTTCTGTAGCTTCTAAAGTTTTTTTAAAATTAATTTAATGTACAGACAACCCTTTTACTGGCAATTAAACAACTTTGAACGGTTTAAATCGCGTATATTTATAGTAATCGCGAAAACCTAAGAAAAACCCTTTTACTGTTTTATTATATGTATAGATAATTTAATTAATTGAAATATTGAATAACTTGACTGAAAAAGTAAAACAATATCTTATGATTTATTAAACATATTTTATCAGAACATTGAAGTAAAATTCGAATTAGAAATTATTCAGCTTCACTTCAAACAGACGGGCGTACAATATCGAAGTCGGAACACATCCTATGTGTAAATTTAATAAATTTGTACAGATTTATCATTTCATCATTATACAGAAGTTATAAAACTACTAAAACAACTTGTAAACGCTTCATACTGCAATATCAACCATCAAACAAAAGTCCTGACCTCAGAACATGAAAGAGGAAACTCCGTGGAGATACTTTATCTTGTCAATAAGTGCTACCTGCATTATATTTTAAACGACACTAACAATGCTCTTCTCTGCAAATGTGCTTTTACAAATTCTGTAAAATATACACCATTTATTTTAAAAGCCTTTTCGGAGTTTGAAATCGTTGGTTTCGAATACGTTACTTTTTATAATCTCGTCGTAGGATAATATACGGTGATTATGGCTCGGAAAGAATTCCGAATAATGTAAAATCCTTGAACATGCTATCCACCTTTTTGTGGTTTGTTCCTCCAGAAATTTTAACTTTGCTATTTATGACTGAGAATGTAGCCAGAGGATTTAATAATTACATGGGTGTCATGTAGGAAATAAAAAAAATAAAGCCTTTATTTTCAATCACTTAAGTTACATTGAAATACAATGAGTTCTGTCATATCCTTGCCTTATTTATTTTTAAATTATTACATATTTATATTTTATATTAAAATGGACAATATTATTATATTTTATTATTATTATTCATTGATTACTGATTATTAATTAACTATTTGTTCCCACTAATTAGTTATCTATTATTAATTGATTATTTGTCCTCACTAATCAGTTATTTGTTACTAATTGATTATTTATTATTAGTTGGTTCATTTTAATATTCGTCATTTATTATTAAGTAATCTATTTTATTGTTTGGGCCCCCTCCATGTTCTTCCAACTCCGTTGGTCTCTCATCTGTCTTGTCCAAGTTAGGACAAGTTCTTATCCAACCCAAATCCCGATTACGAAAGGTAGGCAACGTATCTGCGAGTGTGCCAAAGTTCGTCATTTTTGATCGACGTTAGGCTGTCTTACAGATGTATAAGGGCCACAATAACTGCTTAGGCCTCAAACATACTGCAAGGCGGGCGTGGATGCGTCCTTTCTATATTCGCCTTTCGCTATATTCTATCGTTCTTTCGCTATATCGTGGTAAACGAGTTATTAGGGTAATTTTAAAGATCATTTTCATTGTTCTAGCAAAATGAATAGGTCTGTTCTACAACGTTATACTTGCGGTTGATGTTACCTAAAGGAGTTTGTATTTGGTATATATTATAGTATTTTGGTAGGGAGAGAGTTCATGCTGCTTTCCCACAGCCGCTGGGCGCACTCGACTGGACACGTTTCCCCTCTCACAGATGACTACCTTGAAATGTACTGCATTTCTTTAACGCATTTCCCCAATTCACATACGTGTTTCGGTAGTGAGTGAAATATGCCAGAGCCCATTCCCATCCCATCCTATCCAAGACTGTAGACAGATTGAAGATATCTCCAGACAAATCTCCGAATTACTATTACTGTGAACCTCCCATCCTTCCTCACTCGGCAAGCGTAGCCAGGTTCTTAAAGACAATTAACTATAAAATTCAGTTGCTAAAGTGCGAATTTTTTCTTGACCATTTTTACTGCGTCACTTTAGGTATTATGAAGATGAAAAAGACTTACTGTTAACTTATTAGATAGTCAAAAAGCAACTTGGAACTCATCCTTAATGTACCTGCATCTTTTACTGAAACGCTCATCTTCCTCACACAGCGGGGTCTTGGGTGGGCAGTTACAAATCTCACACGCTACGTTTTTGATATCTTTGATGCTTACCATCATGCAGTCTAGACAGTCTGACGGCAGACTAGATGAACAAACGATCTCCTACCACTTTAATAGTAATTAGAAATCTGTTAGATGAAAATGAAATACCTCCTTATTTAATGTTTGTGGGATGTTGTTTATGAGTATCTTAAAACCGCTTGTGCAGAAAGGTTTTATTTTTATATTTCGCCTTCACTTTCCGGAAATATTGAAGAGGAAGGAGAAATGTTGTTATTTTGTTGTTTTTTTTTCTTATTGGTTACAAAATTTGACAATGGAACATTTTTTATTTGTTGTTGTGAAATATTAAAACTCACTCCGCAAAGGTATCTATTTACTAATTCTGCGTACCTACTACGATATCATTCTATAACGATGTTTCCTCTTGCTCTCATGAGGTTGTTTAGGCCATAATCCATAACGCCTAGCCATAACTAGGGTTACCAGATATAATATTAATTTTTTCGGGACATTATTACTGCATTTCGAATTTGCAATGAAAAATAAAAACTCGTTTGAAATAACATTGATTTTCACTTTTTATTCAAAATCAACCACAAGGGTCAAAGTAGTATTAATAATAAAATTAAGTATCATAATTTGTGAATCACACACAGTTAGAAAATTAGAATTAGAAATCACACACAGTACAAATCTACCGAAATGCTAGCATTTCGGTGGATTTGTACCGCCACTAACTAACTGTGTGGATTGCAATAAGAATTGAGAATTACAATATTTTTTGTCATACTGCACTGGGTCATACTGCTTAAACTCTTGTACATGAGATACAAATACAAATATTGGAATAATCCCGGAAATCCCAGAAACCTTAGCTACAACACGTGGGGGATATTATATAATGCCTCAATATTTTTTCAAATTCTCAAGCATACCTGTTTCCTCATGGTAATTCTCTTTACTGCCGAGCTAGTTATAATCGAAAAAAACGTACTGAATTAAAAACATTTGGAACAGGTCGGTGTTCGAACTCCTAATCCCATGTAAATGAATTGACACCCTTAGGCTGACAATACGCAGTACTTTTAGTAACTCAGTACTCAATCAGTAAGAACTTAGTAAATCGTACGGATAGCCTACCATACATATGTACTCGTAATTAGCGGGCTCTGAGCAGGTATGCTGTGAATTCTTAGAGAAACCGTTATAAAGAATGTACACATTGGTTTTTCTAACTGTAATGTGCCTTCTGTTATGTTCATATAAATAATAAATACATGACCTAGGGGTATCTAAGGTATTTTGGAGTCTCATTTGTGAGGTCGTGGAGTTCAAATTCTCGACCCGTACCACTGAGTTTCTAGTTAAGTACGATTAAATTATTACTAATTCAATGGTGAAGGAGAACATCGTGAGTAAGCTCGCATTTTCAATCGTAAAAAGAAATCCATTTGTATCCATCAATCCGCACTGGCCCCGCGTGGTATATTATGGCCCGAAACCAGATTGTATAATTCAGAAATTCTGACTGAGAAGAGACATAACGTTTATATTATAATTATTCTATATTGTTTTGACAGTGGAATGTGTAGCAGCTACTTGTAAATAATGTCAGATATATTTGTACTCACATTCGGACCTCTAGTGATTTGCTAGGGGAGACTTATACCCTGCAGTGGGACGTTACAGGTTGATATCGATTATGTAAAAGTAGGTATATATAAAAGACTACATATAGGCACTGTACATATACATATGACATATTGCTGTTTAACAATAGCACTTACAAAACATTACTTTTTACTTGTTTTAAGTTCAAAATACACATTTATTTATACGTAATATTTTTTTGTGTAAAGTCGGTGTTGGCGCCTTTCAAACCTTCTAACGCCCCACCCTTGCGCCAGCCAAATTATACATGTTTTATGTTATAATAATGGTTTAGTAAAGTTACCATAAACATATCCACAAAGGAAACATTCGCGTAGCCTTGCAGTCCGTATATTTTACAGTGCTTGTTTTTCAGTTCATAGGATAGGTGTTAGAAATAATATCTCGCGTTTAACGAAAATATCCAGATTTTAAGAGGTTCTATATTTAGGCTATACTTTAAATTTATTTTCGCTACAAACGGCCGCTAATACACGTTTATACTGCACGTCGTTGCATTCCCACTGTCGTCTGTGCGCAGTGGGTATGATTGGTGTGACAGTTTCACGTCCGAGATATACTTCCTATACTTATACATATTAACCACTTACTATTTTAAAGATTTCCTTTTGTGACTTCTTCTTTAAACTATGCTGGGTGTTACTACCGTGCCCTTGTGAGTTCGGGTTCGGTGGCCTTAACATGACCCGTACTTAGTGACTGGCAATATGTACAGTATTCGTCAATCGAGCTTTCGAACAAATACAAATTGCTATGCAGCTCAATATATCCTTATGGTTTTGTAGTGTCAAAAGCACATAAAACGTCGTTTAATAAACCCCGATCTGATCATTCATTTAGGCTAACGAGTATGAAGTTAAAATCAGCATAATTATAAATCATTTACGAACGCAAAAATTTCTAATCGTTTGAACGCTAAATTGGCCAATGTATAAACTCTGCTTCAACGTCATTTAAAGAATAAGGTCTCCGGGAGACCAATCAATGGCTCGTACCTACCTCGCGCACACACGCAAATCGCCTAGTCATTGTACATAACACAAATTATTTTGACCCTTCTGTTATTTAATATACATACTCAACATAACTAACCCCAGCCTATACATATAACAGTATATAATTGTTACACAGAATCGCCGTACCACGAGGTGAGCGGTCTGCCAGAATCCTATGCAAGTGCCGGAGGAGGCAACGGCGAGGAGCCATGTGCCGAGGACAAACCCCCTCATCTCTCGCTGAGTTACGACGAGTCACTCGAGTCAGGCTACTCGACGCCCAACTCACGAGCTCGTCGAGTCATCAGAGAAATCATCGTATAACGCCAACCCTTCACCCCTAACTACGTAAGCAGACTACATTTATATAAGTGATTTGGACCTATATAGATTAACGTTTGGAAGTACGCACTCATTATTAAATATGCCTAAATCTGTAAAAAGGGACACTAGCTACGATAGCGGGTGATATTATACTTACATGACAATTGACCGGGTTGATCTTGTGAATATTTAGTGTTTTCTAATGTTCTGACCTTGCACCCTGCTCCGATATAAATGAGCTAATTTAGATTTGTTGGCAAGGGATTCAATTCTCTAAGCGTCGCGGAGTATTGCCAATTTAATTGATTTTGTGTGGATTAATTATGTAAACGATTTTAAAGTAATTTGACTCTTCTCTGTGGGGAACTCACGGCTGGTTAGAGAATCTACAATCTCCGATTTGATAAATCTTAATTTCTGATATCAAAGGGATTAATTACTACATAAGCATTTTTCTTGTCACAACTTGTTCGTTATATATATGTTAATATTGTTTTTCTCTTGTGTTTGTATCATGTTTGTTTTAAAGGCACTAAAAGAATAGCAAAATTGTTTAATTGTAGTATTTCTTACAAAATCTAGGATCTATAAAAAATTGTTTCTCGCCCAGTATCTTTAAGGAATTTTATTACTTATCGCAAGAATTCGGATTAATTCGTGATTCAATTGAAATACCGTGTTGTGATGCCACTTATGAAAAAATACGGAAGATAAAACATTCTGTGAGTATAAAACATTGTTATATTTTATACAAAGATATAGTTGATTAAAATATGAAATTTGATAAGCAGATATTAATAAACCAATTGAATTACTATAGTGTGAATATCCGCTTTATCAAACGTTGCCATCAAACGTTAATCTTTGTCATATTACACTCTTTTCCTTGGCAGTCAAAACATTGTTATTTTGACTTGTTCAATTCCAACAAGTCTAGGTAAAAGTTTCCTGAATTGGACCGTCCCCGTTAAAACAATCCAAGGGGCGATAGAAACTTTACCGGCGAGTTTGTGACTGCATCTTTTCTTATATTCACATAAATAATGTAATCTCGGTAATCAATGAATATGTGTTTCTGGAATTTCTGGAAAGGGAGTGGTAGGCAAAATAAGGAAAGCTATAGATGAGATTTTTAATTCAGACTATCCATATAAAGGATTTATACCTTTATTGTGATATAAATATCAATACAATATCAATGTCAGGGGATTATCTGGATTAAGTATACGAGCTATAGCTGGATAGGTGTATAATTTATTTCCTATAAATCGGTCCCTTGGATTTGTGACTTATCCAGGCATTTAGTCAATGTCATACGAGTATGTGCCTAGTTTGATATCCTCAAATTGAGCAATCAATATTACAGAAACGGCCTATATCGGCAACGCTTATATTAAATTGATAGCAATCACCGGCGGGTGTTTTAATGTCGTTCGTGGGAATGTCGCATAATCGCCGTATCATGTGGTGTCATTACGATTTTCACTGACTGTAATATGTATTGGACACAGACGGCAACTCCACCCCTACCCTCTAACGGGAAAAACTAAAGCGCTTTTTCCACTGAACAAATTTCTAGAAACATTTCGCGCTTTGAAAGTATCTTACATAATTTGTGATATTATCTGAGAAAGGGTACTTTATTGTGGATTCTAATTGTTCAGATTTAGACTTTAGTGCAATCTTACAAAAACAACATATTGTTTATTGCTCTAGCTTATAGGTAAATCATATATTAGAGCATGTTTCCATCTAAACAGAATCATGAAATAACGTCCCTTTTCTCAAATAAAGTTCTATTTAAATTTAATTTGTTACTAATGGAATACATAGTAGATTATGTGTGAATGCAAGCAAGATACTCGTATATTGGATAAACTTTACAAATTGTGTTTTTAATTCCGCAGTATCGTACATGTTGACCGTTAAGTTAACCCGGCAAGTGCTGTTCGATACTAATTCCAAAGAGTTTTATGTTTTTAGGGACGTGTCGCTTTACGTTTGCGCCTATAAATGTTACACATCAAAATAATTCGAACGATTGCTAACGATTTGTGGATTTGTCGCGTGTTTCCGTTAACGCACTCTCCTTCGTGATCGGAATACGACGAATGTTGAATTGCCACGAATTCGTCATTTCCGGGTAATACAAATTGTAAGAAATAGAAAGGGAACTGTACTTAAAACTTAATTTTTGAAGACGTTTGTGCAGTTTGTACTGAGCTATATCTGTAGGTATGTTGTTGCAGTTGCATTCTCGATTCATCTGCTTTCCTATGCAGAGTGTATCCGATTTTTTGGAAGTTTGTAGCCATAGATTCTGATTTAATTAACATGACAGTATTACGTATTTTCTTTTTGCAAAAAAATGAATTCGTTTGAATTTTCATACAAATTCGCTAAATACGAAGCATTTAAATAAATATATTAACATAAAAATCCTAAAATAAGATTTCAACAAACACAGAATCTATAGATAGCTTCAGACTTCGGGAAAGGTTCGAACATACGCTGAATATGACAATGCAAAATCGTGTATCCAAAATTTTTCGACACTTGTAACTACAGATTCTGATTTCATTATCTTGAAAGTATTACGTATCTTTTTTTGCAAAAAAAAATCAATTTTTACCCAACTATTTAAGCTTCAGACTTCGGGAAAGGTTCGGACATACGCTAAATATGACAATGCAAAAAAATCAATCGTGATAGTTTCGTACAGTGGAAACAAAGCTTTAGTTGTTTTTGTTAACACGAACCCAGCGCCATCTACCGTGTTATTATAGGAAAAATTATTTAGCTTCGCCACTCCAGCGATTTTATTACGTCCACTAACATCGATAAGTAATAACGCGGCTAGTGTTTGTTTAGTACAGTCTCGTTCCCGCAATATACGCGTGTAACGAATGGGTGCTATCGGTGCGGGGGCTGCTACATCATCGAAAATATTATATTGTGATGATTAAGTCAATTTTGATAGTTAGTAGAATTATATTGTACGTTCGTCATGTATCTGCCATTCGCTAGGGATAATCCCCACGCCTGTATTGTTGTGCATTTCGAACGGAAATCAAAACATGTAAGATGAAAACAATCAAAATATACATATTTAAAAAGTAGAGACAAAACAGTTAATCTACATAAAATTATTGACTCTTGGAGGTTGTATTTACTTTATTTTTTCAAATGGGATACACTGAACCTATATATGGGATATACCTATATGTATTGTATTATAAATAAAAGTCGATAGTTTTAAGAATTTGAAGGTCTAACACGGATAGAGATTTATTAAACTACTCTAAAAGGATTAGATGTAAAATTAAAAGTATTTAAGTGGGTTAGTGATATTTGCCACAAACACAAATTATACGTGACATAATCATTAATTTACTTGTCTTTATGGTGAAGCGACGGCCGCCCATACATAATTGCACAACATTGTTTATATCAATAAATATCTAATAAGGGCCTATTTGCATCTCTATAGTTATGGCGTACTTAAACATCGTAGCGCGGCATAACCTTTGCGATCTGAATACGCTTTTATTAAGAAAAAATATCCATACAAAATGTATATAACAAGTCTCACTGCCAACACTAGATAATGTTCCGCTGCTGTTGCCTCACCACACAGCTTTTCGGATTAAGCATCTAATTATAAAATGTAAATTACATGAGCTTAAATTTATGAATTTAAAACGGGACGTTGAATTGTTGCCACCTAGATAAGCGTGTTTTAACACAACTGTGTTTTGTTTTCGTTCTTGGTCAAGGACAAAACACAGTTTTGCTAAAGAGGGAGGTTAAATTGCACATGCTGCGTGTAGTGGAAGACTGGCATAGGGTTAATGATATTTTATGATAAATAGTTCTTTATTAATGACTATTAATTCATAGACATTGGTTCCATTACACTTCACACTTAGTCCGCAAGATAAATACTTGACAAAATCTTTTATAGTGTTCGAGTTCTTTCGGTGTTGACTTATATTCTGGACAGATAACCAAAGTATCTTAATGGGCTGAGTCTAAGAGTCAACTAACGAATAAACTATAAATATATCATGTATATGGTACATATATCTACGCCGAGCCCAGTGTTAGTAAGAACTGAGTACATGTTTAAATTCCATACCATATCAACTACCATTCCACACTTGAAACATTGTTTAAATTCTGACCTGGATACCTAGGTCCTTTGGCCTATCTGAGTCGGTATATAGCAATCTTATATAATATAAATATAAGGCATTATCTTATATTTTATATAGTATAAGCAATTATTCAAGGCAAATATGTATTATATTTCAGGATCAATACACTCAGATATATACCACTTATTATAAAAGTTGTTCTTATTGCCACCCGATGTTGTAATTCGCATCGAGTTGAAAAAGCTGTAACATTGGAAGTGAGAATTTTGTTCAAGGAAGTTGTTCACAATGTTCGCGTTCACTGTTACATTAATATCACCTGTTGCGTTAGAGCGTCCATACATACCTACTTTGATCCCGTGTGTTTTTAATCTATGTTTTAAACGGTGTGTTACATCTATCCTGTGTTTAAACTTAATACTTTCAGTTCGGTACCATTCGGATTTTGTACCATGGCAAAAAACAAATAGTCCACTATTTTACTCCACAACTATATGAGTATTTTATGTATTATTCACACATATGTAAGTGCGTATAGATACATACAGTATGTTGTTGTATTCACAAAAGCCAACATCAGTTCATGTCCTTATTTGCGGTGTACATTTTATATAGCTGCCCTAACATTGTGATCGTATACTAACTTTTACATCTTACAAATTTAATCGAATCCTACTCAGTTTAACGAGAAAAGTTCGTTATTGATGAATTTATTAACAGAATCGTTTCAAGTATTCTACAATTTTCGACGTTATGCAAAATTAACAAAAATTGTATATAAAAATAAATATAATAACTGTAATATTATACCACCTTATTAGGTGACTATTATTAGGACAAAAACATCACAAGTGTGGTATTATTAAGTTTCTATATGGTAAAAAAATCTCTATTTGGATCTGTTACTTGAGTGCCATTTTCTATGCCCTAATTGAGATATCATTTCATTTGATAATTTCTATCGTTTGTTAAATCTAGTGCTTAGGTACTAGGTCATACGTGTATGTATTTAGGAATACAAAACTTATTTAATTCTTCAATTTAACGGCAGCTTACGTAGTTGTACAATCTTAGAAATTCATCCCGTCACATAAAGTACTGGTAGATATAATAAATAATAATAGTATATACTATGCTGGTTGCTGGTATAAGGTATTGTACGAAAAAAATGTACGTAAATTTAAATATTTTTTACAATTGTGTAAATACGCTAGTATAAGTTAATAAATGTCTTTTTAGCTGTAAGTATAAAAATAGTAAGAGTGCTCCGAATTATAAGCGGCGAAGTAAATGTTTTTAAGAGGTTTTCATGTTATGTACCTAATAGATAAATTCAGATTTCTTAATTATAATTACGTCAGATTTTGATCTCAATATCATCTCATTGGCGACATTTTCACGCTTGTACTGAAATAGTTCTAAATAGTTACATCTAAAATATAAAGCTCATGACATGACAAGAGACATACATCTAAAATATAAAGCTCATGACATGACAAGAGACATACATCTAAAATATAAAGCTCATGACATGACAAGAGACATATTTGCACTGCCATTTAGAATATTTAGAAAGTTTTTATATAACACATTAGACATTGATCCATGTATTTGCTGGTTTCAACATTTTAAAGCTTATCGAAATAAAAAAACTTATTGAAGCAAACTTCATCTCATTATGGATTTATACTTGTTCCAATTCAATTTCGTTTACAAATTAGTACAGATAAATCGCAAATTATTTGTTTGTTCGCGCGAGTTGTTTATTCCCCTTTATTATTTACCTGTTTGTGCAAACTTGATAGAATACTTGTCGGTGCCGGTGTCGGTGTGGGCGGGCGTAATTCGCGCTCGGCCAACTTCCTTCCAACTCCTAATGAGGGTGCTTTTCCGCGACGATATTTCATCAAACAATTTAAAGGGAATGTTGTCTTGCGACATGTTGCCCAATTTGAATCGGATCCTATATTACCTATGCGGTACACGCATATTCGACTAGCATACTAATTTCAGTAGACACTTCATACAGTCCGCCAACATCCTTTATGTTACTTCAATTTAAAACTTGGTGACGGACAGACACATTTAAAAAAAAATTCAATAAACTTTGTATTATTTATTATTTGTATTTTTCTTATTATTTAACCGAGTGCCAAACATGGACCACTTACCCATACATATGCATAACCCCTGTACCGTTACCTCTTGAAGTTCATTTTATTTAATTAGGATTAAAATCATTATGAATAAGAAACGGGCCCACCTAATTGTCGTTTGGGATTCAAATAAGTTAGTTCTAATATCAGTAATAATATCCAAGAAAATACGAAAAGGCTACGCCTCTGAATTAATTTTCATGTCAACGAAAACTTGAAAATTTACTAGATTTAACATTAATTAACTGAAATATATCCAACAATACATTTAATAGCCCTTTTAATGTTTTTGATAATTCATGGTCTTGAATATCTGAATGGTATTAAATGCAATTCTAATCTCACATAATAATTCATATTTAGGTTAGAAAATGCAGATTAATCACAATTTTTATGATTTTAACTACTTATTTTATTCTCTGACATCATATTTATATTTTAGTTTATACGTTTTATAAGGCATACATAATAATTATGTACAATATATTGCTTGGCAGCGTTTCATTTCTTGCATATTATATAATCGTTTCGATGGTAACACCACAACACTGTTGTGGTATGTTATTTACGTTAAGTTGGAACACTTATTTCTATCGTAGTCTAAGTATCTAATAGGATTAGGACTGTAATCATGTGATACACCACACGGTGTTACCGTAACCTTTGACATTGATTACGTGTTTTGTATCAGAAAATCAATATTGTGCCTATTTAATGGCTGAACTAGGCACACCTCATGGTAAATAATACAGTTAAACCGAATCGAATGTCGGGAATTAATATTATAAGGGCTCGTTCACATACGACGACAGATACAACGTCAGATAAAGTCGTGCCAAATTTCAGCGGTAGTTTTAAATCTTCACATGCCTGCCGCCGATTTCCACTATATTTTTCGAAACATTGGTTACGCAACGAGGCCATTTGCATCGCTATTTGGCAATGCACTTGACGGCGTGATAGTCGTAGCCATGCTGATCTCGACTATGAAACTTTTCTGGCCCATAGCCAGCTCTATATGACATGAGAGAGCCCTATCATCATTTATATTAAAACTAAAAATAATTTAAGGATTCCATTTTAGCTAAATATAAATTACAGATACTTGTAAACGAGTTCAAAGTTAGGAAAATGTTGAACAGTATGTTTTTTACATTGTCAACTAAGCACTTTTTATTTTGAACAAAAAGAAATCAAACTGTGTCAAACCAACAAACAGTAATTTCGAATTTACAACCGAATTGATTACAAGGTAATACTTATATCGATATTGACAAATACAAAAGTTTGCTGTTTTTATTTGATGCCAACGTTGATATCGTAATTGAAAATAAAATGGACTTACCCCGTACATACCTTTCTTAACATAATTTTGTTATTTTATCAGTTTAACTAAAGATTTGTTATTGTAATTAAATCATGTAGGTATGTTTGCAAGATATGTTATTTTGTTTTATGTTTTGCTCGTCAATTTAGAGCAAATCAAGGTAATTGGAAATAGTGGTAAATATGAATATGCCTTAATTTATGGTAAATTATATTAAAATATTTTTAAAGCATGTTTCAATTACCCCTGTGTCCAATTATCCAATTAAACGTACAGATCTGTACTTAATTATAGTGAATAAACCACGTTTGCATTACTATATAACCAAATGAAACAAACAAAATGACATCGGGTTTTGCATTCATACATTGCATGATGAACTTCTGCAAAGCAATGCCTGATTCCAATAATTATGTTATTATAGATATTAATCTTAATGTACTTAAGCAACGCAAAGTAAGCCATATTGTAAATAAATATATTGTAATAAGTAAGTATGTTAAAAGATCGTTCAAAGATCGCAAATTCAGAGCTCTTATTTCTAGAAATCAATCACGACACTGATCCAGTGTTGTGTTTGTATCGTTTGTAAATTGTCTACGGCGCGTTCTGCAAATGCCATAACGTGTTGTTGTCGTTTACTATTGAAATAAATGGATTTTACCGTAAATATGTCGTTGTTTTTATTTATTTAACCGTACACCAAACGCTTCAATAGTTCTCACAGAATAAAAGTTAATTATTTTCCAAGAGAGCCGATCTTTGTTGGCGTCGAGTGCTCCATGCACGCCCGCGCAAGCAGCTTAGCGAGTTACTCACGCGCCAATAAAGACGAATGGCATGTACCGCACACATTCGCAAATAATAATTGCTGGAGTTCAGTTTGAAGTAAGCAGCGGCAACGTGACACACGGAAGAGATACTACAAGTATGTTAAAACAATTTGCATTAAGGCAAAGCGCTCAAGATAATTAGGCGATAAGATGATGTGACAAGACACGGGGAAGCATTGGGTGTGAAAACACGCGAGGACGCGACGCTTGCACGCACGTTGCTCTTTGAATTTTGCCGTCGCGTTCTCGTAGTCACGTTCCCATTAAAATTTCTAATTGTTAGTATACAACAATGCATATAGCCGAGTATGAAGCGTCATTGTCAGGAGTCGCATTAATGCCGACTGCTACGGCGCATGTCTGGGTAAAGCAAATATGGAAGGATGTGACGATAATATTTTAATACTACGTAGGTACCCTCAATTTGCGAATATGCGTCATACGAAAATTCTTGAGAAAGTGTCTCAGTAGTATCTGATTATAATTAATATATAATTGATATAATTTATTCATAAAATGTCGATCCTTAATTGGCAGAATATGAAATTAAAATAATATGAATTTAATTCAAACAGCGCCGTTGATTTCCTTTCGACGTGTAGGAGTTCCATTCGTTCTTACTGGAAGTGGGTAGAGATAACACAGGAAGGTATACCTAATATAAATTTAGAATGAAATTACAGTACGGTAAAATCAATTCCATTTATTGGTCAATGTTATTTGCGTCCAATTTTCAAGTAGGTACTGCTTAATAGAATCAAGTTTTAGTTCCATTAATTCTGAATAATGTTGATTCAATTAGACAGAAATTCCATATTTCGTATATGTGGATTATTAATAATTAGTATAAGTACAATGTAGATTACTATTTGATTAATAAATCACACGGGTAACCACTGTGTTATCGATTCAGAGTAGGCGGAGGGTGATAAATTCCGTAGCGAATTCGGAACATGTTCGTATCCATTACCTTAGTACTAATTTTGTAGTTATAGACCAACCTACTACAAGTATTTTTACATCTCTACATATTTAAAAGGACATCGTTTGTCTGCGTGTTGTTAGTTTGGGTCATCTAAATAAATTAAAGATTATTTTCATATCAAAATTGGTGGAATAGATTGAAAGTGTGTTTGTAAGATAAGCCGACTAAAAATAAGTTCCCCGGGAAATCGAGTTTCTACAGCGTAGCTACTTGTATTTAAGTGTCGTACCGTGGTTATTTTAAATTTTAAGTAATACAGGTACCTATATTTACTTACCAACTGAAATATCAAGTTCTGCAAACTATTACTCTCATTGTGAATTATTTAGTAGTTGGAAATGGAATATACATTTATGAATAGCGTTTAGTATTCAAGACTATAACTACATAGGTCGTTAACATCAACTAGCGGTTATTATCTAACTACCCGACAGAACAGAATCCGTAGTCGGGAATAAAGATACGGGCTAATGAAAAACAGGTCAAGTGTGCATTGATTGTGGTTCCGAAGATGTTTTCGTAGAATCAAAAATATCCTTATACAGTTTGCGTTCCCTTTATCGAAGCCTGAAAGCCCGGATTCTGCTCGTGATTCTGAGTTAATTTGCATATTTATCTATTTATGTAAAAATCACAATTTTTTGGGGTTTATATTTAGCAAAAAGTATTAAAAATTTAGTAAATACATACTCGAAAATTGTATTTGCTAAGAATTTAGTGAAATTTTCAGGTCAATTCAGAATCATGAACCGAATTCAATGGTTTCAGACTTCGGGAAACGTTCAGACACAGCCTGTATAGTTTACTCTATAAAAGATATATGTGTTCCGGTTCTAGTTCTCGAAAACACAAAAAATATCGTCCTTTTATATATTGCTGTATCTTAAAGAACAGACAACAAAGCGTGTTATTGACTAAACACATTCTTAAAACAACGAAATTTTGTGAAAAAAGATTAGTGAATAATTGGGGGTTCTCGATCAATCATTCAAATAGATGGAGCTAGCTTCGCTCAATCTGTTCGAATGATTATCCAGAATCTCCAATTACATCTATTTAAATAGAAAAAGTAAAACTAACATTTACTTGTACAGGGTGTCTCAACAAGAACTTGAATTTTGAATAAATGGAAAAACACCATATTTGAATGAATTTCGTAGAAATTTTTATTTATGTAAACGAATCAATTAATACAATTACAAATGAAATAAAATGTCGGTCAAATGACCATCATGATTTCGTTAGCAACTCTTTCGACGAAATTTCGGAATGAGGAGCGCGGGATTTCGTTAATTTGGCGTTCAATTTCGTCTTCGGGTTCTTTAATCGTCTCAGGGTGGTTCGTGTAGGTCTTGCTTTTCAAAAAACCCTGCAGAAAGTTTTTTTTTTTTTTTATGGACGAAGGTGGCAGACGAGCATACAGTCCACCTGATGGTAAGTGGATACTGTAGCCCATAGACATTCGTGATACATGCCAACATTAGTCCAAAATGACAAACGTTGGCACGCCCCCGGATGCGCTGCCTACCTTTGGATATAGGACTGGATTTGGAGAAAGGGTTGGGGAAATGGGGAGGGATAGGATGGGAATGGGCTCTGAAGTAATGTAAACAAGTTAAATCACAACTTCTTTGCGGCCAATTTTGGTCTCCAAACGAGAGATTACACGACCTAGGAACTTGGTTTGCAACAACGTCGTTATTTAATGCATTGACACCATCCTGCTGAAACCATACGTCAGTTATGTCAATTTCATCCAATTTTTGCCAAAAAACTTGTAATTTTCATAAAAGTATGTTGCGATGATCCCATGTCACTTTTTGGGGATGCATCGGAAGCTCATGCAAAGCATGAGGATTTTCTGATCCCAGAACCGGGAATTCTGCTTGTTAACGAAACCGTTGAGGTGGAATTGCGCCTCGCCACTAAAGATGATTTTGTTCTGAAATGCATCGTCAACATGCAGTTGTTCCAAGGTCCAGTGGGTAAAGTTCCTACGCTGTCTATGGTCTGTTGGCTTCAGTTCTTGAGTAAGCTGGACTTGTAAACACGATGGTGTGAATCTTTAGTTAAAATTCGTTGGACAGTGTTGAAGTCAATGGACAATGGAGGTCTAATTCCTCGGAGCGATGCCGGATGGAAGTGTTTGGTTGTTCTGTGACACTGGCACTCACAGCCGCGTTGTTTTCAGGTGTTCTTTTAGGGCGATGACGGGTAAGATTTCTCTCACTTTTCAATTAAAACGTCCGCTCGAATTTCCGGACTAAATTTTCAATAGCAGGCCGCGACGGTCACCAAATAATCTTGCGAATTGTAACTGTAAAATGATTTCTTTAATTTTGTAATGGGTTTTCAGTATTAATAAATGGTATTCTAAACTGAAACGCGGCATTTTCAAAAATGTCAATGTTTAAATTAACAAAGTACCAAATATGGCTGATAGAACAATTGATAATATAAAATGGCGCGCTATTCGAATTTTCAAGTTCTTGTTGAGACACCCTTTATTTAAATTACATATTACCTTAAGGATATTTACTTATTAAAATAGAGGACAACGTCAATTAAAATCTCGATTAAATACTGAATCGATTTGCTGAATCGATTCACTATTCATTATAGATATTAATAATAAACGCTTAACAATTAGAATAGATCCTTAATATTCGTTTGAAATTCTTTTGTAACTCATACGTATACTTAAAGACAGAAACTGTCTTTAATTGATATTACATCCACATTATATTAGTCACATACACATACATATATTTATTTGCACTAGTTTTAGATAAAGCATCTTCTCCGTAAACACCACAAATGTCTTTTCGAGCACCAGAAGCATTCATACCGGAGGGGTGGGGGAGAGTGCACGCTGCAATCCAACAGCCGCTGGTCGCACTCGACTGGCCTCGTTACCCCTCTTTCATAGAATACTACCTTGAAATGTACTGCATTTCCCACTTTATCATATTTCCCAATGTATGTACGTGTTTCGGTAGTGAGTGAGATATGCCAGAGCTCATTCCCATCCTATTCCTTCCCACGTCCCCAATTCTTTCTCCAAATCCATTCTTTCATCTTTCTCTTAATCCATCTTAAATCTTCCAAGTTAGGCAGCGCATCCGGGGGCGTGCCGTAGTTTGTCATTTTGGACTAATGTTGGCATGTATCGCGGATGTCTATGGGCGACAATATTCACTTACCACCAGGTGGACTGTATGCCCGTTTGCTATCTTCTTTCTATAAAAAAAAAATACCGTTGTCGAAAAAAAAATTGCAAAACAAATATAATTTTCTCCTTATTAATTTCCATTTTATAATTGTTAAAAAATATGAAAAGATAAAACTTTGAACCTGTAATTACAATTTACCGCCATTATAAAAAAGTCGGCTGTCAAACGGTATATCATTTTCCCGCCAGTGATCAGTGTTAATATAGCACGCTAGTCATACGTTCAATAAGGCCGCGAACTTTTCCGACTACCTATTAAGTAGATAAATATGTTTGTATAAATATCGTCAAATATTAGTGTTTTGACAGCATATTGGACGACATTTATACAAACAAAATCGGGAAAGTGGGTACCGTATGAGCTTAATAAAAGTCAGCTGCAAACACTAAAATGAAGGAATTCTGAGTCGTATTGTCACTTGTGATGAAAAGTGGATCTTGTATGACAACCTTAAACGTTCGTCACAATGGTTTTCTTTTTTTTTATTATTAAAGATACCAAAGAATAAATACATTTATGTCGCATACTTTGTGCCCGTAAACCTAGAAGGTTTGTGTAATTAATAAAATATGAATGTAAATAGCTGGTTTGCTATTTTAAATAATGAATACAAATGACGCAACACATCAGTGATAATAATAATGAAGCCACCAATGGTACAGGGAAACTGGTTTTCACGGTCGTCGAAACAGGCTGCTCCAGCGTTACCCCATAATTTATTATTTATTAAGAGTTTGATTTTATGTACGAGTGGCCTGTAGACAAATTCATTTCTGAAAAATAACAATAACATTTACTAAGTATTTATTTATTTATATGAAAAGAGTGGTTATTTAAACTTATAATTTAAAAATCATATCGTCCTAATGACGTTCGTTGTGGCAGCGGCATTCTTCAATTCTTGCATGCAAGTTTTGAAAAACTTGTCGAATGTTTGTTTTCAAACTTGCTATTGGTTGGATTGTTGTTTAAACTTTGCCTAAGAGCAAAGTATCCCTATAAGAAGAAGATGGAGTTAGGTCGGGACTCCTTGGAGGCCAGGATATATCACCCCTCCGAGAAAAAAATTTTGGGGGAACATCTCCCTTACAACCTGAATACTCTGATTGGATGTGTGACAAGTGGCACCATCCTGTTGAAACCAAGTATTCGAGTTTTAACCTAGTGATTCTTGCAGTTTGGGAGCCAGAAAGTTTCTTAACATGTCAAAATAGCGCTCCGAATTTACCGTAACCGTGCGGCCGCGATTGCCTTCAAAAACCGACGATTCTCCACTGTGCTATACCGGCCTAAACCCTAACCTTTGGTGAATGAAGTGACCTCGGATGCTTTAAACGGGGATTCTCGGAGGTCCAATGTCGACAATTTTGTTTATTGACGATTTCTTTTGCAGGAGGAGAGTGCACGTTGCATTGCACAGCCGCTGGGCGCACTCGACTGGCCTCGTTACCCCTCTCTCACAAAAGACTACCCTGAAATGTACTGCATTTCCCACTTTATCGTATTTCCCCAATGTACGTACGTGTTTCGGTAGTGAGTGATATATGCCACAGCCCATTCCCATCCCATCCTATCCCTCCCCATTTTCTCAATCCATTCCTTAATCTGCAAAGGTGAGCAGGGCATCCGGAGGCGTGCTAATGTTTGTCATTCCAGACTGATGTTGTGTTGGCATGTATCGTGGATGTCTATGGACGACAGTATCCACTTACTATCAGGTGGACTGTATGCTCGTATGTCGACTTTTTTCTATAAAAAGAAAAATAATCCATTCAAGTGAAAATGGGCTTCATCCGAGAAAAGAATATTGTGGTAATCAGTAAAAGCATCGATCATTTCCTTTGCGTTTGTTTAGTCTTGATTCGAAGTCCGCTTCTCTCAATTCATACATTAATTGAATTTTTTAGGGATGCAGTTTTAAATCAAGTCGCAAAATTCGTTGCAAAGCCGCCCGTGGTAATCCTAGAGCCGCCAAACGTTTACGCGTCGACACTTGAGGGATATGGCGCAGACTCGCACCTGTTCGGCTGACTCTTGTTGGACGATCTTCTTCTCTGAAACCTTTCGATCCATTGTTTAATTAAATTGATACTGGGACACTTATTAATGTTACGCAAACCGTATTCAGATCGGAACATGCGATGAACAGTTAGTTACGTATGATCGGTTGTTCTCGTAAAATGCGCGCACGCAAAGCGCTGCTGTCATATTAAGTGACTCATGACTTCATGACTACTAAAATTTTAGGAACCGAGCGACATAATAACACTGTCCAATGCCCTCGCACCCCTTCCTTCCAGCAGCGTTCAATAAAACTACAGGTGCACAAAGTGAATTTCTCCACGGCCCACCCGATATTTTATCATTCTATAGAAATTCCTGTAAGATTTATATATTTGTATTTGTTTGTTGTATTTATAAATATGTAAATATTATGTAGTTCTTAATTTTGTGTAGATATAAGTAAATATGAATATTGTGTTAGGGTTGTAATTATGTACATGTTATAATAGAAAAAAACAAATAATAATTTTCAATTTCTTCCCACAGCTCCATCTGCAGCTGGTCGCGTCTTATTCTTATGACATTCTTTATTAATTTTTCGTTCATTCCAATTTTATTTACATTAGAAGTTCTCCACGTTCAAGATCTTCCTTTTTTTATGTATGGAATTCAGGCAACCTCAATTGTATTTTTTAGTTTGTCCTGTCCTAATTCCTGCACGCGTTCTAAAGCTTCTACATTGAGTTACACATGTGTATTTTGATTACTCAAGTTTATACTTTATCTCTTCAAATTCAGAATGTTACCTCTTAAAGCCTCTAAATTCATCCAATAGTCACTGAAATAGTCCAGCAAATTATCAACTGACTACATCACTTTTTTAACAATCTTTTGAACTTCTCTCGAAAAATCGTAAACCATTTTCTTGATGTCAATTGCAGAATTGGTGTAAGTGTTGAGCACAAGGGTATCGATGTCTCCCTCACCACCAACCTTGTTATCGACATCTTGGGGCATTATAAAAGATTTTCTAGGTGAATGGCGAACCCAGGAGCCACAACCAAATCATGTCTCAAAATGGCTCAAAAGAAGCTCATGGTAACTGTGATCTTGTGATTTTGCACTGGTATTATCCACTACAGCTTAATGAGATCGGGCACAATAATCAATTCAGATGTGTACTGTGAAGAACTGTAAACCATGATGGACAACCTCGCTATCAAACAATCGAGTCTGGTCAAACGCTCTAGTCCACTGCTTCTCCATGATAATGCTCGCCCGCACACTGCACGACAGACAGTCTCAAAGTTACAGGAACTGCGACTGGAAACTCTCCGTCACCCACCGTACTCCCCAGACCTTGCCCTTACTGACTTCCATTTTTTTCGGAATTTACTTTTTACCGGGAATCGGAACTTTTTACAGGGAAAAAATTCAACTCCGATGAGGTAGTGAAAAACGACTTGAGAGAATTAATCGATTCCCGTCCCCAGGAGTTCTATAACAGAGGCATGAATCAACTTCCATTAAAATGGCAATAGTGCATTGATAATAATGGACTATACTTCGATTATTTAAATATAAAACTTTCATACAAAAAATATTTGAATTTTTCCATATAAAACGGCAATTTCATTGGTAAGGACCTAATACAAAATTCTTAAAAAAATTTTGGTGGGACAAGGAAATAAATAAATGTTTGTAAAAAAACAGATTGTAAAAGTTGTTTCGTCCTTAGTATACCGTCATGTCTATCACGTTAAACCCTACGACAGTCCACCTGTTGGCAAGTGGATACTACCATCAATCCGTAATACATGTCAACATTAGTTTAGAATAACAAACTCTGGCACACCCCCGGATGCGCTGCCTAACTTGGAAGATTTAAGATGGATTAAGAGAAAGTTGTTGGGAACATGGGGGATAGGGTAGGAAGGGAATGGGCTCTGGCACATCAATGACATCATATCTCACTCACTTCCGAAACACCTACGTACATTGGGGAATAAAGTGGCAAACGTAGTACATTCTGTGAGGCCGATGTGATGAAATGCCCAGTCGAGACTCAAGTGTGGCTCTGAGATTTCACCGTACACCTTCCCCCTTAATTAAATAAAATAAATATTTTACTATAAAAGGAGGAATTAGTGCGAAGTTGTTGTTAATAAGTACTACTTAATTAAAAATAAAAAATAAAAATGTGTTGACGAGTGGCGGCGGTCGCGCCGGATTCGCACCGACTAATTACATCAAGTCATTTACCGCCGAAATTTAATTACGCTTTTTGCCAAGCCAAGCTTGGGAACAAAAATAGAAGCTACTTTATTTTTTATTTGATAATGTTATTAGCTACAATATTTAATTATAAACTTAGGCTTCCTTAGACACAGATTACTGCTCCATAAGCCCTAATGTTATGTACTTGTTATCGAAACGTGGCTAAATGTTTTATATAGTTTTCGGATTTTCTAGTCAATTTCAATTTTTTTTTGTAAAACCCTTTTTTGTCAAAATCTTGTCCGCGTGAATTACAACGATGGTTTTTGAAAACCAAGGGCAAAGGCATATTTTCCGTATTTTTCTTGCATATACTTTACTTCTGATGTGAAGCATTTATGAAAAGATATATTACGGAAGTATATAAATATTTTTAAAAATAAATAGGAGTTGAATTCGGAGTTCATACAAAAAATGCGTGTAGGTCTTCTCTTCCACGATCAACTGTGATCGATCATATAAAAAAAATGACTGGTTTTTGATATCGTTTAATATTGTATTAATCGTAAGGGCGTTATCACATTGGCGATTTGCGAGCGTGTTTCTAGCGAGGTGATTCGTGAACGTAGAACCTCGCTGGAAACACGCTCGCAAATCGCCAGTGTGATAAGTCCCTAGAGGATTCGGTTTTCTAAAGTTTTTATCTTTAAACGCGGTCGGTTTTCTAAAGTTTTTATCTCTAAACACGGGCCAGTTGTTGAAATTTTGGTGAAATATTAAAAAATATCCCTGTCCACATTTTGAAAATATTACTCTCTATTATATTAAAAAAAAAATTAAAAAGAAAATTTCAAAACATATAAATAATTTAAATTGGAATTATTTTTTTAAAAATGAAAAGCAAGCAAATAAAAAACAATATAACGGATAGTGAGTCAGATTAATGTTTGTTTGTAGGTTATCTGAAAAGTTGATTAATATGAAAAGTCTGATTGGTTTCTTTAATCTGATTCTGATTAAAAACAAAAATTCGGACTATTTCGATAATTTTAGTTACACTATGTATATACCCGTACATATAATAATTGTAAGATTAATTTATGTTACACTTATGTTATGTGACACAATAATAACCCTAGAGAAACTGTTATTTTTTAAAACTGTCTCTTCCACCGTCGCACCTCGTCATCGTCTTGCGGTTTATCCGCACTTCCTTGATAAAGAGTCGCTGCGTGTTATTCGATCATCAATATACTTTATACCGCGCACTTGAAAGTTTTGAAATGAACTGCCAGTTAAGGTTTTTCCGCTATAATACGAGATGCAGCAGCAGTGGGCAAAAGTCTGCAAGGTCGGCACCAGCGCACCTGGCGTTGCAGGTGTCCATGGTGGCGGTGATCAGTTACCATCACGTGGTCCGCCCGCTCGTCTGCCATCTTTTTTATTGTATAAAAAAATAAACTTGTGTGACTGTATGGACAAAGTATTTTATTCTCGGTATGGACTTTGGTTAAGATTTTCTAACATGACTGATGTGGATGTGCTGATTGTTTCCTTTTCTCAGCAACCACCCGGGGTTCGCTGGTTAGTTTTGGGAAATGGGATTACGTTGCAAATCACTAGAAATAAATTAATGTGATGGTTTGTTACCTGTCTGCGTATCGGATGGGCGCCGTTATCGGTTCCAGCTGCGCTTCTCGCCAGCCTGATCGGCTAGCACGCTATGGGGCCGCGCTGGGATGGTGATGCTGCTTCCAGGATGGGCTTGTGATCCATGCATTCACTTAATCACAATTACTTGTATCCACATATTGTCGGAGGCACTCCAAAAAAACCTGGACTGGAGGAAAACAGCAGTTATCTGTGTTATTTATGTAATTGAACGGCGCGTCCGGTCGAAACGTCACTGTTAGACGAAATGCAATGGGTTCTCAAGTTGCGTGTGCGAGCGAGAGGTCCGACCTAAACTGGGCCGACCCTCGAGAATATTCAAACAGGAGCAAACCACTAAATAAAATAAATAATGATTTGCAACGCTTCACGCGGTTTGAAGGGAGGGATTAATGAGGATTAATAACAAAAGAATAAATAAATACTTCCTATTGGTGCAACCAATGACTTTTTGTTAAAAGTTGAGAATTTCGCATTATTTACACATATACATATATTAACACGTACTATGTTTAGGCATCTTTTTTATTTAACGTAATTTTTTTTTTATTTTACTGAAAAAAACATTTCGTGAAAGTCAGTTCGTGACTATGGTTAAGACGAAACGTTGATAAAAATAAAAAAAAGGTAAACATACAAGTTAACATTTCGTTGTATCGTGATTTAAAAAATGCTAATTTTTAAAATACTCGTAAAATAATAAAAAAAACGTTTTTTTTTAAGATTTAGGAAACTGGAACCGACAATAAGGTCTCTTTTCTCACGTAACTATAACCGTTACCAGCCCTTGTATCGTTCACTGCTGAACATGCGTTTCCTCAAGCACATTGTCTTGTGCGTGAGGGATGTAGGGGACGGTAGCCCAAAGCGGATACGTTAACGTTTATGATATGACAAAAACACAGTTTTAATTTTTATGTGGACTTGGTGTCTATCAACGACCATTTAAAGAGAAAAAAATTAAATATTATCTTCTTAGCTTGACAAAAAATAAGAAACACTAAGATCCTTCCTTTGACCCGCTTTGCCCTCGGGGTGTGTCTAAAGCGAGTAGACCTTTTGGGCAAAGCGAGTCTAGCCTTAATATGAGATCAATCAACTTATCACGCTAATAGACTTTATAATTATCTTTAAACCAACATTTTATAATCTTTAGCAATACAGCCAGGATTACTATTTATACTATTAATATTATAAACGCGAAAGTTTGTGAGGATGGATGTATGGATGTTTGTTACTTTTCACGCAGAAACTACTAAATGGATTTTAATGAAACTTTACAATAATATAGCTCATACATCAGAATAACACATAACCTATATTTTATTTAGAAATTTTGAAAAAAAAGAAACTTATAAACCGAAGCGAAGCGAGGGCGGGTCGCTAGTACTTAATAATTTCTACTTGTCAGGAACAATATGAAAACTATAAAATGGGAAATGAGATAAAAATGTTTTTTCTCCCTTGTAATATTCACGCTAGGCGAGCGAGCCAACTGACGCTGATTGGTCGGCCGTCAGCTCTCGCACATTCACGCTAATGTTTATGCCGTACACATAGAAGAGGTATACCCGCTTTAGGGCTACTTTCCCCTATGGGCTCAATACGCCACGCTGGTCAAACGAGTTGATAAGTCCACTCTTTTCGGGTTGTGTGGTTCCTCAGGGCGTGTGGTAGCAGATAATGTCACATATAAATATATCAGTATTATTTGTCATAATTGTGAAGAGCAGAGTTAAAATCAAGTATAATGGAGTCAGTTAAAATTTGTGGAAGCACGCTTTAGGTGGAAACGAGCTCCGACGGTAGTTAATTAGTTTTGTTTCACTACAACGTGCTGGAATTATATTTCCTACTTGTTTAACGACGTTGAGACAGCAAACAAACAATTTTATGAAAGTTCTTATAAGCAAGAAAGCTTTGACGGAAAGTAGGTAGAAAATGCAATGAAAATGTTTTTATTGAATCGGATATTCAAATTGCAATTTTACTTGTAGGCAATGCAATGCTGACTGGTTTTATCGTGCTGCTTTTAGTGCAATGCTTTTACCGTCTACTGCTGGATATGGACCTCCTAATGCAGATTGTCTTGTGCACGAGGTACCTACCTATTACCTTAAAACGGCACGTTGGCGAAGCGATTTTTTCTTTTGCAAATAAAAATAAGAACAGTGATGGTACAGTTTTGTGCAGATATTATTTACAAATTATATTCGAACTCTGTTGAACTCGCCAAAGGCAAACTAAAGTAATTACAAAAGGTTTTCAAATTTGCCAAAAAAGCAATAGCAGCCTGTCAGCAAAATAACCCTTCAGCGAAACATTTTAGATTCTTAACATAGCGTAACGGGGGAAAACCAGCCATAACAGATCGATACCGCTCACAAAAAATATCTACTCGTAAGGGCCAAAGGATGCTCGTTCCAAAATAGTTAAATAGGTAGGATAAAGCAGTTTGTAAGTGTAAAGAATATTAGCAATGATAGCGCGAACTGTGCAACTATCGATTCATACTCGTATCTGTGAGGCCGTGAAGTACCAATGAGTTTCTACTTACCTAAGCATGGACTTTTCAATTGTCGTGTCCGAGAAATTAAATAACAATGTGAGCCATGTTTAATATCCACCAATCTGTAATGGGCCTGCTTAGTGGAATATGACCCGAAATCCCCTTGTGATTAGAAGGGGAGGCCTCTTGTCAGTAATGGAAGGTTGTAAACTGGTATCGAAGGTTTGAAAAATTAATACATAAGTAAAAAAAATATTAAGAAGTTTTCTATACGTATTTGTCATTCGTGGTTCTAAACTACTTCTTATAGAACTGATTATAGAACACAAATTGATTCATCATACTGCTTAAAAATACTTTCATTTTTTTACAACTTAGTGTTTAAAAATCTGATCATTCAACTTGGCCGTTGTCGGATGGTATAACAAGAAATGAAAAACATTTTTATATCTCGATTCGTCCTATTCAAATACTTTCCATGTGTAATAACCGTTGTTCCTCTGTTTACGTTTTCAATAAATGAGGCCGACACACAAGAAAATCACATTTCATTTCACCTACTTATACGTATATATAGGTACCAATCTAGAGAGCTCGTGACTACTTGACAAAATGAGATTCTTACAAAATGTGTTATTTGCCGTACACGTGGCCACCTACTTAGTCGAAGGATAATGCAGATGTGTGTATTTAATTTTAACGTTTGTTTCTACTAACACTATAAATTGATATTATATTATATATTTATTTATCGCTACATTTTACCTTTTCCTAAAAGCACCTAATACCTCATAACAGGCAGAGAAAAGGTTGCGCATATAACCACTACCACTATATGAGTTCATTCCTATATACAAGATATGGGTGTGTTTTTGAAAAAGAAGTGGTGTTCTTTATAACTTTCATCTTATTCAAATTAAGTTGTGGAGCTCACAGATGGGTATTGACGATCTTGATTCTTTGTGATGTACAAAATTAAAGTACCAACATTTCTGAGAACCGCTCTTTTTACATAGAAATTTTCTGGTGAAATGTTTTCGTGTATTTACCATTAAACCAAGGCAAAAGCTAAGATAAAAAATACACTAACTACAACTGTTAATATAAACATAGTTAAATCACAGTATTTATTACTTACTAAATATCTCCTTCAAGATAAAATGAAGAGGATCGAAAATTTCTTTTCATTGGAATATAATAGTAAAAGTAGCCGAAAACTGATTCAGAACGCTCAAAGTATCATTCAGAAAAGTAACAATTTTCTAAGAAAGTAATTAAAACTGATTTTATTTACTTCCTTTATATTCTATTTCCTTCACAATATTTATAAAATTTGGTAATTAACTTCACGGCAACATCCGCACACTTTCGGAATGTTTGGAATTCTTAACTTAATATGTTCAGGATACATAATAATATATGTTTACTCATAAATATAAGGTCGGGAAAAAGTTTCTTCGTATTTTATCTAAAAATTAATAACATTTTTTTTAAAAGTTGAATTACATTTAATTATTATATATATGTGCTGTTTTGTTCTATAACTTGTTGCCATCTTGTAGGTAGTGACATGATCCCGTTGCTGTAGAAATTTTCAGATTTTTGGTCAAAAAATTGCGACAGGTAGTTTTGACAGTCCTCTCTTGATGTTAACCTTACACTACCTAAAGAATTCTGAAGAGACCGAAACAAGTGGAAATCTGAGGGCGCAAGGTCAGGGCTATATGGTGGGTGCATCAACACTTCCCAACCAAGCTCTCTCAATTTTTGCTGAGTAACCAAAGATGTGTGTGGTCTGGCGTTATCATGATGAAAGACTACACCCTTTCTGTTGATCAATTCCGGGCGTTTTTTCTCAATTTCTTGCTTTAGTCTCATCAGCTGTTGGCAGTAGAGATCCGAATCGGTGGTTTTGCCCGGCGGTAAAAGCTCATAATGAACAATGCTCTTCCAATCCCACCACATACACACAACATCTCCTTATTGCGCGTTAATCCGGGTTTCACCACAGTCTGTGGAGCTTGGCCGCACTTAGACCATGATCTTTTTCGTACGTTCTTGTCGTAAGTGATCCACTTCTCATCACCAGTGACCAATCTTTTCGAAAATGGTTCGGTTTCATTGCGTTTTAATAGAGAATCGCAAACGAGTACACGGTTCATTAGGTTTCTTCCAGTGAGCTCGTGTGGTACCCATATATCGAGCTTTTTTGTGAATCCAGACTTTTTCAAATGAGTCAAAACTGTTTTATGGTCAATGCTCAGTTCATCAGCAATGTCGTAACTACTTATATGCCGATCTTGCTGCACTTTTTCACAAATGGCATCAACTTTATCGGTAACAGGGCGACCGGAGAGAACTGCATCTTTAACATTAAGATTTCCTGCCTGAAAACGCTTAAACCAACTTTGTGCTACTCTTACTGACACTGCATTAAGTCCATAAACGGCACAAATTTTTTTCGCGGCTTGTGTCACATTTTCCCCTTTTTTGTAATAAAACTTTAAAATGTATCGAATTTCTTCGTTAGATTCATTCATTTTTTGGACAGAAAAACAATTGAAAAATGGCGGAAAACAGTTTTTTATTTTTTTATTTCTTTTTTATAAATGTTACCTTTTTAATTGTACCATAACCAGCCAGGTACAAACAGTTTAATCAAAGATATTGGATCACAACTTCATACATACAAAATACGTAAAGACTTTCTCGTGACCTATTTATTATAAGCACACTACCAAGTTGTTTGTAAATTAGGTATATCCGAAGTGTTTCTACGAGAAATACTCGTAGGTAAGCAATGGCCAGTGGGATGAAATTATTAAAGAGCTTCACCTAAAATTTGATAGAATTTAATGCTATGTGTATTTATATAATGATTGTAGATTACTTATCAAACAATACTGATAATTGGTTTAATTTGTACGAATTTATTCTTGACAAAGAGCTAATTTTTAAAACAATAGCAGAAGGTTTTTTTTATTATAGTGAAGTGGGCGGACGAGTAAGCGGTCCCACGTGATGGTAAGTGTTACCGCCACCCATGGACACCTGCAACACCAGAGGGTATGCGGGTGCGCCGCCGACCTTGCAAAATCCTATTCAGAGCTTTCTTGAAGAACCCCATATCGTAGCTTAACGGAAATACCCCTTGAGCCAGTTCGTTCCACAGCCTACCGGTTCACGGTATAAAATGATTTTTTGACCGTACAGTACGCGACACAGTTGAGGAAATGCGGATGGACCGCACTTCTATGACGGGAGGTGCGGTTGTAGAAACCCGAGGTGGGAATTATATTGAACAATTCTTCAGAGCATTCCCCATTGTACAGGCGGTAGAACACACAGAGAGACGCAACGTCTCTCCGAATGCTGAGGGGTTCTAAACCGCCCCTGAGAGTGGGATCGTCGACAATTCCAACAGCACGTCGTCGAATGGAGTTGAATGGGTCCAATTGATATTTCTTGATTTACGATTGCTATCAGTGTCTGTCTCTCCACTGTTGGATATACGCCTCTGCTAAAGCTCGCCACCACATATGATCTTTTGGTCTTCCCAAACTTCTTCAAAGTCATTCACGTCGGTTCATAATCTTAGGGCTTCCCACACTGCCCTTACCTGTATATCGAAGTTTAATAAAATTGAAAAGGGTATCAGGAGAAGGTATCAGTTAAATATCATGAATCTGATGAGTTGAAAAAACTTGCTATAAACACAATTACAAAACTAGGGTAGCTATAAGAATACGAACAATTTAAGCGGCAGTTATCTTTAATTTTTTACACTTAAGTACGAACGATACTATTGCACTAAAACATATTTATAATACTTTATTTTGGGTTCGCGCCAAAATAGCAGATACAGTTTTTATGTCACTTGCCAGTTTTATTGTTACCACAAAGAAAGAAAGAAAGAATTCGCATTATGTTTCATGTTCATAATTTTAGTTGAAACTCGTTGACGTGGAGAAAGGTGCGTAAAGTAACTGATGCTGAACTAACTATTTGTTCTAATTAACATATCTATCTTAAGTAGTGTAGGTATAATTAAGAATGTGCTGATAGCGTATGATTGAATATTCGAATCCTTTTGCTGGACTGTCAAAATAATCACAGCCTAATTGGTTACTTATTAATTAATTTCTTGTTTGGATAATTTCCCATTTCACTAATCATTGAAAAGGTAGATTCCATTTACTTTTTCTCATAACGTGAAGTTAAAGTTGTTTGTATTGCGTTATCCTCCCCCAGTAAAAGGTCGGTAAACTACTTTGACCTATCGAAACTCTGACCTAGTGCAAATTTGATTAAGTGCCCTAACGTAGACTTCAATACGAGTAGTTGTGATAGTGTGTGGGTGTTCTCACTTCTGATATTCAGTGCCCGTGTTGAGATGTTTTTGAGCTTAAGCACGCAATTATTTAGATTTTGGGTGATATGTTTTATGCTTGCTGTGAAAATATGTTTTATGTGTTTATGTAAATAAGACCCTTACAGTTATCTAATTAAGATCATCGATTTGAGAATACATACTAGATATGTTATACAAGCACACTAGGGCAGGCACGTTACAGTCTAATAGAGTTCGATATTCAGTTCTTTAATTCACATGTGTTTTGAAAATGGTACATTCTTATTACGTAGTATCCACTTAAGTTTCAAATTTGGCTTTTTGAATGAACTCTTCCTCATCTGTTTCACCACCGTAGAAATTGTCAACCACGTTTCATTGATAAGGACGTATGATGTGTCATCCTCATCTACATCGCCTATTCCCATATCGATGCTTAAGGTGAAAAAAATGTAGGTACTAAAAATATTTTATTATTTCATATCAACCCAAAAAGTAATTCATAGAGTAGTTCTCACTGTTGTTCAACATCTCTAGAGATGGGTCGCGGAGGCCAATAATTCGGATCGCTGGATAAAGTGATAAGTGGATCGCTACGGAAAGGGTGCTAATTCAATGAATTAATTTTATATAGGGTTTACTTAAATAGCATCATGTAGGTCGATATATTCCTTTTAGGGGAAGATAGAAAAAATCAATACGTACTTAAATGAGTAATTTGCCATTTTATGAATTTCGATGATTTAACAGCCTTTAATAAACAATTACTCGTACCTATGCCAAGTAATAATTTATACCAAGGTATGAAAATAACTGTTTTGTATTCATATTTCTACATAAATATAATAAATATAGATATAACATAGATATAAAATATATAACATAAAGATGTAACTCTATTAGACAGCATTTTCTGTAGATAATCCTTGTATAAAACCATATTGTGACTTAGAAAGTACGTTAAATTTATTTAAGTAATTTAATAAACGATTATTTATTAGTTTTTCTATAATTTTGGAAATTGCAGGTAAAACGGAAATGGGCCTGTAGTTACTAGTAGGTAGCGCCTCTGTCAACACCCTTGTAAACGGGGGTAATAACCGCCTGCTTGAGAGCAGCAGGAAATATGTTTAAAACGCAGGTTGTCCAAGGGGGAGACAATTGGTACAACCAGTTCGCTGGCTATTTTTAAGAGCTTAGTTGATATATTATCCCAACCGGGAGTGCACTCGGATTTGAGATTATTTAATATAAAGTATACTTTTTCAGGGTCAGTTTCCGATAATAAAGATGAAATTTGTGAACTCAATAAATGGTCGATATCATAACTCTGCTGTGAAGTAACGCTCAAAGAAATATTCTCTGCTATCGTTTTTCCACCATTGCAATTGGCGAAATAGTTATTCACAAAATTGACTGAATCGTAAGGGGATGATTTTACGTCTAATAATTCTATATTGTATGTTTTATTTAAGTTACGATGTGTTATATTGTTTATTGTGTTTCATAATGTTTTAAGATTGAGAATGCCTCAACTTCCTCATCAGTGTACGCCGACGTAGGTGCATATACCTGTACAACTATCAAGGTACGTTTCCTGTCCAATTTAACTACAAGGTACGCGACCCGCTCCATACTTCTGATGTCCACAATCAAAGAGAACTCTTCTAACAAGAAAGCCGATCCCACCTTGTGAGAGCTGGTCGCCTTGCCTGCAATACAAGAGGTGTCCAGATGGTCCAGGGGATAGGGTCATCTTATTCTCTCCTCATCGGACTCGACGACCGCTATAACATTTTGTTTTTTTCAGTAATTGAAATCTAGTGAGAAATCTCCTGACTGTGTTTATGAATGGTGAAAGCTTTAATATGAAAAGGGGAAATAATTAAATGAGTACAAAAAATACTGAATGTCCAACAAGTTTATGCAAATTAAAGGTGCGTTTACTTTCTCTAGCGACAAGAAAGAAATAGGAGTCCAGCAAAACGGGACTCTGTCGGTTTGGTTTAATAATAACATTTTTAATATTTAAAAATTAATTACTTTAGTTAGTAAAAAATGCGTTGTGTTCAAAAGTCATGTTTTGCTGCTCATTTAGTACTTTTTGCAGCTCGTTTAAATACAATGTTATTAAAAATGTACACATGAGTACCTCGGCTTACCCACAGCTTACCTACATGAAGGTCATATATCGAGATGGACAAATATTTGCAGTCATGAATAAACAAAATTTTAATACAATGAAATTCAACCGCATACCAACTTTATATCTCTGACCGGACGTGATTTGACTTCAAATACATCGAAAGAGGACACGAACAGTTGTGAATCATTGAAAGGTACCAACTGCCCATAATGCTACAGCGCGAAGCGCGTCCACATTATTTATTACGAGTACATAGCTGCCACGCATAAAGACTTACAGGCGCGAGGGCCTGTAAGGCGTTTGATGGAGCTCCATAATGGCAAGCTAAATGACATTCATCATCTAAACAATTTGATAATTAACTGGCTAAAATAAATTGTAACTTATAAAACAACGTAAAATTAATTAACTATCTTTATCGCAGTCAGCACATTTGAGATCAATAACATTTCCAATGTGCTAACTGAACTGTTTCTGTTTCTTATATTCTATGTGTAACGTCGTGTGCATAATCTTTGTCCTTTCTAATTAATTATAAAGACGATAATCCCCTCGCGTACACAACAAATAACAAATTTCCCTAACCCACTCTTGCAGTGTGTTTGGCACCTTAAATTTCAATCATATACGTGCAATCGCTAATGTTCCGCTAAGGTATAAAGCGCTAAACGCGCTGACGCTCTTTCCCTGTACAAAGGACCCACCCAACGCTGGCTTTCTTCAACACATGCGAACGAAATCTTAATATGACTGTCAAATTTATTTATTTATCTTTTTACCACTTCAAGAGTTGCAATACGTTTTCTAATGTCAACTAATTTGTTCCTTTTCCAAAATTATGGAATACATTGAAAAGGAGATGGAATTATAGAATACATTTATAAATACGTACGTAGGTATAATTTATTCTACAACAAAAACATACAGTGAAGTGCTATACACAGTTTGAGTATATCACAGGTATACAAAAGGTTGAGTATATTAAATGTATACCAAAGCTTTTTCGCTAAAGTGATCTTTTCCAGGCAACCTTTACGTATGTTCAAATATAACATTAAAATCACCTAACTAGTTTCAAACACTTGGAGTTTTTGCAGTATGAAAATATCTAAAATTGTATTGGGAAATATTGTGTATAATTGTACAGGCAATTAGTAGGTATCTGGCCTATTTGAGTGTTTTCGTGTGTAGTTGAACAAAAGGCTCCGTTCCGTATTGATGAATAAGTTAAACACATAATTGTATAAGCGTGTCCACTGAATAACTAACGCAGTTTACTTAATAATTACTTGAGTAGTTTCATGAAGTTTGTTGATTAAGGTACTATAATTTAGCGTTCACGTCCGCAGGCCGAATAGATTTAAAATGCAGCCGGACGCAGGTATAAGGTATGTTTGTGCCCTTTGAATTTCTCAAGTATGGAAAACATGGCTTTCATGTACTGGCAGGTACATTTATTCTTATGAATATATGCACAATAGCTAATGTCCGCAGCCTCGCAGGCATTGATCGTGTTGAAGACCTATTTCTTACACCATCCAACAAACTGTATGTCTTTGGTGGCGATTCTTTGATTTATTGCAATTGAGTAACAAACAAACAAAACTACTTGCGCATTTATAATTAAATTTACAGTAGAAAAATAAACAGTGATTAGTAATTTTATTAAATAAATATGTAAATACATTTGAACAATATAATCTCTCCGCTATTCATCAATGCTTGCAAATAAATGATTATAAATCTTGCAACAGTTGTAACTATTCACGACATGTCTACGATATTTTGTGACCACTATTATCAATGTTATCATAGATGTAAATTATTTGCTAACAGATGTTTATAAATGTTATTATAAATTAGGATTTGGACCTGTCAAACGCGGCTTGGACCAACAAGTTCTCTAATACATAAGGAAATAATTGAAGGTAAAAGTTCATACATAAGCTTGATATGTTAATTAAACGTAAAAAAAACTTCTTAAAAAACAAGTTTTTCATAAACAAGTAAATTTTAATAAAAGTTCGTTTCATAAAAAGTTTTTCTTACGTTTCATTTAAAGCAGTATTCTAAGTTGCTGAAACTTCTCAACCTATATATTTCCAGTTTTATTTTGGGTTTGATATTAGAGTTTTCCTGCTCCTAAACAGGTTACAGACCGTTGCTAACGACGTCCATCTCGCCGAATCAGACTAACGCCAAGCTCATGTCAATAACTTTTTGTGATCAAAATTGCGAACCCATCAAAACGAGCCCAAATACGACGTGTCTAATGTTCTCCGTTGAAGAGTTCCACAGTGTACTGGCTTTCTTTGGCTACTGCATCAGGTCAAGGTCACGACACCAAGGTGTTGTCATTAAAACTACAAGCCCATGAAAACGAGCCCAAATACGATGTGTCTACTGTTCGCCGTTGAGGAGTTTCTCAGTGTGCTGGCCTTCCTAGCTGCAGCAACAGGTTAAGGTCATGATAATAGTGTCATGACCTTGCTAACCCGATGCTAACCCGATGCTGCAGCTAACACATGGTATTGTGATCAAAACTACGAGCCAAACGAACTCAAACATGACATGCCTACCGTTCGCCATTGAGGAGTTCCACAGTGTGCTAGCCTTCCTGAATGCAGCATCAGGTCAAGGTCATCGGATTATTGTATTGTTATTGGTTTTATATAAGTGTGTAAAATTTAAAGGCGTATAGTACAAATGGAAGTGAGTTGAAATCGACTTGCAAGATTTGACCTAAACAAACTAACAAAAATGTGAAGTTAAATAAAAGCTTAGAATAAAATCATTCTAAATACGAGTATAAAACATAATGGATATTACTTTACATGTAGGTATTTTAATTTGTAAAAACTTCTCATAACTCTTATAATTATACAACTTTCACAAAGCTTATTTAGAAGGAAGGCACTGCAGAATTGTTGTATTAAATTACATGTGTCAGATGTTGGAGCGAAATTCGTGGAATTTGCCATGGGAATATATCACTGTCACTTTAAATGAATAGATTTCTTAAAAGCACATGTGACTGGGTGTTTTACGTGAGCGTAAGGCTGTGCTATTAGCAAATAACTAAGGCGTCTTCCCTACGGGAGGGCTTACTGCTGTAAATATATAAATCGTTATGTAAATATAAGTACCCTTTAGTTAGTTTCGTCTTAAAATGAATGACGAGGAGTTTTATTTTAAGGCGAACTGGACAACTGCTTCTTTATACCTATATCTATTTATTGTAAACAATAGTTAAATTTATTCATATATAGGTATATACCTACATATAATAAAGCAGTAAAAGAGTTAAATCCGTAAATTGACTAAATTTAAAAAAAATACGGGTCTCTTTAGAAGCTACGAGAACCCAAAATAGAAGTTTTTAGAATTTTTGTTTGTATATTTGTCTGAGTATCACATAAAAACTACAGAACAGATTTCGCTAATGTATAGCGAACTGGTGTTCAGAAGAAAAACTGGTGTATGAGACCTCTTCATATGACACAAAGAAGTTGAGTTATAGAGGAAAATAAAATAATGACTTTTAATAGAGTTAGTCAAAAACTATGTTTGTGGATGTATGGATTTTAACGAGGTTTGTACTGTCGTGTAGCTCAATTAGTCTAATAACAGCGTCAATATCTTTAAATGCGTTACACCAAGAGTGCATCGAAAACAGTTTTTCTATGAAGGAATGACGCCGAGGAATTCCCTATACACTTATATTATTTGATTTCAGATTAGTATTTAATTATTCAATTTTTTTTTTATTTAGAACTATTTCATGATATTATTCGCTAACAAATGGGTCTGCTGGGTGCATTTTAGTAATTGAGACTCGAAAACAGCATAATTGTACATGCGATAGTTAACTCCTTTGAGTGTTAGAAACAGCTCCAAAGGCCCAATAAATTGTGGTTAAACGCTTTGGTACTGACAAACACATGCCCATTAAACAAATACGTTTCACTATTTGTCAATAGGTTCTTTGGACACTGAACGCGACAGCTAAGCAATATAGTCGTAGGCTAATCCACGTGCAGATCCATACGTCTGATACAAAATGAAAGATAATTAAATGGAAAGTCTGACCTTATATCCAGAAAATAGTTGCCTTTCGACCAAGTTTACGACCACCTAGCGAGCTCGTTGCCGCCACGCTTTACTGCAGATCTGGTAGCGCTTCTTCTCGGTTTCTTCTTGGCTTTCCACTTAGTTTAAGCGTCCTTCGGTATTAAGCTACGATACAGCTTAAAGCAGATACACTCGCGGTATGGAAAGGCACAGCGTGTGCCAATTCCAGGGTCCAGAAGCCACCAAAATATATGAGCTTCACAATCGACCGGCGACGGGAGGAGTCGTTCGGTAGACTGACGGGTATGCAAAAGGTGCACCGATATGAATGAATCAGTGGAAGTGATTATATAAAATGTGGGTAATAATATAAAATATGATATTCCCTACAAAATAAAAGCACCAATGTTATTGGCGCGAACAGACACTAATAAAAACAAGTATACTCGCGTATGACCTTAGTATTTTTTCTGGAAAATCTGTAAACTTCTGCTTTTTATCCCCTTCTTAGTACTCCATCTACATTTGAATGTGTTTTCGTTGTTGTATAACCGAATAGTGCCTAAGACAAAGATGCCTATATATTATGTTCAAAGTCAATTTATTGCAGTATTTAATCATTGAAACAAAATATTTTTTATTTAAATTATTACGGATACGCGAAGACTGTTTTTTGAGTTAGGAAGAACCACGATAAGCCCAATAATAATCTATGGTTAAACGCTTCGTTGCACGTTAACCACAAATGTTTCGTGTGAAGCAGAATGAATAATGAAAGAACCAGCCTGACACTCAGACTGGTTCTTTTATAAGCATACTATATATACAACAAATAAATTAATGGATTTTTTTCCTACCGATTGTGGACACTAGCTAGGATTCATTGTTTTCGGTTGATTTTCTAGGAGATGCTGATCTCGTGGTGGATTGTGACCCAAAGCCTCCCAGTAATGTATTAGGGAAAGCCTGGAGTGCGACGTTATAGGCTGATTCAAGTACAAGTGCAACTAAAGATTGTGGAAAGATCAACTTGGACATTTTTAAGTCTTTCTAAAATCAGTAACGAGCATGAGCAACTTCTGGAAAATACCCGATAGGGCCGAGAAAGTATGCGTGTTTACTCGACATTCAGTATTTCTAAAAGCAGTGAAGAGGAACAAAAGCATTTGGCATATACTCCAGGAGGAATATATAAGAGAGAAGCGTCCAGCTCGAAAGCAAGCGTTTCCGTGAAGTCCTATCTTATTGCTTTTGTAGATGTAAAAACATCTTTTACAGCTGCTTAGTCTACGCCAGCAAAGCAGCGGGTAGATGGCAGTACTGATATAATAAAATCGTAACAAGGCCGTGTTAGTACAGGAAATATTAAAAAAAAAGTGATTGCAGTGTAAAGTACGAATGATACAGAACCCAAAAAAATATGATATATATTTTGGAATTTTTGCCTGTCTGCCTGATCGCACATCACGCAAAATCACGCAAACTAGACGGACTTTAATGAAAGTTGACAAAGTTATATTTTATTTACTTTTTATCCAGATCAACGAACACACGAAGTCACAGGCTATTAAATATACAGAAATTCCTTAGCCTCTACAATACTGAAGCATAATTTGACACTCAATTTGAGCATGCGAAAAATTGACGAAGAGTTATCAACACCAAAACTTGTATAGCAGGCGTCTGCTACAGATACTACTTAGCAGCTATAGAAAATGGCTCTAGATTTCGTAGCGGGATGTATTGGAGGTAAGTTACTTAATTTGAACTTAGTGATATTATGATCACTAACCTCATGTTTGGACAACTTAGGTGTATACTGATTTGAATTCAGTATATAACTAAATACAGCGAAATATTTTTTTATAGATAGAACGTAGCATACGAGCAGACAGTCCATCTGGTGGTAAGTGGATACTGTCAACATCAGTTCATTATGACAAACCTTGACACACCTCGGGATGCGCCACCTTATCTTTGAAGATTTAGGAGTATAGTTGGAAAAAGGATTGTGAAGATGGGTAATGGGAAGTATAACGGTAAGAGGTAATGGGACTTTAATAATACCTACCTCTTATCTCAGAGGCATAGACAATTGAAAAGATTCAAATTATAACAAGTTTAATAATAGAAGTATTCATTATATCAATGTCAGACAAGCGTGTAGCCACTGGCCACGCGAACATAGTAAGTATATGACGTTATCTGCGTAAAGGGACCTTTGTCGTAAAGTCGTAACGAACTTTGGTTAAGATTTTCTAACGAAAAATTTATTGTTTCGAGACTCTGTTTAAATAGAAGCATAATCATAATATTTCTAAGCATAGCGCACCCCCCGGCGGTGTTGCAGGTGTTGCTGGTGTGTGTTCCCGGTGCCCTGATGTTGCTGGAGTTGCAACACTTACCATCACTTGGGACCGCTTGCTGGTCCGCCTACTTCACTATAAAAGTAATAACAAGAATAATAATCATCCTCGAAAAAACAATAATAAATACATTTTTTTTAAGATTTTACTAGTTTTATTAACTGATAAATTAGAAATATTACACTTACTCTCGACTCTCCATCCCACTTCATCCTCCAAGGAGGATTGGGAACTGTAACGATATGAGGAAAACCCCTAGTCCACTTATACTTCTTTCTTCTTAATTAGGCTCACTGTCTAATTTCCACTGCACCCGGTTTGTTTAATTTCCATTTAACCAACGGTCGACTGCGGTAGAAAATGCCTTAAGTTCGCCTCGTACAATATATTACCTATTTGTACAATATAGATACAATATATAATACAATATAGTACTTATGTACCTATTTGTTACGTATTATAACATTTATATTTGTCATTATACCCAAATCTATATATCAAATGACTGTAAATCTTCCATAAAAATAAATAACTAAATAAATAATACATTAAATAAATATATGTTACTAATTATATTGAACCAACAGTAACACAGTAACTTATTTTCCTTTCCTATGTTCATTCTTTTTTTTTATATGGAAAATGCTGTTTGTATTCAATACAGCTACTTATACAGTATATTAAATAAATAGTAGGTCACGACAATGACGAGAGATAGATTTGTCTGTCGGCCGTAGCTTGGCGTAGAGCAGCCCCTTCCGTAGCTCTGCTACACGCGGCTACGCATGTACACACTACGCACTTGTACTCGTATCTGCATATATGTACTACTAATCTGCTTTACTAACTCGGTGCTGAAATTTGAAACTTCTTCTTTTGTACAATTAACGCAGCCTATCGACATAACAGTGAGTGAACCCGAATTTTATTATGTCTACTTCGTAATAGACGTATTTCAACTGAAGGTCTTTGAAAGGCGGACTAACGAAATTTTACCAAAATACTTCACTAAACTCGTAACGGGTAAACGTTTAAGTGGCCGGTAATGTGCCGTGCCATCTAAAACATATCGCTACTTCACCTCACTGAAAGCCATTGAAAAACACTCCACTGCCACTGGCAAAGGATAAAAGGAAGTTTCTGAATTTGGTTCGGACACATTTACCTATAGCTGCCGAGGGCCGTTTGATGTCGTCCGCTTAGCCCACATTTATCCAGTTCTATTTTATTACAGAATAGAGGCGTCGCGTTTAGGACGAGGGTCTATTAGTAAATAGAAATAAAAGATGTAGGAACTCACACACCTGACAACTGACGACACCTTTGTAGCATTTATTTCGTACGTTATGGAAAAAAAGGTATGAAAGTGAAAAAACAGACAGCAAAAAGACAATATTGACGTTTTTTACAATGAGACTAAAGTCTCTAAATAAGTACGTAAATTCAAGTAATTTGCTATTCAATCGGTAATGCCGCCAGGCATACGGCGTTCCCTGCCACAAGATCCCAATCTTTATAATATATACATATTAGTTTAATTAGTATTTTAGGTATTTATTTAATTATTTACATTGTATTGCACGGACAGAATGTATAAAAGGCAGATTTAATACTTTACGGCACTCTCTACCAATCAACTTTTGGTCAAACAGACAATCAAGAGGGTATAAAGTTGGTATTATGATTAATTAGAAAATATATAAACGTATATATACATATATAGATTAGTATCGTATTTAATTATTCCCAAAAAACACAAAATTAACAATATTTTGACACAGGCCACCATTTATGATGTCTGTATTATCTAAATAATGATTGTTCGAAGTTTAGCCTATTAACTGAACGCTTTCTAATTATGTTTAGAGCGTACAGTCGATACGATAAATAGTTCGATAAAGTACTCAATGTGGTGCGGCAAGGTATTATTAATTCACGTAATCAATTATTTATCTTAACAGCGATTATTGTTTTTTTTTATTTTGTAGTTCTTTTCTAAGGGAACATACTGTTTAGTTAAGATGTTGGTATAATGTTTAATAATATAATGTTTGGTTCAGATCTTATGAAGAGAAAAATCTTAAATATCAACTCAGATTTTTTAGCAAAGCTATACCTATATTGTAGGTGTATATTTATTGTATGAAAACGGCGTACGGGCTTCAATGTAAAAGTAGACGTGTAAAAATGGAGGTTTGCGCGCTGCCTCGACGTAACTGGCGTAACGCGAATCGACGTAACAGCAGTAAATCTCTATAATAGCCAAAGTTATAACTTTATGAACAGATATTATACCTATAACAAAATAAAGTCGGTACTACATTTCGTTATATTGCGAGAGATGTCTAGAAAATATAAACTGCGGCCGCCACTCTCCAGGTGCGGCGGAAACCCTTTGACACGTCTCTAAAAATAATAAAATGTTTATCCAAAACGATCTGACTGCAGAATGTAGTGGCACTTTTGAGACACGATCATTTGAATTCCAGGATATAAACCATTAGTACTTGCAGTATACTAAGTACGAGTATCTACAAAGTAATTGGAGATGCATGTAGTACAGTGACGTGATATAATGACAAGGGACAAACTCTGTAATTTAGCTAAACAGTTAATTCCAATTTCTATTGCTCGTGTAACAAAGATAAATAAAAAAAAATCGTATATATGTATGAAACACTAGGCCTGATGAGTTTCGGTAAGTCGCGTCGGACGCATGATAAATGAAGCAGGATAAAGAATAATGTAAGTTGTTCGACGTCTCGTGCCACCGCTCGCTCTGCGCTGCCGCCCCTGGGACTCTCACTCATTTCATTGCTGAAAAAATTCTACTCAATCATCATCATTCTATTCTTTATATAAATATCTTAAAATAATTTCTATTGCGTTAATGATCTAGAAATTTCGACATTTCCTAAATTCAATCGTTTCGAGGTGAGAGAAAAATTTAAATCTACTGAGCGGATTTTACTCAAATAAGAATTCGTGTAAAAAAGAAGCGAAAATGATTAATTGATTTAGAAACTGCTGGTAATGTCTTTGAAAATAAATGGGATTTGTCTTCAAAGACATTTTTTGTAATATTGATCCTAAAGGGAAATGTAGTTAAGAGGAAATGTAGTAATAATAAAACAGAGAAACACGTGGACAGCGGTACCTGGGTGCTTTTAATTAAGCATTTAGGTATTTTGAATTGAATTGCCAAATAACAAACTAAAATTCCAAAGCTAATTGAAAAAAAAGCGTTGTATATACCTAATTAAGTAATTAAAATTACTTATGCCATAACCAGGTACTAAGTACCTACACTCTATTTATTATTACGAAGGTAACGTAATATAGTTGTAGGTACTTGGTTATAAGTAGGTATTTAAATCTAATTATTTACCCATTAGATGTGCTATATACGAATTTCATTCAAGTGTACAGACACTTATAAGAGTCTATATTATGTCACATTAGGTAGTGCATGTCAGAAGATATAAATTTATGACATTTATATATAAACTTATAAAGTTATCAACATTTATTATTTTTTATTTGTATTTTATTTTATTATGTTTGCCAACGACACACCATACATTTTCATTCTACACAAACATGATAAATTATAATACACACATATGGTAGCCTCTTACAGGAGAACACAACATTTTTGTTGTAACATGTTAAGTGATCGAAATATAACCCAATAAGCCGGAGTGCGTCATGCTCATGAAACATTCCAAATGATTAAAATTAACAATTTAATGTTTCCCGTTAACATATTTAAGATTTTAACATTTAAGATATTCCAGCCAAAGAATAAAAGCAACAGTTGTTATAAAATTAAGTAATAAATGTGTCATTCAACATTTTATTTTAATTCAAAATAATTATAACTTTCTGCAATGAAAATTGAATAAGGTTTTACTTTCACTATGGACAGTAGAAATAATTAATTATTTTAAATTATTAGAAAATGGTTGAATATTAATGAAATATTTGAATCATATTATACTATACTTATACTTGTATATTACGTTTACGGAAGCCCTTTACAATCATGCAATTTAATTTTATTAACACCTCATATAATGTGCATCCACTAAAACATGCGCAAGTTTAGATACATCACATACATTTATTATACTTAAAGTAAAACGCGCGTACCTATGTGCGTTATAAAGGTTTATGTACACACGAAACAAGAAGTACAATTATGAACAAAGTATAGGTTGGTGTACGATTACAACTCAAATCGTTGTTTTCTTGTAACGACCAGTTTTAGAATGCGTTGTGGGTATCATTAACTATTCTACTTCTATAGCTGCTTATAACTGTATTTTTTTTAGTTATTGTGTAGGATATTATGAAATACGATACTTCAATATTAGTCGACCGATAAGCTCGATTCAATAAAAGACAACCGGTAGTGCTTTCGGTAGTGCTAATGCACTACCGAGAGTTGGTAGTGCCTCTACTTGCTGTGCAAAGGCTCTTTAGTTCGATTTCCCGACGGATATTAATTTTATTAAAGACACGTTTGTTTGGGTCTGGATGGTGTGTTCGTTTTTGAATGTGTTTCTGGACACACGACACGGGGAATCCTAACCTTTTAGGATTAAACAAGGAGTCACATTGGGAGGTGCGATGAGAGCTTATATGTATGAATGACGCTATAATTAGGCCGTCGACATGTTACTGATTTCCCAGTTCATGAACAGTTGGTTGATATAACTTTGAAGTGGCGTACAAATTACTACAAAAATATTCTCATCGTTAATACGCGCTCTCAAAACAAATTTCACGCGACAATGACGGAGTTAGGCAATTTTACACTAAACGTAATTGTTTGGAGCCCTAAATATTCTTTCATAACTATGAAAACTATTATTTATCAATCCGTGACGCGCTGTTACAATGTTACATCGTGTCTCACTTTTTGTTTTTTAAAGATAGTGATGTAGTTCAAGATACTGAATAATACCGGATATTTGTAACGCAGTCTGAGTAAAATGTTAGAAGTATGAACTCGCTCACTACTGAAACACGTACGTACATTGGAGAAATACGATAAGTGGGAAATGCAGTACATTTCAAGTCTTCTGTGAGAGAGGGGTAAGGTAGCCAGTCGAGTGCACCGAGCGGCTGTGGGAATGCAGCATGCACTCTCCCCCTACCAAATACTACCCTACCAGAATAGTATAAAATACTCCATAAAACATATTTTAAGCACACGGGCATTTTTTTTATTTCCGTAATCACACACCAACCACGTATTCACAATAACGAAAGCATTATCAGCATAACAGTATTTCATGCTACTGCTACAATTGTCTATAGTCACATCAGTCACCAGTTTCATTAATCTGACTTATGTCAAATCGGTAATCTGTCGACGGCCTAACTTTAGTCTATTTACTGTACTCGTATCATAGAATATATATATTATTTATTTATAAAACACAGACTATATTAATTATAAAACACTTCATCCACATCTACTGTTAATGCTAATGTCTCTTCTTCCACTCGAGTAAACACATGGCTCGTTCTCAGATTTCCCGAAGTTTAATTTTCAAAGTTCTTTAAGTTCCACACTCTTGTAGCTTGTTATAAAGATTTAATAGAAAATGGAAATATATAGACAGCCGATGAATCGATGTTATACGTATAAATTCTATCACTTCTTTGTTAATTAATATACATTTTTTACAGACGTAACCGTTAAGTTTTTTTGTACATATAAATTCGATAATTTTTTTGATAATTAATATACCTAATTTTTTTTTTGTTTATCAGTCTTGTGCCGAGTGCAACACTAGGGGTTACCATCGACGACTTGCTGTGGGAGTGCCGACCTTGCAAGACCCTTTTCACAGCTTTTTAGAGTTCCGTGAGTAAACTATCAAGTACCCTTATCAAATCAACAATTTACTGTCTATTGAGCTGAAATGTCTAAAGATAGAACATCTAATATTAAATAATAGACTACGTCTAAAGTAAACACGTTCCGATCTCTGCATACCTATATAGGTAGATACCCATACTATACTTCTATAAAATGTAGCGTCTGTTCTTTTGTTTTATACACAGATCAAGCAAAATATAATACATAGATGGATATTTCAGATTCGTCACCAAGTTACATCAATAGTTATTATCTAATCTCTGTGTGCAACATCAGACTTCGCATAAAAACTTTTTAAAAAAATACACTACACGATGAATCATCCTATAGTTTATGTTTTCCAAGAACTATTATTATTGTGTTCTTTCACCAAAATCGATAGACAAAATTATTATTATCTACATAACCGACTTTTTGTATTTATACATTTATTATAGTCGATTATAAATAATGCTTTGTAAGAGTAAGCGAAGAGCGAGGGCCTCCCCATGTAATCACGAGAGCGTTTCCGTTCATAATAAATAATTAATTCACTGCGCGGGTTCTGTAAAAACGGGTCAACATTTGGTGATATAGGTGAATTTATACTCAATGAACTCATCGCGAGGCAACCCTCGTGTCTGAGAATTCAGAAAAATAAACCTATTATTTTTTTGTATAAATAAACAAACAAACGAGCAGACAGTCCGCCTGGTGGTCAATGGATACTGTCGCCCATGCACTATCGCGATACATGCCAACATCAGTCAAAAAATATGAACGTTGATGAACAATCCATCTTTGGGAAATCAGGATTTTGAAAAAAACGATTGATAATGATAGATAATAGGAAGTATGATTATCCAATCCCAATTTAGGTGTGATGTCACAACACATGCCAACAGCGGTAAAAATTGACGAACAGTGCATCTTTGGGGAATCATGTTTGGAAAGGATGGACAATAGGATGTACTATCATTCAATTCAAGTAGACCGACGAATTGAACAAGTTTGCCAGGAGTTGGCTACATCAGATGTCAATTAACATAGCAATTAAACAACTTTTAACGGTTTAAATCGCGTATATTTGACATGATTTATATCCCGACGTTTCGAACACTTTGCAGTGGACGTGGTCACGGGGTGACTAATTGATTTTATTTGTCACTTTAGTTATTAAGAAATTATTACTACCGTCTGAAATTTTTTGAACTACCGTCTGAATTTTTTAATCATAACATTCCCTATGCACGCAGTATTGGCTCACGGTGTCCAGAGGTCTTGCAGTATGGCGTTGGCCTTGTGATTTAATTAATTTAATGACTGGATCCCAAGCCGGTGGTACTTGCCAACCATCTTCTCTATTGAAATTTGGGTGTTTCTTAATTTCAATAGCCTCGCGTAACATTCTTGGCATGTACCGGGTCTCTCTAGCGAGGATTTGTGGATTATCAAATCGAATGTAATGGTTGGGTTTGTCCAGAGCATGTTCACAAACTGCAGACTTGGTCGAGCGTCTGTTCTTCATGTCAGCTATGTGTTCTTTTATCCGGATACCGATGCTCCTCTTTGTTTGCCCAATGTATGATAACCCGCATTCACAATCAAGCTTGTAAACACCTGCATCTTGTAGGGGGGATATTGCTCTTGACCGGTCTTAAAAATTGGCTAATCTTCTTGTGCGGCTTGAAGTAAGTTTTAATTGAAGCTCGTCTTAAGATATTGCCAATTTTGTCAGTGATGCCCTTGATGTATGGTAAGATGGCAGGTTGTCGCTCAACTGTAGGAGGCTTGGGGCGGCTTCTGTGACGCATTCGTGGGAGTTTGTGATTGTTGCTTCGCAGTACTTGTTTCACATGCAGAAGCTCTTCCTCGAGGTGGTCAGTGTCACAGATGCCGTGTGCTCTCTGTAACAAAGATTTGCCTACGGTAGTCAACTGACATGGATGGTGATGGGAGTTACCATTGAGATATTTATCTGTATGGGTGGGTTTCCTATACACAGTATGACCAAGAGAGTTGTCAGGATTTCTGATGACTGAAATGTCAAGGAAAGCTAAGGATTTATTGACCTCAGACTCCATAGTAAATTGGATTTTATCATGTAAGGAGTTTAAATGATTTAGGAATGCAGAAACATTATTTTTGGGGAGGACGGCAAAAGTATCGTCTACGTACCGTTTGTAGATCTTCGGCATAGCCACAGCTCTGGTGAAAGCCTTCTCCTCGAAGTCTTCCATGAAAATATCGGCGACAACGGGGGAGACTGGAGAGCCCATTGCTACACCATCGATCTGTATGTAGAATTTATTAATTAACATATTTCGCAAATATGCCAATTTAATTTAATATTGCAAATAGCCGCCATTTTATTCATTCGCGTTGGTACCTTATTTTCACAGATAAGACGTACGTTTGTCTATTGTCTATGGTTTCAAGATGGAGTAGGTATGATAAATTAAAGAACAAAAAACCCGCCTGCGTCCAACTCCTATATGAACATACTCGTATTAAAATAAATTAAAATTAATGTAACAAGTAAGTTTCATACTTGCTGTATACACTATGTTTTGTTTTATAAATTACTCTACTATTTTGACAAATCAGTATCAGACTAAAAGCAATTTTAACGACCGCGTCTTGCGACAGCAAGACGAGTCTAACAACACATCGTTCACTAAAATCGGTCACTCCGTTTAAGCTCTGCGAGGGAATAAAGAAACAAACATACTTATATAACGGCGAAAAACACATTCTTCCTCGCGTTTCGCAGTCGGGTAATAATGGCATTTTTCATTGTGAGCCTTTGATTTCAAGGTAAAAATTTGACCCCGAAGAATATTGGTTCTCTGTACTTTAGCTTAATAAGGTCACACAAGATGTGAAATCTAAATTTCATGACTACAAACAGACATGCCAGCGGGTTTCAGCTTGTCATATTTGCATCAGTTTGAACTTTTAAGTATCTCTGACAGCCCTAACTTAACCTACTTCCTTTTCCTTAGAAAGTTCGTCACGACACAGTTTTGAGGTAAAGGGCATAACGGTCGGACGGCCAGCTAATTGCAAGTAGGTAGATTTCATATGCACCGGCTGCGCTATGATTCTAATGATATTTACGTTACATTGGCGTAACATGCGATCCGGCAAAACATCCGCTTAATGGCTCATTTACACAAAGAGAGTTTATCGAGCGGTTCTGGCTAGAATATTGTATACGACCAAACTTCATAGGATTATTAATAATAATAACAGCATATTTGCCAGAATACGAGTACAGATATAGGCGACATTATATTTTAAAAGCTGATGTTACTCGCTCGTACACATTCCACTGTCGAAACAGCATGCGAAAGTTATATAATATAAACTCTCTATAAACTAAAATTATTATATTGTCATTTTACCGTTATAATTTTATAATACATCAAAATACGACATCATTAATTAAAATAGTCAATACTTGGTAGACCTAATGTGAATTATGTTAATACATATGAATTATATAAAATGTCAATTAAAATATCCAATGTAAATTTCAATGTGAATTATATTAAATGTAAATTTCCATTCAAGAAATCGTTAATGAATAATAATTAATAACATTTATCAGCTAACATAAAAAGCATATTTTAACAATGGTAAATGCAGTTGCTTTAAATTGTTGGGAATTTACTTATATACGTAGGTGCCGATAAGTTTTGTGATAAACGAAATTTAAAAATGGGACACATTTGCATTATACCTATTTTAATAGTAAATTTATTTGAAAATAGCACACAATTGGTCATTATCTCTAAATTAAAAAAAAAAATATTTTTCGCATTTTTGAACAGCACTTACCGCGTTTTTCTTTACAACTATGGAGCTAAAACGTGAACATTTGCGTGATAAGATTTTTATGATTAAATTTGGTTTAACTGAAGAGTTAAGCTTGGAATGCCTAAAATCAGCACGTTTTTAGATGGTTCTCATAATTGTAGAAAATGTGTGGAATATAGAAATACTGGTGCGATAAGATCCGCTAAACACTTACAAGGATATTGAGAGGATCGTCGACATTAGTTCGGTGAGCATCCATAACATTTTGCATCAACATCTTGGTCTGAAGAAACTTTGTTGTGATTAGATACCTTTTGCTCACCGAAACGGAAAAATCAACTCGTGTAGATTGGTGCTGAGAAATGCGGCAACGTTTTGAAAATGGGACAACGAGACGTGTTTCCGAAATTGTAACTGGCGAAAAAACGTGGGATCTATCATTATGATCTGGAAAGTAAGAAGCGTTCGACGGTGAGGGTGTTTGGGGATGGACAGATACCGACAAAATCGTAAAGACCTTGGAACGTTTTCAAGAAAATGGTGGCTAGTTTTTTTATGCTTTATGCTTAAACATTAAACATTTATGCTGGAAAATTGTAGATCAGTCAATTCAGAATGGTATACAACGGTTGCATTGGAAAAAGTTTTTCAAGCTGTTCAGCAGAGGAGACCAAAGATAGGGCTAAGAGGGATCTTGCTACACCACAATAACGCGTCTTGGCACACTTCCCTAAGAATAAGGACCTTTATTCACGAATCTGGTGTCGAAACCGGGGCTCATCCACCTCACAGTTCTGACTTAACTCTCTGTGATTTCTTTTTGTTCCCTGTAGTCAAGGAAAAATAAAAGATTTTTTTCTTCAAGTCCTGAAGAAGCGGTAGCAGCCTACGAAGCAGTGATTTTTGATCTGTTGGAGGAAAACTGACATAAATGTTTTCAGAATTGGTTTAAGGGAATGGAAATACCCATAGAGCATGAAGGAGAGTATTTTGAAAAAATGTAATACAATTAATAAAATTTCATAGCTTAATTTTTGTTTGTCTCAAAACTTATAAATTCACCTACCTATATACGAATCATCATTTTGTAACAATTTTTATCATACAAAGCTGTTTTGCATAAGAGTACAGATACATTACGAAAACATTGGCCATCGCCTAATCCGGTTTTTTTTATTTTTTTTTTACTGTGGACATATTAATATTGACATTTCTTTGAGTTACATAAGTCTTATGCTGCGACCATATGTTTTCAATCTGATTAAAATCTGGATGATATGGCGGCAATCTCAATATAGTGTGTCCATATTCAGCTAAAAGTTTAACAATAGAATATTCCACAAACCTTTCCTTATGACTTATGATGTATTACGAAAACATTGTCCATCGGCTAATTCTGAAACACCCAAACGCATCATCCACGTCTATGCAATAAAGTAATAAAGTATCTCGTAATAAAGTATGCAATTAGAGGTATGATAATTCATAGACGTGGATGACTCTTTCGGGTGTTTCCGGATTAGCCGATGGCCAATGTTTTCATAATGTATCTGTAAATTTGTGGCTTTGTTCAGTTGGATCGACGTTAATTTCATGTTTTACCAACCAGTTTATCATATCTTGCTTCAATGTATTTGAATTGTGAGGCTTCTACACATATTTATTATGATATGCAGCATTATCAATAACCAATACCGAATTTTTAAGTAAGTTAGTAATCAAATGGTTTTCATTTTTCATTTTCATTTTTCATAATTATCGCTGTTCATCTCGTTATGATAGTTTCCTGTAGTATCCGTAGATTTATGCATTAATAAAGCCCCGGGAACAAATCAATTTTTACGGCCTGCGTGTACTATAATAAGACGTTAAGAAATGGCTTATTTTACACCTTTTCCTGGAGAAGCAGTCCAACTTTTACCTGTGATATGTGACGTATGTACATACGTTTAATCCATATATACAATTTATATTACAATCTAATATTACCTTTAGATCGAAATCTTGAAGTAATTGAAATTAGGTCGGTAATAGTTAACGAAAACAATATACATATTAAATTTATTGTTTAGTGAAGAAAATATTTTGGTGGGTATTAGTAGCTCTATACATATATTTATGAATTCTATGTTTGACCGAAGATACCCGAATATTACCGATGGCCAATATTTTCGTGCAAGATCTGTAAAATTAATTTATTTTGATTCCTTGTACTAATTTTAATTACTGTTCGCGCCGCTTTATTGTTTTGGCCACGTTTTGGAATGCGGCCGTTTAGCCCATGACAGATGACGACTGACGCTGTCACCGGGAGAAAATTTGCATATCATTATAACCATTCTACGCGCCGCGCTGCCGTGTTCGATCGGCACCATCAAAAATAAAGTTCATATCGATCGTTATTAAAACATTAACAATCGGGTCGCGACCGCAGTGAAGTGGTTACAGAAGTGAGTGACCACGTCTTCGCTGGCTGCTGGATGTGCTGCGCCTGGAATCTTCCGGGTAAGTTTGACATTTTCTATAATTAATCACTTTCGTATTTTTCCCCCAATCATTTATGCCCCCACACACCGCGCCCACATTTAGTAGGCATTTCTCTATATTTTCTCATCGCGCAGGTCCTTCACCCACTGGTCCACTGTTCACATAATGATAAAAACTCGATGATACCTACCAGTGAAAACAGTGATCACTTGATGGTAATGTTGTTTATACTAGTTTTTGGCCGAGTTTTCGCCTGCACGCGTTCGAGAAACTTTTCTTGTGTAAATGAGCCTTAACTCTTTTGTTTGTGTTAATTTCTCGGACTAAGGACCCGATTTCATTGTGGTAGCGTAACGATAACTTTGCATTATGTTGTAGTGTGTTTATTCTGAAAGGTTTTAATATTTTTTTTTGCTATCGGTCCTGTAACTTTGAGTATTCAATTTGGATTTACCTCTTTAATGTCGAAATGAAGTAAGTTGTATTTCAATAATTGTAGAATAGTGATTCAGGAAAATACTTAGTCAATAAATTTGGTTTGATTAGAACATTCGCATTAACAATCTGTTTCATTTTATTAAACGAGCAATAGGTACTTTGTACTATACTTTGTATCTATATATACTCGTATTGCACATAAATGTACATTTTATAATTACAAATTATTTTAATAATTATGCTTACTTTCGTATAAAATTCCCCAATGTATGCACGTGTTTCGGTAGTAAGTATGCCAAATCCAATTCCCATCATATCATCTGACTGCTCGTCTGCCACCTTATTTATGATAAAAGATATATATTTTGCACGTATTAATAGTAAATCCCACAAACTAAGCATAATTAAATACTTCATTATTAGGAATAGACGGACTAATAGCTTGATCGAACAAGCTTCAACAACTATTGTCTGCAAGCAAATGACTGATACAATTCCCGCTTTTATCCATTTGTTTGCCTCCAATGAACAATGAAGCATGGAAATTATGTCAGCATAATTGTCTACTACCTACTTACTAAACTGCTTATTATCGATGAACACGAAACGGCCGCAGGGCAAGCAGTTTAAGAAATATAAAAACATTTTAATAGCGCTGTAATCAGTACACATTCATAAGTACCTAGATAATTAATAAAATTGCTACCCCTATTAACTACGTATACAAATCTAGTAAGTTATGATTTAATCAAATAAATTAAAAGTTAATTGGACATAGGTACAGAGAATACCACATTTTCCTTAGTTATAAATTCTTTTTTTACCCGACTGCGAAACGCGAGGAGGACGAAACGGTTTTTCGCCATTATGTAGGTATGTATGTATGTATGTCTGTTTCTTTATTTCCTCGCAGGGCAAAACGGGATGACGGATTTTAATTAACGTGGTATCGTTGGATTCGTCTTGACACCGCGAGTGCTGTTGGTGTATTAGATTTCTTGAAAATTGATAATGGAGGATTTTAGGCGCCATATTGTTTTCTTCAAAAAAAAAAATTTTTTTTCACACTCCACGAGAATCCGTTGTAACTTTACAGGAGCTGCAGTTAGAAACCATACGTCATCCTCCGTACTCGCCAGACCTTGCTCCAACGGACTACCATTTTTTTCGTGATTTGGACAATTTTCTACGTGGTAAAAAATTTTCTTCCCAAGAGGCAGTACAAAATGCTTTCACACAGTTTGTTGAATCTACATCCTCAGAGTTCTATCGCAAAGGCATAAATGAACTTCCGATTAGATGGCAACAATGTATAGATAATGAGGGTAAATATTTTGATTAAATAAATATGTTACATTTTACAAAAAAACGAGTTTTAATTTTTCAGTATAAATCGGCAATTTCATACTTTAACCCCTAATAAATATATATATAGGTATTTCATTATGGTTTAGAAATAAACAAAAACAGTACGTATTTAATAGTAAATTGCTTCTCTATCACTGTAATAAAATAGAAATAATGCTAGGTAGCGATTTTCGCACATTTTGTAATATTTATCATTTAACACAAAAGTTGAGATTATATTCATTCATTAGTACGAATTACCACCAACAAGTGAGGTTACTTATTTAATTTTTTTTTTTAAATATAATGAGTTTATTCTACATACAAATGATAAAAATAGTTACATATATACTAGAACAATGAACCTAAAACTAAAAACCTTAAAAAATATAATATAATAACTAAAATATATTATTAAAAGGAGTCCCTTTAGGCAAGGTTCCGAAGATACTGGCAGCGTTCCCCCTTTGAATAGCTAGACCAATTCTTTGTCCGAGGTAGCTGCCAGCTCTTCGGTCTCCTGTGATGTCGACTAACCTTTTTGCTATTTCCTTAAAAAGCCTTATAGCGCTAGGACCCCACGGACCAAGGGTCTCGACACCGAATGGGACAAAATCATATTCGGAGCCTAGACCCCTGTATTTGCATGCTTTAGCTTTTTCAGCCGCTTCACAAGCCGCACCAGCACTATTGTTGGTTCCATGTAGATGGGAAGGGGCCAGCGTGTCTGAACAGGTTGCATCCCATACCAGCACCCGGCCCATCTTCCATGGAATCAAACTCATACCGTCCGGTCTCTTGCCATCGTCTCTTGCAATACCAGTCGGCTCAAGTAGACTTGGCACGGTGACGGTGGCAAGGGACCGGCGTATGATATCGTTAAGTGCGGCATGTCTCGAGAAGCGGCCTGCACTTTTTTGGCATGACAGTCCGTGATGTCCTAGCTTGTCGACATCACTGTCACAGGGACATTTATGAGGAGCTAATATATATATATTAAGAAAGCTTATATACTATGGTGACTACATATATATTCTATATGTTCGACCTAGTGCGTTATATTGTATGCGTATGCGTTATACTAATATTAAGAGCGACTTCGCTCGCGGAATTGATCATAACTTACATACAGTGCTTTCGAAAAGTAACGAATATATTCATTATTTCTGAAATTGAGAGTTTTTCGAAAAAATCCTCTGACACGTCGATTTTGTTTTAAACAAAGCCACTTTTTGACATACGACCCATATTTGTGACGTCATCGTTGTTCGATATATGACGTCATAGACATTTTTTTTAAATGGCATCCCCAATTTCGGCCACGCCATTTGAAAGAGCGTGACATTCTACGTACACATCGTCAAAAATTATGGTTGCCTGACAGTAGCCTAAGCGACCGAGAATGTTTTTTTATTGCTATCAGATAAAAACTTGAAATCGTACTTCGGTACATAGTTTTTTTGTTTTATTGAGTTATTTCTTTAGTTCTTATCTTTTGTTTGGCAAAAGTAGTGTGTTTGAAGTGTTTATTGAGTAGCGACTTTTGTCATTTTATAAAAAAATGGTTAAATTAACTGAACGAGAACGAATTGAAATTCTTTGCATGGTTGGGTTTTGGAGACAGGATGCGCACCCAAAAAGAAGTAGTTGAATTGTTCAATGAAACTCATCCTGATCGGCTTCCCATTAGCCAAAGTATGGTAAGCAATATTAAGTCTAAATACCGTAACTTTGGGCATGTTCGTGATCTTCCTAAATCTGGTCGACCTTCAAAATCAGAAGAAGATCAACTTAACGTTTTGTTGGCAATACAAGAAAATCATCACTCAACACTTAACCAATTGGCTTCTGATTTCAATATGGCAGCGTCCACAGTTCACAAAATAATGAAAAAAGCAAAGTATCATCCTTATAAGGTATACCTTGTTCATGAGCTATCTGAAGACGACTTTGATCGGCGAAATGCAAGAGCTATGCACCAATGTTAATAATTTCGTAAAAAACTTCGTAAATTTCGTTAATAATTTGTTAATAATTTTCTGACGAGGCTACGTTTGTTTTGAACGGCCATGTCAATAGGCAAAACTGCCGTTATTGGGCTACCGAGAATCCCCGATGGATGATGGAGTATCACACTCAACATCCTCAGAAAGTGAATGTGTGGTGCGGCTTAGTCGACGGAAGAATTCTGGGTCCCTATTTCTTTGACGTGAACCTTACTGGTGCAAGATATTTGGATTTTCTTCGAGACGACCTTATTCCTGAACTAATAACTTTATATCCAGATATAGAGGAACGTGATCTCCCGAGGAATGACATTTTTCTTGAACAAGATGGTGCACCTCCCCATTATGCAGCACCTGTCCGTGCTTATTTAGATGAGGTGTTCCCGAATCGTTGGATAGGGAGAAGGGGGCCGATTGAGTGGCCAGCCAGATCGCCAGATTTGACACTCCTAGATTACTTCTTGTGGGGATACTTAAAAAGCAAATTATACGTTACTAGACTGGAGAATTTAGAAGATTTAAAAGCAAGAATTCGTCACGAGATACATCGTATACCTCCTGAAGTTATTGACAATGTTCAAAAAGAATTTATTAATCGTCTTGGCTACTGTCAGGCAGCCAACGGTGCACAATTTGAACATTTAATTTAGTTGTTGAAATTTAGTATTTTGAAATATAAAATCGTTTTTCTTCATATTTTTGTCTAACCTACATACTCACGCTAATGTAATCATACCATATTTTTTGACGATGTGTACGTAGAATGACACGCTCTTTCAAATGGCGTGGCCGAAATTGGGGGTTGCCATTTAAAAAAAATGTCGATGACGTCATATCTATAACAACGATGACGTCACAAATATGGGTCGTATGTAAAAAAGTGGCTTTGTTTAAAACAATATCGACGTGTCAGAGGATTTTTTCGAAAAACTCTCAATTTCAGAAATAATGAATATATTCGTTACTTTTCGAAAGCACTGTATATAAATTTTGTAGGCGGATTGATACAAAAAATGCACTGGAAAAAATACTATTTGGTTCAGATGGTAGATACTGAAATTCATAGGGTTGTATAGCAAAACTTCCGACGAATACTATTAAATCCGACATTTCGAAGTTCAGGGTAACACTTAGCTGGGTTAAGCTCGAACAATCGCCAGGCAAGCTTATAGGAGTTTGGTGGTGATGGCTGGATGAGAAAAGTACAAGGTCGTGTGTGGCGGTGAGCGTTGGGGCAGGCCTTATGTTCAGCAGAGGAAAAACAAGCTGATGGATGGATGGTACGTTGTTTTTTACGTTTCGACATTTTGTTCAAACGCTAGTAAATCGCTAGTAGATGTTGTGAAGGGACTGTATATCAATTAGCAAAAGTTCGTTCATTCTATTCACAGTTTATTCTATTCTATTTCAGATAAAAATAAATAATTAAAAAAATGAAAACCTGCAGCCGAGTTTATGTTTTTTAAATTAAATAACTCCTAAATTAATAAATAAATAAATTGAAATAAACTGAAATACAGAAAAAAACTAAGTAAGTTAGAGTGTATGCAGTAAATATGTATTACTGCATACACTCTAACTGGTTTGTTTTTTTTATTTTATGAATTACTTATTTTGACAATTCAGTATCAGACTCAAACCAGTCGGGACCAGTTTACAAAATACAGGTAAATAAATCCAAACAAACCAGTTAGTGTATGCAGTAAATATGCAAACTTAATTGTTTTATTAATTTTCGATTTTAGATTTTCTTCTAAGGTACATGTACATTTTACCGGTACAGATTCTATTTGGAATAATTTACATGTACTTTTTGGAATAATTTGATCAGATTTTTTTTTTCTCAGAATATGTTTAATGATGCTTCCACATCGCAACTTACGAACTTTTCAACGGCTCATCTGTCACTAGCAAAATGTTCGCCGTGTGAAAATAACTTTGGTGATATTCTACAATTTGATGAAGGTCAACGTCGCAAAGTGAGACATTCACAAACAAAACGTAGGTACTTTATACGTTTACTTTTCTCTAAACACCGTCTCCGGTGGTGGTTAAAAGTAAAATAACAATGTTTAAATCGAAATCTTTATGTATGGTAGGGACGTGGTGTTTACTAACCCAATTCGTAGTTCGTTTCGTAAAGCCCCAGCCGTCGGGAGCACCCCATTATCAGATCAGTAGACGGCGGACACTAGCTAGTATATATTTTCACGCAAATGGGGGAAGAAAACAATTTGTTTGCCTTCTTTTGCACCGTTTTAAAGGGGATTGACTTATCTACTATCCTTCCTGCTACAACACTTGGCTTTTTTAACCAAGTTTGATGCCAAATAGCAATAGCGTAATGTATTTCTGTAACGTGTGAGGGCGTCATTTGCGATATTGGCAGGGTATTAACTCTTCGGCTTATGGCGATGTCGTTTGGCAAGCTTGGCAACCGCATCTCATACATGAATGGCTACTCATAGATACTTATATACCTAGACAAAAATAGATGCCTAAATTCAATTATTTTTCCTAAATTCTCATTTTTCATGCGATTAAATACTTATACGAGTACTTGTGTTGGTATGTGTGTCATAACATAATATGATACGTCAAAATATTAGGTAGTCGGATAAGTTCGCGGCCTTTTTATAGTGAAAATAATAAAGACTTTTTGTATTACTTAAATATTTATTGTCCATTTAATTAGACCATTTAATTAACAAACAATAATTAATTAGACCAATTATTGTTTGTTTCAATTTTACTAATTGCTGACAGTAGACATTAGAATTAATCGTTTGACCATGTGGCATAAGGTCCCAATACACAATGCCTTTCCAGTCCCACCATATACATACATAACATGACTTTGTTCGGAGTGAGGCCTGGCTTTGGGACTATTTGTGATGGCTCATCTTGCTTAGACCAAGATCGTTTTCGAACATAGTTATCGTAGGTGATCCACTTCTTGTCGCCTGTTACCAATCTCTTCATTTTGTTTTAGCAACATCTAGCATATGGAAATTCTAATTACCAAGTTTCTGTTATTTAAATCATGCTGCACCCGAATATCTAGCTTTTTTACAAAATTCAGTTTATGGAGATGATGCAAAACTGTTGAGTGCTAAGCTCTTCCGCAATTTGATGACTGCTTATGTATCGATTTGCTTCAATTTTTCCAATGATAATGAAAACATTTACTTTTATAGGACGATCACAGCGAGGATCATATTTCACATCAAAATTACCAGACCTGAATCGACTGAACTATTTTTTTCCAATGGTTTTAGATAAAGCATCTCCGTAAACAAACATTCGAGCACTAGAAGCATTCATACCCTTGTCGAAAAAAATTAAAGAAATGTGAAAAATATGAAAAGATAAAACTTTTAACTTTTAATTAGCCGCCATTACATAAAAAAACAGCTCTCAAACGGTATATCACTTTTCCGCCAGTGATCAGTGTTACCAGAAATATAGCACGCTAAAGTCATACCTTCAAAAAGGTTGCGGACTTTTCTGACTACCTATTATAATTTAATATCAAATTTCTTTTTTTTGCTTAAAAGAAAAATATAAAATTCATTACCTATAAAAGGAAAATGTTTTTATAAAAACTAAATGTCAACAGTTTTCCGTTGATCCGCTCTTCTTCTTCCGTTCTTCTTTCATTCCTCCTCTTCCTCTCTTGCTCCTCTTCCTCCTTCGTTCCGTTCCTCTTTTCCAGCACTTTACACATCTATTTATTTTTGCAAACTAAATGTTAATTTTTTTCACGTGTCTTCGTTCTAACCTGAAATAAAATTAAACGACTAATAACTTTGGATTCAACTGCTTTATTAAAGATACATACTTACATATAAATAATATTTCTGACACAAAATTGTTTTATGTGTTACGTAAAGTATCAGTAGAAGTTTGTTACTTTTACCCACAGACAAATAATACCTCAGCTTTTACCGTGCTTTTACCACATACAAAAAGTTTTCCTATAAAGGTATTATTATATGTACCTACGCGCTTGTCCCATAATATTTTTTTAAGTTTTCTCAGATGCCTATCTATTATGGAATTCTGTATCTGTTTCGAAAACATAGTACGTATAAACATTCAATATAAACATTATATTTGAATTAGATAAGAAGAATCCTGAAAAATAAGCTTTAAATGATGGCGGTAACTTCTTGCAAAAAGACATTTGTTACATTTGTTAGTTAATTTCCAATGTCAATCACACCACTCAAAACAATTACAAATACACTCACCGGTTACTACAATATTAAACATTGGTGGCATAATTGTCATTGTTTTGTCGGTACTTGTTACATGCATGCATGAGAATTAGAATTGACGGTGTCGCTGATGTTCCATTCACATGAAAAATTACAAAGAATTTCGCAACTGATGTATGTATCCATGAATGAATTTTGAAGTGAATGTGAGTCAAAACACCATAAAACAAAACAAGATTTTTCACATAAAGACAGTTAGGCGTGACAAGGGTGTGTAGACGTCGCGTCTTCTCGGGATCTATAGTAGGTTTAGTTTATCCTCTCGATAAGTATTGGATCAACTGCTAAAACTCTCTCATTCTTACATCTTATCTTATTATCTTTTATATAAACATATCTGTTTGTTCGTATGTACTTTAAGTATCTAAAGGCTTGAGCCGCTAGCTTTAGGTAAGCTGTGCCTGTGACCAGCTCAAGGATGTCTCACGCATAGATACCATAAAATAAAAAAATGTTGGTCACGAAAAATAATATAGTAATATTGGATTATTTATGTGGTCGTCAACTTCATTACTCGTTTATTTTGGCACTCATTTAATTCGTTAGTCGTCTAATTCTTAACTTGTGTAAAGTTTGTACAGTCACCAATATCCTTTTTACTTAATAAATAGTTTCGAGGAAACTTTCGCGTATTGGGTAAATTAAAAAGGATATTTTAATGAACTGTACTAATAGCATCTTTGACGAGTGCCGATTTAGATGAATAACGAATTAGATGGCTTCCGAAATTAGACGAGTAACGAATTTGACTAGTTATGAATTTGACCAGCAACTAATATATCCAATATTCGTATCCTATTCTAACCTATCCTATTTATACGTTCGGTCATAAAATATAATTGTCCCATATAATAGGACATACAAGTACGTATATATGTATGTCCTATTATTAATATTATCTAACTAAATACTCATTGTTTAAAATACTATGTAAATTTCACGGTAAAGAGGAAAACAACATTCCTTTATACCGCTAATAAATAATCTATACTAATATTATAAAGACAGGCTGTAGGTTTTGTTTTCATTTTTAATATTTAAGAGTATATTTGAGACGAGTCCTCGACTATGTAGACCACGTACCGGGAAACGTAGCGTGGGTCGCCATCCGGCGGCGGTGGACTGACGACTTGAAGACATTCGCCGGTAGTGGCTGGATGAGAAGAGATGAAGACCATATCTGGTGCCGGTCATGCAGTGGATGTACACACGGGCTGATGGTACAGTATGATGAAAGTAAATTCACGTATGTAAATTTTAAAACTAATGGACTAATTATAAAAAATCTTTCACTTTTAGGAAGCTGCACTAATGCAGGCCGTAAAATAGCACAGCTCCAGCTCTTCCGGAGGGAGTCGTAAAAGGCGACTAAGGAATAACAAAGCCGCTACCACAAGCCCTGAGGAACTACATCACCTCGAGTGGACTCGTCAACCTACTAGGTCAGCGTGGCGTTTTAAGGCTATATACACATCCCTCGTGCACAAGCCCATGTGGGCGAGGAAACCCGGTCCAGCAGTGGACGATATTTTTTTTATGGACGAAGGCGGCAAACGAGCATACAGTCCACCTGATGGTAAATGGATACAGACGCCCATAGACATCCGCGATACATGCCAACATTAGTCCAAAATGACAAACCCTGACACGCCCCCAGATGCGCTGCCTACCTTTGGAGATATAGGAATGCATTTGAAGAAAGGGTTGAGAAAATGGGAAGGAATAGGACGGGAATGGGCTCTGGCACATCTCACTCACTACCGAAACACTTACTTACCGAAACAATTAGGGAAATTCCCACTTTATCTTATTTCAAATAAGATAAAGTTAGAAATGCGGTACATTTCAGGGTCTTCTGTGAGAGAGGGGTAACGTGGCCAGTCGAGCGCGCCCAGCGGCTGTTGGATTGCAGCGTGCACTCTCCCGCTCAAAATGGCTATATAGGGCTGATGACGGTGACTAATACAGATCTATATAGACTATGCTTGGGTTCCCTGGGAAATCGTCATGCTACTTGAACGAACCGTAAAATATTGTATGAATTACCTTAAAATATTCACATATACCTACAAATGCCATACCGTTGTTGGACTAACGTATGATCAATTCTGTTGTAGCCATTGTAAATTTTATAGCAGTTATATTTCGATATTGTATATCATGGGGAGGTACTTCGCACACATCTAAAAAGGCTATTGAAACTATCAACAATACTGAAACTAAATCCGCGACGCGCGTTTCTGCCATTCGCACTGTTTCTTCCATAGAGAATATTTTCATTTAATAGGAATGCTAGAGCCCATTCCCATCCCATCCCTTCCCATATTTTTTTATAGAGAAGAGGGTGGACGAGCAAGCGGTCCCACGTGATGGTAAGTGTTACCGCCGCCCATGGACACCTGCAACACCAGGGGGTATGCGGGCGCGCCGTTGACCTTGCAAAATCCTATTCACAGCTTTCTTGAAGAACCCCATGTCGTAGTTTAATCCCCAACCCTTTTCCCAAATCCATTCTTTCATCAACAAAGGTAGGCAGCGCATTAGGGGGCGTGCCAAAGTTTGTCATGTTGGCATGTGCCAAAGTTTGTAATGTGTCCTCTTACCACCAGGTGGACTGTATGCTCGTTTGTCGCCTTCTTTCTATAATATAATAATAATAAAAAAAGCATGAAGTAACTTTGTACTGGTAGAATTATTCGTAGAACATTATATCGAAAATTATACATCGATTGTGGTAATTTCGACAAAAGTACATTAGGTAAGGTACAGATATTCAATATCGCTTCAAAAGCCTAACCAAACAAGTTTGCAGCAGGCCTGTCAGTGTAATTACATATACCATTGACATCGTCATACTCATATACAAACAGTACCTACATACCTCACCCTAAGCCTCTTTCGTATGGTAAAGGTTTTCCGAGGAGAAAATTGTTCCAATTGTTTTTCTTTATAGCCCCCCGAGGAAGCTGCTGTAAATGTAAAATACAAAGAGGCAGATTACTTTTGGCAGTTTCCGGCATCGAGCCTTCGCCTACAGCCGTTGTTCTAGAGGGTGTTATTATTCAAAAAACTGTGACAAGAATTAAATTGGAATTTTAAGCAGTGCTGGCGTGGCGCAGTCTAGTTTAAAAGTGAAGAATTAAACTATCTGCGAATAATGAGCTGCCGCCGGCTTTAGTAGAACTTTTAGAAAGGCGAAATTTCTTCAATATCGCTGGACTTATTTTCGCAGGACTATTATACTTACTACTGACTGTATTTTAAATTTAGAGCTATCTCTTTTCGAATCCATTCGTGAGGTCGTCAGTTTGAACCTCAGTGAATTTTTACTTAAGTATCATAATGTAGGAATGCACCGTGAGTAAATCTGAGGTATTAATAATATCTGAGACATGTGTAACTTATTTATTTATTAATCTGAGTATGCTTTACAGTGTTTTTTACCAATGCACCTGCTCGGAGCCCCTTACAAGTTTTACTTATAAGTTAACGCAATTCAAATGCTGGTAGAGAACAATAAAAACTACTTTTTATATCCAAAAGTAATCAGTGAGCATCCCTTTGCTTTCAAAATACCACTAATTCGTACGGGGTCCGTGTATTATGACTCCCGCGTCATCCCCCGCTATTATAAGGCAAGATCTGCGCCATGCACAAGACGTTATCTATATATGATTCAAAAAACTTTAGAAACACAACAAGTTCAAAATAGAATCTGAGCAAAACATCTGTATTGTATTAAAAAATACTATTAAAAATCATAGAGTAAATCACTTTACCTTTTCTAGCCGATAGAATTTCAAATCCAGCAGAAATTGAAAAAGAATTTTATGCTATGATTAAATGTAAACGTTTATTAATAAGCGATTTCATCATTGTAGTTTTAAGCATACACAAACAAACATTGTATATTTACACTAACGACCGAGCTTCGGTTCGCTCAAGTGGCATATCAGGCTGAGGATCTAGGCAATCCAACCATAGCCTAATCTAAAATTAGTCCTGTAGCTTTTGAGTTAACTTTTAAATAAAAATAAATGTAAGTAAATATAGGAAACCAAGACTGGAAGTCAACCTAAACAGCGGTCACGACCTGTAAAAATCTGCAACATTACACCACCGGATTACGGATGCGTTGCCAACATAAATTATGCTACGTATCTCCACATATTTACCTCATGCTGTATACCACAGGCCGTTTCCTGCAATTACAAAGAGATTGGAACTATGCTAGTCGAGTGCAGTTACGTGAATATTTCAATACTGGGGCGTATTGAAAATAACCCAGTATTGAAAATATTGTGAAGTAACCCGTATGGGTTACTTCACAATATTTTCATTCGCCGTAAAATTTTAATTAATAAGTCCGCATTTAGTTGTCCGCATCGAGGTTGATGTCTCTATCTCACGTAAGTCAGACGAGGTATTGGATCATTGCCATTCTCATTCCATTTTATCATAACTTCTCATACAGTAACTGGTAATTTCTTGCAGCTATCGTTTCACTTGTACGCTAGGTGTCCCGCATTGCGCTTCTCGTGCATTGGTCTCAATTCGAAGACTCGTCTGTACCATCTCTCGTTAGTTCTGCGTCTGTTGCCACCTTAGCTGGTAAAATCTGTAAGCTGTGTCAATGAATTTCTGAGCATGTCTCTATGAACTAACATCCTATGTTATTTACCTCTATTCTTCTCTAACTCTCGTTGCAGGTCACCAGTAGTTATGAATGTTCATTCTGGTTTGAATTTCGCCGACTTAATGTGAGGCATGAATAGATATGAGCTACATTACATACTTTTCATTACATTACATTACATTGCATTGCACTACATTGCATTGCACTGCGCTGCGTTGCATTGCATTGCATTACATTATATACATTTCTTTTCTCAAGCAAATGGATAATCGAACGTTACTTTTAAGGCCTAATACAGATACAGAATAGAGATACTAAATGAACAGCAATACAAACCAGAGTATTGAACGGCGGCAAGTCGAGCCCCTTGCCAAGCGGCTACCACTATCAGTGGATGTCTAAATAACCCCAAAAAGTCGGGTGGGGCTGTGTCGGAGCACACGGCCATTGGTGTAACGTGAAACGTCTATGTCGGCGAGTCGCTTTTATCTCGCTGGTATCTTCACTCGTTATGTCCATTGGTACAGGTACAGCAGAGGTAGAGGTGCTCGCGGAGTCGGCGTCGTTCACTGAGCGTGCCGTGGCAGTTTTGCGACGCTCCCGAAACCGCCTCGCTCGCTCGGCGCCGGACATTGGGATACCTGTGCGTGGCCCATAACCTCCTCTTTCCAACGATAGGCGTGATTTATATTTTAGACTGGCTCTTGCACGGGCTGGGGCCGACATATTGTATTTCAATACTTTTTTATAGACTTACTTGTTATTTTTACGTATAAATATTGTCCAAATTACACTAATTTTTACTTAAATCAATCGGTTTAGATAAACTCTATACACACACGCACGAATCACCTGAATAGAACTGCACACTGAATAGAAAGGAGCGAGAGCGCCGGTTTCTGCCATTGTGCGCGGTGCCCCTTCCCCGCCAACCCGCCCGGCCCCGACACAAACCCAAGGTCGTAACAGCGAGCTGACTATATAAGCTAAATAATGACACTAGATTTATGTTTCTAAGACTAATAGTTTTGTAATTATTAAGGTAAGACGATATAGACCTTTTCGTTGCGGTTCACTTTTCTGACCTGGTACTCGAATGTTTTGGTGTGATTTTAAAGGCATTTCACGTCAAAAAGAAAAGACTTATCGACTTGCAATAGTCAAGGCGGCACTGTATGGTGTTGTTCCTGATATTGATCGATAGTTAGAGATACAACATATTGAAAATAATTGTGCTGAATTCTCATTAAGGACACCACGCCTTCTTTAAATAAAAGTATAAGTGACACATGTCTATTTGTTTGGTAAACAAACACATACTCGTATATAGCATTGTCCTCCTACTTAGGTACTGCTTGTAAACTAAGCAAAACAACGGAAGTGTTTTGATTACCTACTTATTTATTTATAAGTGTTCATTTTTGTTGTGATAAATGTCCCTTTTTATTATGACCGGTTATAGCTATGGGTAATATTTTATATGTCTTCAAACAATGCCTACAACTTGCCCCTTTTTGTTTAGTCAACACGAAACCCAGTAATTATATACATATTTAATATGACTGCTTCCTATAATGCTTAATCGAAACCACACTATAATAAATTGAGATGAATGTAACTGGTGTAATCACATTTCTTTTAAAAATCAACATTCCATGGCCCACACTAGAATTTCCAGTGGGTCCAGACACACCACCCATAAATACTATACACCACCCATGCCTGAATAAACATTTGTATTTAAACAAATAAATGGACAGGGAGAACAAATAATGGACACACAGTGGGCAGGCAGGGGCATTAGCAATTGAGTTAATCGGTTTCCAACGTTAGGCGTCTGGAACAACTCTTACGAGTACCATACCATACTATCAGCCTATTTCTCTCCACTGCTCGCTGGATACAGGCCTCTCCCAAAGCTCGCCATCACACCACCACCGCCGAACTTCTTCAAGTCGTCGCTCCACCTGGCCACTTCAGCATGCTGATTCTGCACGAAGCCTGACATAATTCTCCAAAGATAATAACGATCGATTTTAATAAAAAGTGTAGTATCAAATTATCATATTCTACAATAAAAATATTAAACATTCCACATTGTCTAGTTGTCGAGTGGGCTTTTAGGCATGACAAATTGTATGTTTCTAAGTAATAAAAAGGTAATTAATTAATTTACGTCTTTTCATGGAGTCAAAAACATTTTAATAAATATATCGTACAAAGTGCCACCTACTACATACATCATTAGTTTACGCTGTTGTCGAGTTACAATAGTGTTTGGCGACGAGAATATTTTTTTCGTAAATCATTGTGATAGACTAGCTAAAGTATGTATTAGATCTGTGATACTTGCAATAGAATGTTACGTTGAATAAGGCTGTATATTGTATAACGAGTTTGTATACCGACGGCTGCTAAGTAAAAGACAATTAATTACTTTACAGGAGTATTACTACTCGTACTTAGTTACTAATTATTACTAATAGTTACTAACGTACTTAGTTACTTAGTTTTCACTTACATTAATTTTCATTCACTACACCATTCGTCTGATAACTGGATAAAAATATCTGTAACAAAATATTTGTTCATATGAGTATTCAATATTATTTAACATTTATGAAACATTATATAAATAACATTTTTCGATATTTAACGGCGGTCTACATTACTTAGTGACCGTGATCATCAATTGTTAGTGTTTGTTACCCATAAATTATAGTTACTCGTAGTAACAAACGACGTCCATAACCAAATTGGTCTCAGGTTCCAGGACCCTTCGCTCAATTACTAGCATACACACACTGATGTTGTTTACAAAAGTTAATTACGTCCCGAAAGTTGGACAGCAACTTGTTTATGTTCATGAATCACTGTACTGTAAGTTTTTGTGCGATTAGTTACTTGTAGTGTACAAGTAACTAAGAGTAACTTGTCGACTGTTGTATAGACATTTAGCTTAAGCGACAACTTTAAGGCCCAGCGCATATTTCCGACTTTAACACTAATTTCAAATGAGTAGAAAAACGACTATACTTATATAACTAGTAAGACCCACCGAGAAAGACTTGTCAAGAATACCTTTAATTTATTATAACTATTTTTTATGGAAAGAAGAGAGCAGAAGAGTAAACAGTCCACTTTGTGGTAAGTGGAGAATGTCGCTCTGTGGCATCCGCCATCCATACCAACATCAGTCCAGAATGACAAACGTTAGCACGCTCCCTGATGCGCTGCCTACCTTTGGAAATTTAGGAATGAATTTGGAGAAATGGTTAGGAAAATGAGGAGGATAGGATGGGATGGAAGTGAGCTCTGGCATATCTCACTCACTACTAAAACACTTACGTACCTACATACAGTCGCGGAATATGACAATGTTGTACATTTCACAGTAGATTTCTGTGAGTGTGGGGCAACGTGACCAGTCGAGTGCTCCCCGCAGCTGTGGGATTGCACTGTGCACCCTCCGCCTGATAAAAAATATCTTATAATATCTTGATAATTATTTATTTTTTCAAAAACTTTATTGTACAATAAGGTAAAAAAGGCGAGCTTAATCCCTTAAGGTATTCTGTACCAGTTAACCTTTGGGTTGATCAGAGAGACACTGGGAGGTGTGATGAGAGGCATTATCTTCATCTTTAATAAACTTTGGCGATCTTACTTTAATCGTGTTCCTATTATCATCATCTCATCTGTCAAGTGTATGGTGACCTAAACCGTGTATGTAGGTAGATACAATAAATTGGCGCACAGCTCGCTTAAGAAAAGTTCATTTCCTCAACTTCCGCATGATCATAATTCATAGCTGCTGTTTGCGCCATCTATCGGAAAGCACGGAGCTTTTTCGGAGAAGAAAACAAAGATGGCACTATGATAGACTTGCCTTGATTTAAAAAATGCATTGTTATTAATATTCTCATGTTTAGACATTATGAGATATTTAATTACCCAACTTCGAAATAAATTATAACAATATTTTAACTGACGCTCAGATATGTTTCGTTCTATGCATCACAAAATATTGATTTTAGAGCTTCCGACTGCGCATGTCTTTAACGAAAGGTTTTATAAAGGGCTGTGAATCTGATTTGTTTAGATTTTTATATTCCAATGTGCTAAGTTTAATGTTTTAACAGACGCGTTAATGGTTGTATAATATTCATAAATATTGATTATATTTGGATAAGTTGAAGTTTAAGTCATAAAATGGGTAACTCTCAAGGAAATGAAAAACAACATAAAGCAGGAAAATCACCTGCAAAAAGTAAATATTTCATGCGAAATTTGAACAGAAAATCGCCGGGCAGAGAAAGCAAGAAACGCGGAAGGAAAAAGAGCGATGCAAAACGGGAGGCACTCGATAGGGAGTTCGATAAAACGCCAGACTCCGATAATAACGAACCGATTGAAACATCCGATAACGATACGGCCGAATGCGTGTTCAAAACATTGCCGCGGGAGGGGGAGGGCGCGGAGTCGTCGAGCGTGCAGTCGGATGTAACGGTGTCCAGGTGCGAGCCGCAGCAGCCGCGGTCACCGACCCGCGACCAGCCGCCCGCGCCGCGGCCCGCCTCGCCTGAGCACGCTAACGACTCCACCTCCGAGTCAGTGTTTACGGACCCGCTCACGCCGCTCGCCGTCGAGCTCAACCAGTGCTACTACTCTGCTGAGAGCGACAGCGCGCACGAGGACCTGCCGCGCACCCTCACGCCCTCGCAGGCGGATGCGCCCGCGCCCCTCGACTCGCGCTCGCCCCACGCATGTTCCCCGACCGTAGACATGCCGCACGACGACGCCGCCTCTTCGCTGTCAACGGACGACGCGGGAAAAGAAGAAAAAAGTGACGTTTTCGATGACGGCAGTGACAAGAGTGAGAATGAAAAGGTTATGGGCTCTGTGTTTTCCTTGTCAAAAAGTGAGCGTTTGGAACGCATTACGCACGAATGCAACCATGAATTCCGCGAGAACCGGCTGAAATCGTCCCCGGGGCAGTTCACTCTTTCGAAGCATCGCCGAGTGGAACTGCCTCCGGTTTCTTGCGAACCTGCTCTTGTTTTGCCGGACAACGGTTAGTTTCCATATCGGTGTTAAATTAAATATTCCACTTTACTTAAGTATAATTTGTACCTATATTCCACTATATTGTATATAGATATTTAATGCACTATAGGTCTATAGATGCTGCAATCTATATTTCACTAGATAAAACTATTGAAGCTGTCAATAACTCTCTTATCAATTTTTCTTATCAAATAACTGAATTATATTTTCACAAAGTACTTATGAACGTACTTGTGGTTCATATTTAGGCCAAGCAATACAGCAATTCGTTGTGACATAAATCCTAGTAGGAAACCGACAATGCCATCATATGAAGGACAGTCCGTAGATGAATTGCCCTGGATTTCCATTGAATTTCCTTTCCATGAATTTCCTGAATTTCCATTGAATTGAATTTGAATTTCCTGGATTGCCCTATAATGGTGCGAAATAGGTTGGAAATGCTAGTAAAGATGACTAAAAACGTATTCAGTTACCCCAAAATCTAGTAGTGAGGAGAGAACGGTAGCTAAGGAGAGGCGTATAGGTAGGTATATGCGCGCAACGTTGAAATCTTTAATTTAAATATCTCAGCAACTACTGGAGCTATTTTATTAATTTCTCTTTTTTATTTTGGGGTAACTGAATCCGTTTTTAGTCATCTTTACTAGCATTTCCGACCTGTTTCGCACCATTTTAGGGAAAAATTAAAATATACGTTTTGTTACACTACACTTCTACTTTCAAATCCGTTTAAAAATTAAAATCGGACGATCTATAACGCATCCAGACCTGCTGCAAAATAGAGGCATTGAAAAATTAAAATTACGATTATGCCAAAACTAATAGTCAGACAGCGTCGGGGTTTTGCACACACAGAGTACCTATAAATTACTACATTTTCGCTAAGTTTCAGCCCCGTAAGTGTATAAAAATGGCCTATTTGTGATTTTTTTTAAAAAGCTGAATTTTTCGATTTTTCCGGATTTTCTCCGTTGCTAATTATCCGATCGAGTCGTTCGACCTCCATTTTGTTCGTATTTTTATTCTCTATAAATCGTCTATTTACATTATTAAGATGGCTTCATTAGTTTCCATTTTATAAGCAAAAAACTAAAAAAAAACGATTTTTTTGTTTAAAAATGTTTATAACAAATTAATAGACATTTCCGAGTGGAAAACATAACGGAATTCATCTACGGACTGTCCTTCATATGATGGCATCGTCGGTTTCCTACTAGGATTTATGTCACACAATCGCTAATACTTTGCTCTATTGCTTGATATACCATCTATACCACTATACCATCCATCACAATGGGCGAGAAACCAGTTTGTTGATGTTCAGTTTCCGTTCGAAATACCAAATTGCAGTTTACGAGAATCACACGAATATCAGCTATAATACGTTGTAATAGAGCCCGGTCAACAATAACCATTCATGATAAACATTACAATGGCAATGACTTTTGGTAATGAAAAGTGAACTGGAACAAAATGTAGTTTACAACATTTATATACGTAGAGGTGTATATAGAATAGTATATAGAACATAAATTACGCAACTGGAATTTGTTAGAATAGTCTAGTGAAATGCAAATCCTATTAGTAAAGTCACAGCAACGATGTTAATTAAGGTCGCTGCATCGTCATTAGTGCATATCTACTTATCAATAACACTTGAGTTGTAAAATTAGAAAGGACAAAAATAACAGCATAGTTTAGCAAAATATGATTAACAACAATCGATATTAGTCTATGACGACCCATTGATTGCACAGGTCTTCCCTCACAATCACGACAGGGATTTCTGATTATATCAACACGTGTTTTCAGTGATAATTAGCGGATTTTACACGTGTTTGATTTTTTTATTCAATTTTAGAGAACTAGTTTTGTTGCGATGTTTCTTTTTTACCTAATGATAATGGTACACACCAGGATTTGAACTCACAATCTTAAGAGTATGACTCGATAATAAATACACCTAGGCTGAAATGATTATAAATCTAGTTCCTCGCTCTGGCGTGTTGTTATCTCTATACGGCCATTGTATTGAAATGCCTACCTCCATTGCAACCACTAAACTACTTAAAAGAGAAAGTTTCAAAATTTATAGTATATCAAACACATTGGATTATTATAAAGATAAAAATTCCATCATTAAAAACTAATTTAGATTGATAACATCACTTTTTTGTCGAAGTTACATATCGTTGTCTCTAAAAACAAGGTAACACGTTAAATTATCGTTAGTTAAATTATCCCAAGCTACTTTACACTGCGAATCGGAAGTTGTGGTATGAACTGCCAGCTGGCATTTTTCCGTTATGCTACGATATGGGGCTCTTCAAGAGAGCAGTAAACAGGATTCTGCAAGGTCGACAGCGTACCCGCATGCCGTGGTATTACAGGTGTCCATGGGCAGACCACTTACTATCATGTGGCCCATCTGCTCGTCAATCATCTCTTCTATAAAAAAATGGGTATATAAGTATACAATCAAAATCATTGGTTTAAATCTGTTTCAGACAAAGACCGTCGACATTCTAGTCTCAGTGACGCGCCAGTAACAGACTCCAACGTGTTGAGAAAGGTCGCATCTTTAACGCTAGAAAAGCATTCGGAGTCCAAAATCGTCCGCCCTAAGTTCGTTCCGGAGAAATTAGATTTTCAACTGTACGAAAAGTTTGAAGGTAACGAATACATTGTAATAATTTATTATTTCCAAACGTTTGTAATCAGTATTTTTTTGTAGAGGCAAACGATTTGTTCACCCGATGGTGAGTGATTTGGCACCACCTATGCTCTTTTTTACAAGTCGACAAGGAGTTACAAAATGCGAAATCGATAGGTAGGTACGTGACCATTCCTAAAATCGACTTCCTAAAATAACCTTAAGATTAACAGTTATTCAACAAGAAATAAAAAAAACAATCCCAATTTATAAACAATTTTCATTTCTTTAATCAATCAACATAGAATATAATATAATCGTTCTATTTATTTCACTCTAATGTGGATTGTGATCGTTTAGCATCGTGGGCAATAGTATCATTGCCCATTCCTAAAAAACAATCGAATCTACACAATGTCGATTTCTTAAATTCTTTTAGGTGAAACCGAGGTTAATCACTCTTGTATTTGCAAAAAGTGGTGAACATATCAATATCCTAGTTCTGTTTATACAACACATATTATGTGGATTTTTAACCTGTTAGTAGAAACAAAGAGTTAGTAGAATAATTCAGAACCGATTTTATTAGGGAGGGCGGGAATTTTGTTGTCATGTTAGTTACATATACCCTTTCTAATCATCACTTTACTTATTTATTTATCTTTATTGGTAATCCTACAGCGATACTACAGAGTATATATATGACTATGTATATATATATATATATGACTATGTATATATAATGTATATGTATATATAAACAGAGTATCTACTAAAATAAAATAATGTAATGTGCGATAATGTAAAGTAAACAAGTGTCAAAGAAAATCGTAATTGCGATTATACTTCGGTTTTTGATTAGCTTTTCTCCCAATACATAGAAATTTAGCAAGTTGAACACTTGATTTCTTATGAAGGAAAATAAATGCCTATAACTTGAAAGAAACCGATGGTTAATTATTGTATTGGTATTGTACTTAGGTCAATTGGCAGTTTCCTCCATTCTGGCCCTGCTTTGTTCGAATCGATCTCAAAGCAGATTCTGACGTCAAAGACGACAATGAGATTTTTCTTTTAACAAGATAAATTGCCTTTGAAGTTTCATTAAATCAAATTCAAAGATTGATAAGCATGTACACAGACGGATTTTCATTTGTATACATTTTGAATTTTGGCCCATTAAAGCGAAGAGCAACATCGCACAGGCACGATACCAATATTTATAGTCTTTCGTCTTGAAACACTACATAACATACTAACAAATAGTGTACGTATACTTTCACTATGTACATACGTGTATCCGCTTCTGTTCATGAAGTAGGAAAATTATAAATAAAGTTAAACAAATGATTATATAATTATACAGTGAGAAATTCGCGTGTGGTTGGTTGCGTTATAAGAGCATAAACTAAGCCATTACAAATGTTTGTTACATTATCGCATCATGATAAATCTTTAAATTTATAAATTATATCTTAGATATACGAACAATGCAGTTTATTATATCACGGCGATTAGGTATATTAAAAATCGTGATAAAGAAATTATCTCTTTGAAATAAATAAAATTAGCGCCCTTTTCTTATCTTCGCTAATCGCATTCTCAAGAAAGATACCAACCATTATTATAGTGACGAAACTGGTGTGTACGTGACATACAAATTGTTCTTAAAAATCATGCAATTATCAACAAATCGTGTTAATTTTACTACAAGTTCAGTGGCCCATTTTAATTATGTGGAATTTCTTAGCAAAAACAGAGCTACGGAGAAAAGCATTCATGATATAGTGACTATTCTAGGAGTGCATACCGACGATGCCGTCACTATTACAACTAAATTACCGCATGTTTCAAAAAGCCTTCGTTCTAATTTAAGAAAATTAAAAAACACACGCGCCCTATTGTTATACGTGCACCCTAAAAAAATGGTTTTAAACGTTGAAAAATCAGTGCAGTGGTTTCGATGTGTGTTATTTACAAATCAAAATGTTAAACTCGAATGTGATTTCCGAATAGGTATAATCGTAACGTATATTAGTGAAATCGGCGGGACAGCATTGTTTTATGTGATTAATTTTACAAGTTACCGGACAAATAACCCTTTATCTGGGTGTGCTTTTCGAAGTAAGTTGAATTAATTACCTACATCAATTTAGTTATGAGCTCTAAAATGGACTACTTAATTTCATGTGAATGTAACGTGCATAGCGCCTGTCTCTTCATTTTTATGAAGAAAGCCTGATAAATGACGTTCAAAGCCGCAGATTAGATGCTTTGAGCGATCGAGAATCGACGATGAATGAATGATTCAGTAGGCACTTATACAATTCACTGTCAGTCACGCTATAATCGACTGTTTGAATTTTTCCCATGACTATTCTCTTTCCCATGGAGCAATATTGTCAAAATTCGCTTAACTATAGAGAGCTGTTTCAAACGTAGTTAGGTAGGTATACCTACTCGTATCTACTACGGTATTAGTCATTCTGCTATTACAGAAACGAAAATCTTTGAATAAATTTACTATAGTATTACTATAATATTACTATAATTTACTATAGTACTATAGAGTATCTATTGAAACTAAACTGAACCCGCGTTTATTTTTTATTTTCTATTTGATCTGGTGGTTGATTGGTGAAGAATGCCATAGGGCACTAAGTCCGCCATTTGTATAGATACGTCAAATACTTGCGCAATTCAATTTAAATAAATAAAATAAAGTTCTTTAAAGATCTCAATAATACCTACTCTGTTATTGAGACGGCATTACTATGAAATAACTGTGGAAAATCAACTTGTCAAAAAGTATAAGATATTTTTGAGATCGTAATGCGTTAACGGCATTGGCTATCACAAATTAAAAAAAATATCTTCTTTTGTGGACAACTTTTACACTCTTTATACAAAATATAAGTAAAAAGATAGATAGATGTGTGGTGTCGGCCGGCTTTGAAATAGCACCACTCCATCTTTTGCCGTGGATGTCGTGAAAGGCCACTAAGGCCACAAAGCTATTAACCACAAGCCCTGAGGAACTACGACCACCTCTAAAAGCGTGGACTTGCCAACCCGCTTCGCCAGTGTGATGATGTGTACGAGGAGGCCCATGTCCAGCAGTGGACGATAAAAGCGCTGATTTCGGTGTTATTGAAAGATAAAAAAATATAATTTAATTAAGGCGTGAGGCTTCGCCTGATGAGAGTTTAATTTATCATTAAATTATAATTTAGTAGAAAACCAGCTTTAGGTAGGTATGCATTTTTAAGGTACAGAACCTATTTTGATACAGTGTAAACCATTATTTCTTTTTTGTGACAAATACTTTTTACAAAAGTGAAAATTGCAACAGTCGGCTCACCAGTTCCTAAGATTAGCGCGAACAAATAAACAGATATACTTTAGTTATCTTAATAACATTTTAGATAAGTTATTTTGTCGTACCACCTCGCTTTCAGAGCGAGAGTATCTATCTAAGAGTTATTTCTTAAGATCTCGAAGAGTATCCTTGGTGTCGACATTCGACAGTCGACAAAGTCGAATTTAGGGGTCATCTGGAAAATAAGGCCAAAATGGCCTCTAAAAAGCTCGGTGTGCTGAACAGAGCGAAGCGGTACTTCACCCCTGGGCAACTCCTAATGCTTTACAAAGCTCAGGTTACGCCCCATATGGAGTATTGCTCACATCTCTGGGCCGGCGCACCGAAATATCAATTGGACCTATTTGACTCCACCCAATGACCTACTGTTCGAACTGTCGACGACCTCACTGTCACGGGCGGTTTAGAATCCCTCGGCGTTCGGAGAGACGTTGCGTCTCTCTGTGAGTTTTATCTGTACAATATCCCTTACCTGACCGCTTGCTCGTCCGCCCATTAATCTAAAAAAAAAATAATGGGGAATGCTCTGAAGTTATTTTGAACCGCCCGTTCAATATAATTCCCACTACGGGTTTCTACAACCGCACCGCGAATTTACAGACGTGCGGTCCCATCCATATTTCCCCGATACGGAGGTGTTGCGTACTTTTCGGTCCAAAAATTATTTTATGCCGCGAACCCGTAGGCTGTGAAACGAACTCAAGAGCTTGAATAGGATTTTGCAAGGTCGGCGGCGTACTCGCATACCTCCTGGTGTTACAGGTGTCCGTGGGACCGCTTGCTCGTCCGCTTACTTCCCTATACAAAATAATAATAATAGCAATTAATTTCTAGTGTGCCATAAAACATTTTGATACTTTATCGTGAATCTATTGATTGTGTAGGTTTATAAATGCACGGATCACTTATATGTATATTAGAGATGATTAAATATAATCTACGTGTGACTACGGATTAATATAGTAGAAACTGAATTAGAATAGTTGATATAAAATATCCCATTTTGTTGTGAGTATAATGAAGGCTAGCAGCGCAGGATTTTTTAAATTTGGCGCTCTTTTCTTGTGTCACATTCGTTGGTTACAGTCTACTGCATGTACATTATATGTCGCATTACTCGCATTTATGTTGTTGATTTTATTTTTAACACTTTACAACGGCGAATAAGATATTATTCACTCGCTAGGTACTATGTGTTTTTAAAAATTAAATTAAAAGGAATTTATAAGTTTGTACGAAATCGAACAATATTGGTCAGTCATTTCATCATTTGTTACTTTTGATTGCGCAAAGTCGTAAGTGTGGAAGGGATTTAGTTAAATAGAATAGAATAGTAAAAATATTATAAAATGGGAAACCTACATCGGTGAAAGCCTTTGTACAAAGGTTTGTGCGCAAAAACATTTATAAAAATTGTATTCCACGCGATGGCTGCTTTATACTTGACATTAGCATAAAACACACATCTGGATTCGACTTCATGTTATATTTATTATAGATACTTATTTTAAGTTTTTTTTTATATAATACACAGATCAAAGGTTTGTTATAATAAAGTATCATCTTTGTACATACCTTTTTCCTTTGCCTTAAAAAAACTGTTACGCCAAATCAAATGTTTGGACTAAATGTCAGTAGTGTCATTCAAACAAAATTACCGATATTTTTTTAAAATTAATGACATAAACTACGATATATCAAATTCTAATGTATTATTTTAAATTACGTTTCAGGACAAATGCTCCATAACTGGTTTCTATCATCAATAGCTGAGAATAACCATTTGAAAAACTTGCTAAATCCACAAGATCTGAAGAACCTTGGAATACAATACTGTACTTATCTTCTCGCGGCTGGAGTATTGCGACAGATACCTGATAGGGATGCACCCACAGAGAATATATTTAAGGTAAAACTTATTAATGTCACACTATTGTTTATAAAAAAATGCACTGTTCACGTTATTGACCCGTAATGTGCATATATCGAGCCTTTTAGTGAACACAAACTTCTTGCAGTTTATTTATCAATTTACTCAATAAGTGACTAAGTGATGCCAATTATTAATACATCCTAAAATTAATTTGTATTTGTTCAGTTAGGTTAGCATATGAATATGAACATTATTGTAACTCGTTCACAATCACAAAAGTTTGAACTTCACAATCACAAAAGTTTGAACAAGTTGGCCAATGATTTGCATAATATGCTTGCATGCTTTAGTAATTGTACTCAGATTTATCAAAAATCAGGAAAGCGTAACTGTTCTAATGGGTACATTTATCGTCTTAACCATGACTTCATTTACATAGAAATTTACTTGCTCTGGTACACTTGCTTCATAAATTCAAAGCATTGATGAAAGAAATTAATGTATATTAAACTATTAACGTATGAGATGCCTATATCTAATAATAGAACAGTACAGACTCTGGGTATAACAATGGGTATATACAGTACACATAATTTAAAGAATTATACTATTTTACAGACAGTCATACACAAAAGAGGCCTTTAGCCAAGGAAATGCCCTTAGCTAAGGGTCTCTTTTGTGTAGATAAAAATACACTCCACTATAAATTAGAGTTACACTATAGTACATTTCAAATAAATAAATTACACTAGAAAAGCTTTAACTAATTAAAATATATCTCTGTTTAACCCAAAGGTTAGCTGGTGGAGAATGCCTTAAGGTAGTGTTTCCCAACCTGGGGTCTGCAGACCTCTAGGGAGACTTAGTGAGACTTAGTTTAGACTTTAGACAAATCAATTAATAGAAATATCCCGTAATTCTGCTATGAAAAGGAATTTTAAAAAATCTTTTTTATCCAGTTTTTGAGTAAATTTGAAGCAAAATTATTTGGAAATAACAAATCTAAAACAATTTACTGCTTTTTTCAACAACATTCATTCAACAACAATAAAGGTATTTTCTACTCTTGTATATACAAAAAACTAATACATATAGAAACAGATTACATGGGTACAGCCAGGGTACATAAAAAAAACGGGTACAGCCAGATTTTAGAATACAATTCAGTAACATTAATCTGAATATCACTGATTTACTTGCAAACAAAGTAATACCAACCTTTAAATTAAAAATTGTGTAAAACATAATTTAAAATAGATTTTTGTAGGTTATGGTATTCCTGTATGCAACTAATTCATAATGTATTTGTATTGTTATGTATTCATAATCTTAGTTATTATACCTGTTTGTACGAAAATAAATATTTGATGTTTATTACTGTTTTTTTTTATTAAGGGTGCCCACGATCGCCTGGTAGTCCACAGTTAAAAAGGGTTAGGAAATGCTGCCTTAAGGCATTAAGCTCGCTTTTTGTACGAAAATGTGAAATAAAGTTTGATAAATAAAACTCGAGAGCATTTTGTACATTTTATGAGCAACTTACATTGTGAAATACTTTTTTACAGCCAAATCTAATGTATTACTGGGCTCACATGGAGGCTCCAGTGTCACAACCAGTAACTCCAGGACGGTTGCATATGACTATGTGGCCTCCAGATAAAGAGATGCAGCAACACCTTACCAACTACTGCAACTTGGAAAACAGGACAGTCAACCAAAATAATAATGAAGAAATTAATGACATAAATGAAGCTAAATCTGTCATTATACAATTAAAGCAAAAACTCCAAGCCCTAGAATATCAGTTAGAAAAGTATAAAGTTAATATTCAAATTGAAGCTCTCAATAAAAACATAGAAAAAAGTTTTGATACATCTGATTTTTTGAAAAGAGACAAAGTGGAATTAGTAAGCAAAGAAGTTCAAACCTGTTATTTAGCGAATGAACTGAATGCTGAAAGACCTGTGATAAACATACCTGAAAATGATTCAATAGTAAGAGCAAATGTAAATATGAATTGTACAATAAGTTTAAGTAACTTAGCTCATCATACAAGTGATGCAATCAATAAAAATAAATCTGAAATAAGATCTGAAAATATAGAGAATTATTGTAAGTTAAATAAGAGCAGAGAATATAATCAAGCTTTTCGAAATAATGAAAATATTGACAATGAAAATAATTTACATATAGATGAAAGCAAAAGATCCTCTGAAAATTCAAAAGCAGATCAACTTATTGAAAAAGTGAATGATACACATTTCAATACAGCTTTGGAAAGTTCATCAGATGATTCATTTCTTAGCACATGCACATCTGCAGAGTTTATAAATTGTCAACAAAATAGTTCCTTAGAGGTAGTTAGTAAAGATTCACTATTAGAAATCGAGACAAAACTTAAAAATACTCAAGTTTTGTATACCGTAGAAGCTAAAAAAAAATGTATATGTTTGTCAAAAGAGGCCAGTGAATCTTTAACAGAACATAAAAATGAAATATTGGAAGAAAATAAATCACTATCAAAAGATTCTAAACCACCTACCACTTCAATGAAATCTGATGCACCATCTATTAAATCCGTTGGAGCAGTATACTTACCAAAAACGAAGGCAGTTGATATAACAAAAGTTTCTCCTGAATCACTATTACCAAAAGAGATACCAACCTTACCTTATTCACCTTTAACACCTCCAAGAGATTCCATTCCACCTCAAGCATCAATGTTAGAACCGCAAATGTCTGCAGCAGTTCCTCCACCCCCACCAATGCCTGAAATAGGTCCACCACCACCTCCTTTGCCTGATATGGGTCCACCACCTCCTATGTCTGGTATGGGTCCACCACCACCTCCTATGCCTGGTATGGGTCCACCACCACCTCCTATGCCCAGTATGGGTCCACCACCACCTCCTATGCCCGGTATGGGTCCACCACCACCTCCTATGCCTGGTATGGGCCCTCCACCACCTCCTATGCCCGGTATGGGTCCACCACCACCGCCTATGCCTGGTATGGGCCCGCCACCACCTCCTATGCCCGGTATGGCTCCACCACCACCTCCTATGCCTGGTATGGGACCATCACCGCCCCCTATACCGGGATCAGTTCCACCTCCTCCGCCTATTGGAGGCATGGGTCCTCCCCCTCCTCCAGGAATGCCAGGAGTGGGAGTTTCAAATCCTCCAGGCGCGCCCCCACCCCCAAGCATGGGACCCGTCCCATTCCCTGCCCCACCAGTGGGAGGATGGCACACACAACGAGCCAGTAAGTACTGTCAAAATTTTACTATTATATGTCTACTTTCAAGCCCTCTTTATTTTATTTAGGTTCTATTTTTACACTTTTGTGTATGTCAGCCCCATTGTAGGGTTAAAGGTTACAATTTTTCTTATAACTGATAGCGACTCCCAAATTTGCATAGAATGTTTCCAGCTTTCGACATTGATTTCAAGTTGTTGTGATGTAAAACATGTATTAAATAACAGTCTGTCAATTCATAATTTTTACATGGACGTAGTGGCCACGGTGAGGCGCTTCCTGGCATAGGAAAGTATAAGTAACAGACTTTGTACATTACACTATCTCTATTTAAAATTATAAGAAAATTGTTTGCTTTGCCCCACCGTGAATAAAATCCTGCCTATACTTTCGTACAATATATTATTATTATAATAATATATTAAACATTGAAATCGTTTTTCTTTTCTATAGCATTAAGAAAAACGCCAGTGAAACCGGCCGCGCCTATGAAGCCTTTGTATTGGACTCGAATATTAGCACCTCCACCATCTGTAGCTCACAGCGAACAGAATACAACTGCACCGAAGCCGCTGTGGCTTGAAATTGAAGAAACCAGCTTAGACAACATTGACGAATTTACAGACTTATTCTCAAGACAAGTTATCAAAGCCCCGGTGAAAAAGAAAGTAGAAGTTAAAACAAAGATTCAGCCCATAAAGATTTTGGATAGCAAGAGGTCACAGAACGTCGGTATACTCGCACAAAGCTTGCACGTCGAGTTCTCGGAAATAGAAAACGCTATATACAATTTTGATACGTCAGTTGTCAGCTTGGAGGCGTTGCAACAGATTTATGAACTGGTAATGATTATTTCCTTCTATTTATGAGTAGTCCATGGCGAGTTACCTAATGCTGAGGCCGCACCTGCGTCTATGGTCAAGAAATACGTACGTGTTTAGGTAGTGAGATTTATCCGAGCCCATTCCCATCCTATCCAAATCCTCATTTCTCCAACCCTTATGTCAAATCCATTCATAAATCTCCAAAGGTAAGGCAGCACATCCGAGGGCGTCAATGTTTGTCGTTCTGGACTGATGTTGGCATATAGCGGATGTCACAGGACAACAGTTTCCACTTACCACGAGGTAAGAACTGTTTGCTAGTCTACTGGTTTTCTTTTAAAAAAAATGTGGCTACTGACTGTCATTGTTGTTTATTGTTTATCTACGTTATGCAAATACATTTAAACCTAACTATGTAATATATCAAGTTAAGGAATTCACATGTACCAGGCTACTCAGAAAGTTTTGCGACAAAGTATTTTTATCTATGGAACACTGGCTGGTTTTGCTGTGAATTAAAACTATGACTGTCTATAACAAAAAACAAAACATTCCAATTTCCCTCCATATTTTTTTATGAGCAGAATCAAAATCAAATTGGAACCCATAGAACATTTCTTTTCTTTTTCGCAAGTTCCCGACGTACTTGATAGGGTAACTATCGAGCAGAGAGTATAATGAGATAACGCTAGTTCCTCATCCTATATACCTACTCCATACACCCCATTCCATCTTATCTCATCCCATCAAGTAGAGAGTTTAATGGGAAAACTCGTTATATTTTTTTACTGCTTGTCCCATCCCCCTCCGAGGAAGAATGTAGCAGAAAGGATGAGGAAACTTATCTCGTTATCTTGATTTCCACTTATTCCTAATCTTTTTCCCAAATCCACATGTGTCTTCAACGTTAGGCGGCGTATATCTGAAAACGAGGCAACGTTTGTCATTCTTGAGTGATATTGCCTGTTCTTGCACATCACTTTGACATATGGCTAATTGGTTGTCTTAATATCACTTTAGTATGAATATCACTTATTACAATTTTTAGAGAGCAAACGACGATGAACTTGGTATGATAAAAGAGCACCTAAAGAGCAAACCTGATGTTCCACTGGACAGGCCGGAAGCATTCCTTCACGATTTGTCAGGAATACCAAATTTTGCAGAAAGGATATCTTGCTTCATGTTTCAAGCAGAATTTGAGGACGCTGTGAGCACAACAATGCACAAACTAGATAATTTGAAACATACCTGTGAGGTAAGCAGTATTTTTGTTACATAGGGTTGAAAAAGATGTCTCGAAGTATATGATTACATGAAAAGTACAGAGTGACCAGAGAGGGTGCAGTTAGGTTTCTTATTCATTTTATTTTTCGACAATAATCTTTTCCTATTAATCATTAATTGAGAAATAATTAAATGAGCTACAGAAAATACTGAATGTGCAGCAAATCGATGATAGCAAACTTAAAGGTGGGTTAGGTTTAGCTTCTCGCTTCTGGTGATTAGCTTCTCATTTTAGTTTAGCTTCCGGTGATAAGAAATAGAAATCGAGATTCAGTTGACGACATTCTTGGTAATTACTTGTTTCGGTTATTCAATAATAAGTTGTATTGTTGCTCATTTTATATATTTTTGCTGCTCGTTTAAATACAAGCAATATTTATTTAATGTTTATTAGCATTTGTTACTTTGAAAGGAAACATTTGAAAATGTTTTGGTTTCAGTTTCTCATGACAAGTGACTCTTTAAAGAAGTTGTTTGCAATAATTCTGACGCTAGGCAACTACATGAACGGTGGGAATGGTCAGAGAGGGCAGGCCGATGGCTTTGGGCTGGAGATACTTGCCAAATTGAAAGATGTCAAGGTAAAACTTTTGTTTTTGACTATGACTTGAAATATTTCGATTTTAGAGCGTTTTTACTACGATTTCCAACATTAGTTTGAGACCAAAATAGTTATTGATATAGATAAATATTTATTATTTTTCTGGCACAGAAATAGTTTCGTGATGATCTTTGAATAGTCCATGTCCATGGATGCCGATAACATGCGGTTCGCTCGCTTTCTATAAAATGAAAGCAAAATCAATCAATATTAATTAAAATATAAACAATCAATTAATATTAATCGTTTTTATTTTATAAAAGAATCAATTCATATTGCTATTCTGTAGCCAACCTACACCGTGTGGTATCGGCCGGCTATAGAATAGCACCACCCCGTTTCTTCCTGCGGGTGTCCTAAAAGGTGACTAAAGGATAACTAAGCGGCTATCATAACCCTTGAGCAACTACACCACCTATAAGAGAGGACTCGCCAACCCTTAATGCCTTGGTACGGACTTATGCCTAGTGTACTAATGCCTTACTTTTCAACTTGATAAGAATCCACTGTTCCATTTCAATTTCGAATCTCTGCTCTTTATCCCGAGAGTTATTCTTAATTTTGGCATTGGAAAAAGATCCCCTAATGCAAATATTGCATTCAATAGCATATTAGACGAAAAATGGCCTGGCTGGTTAACTGTTTATACAGACTCAGCTAAGTTGTCTATAGAAAATAATGTAGGTTCTGCTGTATGGATTCCCAAATATAAAATTGTTCTTAATTATAACCTCTATATTCACTGGGGAGTCTTTAGCTCTCTTGGAAGCGGTATTGTTTATAGAATCTCATAAGTTAAATAAGTCCATCGTCTTTTCTGACTCATTGAGTTGCCTGCGGGATATTAACAAGTCTCCTTTCCATGCTAGAGACAACTTTTATATCACCTTAAAGATAAAAGAGGTCCTTTATAAATGCCACGTATCAGGCATAGAAGTCGTTCTTGCGTGGATCCCTAGCCATTCTGGCATCTCTGGTAATGAGACAGCGGACCTTTTGGCAAAGGACGCTATGCGTGTGGGATGCGACTCGTATTCAAAATATTTTTCTCGCGATTTATGGGCTCTGGCTAAACTTTATTTGGATAAATCCTGGAATGATCTGTGGCAGTCGTCTAGACAAACTAAAGCCCGACACTATCGTTCCATCCAGCCGACTATCCCTCCTAGACCTTGGTTTTTTAAGTATCAGAACATCAATAAACTGGCCGCGTCAGTTATAATTCGTTTAAGATTAGGACACGTATGCTCGCCGGCTTTCCTGGCTAAGCTAAGGATTCGGGATCATTCCTTGTGTGAGTGTGGACTTGAAGAAGGAACTCTGGAGCACATTTTTTTTAGTTGTCCCCACCTCGCAACACCTCTTTATGATATACTTCCCCCATCTTTTCCTCGCCCTGTAAATGTGAATTACATACTAACCCTTGTCTTTTCCTCTCATATTAATATTCTTCACAAATTCATTAGAGTTAATAACATCGTTCTTTAATTATTTTTTAACTATTACATCATATTCATCATCAGTATTTTCTCGATGGGAAGTCTCGATGGGGCCATATTAAGAAATTGGAATTGGATAAATCACTAACTAACTGAAGTTGTAAATAATTATTTTTAACCCATCTTTTAAAATGTCTTTCCTAATGTAGACATTACCTACATTTGTTCCAGTCTAAGCAGAGTAACGTGACGCTACTGCACTTCATAGTGTGCACCTACATGCGTCGCAGTGGCGGCGCGCTGTCGGGCGCGTGCGCGCTGCCCGTGCCCGAGCCCGGCGACGTGGCGCGCGCCGCCGCGGTAGACTTCGCCGACGTCGCCGCGCACTTGCACGCGCTACATAACCAGCTCGAAGGTAACATGGCACTTACAGGGCATAGGTTTTCTCTTGTAGTACTACGGCATAGCGGTTTTGTAGCCACTTAGTACGGCGTAGCAAGTTGCTTCTCTACTTGCTCGCCAAACGGCTGGAAGGTAACTAACGTATCAATTACAGGGTACAGGCTTCCCGTTTCAGCATACTGATGAGTACTGTGGCACTGGGAGCTATACAAGCAAATGTGTTGGACTGCGTAGTGCCGGCGGTAGTGGGCAGGTTTACTCTGCTTATCGGTTTAGCATCGAACGCGAACTTCGCACAGATGTTAAAATTCGCGTACTCATGCCACCGAAAAAGATTGTTAGAGTTACACTTAATTACAAAAAAATCTTGGTACAGTTGAATATAATAGCTGTTATAATAAAAACAACAAATAAATAGACAAATATTAGCTTGAGAATATTTGAGATGGGAATCCATTGGCACTACTGTGATAATAACACAGTAGGATGGTTCTTTTCTAACTTAAACTTTGGCTCTGTCATTTTTCTAGATATATACAGATCTTGCACGAACACAATAGGCATCGGGTATCTTCGGCAAACTTCAAATTCATAAATATGTACCCCCAAGCTACTAATACCCCCCAAAACAATATTTTATTTTGGGAGGTATTAGTAGGTATAATAAATAATAAATTTCAACAGATAATAAATTTTATATGTATATATTTGCTTTCGTCAACTGTTACCGACCTCGTTTTAATTACCTTTTTATATTTAATTTTCAAAAAGATATCCTGTCAATGTAATGATGTTGTGATGGATGTCAAAATCCTTCACTAACGCCTTAAAAAGCCACATTATTTATTATCCACTACAGTTAACTATAAGAGTCGCTTTCAATAAGATGCCGATAAATTCAAGACAAGGAGAACCCATAAATAAACAAGCCGGTGAAATTATTTTTAATATAGATCTTTATTTTTATCTAACTGTATGAACAAAATTTAAAAATACGTCCGAGAGAAACTATTTTAACAAGATATAACAAAGAGTTCGTGATGCAACTGGTCTTTCCCGTACAGGTATCCGTAAAATTGTAAGAGCTCATGATGACAGCTCGAATTCATCAGAAACTCAAAAACAAATGACGATTTTGACTATTCTGTTGTAAGAAGAATAGTGCAAAATTTTCATTTGAGGTACAAGTGCCGACATTGCGAAAAATTCTTCGTCAGTTGGGCTTTCGGTTCTCTAAAACTAACAACAGCAGGAAAGCTTCGATGGAAAAGGTGATGTAAGATTGAAACGGATAAATGTAATGTAAGATTGAAATTGTATATATGAATGAAACGTATGTACATACGTCACATATCACAGGTAAAAGTTGGACTGATTCTACAGGAAAAGGTACAACAAGCTATTTTTACGGAACAATGTCTTATTATAGTACACGCAGGCAGTAAAAATTGATTTATTCCCGGGGCTTTATTAAACATGGCAGTATACATGGATTACAGGTGTCCATAGGCGGCTGTCACACTTACATCACGTGGACCGCTTGCTCGCCCGCCTATTTCCCTATAAAAAATCTAGTTTGCAAATATACATAAATAAATAAGACCTAAGTAGAAAAAATACCATAAGATTATCCAGCAATATCAGTGACTTGTTTAGTAAAGATATAATGTCAGTAGTTTTTCAAGGGAAAATACCAGCTACATAAATTTCTCTGCACTGACTCGTAACGTGTTCATAAAGTTTTGTATTTATCTTGTAATAAAGTATGCAATTAGAGGTAATTCATAGACGTGGATAACGCATCCGGGTGTTTCCGGATTTATCCGGATCGTAATGTGTGTGTATACATGAATGTCGAAGGTTTTCCAGCCTCTTTTCACCAATATCTTAGTTTATATTTCAGTATACTGAAATGCTTTTAGTATTGCTTGCTTTTAGTGTTTTCGTTTTTTATTTCAGCTTGCAAGACAAAGACGAAGAAAGTGATCGAATCAGATGGTCAGACGCGAAGTCAAACAGAGGAGCCCTCAGCTGGTGGTGAAGGAACGAAACGGTTGGACGTTTTCCAGGAAAAAATGACCACATTCCTTAACGCGGCCGAAGAAAAACTTAAGACTGAAAATGAAAATCTAGAGGAATGTCGCACAAAGTTCATAGCCACCGTAAAATTTTACCAATATACGCCGAAATGTGGAAAAGTGGATGAGTGCGAGCCCAAGGAATTTTTCTCTTTATGGACCTCATTTTGTAGTGATTTTAAAGACATTTTTAAAAAGGAGGAACAGATAGCTATTAAAGAGAAGTGAGTTTTTCATTTCATTTTCCATTAGAGTAGTAAAAATTCGACTGAGTGAATTGATTAAAAAATATACGATTAGATGATGAAATACTACTTATGCAGGGATTCAATTTTTTGAAAATGTCAACCCATAATGTACACAAACAGAATGGCGCGTTTTAAAACTGGTCAACTTTGACTCAAAAATAATCTCTGCCTATGTTTTTGTTGAAGATAAGCTATATCATCTTGAAGATAGGAAGATTGTTCAATAATTCAAAATTGCCACATTTTAAATTTTTCAAAGAATCCTAAAAATCTCCAAAGACTATTCCAAATAGAAACAAATATGGTTGGACTGACCTCACAAAGCTTTACAATTTTTATAAATATTTGTTTCTGAAACATACGTAAAATTGTAATTAACAAAATCTTTATTTCAGGTTAAAAGAAGCCAAAAAACTCCAGGAAGAAAGGAAGTCTCTCACTCAGCCTAAAAAGGAAGGAGGCTTAAAGGCGCGCCTTCAAAAACTGTCTAGTGTCAGAAAATAGTTCGACCCATCGAACGTCACAAATAAAAGTGTCCCAGATTGTGCCGGATTTAATTTAGAAAAAAAGTCATCGTTTCTCCACCTGTGTGACATGTGGCACTGTCCTGTTGGAACCACAGTTGATCGAGGTCCATATCTTCCAATTGGTGCCAAAAAATCATGTTCCGATACTTCTTTATGCCTGCCTAAATACCGATACCTAAAAAAATGGCCCTATGATACCGCCGAACTAAAAGCCGCACCAAACTAACTCTTTGAGGACGCATCCGTTTTTCATGAATCTCCAATTTTGTTTATTGCGGTATCCGTCAAGGTGGAAATGAGCCTCGTCACTAAAGATGAGTTTTTCGCCAAAATGATGGTCCACTTCATACTGCGTTGCTCTTTCGTGTAGAGTTCCATGTTGGCTAATTGGAACTGTCATGTGACATCTATAAACAAACCAGAGTTGCCAACCCCCAAACAAAAAAATGGCGCGAAATTTAAATCCAGCGCACAATCTGCGACACCTTTACGTTTGTATTCTACAACGTTGGTGCGGTTGTAGAACAAACCTACTCATTCAGTTAGAGCAACGAATATGGACTTTAAAATCACCGTAGTAACGCATTTACGAACGCAAAAATTGTAAAATTGCAAACGCTCGGTTGGCCAGTGCTCTTTATAAATAATGCTGTTACTATATAATTTTGGACGTTTTTTAATTTATTTTGCACAAATAAATTTTGCTGCATTGGCATTCGTAGCTCAAGAGACTGAACACTGAAATACACTAAATTATTTAAAAGAAATAACATTTGGCTCGGCGTATGATCGGTCTTATAGACTGTGGACCAGACAGACGGCGATTGGATAAAGTTCAAATAATTTTCAAGAATTTGTTTAACGTGTTTGTTAAACAAACTACGTGTTTGCATATGTTTGAGAGCAGCATTTATCAAATAAGACTATACCAAAACCTGTGAATATCGCTCTCGACAATCTAATTACAGTGCATCTTTTTCTATGTTCTTAGAATACAAAAAGAGACGCGGCGTGAATTAGATTATTAAGAGTGGATTTCGTAAGTTTTAGATTGATACTACACGATGAAAATTATTTCTAAACTGAAGCCAGGTTTACAAATTTGTTTTATGTTGGCGCCCTTGTTTGTCAAATTCTTATTTCTAACCGGTTTGACGACTTAATGTCCAATATGATAAAATCATCCAATACGTAATCTCGTCCAAGTAACGACAAACGTCCAATACTAAATTTGTCCAAAAGGAAATTCGTCCAATGTGGTCATATTGTTTTAATAATTTAGGTTAGCTTTTATTACGGTCTGACAACTTGTGGATTAAAAGTACGATTAATACGACTGGCATGTAAATACCTATTAAATTGTTATTCCAATTTAATGTTAATATAATAATATATATTGTTTGCATTTAATTAAAAATAAAATTGATATTTATTCAATTTGACTTATTTCTGAATGACAATATTCAGTTTGGATGGTATTTAGTTGGACAATAAGCAATTGACATTTTGGACGTAATTATCATATTGGACATAAGCCGTCAAACCCTTGTTAACTACCTGTTCTATTACAACTTTAATACTTACTGTTCTTATGATGGTATAATGCATAATGTTGATGTTACTTCATTTTTGATTTAACATACTACCTGAAGAAAATGACCTTATTGTCGGTATAGACTTGATTACAATTTTCTAACTTAAAAACCGTTCAAAGTTCTTTTGAACAATTTTAAGTTAGTTATGTTGTTTCAAGTTTTGTTTAAATAGAAACATGTTCTAATCGCCAAATAATTTCATTTTTTCGGGTCATATATGGGCAGACGTGTGTATCTATCTATATTTAAATGCCTTTCTTCGTCGCGTTTAGAATACAGTGACTCATCACTGTAAAGACATGTTCACATTTATTCTTAATTATTGGAATGGTGCACGCTACAATCCAACAGCCGCTGGGCGCACTCTACTGGCCTCGTTACCCCTCGGAAGACTACCTTGAAATGTACTGCATTTCCCACTATACCCTATTCCCCCAATGTAGTTATATGTTTCGGTAGCCAGTGAGATATGCCAAACCCCATTCCCATACTATCCCAACCCTTTCTCAAAATCCATTTCTACACCCTCAAAGGTAGGCAGCGCATCCGGGGGCGTGTGAACGATTGTCATTCTGGACTGAAGTCGGAATGTACCGCGGGTGTCCATGGCCGATACTATCCGCTTACCACCTGGTGGATTGTATGCTCTTCTGCCGCCTTCTTCCTATATCTATACATATAATAAAATCATAACAGAGCTGTGTATGTACATGAAATATTTTTTGAAAAAATCATGTAGTTACTCTACGAACAATACAGAACTCTTAGAATTCTTGTCTGTTCGTCTGAATGCACATCACGCAAAAACCTCTGGAGAGAATTTAATGAAACTTGGCATAATTATAGCTTATGAGTTGGGTTAATATTGAGGTTACATTTTATCCCGATCCGTTACAGAGTTCACGTGAAGGAAGTCGCTACTTTGAAAATATATTCTGTATTTATTGGAATAGAAAGAAAACTTAGAACTAGACAAATATACAAATGTAATTATTATTACTAAAATGTGTTAATGATTGCGCAAAGAACATTATAAATAATAATTCATTCTCAATCTGAAAACTATTATATATTTATAAAGAACTTATCTCTTTATAGGAATGGGCTTATTACATTCCAATACTGTTACATATAGCATTCCAATAGGTTATCTAATATTTGCCATATTCAATTTATTACTGTCATTATTTTTATAGAAAAAATAAAACTAAGGGCCTTTCTTACCACCTGCTGATAAAGTAATTATGAACAATCTGATAGATACATTATCTGCCAAGCAAATAAGGCTATCTCAGCTGATAGTATCTGATAGGCTATCTCAGATACTATCAGCAGGTGGTGAGAAAGGCCCTAAATGATTCATAGAGAATGCAAACTTAATTTTGTTGAACTTCACAATGTATCTGCAATAATACTGTAATTATTATTTATCAACAGTGAATAATGTACTAAAAATATTTTTTACATGTTTAATAATTGTTACAGATTTTAGTATGAACAGGGAACAGGTGAAAATGGATTCAAGATAAAACATTGTATTGTTTAAAATATGTATAAGTAGGTGCATTATGTCAAATTTTGTACTAAATACATCACATTGTGTAAAGCTCAAATATAAAATTTATAATAATATTTTTATTTGTACCTGAACAATTATTTAGTTATTGAAAATGTGAGTTTCACTTCACTGTTATTTATCGAAAATGGTGCTGTTATAAACTTATGTAAATATATGTATAAAAATTTATTGTTGTTTTTATAATATTCTCACAAATAGATCAAACATTTCTCCTTCCATATTTTAAAAAATTTCTTTTGTATTTTTCTGTCGTTTGACAATGTATCAAGCAGTTTAACCAGGTTATTCTTCAGTGCTTGCCACTGCATAAATTTTAAATGGCTTGTTAGTGCTTCATGTCGGCCATCGTTTCTGTATTTTTCCTCATTATCAATAAATTCTTGCAAAGAAGGTTTATTAGTAACCTTCTGTATTGTATGAATACTGTTTTTATTCTTCTTTTCTGGAGCAGCAATGAAATTTTCAAATTCTTTGAAGCTTTCACGAGATATCACTTTTCCTTGATCAATATTTTTAAGTGTCGGTGCTTGTAATGACGGTTCACTTGTTTTTAATTGTTCAGATAAAGTTTTCAATTTGAATTCTCCTTGGAACTGTTCATCATCATTGATTTCATTTACATAATTCAATATGTCATCAAATGTGTCGCCCTCTGTATCTTCTACAAATGGTGTATCTACATTAAATTTCTTTTTTTGGGACCATTCAAAGCTTCCCAAGTTATCTAAGTTTTTAATATCTAGCCACTCTTCTAGATCGATCGGTAATCTATAGTCATTAGGCAGGAACTTTACACCTTTTATTTGTAATTTGTCTAGAAATGGATACAAATGTTTGTACCAAGTGCAAGAGTGCTGCAGGAGGACTAAACTCATAGAGCACACTCGGCTCAGGAGAGCATAAGGCATTAAAGACATCCAATGGCTCTCCCCTCGCTTCACTCTGTCAAGATAGAATACCGCTGCTTGCTTAGAACATACATAGATTCTCAGCATTAACTTTGAAAATGTTATCAATCTCACTAAAACATATTCTAGCATCTGCCGTGTTGGTAGATACCGGACATCATCAGAAGGCAGAACTGACTTAAAATTCTCAACATCCTTTAACAAATTGAGTTTCAAATACTTGCACAGAGCTGTATTAACTTTTTTAAAATTCCTGTAGCCAATGTCGTTGCGGAATTTTTTGTCAAATTTGTACACAAACCTTGATAATAAGGCAGCTTCTTGGTGCAGAGGCGATTGCTTTGATAAGACCTTGATAATATGGTTGCATGCATGTGACATCCTATTTACATCTGTAAAGATTAACGTATTTTTTAGTTTTACTTTTACTCATTTCCAATGACTTCAACTTCAAGTAACTTCAAAGGTGATTATGCTTGATCTGAGATTGGTTAATGTTTTTTCTTTTTCTTTCTGAAGCAGTTTTCGTCGCCGGAAGACATGCTGGCTACGTTCGAAGAGGATGTGAAAGAGGTAGTACCCGAGGAAGTGAAAAAAAAATTCAAAATTTGTTCAGACGCATAAAACTTTGTATAGATGCACTGAAAAATGTAATATAAAAATTGGAACCAATAGCACATTTTTTTCTTTTTCGTAAAACTTTCTGAGTTCCCCACACATGTCTAAATATCTCTTGACATTTTTTTTTTATAATCGTTATAATTTGTTTTATAACTAATTGTTATGACATTGATATTATTAGTGTTTAACTTAAAATTAACTTCATAGTAATTAAGATTTATTTAAAATTACGATTTTCGTATTTAAATTTTAGAAACCACAGTCAGATATTTTTCGTTATTGTAATTTCTTTCTTCTTGTGGGAGCATTTTTGTCCATTGGTAACACCAAGAAAAGTCAGGATTTCGGGAAATTCAAAAGTGGGGTATAAGTTGAATTTATTATATGACATTAAAATAACTTCGTCGTAATAATAAAATAAGTGAACCGATTCGTCAAATTCGCATGACGTCAAAATAGCCAATTGTCAAGAAATGAAATCGGCAAAAAGCAAATTGTCAAGAAATAATTTTTTCATTATAAATAATTTCTCTTATTTAAAATGCATTTACGATTTTCTGAGTTAAATCACATTGAAATAACTTGAATTATTTTGTCATAATCTCGCTATATTGCTTGTTATTTTGCGAATTTAACCATTTACATTTTTTACAAAATATATTTCTTGACAAATTGCTATTTATACGTTATGCTCAGAATGGAACTAAACATTCTTTTTAATATAGTATTAACCACTGTCTTATAAAATAATTTTAAGTATGTTTTTTATTGAACAGTATTTTAAGTGGTCAGTATTGACTTTAATATAAAGATTGGATGACAACAATAAACATAATATATCATTTGATATAGTTCCCTGTACGTCATATCGAGATGTAGTCGCGAAATGACACGGAGGTTGACCCTCCCGATGGGTTTAGGTTCAAGCAGACAGTCATGTGCAAGGAGGAGAGTTCAGAATTAAATTGGCCTACTCCCACTAAGTCTGCTGTAAAGCGTTCGCCGGGGCATGACTTAGTTGAAGACAGTGCAAAGAAGAATAAATCTCCTGCTTCAGTACAGGAAATTTATGTTGTATCCAAGTTAGGAGTTAGATCTGATAAAAAAGTAAGAGTTAGTTATAGGATCATTCATCATCCATTTTACTAGATCAGATCCTACAAATCCTGCTTCCAGTGCACCTTTAAGGATATTAAAACTGGTCCAGTTCATTCATAAAAATAACATCAATGACATAGTAGAATTAAATAATGCAGAGCTATTAGGCAACACGGCTCCAGAAAACGAGGACATCCAAAAAAATGACAATGATGCATTTATTCCTGCATTTTATATAACGAGATTAGGTTTAGTCAAGCAGTTTCCCACTGACGGGACCTTAGAAGAATTTGTAGACAGCCTTACATACCGCTCTAATTGCAGCCCGGTCAGCATTCAGTTCTTGTCCATTACAGTAGGTAACCTTTAGGACTATAATGTTAACTTCTTAAAATTTTGATTTCCGGGGAATCAACTTTTTAAGAAGTCTACGTAAGAACATTTTACATTTCAAGAAGTTGTGTAAAACTGAAAAATGACATTTTAGGAATTCAACATTTTGAGAATTCATCTTTTTAATAAGTCAACGTTATGGTCCTGAAGGTACAGTAATCATTAAGATTTCATACTAAATTACGGTCATAATAAATTAAAATACGTACTAATACAAATCAGTTAGATTGTAAAAATGAAATTCAAATCTAAGAAACTTATCATTTCTGTAATTAAAGATTCTGTTACATACCAATTTTACTATTACTTATGAAGGTGTGGACTGGTGGAGGTAAAATGAGTGCATTATTCCATATTTCCAACATTTTGTTTTAAAATATAAACAGTAAGAATCTTATAATAATGTCTAAATTATAATAATAGGTTATAAAATAAGTTTAGAACAAGAACAAAATAAAAACCGGAAGACTTTTTTTACTTCATATATGGCAACGGTGCAATTAGCACATTCCGCCAGTGTCAAGTTTTTTTTTCGTTGTAAACAATTTCAGTCTAAAATGTATCCTGTGACCTGACCTCTCAATGCCCAGTCCCGTCGAAGTAAGTTAGGAGTTGCTCCGTCAGTAAAGCGACAGTAGGTTCACTGAGGACAGAAAAGGACTCCTTGGAAGCACACGAAAAAGGCAGTCCTACGCTTTTACTTGATTGTTAGAAACACCACGCTCGTGCGTTGTGTTTGTGAACACTTGCGAAGTCTAAAGAGCCCGGCGATCAAATTTTTTGTAAAATTTTACGTTTGTCAAATTTTTTGATATCAAACAGCTTAGTTTGCATGGACATCAATGCGAATGCTAAGTTTATCTCCATATAACGTGATATGCCGATGTTATGGAGACTAAGATCGGAAGATTATATGGACAAAAATAAGAGAAGCGCGGCAATATAAAAATGACAGATTTATTTAAAATGTATCGGCGGAGCATTTCCGAGGAAGAAGTGAAAAAAAAAATATCATTCTACGAACAAGTATAAAGCGCGAATATAATAAAGTGAAAAAGTCAATGCTTTCTGGTACTGATGATCTGTATGTACCTTCAGAACAACAGGTAAACAGTAGATAATGTTTATTGTAATTTTCACAAATACATCATTTTTTTTATGTAGGTAAGAGTTGACAGACGGGCAAGCAATCCACCTGATGGTAAGTGGCTAGTGCCGCCCATGTTAACTACAGACCTGCCAGTGCCGATCAAAAATTAAGGATTAGGATAAGAGGATTAGGATTTAAAACTGGGAAAGGGAACAGTAAGGATAAAGGGGTAAGGAATAAGGATTGAGAAAGGTATGGGTCTCTGGCAACTTCACTTAACAACGAAACGCGCACAAGGCATTTCACGCCGATATGAGAGTGTGCCAGTCGTGTGCAACCCAATTCGGCTGTATGATTCAGCTGCACCGCCCCCCCCCCCCCCCTCACAAATCATCTAAAATTATTGTAAACATTTGTTTTGCCATGGAACAGCACCCATTGTGTTAAAATATTCACAAAAATCACCTCTCACTGGTTTTGCTAGTGTAGCACTCTTTATAGCTCGTGTACGTTCAATATCCAACAACTGATTTGGCTCATTTCTCCAAGGACCCTGTATGACAGTACCCGTAACACAATCTTCCATGTTCATTTCTCCATGTTATGTGGAATGTATTTCTTTTGTTTCGGGAGTAAATTGTGCAAATGACAACATGTCATAACTATGGTTTATGCTTTAACGGGTATTAGAATTATAAGTTTCCTAAAAATCTTAAACCGTGATGTGAAAATTCCAAAAATATTTTCGATTATTCAACGGGATAAGCGACAATTAAACCGCCTTCGATCATCATTCAGTACATTTTTGTTTTAGGGTCTCATAAAATTTGGGAGTAATTGAAACGCCTCATCCCCTACAAAATACAAGGCATTTTTTTTTCAGAGTTTGGTAATTCTTCAGGTCCCGGAATTCGTAACTCGTTATTTTCGAACAGATTCCAAAATTTTGTGTATTTTATCACTCCTCCATCAGATACTATCCATTAGTCCCAATATCAACCATAATAAACTCATAGTTTGCGTCAGCTATGGCCATAAGCACTATGCTGTACGTTCCTTTGTAATTATAGTAATAAGAACCGGAATTATCAGGTTTCAATATTGTCACATGCTTCCCGTCCACAGCTCCAATACAGCTAAAAAAATTCCATCTGTTTCCAAATTCTCTGGCTAGATTCTTCCAGCCTTCTTCTGTTTTGGGTAGCTGGAACAAATATTACATGTTGATAAGAACTATTTAAATGTTTTTTTATTACAGGAATCATCATCACGACTATCAATCCACTCACAGCCATCGACTAGTTCAGCATCACATGAATCACCTGCACAACTAGGAACACCGTCGAAGAAAAAAAAAGGGGCAACGATTTGCAAAAATAATTAATGTCATTAGCTAAGCAACATTTTAAAAATCAAATTTCAAGTTATGGCGAAGAACTGGGCTTACAAATTAGAGCGCATGCAAAGAGATCAACAAAGACTTGCAGAAAAAAATATTAATATTAAAAACTATTCTAAAGGCGAAAGTGGGAATCTCAATAGAAATTCTGTAACGATTAATGCCGCTCCGGCTACTCCAAACTGGTCATTCCCGCCAAACCGCCAAATAACAAAAATAGTTATTTGGCAATAACTGAAACAAAAATAGGTCAAGTTTAATTATCATACTTCAACAAATTCTTCTTTTCAGCCCTTGGACGTCCACTGCTGGACATAGGCCTCCCCCATTGTCCGCCATTTAGACCTATCGGCAGCGACCTGCATCCAGCGGGTGCCCGCAACCTTTATGAGGTCGTCTGTCCATCTAGCAGATGGACGTCCTCGGCTTCGTCCGCCGGTACGTGGTCTCCATTCGAGAACCCGTCTGCCCCATCGGCCATCGGTTCTTCGAGCTATGTGCCCTGCCCACTGCCACTTCAGCTTGCTAACCCGAGAGGCTATGTCGGTGACTTTAGTTCGTCTACGGATCTCCTCATTCCTGATTCGATCACGTAGGGAAACCCCGAGCATAGCCCTCTCCATAGCTCGCTGTGCGACAGTGAACTTATTTATGAGGCCCATAGTCAGAGACCACGTCTCGGTGCCGTAGGTCATCACTGGCAACACACACTGGTCGAAGACCTTCGTCTTCAAGCACTGAGGTATTTTGGACGAGAAGACGCTGCGTAGCTTCCCGAACGCTGCCCAGCCGAGTTGGATTCGTCGATTGACCTCTTTCTCGAAGTTGGACCTACCTAGTTGGACCGTTTGGCCTAGGTAGACGTACTCGTCAACAACTTCGAGAATCGAGCTCCCGACTGAAACTGGGGTGGGCACGACATGGACATTCGACATGATTTTCGTCTTGTCCATGTTCATTTTAAGGCCCACCTGTTGGGAAACTCGATTGAGGTCTCCGAGCATTGTGCTAAGATCCTCCAGCGATTCTGCCATGACCACGATATCGTCGGCAAATCGAAGGTGAGTGATGCATTCGCCATCAACGTTGATGCCGAGTCCTTTCCATTCCAGGAGCTTGAAAGCGTCTTCCATCGCATTGGTGAAGAGCTTCGGAGAGATGACATCTCCTTGTCTCACACCCCTCTGCAATGGAATCGGCTCCGTGCTCCCTTCCTGTACTCGGACTGACATGGTGGCGTTGTTATACAAACACTTCAACACTTCGATATACCGATAGTCAATATGGCACCGCTGGAGGGACTGTAGCACTGCCCAAGTCTCGATCGAATCAAAGGCTTTCTCATAGTCCACAAACGCTAAGCATAATGGCAAGTTATACTCCTCGGTCTTCTGTATAACTTGCCGCAGCGTATGGATGTGGTCTATGGTACTATAGCCTTTTCGGAAACCGGCTTGTTCGGGAGGCTGGAAGTCATCAAACCTGCGCTCGAGACGATTCGTGATAACCCTCGAAAACAGCTTATAAACATGGCTCAGAAGCGAGATGGGCCTATAGTTCTTCAACAAGGTCTTGTCACCTTTCTTGAAGAAGAGCACCACCACGCTTCCGTTCCATACCTCCGGCGTAATACCTTCGAGCAAGACGGAATTAAAGAGCTTCTGAAGGACTTTCAGTACCGGTGTTCCACCCGCTTTCAGAAGCTCTGAAGTGATTCCGTCCTCACCCGGCGCCTTGTTGTTTCTAAGCTGTTTGAGGGCCATCCTAATCTCGTACAGGCTGATGTCCGGGATGTTTTCGGTATAGTGTCGGGTCAACTTGGCTCTTGGGTCTTTGGCCAAGTTGCCAACAGGTTTAGCGACCGAGGTATACAACTGTCCATAGAACTTCTCGATGTCCCTCAGTACCTCTTGTTTGTCGGAAGTGACACTGCCGTCCTCCCTCTTCAGCTTCGTCAACTGGCTCTGCCCAATAGATAAGTCTCTTGCGAACACTTTGGAGCCTTTATTCCGCTCTATCGTCTCCTTAATACGATTAGTATTAAAGAGACGGATGTCGTGTCGCAAGGACTGGTGAATCCGTCTATTGAGCTGCCGATATGCTTCCGCGTCATCAGGAGTCTGCAGTGTCATCGAACGTCGTTCCGCCAAGAGGTCGAGGGTGTGGTCGGTCCATCTCTTCGACGATGTCTGAAGAATTTAGACCCCACCGTATGGACAGTTTCTACCAACCTGTTGTTGATATCGTCCACTGCAACGCAATCCTCTGGGCAATCGAAGCGATTTGACAGTTCAAGCTGAAAGCTTTCGGGATTCTGTATGTGGGCAGCAGTAGGTCGGAGCGTAGACTTCATCAGGCGGGACCTTTCCAACTTGACGTTTATATTCAATGTGCCTCTAACCATTCGGTGATCACTACCGGTTTTCACCCTGTGGATCACGGAGACATCATTGAATATTTGTCTCTTTGTGGCCATAATGAAGTCTATCTCATTTTTAACGGAACCGTCGGGGCTCATCCAGGTCCACTTCCTATGAGGCGGCTTCTTGAAGAAAGAGTTCATCATAAAGAGTCCCTCTTTCTCAAGAAAGTCGGCCAGCCTCTGGCCCCTCTGGTTCTGGTGCCCACATCCAAATTAGGTTGGGACCCCTTACACCCCCTTCAACAAATTATGTTCTCTTTATTTCAGCTGCTCAGCTGCAGCGAAAATAGAAAAGTCTCCGTGACTGTTTCAGAAGAGAATATGCAAAGCAAACAAACACCAAGAGCGGATCGGCATACATAACTCGAAAGCCGTACATATATTATCGACAACTATTTCTTTTTATGAACGTAGCCGACACTAGAAGTGAGAGCAGTTCAGCACAACTGCACGAAGTCGAGAACAAGACGCAGTTGAGATAAAAAATACAAAAAATCTAAAGTATCCAAAAATAATGAGGAAAATGATTACTTCAGAACAACTACAAAGTACCAAATCTAACAATTAAAAAGAAGATGCCGATCGTAAGTTTGCTTTGTCTTTACATTAAACAAATACCCAATAAATTGGATGCCCAAACGGATATACTGATGGTGCTAAAAAAATAAAAACCGTATTCACGTCCATCTCATACTCAACATTTTGGATATTTTACATTTCAGCAGTCTCGATGGTACCATTATTCTACACAAATTGCTTCTCATCAATCTACTTCAGGGCATCAATCTACTTCGCTGCCATCTACTTTGCAAAATAAAAAAACCCTTTTGTCGTAGCACCTCGCTTTCAAAGCATACCTCTTAAGATCTCGGAGAGTATCGGGATCCTTGGTGTCGACATCTCCAGTAAAGTCGAATTTAGGGGTCATCTGGAAAATAAGGCCAAAATGGCCTCCAAAAAGCTCGGTGTGCTGAACAGAGCGAAGCGGTACTTCACCCCTGGGCAACTCCTTATGCTTTACAAAGCTCAGGTGAGGCCCCATATGGAGTATTGCTCTCATCTCTGGGCCGGCGCACCGAAATACCTATTGGACCCATTTGACTCCATCCAACGTCGTGCTGTTCGTATTGTCGATGATCCCACTCTCACGGGCGATTTAGAACCCCACAGTATTCGGAGAGACGTTGTGTCTCTCTGTGTGTTCTATCGCCTGTACAATGGGGAATGCTCTGAATAATTGTTTAATATAATTCCCACCTCAGGTTTCTACAACCGCACCTCCCGTCACAGAAGTGCGGTCCATCCGCATTTCCTTGATACGGAGGTGTCGCGCACTGTTCGGCTTTTATTTATTTATACCGCGAACCCGTAGGCTGTGGAACGAACTGCCTTAACAGGTCTTTCCATTAAGCTACGATATGGGGTTCTTCAAGAGAGCTGTGAATAAGATTTTGCAAGGTCGGCGGCGCGCCCGCATACCCCCTGGTGTTGCAGGTGTCCGTGGGTGGCGGTGGTGACACTTACCATCACGTGGGACCGCTTGCTCGTCCGCCCACTAGTCTAAAAAAAAAAAAACTTCGTCACATGAATCGACTTCGGTGCATCAGTCCAACTTTTCCGAATGAATATGTTCAAAATACACCGTCCCCGGCTTTATCTGATATCATTCAATCCATTTAGTCAGATAATAGCTCTATCATTGAAGATCCCTATTACTAATATATGCTGTCCGTTCACTATTATCTACTATTAGGGGTTAAAGTATGAAATTGCCGATTTGTACTGAAAAATTAAATCTAGTTTTTTTCTAAAATGTAACATATTTATTTAATCAAAATATTTACCCTCATTATCTATACATTGTTGCCATCTAATCGGAAGTTCATTTATGCCTTTGCGATAGAACTCTGGGGATGTAGATTCGACAAACTGTGTGAAAGCATTTTGTATTGCCTCTTGGGAAGAAAATTTTTTACCACATAGAAAATTGTCCAAATCACGAAAAAAATGGTAGTCCGTTGGAGCAAGGTCTGGCGAGTACGGAGGATGACGTATGGTTTCTAACTGCAGCTCCTGTAGAGTTACAACGGTTTCTCGTGCAGTGTGAGGTCTTGCGTTATCATGGAGCAATAATGGTGAAGATCGATTCACGAGTCGGGGCTGTTTCACTGCTAGTTTCGCCATCATTGTTCGAAGTTCGGCACAGTAAACATCTGCTGTTATTGCTTGACCAGACCTGAGAAAGCTATAGTGAATAACACCATGAATAGACCACCAAACAGTTACCATTACCTTTTTATTGGTAAGCTTTGCCTTAGGGCACTGTTGCGGCGTTTGACCTGGGGTCAGCCATTGCATTTTTCGCTTTCGGTTATCGTAAAGAATGCACTTTTCGTCACATGTCACAATTCGATCCAATATTCCTTCATTTCTGTACCGATTCAACAAGGCAACGCAAGTTTCAACACGCGTTTCTTTCTGCAGATCAGTCAAATCATGAGGCACCCATTTTTCATATTTTTTTATCTTATTGATTTGATGCAAATGAGTCAATATTGTAGGTAAGGTAACGTTAAACCATGCCGCTAATTCCTGGGTAGTTTGACTCGGATCGGCTTCCACCATCTCCTTCAATTCAGCGTTATTCACCTGTGTGGGCGGTCTTCCACGTGGTTCGTACTTCAAGTCGAAGTTTCCATTACGAAAGCGTTTAAACTAAAAACGCACGGTTCGTTCATTAGCAGTCTCCTCTCCAAACGCAGCATTGATATTGTGAGCCGTTTTGCCGCGTTAGTTCCGCGTCGGAACTCGTATTCAAAGATTACTCGGATTTTCGAAGTATCCATCTTTCCCGTCTAAGCTGAATAAAAAAAACAATTGAAAGTCGAAAATCGAATGTTGCACATTTTTTAAAACAAGAACCTCATAGGTGTCATGTGAAAAATGTTTCACTCGTAAATCTCACACCATGAAGGTTTTATGTCAACTCAAAGTATCTATTACTATAAAACGGCAATTTCATACTTTAACCGAAATTATCTTCTAAATATTCAAAATAAAGGGAAATTGTCATTATTTATTGTTGACCACAAGCGGCCGCGATTGGTGACTGCCACTAATCGCTTGGTCTGACCATAAGTGGCGACCACTAATCTCGGTTACTAGTGGCCAAGTGTGCGATTACGCTAACTGTTCCCGCAGTTAGATCACTGGCTCATGGGACTCATGTCATGAGTTAATTGAGTTTGTCTGCCCCTGTGCTGCGCCCTCCGCTCGCGTGTACATACTCTCGATACTTGGCGATTGTATTTTATCATTTACTTCACGATATTGATAGTTTTTGGTTGTAGACAAAGGTAGACGTCGTGGTTCATCCGCTCGTTCCCAGAGACTAGACATTCGCCTGACCAATTGAATCAGGCGGTATTTGAATCATTCATTGCGGCATGATTCAATCAGTTAGTCGGAAGGATTGTATCTGTACCGATTGATACGTCACTATTCATTTGTATTAGATGGCGCCTTGCTAAGTTGCTACGTCATTTCTTGAAAAATACGATTATATTTTATTTGAAATTCTTTCGTTTGTTAATCATTAACTTTTCCAAGTAGTAAGGTGTGCATTTAATCTTTTTTTTAATATATTTTTTTTTAGTTTTTCATCTCATTGTATAAAATTGATAAAAATCCGGGTCCCAAAGCATTCCGCTGTGAGGTTATTTTAAGATAAATGTTTGTTTGTAGATATCGCTGAAAAACAAACAATGCCGAAGCACAAGAAGAAAGAGGAGAGTTCCAGCAGCGATAGTGATGATGGACCAGTAGATGTAAGTTGAATTTTTGCAACACGTAGGCATTATCATAAAATATTAGTACCAGGCAGTCCAGATACACCGGCTTGAGTATTGCCCATTTATTTATGGTTTTATAATTTAATTAATTAGAATTCCCTAAAAGTTCGTTTGATACGTTATCATAACTCCTGATCTGAATTTGTTAAAAATAGGTACCTTCCTGAATAAATACCCTCCACAACTGCAATAAAATCGTGTTAGAGACAAAAAAGTAGCATATATCAAAAAATGTGTGGGCTTCCAATAAAAAAATGACCGACCATCAATGGAGGTATTGATTTAAGAAAACCTATTTATTTTCACTTCATTTCAACATGACTGATCATATTTTATAGATTACTAGCGACCCACCCTCGCTTCGCTTCGGTTTCTAGGTTTTTTTTTCAAAATAAAATATAGATTTTTTATTTTGATTTATTTCCCTACATTAGAAACGGATAATGTAGCTTCCTATTTGTGAAAGAATTTTTGAAATTGGTTCAGTAGTTCTAAAGGTTACCCCCAACATCATCATCATCATCTCAGCCTTTAGACGTCCACTGCTGGACATAGGCCTCCCCCATTGTCCGCCATTTAGACCTATCGGCAGCGACCTGCATCCAGCGGGTGCCCGCAACCTTTATGAGGTCGTCTGTCCATCTAGCAGATGGACGTCCTCGGCTTCGTCCGCCCCCAACATACAAACACACAATTTTATCTCTTTATTATATTAAGTATAGATAACATGCACTTTAACATCACACACAATATTGTCATAAAGATATTCCTAAGTATTAGTAACATCATCTTTTAAAAATCTTTCAAAATGAAGTACAACCTGATAACTTAGGGAATTTCATATTTAAAAAAACATCATAATTTATACATATCCACATTTCGTGTTAAAGCACATTACAAATGATACATGGTGATATTTGTGGTGTGAAATTTTAGATAGGTAGTACAATTTATAGTCATAAATTAAATTAAATTATTTATAGTCGTAATTTTGATTGATAATCAAAAATGTAATTTTTTTACCCAACTTTATTAAAATGCAAATAAAACCCTAAACTAGGTCCTTTTTTGCTTTAAAGATTACATTATTAAAGTGCATTTTAAATTGTTATCAGATTAGTTGATTCATTCCCATTCCTGTTGATTTCTTGCTAGGAATTGCTCCCATTGGGATCAAAGTTTTTATATTTTTACATTGCAATAAAAAATGTTTACAGAGAAATCCTTCGCAAGAAAAGAAAGCGAAAATGGGTTCAAGAACAGATGACAAAGAACCAACCTGGGTGTTGCAAGGCAAAAAGTTGCTGAAAGTCCGAGAATTTAAGGGAAAGATGTATATAGATATTAGGGAATTCTATGAAAAGAATGGGGAGTTATTACCAGGTAAGAAGGGCATTAGTCTGACTCCCGAGCAATGGAGGAAGCTATTGTCTTTAAGTGATGAGGTCAATGAAACTGTTAGTAAATTATGTTAAGAGCCAATGGTTTATGTATGTGATTTTCATAGTGTAATAAATGTGTTATTATGTGCAAGTAATAATTGTTTATTTTATCTGTCAATTTGCCTTTGATCTTTATTAGGTCGGTTATCTTAGGGATATAAACAATCATGGCTTATTTGGCAATTAAAGAAGAAAATAAACTTATATTAAAAAGATATTTTCATATTCAATGGGAAATTAGACATGATAATATTTGAGGCATCACTACTTCTGCCAACCATGCAGGGATATATTGGCACTTACTGTATTTGGTTACGCCCAATAGGAAATATTTATTTATTCCTTTGTAAGTAATCCTCATTTTAATCCCTTCCTTTAAACCGCGTCAAGCAAGCGCAAGCATTGCAAATCATTAGTTATTTTATTTGGTGGTCTGCTTCTGTTTGATTATTTGCGAGGGTCGGGCCAGTTTAGATCAGACCTCTCACTCGCGCCCGCAACTCGACGACCCCGTGGCCGTCGTCTAACAGACGTTTTGACCGCCCGCAAGCACCGTTCCATTATACAAATTAGCCGGAAACCTGCTGTTTCCGCCGGTTTTGGACGTTGTCAGGAGTGCCTCCGAAAATACCTGGCTATGAGTAGTTGTTGGTGAAGTTATCACGGATCCCAAGCGCATCCTGGAAGCAGCATCACCATCCCAGCGCGCCATCATAGCGTGCAAGCAGATCAGGCTGCGAGAGGCACAGCTGGAATCGACAACAGCGTCCAGCCGATACACAGACAGGTAACAAGCCATCAGATTAAGTTATTTCTATTGATTTGCAACGTGTATTGATACCTGTAATTCCATTTCCCATAAAACGAACCAGCGAACCCCGGTTGGCTGCCGAGAAAGAGAAACAATAGGCACAGCCACACCACTATTAGTGAGTATGTAAAAATTTAATATTTGCAAAAAATACACCCTTTTTCATTAGGTTTTCATATTCCTGTAGTTGTTTAATTTGTATTGCCTACCAACACGCCCTGGTTTCGCTCGGGTGGCACCTAAGTGTTTTAGTTAATTTAGCTTCATAAAAGTGAAAAATTTTCAGAATCTGCCTAATAGGTCTTAAATTTATCTCTTTACATATAAACAAACTAAGTATTTTTATTAGTATATTTTTTGTGTGAACTTCAGTGTGATCGAATCTGATGTAAGATGATATCATCTTAGGGTACTACCTGGTAAATTTTGGTAAATGTTTAAACAGTGTAAGTGGGAAACAAACAGAAACAACCGTATGTGATAAAATATTTTATTGACACGATAATTATGCCTATAAACAGAAAATTAAATTCCATTGGTGAGGCAGTTTTTAGTTGCAATTGGCCTTTTCATTACAGCTCTTGTACAGTAAATAATAGTAAAATAAAAACTTAACTATTAAATAATATAAATTATACAGGAACAAGTTTGAGCAAAATTTTCTAACAATTTTTTTTACTAAACATAAAATAACATTCACTGAGATTCAATGTAAATCCCAACAATAAGGTCCCTTTACTCAGATAATGTCCATATTTAAATAATGCTCTTGTTTTTTCGGTTTTGTTTTTTCTGTTTTTTCGGAATGACTAAATTCTTGTGACCCTAATGGCCTTTCAAGAGTCACCGGACATGTACAGTTTAGGGCGAGCGCAGAAGGCGCTCAGCCAGGAGTAAAAAGTGTGTGCAGTAACGAACTTAATAGCTCCCCCGCCGGTAAACCGGGAGAAGGAACGGACCTCGGCTTAGGGCGTTGCTTTGGAGGGTACCGCGGGATGGGAGTTGGCGAGAAGCGCCCGGGCACGTGTCGATACCTGGTAAAACTTAAAAGTGTTGACTGAAGGCCGGTATGTATTCACGGTGTAGCGAGTGTGACGTCCTCATGTCCGCCGGCGGGGATGGTGTATGTGTGTAGCCCGTGAGTGTGGTGTAAGAACCGAATTGCAGCAGTAATTGGGTCGTCGGTGTCGTCTACAACGTGGCGAGGACGACGTTAACGGGAAGGGTCATTCCTGTCGGGGACAAAGGTTAGGTGTCCAAATATCGCTTTCATGTCTTTTATAAGACTTTCTAAACTACGATACAACATTCATTTAATACAATTAGGTACCAGTACAGGTATCGATGGAATATTACTTACAAAATATGGAGAGAACATTTTCTTTGTATACTCTTAATATGAGAAGAATCTTGGGAACCATAGAAAAATAGACTAACTGTAAATTTTTGGCTAAAAATTGACCTAATTACTTAAAAACTATACAAAGTATTAAATATAAAAACTACCTCTACTACAAATGGCATGAATAATGTTTGACTAGTTTTACTACCATTAAAATTTTAAAAATGCCATAGTAAAGTGAATACACAGATCAAAAAATCTAGTGAATACACAGACACATTCTAACAATTATAATGTTTTATATGGAAATCGTTTGGTTGTTCTGACATCCAAACATTTATATTGCCCTTGACAAGTAATGCCCTCCTAAGAAAACACATTACATTTTTAACGAAAGCCAATTCCTCTATATTTTTTTATAAATTGCAAGTTATTCGGAAATCTAAAATAAGAACTAAAAAAACAAGAACTAACTTGATTTTAATTTAATGAAAAGTGCATCTGACCTAAGTTCTTAGCTGCTTTCCATTTTATAAAATTTTCAATTTAGTGGCCGCCAACCAAACTTTAAATGGATAAAAAATATAAAAAGAAATATCCTGTAAAAGGTAAAAACCTCTAAAACGTCTCAAAACAGATATTCAAGGTTACAGTTTTTCAATATTAATTATCTCGGTTTCTAGACGTTTTAAGAGTTTTTATCTAAGGATATTTATTGTTTGTTTTGATGTCTTCTGTTGATTTATTAAGGTTTGATTAGGGTTCAATAATTTGAGAATATTTCAAAATAGCTGAAAGTAGGTATGCCAGGCTATACAAAATTGTCCGAAACCCATTTAGCGATTTGTTTTGCATTTTTGTCGAATGTCATCAAAATGCACTTGTCCCTTTTTCTAAGGAGGGCAGAGTACACAGGAGGATGTGTCTGAACCATTGATATATACTCCATAGATTTCTATTATAAGGCAGCTCTTGCTCACAAGATAGGTATTCGTAAAATATTCATGTTATTGCACTCAAATTCACAAACGAAATCAATGGTATCAGGCTTCGGGTAAGTTTCTGACACACCCTGTACTACAAACATAGTGTAAATTATTTTAATGTGTCGATCAGTAGACTAAAACTATTAGGTATATCTAACTAAAAAAAATCATGTATTTCATGATTGCATTAGATACAAATAGGTAATAATAAATAGATAATTAGTACATAATGTATGTTCTTGATGCTATCCACGTTGACATTGAGCGCGCCTCTGTTCACGTAAGATAGTTCATATCCTACTTACGCATATTTATTAAATTGATTTTTTAATAAGTTGATAGTTTGATTTTGATTCTAATTTTCCATCATACTTACAGCTTTTGGGCTGTTAAATTAATTTCTTATATCGTTTTTTCTAAATATTATCAATATAACCCACTGAATGACATACTAATATATTTACACTATTTTTGTTATTATTAAATAATATTAACCTTTGTTATTTGAGGTTAATATACTTTTGTATATTAACTTTATATTAAATAATAATGACTACATACAATATGTATAACCACCTAAAAATATGTATACAAGCCTTATTTTATCTTTGGTTTGATATGGAAGCAGTCTATCTTGAAATGTTCACACATTTCTTGTACCTGCAATATAAAATAATATTATAGTTTTATTTAACTTCTATACATACTAGGCCTTACCTATGAAATTGCCATTTTATATGGAAAAATACGATTTTTTTTTTTTCGGAATAGCTAAATTCTTGTGGCCCTAATAGCGTTTCAAGAGTTACCGGACACGTATGGTTCAGGGCGAGCGCAGAAGGCGCTCAACCAGGAGCAAAGATTGTGCAGCAAAGAGCTTAATGGCTCCCGGCGGAAGGAACGGACCTCGGCTTAGGGCGTTGCTTTGGGAGGGTACTGCGGGATCGCGAGTCGGTGAGAAGGGCCCAGGCACGTGCCGATAGTTAGAAAAAGTGTTGGCTGAAGGCCGGATTTTCTTTTTGTATGAAAAATATATGTATAGGTATTTAATTGATCGAAGTATTGTCCATTATTATCAATGCACTTTGCCATTTTAATGGAAGTTGATTGATGCCTCAGCTATAGAACTTCTGGGGACGGGCATCAATGAATTCTCTGAAGGCGTTTTTCACTGCCTAATCGGAGTTGAATTTTTTCCCCTGTAAAAAGTTATTCAAATTCCGAAAAAAAAAATAGAAATCAGTAGGGGCAAGGCTCAGTATATTTCCTGGGTTCAACTATTGTGACGAATGTTTACGATTACCATACAGTATCCATTTCTCATCACAAGTGACAATACGATTCAGAATCTGTTCATTTTGTGCCGGTTCAACAAAGTAAGGCAAGTAAGTTTTCGACACGTGTTTGCAGCTGACTTTCATAAATCTCATATGGTAACCACTTTCCGAGCTTCTTCAATTTCCCGAATTGACGCAAATCAATATTGTTTTGTCATTTATGCTGAAGGCTGCTGCTAACTCAGACATAGTTTGAGATTAATCCGCTTCCACTCTTGCTTTCAATTCGTCATTATCGACTTTAGTCTCCGGTCGTCCACGGGGCTTGTTCTTGAGGTCGAAATTTCCAGAACGGAAACGATTAAAGTAAAAACGCACCGCGCGTTCGTTTGCGGTGTTTGGTCCGTACACATCGTTGATATTGCGTGTAGTATATGTGCTGCCATGACGGAACTCATATTCGAAAATAACGCGAATTTTTAACTTTTCCATGGTCGCAAACACAACGATATCTAAGCAAACAGTCGTTTGACGGAAAAACGGATGAATAACTGATTTTAAAAAAGAATGCTATAGCTTTAAATGGAAATTAATTTCAATTTTGAATTCCAAGCCTAATGCAAGATAACTAAGTTCAAAGTGCCTACTATGAACAAACAGCAATTTCATAGGTAAGGCCCTAATATAACACAATCGAAACAAAGCCGTATCTGTACATTTCATATGTCACAACGTCTGTTACCGTCTTCTTGTGGTGTGCAATAAGAGTTTTATCTATCTAAATTTACTATATTTAGAAAAAAGTTGTTGCAGTGTAAAGTGCCAGTGATACAGAGGCCCCTGTCAATTTGTCTGTGTAGTAAACAACAATTTGTCTGTGTAGTAAACAACAATTTGTCTGTCTAGAAGCGTAACATGCAAAAACTACTGGGCATATTTTAATGAAACTTTGACATAGTTATTGCTCATGTGTCGGGTTAGGGTAGCTACTTTTTACCCGGGTCCATTGTAGAGTTCTCACGGGAATCATTCTAAAATTCACGCGAAGGAAGTTGCGGGCACTGCTAGTAAACATATTTTTAGCAGTGTTAGTCTGACATATTATACTATTTTTAGTCCGTCTTTTAGTTTTGACTTTAGTTCGAATCCCTTCGTTTCGGATCTTATTGTGCAATGAACTGCACCACTTTGGTGCCACTATAGAAGCATACTCACCACTTTAGTGCTATAATAGAAAAGTACTTACTACTTTAGAGCCAGAATAGAAGTATACTCACCACTTTGGTGCCATAGTAAATGTGTGCGACGGAACAGGCAGCACACAGTACTGTGAGCAGCATCACCTCCGTGATGGGCGACACTTGTACGTTGAACACTATCGTCATTACCAGTGCGTACGGTACGAGCAGACCGTTGAATACCTCGCACCGAGTGTCGCTCATTTGGGACACGATTAGACGACACTGAGGGACAAAATGTTAGTTGTATGTTATATTGTTTATGTTGATTATACACTCCCGGACACCTGAATCGAGCCAGCCTGCATTTTATGATCAATCAATCAATTTTATGCCTCAAACATAAAAATGATGTTACGTCTGTTTATTTTGTAGTAGAAGTAGACTGAGGGGCTGGAGAGAACCGAGAAATGAAATTCGCTAGAACGTTTTAAAAGCGTGTATTGTCAACGATGCATACAGAAACAAGCGTGAGTAAAGGGTAGTTCACTTGTTTTACAAAAACAAAAGAACGACGAGCCAGGCCCAGTGTTGCCACTCTTACAAATTAAATTAATTATTAATTTTTATGTTGGAATCCAACATGTTGCGGCCAGAAAATGTAATAACTGAAACCGAAATCTTAGACAAAACAAAAATCTTGAAACTTGTTTTTAGTGAAAATTTAGTGGCCTACAAACTTACATTATCTACCTTATCTTATATTATCTTATCCAATAAACTTACAATTATATTCATATTGTCAAACAATGACAACCCAATTACCGCTCGGTGTGTAAAAACATTTAAGTATGCCTACATGTAAAATATACAAGTAAGCCAGCCAGAGAAAATTGCAGAGAGCATTTTGTTTAAATTGTTGGGTTTTAACATGTAAATAAAAATACTAACTTATTTGTCATTATTATCTATAGGCAATGCACACACCCGTGTGATGGACCTGGTATGGGTACGTCCGTTTGCTGTTTTAACTTCTACTGCTCGGACAATATTATCTGAGCCTGGAAATACTTTGACCACCCTTGCCATGGGCCAATACATCGGTGCTGCATTGTTTTCACGTAATATTACAAGAGTACCTACTTCTATATTAGGTGTTACATTCCTCCATTTGGGTCTAGATTGAAGAACATTCAAATAATGCTTATACCAAATTTTCCAGAAAGTCTGTTGCATGCTAGTACATATTTTCCAAAATCTAAGTCTATTTTCAGGTATTCCAGAGAAATCTTGTTCTGGATACGAATTTAAAGCTGTGCCAATCAAAAAATGACCAGGGGATAAATAGGAAAGATCATTAACATCATTTGATAATGGAATTAAAGGCCTACTGTTTAGCACTGCTTCAATCCTACATAAAACTGTATTGAGTTGTTCGTAAGTTAGTAATGACTTTTGTACAACTCGTTTTAAGTGGTATTTTACACTTTTTACTGAAGCTTCCCAGAGCCCACCAAAAATGGGTGAATAGCATGGAATAAAATGGAACTTAATGGCCTTTTGTGAAGCATAGGCTTGCACCTGTGTTTGGTGTTCTCTGGAATTCTGCAATTTAAAACAATCATTCAGTTTAGTCTTAGCACACTTAAAGGTCGATGCATTATCGCAATAAATTTCTGTAGGAAGACCGCGACGTGAAATGAAGCGATTGAGGCCTGCAATAAAAGTGTCTGTTTTAATATCAGAACAAAGTTCTAAATGCAATGCCTTTGTCACAAAACATACAAAGACACAAATATAACCGGGTGATACTACCGATCGTCTGATGGAAGATTGTTTTACCGTTATAGGACCGGCAAAATCAATACCTACTTTTTGAAATGGGCGACATGCATTTACCCTATCATGTGGCAAAGAACCCATAAGTTGTTCTGATACATTCTTTTTTAGCTTCCAACATATGATACATTTATGTATAACCTTTTTAATTTCTCTTATACCATTTACGAGCCAGTAATTTTGATTCAAAGATGCAAGAACCAGTCTTTGTCCTGCGTGAAGGTTCCTTTCATGCTCGCGCTTTATTATCAGCTCAGTAATACGCGAACCTTTAGGCAGTAAGATTTGATGTTTTTGAGAGTATGGTATGTTAGCATTGTGTAAACGACCGCCTACTCTAATCAAACCTTTGTCATCTATGAATGGATACAAAGCTTTCAAGTTATTTTTTGCAACATTTTTAGATTGCAATGAATTTATCTCATCTTTCATAAATTTTTGCTGCTCATATTTTATTATTATTGACAACGATTCTTTTAATTCATAACTCGTAATGAAGTTATGTTTGGTTTTACCTTGTTTTGTGCGAGCATTACGACAGAAACGCAAAACGTACGCAAGAACCCTCTGCAGTTTATTTATATCTGAATACCTATCCAGAAAATCAAGACATAGCTCAGCCTTAGAAGGAACAGTGTAAATCATCGCATTTGGGAGCCCGGAATCGGAGTCCTTCTTTACCTCGGGAAGGTCGGGTGAAGGCACCTCAACTTGAGGAACCTTGTACTCACTGTTATGAAGAAATTGCGGCGCGGTCCACCAAAGCCGATGCTGCTCCAATTCGTGTGGTAAAACACCTCTGCTGAGACAGTCAGCTGGGTTTTCGTTAGTACTTACATAAGACCAATGGCAGCCTTCTGCAAGCTGTGAAATCTCACTTACTCTGTTTGCCACATAGGTGTTCAGTTTTGTTATGTTTGTTTTGATCCATGCCAAAACAATTTGAGAGTCTGAATATAAAATTGTGCTATTTATCGACCTTTTTAATGACAAAGTATCGTGCACTCTCTTGACAAGCTTTGCAAGCAATAAAGCAGCATTAAGCTCAAGCCTCGGTACTGTAAGTCTTTGATTAAGAGGATTGACTCGAGATTTAGAGCAAAGTAAAGAAACTTTTACATTACCCGCCAAACCAACCACTCGCAAGTATACACAACAGCCATAGGCAGTGGAACTTGACGCATCGGCGAAGCCAATCAATTGCAACCAAGCAGCGTTTTGCAAATTGACATAACGCTTCAAACTAATAGGCTTCATGACTGTTAAGCTTTCGTAGAACTCATGCCAAAGATGTTTTAATTCATCACTGAGGCATGCGTCCCATTCCAAACGAGCTTCCCAGAGCTTTTGCATAATGACCTTAGCACTTACGACCAGCGGACCAGCTAGGCCTAGCGGATCGTAAAATTTACTGATGAAGCTAAGCACTTCGCGTTTGGTCTCTGGAATTTTTTCGCCAGTTTTAGGTGCAGAAAGCGTAAAAGCGTCAGACTTTATATCATAGTTTATGCCTAATGTTTTTATGTAAACGCTATCTTTTTGCAAATCGATCTCATCAAAATATTGATTGTCCTGTGGAATGTCGTGCAAAACCTCAACTCTATTGGAAGACCACTTATGAAGTTGGAACCCCCCCAGGTCTAGAAGCTTGCAGAGCTGCTCTTTCGACTCCATCAATGTCTCCAGAGCATCAGCAGTTGCCAAGACATCATCAACGTAAGTTTGATTGTTAAGAATAAATGCTGCATTTGGAAACTCATTTTCATATCGATTAGCTAACTCTATCAAGCAGCGAGTTGCTAAGTAAGATGAGCTTTTTTGCCCATAAGTTACTGTGTTGAGCTGAATACACTCAACATTTTTGTCTGGAGAATCTCTCCATAGAATGTTCTGTAATGAACGATATTTAGGATCTAATGATACTGCTCTGAACATGTGTTTTATATCAGTAACAAATACATATCGCTCAAATCGAAACAGCATCAAAATATCGAACAATTCTTTTTGCACAACGGGACCGTTGAGTAGCAAATCATTTAATGATATTTTTTTATTTGTTTTCATAGAGCCATCGAAAACAGGTCTGCATTTAGTTGTTCTTCTATCCATCCTAACTACTGCAAAATGTGGCAAAAAATAGACTGGATCTGAACTTAGGTCATATTGATTGATGTCGATTTTTGTAGCATGTCCTAGTTGCAAATATTCGTTTATAAAATTTGTGTATAGCTCTAACAAAAGCGGATCTTTTTGTAACCTTTGTTCTAGGTTGAGGAACCTTTTTGAAGCAAGATATAGTGAATCACCTAGAGTTTCATTGATGGAGTCGAGAGGCAACTTTAGTGGCAGAGCAACTTTGAAAGAATTGTTTTTAAGTTGTACGGTTTCCTGAAATATATTCTCACAAGTTTCAAACTCTGATTGGTTTTCTGAAAAAACCTCTGGGATTTTTTCTGTATTCCAAAACCGTGCTATATTTTCGCTGAGGTCAGATTGACATGTTGTACAAAACAAAGATACAGCCTTATCTAGAGGAAAATTAGGTAGGTTGCCGGCGATCACATAGCCGAACTTGGTATTGAGTAGTGTTGGAGCGATAGACTGAGCTGTATTGGATGCTGCCGGAGACGCAGACTTGAGAATGGAGGCTGGCTCATGGGGCAACAGCACCTGGAATAGTATGTCCGCTCCTAATAATATATGAATATTACTTGGCTCATTGAAGTTTTTGTCAGCAAGTGTGATGTTAGGGGGCAACACAAAGTTTGCCATGTCAACCTTTTTTTGTGGCAGCTTTGAGGTAATCTTGTCCAATATGAAGCAAGACACTTGGATGCTGAAGTCGCGCACTAATGACTGGATTTTAAGAGACACATACTGGTTCAGATTATTGACCGTATTGCCAATGCCTATTACGCCCGACTTTACCATTTTAGTTTGTAACTTGAGTAAGTTTGCAAGTTCAGCAGTTACAAACGAAACTTGAGCTCCACTGTCCAAAAGGGCCTTAACATGTACTTCTGTTCCATTTCCTGCAATAAGTTTTACCTTAGCGGTTGGCAGAAGCACCTGTGTGGTGGCATTGTTGGACAGCAGAATGACTGGATTGGTGGCTTTGTCATCATGAAGCAAAGTGTTATGCTTTTGTTTGCAAATACCACATTTAAAATGATATTTGCATGGTTTAGCATGATTATTGAGGCAAATATTACACAAATTGTTTTCTTTTACAAATGCCAGCCGATCAGCAGCTGACATTAATTTGAATTTGTTGCAATCAAATAATTTGTGAGATGACTTACATTGTAGGCACGTTGGGGGTGGCTTCTTTACCGGCATCGGAACTGGAGGCTTCATAGTTGCAGCTCCGCAAACCTTGGAGCATGATTTGTTATACTGACCTTCTTGCCTAGGCTGAAGCCGCTCTGAATTCTCAAGTGCGAGTGCCCTTTTTTCTAGAAAATCAATAAGACTCTGTACAGTGGGTTCCGTATTGCGAATTAATTGAAAGTCCTTATTGCAAAGGAAATCGAGCTTACGCAATACTACGCACAAGACAATAGGGTCCCATTCATCAACTTTACAGTTTAAGTTTCGCAATGCCGCCAATTGCTGCTTAACAGTAGATACAAGCTGCCTAATATTTTGTGCATTAGACCTACTTAGTTGTGGTATATCTAACAACATATTTAAATGATCGCTGCGGATCTTATACTCGTTATTATAACGATCATTTAAAATTATAATGCTCTCCTCATAACTCCCATCAACCAATGGTAGGTTTTTGACCAGATCTAGTGGTTCCTCCATCAAAAAGGTCCGTAGGTAGTACAACTTCTGTATGTTTTCTAATCAAGGGTTTTTGTCGACAAGTGAATTGAAAAGCCCTATAAAGGTTCTATATTCTGAGTACCTACCAGAGAAAGGAGGAATGACTATTTCTGGTAATTTTGTAGGCATATGAGAAGAATGGTTATGATGACAATGCGCGTTTTCATTGTGACAAAGTGTTTTATTATCAATTTTGTTTGACAATTGTAGTATTTTTGTCAAAGTGAAAGTGTATTTGTCCTCAACTAAATCTGCGTCTTCGTTGTCAGTGGGATCGAGGCCTATAATTTTTAAATTATAGTCTTCGTAACGACGAAAATTGGAACGAAGATTGTCTTCTTTGACCTTTAAAGTCTCCCTGGACAACGAACATGCTTCTGTTGCACACAAATCATTAAAATAATTATACAATTTGGTAATGTTACCTTTGATTGTTCCTCTTTGTCTTACAAGACTAGCGATTTGTTCCTTTATAGGATTTGAAGTTTGTTCCTTTGCAGGATTTGAAGTCGTCATCTTTCAGTTTCCGTGCACAAAACACGTAACAAAACTTAACACTAACACGTTAAAAATACAGAGATATTTAAAGTAATTACCCACTAAATACAATGATTCAACAGTTCTATTTAAATTAATCGTAAACACGGTAAATTCAAAATTGTTTGATGGCCGACAGCAAACGATAAGCGTATTCAGGTGCAGTGTGTTGTTCCGAACATCGTAATTGGACGGAGGTGATGTTGTGTCGTGACGTAGACTCACCGGACAGCTCTGGTTGGATATCGCGCTAGAATGCCACGATTGTTGTGCGCTAATTGGCGAATTCAAATGATGGTGTTTCTTCTGTTACCTTTGTTCTTGAATGCAAAGAAAATGCAATGCAAATTGATATTTTGAAGAACAAAGGAATAAAATGTTGCACTTGTAGTAGGTGCACTTCGCCGCGGAAATAATAGATATGCACACGGACGAATGCAAAGTGTAGAAAACAAGCTGCAAATGTCTTTCTGAAGTATATAGGTATACTTGCGGTTGACTTCTTTGGCGTGAACCAGCCGGCGTAGATTATAGCTTGTAAACGCTATAAAACTGCAATCTTGCCGCTTTCTTGACGTCCTTGGTGACGTTCATGGGGAAAAATAGGGTCTTTGGCGTATTCCGTACTGCACAAAGATTGAAGTGGGTAAACTTGTTGATTTCCCCCAAACTGAACACGCGAAATCACTTCACGATCCTTATTATCGAAGGACCAATGTTTATTTTGTAGTAGAAGTAGACTGAGGGGCTGGAGAGAACCGAGAAATGAAATTCGCTAGAACGTTTTAAAAGCGTGTATTGTCAACGATGCATACAGAAACAAGCGTGAGTAAAGGGTAGTTCACTTGTTTTACAAAAACAAAAGAACGACGAGCCAGGCCCAGTGTTGCCACTCTTACAAATTAAATTAATTATTAATTTTTATGTTGGAATCCAACACGTCAAAGAAAAAGTTTTTATGTAGCTTTGCAGCTGGCATATTCACCGTCATTTTAGTGTGCTATTGTTCCAAATTTTAATTCACAAATTTGAACCACAAAAGAAAAGCAGAGTCAGTTCATTGTTTTGAAAAAATAAGGAAAGAGAAAGTTTGAATTAGAGCAGAAAATTTAATTATTTTTTTCAATAAGTTTCATTAAACTGTTTTTCCTGAAATTTAAAACTGATTTTGACCTCAAAATTATGGATACTGCGCCTGAAGTAGCCGCGCAAGCTGTGGCACTTCTGCAGTCTGGGCTTAGTCAGCGAAATGCGAGTGCACAACTTCATTTAAGCCATTCTGCAGTCCAAAGAGTGTACTGTACCATCAATACCTAGAGACTGGTGGCTTCACTCGCCGTCCAGGAGGACCACGATTCCAAGTGACGACGGAAAGACAAGATCGGTTTATCTTGACGACTCAGCTTACGAAATCGTCACCTGACCTCGGTATAGATCCAAGAACAACTTCGACACTTTCATGGAGTGACTGTTAGCGCTCGGACTGTTAGAAAGAGACTTAAAGAATCTGATATAAAGCCACATAAGGGCTGATATAAAGCCAATGGGCCCAAACTGACACGAGCTCACCGAATGGCGCGCATTCAGTTTTCGCGCGAACATTTGCATTGGATGCAACGGCAATGGAGCTAGGTACTCTTCACCGATGAATTCAAGATTATGCTGTATGGTAATGATGGAAGAAGGAAGGTGTACCGAAGAGCGTTTTGTGCAGTGCTGTACTGAAGAGAAAGTGAGTTATGGCGGGGGGGTCATGGACAGTCTGGAGAGGAATTTCCGTGTAAGGCAAAACTACACCTCAGGTTGTGACGGGACCATGGCTGCCACCACTAAATGGCGACCGTTACTCTCGTCAATGCCTAGAGACTCATGTGATGTCAATCGGTATAAGTCATGGAATGGCCAGCAAGAAGCCCAGATATGAATCGCATTATGGGATGAGCTAAAGAGGCGTGGTTCAATCTCACCATCCAGCTCCGCAGACCTTGTAGGGGCTGAAATCTGCCATCGGGGAAAAATGGGAGAATATTCCACAACACGTTGATTGATTGCATGCCAAACCGCATGACGGCCATCGTAAACGCTCTTGGAGGTAATACAAGTTACATAATAAACGATTTTTTTTAGGTAAACCATTGTTTTCGTTAAAACCCAATACAAGTCTTCCCCATGAAAAAGGCAGACACACGACTTGTTATACTTAAACTCAATTTTTGCAGTACTCTGATGGTTGGTTCAATGTCATACTGAAATGATTTTTAGTATGCTTGCTTAAAAGTATATTGCAAAGTATATACTTTATTATAGTGCTTAAAAGTGTATTGCATAAAAGTAAGACAGATGCGTTTTCTGAAATACCTCGTCGACAAAAAAACGATACAAGTCCGACTGTGACAGGTTATTTCTTGAGTGTAAAGTAATCCCAATACAAGAAAGGAATGTTAATTGCGTTGGAACAATTTGGCTGTAATAAGTTTAAAAACATTGTCAATCATGCTTATAGCACCAGAGCAATGGCGAAATAAGAATTGGATGTGTCCAGAGTTTACAATTATTATGGCAAAAGAACACGAAAATATATAGTACCTAAATTTACCTTTAGTTACCTTTAGATAATTATAATTGTAACTAAATACCTTTAGTTACGTTGATCGATTTACCTTTAGATAATAATTTACCTTTAGATTTAAGAATTAAAAATATCTCAAAAGTTGTCTGCAAGAAGAAATTAAAAAAGAAACATTTATTAGAATATTTGCAATACAATTAAAAAATAAATCAAAGTTATATAATATTAGTACCTAAACATAAGTATTAACATAGTTTGTATACAGTATTTGTCATGATATACATAAATACATGTAATTGTATAATAGACTGCACTACAATTAGTTTCAGCAGAGAGCAGTTCTGCCGACAGACTGTTCTGTAGTCTGGCAGATATTACTATGAGATATATTGTATTATTATTTTTGTTATGTGATTAAAATGAAAAAATAAATAAAAAAAGTGACGTTCCGTTCTCATCCAGCCACCGGCAAACTAAAGACCGACAACCTAACAGATGGACCGGACGACTATAATAGTCCTATTTATTTCTGAAATAAAAAATAATAACACAGTGCAACTCACATTAATGTTGGAGAACACCGTTCCCGAGAGCAGGTAGAAGATCCTGGGAGCGCGGTTGATGACGTCACCGGGCGAGTAGACCGCCCAGTAGGTGCTGAGCGCGAAGAATACCAGCACCGGGATTAGAGGACGTACCGCTTCTGCGATTGAGCGCATTTTGCCCGTGCGGTCCCTGTACGACCTGGGGGCAAAGGTGTACTCAGGATTTTATGAAGAGACGGGCAAACTACTTTTTAATAATTTTAAAGAGATTGTGTAATGCAGAAAGTCCGTTACTTATTCTTCCCTATGCCAGGCGACGGGGGCAAGCGCAGCACCCTGCCCCAACGTGGCTACCTTTATGTGTTTATTACACAGGCTACAGTCTAGCCATATCGATATCTTGTGCCACTGACTTTTTCTTGAGAAAAGAAAAAGTTTATGTGATATCACTGAAATAAACTATCACTGTCTTGTACCATTGCTTTAAAATAACAATAATAAATAAATAACACCACACACAATTTTAAACAAATTATTGTCCAATGGGGGAATAGAACTCGGGACCTAATGCACAGCATGCGGGGGCACTACCTACTGGGCTAATTGGTTGTCTAGTTGATGTTACAAAAGTTCATGTCTAGTGTGGAAGTGGATAGTGGATTGATCCGCTGTCTGTATACAGCTTCGGAATCATTTGTATTTGGATTGCTTTAGCCTCATTAATCTATCTATACTTGTTGACGACCGGCGCACTAATAATGGCTCGGCGGGCCGACCGGTCGTATACGAGCGAAAGACGCGCTAGTGTTCGCGGCGGCGGGTGACGACAGACGAGGCATCTGAGTGCCCAACTTGAATGATTGTATGCCGCTCGCTCTTCATGTATGCGGGGTTCTCTTGAGGTCGGCTAGTCGGAGGGTTTTCTTGAGGTGCCGGGTGGTCGAAGTGATACTCGTGGGACTGCTGTTTGACGACTGTGTATTTTGGCCAGATTGGCCCCATTTATATTCTCAATACAAGCTGCTCAACAAGGGATGTTTGCAACCGAGGGTTTCCGCCCTTTTGTCCAATAGCACGCTACCTCGCGCAGTCCCCATTGTTACGGCGAGCCGTTTCCGGAGTCGCCGTAACGGTACTCTCGTCTTGTCTTGCTCCCCCACGTGGGAAGCGCCCATGCGTACCTCTCGCTCTAGCGCGTTGGTTTCTACACGACCTAATTCCGAGAAAACGCCATGCGCCAGATGTTGTACTCGGCGTCGCTTCTCCCACGTGAGAAGCGCCCGCATGGGATTTGTTTTCTATCAATATTTAACTTTCTGCATTTATTTACTCAGTAACTATTTGTATGGGGTTTTAGGTCGTGTAGGCCTCTCATGTTAGTGTAGCGTGCTATCTCTAATCTCTCATGTACGTAGGCCCTCGGTTATAACACCTCCCTCGCATCTCTTTTTATTGAGCAACTTGTACCAAATTCTCTTTATTTATTACAACTTATGTTACTATGTCTTATCCTATACACGTTACATGATATTCTTATTCTAGACATAGTACATAATACACTTATTCTAAACAATTACACATTATATTCTTATTCTAGACACAGCACATACTTATCGCTACACAATTATGCATTATATACACAACTACGCAATCACTGCACATCACTCATGTCATGTTACTGTTGGCTGTCCGCAACATTCTCCCCCCGGCGAAGACTCGTCGTAGCCTCTCGCTCCACAGGGAGGACAGCCAGCCTCGTCACCGGCCTCAGGAATGATCCGCCACTGGTCCGCACCACCGCCGTCCGCACCTTCCCGTCTCGCCCAGGGAAGACTCTCTCCACTATGCCGCGCGGCCACACGTTGCGCGGCAATTGTGCGTCGACGATCGCCACGAGGTCCCCTTGCTGCAGCGGTCGCACGTCGTCCGCTGCTCGTCCTCGTGGTACTAATGTGGGCAGATACTCCGCGACCCAGCGCCGCCAGAAGTGGTCGGCGAGCGCCTGGGTCCTTCGCCATGTGGATCTGTCCGCTTCTGTGCACGGGCCGGTGAGAGGTAGGCCCGATGATGACCCCAACAGGAAGTGGTTTGGGGTCAGCGCCTCCGCGTCGTCGGGCCCAACAGCAACGTGGGTCAGAGGCCGGGCGTTGACTGAGTGCTCGGCCTCCGTCAGCAGTGTCTGTAGCGCCTCCTCTTTAGGCGCCTTCTCGTTCAGTGTAGCGTGGAGTGCGACCTTCACGCTGCGTACCAGGCGCTCCCAAGCGCCACCCATGTGTGGCGCGCCTGGTGGGATGAAGATCCACCGCACTCCCCGCTCTGTTGCGTAGTCTCGTAGTTGCGGCTCCCACTCGTTGTAAGCCGCACGTAGCTCGCTGTCGGCGCCGCGGAAGTTAGTGCCATTGTCCGAGTACATGGTACCCGGCCAGCCGCGGCGCGCTGCCATCCGTCGTATTGCCATGATCGCCGAGTCTAATGTCAGACTAGCGACCAACTCCAGGTGCACGGCGCGCGTCGCCATGCAGGTGAATAGCGCGCCCCATCTCTTCTCGCGGCGCCTCCCGATCGTCACGGTCATCGGGCCGAAGTAGTCCACGCCACAGTGCGTGAACGGACGTTGATGCACGGTGACCCGCGCGGGCGGCAAGTCGCCCGGCGCTGGGGTGCGCGGCGTCGCTCTTCTAACGCGACACCACTGGCAGCTGCGTGCGGCGGCCCTCACTGTAGGCCGCAGCCCCAATATGCAGTACCGTTGCCGCAGATCGTTGACCACGCGCTCGTTATTCGCGTGGCCCGCTTGACGATGCGCGTCGGCGACTAGTAGACGGGTGAATGGATGTCGCCCGTCCAAGATGATCGGCGACTTCGTGTCCGTCGGGACGTCGGCCGCCTCGATCCGCCCTCTGACGCGCAGCACGTTCCCTACCAGGTAGGGGTCTATGGTGAATAGGCGACTCGTCCTCTTGATGGAGTCGCCTCGCCGCAGGGCTTCCACCTCTGCCCCGAAGCTGTCTGCCTGTGCCCTGTTGACCCACAGCGCCGTGGCTCGCTCTATGTGTCTGGCCTCTAGCTGCGTTCCCCTCTTCCTCAGCTTATCTGTAAAAAATAGCACATATGCGGTGCTTCGCATTAATCGCCGGAAGTTGGAGAACCTGGTCACGTCGGGTAAGTGGTCGTGGCTTCTCTCGACGTCTTCCACGTGGAACACTGCTTCGGGTGGTGGTGGGTAGGCCTCTTCGTCTTCTCGCGGCCACTCGCTTTCCTCCAATTGCAGGAAGGCCGGCCCGGTGAACCAACGTTCCGTTGCGACGGGAACGTGGTTATACGACGCCCTGGTTGCGTAGTCCGCCACATTCTCTGCCGTCGGAACCCACCGCCATTGTTGTGGGTTTGACTCTTCTTCGATTTCGCCGAGACGGTGTGCGACGTACGGCGTATACTTCTTCGCGTTTGTCCGTATCCCTTGCAGCACCGTAGTCGCGTCGGTCCAATATGTGACCGAGTCGATGGAACGGAACCTGTGCTCGCCGCACACGGTTTTGGCGAGCCGGACTGCGATCGTCGCCGCCTGTAGTTCCAGTCGTGGCACCGTCAGCGACTTCAGCGGCGCCACCTTTGCCTTGGCGGCGGCTAACGCGACTCACACACCGTCCCTTGTTGTGACGCGCCAGTACGCCGCCGCTGCGTACCCCTCTCTGCTGGCGTCGCAAATAACATGTAGCTCGAGTCGGTCCGGCGTCGAGGTGTAGTAGGCGCGTGGGATGCGCAGGCTCGCCGTCTCTGTTAGCGCCTCCAGCCACGTGCTGAAGCTCCTGGCATCTTCCGCGGGTATGGCCTCGTCCCAGCCGAGTTTCAGGCGCCACAGTTGCTGCAGCGGTATCTTCCAAGATGCGTTCCGCGCGCTTGTCCTCGGCGCTCACCTTCTCCGCTCGCGACACGCCCAGCGCGTCTATGCGGAAGTGCTCACGCACAAGATCCTCCACACGGTCCCTACTTTGTGTGGCTGTCACGTGCAGCACTGTGTCTTCGTTCTCTCGTATTACACGGCGTGGCATCATGCCGTGTAATACCCATCCCAGGCGCGTCCTCGATGCTGCGGGTTCGCTGTGCCCGCCGACCCGTAACTCACGTGTTACGATCGCTGCCCAGTTGTCCGCGCCCATCAATATGCGCGGCGTAGCTTCTCGACGTGAAGACAACGGCAGATCTCTCAGATGGTCGTATCGGCGCACGCTGGGTATCCGTTGGCCTCTCAGTTTGAGGCCGTTAAGTGTCCGGGCGGTTATTTGTAGACTCCTCTCGCCGGGACCGCGTATGGTGCACGTGACGCGCTTACTTGTAGCCTGTTCTAGGCTTGTGCCCACTCCTCTTATCTTTAGGGCTTGTGTCGGTCCGTCCAATCCGACTTCCTGGGCCAGGGCTTCATCCATCAGCGTCACCGTGGAGCCCTCGTCTAGTAGCGCGTACGTGTGTGCCTTGCCCCGCGGTCCGCTTACTGTCACCGGACATACCTTTAGTAGGACGTCGCTTGCTGTGTCGCTGTGCGTTGACAGTACTGCTTCCGCCGGCTCTGTTTCCTCTCCCCGCTCTGGGGCCGGTGGGGCTGGGCCTGCTCGCTCGCTGTGAAGTAGTGGGTGGTGGGGGCGGCGACACCCGTTGACGCCGCATGCTCTAGCGCGGCACGATGATCGTCGATGCCGCTCGCCGATGCACTTGAAGCAGACGTTGTTCTTCTTCGCCCACTCCCATCGCGAGTCCATTGCCATCTCCTTCAGCTTCTTGCAGCTGGTGGTGCGGTGCCCCTCTCCGCAGCAAAGACATGTGACGGCTGCGTCGGCTGTGTGGTACGCCGCTTTATAAGTCACACGGCGTGGTGCGCTTGCGGGAGCTGCGCGCGCCTCGTTCCTTCTGGGCGCGCTCGTTGCGATGGGTAGCTGGGCCGGGCGGGTGTATAGGGCCGCCCGATCCGCTTCACGTGACAGGAACCGCGATAAGGTGACGATCTCTGCTTCGCCGCCTTCCCCGTGTTCGTAGGCGTAGTCGCACCACCTGCTCATTAGGTGCGGGCTGAGCTTTTCTACCACTTCTTGGGCGAGCATGGGGTTTTGTAGATAGCCCCTTTTGTCCACTGTGGCCAACACGCTAACTATGTTTTGGACCCGAACTGCGAATTTGTTTAGGTCCGCTGCTGAGTTCAGCCGCGGCAGCTTCTTTAAATCTTCCAGCGCCTTGTACACTATAGTCTCCGGCCGGCCGAAGCATCGTTCCAGGGCTTGGACGATGAGCTCTGGATCTGAGGCCGTGTATAGCAGCGCCGCTACCGCTTCGCGCGCTTCCCCCCTCAGGCTTGCGCGCAGGCGCGCTAAGTTTTCCGCCGGCGTGAGTCGACATAGCTGCGACGAATCTCTCAACGCCGCTTTGAATGGCAGCCACTCTGTTGCTGCTCCGGAGAATGGTGGCAGCTCCATGGCTTGGCGTGGCGGTGGACGTATCCTCGTGATTCTGTCCAGCGCCTCTGCGAGCTGCCTCGTGCCCCGCTCTCGTTCCGGCGTAGGCGATCTGGCGCGACGAATGTTGTTTCGTTCATTCGCCCATCGTGGCCCCTCTGTGGCCGCGCCTCTGTCCCCGCTGGGTTCTCGTCGACAGTCGTCTCCGCGGCGTCGGTGTGGCTCCCTGTCGATCCGCTTCTCCCGATCTTCCCATGGTGCTGGAGTTGCAGGCCAGTTCTCCCTCAGACACACGTTGTCGAGGTCCCCGCGCTCCCCCCGTGGATTGACCGGGTCCGTCGCATTCTGGATCCAGCTGTTGACGCGTGAGTGTGCATCAACAGCGCTGCCTCGATCCGATTCCTCCGCGTCTATATTAGCCAAGTCCAATTCCAATTGATTCCGCACCAGCCTAGCCTCTATTTCTAATTCCTTCTTCTGTATTGCGGCTAGGCGGGCTTCTGCGGCTACTTCGGCGGCTTTCCTCTGCGCCGCTAGGCTAGCTGTGGAGCGCCGTGATCGTACAGTGCGCCTTGATGCACTGTATGTAGGCGATGAGGCGCGACGACTCGTTGACGCGTCCTCCCCCCGGTACGCTAGCTGTAGCGGCATGTCCCCCCCCCTGATGTGTCTGTACCCCTCCGGGGATGGTACTCGCGACGACGCGTATGGCTCTCGCTCGCGGGCGGGCAACGCGGGCTGCACAGTGCTGCCCGACGTCCTCGGCGGCGAACGCGACGACTCGGTGAACGCGCGCATGCCGGGCATTCGCTGGGAACGCTCATCCAGCGCCGCCCCCTGCGGCGGGGCGGTAGCGGCGGCATGGCGGAGAGCCGACTCTCTCGCGGCTTCCCTCGTGGAAGTGGCGATCATGTGTCGTGGCAACACGTCAGCGGTGACGGTGCCCCTCGCGGCGTCGGAGGCGACGGCGGTAACGCGGGCCGTCGCAGCGGGCGACGGCTGTGCGGGCGGTAACGCGGTATCGTAGCCCGACTCGCTTCGCGAATTACTGCGCGTCTTCATGGCCGGAACGTTGTGGTGCTGATGGTGCAATGTAGCTGCACAGATCCGGCTCGAAGGACCAGCTTGTTGACGACCGGCGCACTAATAATGGCTCGGCGGGCCGACCGGTCGTATACGAGCGAAAGACGCGCTAGTGTTCGCGGCGGCGGGTGACGACAGACGAGGCATCTGAGTGCCCAACTTGAATGATTGTATGCCGCTCGCTCTTCATGTATGCGGGGTTCTCTTGAGGTCGGCTAGTCGGAGGGTTTTCTTGAGGTGCCGGGTGGTCGAAGTGATACTCGTGGGACTGCTGTTTGACGACTGTGTATTTTGGCCAGATTGGCCCCATTTATATTCTCAATACAAGCTGCTCAACAAGGGATGTTTGCAACCGAGGGTTTCCGCCCTTTTGTCCAATAGCACGCTACCTCGCGCAGTCCCCATTGTTACGGCGAGCCGTTTCCGGAGTCGCCGTAACGGTACTCTCGTCTTGTCTTGCTCCCCCACGTGGGAAGCGCCCATGCGTACCTCTCGCTCTAGCGCGTTGGTTTCTACACGACCTAATTCCGAGAAAACGCCATGCGCCAGATGTTGTACTCGGCGTCGCTTCTCCCACGTGAGAAGCGCCCGCATGGGATTTGTTTTCTATCAATATTTAACTTTCTGCATTTATTTACTCAGTAACTATTTGTATGGGGTTTTAGGTCGTGTAGGCCTCTCATGTTAGTGTAGCGTGCTATCTCTAATCTCTCATGTACGTAGGCCCTCGGTTATAACACCTCCCTCGCATCTCTTTTTATTGAGCAACTTGTACCAAATTCTCTTTATTTATTACAACTTATGTTACTATGTCTTATCCTATACACGTTACATGATATTCTTATTCTAGACATAGTACATAATACACTTATTCTAAACAATTACACATTATATTCTTATTCTAGACACAGCACATACTTATCGCTACACAATTATGCATTATATACACAACTACGCAATCACTGCACATCACTCATGTCATGTTACTGTTGGCTGTCCGCAACAATACTAATACATAAAGAGGTAAAATTGTGTGTTTGTGGGTATGTTGGGGGTAATCTCTGGAATTACTGAACCGATTTTTCTTACTGAATTCTTTCACAAATAGGAAGTTACATTATCCGTGTCTAATATAGGCTATATTTTATTTTGAAAAAAAAAAAAAAAAAAAAAACTTATTAACCGAAGCGAAACGAGGGCAGGTCGCTAGTACATATAATAAAATCGCAAAAAAGTTTGCCTGTTCGTTTGAACGTGCATCACGCAAATACCACTCGACGGATTTTAATGAAACTTAGCATAGTTATAGCTTATGTACCGGGTTAGCATTTAGAGCCATTTTTATTCAGATTAATTACGTAGTTCCCACGGGAATTAAGCTAACTACACATAATCTAATGTCTACGGCCGCGAAGTTGCGGGCACTATTGTTTTTTATTTATGCAAATAAAAAAAAATGGTTCTGGCATATCTCACTCATTGCCAAAACACGGCCCTATTGGATGATATGGGAAATGCAGTACATTTCAAGATAGTCTTCCGTGAGAGAAGACTACCACTATTATATAGTTTTAATAAGGCAGTACTACTAGTTGTCAATAAGTCAGTAATTCCCCTTTTCCCCAAACACTTAGCTAAATTAATTTGAAAAAACTGAGACTAAAATAACAATGCTTTAGACCAAAACGTCCTTACTTATAAATGTTGCACAGTATGGTGGTCTGGCTGGTGAGCATGGCGGAGAGGTAGAGCACGAGCTCGAACACGATGCCAGGCGTGAGGCCGCCGGGCAGCGCCGCGTGCCACGCGTACGGGCCCACTGCCGACGTCACCAGTAGCAAAAGGCACGAGCCCTGAACACGGAAATAATTACATTCCCATTATTGCTACACAATATCCCTTTCAATATCCACTGGCACCAAACGGGCTGGATGGGAGGTATGGCCTTAAAACGTCACGTGGGCCAAGCGGGTTGGCTAGTTTACTCCTTTAGACTCGGGGATCGTTATCCCCCAGTCGCCCTGTACGACACGCACAGTACACAATATTGAACATTAATTATTTATCACTAAATCTTATAAATCTGAAAGTTTGTTTCTGTCTGTTTGTTACGTCTTTTCAAATTCATTATTTTCAATACTTGCTATATTTTAGATATCGTTACATAAAAACATTTTAACAATTAACTCAGAATCATGAGCGGAGTATTTTCGTCCAAAACCTGTAACCATGTAATTACCAGCCTACTCAGAAAGTTTTGCGACAATTTTTTTTTAATCTATGGAACTAGCTGGTTTTCATAAAAGCAGTCATAATCATATCATAAAAACAAAATATTCCAAATTCAAATTTTCCTTCCATTTTTTACGAGATGAATCAAAATATCGTGTCTCATTAAAAAATGGATGTTTTGTATGAATTTAAATGTTCTTTAAAACCTGAAGATTCTTTTAATAGATTTCAAATGGGGTTTGCAGACAAGTGCCCATCGAAGGCAACTGTGTATCGTTGGTACAATGAATTTAAACGTTGTCGACTACGTTTGGCTGACGAAGAAAGAAGCGGTCGCCCTTTAACGGCTGTTACGGCAGAAAACGTGGTGGCAGTGAAAAAAATTATTTGTAGAAACAGGCGAATTACATACGAGGAGATTCAGGAGAGATTGCAAATTAGATCGGGGAGTGTGTATAAAATTTTACATGGGCATCTACGAGTCAGGAAGATAGTATCGCGCTGGGTACCGCACAACCTTACCGACGCTCAAAAAGAAGTTCGCGTTGAATGGTGGCGTGATATGATAACAAAATTTGAAGCAGGGTCGTCTCGGCGCGTTTACGACATTGTCACAGGTGATGAATCTTGGATCTACCAGTACGCTCCCGAAACTAAGCGTCAATATACTGTTTAGCTATTTCAAAGTGAGTCAACGCCTACCAAAATGAAAAGAACAAGAAGCGCTGGAAAAATTTTAATCGCAAGTTTTTTCACCGTAACTGGTCACCTGATATCTGCACCTTTACGAAACCAAAGCAGCATTAATGCAGAATGGTACGTAGCCACGTGCTTGCCAAATGTGTTTTCTGCAGTGAGTAACAACCGTCCAAACTGGGGCCTCCGTGGACTGCTGCTGCACCACGACAACGCACCTGCTCACTCAGCGCTTAAAACAAGGGACTTTTAGACAATACCCCAATTAAAGTTTTAGGCCATCCTCCTTACAGTCCCGACTTGGCATCTTGTGACCGTTTTTTATTTCGCAAAATTAAATACCAACTAAACGGGAAGACGTCGCCGGAAGACTACGTTCGAAGAGGCTGTGAAAGAGGTACCCGAAGAAGAATGGAAAAAATGGTTTCAAAATTGGTTTAGACCCATGAAACTTTGTATAGATGCAAGTGGAGAGTTCTTTGAAAAATGTAATAAAAAAATTGGAACCCATAGGACATTTTTTTCTTTTTCGCAAAATAAAAAAGTGACGTTCCGTTCTCATCCAGCCACCGGCAAACTAAAGACCGACAACCTAACAGATGAACCGGACGACTATAATAAAGTCATATTTATTATGAAATAAAAAACAACAATTCACGTTTATGTTGGAGAACACCGTTCCCCACGTATAGGGCTTCACTGATTAATTGACGGGTTACTACATCCTGTATTATAGTCTAGTGACAAAGAAACTGTGCATCAGGGGTTTTTATTTTCTTCAGAGCAGAAATAAAATAATTGTTTCAAATCCAGTTTACAATGTTTTGCTTGCGACTTCGGCCGCTTAATACCCGATTTTTACTTTAAAACGTGTAATATGTCTTATAAATCCTGCTTTATTTTTCAGAATTACTTTATCGATATAATATTATAAAAATATAGTAAACGTTCCGGAATAAAAAATCTACATAACAGTAAAAGTTGTATCAAACTACTTTAAACAGTTTTTGAGTATACAGCGTACAGACAGATTCGTTTATTTAATACAGTGCAGTGATATACCTATCATATTTCATATATCACTACAAACCTATTACCTATGTCATTGCGTATTAACTAAGTACGGTACCTAAATATATAGGTAATTACTAATTATATATATTAATATATTTATTTAACTAAGTACGGTCCGAAAAAGTTTATATATATATATATATATAAAGAGTTCCCGTAGTTTAAATTAAATTATAAATATGGCCGTGCTTTTTACTGCGTACTTTAATCTTCATATTAATAATAACATCGGATACCTTCGTAACTGCAAAAGCATATAAGGAGCATCAAAGCAATTTTTAACTAATTTGGAATAAATATATTTTTAACTTGTAACACTGCAAATAGAACTATATATGCGCAGTATGAGTGAACATCGAGTCTGTAGTTCGATCGAACTTTCTTTGATTCAGATCTCAAAAGCTGAACTAAAAGACCTAAATGTGACTAGAACTATTTAGTCGAACATGAAATTTGCTGTTCATAGCTATATTTCAGACAGATTTCAACATATTGCCGTTGTCTAAATAAATAACAACCTTGAAATACCAAATAACTACACATTATTACATAAAAAAATATTCAACCTTCACGTAATTGCTTCTGCAATTCAACCTCGTTTATAAAATTGCCGTATACATCAGATAAGGGGCATAACAACAATAAATGATATGTATCTCAAGTGACGACTTACAATCATGGTGAAATCGTATCCCCACGGCAGGAACATGACGCCCGTGTTGTATTTCTCCCAGTGCGTCAGGTAGAAGTTTATAAATATGTTCCATATCACGAAGTGGAACCGTAGAGGGCTCAGCTCATCTCTGGAAAACAAAATAATGTGTTGATTTATTCAAAACCACTAGATTTTATCACCGAAAGAAGCTACCCAAAAGAATAGTTAAATTAAATTTCATAAATATATTAATAAATATATAATTCAATTATATAATTATATATTCATAAATATATAAACATAAATTTTCATAGTTACATGCGAACTACCGGCATCCCCTACGGAGCTAATCTCGAGACAACATGGAGAATAAAATTTTAGACGTTTTTAGAACATATTTGTTCTCGAAGTTTTCTACACATACACAATAACTCTATGACAACAACAAACAATCTATATACTCGTATTTAAAAATGAATGTTTCTTTGTTTGTCCCGTATGCGTTCCTATAGGTACCATTCATCCGATTGCGATGAAACTTTGGTGAGTTGTTGTGCGCGCGCTCGCGAAGGTTTTAGAATTAGTACCTACTTGAAGACCACGCGAACGAAGTTGCGGGCAACAGCTAGTTATACATAAAAAGAAACACAATAATAAACTTTTTACATTATTGACTTTGTATTATTATTTTTAGCCGTGTGGCGTAGGTCAGCTATAGAATAGCTATACTATAGAATAGAATAGCCCCTATCTGTTTCCGAGGGTGTCATAAACGGCGATTAAGGGATAAGTAGCTACCACAAGCCCTGTGGAAATATACCATCTGGTGTATCTGTGGACTCGTCAACCCGCTTGGCCAGGGCGTTTTCATCCCTCATGACTATGACCATTGTATTGAGGCCCATGTCCAACAGTGGATACTGAAAAGGGTGATTGCATTGCATTTTTTTTTTTTTGTATAATTCGTATACCCGTGGGGTGGAATATACACTCGCGAGCAATAAACTGGAATCACTTCATCGCGCGTTGCTCAAAACAAATTTTTACAATTTCTATGTAATGAACTATGGATTGTGGTATATCATTTGAAAGGTAATTTTATTAGCTTTCAACCTCTTTCAATATCATAACCAAAGATTATTTACCTTATGTCATGTAACGTAAAAACAAAAGACATCAATTATTAAAACAAAACACTATATTGTTTGGTAGTCCTGAAACCCTATAAAAAGTGGGCGTTTGTGAAAATTGGTCATCAGTCCAATGTTTCACGTCACTGGGAACACTGAATCTAAAAGAAAATGGAAACCACACCTATAGAAGCCGCTCAAGTCGTCATCCTAATCCAGCAACGGTTGCCTCAGCGTACAGCTTCATCTGAGCCAGTCTTGTGTCTCGAAGGTATACAAGAGGTTCGGGGAGACTGGAAACTTAGTCCGGAGATCAGGATCTGAACGACAGCGATGCATTTCGTTGAGAGATGACCGATTTATTGTCACCTCTTCCCTCCGAAATCGACACCTGACCGGCGTGGACGTCCAGCAGCAGCTCAGAGAAGTTCGAGGGAGGGCTGTCAGCGAGTGGACAGTGAGGCGAAGACTCAAAGAAGCGAACTTGACCCCAAAAAGGTCAGCCACGGGACCCAAATTGTCTCCAGCCCACCGACAAGCCCGGCTTCAGTTTGCTCGCGATCACTTAGATTGGGATATGGAGCAATGGAGCCGAGTCCTGTTCTCGGACGAAACCAGGATGTGCCTGCATGGTAGCGACCGTCGACGGAGAGTCTATAGGAGACCGGGGAGCGATTCGCACAATGCTGTTTTGCGGAAACAGTGGCATACGGGGGTGGGTCCTGTATGATGTGGGCGGGGATTTCTATTGAAGCAAAAACAGAGCTGATATTCGTACCTGGTGGAGGTCGGGGAGGGGGGCTAACCGCAGAAAGATACATCAACGACATTCTGCTAGGCTACGTGCTCACCTACGCCGGGTTTATTGGCGAAGATTTCCTGCTAATGCACGATAATGCCCGCTGCCACACCGCTGCAGTGACTAGACAGTACCTGGAAGAAGTCGGGATTCCCACACTAGACTGGCCAGCCCTCAGTCCTGACTTGAATCCGATTGAACATATGTGGGACGAGCTGAAAAGGCGGGTACGAGGAAGATGTCCAGCTCCGGAGTCGATAGAAGACCTGAAAACTGCTTTAGTCGAAGAGTGGCAGGAAATCCCACAGGATTCCATCAGGAAACTCATTCGATCAATGAAAAACCGTTTACAGGCAGTCATTAGGGCCAGGGGGGGTAACACAAAATATTGAGGGGTAAATAACATAAATTGTAAATAAAATTTTTATCTTTTCATATTACTTCCTATTCATTTAGACGTCCACAACTTCGACCTATTGCAATAATTCCCTAAATTTAGGTAGAAAATTAAATTAATTTCAAATCTTTTGAAAGCTAACAAAATTACCTTTCAAATGATATACCACAATCCATAGTTCATTGCACAGAAATTGCAAAAAATTGTTTTGAGCAACGCGCGATGAAGTGATTCCAGTTTATTGCTCGCGAGTGTATATATCATCAAAGTATCAATAAAAGATGCCGGAAATGATCTCTGTGTATTTTTTCCCCCAAAATCGATTCAGTATTTTATAAATCAATATAATAAATCTGTTTGTTCTGTCGGAATGACCTATAGTATGTAGTAGTCATGGTCGGAGCAATCCGGCCGAAACGTCGAATTATTTTTATTTAAATAGATTCCATTCTAATTTTAAACCATTGGGTGTTTTATGGTAAAGGCTTATATTTGGTTGACCGTACGTATATTTTTATATTCGATTGAAGCAAATTGGAAATAAGCAAAAATACATTAACGTAATGCATATAATGTTATTTAAACTTCATTGCACAAGTATATGACATGTACAAAACAAAACCTCTAACCATGCGGATATTTTTTCCACTCCATCCATTCCTATAAAATTATATTAAGTGTGCTAAAATTAACGTTTAAGTGATTGCAAACATGTGTTATCGTTTTTATAGCGAGATCGTAGCAATTAATTAAAAACCATATGTAAAATGATAATTGTACAAAATTTAAGTACCTACCTACTGATAAATTACTGAACGTTTATGAATGTTCCTTACAGATTCGTAATTAGAATAGTTATTTACTCATTCTCTTACATAACCTGCTAAATAAACTCATTTAAAAATCGACTTTATCCGGCCTAGGGTTATCTACTGCAAAAATATAGGTTATGAATCTCGAAGATGCACCAAAATGATTATGAATTATTTCTTGCAATCGGTCACTCATTTCATTTCATCGGTAGGGCGTTGAACGTCCATGAGTGTTTTAGACTCAAACCTTTACGCTTACGAGCGTTTAACGCTCGAGTCTTGACGATTCATTAGAGTCTAGCGTTCAAAGTTCATTTCTCAAACCCCACTCATTGATTCACCTGACCGCGGCATGCCCGTAAGTACCTACACTGCGCTTCCAAGTACGTGCTCTCTATTGTAGCACTCGTTTACTCCAGCAATGGTCTATTGGGCTATATTCGTTATAAATCACCTTATGTAGCGTAGCTGAACTTTTAACTTGTCACTCAACTAATCCGTTGATGTACACGTTTTGTCGCCATACTTAATTCATTCCCGGCAGAACGCATTCATTGAGAATTATCTGTGACTCAAATGACGACAATAGTGATAGCGTGACCAACGGACGAGCCCAATAGGGCTCATCCGTGCTTCGCTGGTTATAAAATAATATTGTTTTATTTGTAAAATTTAAAGAGATTATTATTGGTCATTCGTCAAAATTGTATGCTTGTATTACCTTATAATGTGAATACTGTCGCAAATAAAACAAACGATTTTGAAAAAAAAAACATGTTACTAAAACTTCACCGTCTCAAAATAAGGCCCGTATAAACAGACTGACAGATATAATTTGTGGGTATATACAGAAAAAGGGCGGTAGTCGTTAGTGCTTACCTTTCGGTAATATTTATTAGTACGTACCTTCCAAATATGCTGTAGAGACAGGTGGGTATGAAGACGGTGGAGTAAGAGTCGAGGCCGTGATCGAACAGCTCGCCGAGCGGCCCGCTGGTGCCCGTGCGACGCGCTTGCTTGCCGTCGATGCCATCTGAAATGGTGACGTTAGCAGATGGGAGTGGTAAAATGGAGTTCGAATCACGCCAATTCTGCCCTCTTAAGAAAAAAAGGCACTAGTAACACTTTAACGAAAGTATAGGGAACATTATATTCGGAAATTAGAAATAAACAAAAATAATAAACAACGGTTATTCTTTTTGTTTTATTAAAAACTCCAACTTTCTAGCTTGATTTTAAATTAATAAGAAATTTACCAAATTTTTCCATTTTTCTCGAATGCCAATTTTTTTTCCAAGGAAAGCAGAATTGTTCTCTAGGAAACCAGTGATAAACTGGATCTATGAAACTTGACACGATGATTGTCCGACGTGTGACGTGTAACGTCGCAACCGTGACCGTGTAACAGCGGGGTTTGAAACTGAGAGTTGAGACCAATATCAGTCTATACCGAGGGGTCCAGGCTGTGATACGAGCTCAGTCTGGATGGCTTTACTCTCAGGCATGCCAGTTTCATCACGATCTTTTCATTCAACAGCGAATTGTAATTATTTAAAAATGCGTACTTAAGTAGAAACCTTAACGGTTTTAAAAGCTCGTTTTATATATACATGGATATTTATATTTACATAAGACTAACGTGGAATGTACTGCATATCCCACTTTATCCTATTTCCGTAGTGTATGTGTTACGGTAGTACCGTCTCATCTCTCTTCATTTTCCAAAATCTTTCTTCAAACCCCTCCGAAATCTCCAAAGATAGGAAGCGCATCCGGCGGCGTGCCAACGTTAGTCACTCTGGACTGATGTTGGCATGTATTGAATATGACTATGGGCGACAGTATCCACTTACCACCAGGTGGACTGTATGCTCGTCTGCTGTCTTCTTTCTATAAAAATAATAATAATAACCATATCGATTACTCATAGTTTAACAAGCATACCGATGATCCCAGTTATGGGATCAAAGACATATATAAAGACCGAACACAAACCATCCAGACCCAAACAAACATCTATCGCAGTGAATTGGTTATTTTTTTTAAACTATCACCTATAATAACTAAATAGATGTAACACGTGGCTATAAGATGGTTTATAATAAATTGGTTTCAGCAACTTAGAAATATTAATTATGAACCTTGCTACCATGCGTGTAAGACTCTTTCTCCGGGCTTCCAGTACTTGAATAGGTTACGACATTCGGAATGGGGATGTTAAAATCTTAGCTGTTATCAAAACGAGTCACAAACATTACAGATAACAAAGGGCATTCGTAAGAATGTAAGATCAAATCCTGGTTTGGTACTATTTTATACACAATACTTTTATGTTTATCTTGTTACATCTCATCTGCATCTCAGAATATTTCAATATAAATCTACAAATTATACATGTATATCTAGACTCTGAGCCTCTAGGATCTTTTATTACAATATGAACAACAAAAAGTTGAACAAACTATTCATTCAATTAGTCAAACATTTCAGATGAAATTTTCCAGATATTTCAATTTGTCTTCTATATGTAGATAATAGTTTCTCAATCTCAACCCTCAATCTCAAGGGTGTCACGACACCCTGAAAAAGCCAAAAATAAAGTAAATAACCCTACGACCCCCCTACTAATAATTTGACTCTAATGATGTTTATTACCCTTTAATATTTATTGGATTATAAATAATTAATCAAATATTTTTTCATACATAAGTGGTTAATTTTTCCTGATTGCGACCTCTTGTATAACAATATGTGATCGTGATCCCCGTGAGGGTCGCGACTCACAGGTTGATAATAATCTAGATAATAATGTAATGCGTTAAGAACGTATAAAGAACAGCTCATGGCCATGGTAGATGTAACCCGGTTAAAATTGGTTGTGTAAGCGTGTTTTTTCACTGCATCTTACTGTCTTACCGTGGTCATGCTACGCTATTATTACGACCTCATGACAACAATGACATTTATTTATTGCCCACTATAAACCAAAGGCTTAGATTATAGTGCGCTCACCCACAAATGATATTTTTCCTATTGCTTGTATTATTTATAATAAATTTACACACTTTCACAAAGCCAAAAGGGCCTGCGTTTCTAGACGGGGCTAGGGTATTTAATGTAGTCGAAACACCGAAGTGGGGTGTACCGAATGTACCGAAACACATATGGGGAGGAGTGGGCACAAACAACGGTAGCCGCGGAAACCCAACCAGTATAAAGACGAAAAATGTTTTATGAGTGTTATCTTATAAATTATATTACTATCTGTGGTATACTTATTTTAGGAATTGATCAAATTTTGTATTCAATAAATGAGGGTTCAAACAAATACAAAATACTTTGCAGTTCATTATCAACATATTCAATAGGCAGTTAGGCGGCGCTGTAGAACTGACTGTAGAACTGTAGAAATGTAATGTTGTAGAACAAACTTTTAGTTCTGTTGTAGAAGACTCTTTTAGTTTCAGTTAAAGCAAGGAAATCAAGAAATATTAATGTTAAAGTAACTGTAAACCATAATCAGTCCTTTTATCGTACTGCTGGACATGAGTCTCCTCTTGCGCATTGTCTTGTGCATGAGGGATGTATGGCCTTAAAACGTCACTCTGTCGGAGAGGCAGCAGGTTGGTGAGTTCACTCTCTTTTTGTAATTCCTCAGGGCTTGTGGCAGTGGCTTTGTTATCTTTTAGTCGCCTTTTACGACACTCAATGGGGTGAGGAAGAAAGAAAAAGATGACCAATAAATAACTCATAATAACAAACACAATAACAAATGCAAAAAATAGTCTGTAACAGTGCAAACATTCGGGTTTCTAATCGTTAATGTATAAGGTATAAGGAGCATTACTTAATTAAGCTGAGGAAATGGTACAATAAATTTGATTAAGTGAAGCCTTAGATTTTGCCTTGTTAGTTGTTAGTAACCAGTCTGCTTTTTGTATTATGTTGTAAAGGAAAATATTATTAGATTTTGTATACTTTGGACTTTTTATTAGTTTATTTTTAGTGTATCACATGTAACACATACCTACTGTAAGTGAAAATAATGTAACACTCAATTTCACTCAATCCCACACTAGGATTCCCCGTTGCATAGGGCTAGAGACATATAAAGAGAAAGACATCCTCCCGACTTAATCAAACATAAAAAAAATAAACATATTAACATTAAAAAAGTGAATATTTTGTCTTATGAATATTTGTTTTTAACAATGTCAGAGAAACGAACCTGGGAACTTTAGACCAATTAGACCAATGAAACATCAACAAAATTGACTAAATATTATTGAAACAAATTAAATTTATTCATAAATTGTTTAGGTACAGTGACCTATTTATAACAGTTTATTACCAATAGAGTTTAATTTATTCATTATACTTGTAATTATCCAGAATTCTTCTATTATTATGTGTTTTGTGTGTGATTGATTAAGTTAAAAAATTAAATTCTAAAGATATAAACTTGAAGATAAATGAAATAACTGTGAAATTTTACAATACACAAAACTCCATGGGCTTAAAGATGGTTATTAAAAAAATCTAAAGTTCTCACCTAAAGTGTATGCCACAAACAAATTGATAGCTGTTACAGCCCACACCCAGCTGGGGATGTGGTCACCAGCAATATTTTCTTCTGTTAATGCATGGAATCCAAAGTCATAGTAGGAGAATATTAGGAAGTTGAGGACTGTCAGTAGGAAGCCAGTGAATGTTAACACGTTGGGGGCCACCCACACAGGGCAATACTGTAAACATTCTATATGTTAGGGTGAATCACATAATTAGCTTATGTCAATATTTGTGTTTACTTCAAACATTTATTTATATGTTCGAAGTTTCACAAGTTAATGAGAGGTTGTGATGACATAGGATTTTCAAATTCAAGTTGAATTTGAATAAAGTTAATAGTTGTTATAATATTTGTGAAAAAAGGGCCACATATTTTGTCATTTCATTAAGACATTTTTTTTGGATAGCCAATATTTCAGTATAGTTAAACGACACAAGTGGTGATCATAGTGAGACTGTGATGGTAGGAGAAAGTGTTGCTGTTATTGACAGACAAATCTGTCTATTCTTCATGTTGCTCAGCTTTCATCCACCACTGCAATCTTAGTGACCATGGTTCATGTAACTGGGTTATTAATATATTAATTTTATTTAAATATTAAATAAAATTAATATTTATTTTACATTTATTATATTACACCATGATAAAATAGTTTAAAATATAGATATATCCATTATTACATTTATTATATATATATATTCCTATTTTTATTTTAATTATGATATTATTACATGCCAATTGGTGACCATAGAAGTGTACAGGTGGCTGAGATTAACCATAACCAGGCCTTTTATTATTATTATTATGTGGTGACTTTAAAGACCACAATTATATTTATTTTTAAACATTACGGCCATTAAGGCATTATTTAATAAATAAATGCACACAGGGAAGGGAGCTTTAGTTCAGTAGGGGAAAAATACATATTCATATAAATATACTTAATACATACCTGTACACACCAATTCCAAAACGGATGCATAACATAGTTGCTGAGTACACTTGTATCAAGTGAATTATACTGAAACAAAAAACGTTTAGGAGAATGTAGGAGCACACTTCTTCTTCTTCTTTCTCAGCCCTTGGACGTCCACTGCTGGACATAGGCCTCCCCCATTGTCCGCCAGGAGCACACTATTTGATAATAAATAAGTTATATACCTAAATTGCAAAACTGTATTTGTCGGCCCTTGCACGTTTGTTATTGCAGTCATAGTGTTATTCATATAATTCTTACTCTTAAAATAGTAAAAAAACTTAATTACCTTATATTTTTCAAAACCTTCCAATTTATCCTTCGACAGGAAATGTGTCATCGTTGATTTATGGACTTACGACTTGATTGACGCTAAAGATATTCAGACTATTCGGAACACACTCATTTGTCAACTTAATTAATAAATCATTATTACATTTACGTCAAATCAATGATCTTTAAATAAACACCGTTCCTTTCATTTCAAAATGACAACTAATTGAATGTCAAATCTGTAATTTATTTTTATAATTTATTTGGACACTGGCATAGTCATTGGTCCACACACAGCAAATAATAATAAAAAAATGTTTTTAGAATATCACGTTACGCGTAAAGTAAAGTGATAATACTTAGGTAATAGGTTTACTGAAGACATAGTTGGACTCTTTGGAAGAACACGAAACATGCAGTCTCCCGCTTTTATTTCATTATCGCAAACATTATGCACCAACACACTAGGCACTTTGAAGTTTTATAAACCTTCATTAAATTTCTAATCAAATGAGAAAAGTGTGAAAAACATTAGTCTTCACTCCAATAATGTTCAGTAAGCACGAACACTAAGCACCCTTCTCAACCCTCCCCTCCACCCCTCTGATAAAGTAACTGTTAAAGTAAAGTAACAATCTGATAGATAAATTATCTGCCAATTAAAATCAGCTGATACTGACTTTCTGATGAAGTATAACTGACTTCCTGATAAAGTATAACTGACTTTCTGATAAAATATCAGGAGGTGGTGAAAAGGGTTTTGAATTTATTTTTTGTAGAAGAGATAGCAGACGAGTGTGCGGGTAAGCATTGGGCACAACCGCTTATGGACAAGTCAATGCGTTACCAACTTTGCAAAACACTGTTCACAGCTTTCTTAAAAAACTTCCATATTTATTTATTTAGGTACTAACTGTTGCCCGCAGCTTAATTACTTTTAATTGTGATCTCTTATAAAATTTGACAGCCTGTTTTTTAAGCCCACCGGCAGAATTTTGAAAAACGGTATTTAAACACTTGTTGAATTATTTACATTATAATTTATAGAATATTTATATACCATATAAATATATTTTTTATTTATATATTTTTTTCTATACAAACTTGGACACTCCGTGTCATTGGCAGTTGAATTTCGAGAAATTCCTTCTTAACTAGTGTTTACGTCATAAATCTAAGCTACTGTCCAAATTTCAAATTTCTAGCTTCAGCGGTTTTGGCGGGTCGTTGATAAGTCAGTCAGTTTATATAATAATTAATATAGAAATAAGGTAAGGAATTATATAAAGTCGAGAGAGTTCTATACTTTTTCCAAACACACCCAGCTTCTAACTGAAAATATCTATATTTGAGTAAGAATGCGCGGGATCGTTATAATAATATTATGTCACACAAATCTCACTACAGGACTGTAAAAAGCTACATTGACAGTGTGAACAGGAGCATTTTGTAGCATTGTTACATAATTTAGTGTTAAATTGATACTTTTCTTAGAGCTATTGCCCACTTAGCGCGGCATTGTGCGAAATTATGTATTGGTTGTAGTACACTGTATAGAGACTGTATATATAGTCTCTGGAAAATATATAATTTAACATAATACGCTATATTGGAATTCATTCTATTGACCAACTAGTTGTTTATACAGCACTTTTAGATATTTTGTTGTAAACACCTTGTGAAAAATGTAACATACGTAAAAAATAAGCATATATTTTTTTAGGTCATAAAAAACATATAATTTATTTAATTGATATAGACAAACGATCAGGAATTATCTAAGTTCTAGACAGCTCAATATAGTTCTCAACGCCATGAATAAGACTCTATGAAACATTTTTTTATATTCAGTAGTTTGAAGTTGTTACTGCACCATTGAAAGAGTGTCTAGGTCATCCTGTAGAAATTTACAGTCTGCCTGAAATATCTGTGTGAAATCTGCAATATAAGCCAATATTGTCTAATATCAGTTAAAAATATGTAGGTATATTGGAACACATATGCTTTAATTGATATATGGTGTATTACTTATTCGGATTTTAATTTGTATCTTATAATATGAATCTTATTTTTTGGAGTTGTAAACAATTTGTAACAATCATAAGGTGCTTATGTTTTCCATACATCTTGTGCTAATAATAAAAAATATAGTGTTTCAAAATCAAACGAAGTTTTAAGTTTACTTTTAATTTTCTATTAAATACATAGTTATGTGCGACATTGACCTTAACTACAAAATAATATTAAATTATTACGAAATAAAACCTTTCCAAGTGACCTGCAATACCTAATTATTATTTTGTAATTATTTTTCATCATTAAGAAAATTATGATTTTATAATCAATTTGAAGTCGCTGTTTGATAATCTAAATTATGCTGCGTCCCTTTTTGTATTATGAAGTTAAAAAAGGATGCAATATAAATATAATATTAGATTTTCAAAGAGCGAATTTTGCACCTTTTGCGACACATCTTTACAACGCAAAAACTTTGAAAACCAAGCTTTAAAAAGAATTTAAAAATATAAAGATTTGCCAGGTAAGCAAACCAAGCAATGTTCACTCACAAGGCATTACGATACTTAGGTACAGATAGATAATACATAATATATGAAATTATAAGTTATTGAGATTAATAGCAGAAATTTTAAAATATAAACAACAGTTTCGTCTTCAGTTTCAGTGTTTCAGACTTCTTCCAATAATATAATCATTCAGGAGTCGTTATGTTTTTTATTGAGAACGGAAAAATAAGAGTAAGATGTCTTCAATATCTGAAATACATATAGAAATAGATTAATTTTTATTAACTTAATATTTGTAACCGCAAATAGTGGATCTATAGTGATTATTTTACTGCAAAAGTAGGTATAATTAAATTTTCGTAGTAGGTAGATTTTATCCCAAAAACATCTAGTGATTTTACGGCGAGGTATCTTCGCAAGATGGGTACATTTTGCTACAATAAAATATGTTATGTAGTCTAGAAAATTGATATAGTTACAGTGGAGTAGGTCAACAAAGACAACTCAAATAAGTTGCCAGCGGTAAGAACGACGGGCCTCTGAGCTCTCATCATGAGAAATAATAAAGCTTTCTGCGTACGCATTGAAGTCTTTTGCCAGTAACTGCAATACGCCTCTCTGAGAACCAGTTCACTCTGAAATAATTTTGAAAAACTTACATCATTTGTAAGAAATTTACTTACATCGATATTTCCAGCAATTGAGCAATTTTCCAGGAGATATTTGAGCTAAGTAGAATTTCAAGTTCAATGAAAAGTTCAAGGTTATTAATTTCTTGACTTTCTACATACGGTTCATTTATTAATAATGTGGTTTTAAAAAAAACTTATTGATTGTTTACATAGGTATTCATTAATGTGATAGTTCATTATTTCTGAAATTGATAAATCTCATGGCTTATTTGACAATTAGAGATGAAAACGAAACCGTATGACAAATAGCAATTTCCAAAAATAATGGGTAGACATCAGCTTGAGAATATTTGAGTTGGAGATGTGGTGGGGAACTATTGCTATCTATGTTAAGTGGTTGTAATGTTAATGTAGAAGAATGAAATGTTTCAATATTTAGTTAGATTTTGATTTCACAGTTTGAATTAACATATCTGTCGCAGGACCGATAACTGATAAGATAGACGAGTCCTATCGAGATATGTAGAGTGGGACGCCATCCGATCAGGTGGACTCAAAGAAAGACATCGGTAGTCTGTGGATGAGAAGAAAAAAATAACGTATGTGGTGGCGTTACGTGGAAGAGGTCTATACCCAGCAATAGAGAGACACCGGCTGATGGTAGCGTATTTCTGCAATTAATATCTTAAATACCCTAAAAATCTTTATTTTCTAAAAATAGTCAAATATACATGGTATGGTATCGTAATTTATATTTTATTTAATTAAAATTGCTTACCTTCCGTTTTAGAACATCACCGTAATAACAAAACATTAAAAGCTCAGTGGAAACGCACATTAAGTAGAAAACCATTGTTACCAATTCTATCGCCTCAGTGCTCTGTGTAAAAAATACAGTTACCAATAAAGTCAATGACACAAAAGAAAGTCGCTGAATTTTAAAACAAATTATAAGTGAAAATGTCATCCATACCACTGCAACTCGAAATGCGGTTTCACAAATTATTATAGAACTTAGCAGAAACTGAAAAAATATAGGCATTCCAAATATCCCTTCCATTTCTTTGACTAAACTGTAATGAAAACCACATATGTATCCGTTTAAGTTTGTCATTTGCCATTACCTATAAATTCACTTAGGTATACGATTTTTGTTCGTACTCACTTTATAATATTTTCATGAAATTTCACGCATGATACAATTGCTCCGTACTCGTAGTCATATTCTAAATCTATAAATAAAAATAGATTATTTTGACAAAATAAATGGCACATCTGTGGACAAAATGAATGAATAGTTGGTTGGTTTAGTAGAAGCGTCGCGTGAGTTCGTCGTAGCGCTCGTAGACGCGTAGGCTTGGTAGTTGGTAGAGCGCCTTATATCACATAGGTTCTAAATCAAATTAATTTATTTGCATAAATTTGGGTGAGAACATTTTACAAATGTGATTTGTGCCAACACGTTCTGGCGTGCAAAATATTTGGAAACAAAAAAACAGCAATGATAATTAGAAAAATAAAATTAATATCATAGGTAATTAGTATGTCAAATTAATAATTAATATATAATGTCATTTAGGTTAAGTCAAAAGATTTAAAATTTTTATATTAAATATCTATGGTCTCAATATACACTAGCTGTCACATATTTGCTAGATATGTGCAGGGCTGCTGGGTTAATTGTTTAAATAAAACTTGGTGTTACATTGCACGTGAGACATTTATTGGGAGAACCCATAGACTAATATCACAACCATAGACAATCCTAAAGCACAGACTATAATTTATGCAACACTCCTCTCTTCTAATTTTTATTAAATTTTTAAATTACTACAAATCAAGTCTCTGAACAGGCTTATGAGTACGTGCACTTCTACGCACTTCTGGCTGCACTAGAATAGGAGAATTAGCAATGTTACTTGGTATTTCTTTGTTAATTAACGGCTTATTTACTTCTAATTTCTCCGATTCTTTTTCTTGCTCCAATACACTTTCATTAGGTACACTATAGTTAGGCAAACACTGAGTAACATTCCTGGTGAGTATGCCTTTGTCAGTGTGCACATCATACATAACATTTCCTACTGGTTTTTCAATAACACCATCTAACCATTTTTGAGAGTTATCATATGATGCGATCAGTACTTTATCACCTGGCAAATATTGCTTTACAGGTTTCTTACAAATCAACTGCCGAGGAATAATTACATCTTTTTTTATTAAAGATAAACGTGTACGGAGTTTTCTACCTAACATTAACTCACATGGTGCCTTGCCTGTTGTGGCATGTGGTGCTGTACGATAAGCTAATAGCCAATTCTGTATACTATGATCTAAACAATTTTTATCAAACTTATATGCTAACATGGCCCTTTTGAAGGTTTGAACCCCCCTTTCTGCTAAGCCATTGCTGGCTGGGTGATAAGGTGCAGTACATATGTGTCTAATATTATTATTCTTACAAAAAGTATTAAACTCTTCAGATGTCCATTGTGGACCATTATCAGTCACCATTTGTTCCGGTAGACCAAATCTAGCAAAAATACTACGTAGACATTTAATTGTACTGCTGGAGGTAATATTGTTCATTTTAACTACTTCTGGCCATTTTGAGTGTGCATCTACAATGATTAACCACATATGCCCTAAAAATGGACCAGCAAAATCAGCATGAATACGTTTCCATGGCTCCTCTGGCCACTCCCATCTATGTATAGGTTTGATAGGTGGTAAGTTCCTATTTTGGATACAACCTGCACAATTATTAGTTAATGTTTTTATATCATTTGTGATGTCTGGCCACCAAAAACAACTATTAGCTAAAGATAACATTTTATTAATACCCAAATGACCAGAATGCAGTTCAGTTAAAACTTTATCCTTTAAACTGTCAGGTATAACTACTCTATCCCTCCATAATATGCAATCTTTAATTATATATAACTCAGTTTCTTTGCCTTTAAATTTACATAACTCTCTATTAATCAACTTTGGCCAGCCCTCTCTTAGGTAAGTACAAACCTTGCTTAAATTAGGGTCTTTCTGAGTATGTTTGGCAATTTCAGATAAAGTTACAGGTGGATTATCCAACACAATGCTGTTAATGTTGCCTTCCAGATTAATTTTATCCTCCTCATTACTATTTTTAATTGGTAACCTAGATGGAAAATCTGCTGCAGCATTATGTTGTGAAGTCCTGTACTTTATATCATAATTATAATTACATAAAATTAATGCCCACCTAGTCATTCTATCTGCATATATACTACCAGCTGTTTTATTTGGATTAAATATAGATATCAGTGGTTTATGGTCAGTAACTAATGTAAATGTTCTACCTTTTAAATACAAATCAAATTTCTTAACTGCCCATATAATGGCTAAGGCTTCTTTATCTATTTGTGAATATTTTACTTCTGCTTCATTGAGTGTTCTGCTTGCAAAAGCAATAGGGCGTTCAACAATATTATTACCTAACCTAATTTCATGAGCTAAACAAGCTCCTAACCCATACTTGGAAGCGTCACAGCTCAATACAACTGGTAGCTTTGGATTATAATGTATTAATACTTGCTCTGATACAATAGCTTTCTTGGCCCATTCATATGCTAGTTCTTGTTGCTTAGACCATACCCATTTTTCTGAATTCTTTAGTAATGTATATAAAGGTTTTAAATTTTCAGCAGCATTCTTTAGAAATTTATGATAAAAATTAATAGTGCCAAGGAAACTACGTAATTCTTTAATATTTTCAGGTTGTGGTGCTTCCAATATGGCCTTGATGTGCCCTGGTGTCTTGTGAATGCCTTCCTTATCAATCACATGCCCGCAATACTCTAATTGTGGGGACATCAACACAGTTTTCTCTTTATTTACTTTAATATTTAAATTTTTAAGTTTTTGAAATATACACTCTAAAGTTTTTAAATGGCAATCCACATCACTACTTGCAACCAAAATATCGTCAATGAAACAATATACATTTGGCATATTAAAGTGTTCATCCATAAAATCTTGCCATTCCTGTGGAGCAGGTGACATACCGAACATCATGAACGTTGGTCTATACAACCCCCATGGTGTGGTAATTGTCATAAGCTTTTGTGCCTCCTCATCCATTCGCCTGTTCATATATGCCTTTCTTAAGTCAATTTTACTAAATACTGTTTTAACATTTTGATCATCTTTATTTAATTTTGCAAAAATGTCTTCAATGACAGGGATTGGATGATTTGGCACCTCCAAAAATGGATTTATTGTTACCTTGTAATCCCCACAAATTCTTATATTATGAGGTCCTTTAATGATGGTCACTATGGGTGTAGCCCATGTGCCTGTTTCTTTATTTGTCACTCTATACATTTTACCTTCGGTACATAACTTGTCAAGCTCCTTTTTAACTAAATTTTCTACAGCATAAGCTATTCTTCTTGGTTTAAATGCAATGGGTTTAATATTAGCTTCTTTTAATTTTAAAGTGCCTACAGTACCTTTAATTTCGCCTGGAACCCCTGAAAATATATCTCTATATTTTTCTACTAAATTGTTAAGTTTAATTTGTGAATCTTGGTGAATAATTAAATTGCACCGTTTCATACAAGTTTGCCAATCAATTTTCATAGCACTCAGCCAATCCCTACCTAACAATGGCTTTTTACCTTCTTTGACAATAATCAATGTTGCTAAGTATTTTTCATTTATAATTTTAATATTTACATTTGTCTTACCCAATACAGTGATATTGTTACCACCATTTCCTGATAGCTTTAGGTTACATGGAAATAATTTTAAATTAGGAAAGGATGCTATGAACATAGATTCAGGCATTAACGTGACATCTGATCCACAATCAATTTCAAATGATATATTTACATTATTAATTTTTAAAGTTATATACCCAGGACTTGGACGCTTCTCATCTATTGATACCACTTTGTTAATATTTAATTGACTCTCTGTTTTCTGAAATAAACTAGACAAATCATAACTATCACCCACAGATTCACTATTCAATTGTACTTCACTAACTTGCATAACAGAAAATTCTTCATCATTTGTAATTTCATGGACCCTCTTGGGTTTGAAAGTTTTGTTACTGTTTGCTTTGCAAACACTTGCCATATGCCCCTTCTTGTGGCATTTAAAACATTCTTCCTCTTTAAATTTGCATTGGGGTTTTACATGCCCCATCTTCCCGCAGCAATGACATTTAATGTTCACCTGTTTTTTACTTATTTTGTGTATGTCTGAGCTTTCTTGCCCAGAACTGCCAGCAGTTATTAATTTTGCTCCCTTCTCCGCCAGCTCCATGCTCATTGCTATCTTCACGGCTTTTGCAAACGTTAAATTTTCTTCACCAAATAATCTTTTAACTATGCTTTCACTCTTTAATCCATGAACGAATTTATCTCTTAGACATCTTTCTAAATGTGTGGTAAAGTTGCACGTCTGTGCCATTTTCTTTAATGCCGCCACAAACTCAGAGATTGACTCGTTTGCCAACTGTTCACGTTTCATAAACTTATATGTTTCCGCGATTTCTGATTGCTGTGGCTCCAAGTGTTTTTCAACAAGTTCCACTAATTCAGTATACGTTTTATCCTGTGGTGTTTCCGGGAAACAGAGTTCTGATAGCAACGTGACCATGTCAAAACCTATAAACGAGATTAAATATTGTGACCACTTCGTTTCATCCACCTCGTGGATCTTCATTTTATTTTCAAACACCTGTTTGTACACCTTAAATGTGCATTTTGCAGCTGAAAACTCAGGCAGTGAGAGCCCAGCAGCCGCCATTTTGTGAAATTTCGTCCGACGTAACAAGACGAAATTATTCTACTATATTTCTTGTAGTTTACGGACGTAACACGTAAAACTTTCACTGTTTTCTTTTTATCCTCGTCGCCACTGTCACATATTTGCTAGATATGTGCAGGGCTGCTGGGTTAATTGTTTAAATAAAACTTGGTGTTACATTGCACGTGAGACATTTATTGGGAGAACCCATAGACTAATATCACAACCATAGACAATCCTAAAGCACAGACTATAATTTATGCAACACTAGCTATAAACATGCTTAATAGGTATTGATAATTGAAGTATTCTTGAATTGAATAAAAACAATTGTCAACTAACCACTTACGTAAATTGTATTTAAATTTATTAATAGCAAAAGTTTTAATTGTTTCAGGTAAATGGTTATAAATTTTAACAGACATAGAATAACTGTGTCTGCGACAGGTCATGTCTGTTTTTATATTTGGTAGTATTATTTTTTCGGGAAATCTGACATTAAAATTAAAACATATTTTCTTTTGATAAATAAATCTAGATTCATCTTAACAAAGTTGCATATTTCGTTAATGGGACAGTAAGTAAATTTAGTTCTTTGAATAAAGGCTTGCAAGTAGTTTTAGGAGATGCATCACAAATAGCTCGTATGCATGTTTTTGAGCTATGAAAACTCTATTTTGTTTTAACTGAGTTGCCTCACAGTACAATACCATAGGTATTACCATAAGCCACAGAGTCATGATACGCTTTTAGTGCCGTTTTTTCCTGTTATTTTTGTTAATCACCATAATGCATAGACGAACATGCATTTCGCAAGAAAATTTGACTTTAAATTAATTCTTGGTTTTTATAATACATAATTACTGATTACCTATCGGTTACTTTAAATTCATTTTTGGGTTTTATAATTTACTTCAAACTTGTCTTTATGCCCACCTTTATTTTAGAATTGTATATATTTTGTTTTATTAATATTCACTCTTAGGTTATTGATATGAAGCCAGCTTATGTCCTCAATAGTATTATTTATATTATTTGTGTTTTATTGTCTACGCGCCTTGTATTGATTGAATATGTTGATATAAACTCCAAAGGAGTTTTTATTTGTCCTAACATTCGATTTACACATACATGAGGGGGAGAGTGCACGCTGCAATCCAACAGCTATTGGGCGCGCTCGACTGGCCACGTTACCCGTCTTTCACAGAAGACTACCGTGAAATGTACTGCATTTCCCACTTTATCTTATTTCCGTAATGTACGTACGTGTTTCGGTAGTGAGTGAGATGTGCCAGAGCCCATTCCCATCCTATCCCTCCCCATTTTCCCAACCTTTTCTCCAAATCAATTTCTATATCTCCAAAGGTAGGCAGCGTATCCGGGGTCATGCCAACGCTTGTCATTTTGTACTAATGTTGACATGTATCGCGGATGCCTATGGGCGACAGTATCCACTTACCATCAGGTGGATTGTATGCTCGTCTGCCGCCTTCGTTCATAAAAAAAATAATGTATACGTTGATATAAAATAACTTACAAGTATAAGATCGTTCAGGCGATCGTATTTCTTTGTAATTATCACTTTTTCCAATAAAGGAAATCTCATAGCTCAGTAGTTCCAGCTGAGAAGAGGCTATTGACATCAATCCTCCCACAAGGAAGTCCATAGAGGCCACAGCAATGCCGATCACTGTCATACCCACAATTTGATACATGTATAGATACCAGAATCTGCAAAACAAAATTTGTTAGGAACCTCGATATTATGACTATTCCTGTAATAGGGTCGGAAACAAATCAACCTGTAGTACTTAATGAACTAATGCACCGGAATTGACAAAAATGTACCTACACTGAAAGTAGTTTAGTTAGGAAAGTCTTTTCACTGCTATAGGACATTAAAAAACTAATATCACAGATTTAAAATATTTCTGTATAGAATAAATAGTAAAACCATATAGAGAGATAGAAATCAGGAACCACAAATACGTCTCGAGGACACTTCCTACATGTGTAATGTGCCCGCGATTTCGCTCGCGTAAACTTTAGAACCTGTGTGGTCACTTCATTGAATGATTAACATTATCATTACACAGATACAAGCCAGTAGGATTGATTGTATCTGATTGGCTAAGTTACCTCGTATCTATAGAAGGCTGCTAGTCAAGTTCCTGGGGCCGTCCCGCTACTGAATTTGAATTCTATCTAATGAACCAAAATTAAAACCTTTACAGCTATAACGCCTGTAGAATTTTATGATGAAAATTTCAACATATTGCTATTAAAATTATCAGGCGTTAAGCAATATCACGTCATGAATATTATAATTTCATGACACATGAACTTCATAATGAATCTGGAGAAAAATGTAAATGCCCCACCCCCAACACATGAAGACAAATTATTACTAATATGTTAAGTTTCATTAAAACCTGTCCAGTGTTTTTTTTGTTTGACGCTTGGTTGGATAGGTACTCGTAAATTGCAGAAATTGCGCCTCCTGTTATTACTAATTTATGCTACAACAATTTTTTTAATAGTTAATGAACAGACACGGCGTTGCTACTATTTTATTATAAGTACTCGTAGGTATGGATTCAAATAATTTAATAGTTCACGAACAGACACGGCGTTGCTACTATTTTATTATATGTAGGGGGAGTCCGGGAGACTTGCCCAGGTGGGAGAGTTGAACCATCTTTTAAAATTCAATTTAAATTTCGCGCTAATGAAACGTCAATACGGTCATTGGTCACGCGCGGGAGACCAATCACAAGTATGCCGCCATTTTGCAAGATGGCTAGTTTGTTCGGCTGGCAGGAATTGAAACGTGTTTTTGTCGTTGCTAAGTGATTTTTTATAATTTTAGTAGTTTTAAGATTACGACCGTGTTTATTGAGGTACGTATTGTGTGTTACTACTATTACGTTGCCTGGTAATTGTAGTTTGACGTGTGCTAAGTGTTTTCTCTCTATAATTGAAGATTTTTTCTGTGACAAAAGTTAAATGTCCAAGTAGTGGGTGCGGGAGACTTGCACCGTGGCGCGTGCGGGAGAAATGTTCAGTGGTTCATGTCTCCCTCTGTGGTGTAAACGGTAGTTTCATTTGTGTTTTTATGTTTTAATCTTATATTTTTTTTTATTTGCAGAAAATAATGCCATTCCAATATAAGCCCCTAGAAAATACACGTAAAAGGAAAAAATATACCAAAAGAGAATTAGAAAATGCCATAGATGAAGTGAAGGAGGGCGCTTCTATTAGAAAAACATCCATCAAGTATGGAATCGACAGAAGTACACTAAGACGTTATAAGTTGAATGAACAAAAATTACATAAATTTGAAGAAAAAGACAGTCTATATGAAGAATCGCAGATATTTACAATTTCTGAGGAAAAGCTACTTGTTAAATATTTACTGTCATGTAGTAAAATGCATTACAGTTTGACCAGAAAACAAGCAATGCAATTGGCATTTGAATTTGCAAAAGTGAATTCAAAGAAGTTTCCTGAAAGCTGGACGAAGAACAACTCAGCCGGAAAAGATTGGTTTCGCGGTTTTCTTTCTAGAAATCCGGAAATAAGTCTAAGAACACCCGAAGCCACCAGCTTATCTCGTGCCACCAGTTTTAATAAAAAAAATGTCGGCGATTTTTTCACAAATTTAAAGATGGTGCGCGAGAAATATAATTTTGAGCCTCAAAATATATACAATTGTGACGAAACCGGTTGCACGACTGTACAAGAATGTCCAAAAGTGATAGCCAGTAAAAAGTCTAAACAGGTCGGACAAGTCACATCTGCAGATAGAGGAACAACTGTAACACTTTGTTTCGCCGTCAATGCGATTGGAAACGTGATACCTCCCTTCTTTATATTTCCAAGGGTTAGGTATCAAGATCATTTCGTATCTGAAGGACCGGAAGGGTCATCCGGAGACGCTTATCCAAGTGGTTGGATGACCACAAAAAGTTTTGTGAAATTCCTTGGACATTTTGCAAAATATTCGCATGCCTCTGAGAACAATCGCGTGCTCTTAATACTAGATAATCATGAGAGCCATGTAAGCATTGATGCGATTAATTTTGCCAGAAATAATGGGATCACGTTGTTAACTCCTCCGCCACACTGCAGTAATAAATTACAGCCCCTTGATGTTTCAGTTTATGTCTCCTTTAAATCTCGATACAACACAGCTATGAACAACTGGATGTTATCCAATCCAGCCAAAACAATTACAATTTACAATATTCCTGGATTCATTAAGACGATTATGTCTCAAGCATTCAGCCAAAGCAACATATTAAGTGGATTCCAGAAAGCTGGCATTAATCCGTTTAATCCAGAAGTTTTTAGTGACGACGATTTTTTGTGTTCTGCTGTCACGGATAGAGATTTACCTCAAGAACAAACATCAACAAGCGCACCAATGCGTTTAGAAAGTCAGCTTGTGTTCTCCGCCGAACTTGAGGAATCGTGTCAACTTGAACAGGAGTTATCGACTCCTGAACTGGAATCTCCTAGTGTTCTGCAATTGCATAGGAAGTCTCCGCAGAATATTCCAGATACTGCTCATGGAAACTCAAACGCTACGAAATCAAAAGGAATTGTTAAAGACGCCAAATTCATATGTGCTAGTTCGGATTCATTGGAGTCATTGAATACTGGCACGCCGATTCAGAATAAACAAGATATTGTTTTACAATGCTCTTCTTCTGCTCTTATGGGACCAACACAGCAAAATACACTTGACCGGTGCACTTCCTCACCAATCCAATCTTCTTCAAATGCTAAAATGGTGACTCCAGAAATGGTGAGACCATTTCCACGAGCGCCTCCAAGAAAGATGGCTCGACGAGGCCGCCAGCCCGGCAAAACAAAAATATTAACACTGACACCTGAGAAGGAAAATGGCAGCAGTGATCTTACAGAATGTCTTACAGAAATTCCAATATCCAACCCTAATAATGACACATGTGATGACGATAAAAGATCAAAAAGGAAGTTTAAGGAAACTCAATCAAATTTTATGAAGAATGATGATGATGTGATAAGAAAACAAAAGATGAATAATATTAAGAAAAGAGTTTTTGAGAATAGTGACACTGAATCAGAAAATGAAAATTATACTAATAAAACAAATAAGAAGACTCAAGGAAAAACTAAAGGAAAGAAAATAATCAAAACCAAACAAGATCCAAAACAAAAAGACGACAAAAACAAATACGTTCAAAAGAAAACTCGAAAAGGTAAAAATAAGAACGTTGACAGCAAAATGGAGTCTGAAAACGAAGATATTTCGTACGCTGATAGGTCCACTGATAATAATTTTGAAGAAAATCCTGACATGAACGATCGTTGGTACTGCTTCGTTTGCCAGTCAGAAGAAATTATGACTATGCGTTTATGTCGTTTATGCCGTAGATATATCCATGAGATATGTGTAGGGCTCACAAAAGATATCGATGATTTCATTTGTCACGAATGTGAACAGAATTAGTTTTTTAGGCTACCTTATTGATTTAGAGTAATTATTGACACTGATCGATGATGCCAATTTATTAGAATAAGTTATTAGTTTAAATAAAAATGTTAAGAAAGTCCAATAAGTCTGATTATTAAAATGTTTAATTTTGTTAACTAAATACAAATACAAATGTTTGAAAATTTTGTTAACATTGGAATGTTTAGAAATATTGTTAACTTTTATTTTTTTCTTCACAAGAAGTACTAGTAGTAAATTCATCTTGTGATATATAAGTTAATAAATTCGTGATTTAAGCTTAAAATGTTTTTTCTCTTCCCCAAAAAAGAATGGTCAACTCTCCCCAGCCCCCGGTTCAAGTGTCCCTGATGGTGGGGAGATTTGACTCGTATCCCATTTTTTATTAAAAACTCTATATCTTTTTACAATATTATGATATTGAAAAAATAATGATGCAAAATTATGCCTGCATAACTAAGCTATCGCTTAAAATCATAATCAAATCTCTATACCCTATATAAAAGAAATTATGATGTTTGAAATAAAAAGCGGTTTAAGTCTCCCGGACTCCCCCTACTCGTAGGTATGGATTGAAATATTCTGATTGAAAGACTTTCTTAAAACTTAATGAGGTTAACTAATAAAATGGTAATAAGATACTTACATAGGATTCTCCTTTGTTATGTAAGGGTAAGTAAGTGGCAAAGTTAGAGTAGGCTTTAAAAGGGGATATATGCCCCAAAATACTCCAGTGGTAAAGACGAGCGAAGAAAAATACTTGCTAGCATTTAAAGTAACTTTTGCAGTATCTTCTATTATTTTCTTTTTATCTAACGCTTCTCTGACAAAAATGGGATCTGAAATGTGAAGTACCTAAATGTACAAGTGAATTACTTTCAGGCATCTCCAGTAACCGTAACCATCCGTAACCATCAGTCCTTCCATCCGCTGCTGGACATGGGCCTCTTCACGCACATTGTCTTGTGCACGAGGGATGTAAAACGCCATGATGGTCAAGCAGGTTGGCGAGTTCAATCTTTTCGAGGCGATGTAGTTCTTCAAGGTTTGTGCTACTAGCGGCTTCGTTACTTCTTAGTCGCGTCTCACACCCGCGGGAGTAATTGGGTGAAGCTATTCTGAAACCGGCCCCCTTCACACGATGAAAGGTGTTTACCACGTACCTGTACATACATTATCTACACGTATTTAGCATCAGATTACTTCTGTACCTGAATACAGACAAAAATATACACCTTTTTTATGTACGAAAGCGGCAGACGAGTATACAGTCCACCTGATGGTAAGTGGATACTGTAGCCCATAGACATCCGTGGACCGTGATACATGCCAACATTAGTCCACAATGACTAACATTGGCACGCCTCCGGATGCGCTGCCTACCTTTGGAGATATAGGAATGAATTTGGAGAAAGGGTTGGGAAAATGGGGAGGGATGGGAATGGCCTCTGGCACATCTCACTCACTGCCGAAACACGTACGTACATTAGTGAAATAAGATAAAGTGGCAAATGCAGTACATCTCAAGGTAGTCTTCTGTGAGAGAGGGGTATTTTAACGTGGCCAGTCGAGTGCGCCCAGTGGCTGTTGGATTGCACGTACACTCCTCCCCTCCCAAAATACAGTACCTAAATACAGACAAAAATATACACCTAATCACTAGATTATATTATGTTAAACAATTTTGTACCATCTATTCTTATCAGAAGTTTTCTGATTCTCTCATGTCGATACCAATACACGCAAATCTTGATAAACTGAGAGACATGAGTGAGAAGAAGCAAACTTCCAGCTGCCATTGCCTCTACACTGTCAGAAACCTAAAAATATCGAATGAATATCCATTATTAAATTCATTTGTTCTCTAATTATTCACTTATTAAGTAGTTATACTTCAAAAAAAATATTTATCTTACCAAGAAAACATGAGCCATCTCCATGAAAAGAACAGGAAAGTAGAATATTAAGTGATAAACAATTGAATAAAGATAATATAGAAACCTCCAGTAAGTGTTGACCATGGAGTTTGGAATCCAAAGACCTGTTATAATCATTACAGTCAAACTGAAACTTAGACAATAAGTATTTTGCATGTTGAGTGTGACGGGTGGACGCAGGATCTTTAGGTCAACTTTGTAAACTTAATAAGGAAGTCACTAAGAACTGGCGCAAGATCGTGACTCAAATTTACGAATATTTCATATACCAAAGTTTTGATTTCTTAAGTGGTTCAAGCGTTTGGTAGATATGTAGGGCTAATACGAACTTAAAAACGAGAACTGACGTTAAAGTTGTATCGTCTTGTAGTATCCAGTTCAAGTCTAGTGACGGGAATTAACTAAATGATCATGTCTCCAATATGTTTAACTCAAGCAAAAATGTAATTATTTACTCGTAGATCATTAACAAGCCAATTAAATTCTTGTTCAATAATTAACGGTGTACGTCGGTGACACGTTTTTCATTATTTTTGTAAAGTTTATGTTATCATTGAGGGAAGAGTGCACGCTGCAATCCTACAGCCGCTGGGCGCGCTCGACTGGCCAGTTAACCCTCACTCACAGAAGACTACCTTGAAATGTACTGCATTTCTCACTTTATCCTATTCCCCAATGTACGAGCGTCTTTCAGTAGTAAGTGAAATATGTCAGTGCCCAAATCCCATCCCCTCCTATCCCTCCCTATTTTCCCAACTCTTTCTCCAAATACATTCCTGTATATTCAAAGATAGGCAGCGCATCCGGGAGCGTGGTAACGTTTGTCATTTTGGACTAATGTTGGCATGTATCGCGGATGTCTATGGGCGACAGTATCCACATACTATCTGTATGCACATCTGCCGCCTTCGTTTTTAAAAAATATATATACATATATGCGTTGATATAAAATAACTTACAAGTATAAGATCGTTCGGGCGATCGTCTTTCTTTGTAATTGTCACTTTTTCCAATAAAGGAAATCTCATAGCTCAGTAGTTCTAGCTGAGAAAAGGCTATTGACATCAATCCTTCCACAAGGACCGACTTACCACCAGGTGGACATACAGTCCGTCTGACTCATTCTTTCTATAAAAAAACTACTTACCTATTTACTTCAAATCTGAATATTATATTTAAATTAAGTTTCGTACGCCCGGCAACCTAAGATGAGAACTGAGAGAGACACTGAAAGGGGGCTCGAAACTTTGTGGCATAGTCCCAAACCACCATTTTGATTTTTTTTTCAAAACTGCGTTCACGTTGGGACCCACATGTGTTAGACAAACAAAAAATGTTAGACATGTAATATTATGTCCTAAAGTGTCACGTTACCAAGATAATACGATTGAGAGATCGCTATATAATCGAATTATCAAATTTTACCTCAGTGCATAAACAAAATGTACAAATCACTAATTAAATTGTTATCAAATAATTATTTTTTGCTTACTTTTATACTGGTTGGGCAAAATAAAACAAATATTTAGAAGCTTTATACTATAAAGTCGTAATATTTCATTAACGTGACATATTAGGACAATATTATATAACATTTTATGTTTGTCTATGCATATATCTTTCCATATGTGTAGGTCCTAACGTACGACACAGCTTTAAATAAGAATCAAAATGGCTGTTCGGGACTATGCCAACCTCCTTAATAAAATGTTTGTACCCAAATAAATTGTTTCATAAAGTGTCAAATATTTACAATTTTAAAGAGACTTTTAATTTTACATAACTTTCTTTATTTTTTTTCTGTAATGCAAATTGTTTCTCTGATAGAACACTTATACAGTTTCTAGATCTTTCACAAATAATTATGTATCTCTACAAATAGGAATTTAATCTTCTTCTCAGCCCTTGGACGTCCACTGCTGGACATAGGCCTCCCCCATTGTCCGCCATTTAGACCTATCACACACAATTATTACACAACCTATTACACAATAGGAATTTAATAAAATTGCATAAATTTTTTCAACGGATCGCTTTAAATCATCTCTGTTTTTTTAATGCAAAAATATGAAAAAGTTGTTCTGTGAAAAGCGTGTCTACCTATAGTCTATCTATATCACAGTCATGACGCCATTTTCATCCAACTTATTTTAATGCGTAGGTAATATTGTGAAATTAGCCTTAGAATATTTGGTTGACTAATAAAGAAATTACGTGAAGTAGATCTATACAGTCCGGTTATTATACATAATTATGGCGGATAATTATAATGTTACATTACAGAGGTGTAAATAATTGTAAGAAGGGTAGGTAATTATAGCATATTAGACATGTGTTCGGGTATAATAATAACGCGCCCTTTCACTCTGTATTAATTTATATGACTATGTTGCCAACTGGCCTTTACAAAGGTATACTCAGGGCCGTCTTTACCAGGGGGTGCAAGGGGTGCGGTGCACCCCGGGCGCTCACCTTTTAAAGGTAATGAAAAAATATAACGCTATAGTAAACAATTAACAATTACGAATATGTTTACGAATAGTACTTAACCTACTACACACTCACTTGTAAAATTAGTAAGTAGGTAGGTATATTTTTGTAATACGTATATAAGCCTACCTCAGTATATACGAGACATATCACAATTAGTATTGTAGTAGGTACAGCATTTTTTTTTTGTAACTCAGTTTTTTTGCCTTTTTGTGAAGAAAATACAAATACAATTGTATCAAAAAAATTTTTATGGTTTAATTTTATATACCTAGACAAATAATTTCAAATACTCTTTTTCATCTCAAGATATGGCGATCCGCTAGCATTCTGTTAGTTATTCTTCTTTTATGTTGATTTAGGTTTGTTCGATTTCATTAATTATTTCGAAAGTTATAGCAAAATTAAGTGTAGTGCGGACGCGGCCACCCGCTCTACAGATGCTGTAAGTACTTACTTACCGCGGAACCATATTTTCGTCTGTTGAAAATTGATTTAATAATTTGAAAAATAAAATAAAATAAAAAATAATTTGAAGTTATTTTACAAAAATGGGTATTTTACAAATTTGGTATTAACATACCAATTGGTATTGGTGTGTTAAATATAAAAAGGAAGCGTACACTTTATGGTGGTAAATTTTTTATGGTATGTTTGAAACATGCTTATGAAGGTCTGGATAAAAATTACCGAAAGCGGAATTTTTGCTAATTAAATATCTAACTTTATTCCATTGACAGTTTAATAATAAACTGGCCAGTTATCTCTGTCGATTATATAAATGTCTTGACCGGATTTAACTAAAATTTATTTATCATCCATTTTTTATTGTATATTTCATTTTATTTAAATAAGCACACTAGTTAATATTGTGTTGCGATGTGGTATGGTTGTTTGTTTCATTCTGTTTATGCGCAATTGAATTACCTTGTTTTCAATAAAAACATTTTTTGTTTGTTATCACAAAAAATCGCAAGTAGGTATATATCGCTATCTGAAATTAATTAATTCTTTTCGCTATCTTTTATTCTGCGTAATGTTTTTTTCTTCTATTGCTGTATGCAATCCTAAGAAATATTTTAAATACTTTTATTTATCACTTGTAGATCTTATAAAGTGGTAAATGAAGTAAGAAATGAAAAATAAAAAACTAGCGTAACTAAAAGCGGAGCGGAATTATATGGAAGAAAGCAACGCGCCCGTGTGAAAATGCACGAACGTCACATGTATGATTACTACAGCGTGCAAATAGTATATAACTATTGCATTAAGGTATATAAGGTGGGCGGTGCCCCCGCGTACCCCCTGGTGTTGCAGGTGTCCATGGGCGGCGGTAACACTTACCATCACGTGAGACCGCTTGCTCGTCCGCCCTCTTCTCTATAAAAAAAAAAAAAATATGTTCACTTATAAACATACAATAAATGTGGACGTTTCAAAAATGTCTCATAAATATGCTATATTGGATATTATGAGGTCAATTAGGTGTTTTTCATGGAACAGAAATAAATCAACAGATATTGTCCATGTGATGATGTGATGATGATATTAAACATCCGAAAACATACTTATTTGCGTCCCTAAACAGTAATATTTTTTGTTATACAAGAGTGCAAAGTTGCTTTTTACCCGCGTGCTCAATTTTGATGACCGAGCAAGCGAAGAATTCTAAAATTGAATCACGAGCGCAGCGAGTGATTCAAAAATTAGAATCCTGAGCGTTAGCGAGGGAATCAAAAGAGCACGAGGTGAAAAATCTTTGCACTCGAGTGCAACACGTAACTTTTCATCCCACCTCAGTGAAGAAATTACTAAATGCAAAAAAAAAAACATTTACAATCACAAGATACTTTTATTTCAGTTTAGGTATTAACTACTACATTATGATAGGTAAGTATTACAGAATAATCTTTAAATTATAACAAATAATACTTAGGTATAATTAAGAAAAATTGAAAGTAACATTGCTACAGTGCACACGATGTTCTAAATTCAATTTACTTTATCCTCTAGCGGATAAAAACGGCTTTTGCACTCAGATATCGAAGAGCAAAAATATTCTTTCCGAGATAGGGGGATGAAATAACTATTACCGTTCCATTAACATAAAATTACAATGCATATGCCTAACGATATCTACGTAAAGGTAAGTATGCGATATCTTTTAATTTAGTTATAATAAACAAGATTATCCAAAAATAATACGTAGCAATCATACACCAAACAACGTACTGATTTATCTTTAAATCGACCTCAGTCCCTGAAACAACAATAAAAACAAGAAATTAAGAACTATCACTATCATATGTGATAACGCCACTCCGTTTGTTTTCTCCAAGGAGCTTCGTCGAACAAATGACAATTAGATTATACACGAGCTTCGTATGAAGCGGAACGTTTCATCAGTTATCATTTTTTATTTTAATTGGTACCATTTTCATAGTGAGAAATAATTGTACGATGTTACATAAATCAGTGGCTCTGAGATCGAGCCACTTGCTGAGACTCATAGCTTACTATTCCACGGCAAAGGTAAGATCTTATACTAAATTTTCTATAAGAAATTGTTAAACGTAGGGGTGTTTCAACAAGTTTCATTTACATAGATAGGTATTGCTGGCATTTTTAATTTGTATTCAATTTTGAAAAACAAATTCATTCGTGAAGTTATTTTAGAGTTTTTTTTAATTCAAATCTCAGTTTTATATACATTTTTTTTTCATTTACCTATTCTGTAATAATAAGCTGAAGTAGGTACCTATGCCTAGGTTTTACTCCTTGCGAAATAATTTAGATTTAGTTGTTTTTGTATGTCACTTGATAACATATTATCTACACAATTTTGTTAGGAGGTTCACTAGAAGATAACTAGATAAATTACAAAACATAATTTTCTATATGGTAGATATAATTAATATAATTAATAGAAATCAATAACAATAATATAATTGCATAAACTGCATATTGTACTCCCGCAACATTTTAAATCATAAGGCCAAGGAGTATCTACGAGTATATACAAACATGGTCATATACTCGTAACTGGGTCAATAGTCGTTACATATAATAACTTATTGCATGATTACATTAAGACAGATCATAATAGTTACGATGACTATTATAATCTATCATTTGACCTATTTAAAAAAATACGCTTTTATAAAAATATCAATATTTTTTCGGAGGAAAAATCTTTATATTTATAGAATGTTGTAATTAAATTAAAAAGGGGATGTCGGTACTACGAGTAAAAGTTGAGTTTCTGTTTATTAAACTACGTTAAAATGTTTACAAATCATATTATGACATAAGAATTACAGAAAATTAAATCATGTACCCTATAAGTCTGAATAAACTATTATTTTTCTAATAATGTATTGATATGAATTATTTTTAAAAGTGTTTAATTTTCATAGCCGTAATAAATTACCCAGTGATTACAAACCGCATTTTGTAATAAATACTTTTGTTATTTAATAAAATAATGAATAACAAAAATATGTAGCGTGACGTCTTATTTAAGCAAACACCAGTTACAAAATAATAATAATCAACATTAATCGTAACGTTAATTAAATGCCTATCTGCTTGTCACATGGCAACTCACGTGTATTTCGGCAACTCATAACGATTAACGACTACAGGGGGTCCATATCAGCTCATTAATTACTATTATCATACTGAAAATAGTAAGAACAGTTAACAGTTTTGTTTCTGTATAGCGGGGACAAACGAAGTATCTAATGGTTGACTTATTGTAGTAAGCGACAATTTCTCAAAATAGCATGTTTTATCTTAAGTTTTATTTTTACCTAAACGTGGAGCACACATTATTAGCAGCAACTACAGTAGATAGCTAATAATAGCAAAAAAATAATCCGCATTAAGTTTCAACGTTTCTACTGATGTCACTATGAAAATATTAGTTATTTAAAAAATCCCTTTCCCGTGAAACATGATTTTGTCATATATATACGGTAAGTCGGCGGTTTAGGGTTCCATTTTGATTCATCCCCAATAAGATAAATTATGATGCGCTGTAAATAAGCCGTGGGTTCTACTAACAGTTTTTAAAAAAAACTTTTTTAGAAAAAAGGTGGCAGACGAGCACACAGTCCACCTGATGGTAAGTGGATACTGTCGTCCATAGACATCCGTAATGCATGCCAACATCAGGCCAGAATGACAAACGATGGCACGCCTCCGGGGAATGGATTGGGAAAATGGGGAGGGAGAGGATGGGATGGGAATGGGCTCTGACATATCTCACTCACTACCGAAATACGTACCTACGTACATTGGGGAAATACGATAACGTGGGACATTTCCCACATTCAGTACATTTCAAGGTAGTCTTCTGTGAGAGAGGGGTAACGTGGCCAGTGGGGTGCGCCCAGCAGCTGTGGGAATGCAGCATGCACTGTCTCCCTACTACTAATTACTTAATGATGATAATGAGTGTGGCGTTATTTATTATTATAAGACATGTAAAGGTTTAATAAAAAGTGTAATACCGGAATGCATTGATAAATATAACAGTATATTTAAAAAAATAAGTATTAATTGCATAATACTTAATAGTTCTACTTAAAGCTTAACAATTTAGATAGTGTTCATGTCATTCAGCTCATTGAAGTAGTTTGTCCGCGGACAAAATGCTTCTGATAAAAATCTGATAAAAATGGAGATAATAGCTGTGTTTTTCTACACAAGGGCCGGGCCATCTAATAGATGTGTCTGATTGCGAATGTGTTACTATAAACATAAACAACACATAGGAATTTTTATGATAATTCAGTCACTTCCTTATCTTGTTGTTGCGAAGGAAATATGGATTAAAACTGTTATCTAATAAATAGATAATAATAATCGTAATTTGTCACCTTAAACTTGTTCACGTAATTATCCGTGGGGTGTGTCCTGTGTGTCAAGGAGCTACGAGCTAAGTACGTACAGTACTAAGTACAGAGTTTAAAGACTGTACAAAGATTTACAAACTGTTTAAAGATGCATCTTACGTTTTGCGTTCTTTTATGAACAAAAGACACCAACCTACTCCATCGAATTTTTAATCTATGTAATTAGTAATAGTGACTAATTAATAATTAAACTTTTATTATTGCATTGACGCCATTTTTATTGCACTTTTACAGTTAGTAGTTTTTTTTTTATAAAATGGAATCCAAAGTCGACATACGCGTAAACTCTGCTAGAATGCTTCAGAATCGCAGTCGCGGATGATTTGCCAGTCGCTCGATTTCATTTCAGAAATAATAATTGTGTCATAGGCTCGTCGAGTGATAGCGATCCGCCGAGAAGACCAGTCAGTATGGGAGAGACGAGCACCCTTTTCGCCGACCAATGTGAAGCAGCTAGTGCGCAAGGGCGTGAAGGTTATTGTGCAGCCGTCCAATCGCCGAGCTTATCCTATGCAGGTAATGAACACCGACGTCATCGTCATTATCATTATTAACTCATAGCTGAAGCGTATCCTATGTAGGTAATCTATATCATATTCATCATCATCAATTCATCATTGTTAATTCATAGCTGAATACTGGCTTCTCAAAACGCATCAAAGTTAACTTAGATATTACTATTCATTGCATTCTAATACATACACACAATACAATGACTCCTATCTTAAGATTGCTTATGACATTTCCTCGTGGCCACATTTATATTAATTATATATATCCCATATTAAATTTTTTTTTACACAGAATATAACCTAATTCTTTATAATGCAGAATTAAGAAGAATGAATAAAAATTGATAGTACTTATCAATTTATAACTTTGAATATTTTTCAGGCATATATCAGCGCTGGTGCAGTAATCCAGGAAGATATCAGCGAGGCGAATGTGATTTTTGGCGTGAAGCAGACGCCTGTGGACCTCCTCATACCGAACAAGACGTACAGCTTTTTCTCTCACACGATCAAGGCGCAGGAGGCTAACATGCCCATGTTAGATGCGATCTTGGCAAAGGTATACATTTAGTATAACATCTATAAACGTTCAGCTTTCAAAGTAAAGAAGGAAGGCGGTTTTCACAATAGGTCACAAACCGACAAAACCAAAAATGAAATGCTATTTTAACCGATGTAATCTGTCCGAATATTCTCCAAAATCACTTTTGAGATGGACACTAATAAAAGTATTTGTATTTTCAACATGAAACGTAATGAAATCATATTTGGCTCCAAGGACCATGTACGTCGCAGGGCGTGTTTTTGTTGGTGGGTGCGAAGCGGAGAGAAACACTTTTTTTTATATATGTATGAGAGATATTTTTGCAAGCGTATCTATATTAAAAATGAATCCTACGCGTTTACCATATAGCGGTAATTTCCGGAAATCCGGAAAAAGTAGGAATTGCCAAGACAACCTAATTTTCATGTTGCAAATAACTTTCAATTGATAAAGATTATGAAACATTCCAGAACATTCGTCTAATAGATTACGAGAAGCTGATGGACGACGCCGGTAACCGCGTGGTGGCGTTCGGAAAGTACGCCGGCGTGGCTGGCATGATCAACATATTGCACGGCATTGGGCTACGACTTCTGGCACTTGGACATCACACCCCATTTATGGTAAACTATTGTAAACCAATAGCCTTAGTAGCGCATAGAAGGTTTTAGTTAAGATGTGGACTGCTGTGAATGATTTCACCTACTTATTTATTTTTCGGGGCTTTTGACTTTAAAGACACGCCATACCTATCATACCTTAACCTATCTTAAGATTTCATAATATATTCCTATAAGTAATCTTGTTTATAGCCCACATAAAAATGTTACCAGTAATAACATAGTGTCGTAGATATAATAACGTCCTATTAATAATGTCGTCGGTGAACTGCGAATTCATAATATTGAGCGTTTTTAAATATCAGGAAAAAAATTTAATGAAAATTTAGCTTTGTTTGAGATTATTTGACGGTTATTGTTATTGTTATTATTATTATTGTTTCTGGTGACGGTTAATCCTGTGGTAGTTAAATTATGACGTAGATCATTCATATTACGAGAGTCGCAGGAGTGGCGTGTTTAGGAACAGATACATATCTACTCTATACACAACACAACACTGACTAGCAAAAAAATCGACTCAAACTTTGCTTTCATATACTTGGAGAAAATTCTGAATTATATAAGTATAAGTACATACTGATTACATGTACCTATATAATTTTAAAGGTATGAATACTCTTTTACTAATGGAAAAATATTGTTTACAATTTATCATTATTCAGGTGTAATAAAAATTAAAACGATAGAGACCCCCTTTCGCTCGCTTAACTACGTATGAGAGGCGCGCTTTGTAACCCCTTAAAAGCATGTGTAACCCTAGTTTTTAATCAGTCACTCATCAGAAGTAAACGATTACTCAATTTCTCAATTTATATTATTGAATTCACGTGCAAAACATTTGAAAAGCCACTCAAGCTATTGCCCTATTTCAAGAAGGCCATAACCAAGGTTATTTTGTTTCACAGCTGCACGTAAGACAGACAGCTGTCTTCAGAACTTTGCACGCAGACCAGGTTCAGGCAGAAAAGCTTTTAAAGCAATAATGTCATTACCAAATTGTAACTTGACAGTGGTTGAGATCCAACGAAAGCTCAAACAATTTCGAAATGGAGCTGTTAATTATTTTACAGTCAGAAGAAGATTTAAGGAAGCCAATCTAACACCAAAGAGACTAGCTAAGGGCTCCAAATTTACAGCAGCCCATTGGCAAGCACGACTCACGATTGCCCGTATATACGTCGATTGTTATTGCAATAGCACTCTTTTATGTCTGTTACTTTGTTTTATACTTTCACATTTTCTCAATATCCAGATTTAAATGATTTATTCAGCAAAATTATCAATGAACGCAATAGTTTTTTACATCATTAGAAAGGGTATAAAGTCAGTTTTCCAATGATATCCGTAACTTCACACAAACATTACGTATTTACAAATCCGCTTTATGTCAGGATGAAAACTTTGAGTCGATCTTTTTGCTCGCGAGTGTAAATACAAGCCTATACATAGCTTATACAACCTACCTATAGCTGGAATTAGCCTGAAATTAGAAACTATTGCCTGGTTAGTAAATAATTTAAATCTGTTCGTTTGTTTTGCAGCACATAGGCCCATCCCACAACTATCGCAGTTCAAGCATGGCGCGGCAGGCGATCCGAGACGCTGGATATGAAGTCGCCCTCGGTATGATGCCCAAGTCACTCGGGCCTCTTACATTTGTGTTCACTGGATCTGGTAACGTCTCGCAGGTAACAAATCCAATAGAAACAGTCTTCTGATATCTATAATGTCTAAATATTTTGCTTATAGAAACAAAATAGTCGTAATCCGTCAACACTGTCACTTGAAAACAGTTAACGACATCGCTGGGCTGCCATTTTGAATTTCTGAATAGATAGTTACGAATTAAATTGTAATACTTACTACAACATCTAATCTAATCTATTATAATGTTTAAAGTCTGAATAAGATTATAGTTATTCAGAGAAAATTTAGGAGCTTGAATTTACATTGTATTGCTCAATTCAGACTGCGAAGAATGAATTAGTACATACAGTCAGCAACATGTAATGTAAAGTTAACGTGCCTTTATGGAATTTATGGTTAATAAATTCAATTATGGATTGACATGGGTTTTAATTAGTGGTGGGTAATCAAGACTTCTCGGAGTGGTTTAACTCACTTAATCCTGCTCCGCTTGAGGATCCGACTCCTCTTAGTTACTCCTTAACTCCTTTGATACACCTACTTCTATTATGTAATCATTATCACTACCATTGATGCTAGTGGTGGGTAAGACTTCTCGGAGCATGAGCAAAAAAAAAAACAAAGGTCATGCCATCGATGAGTAATCAATACTGAATGAATGAGGACGAATGAGTAACCATTCCATGGAACAATTAAGGGATTCTGGTCCGCTCGCGGTTCCAACATTTTTCATTCATTAACTCTGGATTAACTACCTCGATTACATCTCGATTTTGGGACCGCGACAAGTGTCAATGCGCGATTACACTTGCGTTTAAAATCGGCGCCGGAGTCGGAATCGGAAAGAATAACAATTCGATGGAGTAATTAAAGGACTCTACTCCGTTCGCGGTTTCAACTCTTTTGATTAATTAACTCCGGCGTTACCCATCACTAATTTTAATTGGCTGAAAATGATGTAATATATTTTTTAAAACAAAACATCCTTAAAAACGACTGATCTTCGAAACGGCTAGTGCCTATGGTTGTGGGTTGACCTGTTGTTTATATATATTTATTCACTAATTCACAGGGAAGTCAAGAAACATTTCAAGAAATGCCCCACGAGTATGTTCCACCGGAAATGTTAAGAAAAGTAGCCGAACATGGAAGTAAGTTTTCAATTAAACAAAATTCAAATTGATATTACCTACTATCAATTTATAATAAGTTCCTGTTACAAATTGAAATAAATATTGAGAGGAACGATTAATTTTTTTTTTTTTGACAAAGGTCCAAACAAAATATACGGTTGTGAGGTGCGCCGCCGTCACCACCTGGAGAGGAAGAACGGCGGAGGATACGACCCTGAGGAGTATGATGAATATCCTGAACGTTACATATCGACTTTTGCACAAAAGGTTATTTATTATTTAAGTACACACTACGAAACGATAAAAATATTTGTTTCTACCAGTGAATGAAAAAATAACGCTAACAGAATGAATGCATTGTACCTAGATAATAAAAAAATAATAATAACGATAGTGTTGCACTATACTCATCAGCTCAAATTAGGATTCTCTGTGCCGTGGATCTGGAGACAAATACAAAGACACCCAGACTAATCTCTAAACCAATAAAACGAACAACTTAGAACAGGGATGGCGAACCTTTATTGACCTACGTGCCATTTTTTCTAAAGAAATGTTTAATGAGGCCATGACGTGCCGTCAAACAATCTTGACTTAGTGATTAATGGCGAAAAAAAATAAAACTAAATACTATCAACTTAAAACTCTTTATTTGCAACCAGAAATACCTATACATTTTGTACAGCAATCGTAACATTAACAGTTTTATGTTTATTTAAATGAAAGAAAAAATTAGTGCGACTTCTGCTGTTGCCGTTCCGGCACCGGTAGCCCCTTCACAATGAACTTTGTTACTATGACCTCAAATGTAGACGAAAAACAAAATGTTTCGATTAGGTACCTGGAGTACTGTTCACATCTCTGGGCCGGCGCACCGAAATACCAATTACACCCATTTGACTCCATCCAACGATGTGCTGTTCGTGTTGTCGACGATCCCACTCTCATCGGCGGTTTAGAACCCCTCAGCGTTCGGAGAGACGTTGCATCTCTCTGTGTGTTCTACCGCCTGTACAATGGAGAATACTCTGAAGAATTGTTCAATATAATTACCACCTCGGGTTTCTACAACCGCACCTCCCGTCACAGAAGTGCGGTCCATCCGCATTTCTTAGATACGGAGGTGTCGCATACTGTTCGGTCCAAAAATTATTTTATATCGTGAACCCGTAGGCTGTGGAACGAACTGCCTCAAGAGGTCTTCCCATTAAGCTACGATATGAGGTTCTTCAAGAAAGCTGTGAATAGGATTTTGCAAGGTCGGTGACGCGCCCGCATACCCCCTGGTGTTGCAGATGTCCATGGACGGCGGTAACACTTATCATCACGTGGGACCGCTTGCTCGTCGGCCCTCTTAAAAAAATCCTTAATTAATGCCGTGCCCAAATTATTTTGTCGCGTGCCATCAATGGCACGCACGCCATTGGTTCGCCATCGCTGACTTAGACCAATATTCAATAATGTCCGTAATTTAAAATAAATATCAATGTTGTTTAATTAAAGCAATAACTGTAATCTTTGACCGTAAAAATCTACATAGGATTTTAAATTTTTGTTATCGTGGTTGAACATAATAATACTGGTCATAATGTAACCGAGCCGAAATATTGGCCGTATAAAACAAATAAAAATCGTGAGTAACCAACCGGTTTACATAGCATTTATAATGTTTGTCTAAGCAGGAATTGTACCTATCTGGAATCTTTCGCACACCACAGCCTAGGGCAATACCAACTGTTCTAATCTTTCGACAAACGACAAACAAACATTAAAGTAATAAATATAAACATTAAAGTATTAAACTGTCGGAGTTGAAAGTATGCAGTTGCGGCTGATATTTGACAATTCATTTTAGAACATAAACGATGCAGTCATAATAACAAATAACACATTAATTCCTTATCTAATCGAAGCAGTGGCGCTTAAAATAAACATCAATGAACTTATCGGTCATTAGTAGAGAATGCATAGCATCTTTTGAAAACACTTTCTTGAAAACATTATTGATGACCGATTAGCCCAATTCGTAGTGTCTCTATCTCTTGTAGAATACGTGCCGGGTTCGAATTCCGGTCGGACACTAATTTGTTTAAAGAAAATTAATTATGTGATTTTTATTCATCCTTGTATGTCTCTGGTCCCACAACAAAGCGAATCCTAGTGAGGGCCACTAAGGGTACTTAGAGTTATTTAATAATTATTTTTTGTACGATTTAGATAGCACCGTATACCTCAGTGCTGGTGAACTGTATTTACTGGGCAGTGGGTAGTCCGAAACTGCTGACCATTCCTGACGCCAAGCATCTTCTCTTGCCCTCACACACGCCATGGCTCCCGAGGAGTATTGGAGCGCCGGCTTTACCACACAGGTTAGGTTAGGTTATTTACTTTGCTACGATATAAAACGCCACCCACTGTGAATTATAATAAGCATCTGTTCCTGTTCGTTACCAGTACCTAATGAATAGATTATGGCCTAAATTAAAGGTGGAATATGACGACATGGTGGAATATCCATATTCGGTAAATAAATAATTTGATTGATTGAATGTACTTGAAACTTTGCGATGTAACTATTAGAACCAAAAAGGCAATTTTAAAATTATTCAGTTATTAGGAATAATGGATTTTATACATATTTTATTGGGTCTAGATTTTGAACTACAAACCGTACATACGAGTACTACATACATGCAAATAACAATCGTATGAATAGTTACAATAAAATTATGAACATTATTTACTTTTTTTTTTATAGATGTGTACTGTTACGTCTTCCTAATGTCTGTAACTGTTGTATACCACCGTGTCTACAAAAGTGTCTAATTTTTAGATCGGAAGTACTGGCATCTAAAACACCGAGTATGTAATCTACTTTGGAAGTCAGAGCTCACTCACACGTACTATTGTATTGTATTTTTGTACTATTGTATCACACTAATATTAGTATCAATAAATAGACAGTATAGTATATGAGGTTAGTTAAAAGTTACATGAACCTTTAACTTTATATTGTTCTCTTTTGTATTAATGGCAAGGCGTCGACGAGCCACGCTGGAGCACTTTAGCGTAAGAGAAAATTGTTATGTAGGTATTGTATTGTTATAGAATGCTGGCAATCTGCGACATCTCAGCAGATCCCGGCGGCTCCATAGAGTTCATGAATGAATGCACTACCATCGACACACCCTTCTGCCTGTACGACGCGGATAGAAACAAAGACACGAAAAGGTGAATTGATATTTATCTCTATTAAAAAACGTTTCTCAAACAAGTATGTTGTTTTCATTTTAGTCGAAGTGTCGACTAGGTTACATCGACCATAGTCACAAGCTGACTCGAGAGGCGGGTAATTAACGTTGAGAGCTGGTAGCAGTTTATCCTTAAACTAGTAAAATAAAATAGGTGAATACACGTCTAAGTCCTGTTTAGATAAATGAGTGTGAAATACGTGAAAATCATTCAAGTTACAAGATGAATAGATGTAAATAAAAATATTAGTGTTTTATGTGTAGGCAAGTAACTTATATTCATCTTAATGTTAAGAATTACGGTTTTTGATACAGTTTTAAGGGTCCCGGAGTCCTCGTCTGTTCTATTGATAACATGCCAACGCAGCTGCCGAGGGAGTCCACAGATTTCTTCGGAGACCTTCTCTATCCATACACTGAAGATATTATGAAATCCGATGCGTGCAAACCTCTTGAAGAACACAAATTCTCGCCTGCAGTACAAGGGGTAAGATATTTTCTTTTAATACACATAACATAAGCCTAACGACGTTAAATATCATAAGATTAGTTATATAGGTCAGATAAGATAATACGTATTATAATTAAATAATTGTAGCTTTAGTTCATACATAATGTTACTCTGTGTCGTAGGCACAAACAAGTCTGTTATTTATATTTCTCAAGTCAATTAAAATAATGATTTAGTGATTAGAATCTTTATTAGTAATATATAAACTGCATGTTATTTTTTTTGTGTTGTGCATATATCATAAAAACACAAAAACAAGTGACAAGTGCACAGTTGTCTGTTGTTTTTTGTGTGTTAGGTATATAAGAGTATTTTAAATCGTTCCATAATATTGTTTCATTTCACAGGCTATAATAACCAGCAACGGGAAACTGACGCCACCCTTTGAATATATCAACGAATTGAGAATGTCCAATATGTAAGTATTTAAATTAATAGTTACACACCTGTACATACGTTTTATTTTGTGTAAATTAGTGTTAATAATAAATACGAGAATTTATTTAATAATAAAATCACTATAAAAGTGTCTTTTTTCCAGTCGTTCCCGTCATAAAGTCGAGGGCAATGAGCAGCAGACTCCAGTTGTAATCCTCGGCAGTGGCTTAGTATCAGCTCCAGTAGTCGAATATCTTGCCAGGGAGAAAAATATCGCTCTTACTGTTGGTATGCTCATTTTCCTGATGAATGTTGAGGAACAGGTTTTCTTCTAGTGATATTACCATAACCATTGTCGTTCACCGCTGGTATATGGACCTCTTCGTATCCATTGTCTTGTGCATGAGGGATGCAGTTCGTCAGCGGTGATAGCCTAGGGGTATTTATATCAACTCATATTCGTATGATCGTAAATTCAAATCCTCGGCCTGTACTTGGGTTTCTACTTAAGTACGGATTTTTAAAAATTGTCACTAACTCGGCGGTAAGGGAAAATACATCGTGAGGAAACCCGCATGCTCCGGAAATAAAAAATATCCCGAGTATGTGATCCACCAATCCACACTGGGCCCGCGTGGTGGATTATGGCCCGATACCCCCCCAGTGATTGACTGTGGGACGTTATTGGCTGATACAAGCGACTCAGGATAACCTTTAGTCCGTCCGTTTAGTCCGTTTTATATAATATTATATTCAATAGCACACACACACGGCCAGCTGGTCGCGGAGACCATGCACATAGGACCTCGCCCGCAGTTGGTTTGGTCGTGAGACCAGGTACGGAACGGATGTGGTTTGATTGACTGTGTGTTCTACGCAGTTTGTGTCGTGTGTTGTACGAAATCAACTACAAATAGCGATGGAAGGCATTGAAAAAATTATCACAGAAATAAAAAACCGACCTGCTATTTGGGTCTTTTGAAACCTACTCCAACAGAGATGAGAACTATAAGCAACAAGACGCTTGTCGATTGATGGATTTACCCAAAATCGTTTGTTCTCACTGTTCCTGATTTTTCGCGATCGACAATTTAAGAAGTAGCAAGATATCACAGCCAACTTGGTGTCGTCCATGTTTGTAACTGAATTAAAACCTGCACGCAACGCTGGTCTTTTCTTGGTCGCACACAAACGACCGCGATCACGACTATGGTCGTAGTCGTGGACCGGACGTGGAAAGTTGCTGGTATTGGCTGGAAGAGAAGGTCTTATGATAGTATGTGGTGGTAGACCTTGAGAGAGGCCTATGTTCAAAAGCGGAGGGATAAGGAGTGATAATAGATAAGGAATTAATTAATCGGATATTTTTTTTTGTAATTTTACCAACTTTTGACTGGCACTGAATGCCTTAAGGTATTAAGTCCGCCTCTGTACAAAAATAGTGAGAAAAGAATCAATAAATAATTTATCGACAAATATTAATTCGGGGATATTCTTCTTTTGTGTTTCCGTGTTTATCAACTTAATAAAATTTATCTTTCCTGTTTTTCTTTTTTATCATCTTTCTATTAATTTCAGCATCACAAATCAAAGAAGAAGCGGATGCCCTTGCAGAACGGTATGGCGTGCGCGCCGAATATCTGCAAGCAAACGACGAGAGCGCATTACGTGCGTTCGCGTCGAAGGCTCGTCTGGTCATATCTCTGCTGCCGTACGACCTCCACGGAGTAGTCGCCAGAGCGTGTCTGAGTACCGGAGCGCACATGGTCACAGCTTCGTATGTCACGCCCGAAGTGCAGGAGTTGCATGACGCGTGAGTAACGATTATAAATGAAGTCGAAAAACCGAAGATCAATTTATACGGGGTTGTTTATGGGAATCATTAGTTCAACAAAAACTCGATACTGGTCTTAGTAGTTTTAGTAGAGAGGTTTCTGAATAACCTTAAAGCCTCGTAACACCCCTCAATCTCAAAAAGGCTCTGAATCTGTCCCTGTAACTGAATATATTATATTACTATGAATGTTACCTTTCATCGGTGAAAGTAGCATGTTTGCTCATTAGATTACAGTATTAGTAAAGAGGTCTTTATTAACTTTTAATATAAATGTGATCTATCTCAAGATAATATGAAAATACGTCAAACGCGCAGTCAAACGATTCAAACTCAGATGAGATGTCAAGCACCTGCGTGTAAGTGTAAAGTGTGATTTCGCTACTATATGCTACGACGTAGTATGATGCTATGGCTACGACGTAGCATGATGCTACGGCTACGACGTAGCATATCCGAAGCAGTCAAGAGGCAGGCATGTTTGAGAAATGCACAATCTTCACAGTTTAATTTTTTGTCTAGTGCCAAAGAAGCCGGTGTGACGATATTGAATGAAGTTGGATTGGACCCCGGCATTGATCATCTTCTTGCACTGGAATGCATTCATGACGTTCAGAATCATGGCGGGAGAATCGACTCTTTCGTCTCATTTTGTGGAGGTAAACGGCTATAAAATTCTGGTTTCAGATTCTTATATGGTTTTCTCTACTAGGTTGATACATATTAATAAATATTAATTTTAATTTTCAGGCCTACCGGCTCCTGAATTCAGTGACAACGCTCTTCGATATAAGTTTTCTTGGAGTCCACGCGGAGTACTACTTAACACTATCTCTGGAGCTAAATACCTTAGCAAAGGACAGGTAATATGTTATTTATTACATTGTGTACTTGAGTAACATTTTCATTGCCATGAGGTATAATAAATAAATGAAATAAAGTCTTTGTACATTTTTCTTAGGTATTGATATAGCATCCAACAGATTCAATATTAATGTAGGAAACATAAAAACCTAAAGCCGACCAAACCTCAACGAAGAAACGGGCGTACAATATGTATTCTATAACCATTTCAGAATAAATGTCTGCATAAGGTAAATCCTTAAGTTGTACGTCATAAGACATATTTCATCTTAACAAAATTTTATACGTTCTTTGAAATAGAATTTTCAATATTTTTCAGAAAGTATATTTGCTCCTGTATACGTAATGTTATAATTTACACTCAAGAATTTTTTTCATAGTTTTATAACGGTATACTTATACTTGTAAAAAGTTACAGGGTGGAAGCGGACATCTTGATGCAACACCTTGCTAACATTTCGATATACAGTATACGATATACTCGTACAGTTTGCATGTCCTCTCCAGACTAAGTTATACAAGTACTCCAAAGTGTAAAACCATTTTTGTAAGAATAATTTGAATTAGTTTACGTTAAAAGTAATTTTACTATTTATACTTGGCTTGTATGCAAAATAGCAAAAATTACTAAATGGACAGCAAATCATGATCAATAAAACAACTTATTTCTCAATAACTAAAATTAATAATTTTAAGTTATTAAGAATGTTTCTTTATATTTTTTACCTTTCAATAAGGTAGTGGAGGTGTTAGCCGGCGGAGAGCTGATGTCGGTGTCCCGCGAGCTAGATTTCCTGCCCGGGTTCGCGTTTGAAGGGTACCCCAACAGGGACAGCACCAAGTACGCCAGGCTTTATGGCATCGAAGACGCACATACCATATTTAGAGGAACATTGCGATATAAAGGTTAGTTTTATGACGTTAGCTGTTACTATTTTTTGTTTATTTTTATAAAAATAATATAACTAACATTTTTGTATAGAATGCTATTGACTCATGTATGCCATTACTTAATATTACTCATGTATGTTAGTTACAACTTAATATTACTTAATATGCTAGAACTAAAAATTTACGGAGGTGTCGCGCACTGTTCGGTCCAAAAATAATTTTATATCGCGAACCCGTAGGCTGTGGAACGAACTTCCTCAAGAGGTCTTTCCATTAAGCTACGATATGGGGTTCTTCAAGAAGGCTGTGAATAGGATTTTGCAAGGTCGGTGACGCGCCCGTATACCCCCTGGTGTTGCAGGTGTCCATGGGCGGCGGTAACACTTACCATCACGTGGGACCGCTTGCTCGTCCGCCCACTTGTCTATAAAACACAAAAAAAAAGTTACATGGAGGTTATTTTTATCATAATTGTATAAAATTATATTATAAAAATTGTATATAATGGTTCTTTTTTAAGATTTATAATTATTCCTTTGTAGGTTTCACCGAGACCATGAAATCGATGCAACTCTTCGGCTTAGTTGATCCCAATCCTCACCCATCTCTGCATCCCGACGGACCTGATATTACATGGGTATGAATTAATGTCAACATTCGTAATAAGTAGTTTATTTGAAACGTGCTACAGCATCGTTACAGCGCAATATTCGGATTCTTTATATGGCAACGTTATGAATTGTCTGTTGAATTAATATAGTGTACTATGATACACTATATTAATACTTTTAACACTATTATTAATAACATTTGCTTTACGTGCTGTTTCTTTAAAATCGACTAATTGTATTGCTTTGTAATTGCATTGCTAACTTTTGTAATACATTTTGAAATTGTTGTAGATGATTAGATATAAACTACGGAATAATATCACAGAATTTGAATCAAAGAAGCTATTACGACTTTTAGGAAAAAATATATCTAAATCACTTTTCTGACTATTAAGATAAACTTTTGATTTTGGAATGACAAAGCATTAAACGGACATTGCGTAGATATTTATACTTAAAATATTATCTTGTAGCGTCAATTTGCTTGCGAGTTACTCGGATTGACCGATTCATCGATCTTCTACGAAAACCTGAAGACTCGTCTAGCGGAGCGTGTCGGGGGAGTCGGCACTCAGGCGATAGAATCACTAGGGTTCTTAGGAGACATTGAAATTTTGAAGTGTGGCACGCCGCTTGACACCATCAGTCATTATCTCAGCAAACGATTGCAATTAGGTATGTACTTATTATTCATGAATATACTGTAAACAGCCTTTTTCGTCGTCCACTGCTGAACATGCACATTGTATTGTGCTAGTAGAGGTAGGCTTGTGCTAACGGAGTTGTTTTCCCTTAGTCACATTTCACGACATCCACGGGACGAGATGGGGGGTGAGATGGACGGGATCCTAAGGCCGGCTGACACCATACGGCCATGCATGTAGATTAAGTTATCCTGTAGCATGTATTATTGTTATCTGGGACAGATGTTAGGGCATCTCTTATAAATTTTTTAACCATTTTACCATTAGATATACTAAGAAAAAAATAAATTATTTTAAATTACTATTCAAGACTTGATTCCTAATTTGTTATTTTTTGTCTTATTTTGTTGCTACTTAGCTATAAACATTGTATTGTGTTAATCAATGCCAGGAACTACTTACACCTATTCCTCTGGTAGCGATTCGTTGACTTGTTGCATATATTAGGTGACAAACATTGTATTGTAATCAATCAAAATTTTCTCATTTATACTTAATATTAGGGCTACGTTCCAAAACGCCCGAAATTCGCTCCTTGACAATCTAAATACATAGCTATTTATTTATAATCCATAAATAAATAAATAATATATCTATATTCTTTTCTATTTTTATACTGGATGTCCAGTGGCAGATTTCAAACTTTGACCGCATCTAGTTTCTGCACGCGGCAAGAGACGGGGTCGGGGGAGGCGTCGTTCGAAGCGCATGCGTTGCGGATTTTTATTAGCTATGGAGAAGTGGAGCGGAGAGCAACGCGCTTTTGCCGTTGAGGCTTACATTTCGAGTGGTTTTTCATTGTCTGAGGCCCGTCGTCGATTTAACAGTCAATACCGTATTCGTCGTTTAAGTGATGGACCGTCGATTAACCTCATCCAGCCTTGGGTAGCGAGGTTTAGAGGTACAGGATCAACAATGAATAGACTCAGACCGGGACCTACGGCCGTGGTAGCAACGAATGATAATGTTGAACGTGTTATTGCTTCAGTGACTGAAAGTCCACGTTTTTCCTCCGTGTACGCTCGTCGATATTGGGATATTGGGAATTCCAAAATCAACACTGTAGGTTATTATGCGGAAAAAATTTAAGTTCCGCCCATATAAAATCTAAATTGTACAAGAACTGCACGATTCTGACTTTGCACTAAGGACAACTTATGCGAAAACAATGTTGTCGAGATTTCGTACTGATACTCGTGTGGGTAACATATTCTTTGGCGACGAAGCCACTTTCACGTAGGAGGATACCTATGTAAACAAGCAAAATTTCCGTTAGGTACTGGGATGTCAGCAACCCAAGAGAAATGCATCAAGAGCCTTTACACGAGCCTAAGGTTACATTGTGGTGTGCAAAGTCTGCATCTGCCATTATAGGGCCTTATTTCTTCGAAAACCAGCGTGGACAAACTGTAACTGTGAATTCGCAGAGATATTCTGAGATGATAAGTGACTTTTTTAGGCTAGAACTACAGAATAGTCCATACTTTAACTGGAACACGTGGTTCCAGCAAGTTGGGGCAACAGCTCATATCGCAAATGTGTCCATGAATGCGTTTTCTAATGGGGATACTTGAAATCCGTGGTTTACAAGACCAATCCAGGCATTATCGTGCAGTTAAAAGAAAATATTCGTGCTGAAATTAACAGGATTCCCCAGTCGCTCTGTAAACGTGTTATCAAAACATGCGCGCTAGACTCGAGGAGTGTGTGAGGCTTGATGGTCGCCATTTAGAAAATGTCGTTTTTAAATAATAAAATCCGCATTTATCGTTTGTAAATAACAATAAACATATTTTATATAACTGGTGTAGTTTCTTTTTTAATGATTATTTAAAGTTTGAAATCTGCCACTGGACACTCATTATTACAAAAACAGGACGCGCCGCGCTTGATTTATATCGTCAAGAAGAAATTTTCGCACGTTTTCGTACCCAACCTAGTTAGAATTATCGAAGAATAAATTTAAAGTCGTAGGGTTTCATAGCTTCACTGACATATAACATCGATAATTCTACTATACTATACTATTATATATAAGGCAATTTGTTGACATTTCACTTGCAGAAAAAGATGAGACTGACCTAGTAGTACTTCGGCACGAAGTGGGAGTGACGTGGAGCGACGGGCGACGAGAGCGGCGAGAGGTCACTATGACCGTGCGCGGTGACCCCACCGTGCACTCCGCCATGGCGCGCACTGTGGGGCTGCCCACTGCCATCGCTGCAAAGATGGTGTTAGATGGTGAGTTCTGGGTAACCTTTTAGTTTTTGATTCAGTGGTTATAGTGATTTCGAGCGAAGGGAACAGCGCGTTCACCATATGTCGAGGAAACACTGCCGGCGCAAGGTCGCCGTAGCATTTCGGATTAAGCCTGCTGCACTTGACGCGAACTCTGGGGTTGCCAACAGAAATAGGGTATTTGATTCTTTTTAGAAAATTATTTTATTTGATATTTAGAGACACTAGAAATCAATACGTGAAATCAAAATCAAAATATCTATGTTGAATAACGACTGAATTGGTTTCAAAATCACGAGAGAGAAAATAATAGCACTACACTGTTAGTTATACGAGTAGTTATTGATGAAACTCACGAACATGTATCAAAGTTGTTTGTTGATTACTTGTATATATATATATTCGAAAAGTCACTTTCGCGTTAATTAAAACTATACCTTAATTAAATATTGTGCGGATATAAGGTAATTTTTACTCATACGAACACCTATCATTACAAGTAAGACAAACGCGCGCACGTACATAAGTTGCAAGAGCTTTAGCATGTTATACTTGCTTGTATTACTATAGCTTGTGGATAGCGATGCTTCATATGGCATGCGTCATTGCAGTTCGCAGTTCTTACGTAGCAGTACAGTGAAATCAACGAGACATGAGCTTTGCATTTGTGTGAGTGCACACCGATAGTGTACAGTGCGAACCATTTCGACAATCGGATTGGACATCTCGACACCCACTCAAACAGATGCAAAGCCCACGTCTCGTTGATTTCATTGTATCTGGGATGTTACTTCACTGCAAATTAAATAATTTAGTTTCAATGAGACGAACGGTACAATCTTGAGTAATTTCTTTTATTAAATATGAGACTTCTCATTAGGAATCATTTTAATGAATTATTCCTTTTCAGGTGAAATCCAAGAGCGCGGTGTAGTTTTACCTTTCTCGCCCGTAGTGTACAGATCGCTGCTGTCCAGACTCAGATCCGACGGCATTGAAGCGAAGGAAGTCTGCAGACCTCTCAATTAGACTAAACTCATAATTAGATAAAATGAAATTAGGAACTACGAATTAATCTTCTGTACAAATTAATTAAAAATTAGAAATGTTGCCTTTGTGTCTGTTTTGTAATAATAATTATGTAAATATTGCGAGCAATTTATTAATGCATATGTTTAGTAAAGATGTATTTGTAATACATAACTCATATTAATTAATTAAATGCAAGTTTATACTGTAAATAAACTAATATACGTGTTATTTAAGCGTTTAAGTTTAATCTATTATATATACAATCTATTTAATAGAAATCTAACACTGACTGACTGACAGACAACGCTGAGCCAAAACCGGTGGGTTTAGAAGCATGAAATTTTGCACAGGAGTTCCTTATATAACGTAAATGAGCACTAAGAAAGGATTTTTGAAAATTCATCCCCAAAGGGTGTAAAATAAGGGACGAAAGTTTGTATGGGAGAAAAGTGGGATGGTTCCTGAGATGAAATCTCCTTCCTGAAATTCCTGAAATCTCATCGGGCACACGGCTAGTATTTTAATAATTTTGGATCTTATTGATTAAATATCATAAAAATCCATTTCTTTCCTTCGAATCTTGTTTTATTTTACATCGCTACATGTAGAATGATAAAGTGTTTGAATATTTATGTTTATTCAAGTTAATCTCATGGTCGACTTTGTTACGATTTTTACTATTGTATGATTTCGTATTTAGGAAGGCTTTTTTTTCTATATAAAAAGGCGGTAGATGAGCAGACTACCGCCTCGACACATGCCAAAGTCAGTCCAAAATGACAAATGTTGTCATGCCCCCGGATGCGCTGCCTATCTTTGGAGATTTAGTAATGGATTTGGAAGAAGGTTGGGAAAATGGAGAATTGGGCGTGTAACGGGACTAGGGTAGTTTATTATATATTTTAAATAGGAAGTATTTTTATCAAAGTTGGTTTAGTAGTGACTTATATACCGGATGTATTGAAAGAAGTAGTTTCAATAATAATAATTCCCAGGAGGAAAAGTGAACCCATAGTGGTTAGGTAAAATATAAGATATATTGTACATATAGGATTGGTCCGAAAGACAGTTATTAATAAAATTGTTAACCGACCTCTAGTCATTCGCAGTATTTTGTAAACACGAGGAGGCCTTTTAATGCATTGAAAAAGTTAAAAAAATAGTTTGATTTCAGCAAGGCAACTGCTGAAAATGAAAATACTGTTATGCAGTAATGTCAACTGGAAAAAAAAGGTGTGACATGCTTGTCATTTTTATATCATTTTTTTGCTAACCTAAAATGTTTTATCAAATGACTTGATTTTGCCATTTTGAGTAATTTTTTACGATTATTTTTTACAAATTTATTAAACTAAATCTCGATTGTGTCGCGACGTGTCCGGTTTGCACTTTTAAGAATTTTTAATGCGTTACAATTTTGTAATGATGACTTTGCGTTAGTCAAACTGAAATGGAAAACGACCCAAATAACACAGTAAGTACTGTATTTGTAGAAGTACCAAATGCACACTTGTTAACGGGAAATCCTAGAGCGATGTGTAAATCTCTATCAGGTTGTGCAATTCTAAATAACAGTATCAGTTTTTGTAGACTGAGATGTAGCGATAAATCTTCCATCAGGTAGGTCTATAACTGTTATATTAGTACGCAACAATTTTTTAAACGTCGATTTCTAGAAGTAAAGAAGAATTTTAATTTCCTTTTAAACAATTGTGTAGAACTTATTCATAAACATAAATATTTATTGAAAGTTTAGCATCAAATTATTAATGAGACCTTCAGGAGTACATGATAATAAAATCACTAAGTCAACGACGATCTAAATTCTAAGACACGAATATTCCGTGCTTTGATGACGTTTTCCAATTTAATTTCGTCGATTTTCATTACTTGTGGTTAATACGAATTGTGTTTTCTGCTCTGAAGTAATTTTAATATGATTGTATGATTAATTGTGTAATATGTAGTCAGCGAGAAGTAATACAACGTAAGTACTTTTAATTACGTACTTATAATAATTTATACAGGCAAAATTCCGCAGTTTGCACTTTATGATTTCTTATTTATTCAGTGATTAGGAGCAGTTCGAGGAGAGATTTAGGGGTTAAAATTGAAAAAAAAAAAAAATTAAGTTCGTTTGAGATTTTAAGTGTGATCAGAAACTAAAAAAGAAATTCAACGTAAAGCGCGTAAAGCTTGCACGAGTTTCCGCTAGACACATGTTTTAAAACAGCTTTTGTTTTAAAAGTTTTAGAAAACGCATCTTTGAACCTATTTTTAAAAGTGTTAAGATTATTTTTGCTGTTTCCTTTTTATATTTTTTCACACATCTCTCGTAGAAGTTGGATGCCCAGTTATCAATAAAGTAACAATTATGATCATTGTAACTATATTACATTTGTTTATTTTAATTTTCCAAATATAATGTTACTTATGCTTTCGTTAAAATTGTTGCTAAATCCTTTTGTCCTTAGGAGGGCAGTATTCTTTACGTATTGCATTGTGTTTAGACGGCGGGTCGAGAGACAGGGCGGTGTATGTCGGTGGCAGCGATGCAGGCGCTGCACCGTCTACGCGAGTGCCGACTGCTCTGCGATGCAGTCGTGCGCGCGGACGACGGCGCCGCCTTTCCCGTCCACCGTGCTATACTCTCTGCCTGCAGCCCATACTTCCTGTTAGAATCACGTCTTAATACAATCAATTTTAATCGATTTATTAAATTACCTATACCATCAGCCTGTGTCTCCACACTGCTGGATATAGGCCACTCCCAAAGACCGTCATCACACACGCTCTTCTCATTCAGACAACCGGCAACCTTCTTCAAGTGGCCTGGCCGAAGTGCGTCCCACACTACGGTCTCACACTCTATTAAACTAGAGCTTACTAATTTACCTAGTCGCTCTAACTGCACTTTCGCCAGCAGTTTAATATATGCGATGGAAAGTAAGAAATGGGTGAAATAGCTAGTTAATATGTTTCAATTTCTGAAATATAGTTATAAATAAATATCAAAGAACAGTAGCATATTCTCAGGTTCCTCTGTTGGCGAACTTCTGTAGCTACAGTGATTATTCTTGTTTAATATTACTATTGTGGATTTCGTAAGTCTTGAACGTTATTACCGCAGGGCATTATTTACAACAACGCTGCACAGTCGCGAACAGAGCGATGTGTTGATATCAGGCGTGCGTTCAGAGATCCTACTCTTACTGATAGAATACGCATATCTTCGCCGCATCGAAGTCAGTGATTCCAACGTTCACGAGCTCCTGATGACTGCCGACTATCTTGCCTTCCTCGGGGTCTTGCAGCTCTGTTGCGATCATCTCAGAGCTTCACTCAAACCAAAAAATTCTCTCGGTATTATGATGTTCGCCAGGCATGTATTTCAAAAATTATTTAGTAAAATAAAATTATGATTTATATCTTTAATAAGCTAACTTGTTACTGTTTTAGGCGTGTTTTTTGTTACAAGTTAGAGGCAGAGGGCCGAAGATATTTACTACGATATTTCGTAACTGTAGCGACGCAAAGCGATGAATTTTTGCACTTACCACTCGATGAGTTGAACTCCATCATACTCGAAGACGAGCTCAATGTGAAGAGTGAAGAAGTAGTCTGGGAGGCGGTACTGCGATGGGTCAATTATAACCCTGACAGTCGTTGGCAACATACGGTCAAACTGATGGGCAGTATACGACTCGGACTACTTGATACACAAGTTAGAAAGTCTTTTCTATTAAAATGAATTCCTGTTACCAATTTATTTACACTAAAGTGTTGAATTTTCTTCAGTTCTTCCTAGAAAATGTCAAAGACCATCCGTACGTTACCGGTAATGAAGGTTCACGGCCGATCATCATCGAAACGCTAAAGTTTCTATACGATCTTGAAATGATCGCTCAACGAGACGGCGAAGTGGCCACGCCGGAGATCGCGCGGCCGAGAGTACCGCATGAAGTAATATTAGTATTGATCTTTTCCTATACTTCTTTCCTGCGCTTGAAGAAAACTGTAGAGCTCTCATTTTGTAGGTCCTATTTGCAATTGGAGGTTGGAGTGGAGGATCTCCCACAGCATTTATTGAAACTTACGATACTAGAGCTGATCGCTGGATAAAGGTAAACCAAATGAGGATTATGGATTATTCCGGCGTCCTGTAATAGTTGACTATATATTTTTTGCAACAGGTGGAAGAAGTTGACCCAGCTGGACCACGAGCATACCACGGCACCGCTGTACTCGGCTACTGCATTTACGTGATTGGTGGTTTCGATGGAATGGACTATTTTAATTCCTGTCGCTGTTTCGATGCTGTCACCAAAACTTGGCGTGAGGTCTGTTATATATCGCTAGTTACTTCTATATATTGTTTGCTGTTCGTTGTTCTTTATAAAAAGATATTGTTTCCGCCAGCCCTGTATTAACGTGTCATGTAAATACGTTCCTGAATATTTTTTTTTTGTAAAGAGGTCAAAAATATTTTGGCATCAACTATGTCTTCCGACTACAATACTTTTCTTCCAAATGGAATAAAAGTTGATTCATTTAGGTAGCTCCAATGAACGCCCGACGCTGCTACGTCTCAGTAGCAGTATTAGGTGAGACGATATACGCAATGGGTGGCTATGACGGCCACCATCGACAAAATACAGCTGAGAGATTTAACCATCGCACTAATCAGTGGTCACTCGTCTCTCCTATGAATGCGCAGCGATCGGATGCGAGCGCTGCTGCTCTTGATAGTAAGTTTTAAATTTATTTATTTTTTTCAAATTGAAGCACAGGCTACATATCGCAATCGGGCATATATATCCATTTACACTAGTCAATCGGTAAAATTAGGGAAGTGATTATAGCAATATTGTAGTGGAATATGTTTTGCCCCCATCATTGCAGATAGAGGTAAAGAACCTTTATTGTTTGACTTTTGACTTTGACTTTGATAAGACTGTCACGATTTTGACATCATAAAAGTGCTAGGATAAGAATGGATGAGGCGGTAACTTCCCGTTACCTTCTTTAAATAATTGAGACGCAAGCATTGTGTCAATATGCTTATTCCAGAAATTGAACAATTTAGGTAATTAACATCTATAGATTCTAACGGCACAAGGTCCCCATAATGTCTTTATTGCCAATCGATAGTGGCATAATGACAATGAAATCCAGCTGTCATTTTCTGTTCACCATGTTTGTTACTTGCTATAGATAAGATCTACATAACGGGCGGGTTCAATGGTCAGGAGTGCATGAACAGCGTGGAAGTGTACGATCCGGACACTAACCAGTGGACGAACTTAGCTCCGATGCGTTCCCGCCGCTCTGGTGTCTCCTGCATCGCTTACCACAACAAGGTAGCTAGGTACATTGATGATAAGGTAAAAATATCTAAATGTAGCTAAGTGAGTGCTTTAAACGACGTTTAAAATGACAACTTTCAAAACCACTTTCAACCTATCTATCTGTTTTTACATTTTCTATCTATCTGCTTTAATATAAAATAGAAATAAATTCTCATAGATGTACTTACCTATGTAGAATTAGATCGAATCAGATTTACCTAATTTTGATGTCAAATTATTATTTAATCAACATGTGGAAAGTAACGTATTTTTTCAGATCTACGTGATAGGCGGTTTCAATGGTATCTCGCGAATGTGCAGCGGCGAGGTGTACGACCCGGCGACGAATTCATGGGCGCCGGTACCGGACATGTATAACCCGCGGAGCAACTTTGCCATCGAGGTGATCGACGATATGATCTTCGCTATCGGCGGGTTCAATGGCGTCACGACCATCTACCATGTGGAGTGCTACGATGAGAGGACCAATGAGTGGTAACAATAACGATACCATTTCGCACAATCCAAATTGGTAAAAATTGTAGCTTACATATGTGCAGGTAAATCCAATTGAACTGGAAATAGGGTTTCGTCAATGGGGCAATCCAGATAATCCAGATCCCGAGGCTTTAGCCAACTTTATCAACTAAAAAAATCGCTTTACACTGTTTTATATACTTGATGTTAATGTGATTGTAAAGGAATCAGTTGAGTAATACTCGTATCTATATTTGTGAACACCAGTGACGTTGTAAAAATGAGGTCAGCGCTAATAAACCTTAATAATCTCAACAGTTTTAGACTCGAGCTTGTAATCTAAAGGGTTTAAGTTCATCGGACGTTAAAAGTTTGGACTATAACATGCACGAGCATTTAACACTAGTTTTTTTAGCAGTCACTCAGCGCTCGAACGTCGATCGTTCAGCGATAATTTTTTCAACACTAAACAGCAGAAGAGTTGGCCTCCAAAAAGCTCGGCTGAACAGAGCGAAGCGGTAGTTCACCCCTGGGCAACTTCTTATGCTTTACACAGCTCAGGTGAGGCCCCATATGGAGTGTTGCTCTTATCTCTGGGCCGGGGCACCGAAATACCAATTGGACCCATTTGACTCCATCCAACGACGTGCTGTTCGTATTGTCGACGATCCCACTCTCACGGGTGGTTTAGAATCCCCCAGCATTCGGAGAGACGTTGCGTCTCTCTGTGTGTTCTACCGCCTGTACAATGGGGAATGCTCTGAAGAATTGTTTAATATAATTACCACCTCGGGTTTCCACAACCGCACCTCCCGTCACAGAAGCGCGGTCCATCCGCATTTCTCTGATACGGAGGTGTCGCGCACTGTTCGGTTCAAAAATTATTTTATACTGTGAACGCGTAGGCTGTGGAACGAACTGCCTCAAGAGGTCTTTCCATTATGCTACAATATGGGGTTCTTCAAGAGAGCAGTGAATAGGATTTTGCAAGGTCGGCGGCGCGCCCGCATACCCCTTGGTGTTGCAGGTGTCCATGGGCGGTGGTAACACTTACCATCACGTGGGACCGCTTGCTCGTCCGCCCACTAGTCTATAAAAAAAAATGTAATCTTTGTAATAAAATAAAAATAACCCGTTGTCATGAACCTTGGTACCAATTTTCCCACTGAGATATTATTTTTAGGTATGAAGCGACAGACATGAACATCTACCGATCAGCGCTGTCGGCGTGCGTGATCATGGGTCTACCGAATGTGTACGACTACATACATAAACACCGCGAACGTCTTATGGAGGAGAAGCGACAGAAGATACTGCTGTCAGAGACTGCGAGGCACGGACAACACCGCACGGCTTTGCCTGATGTTAGCAACTAATAATATTCAGAAAAGTAGACAGACAAACGGATAAAAAAAATTAAATATTAGATATTTACTAAGATGATGAAGCGTTGCATTTTCGTTCCAACTGTTTGTGGATAAGTGAAATTGTTTTCCTTTTTAACTAGCATTTTAATTTACATAAGTAATCCTATTCAGTAAATAACGCGATCGAAGCAACGGACATCAGCAAGTGAAAAATAAAATCATACGCTAAGGCGTCGGGTACATTGGGTTGGTGGTCGACTCTATTTTTGCGACTCCATGCGACGCCAACTACACGAGCGAGTCCCTCGCCGGCGATATCTTGGACTGAGCCATTAATTCAATAGTAACTATATACACGGCGCCTGATAGTCGCTCTGTCACACGGCTGCACTGGTTGTTTGGTTGCGCGATACCATGTAGGTTCAGTACACGACAACGCGAGAGTGAGGTTGAGGTATGAGTTTAATAGTTTTAGTTTTGCTGTTTGAGTTTTTTTAATTAAATTATTTTATATACAAGTATATCAATTTATAATGATATTTACGTAAATTAAAATTATCAATGAGTACGTATCAACCTAACTTTTTATCTATAAAACTCCTTGAAACCGCATTCCTGCGCTGTCGCGTACTGTACAAATACTATTGGGCTATTGATCGGGTCTCAAGTCGTTGGTCACAGGGATCTGCTACCGGCGACACATGATTCGAATAACGCATACGAAACCAAAACAATTATTGTTTGTTCTCTTGAATTAACTTATCAGACATTAATTTTCACCTTTCCAACTATGCACTTACTATACCACATACGTATCAGGATCTCCCGAATCTCGCGTTCCCACTTACGAGGGGCGGAGGAAACTATAGTAGGATAGGAAACAGAAGGGGTTCTGGAGTGGCCCGTTTTAGGTCATGGCACCGCCTCAGATTCTTCATGCCGCCCTCGCGGTACAAGCCCATCGGGGGCATTCCGCTTGTGGAAAGCCCAGTGAGCGACCAGCGTAGCCGGCGGCTTTGGAAGCCCGGATGCGATCAGGTCGCGCGTATGCGGGTATAACAGGATTTATCTACTTTTATAGATATAGCTGCTTTATGTAATGTAAATATTAGATATAGCTTAATTTATCAATTTTCATTAACCTAATTGCAATAACTTTTTCTAACATTCTTATGACGAAACCCAAAATATCCCATTACTACCGATTAACTATCAGTTAAAAAGGTGATAAGAATTGGCGCCTAAGACAAAATTTGCCCTTTAGATAGAAAAGGCCACGGAAGATGAAGTATAATTCCTCGTCATATATTACGTTTCGTCTTTTAAAAATATAATTAAAAGCGTAATAAGTAAGAAGGTCAAGATATAGGCGGAAATTGTGACTATACACAAACATAACCTAAAAGACATTTTTAATATAAATTAAGAAGAGGACCCGGTACAAATTCATGTACCAATGACACCTGGCACGTTAGAAATGTCGAGGCGGTTTAAAATTGGGTAAAAACTAAGCATTGACGTAGTGGAACGTTCCTGAAATATTCAGGATGTTTTGTTACTTTCGCTATTTGTTACCGTTCTTTGCATATTTGCCTTTGTAATGTTTTATGTTTTGTATTTAATTAGCATGTCAATACTAGCAAATGTGACAATGTGATGGCAATTGGTTTACTATATTATATTTTAGGCACATTACAAATAAATAAATTGAATAAGAAAGTTAAACAACGTCCCTATAAAGCAATTTCCTACCCCTGCGATTGAAACTTATGCTGATGTCAATCTGTTAGTCACGTTCTACCTTTTTTTTATGGACGAAGACGGCAGACGAGCATACAATCCACCCGATGGTAAGCGGATATTGTGGCCCATAGATATCTGCGATACATGCCAACAGTAGTTCAAAATGACAAACGTTGGCACGCCCCCGGATGCGCTGCCTACCTTTGGAGATATAGGGAGGGATAGGATGGGAATGGGCTCTGGCACATCTCAATCACTACCTGCGCTGCGTTTTTGACTATTACCATTAAGTCTAGGTTTAAATAAATTTTCTTTACTTATTAAACATTATTAAGTATGTTACAATGAACTTAATTTGGATTTTTATATTGTCGTTTGTCGGTGTAGGTACATCTGATGGAGGATAATGATGATATGCTGGAGCAGTTGGGGCTGATGGAGAACCAACATAACGACGGAGCTGCTCCGCCCCCGCCGCCCCTCCCAGTCATGCCTCCTCAGCCGATGGAGCAAGATTAAACTTAGCCTCCAGTTTGCTGTATGACTTGTCCTTAGTAAGGAAACCCTGCTCCATACAGTCGCAATTATTATTGAATCACGTTCGAGCGTATATTTCTGTGCAACTGCTAGACGGCGATATATTTTGCGATGCTTAAATGTGTATCGCCGGCTTAAAATATTTACTACACATACTTCAGGACTTCATAACCTTTGTTCTATTCTCTCAGATATTAGAATGAGATACCGAATACAAGGAACATCGTAAAAGCGTATGATACCGCCAACGGAAATTTTGATACGGAAAATGTCAACATTGAGTAATTTGATTTCTAAAATTCGTTTAATGGAGTGAAATTATCAATGGGTTCCACTTAATAGAGGCAGAATATTAGATAAGCCCAGTTGTGCCGCTAGATAGCAACGTGTTGTAAGATTGCATTATACTCGTAGTCATAAATTGGTTAACATTCTTTTAACTAGCTGTGAGAATGGCAAGACATCCGTAGTTTCTCTTATTGGCTGCTGATACTACAATTTTGCCATGGCCTCTTTCCATGCTAATCTTTTATACCCGGAAGAAAATACTTAATTAATGATCAGTGTTTATAATCTTACATTTTATTGATATGTAGAGTTAATCTGCAGTTTACATACAAAGTGTAAAGAAAACAATAACATAACTGGCAGATGTTAGCATAACAGCTGATTATGGACTATGTTGCGTAATCACGTGGTGGATACTTTGTTACATACATCCCACTAGGCTCAGGTCTCCTCTCATAATCATGACGGGTTTCGGACCATAATTATAATGATAACCTACCCTTTTGAATTTATTTTTTGGTTTATTGTTTCAGGTTTATGAAACGGTTTCGTTGTTCGACAATATGCCTCCACGACATTAGCTACCTAATCAATAAGATAACAGGGATCGTCTCTTAGGAAACAGTATAGTCAAGTTAATATTATGTAAAATTATTATGTTAACAGTTCGTTATTTTTAAAATGTTTACAACTATTTTACTACTTTTGGCATATTTATAATGTTGTGATATTTTCTTCATGATGTGAATCATATCTGTATACATGAAATATTTTTGAAAATTGTATAAAATTTTTGGGACAAGTATAATTATTTAGTTCTCTAAACTGACATTTTTATTATCTCTATATTCTAGGACTTACACTTTAAAGAGGTGTATAAGTAGGTACGTACTAATAAAGAGGTCGATCATAAGGGCGTTTGTCCACCGCCGCCGTCACCGGGACGTCACCGAGAACGAGTTGACGGCGCCGAAGTAGCGATACATTTACGATGGCCGCGTGTCCACCGCACGACCGCTACCCGAGCGCCGTCATCCCGACCGTCGAAGTTTCGAGTAGTTCGAGAAGTTCGAAGTTCGAAGTTTCGACGCGACCTCTAGAACTCGGCCCGAGATTGTGACGGGCCAATGTGCCGGCAATACAAAACACGTTTGATCTTGTCCACACACTGCCGTCGCACCGCGCCGTTCGCCCGGTTTTTGTTTTGTCTATCATAATAGCCTTATCATAACATAACATAATTGTAATAAAAATGGCCTTAAATACGACGAATTAAATAAATACGACTACGAAATTCAAATTTAATTTGAAATTTAATTTGAAATTTAAATACAACATTTATTCATTAATAGAAGTTATAGAAAGTAAAGATTGTTTGTGGGATAAATCCGAGTTCGGTTCAGTTGCGGTGGACGCACGATCGCCGTCACCGGAACGTCACGTTTAGTTAGAATAAACTCGTTTCTCGGTGACGTCCCGGTGGCGGCGGCGGTGGACAAACGCCCTAAGGCTCGTGGACATTTTACAGTTTTACCCGACTGCCAGAGGTATGTTTTTCACCGTTATGTATGGTAGGTACACTACAGGAGAATATGAAAAAGCAATGAGACGAGAGACATCAGTCTCTTCGTTTATTCACGAACGTATTGTAAATAAATGAAAAATCTTAAATTCGCTATTTAAATTATTGAATAAACAACAATAAAGTTGAGAATTGTTATGTCACATGTGTCACTTATTATCGTTGATTCTGAATAAGTAAAGTTTTTAAAAGTTCATAGTACATTATTTAAATCGATATTATAAATTCAAACTAAATATTTGCGTTGATATAAATAGAGTAATAAATGATATAATAGCGTCTTCTGCGCTCGCCCTAAATTAAACACGACCGGTGACTCTTGAAAGGCCACTAGGGCCACAAAAATTTAGCCATTCCGAAAAAAAAAATATAAATATAAATTAATTACAAATGTGACAATGAACTCCAATAAGAGTACTTAATAGTAAATCATTTATAGCGTGAATTTCAATTCTTTGTGTTCGTGAGAGATATATACTTATAGATGGATTTTTGGAATATATGTATAACATATTATATTACTTACCATGACCTATTTTTTTTTATTTTAATTAAAGTTTCTTTAAATTAGGGCAAAATAATTTTAATAGTTCAATTAAGTTTAAACAAGGACAATAGATATATATGTAATATAATAAAATAATAAAAAATATAATTAGAAACAATCAAAAGCTTGTCGCGAAATATTCATAAAAGTACAATTCGCGCGACAAGCTTGTTCAATATAAACTCATTTTATTCGTTTTAGTACATGACTTGCATAAAAGTTTGTTTTTAAAAAACATTTTTTTATATACAACTTTTTAGTTAGAAATATTTCTCAATTTATCCATTTCAAGTAACGCATCATTACGGTAGAAAGTCATGTTTTGTTTTGCAAAGTTTCACGTGCATACTACTAACGGTTGAGGAACGCCCTCATGAGGAGACAATCCTGGCTGCAGCATCAGTTCATGGTGTAAATCATGTTTAGCTATCAAAATTTAGCATATATGCAAAGTTACGTATCTCTGCTACTAATCATTGAGGAGTGCCCTCATGAAGAGACAATCCTGGCTGCAGCATCAGTTCATGGTGAAGATCATGTTTAGCTATCAAAATTAAATGTACATGCAGAGTTTCGTGTCCGTGCTATTAACCGTTGAGGAGTGCCTTCGTGAGGAGACAATCCTGGCTGCAGCATCAGATTATTTCTATCATTTTAGTGTATTGTCATCAGAACTGAACAAGTATGCAAGATTTCAAAGTCGTAAGTTTAGAGGAAGTGGTTTAAATTTGGCTTGCAAGATTTTTCCCAAACATACTAACTAACAGGTGAAGATAAATAAAAGCTTGTAAAAAGAGCTGACTGACTGTTTGACTGACTGATTCATCATTGCAGAGTCGACACCGCTAAAGATAGAAACATGAAATTTGCACAATAGATAGATTTTATAACATACGTATCCACTAAGGTAGAATTTTTAGAAATTTTACTGGGTTGCGGGGCAAAGGGGGGGAAAATATTTTTTATGCAATCCGTGTAGTGTATCTCAAGAACTATTTCAGTTTGAGACATAAAATTTAGCTTATAGACTTCTCATTTAAAATAATTACACACCTGTATCGGCGTTTTTTGATATTTAACTTGGAAGGAGCATAAAAGGGAGGGGCGATTTTCGACGCAAAGTCGATATCTTAAGACCTATTTAAGTTAGAGACATGAACTTTAGCATATAGACTACCAATTTAAAATAATGAAGTTAAAATTATCAAAAAATTGTATGGAAAAATATTTTTTCTCTTAAATTGAAACTTGGGGGTGAAGCCGTGGGCAAAAAGCTAGTTCTATATAAAACTACATTTTCAATACCTACTCTACGTCAATTTCACTTCCGCCTTCATTGTTCTCAGTCAGTTTATTATAAAACTATCAAAAGCAATATGATTTGATATCGATTCTCAAAAACGTCTTCATTGCTGCTGTATTCGTTTTCACATTTTATGGCTTGTTCACAATCTTTTTTCCATTTATGTATACCAATCATTTTATCTTTTTCCAATAACAAGGTTTTGATGCTTATATTCATATTCATGTCAGTCAATATTCTTTTTAGCACTTTACCTTTATTTTTTACCTTTAAGTTGTGACCATTTATTTTCTGTAGGATTAAAATCAGGGCGGTAAGGCTGTATGTAATCTCAATACATACAGTTTGAGTTTCTTTATGCTCTTCAGCATAAAGTCATGCAATTATTCTTATTACCCCATAATCAAAGTCATCCAGATCTAAATATATATATATATATATATATATATATATATATATATATATATATATATATATATATATATATATTTGGCCTGCCCTTTTTTGCGGTACTAAATGTAGTAGAGTTTTCTTTATTGTCAGCTATTTTTAGTATCTTTTTGAAAGTACATCCAGAAATACCAGAAGCTTCAATTACACGTTCTTGAACCTTATTAAAATAGGTTCTACCATTAGGTTTGAACTTTTTATATTAATTGAATCTTCGAGAAGCCGAAGAGATAACATCTCTCCGAAAGTGAACGCAGTCGCTACTGAAGATGTCAACCGCAGTTGTTGACGAAACGTTTGGAAGAAAGAGAAGAGATTCCAGAAGACCTCGGCCAAGTAGCCCGGAAGATTCAATTAATATGGACACCGGCCGAGAAAGCCTACACTCCACTATTAAACTTTTTAGCCTCAAGACAGAAATATATTATAGAAGTATAGTTAACGGCTCTATATAAATATTCGAATTGAACGAGTGCAGCTCCTATGTTGTCTCAAAGGCGACTAATTACCATTTGTGAAAGTGCGTAAAAGGGATTACGAAACGAAAGTAGACCATGATCCACGATGGCTTTTTCATATTCTCTTGTACTGTATGTTTGCTTCTCTAATACCTCGCAGAGCTTAAACGGAGTGACCAATTGTAACCAACAAGGTGTTCGTTAGATTCGTCTTGTTATCGTGAATGCTACTGGCGTATTCGATTTTTAGAAATTCAAAATGGCGGATTTTAGGCGCCATAATATTTGCTTTAAAGTTAAAATTAAAGTTTATGAAACTTATTGAGTGGGGTTGTACTCGCGGCGGGCGGAATAATTTTGTTAAACCATTTCTGACGAAATATTCGCGGTGAAGACTATAGTCGTGCCAAAGACTATACTAATATGTCTATGAGGCACGAAGGCGTCCACCGGCTATGTGGACTGTAATTGTGTAGGATTGTTGGTATAAGGGTGTGGCAAATGGAACTATGGAAAAGAGCCTACCCGAATAATATGTCGAGTATTGCTGTTTCTGGATGCACCACACTGCACTATTTTCATGGTATCCAAAGTGGACGTCTTCACTATTATTATATTTATATACAAATCGCAGTGCGGGCGCAAATAGGATGAGCTTGAGTTCTATCTTAAAACCTTGAATGGTGCGGGTCGCGGGATACTACATATAGGTATTTGTTTTTTATCTACTGGTCCCAACTGCTTCTGATAATAAATTATCAAAATAGTAGAGTGATTTATAAAACAAAACAAACAAACCAGTTAGTGTTTGCAGTAATTACGCAAACTTAAGTGTTTCATTAATTTTAATGTGTTCATACAGGTTTGTTGGACTCAGGCGGGATTTTTGTTCTTTAAATAATTAACTTCTTAATAGAATTCGTTCATTAAAAGGTTTCTGCGCGTTAGTTGCATTGGTTAATAATAATTATTTTTACTAAAAACTTTAGATACAATATAATAAAAAAACAACAAATATTTTTGTCAGGTTTTATTCATAACGCCATCAACACGATACATAAGTTTTAAATATCAACCTTTAGTGTTGCTAAGTGTTCCAAAGACCTTACATGTCGTAATATCTTTCTTGGTTGTCATGACAGACCGCCTCGCCTATAGCGGCGGCCTGCACCAACGACTTGACTGTGGAGTCAGTAGCGCACTGCTGCCATGCACGTTCGGTCCACGCTACGGCCGTGAAGCAAGCGCCATTACTAATGAAAGCACGCAATGTAACAGCGCCCACTCCGCGACCCATTGCCTTCCATCCATCCGCCCGTATTGACTCCACAAAGCAGTTCCACGAACTAGAATATCGACCTACAGCATCGCCTTGGAATCTCGATTTCACTACATCTATAGGGTACAGCAGAACCCACGACAGGGTTCCTGCCATTCCGCCCGCTGTAAAAACAGTTGTTACAGATCGCTCTCCGCGAGTCATTGCCTCGTATGACGCGAAGTATATTGCAAAGGCCGGGCTGTCGCGGAGCATCGTGATTCCTAAACCACGGTACAGCGCCTTGAACCCTCCAGTCTTTACAATGTGGCGAGCGCCCGCCCATGCCCCACCGGGTATACCTTCTCCTGGTTTAGCGAGTTGTTGTCGCGTTTTGACTAATTCCACAGGTGCGCAGGCAAAACTCTGCAGCAAACCGGCAGAGGCACCTGCTACTGCGTGTGTCGACAGCGCATCAGGATTGGGTAAAGCTCGTCTCGTATTGCCATATGCTCCAAACACTATGGCGTTTACACCTGCTATACCTCCTAAAGGTGCCCACACCCCGCGATACGCTAGTGACAATGTTCCTCCTTTCAAAAGAGCCTTGGTACATTCTAATGCACTGCCCCTCCCAGATTGCACGTGTACTTTTAAAGTGTCTAAAGGATGACCGGCTACAATTCCAGCACAGCCTGAAAGCAACAAGTAAGATTTAACAAATAGTACACTTATACTTAAGTCTATAAAGATAAGTAGGTACATTTAAAGATGCAATAATATACCTATAAATTCGTTTTAGAGTTACAAAAACATTCTGCACTGTTTAGTAAATTATTTTATAAGGTAATTATTTTATTATTCAAAGTTCAAATTTTCAACTGAATCCAAGTCGGTAAACTATATATTGTCCAACTTTATGGTCGCTACGTTTAAATTAAGTAACTTACCTCCAATGCATCCCGCTATGAAATCTAGAGCCATTTTTTACAGTTGCTGAGAAGTGCTATCCGTAGTAGACGTCTGCAATACAAGTTTTAGTGTTAGTAATTCTTCGATGAATTTTCGCATTCTTAAATTCACTGTTAATTAAATAATAGTCCAAAATTTCAGAGGCTAATGCATTTTTAAATCTCTAAGTTGCCCATTGTTTAGAATAAACAGTTATAAATATAAAGAGGTAACTGTCCAGGGGGCAGCTCCATTTCCACGCTGTCCTTCAAAGCACTGCCTATCAACAAACTATTATTGCTAAGTAATAAACTTATTCGTTATAGACGATCTCTCCATTTGACCTACGATAAGAATGATGGGTAAACAGTTCTCACCTTCGACTTCAAATCAGGTAATCGTAATGGGAATCGACGTTGCCTCCACTGGAGGTGATGCCAATGAACATATTGGTGAATAAGAACTTTCTGCGCGTAGTGCTCTCGTAGGCCGGTCCAGCCTTCTGGGTGTGCTAATAGGATATGTCGAGTGTCGAGCGGCCACTCTACTCGCGCCGCGCGCCGGCCTCTCGAGACAATTCCACACGCATTATCATCTTCGGGTCATTCTTATCTGAGGGCAAATACGAGTCTTCGTGATTGAAGAATAAATAACTGCGTTCACCTACAAAGAGTAATTTATCACATAATGTATATAAACAAAATTTAAATATTTTAAATAAAAATATGTCTTGATAAGTTCTTAATTCATTCAAAATCTAAAAGATCATAAACCATGAATGATTTGTTGCACTAACTAGGTGTTAGGTAGGGAGGTAAGTACTTATCACATGTTTTGGTTAAATGCTTTTGATAGATACTGTTTAAATAAAGATAACTAAGAAGTAAAAACACATTAACTTTTAAAAATATTATTATATGTGGAACTCGATTGACCCACGTAGAAATAGAAAAATATGTATTTGACGCACTCTTATTTCGCGCGCATAGCTGGGGTTCATTGAGATCACTGATACTTCTAATGACGAAACAAGATCATGTATTAAATTCATTTTAACAAATGAAAGATAGCACTTATCAGTGACCACTATTATTTTATGCACAAACAAACTGTTTGTGACACAACTCAATTAAGTGCGAGTAGGTAGAACTAGCCTTTACTGGAGATACGATGGAAGGGGCAAAGAGCAAGTGTCTTGTAATTAGTTTCTTTTGCACTTTAGAACAATGGAAAGAGAGTCCTTATCGTCGTCGTAAAAATGAATTTATTGCGTACGACCCGACTTAATGAAGTTCCACCTCCTCTTTTCGGATAAAGTCTACAACGTTCTCATAAGGTAAAAGCACCAGTCATGGACAGTACAAGGACAAATCTTCAATTTTAACCATTTATCTGGTTACTCACAATACTTATGGATGTAAGAGTACTTGCAAGTAATAAAAGATAGTATAATTCATCAGTTGAATCACTTTATTTATTTAGAGTTTCAATCATAACTTCGTAACACATAAAAATATAATAATTCTAGAAATACGATAGGTAAAACTAAAAGTTCTTATGGCTGGTTTACACAGTGCGCGTTAGCGTGCCAGTTGGAAGTGTCAGCTACTGCAGTACAGCTATTCGTACTATGTAAACTCATCATGCAAGTTACTGTGATATGTGAGTCGGTCAGTAGCTCGCATCCGAGTTACTACAACATTTTTTGTTTTACTCGCCACTTGCCTCTCCCACACGTCACACATTGGTAGCTTGCATCGCATGTGACTCGCATCATTCGAATGCGTTCGGCAGTAGCTCGCAAGTCAGTGGATCTTGTCTACGTGTTGTGCATTTTAATTGAATATCGAACTCTAAATGACGGCGGAAAGGTGGTCTTCTTATGATATTAAATTCATGAACCTGTACTAAGAGCAAGAAAACCTATGGAATGTTTTTGATCAAAATTACAAAACCAGAGATATGAGAAAAGCTTTAGAACACATTGCAAGGGAAATAAATTTGGAAAACTCAAGTGAGGTGATTAAAAAAAAATAAAAAATTATGTTCCAAATACAACCAGGAAGTTTTAAAAATTGGAAAAGGTAAACAGGGTGGATCTGGCACAGAAGATGTATACAAACCATCCATAAAATGGTTTGATACAATGGACTATATAATGAAAAAAATTACTTTGAAAGAAAAGAAAACAACAAGCAATCTAATGAGTGCTTTATTCGAATAGCTAGGTAATTATTATAATTTTCGCCAATCACCATATTTATTTATTTAATTTATCATAAAAAAAAAATCTAGGTTCATAACCTTCATCAACGAAGTAATTTTTATATTTTTCTGTCAATTTATCGCCTACGGCCTTTGATCTGTTTTGGCTCGTGAGTGGGAGATACTTGGCTATGCATTAATTTCTCTATAAGCCATATACTTATTTTCAATAATGCCCGGAATGTACTCGCCTTCATAGGTAATAATGACATATCTGTCTTTCTGTTTTGTGTTAGACAATTCTGCCAAAGGAATATCTTCTGAATCAGATTCAGATGTTTCTTTACGTGTTAACGATTTTCGGCTATTACTCGTCGTTGTACAAAGTTGATTGACCTTAAGTTGTTCTTCTCTGGTTCTTTATTGTCAAACTCATCTTATACGTCATATTCGCTTTGTTGATACTCTATTTCTGAGTCTACTTCTTCTAAGGACGAGCTTTGTATGTTCTGTTTTTTTATTTTTTGGCTCGATTCTTTCTTTCTGTCGCTTTTTCTTTCTTTTATTTCAAAAGTTTTTCTTTCATGACCCCTTTCTCGTGTCTTTCTCTCATTCGTTTTCCATTTTCTTCTTGTTTTTCTTTTTTCGTTTTCCTTCTTCGTGTCATATTCACATTCACCGTAAGACGTTTTCAAATAACGTCATAACTACATGACATATCTATTTTAATAACTATCTATTTTCATTCCTCCGGTATTCTGTCCTCCGGCGGCAAGATGGGTCGATGACATGAAGAGAGTTGGCGGGAGAGATATGGTTTAGAACAGCGCAGAATCGAGGGGGGTGGCACAAAGAAGGGAAGCTTAAACTTAGGCGTAGGAGAGAGAAGTGGGTGGAAATAGGCTGATGATGACGATGGTCTATTTCCATAACGTAACCTTTGTATTTCCACACGTAATCAGATTTCTTCATTCCAATAACAACTTAACAATAACAACAATATGAACTTAGCATATTCGACAAAAGTCACATTCATTATCCAATAAAATAAATTGTCGTAGGTCACGTCCGTGCAATGTGTGAATGTGCTATATTTTGTTCATTCGAACGCAACAATGCAGTGCTGAGCAGTTATGTATAGTTGTTGCAATCCACGAGCAAGCGTCGCCTTTATTTCTGGTAAGCAGTGGCGTAATTCGGGGGTAGCAAGAATTGTCCAGGAATACGATCGGCCAAGAGAGGTTGTCCTCGTTAGCTCTTTTGACTATCGAAAGGAGTCTCGATATAGACATTTCCAAAGTGATTGACGACTTTAATTCAAGCCAAAAGAGAAGACTGCATTTTGTATAAAAATAACTTGTGGTCAGACATTGAGTAAAAGTTGAATGAAGCTTTGTTTTTTGTATGATATTTGCTTCATTTTTACTTACATGATAAAAGATCACGCAGAACACTCAATCAATTAAAAATAGGCCTACTCTTGAGTTGTGTGTAAATGATATCTACTTTACAAACGATTTGGCTATTAATTAAAGTAATTAACAATGAATCTTTTAGGGTAAATAGAGAATGTTAGCAATTATTTTGTGGTGAAAATAGTTTGAAAAAGGTTAAAAAACTAACAATTTAATGCTGTTTTTTTTTTTAATTTTCCGTACCCCCCCCCCCCTTACACGCCTTGGCACCCCAGTTAAAAAGTTGAAATTACGCTACTGTTCGGTAACTCGTGTATGTGCACGATGCGCTAGTTTGAGTGCCTGCCGGAAGGCTTACTCATGAGCGAGCACTAGCTCAGTACTCAGTTCACTTCTCCTTAATGTTTCCACGTCGCTCACAGACACGAAATACGTTCAGCATGTCGAGTCACGATAATATTTTACTTAATAGGTGAATAAGTGAAACGATAATAAGTAATTCACAGTGATGCGAGTTTTTTTAATGAAATGTATAGCGAATAACATTTTTTTAAAAAAAGTGTATCTTTAACCGTAGGTATGCTTTAATTTGCAGGGCCGAAAAATTATCGTTAGTCTTTTAGAAGAGTATAAGTTCATGAAAACGCACGATGGTGATAATTATTATTGTGATTATGTGAAGCAACAGGGGTCAGTGAAAGCACTATAACTAGCGTTTGCTCATGGATTGCAACAACTTAACTCACAACTGATCGTTACAATGCCGATACAACGTTATCTTCAACGAAGTTATAAATTGTACCTCATACGTAAAGAGCGTTGTGGAGCTAAATAGTAAATGTACAGTCAGACAAATATAACTTGGCGCGGCTGTGCGCCACTGTGCTCAACATCAGTGTTGTCACTTTATTACATTAGACATTAAATTTGGTAAAAAAGAACAATTATTCATTATTTATTTAAAAAACGGTAATTGTAGTTAGATCTAGATAGGTGTAACTGACACGCACCAATACATGCGTATATTCAATATAAACCATCTACATTCATATAATTATGTTTAGTTAGAATTAAGGAATGGAGGTGTTTGGGAATGGAACAATACATAAATAAAAACAACTTGTCAGTATTGACACATTTTTTTCTTATTTTGAATAAGAGTGATCTAACAAGTGATCTTCTATATCTTCGAATTCCAATGAACTGCTGTCAGATGATGTGTCATTGTCGCTATTCAGACATATATTAAAATGTTTTAATTCGTTATTGCGATATTCATCCTCCAACCTCTCAACATGCTCACAATGTGCCTTCCACGTAGCCGCCGATACAGCTTGAAAAGCATCTTGGGTCAGATTGAATATATCGGTTTTGGATCGACCCACAATGGTTTCCGCCACCTTGCACTCTACTGATGCCCATATCAACTCAATAGGGTTTAAGTCGCAGTGATAAGGTGGTAACCTCACAAATTGGTGCCCATGCTGTTTAAGTATCTCATCTGCTTTAAACACATCTGGTTTCTTGTGCAGTTTAATGATTTCAAAAAGTTCTGGTTTCGTCATTGTTTCTAAATACGAAAGTCCGTTGTTTTTTACCCATTCTTGCATAACCTTCTTTTGGTTGGACATGGTAGGTGGCTTGTTCATTTTCACACAATGGTACGGTGCATTGTCCATGACCACAATGGATTGTGATGGCAAATTGGGAATTAATTTTTCAACTAGCCATTTCTTGAAATTTGTGGCGATCATTTCATCATGATAATCACCGCTTTTTGTATTTGATTTGAAAATCAATAACACATTTGGAACAAATCCTTCCACACTTCCAGCATGTACTATAATCCATCGTTGACCTTGAAATACCTCTTTAATACTGCCAGCAACTTCTTCAGATTGCCAACATTTGTTAACTCCGTAAGATGAATTAATATATGTCTCATCAAGATATATAACAGGACGACGATTTTCACTGTCTCTGTTTGATTTCATGGTTCTTAAATAGCGAGACCTCCATGCTGCTATGTCATATATTTCCATTAGTATTTCTCGTTTTGATTGGCATTTCTGGAATTTGAACCCCAACCTGAAATATTTAGTTGTATGTTTTATTCTTATGTTATGTTAATATGAAGTTAATTTAATGACACTTTTATGGGTTTAAGTTTTTAAGTCTGATTCTACATTACTAATTTCTATTATATATATTCTATTCTCGGTTGTGTTTCTCGAGTAAAAAAAGTGCATTTGAAATAACTGGGCTAAAGAGACATAAGAACTAACTTCTCGAAGTGACGTGCGCAGATGTATTGGTGTCACGCAGAATCGTGATACTGTAAGTGGGACCGTTCTGTGTTCCATGCAATTGTAATAAACAAGCATGACGCTTACCATCAGGCGAGCGACTTGTTCGTCTCGTCACTTTATAACATAAAAAAAGGACGTACGACGCAAGAGTGAAATTCATTGCCTGGGTCTGTGTTTCATAATTACATAATTTTATACACAATATTTGTTTACATAATTGTATAGCCATAATTACAGGATTTATTTATTAAACAACACTGACTTCAAAATTAATTTTCTTAAAGTCTCACGGCTGCCATCAAATTGAATATCATTTTTTAATTCTACCAAAAGTTTTGCCAAGGTTGGAATTTCTTTTTTTACAGTGTAAAATTGCTGGATCTTTCTTCTTACCACACCTAAATCAAATTCATCCAAATTACACTTGTTCTCTAATCTATTTCTTTTCTTTCCTGGTGTGGTGACTTTTGACGAAAGTTCCTCTGAGCGTTTTCCTTCTGCAACGATTCTTTGAATGGAACGTTCAGAAACACCTAAAATAAATATAAAAGAACTGATGAATTCTACACTGATATGATACATAATACAAAAGTTTAGTGTTGATCATATAATGGCACATCCCTTGTAAGTAAAATTGAGTAGAGTACTAGGGTAAATTATTGTGTGAAGCTTGCAACACTTACCAGTCATTGCCGCCACCCTCGCATTTACGGATTTTAGTGGTATAACGGGCTCGTTTCTTTTAAATTCTTGAGCACAAAACGAATGAACTTTTATAACTGTCTCTCTAGCAACACTTTTTATCACTTTGGGCATGGTTAAGGTTCAGTATTTTAACAAATTTAGGCAACGATGTTTCCAAAGTACTTTCAAGTGTTGAAGTGAATTTTCAAGATCGTTGTTTTAGTTCCTCAAAACGCCACCGCCAACTTATACTTGTGGTACTGTACCAGGGGTGATCAAAAATTAGTGAGAACGACATATATACTCCTTGGTAAGAAAAAAAATAAATACTGGCAGGCATAGCTCAGATATTTGTAATATTAATAAAGAAAAAGTCTTCGATTCTCTTTTGTTTTTTTTTCTGAATGTAGTCATTTGTTTGCTTCGTGTCGGAACGTGTTCTCGAAAATGGAGAAAAAAGAAGTGCGAGCCGTTATTAAATACCTCTGTTTAAAAAAGTTAACGACGCAAGAGATTCACTGCGATTTGGAGGCAACATTAGGAGAGTCTGCTCCGCTGTATTCCACTGTCGCAAGGTGGGCTTCTCAGTTTCGAGTAGGGAGAACGAGCACGGAAGACGAACATCGTTGCGGCCGCCCATCGACGTCAGTCACCCAAGAAAATGTTGTTAAAGTCGAGAAAATTGTATTGAGCGATCGAAGAGTTACCATCCGTTACTTAGTTCAAGAAACGGGCATTTCATATGGAAGTATTCAATCCATATTGAAACAATCTTTGAATATGAGAAAAGTCTCCGCAAGATGGGTGCCGAGAATGTTAACAGACAGTCAGAAACAAAATCGACTTGACATTTCGAAGACATTGTTGGACAAGTTTCAAGAAGATTCTGAAAACTTTTTGTCTCGTTTCGTAACAATGGACGAAACATGGGTCCATCATTTTGATCCCGAGACAAAACAGCAATCTTCACAATGGAAACGGCCATCATCACCGACCCCGAAGAAGTTTCGTGCCGTGGCATCGGCTATTGTTGATAGAAGGGATATTGTTGATTGATTACCTGGAGCGTGGAACCACTATTACAGGCCAATATTATGCAGCATTAATTCCCAAGTTGAGGAATACCATCAAAGAGAAAAGGAGAGGGAAACTTCGAATGGGCGTGCTGTTTCATCACGACAACGCACCCGCGCACAGCTCGGCAGTTGCGATGGCTGCCATTCAACAACCTGGCTTCGAATTTGTTGACCATCCCCCTTATTCACCAGATCTGGCGCCTAGCGATTTTTATCTGTTCCCCAAATTGAAAGAATACTTAAGGGGAAACAGGTACGAAGACGATAACGAGGTGATAGATGCCGTGGAGAGCTTTTTGCAGGACCAAGACAAAACTTTTTTTTTTAAAGGAATTGAAGCCTTGGAAAAGCGCTGGACTCGGTGTGTAGAGAGACTCGGAGACTATGTAGAAAAATAAATTATTAAGTTATCAATAGTCATTATATTCTATCTCATTCTCACTACTTTTTGATTTCTTCTCGTATAAGTTACATAACGTCCATCTCTAGTTAGTATTTGGGACTTTTATGCGGGAACTCGACAAATGAAGTTTAGTTTTTGATTAATTAATATAAAATATGTTTTATACGTTTTGTCGTTTAATAGTGATAGTCTAATAAACTTCAAATGTTTTGTGTGCTTAATATTTGTGTGCTTATAATCAAATAAAAACATTGGACTGCGTTTGATTTTCATGTGAGTCCTCCTCTGTGCTCAGTAAACCTACTATCAATTTACTGAGACACTGCTAACTTACTTCAAAGGCACTTAATAATTGTTTATTAATTAAAAAGAAAACTTCACATTGGCAGAATGTGCTTACTGCACCATTGCCATATATGCAGAGAAAAATTCAACATTGACAATTTTGACATCTTTGCTCACTATTTTGTTATTATAGTAATTTTGCAATTTGCTTATAAAAAATGTAAGAATATTCTATTTATGTAGAGCATTTGTACATATTTCTTTTTCTATAACAAAAACTGAACAACCTTGAATCAATCGAACAACCAAAATACATTATATCATGACTTCTGTTAAAATTGAAGACGTTCCTAAGGATCAAACGGAGGATAAACAAAATGTAGAATTCATTGAGATCCCTATAGAGTTAATACAATACCTAGATTCAAACGATTGTAATATACAGAACTTGTGTCGAATATGTCTATCTGTTATCGACACAGATTTGGTTCCTTTGCTGAATACTAAGGAAAGTGAAATAGGGAATATCTTTTCATTGGTCACTTCTATACAGGTGAGCCATATGGTCATTGCAATTAATCATTATACCAATAGTTATGTTTAGGGCGGTAAAAGTAAAAGCGTTGTAAAAGGTGTTGAGAGTATTTTTAACCATGAAATTAAAACATGCATTGTAGTTGACAAACAAATATATTTATACTGACAGGCTTCATCTTTTACTTCTTTTTTATGACAACATAAAAACATAGAGAAGTCAACCTTCTTTAACAAAGGGTGACTAAAGAATAACGAAAGCCACTATCACAAGACTTAAGGAATTACACCACCTCTATAATGGTTGGAGTATAGGAATTGGGAAAAATATTGGGCGAAATTTTCTGATCCAATTATTGTACTATTGATTAGGGGGTGTTTTATCCATTTATTGTAGAATGTAGAAAATTTACACAATTTTTGATCCTATATATACCTCTTGAATAGTAATGCTGTAGGATGTGTTGAAGGTAGTAATTTTTACAAGGTCATTTCTGGCTGCATCCTACACCCTCCTGGGTGAACACTGGCACCTAATTCTGATCTACAGTGATCTATTAATTTGTTCTATTTATTGTTCTTGTGACTATTGTGTGAGTCTTTCCTACCCGGTAACAATTTGGCTGGTTTGGGTTAGTAGTGTAATCACATTACAGTTCATTTTTTTTCTAAACAATGCATAAATTTCCCTTACCTAGAAACAATTTTGTTAGAGATAATGCATATTATATCCCATTGGAGGTCAACGACAAAGTCAACAACTTCAGGTCAAGGTCGATGACCTCGAGTTCGAGGTCAACAACACTTCGGTCAATATCAATGATGCAGGGGTCCATGACCCCGTGGTGGTTACCCACCCTAAATACTGCTACATCCTACCGGGTCCCAAAGGCATAATATGGAGTTGTATTTTGGTCATAAATTTTAGTCTTAAATTTCATAGTGTCCCATTTCCTATTTTCTAACCTTTAAAAGAGTGGACTCAGTGACCCTCTTAATCAGGGTGGCATTTTAAGGCCATACATTGTCCAGCAGTGAATGCTAAAAGGGCTAGTTAGAATACTGTAAATGTAGATACAGTTTTTGTTAGATGTAGATAAATTTCAGTAATTGTTGTAACTTATAAATCTTCAGGTGTGTTTTGATGATGGCCTCCCACCTCATATTTGTTTACAATGTAAAACTCAACTTGAAGAAAATTACAATTTCAAAGTGAAATGTGAAAGGTCCCACTACATTTTGTGGTCAGTCTTAAAAAGCGGGATAGTTATCAAAGATGAAACCTGTGACAAAAATGAGTAAGTATTTCTTTTTCATTCATTTCTTCAGCAACATTAATTGCAATTATCTTGGGATCCAAAAACCTTGATTGGTTTGTATGGATCTTGTACATTCCTCTATTAACAAACAGCTTGTGTTTAATTTCACTATTAACTGAACATAAAATCCATGAAATATTTTTGTACCAAGCTACTCAGAAAGTTTTGCGACAAAGAGTTTTTGTCTGTGGAACACGGGCTATTTATGATGTCAATTAAAACTATGACTATATCAGAAAATAAAAATTATAACATAAAAATATCTATAACATACTACTCAACCAAGTCAACTAGACGAATGGGTGGAATGCGGCCTCCTCGCCCGCATACCGCCTCAGGTACCGCGTTTGTCTTAGTACCGTTCGCAGCAACGATACGTTTGCACGTGTTACGCTAATCATTTCTGTATTTTGTTATTATTAAATCTTGTTGATGGCAGTTAAGTTTTTTGTAGTTGTTTTTTTAGTTATTGTGTTAAGTTTTTAGTGTGTTGTTGTGCATAGATAACAATAGAAATGGGGAAAAATAAGACTATTCATAGTGGAGACCGAACAATGATATTAAGAGTCCTACAGTTTTTTGAAGAAGAAAAGCAGAAGGGCTTATTCGTAATTCTTGTACATCAACTACTAAAGAGGATGTGTGCTGCTACTGGTGTCAACTTAAGTACAATCACGCATATAAAAATGGAAGAAAAAAAATCTACATTAAATTATAGGTAAATTATAGGTTATGTTATTAACTTTTTTAACTATATTTTACGATTCTGGATGTGATGAGTCCTTTAGTCTTCAGTCCTGTCAATCATGTACCTTTTTTACGGACATTATCATCTTCGTCTACTCCTACATCAAATTCTGAACAGGCAACATCATCATTGCTTGCTCCAACAGCAACAGTGAAACTACTAACCCCTGGAAAGAAACGCCACCGACCACCTCATAACAAACTCGATATCGACGACGACATAATAAACAGTTTTTTATATCTTGAAAAAGGAGGACTTTAAAAAAAAATTCAGCCGTTGCAAAGGTGGATTTGAATTTTCCAGGATAAAGAGAGACACGGAGGAAAATTTTAACTGAAAAATTAGGTAACACTTAAAAAATGTTTGAAGAAAAGAGATCTTTAAATAGAAAGACCCGAGATACTTGCATGGTGAGCTCGTTACTTACGGCGATTAATAGAAAATAATGAACTTGGTGCAGATAAAAACCGATTACATAATATATGTAGATGAAACATGAATATACAGCCACCACACTGCATATAAATGCTGGCAAAATTAACTAGATAAAGGAGTGAGAAAAAATGATAGTCCCAGCCAGCATTGGATTATTGTACATGCAGGTGGAGAAAACGGGTTTGTCGAAGGTGCAGAGCTAATATACAAATGCAAGAGCAACAAAGCAAGGCAATTACCATGATGAGATGATGCCGATAACCTCACAAAATGCTCGAATGAATATTATCGTAATGGACAGTGCCCCTTACCACAGCAAACAAATGAATAAACCCCCAGCAATGGCCTCACATAAAGAAGTAATGCAAAACTGGTTGAACCAAAAAAATATTGAATACGACGCCAGAATGACCAAAAAGGAATTATATTATTTGATTGTACAAAATCGTCCACCAAAACAGAATCGTGTGGATGAATTGTTTTAAGCATATGACCACGAAGTGTTGAGACTTCCTCCTTATCAGTGTGAACTAAACCCGATAGAATACGTGTGGAATTTAATGAAGCAGAAAGTCGTGACAAAAAATGTAAACCAATCTGCAAGAGAGATTAACCAGCGAAGCAATTCAGTCAATAACCGCAGCTGACTGCAAAAAGGAAGTGAATCACGTTGACAGATTGGCAAATCAGTATTGGGAAAAAGAGAGACATGTTGAATGTTGGAGAAGACAACGATTCCGATTCCGAAAATATAAATGTCTTCGGACGACAAAATGTCAGATATTGAAGAATTGAATTGTTGATGAGAAGATACAATGTAAATAAAGCACTCATTGATTTTGGTACTCTATTTTTATTATTTGCTCCCTTTTACTCTATTTTATGATCCCTCAGAAATATTTTTATTTACTCTTTTTTTAATATTCTTATTTGTTAATAAAAAAACAGTAGTCTCACTGAAGACTACCTGGAAATGCACTGCATTTCGCACTTTATCTTATTTCCCTAATTTACGTACGTGTTTCGGTAGTGAGTGAGATGTGCTAGAGCCTATTCCCATCCTACCCCTCCCCATTTTCCCAAGCCTTTCTGCCATTCCTTTTATCCATTCCTTAATCTGCAAAGGTAGGCAGTGCATCCGGGGGCGTGCCAACGTTTGTCATTTTGGACTAATAGACTAAGCCGATGTCTATGGGCGACAGTATCCACTTACCATCAAATGGAATGTATGCTCGTCAGCCGCCTTCGTCCATAAAAAAAAGTGTTAGTGGTCAATTATTTAATTAGGTGAACATTTAATTTGATGCCATACACATTCATATTTTTTTGCTACCCGTACCCGAAAAATGTATGTGTGAAAGATGAACAATCTTCTACTTCGCTTGGTTGGATAGCAATAGGTTGGGGCGAAAGTCTTTTCGTATTTTGTACGTATAAAGTTGTAATCAAATCTCTGGTTGTACTATTTGCACGTGGCTGGTTGTAATACCATTAAAAGTAGACATTCTAAAAAAAATATTTAATAAAACTATTTTCTGCCATGTTTCCATTGTTTTTCAGTCTTTGAAAATGAGTGAAAGTAACGATGAAATTCGCTACATTTTGAAATTTTATTACAAAAAGGCAAAAATTCTACGCAAGCCCCAAAATAATTGTGCCGTTTATGGATCTAATGCGTTATCGCCAGGGATGGAAAAAAAACATTTTTTTTATTTCGAAGAAAGGAAACAGTTTCTTTGTTTCTGACATTGTTTTTTTTGTTTAAAATAGGTGTTTTTTATTTCAATAAAAAAATATGTTTGTAACGTATTAGAAATGTTTGCAATCCACGTTAGTTATGTGGGTTATGTGTATGTGGTTTATGTTTATTGTGGTTAAAGTTTATGTAGGTAACAAGTACTACCTACTTACATTATAATCTAATACATGCATACATGGTGGCGTAGGTATGTACCTGTCGGTCGATACTCTATTGCGTCATTGATTGGTCTTTGAAAGAACTGAGTACTGATACCTACTTTACCTGTTTATAAAACAACAGTAGAATTGAACCTTATTTTCAGACGACTATGTTGGTTCAAGCTCTGATCGCCCAGTTACAGATAAAGTCAATGCCATCTGTGAAAAAGTGGAGCAAGATCGACACATCAGTAGTTATGATATTGCTGAGGAACTGGGTATCGATCACAAAACGGTTTTTAGTCATGTGAATAAATTTGGGTACCAGAAAAAGCTCGAAATTTTGAGTGCCTCATGATCTTACGGAAAGAGACGAATTTGAGATTCTCTGTTAAAACGAAACGAAACCGAACGATTTTTGAATTTTTGAAACGATTGATCACAGGTGACGAGAAGTGGATCACTTATGACAAGAACGCAAAAAAATATCGTGGTCAAAGCACCGACAGGCTCCACAAACAGTGGCAAAACCCAGCTTAACGCGAAACAAGGTGATGTTGTGTATATGGTGGAATCGGAAAGGTATCGTTTATTATGAGCTTTTACCATCGCGGGAAACTATTGATTCTGACCTGTACTGCCAGCAGTTCTGTCTTTACCCAAAGGGCACGTGGAGCACGAGCCCAGGGCCCCTGGCCCAATGAAGGCCCCGAAATGCCGAAATCCAGTGCCTATGTATTTTTTATCCAATTAATCAATAAATAAGTAAAATTATTTTTTAACAAAAAACAAGTTTTATTGTATTCTACTCGTCGTTACCTTTCATTTGATACCCAACTTGAAAGAAACCATTAACATCAACGTAAGTCCAATTCTCAAAACAGTAATCACATAACTTATATTTGATTTGTATAAAGCTAACCGTAATAACCTATAAAGTCACTAAACAAAAGTAAATTCTGATATTTTCATTCATTGATGTTTTTGTTTGCTTTCTAAAAGGGCCCCAAACTCTGTGCCCAAGGGCCCCCCTGCATGGCCTAAGACGGCCATGACTGCCAGCAACTGATGAGATTAAAGCAAGCAATTGAGACAAAACGGCCTGAGTTGATAAACAGAAAGGGTGTAATATTTCACCATGATAACGTCAGACCACATATCTTTAGCCACTCAGCAAAAATTGAGAGAGCTTGGCTGGGAAGTGTTGATGCATCCACCGTATAGCCCTGACCTGGTCCCCTTAGATTTCCACCTGTTTCAGTCACTCCAAAACTCTTTAAGTAGTGTAAGGTTGACATCAAGAGAGGACTTTTAATACTACTTGTCACAATATTTTGGCTAAAAATCCCAGATTTTCTACAGCAATGGGATCATGACACTATCTACAAGATGACAAGTTATCGATCAAAACGGCACATATTTATTATAAGTAAATGTAATTAAACTAAAAAAAAGGTCTTGAATTTCTGTAGAAAATACGAAGAAACTTTCTCCCCGACCTAATAAATACAAAATATTCCAAATTCAAATTTCCCTCCATGTTTTTTACGAGCTACGAGCTTTTACTGAATCAAAATATTGTGTCTCATTAAAAACTGGATATTCGACAGAAACATTTCTGTGCTGTGATTTTGTATGATTTTAAATATTCTTTAAAACCTGAAGATTATTTTAATAGACGTTTAACTGGCGTTTGCAGACAAGTGCCCTTCTAAGACAACTGTGTATCATTGGTACAATGAATGTAAGCGTGGTCGACTAAGTTGGGCTGACAAAGAAAGGAGCGGTCGCACTTTAACGGTTGTTACGGTAGAAACGTTAAATACGAGGAGATTCAGGAGATTGCAGGTTAGATCGGGGAGTATATATGAAATATTACAAGGGCATCTACGAGTCAGGAGAATAGTGTCGCGCTAGGTGCCGAGATTCAAAAACAAGTTCGTGTCGAATCTTCGATCTACCAGTATGATCCAGAAACTAGTTTCAATCTACTTCGGCTGTTTTAAAATGAGCGAATGCCTACCATAAGACGCGCTGGCTACGTTCGAAGAGCCTGTGAAAGAGGCGAAAGATCTGAGGAAGAGTGGAAAAAATGTTTTTAAAATTGGTTAAGAGATGCATGAAACTTTGTATAGACGCAAGTGGAGAGTACTTTGAAAAAATTTAATAAAAAATTAAACCCATAGAACTTTTTGTTCTTTTTCGCAAAACTTTCCGAATTCTGCATGTACCTATATGGAAGGATGATATTATTTTAAATTCCATAAAATGTAATATTTCAACTATATTAAAAAAGGAACATCTATGAAACTATAAATGACTCGTCTTGTCTCTCATCTAATTGTGTAAATACGGTGTTAGATATTTTGTGTCATATTTAGCAAATTTGTATAAATAATTTTGTAACAACTCAAATAGATTTTTTTATAAGAAACGATTTGTAAAATTTTCCTAACAATGAATAGTTTCCTAACAGTTCCAAGGTACGGGAAAAGTTCGAACAAATACTGTGTAGTAATAATAATTTTATATTTCAGTACACTTCCAGAAAATGTAACCCAGGAAGGTATTTTGGATGTAACAAATGCAAAAGAATATATTGAGAATAAAGAAGAAATTGAATTAGAGGAAAGTATGTTCACTAATATCTTGCTCATTCAAGTTATTACTCAATTAGGATTGTAATCATCCTCATTTGCATTCAAATCCTTTCTACAAATCCATTCCGATATGGAGACAGGTTTGGGAAAATGAGGAGGGATAGGATGGGATGGGAATGGGCTCTGACATGTTTCAGTCGCTCACTGAAACATGGGGAAATAGGATAAAGTGGAAAATGCTATGCTGTGGGTAGTTTTCTATGAGTGCCGGATAACTTGGCCAGTCGAATGCGCCTAGCAACAGCGTTCAGCCCCCCCGCCCCCCTTCCCACATCATTATTACAATCCCTCCGCTCGGTTATTACAATTTTACGTATATAAAAACAAAACAACTTTCTATTCGACTTTAATATTTTATGACGAGTAAATATTAACAACTATAAAGTAATATTATGTAATTGAGCTATTGAATTAGATTAATTCCATTAATTTAATTAATTTCCAGGTTTTGAGTATTTAGAGGAAATACATAATGACAGTGAAAGTGAAGCTGTACTAGCAGAATACATAGACAACAATAGGGAAAACAGAAGGTAAGTTATTATAAATTACAAGTAGAAAATTAAAATTAGGCATATGATAATAATCATACAAATCTGTAGCTGACAGGTAAAGGGTTATTTTAGTTTTTCTGGTACAAGTACTTCAGTTTTCTTTGACTTGATTTTTTTACAGTTATTGGTTTCCAAAGGGCTACTTTATTGTATGGTAAAAGGAAATAAATTCTATTTGCAGTGGTTTAAAATACAATCTTTATAAGGAATTTGTGTTTAAATGGTAAAAATGCGCTCCGATGACTTATTTTTACATTTTTTATAATTTGAAATAGTAATATAATACATGTTTTTTTTAGAAGTTATACTGCAAACATGGGCGGTATCCAAAATCAATACTATCTATAGTGCGATCTAGGTGGTTAATAATAAATAGTATTATACTTAGTATTAGCCTTATACTTAAATAGTACGAGGCGTGTTTTTTAAGTAAGTACCGTTTTGCCACACCGCGGCGGCAGCGCTGCGGTCGGCGTTCTGCGCATGCGCACTGGGTACCTACATCTGTTGTCTACGCACTGACGCCATTACAATCTTATTCTTCCTTGTTTACGTTGTGTACTGAGTGTTTAAGATGCCTCCGATAATCGTGAGTCCCGCCGACTGTGAAGTACGGGCTGTTATAAGATTTCTTAGTGCTAAAGGCCTAAAAGCGATCGATATTCATCGTGAGATCTGTGCAGTTTACGGATAAAACATTATGAGTGATGGAATGGTAAGAAAGTGGGTGAGAGCATTTAAAGATGGCCGCACAAATGTGCATGATGAACAACGGAGTGGGCGGGCGTCTCTTCAGATCTCATCTGAGGCGAAAAGATCTCATCACATCTTTTCGATGGGAAACTCTAGACCATCCTCCGTACAATCCTGATTTGGCGCCCAGTGACTACCATCTGTTCCTGCACTTGAAGAAACACCTGGGCGGTCAGCGTCTTCAAGACGATGACGAAGTCAAAACAGTTGTGATGCAGTGGTTAACAAGTCAGGCGGCAGACTTCTATGAGGAGGGTATTCAAAAACTGGTACAACGTTATGACAAGTGCCTCAAAATTGACGGAAATTATGTAGAAAAGTAGATTAAGGTACAGGCTTTCATGTAAAAATAAAATTATTGAGATATCTTAGCAAGTCTTTTTTTAATTTCAAAACGGTGCTTACTTAAAAAACACGCCTCGTATTTAACCGTCTTTCTTAAAATTGGATGTCTTTTATATATTTATGTTAGTACTGTTTCTTATATTTTCAGGAAAAAACTAGACATCAGTATTACGGGTAAGTACTACTCTTGTACAATATGCTTTTGGGCAACAATTACATTCCCAGCTACTAGTCCCAAGTATCCAGTAGATATATTTTTCATTAAATTTAAGAACAGTCTTATTACGTTTATGATTCTTGTTATTACCTCAATCTGAAACGTCCGTGTTACATACTTTTTTTGGATTGTTTGGAGACTATAATGTCTAGTAAACAAAAAAAAGAAACACTTGGCAATATTATATAGCTACATTTGAAGTAATACATTAAGAGTTCTTCAATATTTCTTCAACAATTAACAGATCTATACCATAAACTGTAAAACATTTATGCGTTTATTTTAGATTCGGAGACTCTGCTCAAAGAAGTTGTTTATGAAAAGCATCGAAAAGGCAAACGAAAAAACATTAAATGTGATTTTTGTCTAAAGGTTAGTTAGTCATGGACCCAAACACACATTTCCTTTATTCACTTTGAAACATTATTATTACAGTGCATTAAGCGCCTTTTAAAAGTCAAATAGCTTGTCAAATTTTACGTGTTTGACTAACAAGGGTGCAAACGGTCAATGATGTTTGAAACGTGATTTCAGTTTTGAAAAAATTCTCGTCATGCAGTGTCGTTCCAAGACGTGCGAATTTCGCTCTCATAATTTAATTCATGACACGTCTTTTCTATTTTATGAAGACAAAAAAAGATCACCATAATTAAATTAATAAAGAATAATTTTCGCACGTTTTGGAAGTGGACAAATAAGAAATGGACGTTTGGAAGGTAAGGTACCACCATCAGTCCAGAATGACAAATTTGGGCACGACCCCGGATGCGCTGCTTACATTTAGAGATTTAGGAATGTAGCAACGTTTGTCAAACGTGTTAGATTTGTCAAATTATTTGAACGTATTTGCCCTTTAATTTCGTTGGCAATACTCACAACCCTTGTGCGGGAGAGGAATTATTAAGTATTATACTTCTAAGTATTTCGCTATTCTATTTCTGCTTTCACGCCTCATGTCCTCCAGACAACTTGCCTCCACAGCGCACCTCCTGTAATTGACTAAAGTATCCCCAACAAAGACCGATTATAGACCATTAGGTCTATCGTTAAGTATAATTAGTATAGTATAGTTGACTATTAAGTCAAGTCATAAAATATTCTACTGCACCAGTGAATCCTTGCGGTTCAGCATCAGTTAAAATATGACTTCCTATCTCACCAATTTTTAATGTGAATACGTTTTTAAGTTCGGTATTGAACACACAGAAATCGGTCCCAATTGCTTTTGCAAAAATTCTATCGTTAGATCCGGCTTTTGTATCTTTGAATGAAGTAGTAATGAAAGTTTATTATGTATATCATAATTTCCGGCCCTCGTCTCTGCATCCCGTGCAGCGCTTTGATATAGTTAATTGACACAAAATCTTTATAAAGCAAATGAAAATGATTTCTCGCTTTTATTTGATTTATATAAGATTATAGATTTTAACGAAATTTCGTAAAATCCTGCTATATGTGGAAAAAAATACGAGTAAAACTCAAGAAGCAGTACACAACTTTAGTTTAGAACTTGACGTACCTAAAAATCTACTATTCAGTCCAACTGACAGATATAAGCTTCACAGAGAGTGGAAAGACTATATTCTCTTTCCCCCGTAAAGACGTATTCGAGTAAAACTTGCAGCCGTGACCCGACAGTCTATTTTATTTTTTTAGAGATTCTACAAACCCAAGACTCTAAAAGCGCACTTGAAGCTTCACCGCGCTACGTCATCGAACGGGCACCCGTGCGGGCAGTGTAAGGCGTCCTACGCCTCGGAGCATGACTTAAAGTTGCACTCGTCTGTGCACGCACGCGGGCCCGTATGGAAGTGTCACGAGTGTGGCAAGGAGTTCACTAGTAAGGAACAATACCACTTTTACCAACTGAAATTCATAATGAGAAAAATTCCCAATTTTCAGAATGTAGAGATATACATATTTTGAAATTTGACTAATCGAGTGTGTTTTTTTATAAAAAGAATGGCAAATGAGCAGACAGTTCACTTGGTGGTAAAGGGATATTTTCGGGCATAGACATCCGCTATTATACGTGTCACCATCAATCATGTTGACACGTCGTCGGAGACGCTGTTTACCTTTGGAGATTTAGGAGTAGTTTTAGTAAAATGATTAGGAACCACGTGGAATAAAAAGTTGTGAATCATTTTACGGTAAAGTAGCGTGATAGAATGGGGAGTAGAAAGTATAATATGATAAGGGGTTTCCTATATCTGATTAAACTTTCTAATCGTTCGGATGAGATGAGGTTGGGTTGGACGAACAGTAGGGAATATAATGGGATGGGACCATTATACTTTTTACTCCATGAGATTGGATGGGATGGAGAATGTTTCATGTTATTTTTATGTGAGAATAGGGTAAGTCGGCCGGTCGGGTCCGCTGCCTGTACAATGCGGATGCTATGAAGAATTGTTCAATATAATTCCCATCACGGGTTTCTACAACGGCACCTCCCGTCATAGAAGTGCGGAGCATCCGCATTTCCTCGATACGGAGGTGTCGCGTACTGTTCGGTCCAAAAACCATTTTATACCGCGAACCCGTAGGCTGTGGAACGAACTGTCTCAAGGAGTCTTCCCACTACGTTACGATATTCTTCAAGAAAGATGTGAATAGGATTTTGCATGGTGGGCGGCGTACCTCGTGGTGTTGCAGGTGTCCATGGGCGGAGGTAACACTTACCGTCACCGCTTGCTTGTCCGCGTACACCCCTATAAAAAAATGTATACCTATGTATGGTTGACGGGCAAAGAATGTCACTAGGCATTAAGTCGCGACCGTTGTACTTTGTACTTCTTTGTGCCTTAAAGTTTAAATACATAAATAAAAATAAAATATTAGGTCTATTTATTTATATATTTTTATTTATTGTTATAATTTATAAGCATGTATTATTATTTATATTGATCATAATTTTGAATGTAAATTTCATTCATGTGCAACTACTTATATCACTTTTATTTGATCCCTCTCAAGGTTGCTTGGAAGAGATCGCCTTAGCGATAAGGTTGTTGTTTATTGTATTATTTGTACACATGCAATAGCCATTTGCAAGCAATAAAAAGTATTCATTATTTTTATTTGTAAGTTTTTCGAGAAAACCGACTATAGTTTCCTACATCGTTTTACAGGCAAATCGACTCTAAAGCGACACATCAAGCGCCACATGCAGTGTAAGGACTATGCGTGCGAGCGCTGCGGGAAGACGTTCACGGAGCACTACGCCCTGCGCCGGCACGCGCGCGTCCACACCGGCGAGATCGTCGAGAAGAAACACGCCTGCCACCTGTGCGATAAGAAGTAAGTTATATTATGTTGACATTATTTAAAATTGCGCCATCTTATTTATTTGATATTGTTATCTGTTCTCCTTACCACTCAAAGGTTACCTGGAAGAGATCGCTTTGGCGATAAGGCTGTTGTACATTTCGTCTTACTTACTATTGTTTTCTGCAATGTGTGTTGCTATGAAGGCTTCAACGCTTGAGCTCTGGCGCGCTAGCGCGCTAGGTTAGTGCTATTGACATTTAACAGACTCGTGCTTTTTACTACAAGAGTTTAAGGGCAGGTTGTCTGGAAGAGATTGCATAATTGCAATAAGATCGCCTATTATTTTTTGTTTTCACAGCTGTATGCAAATTTCTTTGTTAGTCTATACAATAAAGAGAATTAATATTATATTATTATTTAATACCATTAAACTTTTAAAAAATGTACTATAGCGCTCACTAGCTTTTAACACTAGTCTTAAACCTTCATTAGCGCTCGCGTTTTTACTACACTAAACTGTTCTCTTGTTCTGCCTTCTGTTTGATCTGATGATTGGGGGGTAGAGAATGCCACAAGGCAGTAAGTCCGCCTTTAGTACATGTCAAATATCTCTGCAATGAAGTTTAAATAAATAAAATAGTGTATTATGTAAAATATGTGTAGATAACTGCTTGTGAGATTTTATTAACATAAAAACGTTTGTTGCTAGTAAAAAAGGTTGGAAAAAAACTGTATTAAATTTTTATGTAGTAAAATAATTTATTTACTCGTTCTCAGTGCAGTAATTTCTTGTTTTTTTAAAAAAACGTTAATGAAATTCTGTTTGTGTATTTGTTACATTGCATAAGTGACTATTATTTCTGAAGAAATAAATAAACACTTCGTGTGTCAGGTACTCTGACGGCAGACTGCTAGCGGCGCACGTGTCTCGGCACAGCGGTGCGAGGCCGTGCGTGTGCGCAACGTGCGGGAAGGCGTTCCCGGACGCACGGCTACTCGCCTCGCACCAGCTCACGCACTCCGACGACAAGCCGTACCCATGTCGCTATTGTGAAAAGCGGTGAATTACAATACAAGCACACACCCTTATACACCCTCATAAACACACACACACACACACACACACACAAACGCGTGTGTTTACACACGCACGCTTAAACGCGGAAATACATGTTGTGCACGTCTATAATTGGCATACTTACCGGACTTCTGTCTTATCTTAATTGTATACCCAAATCATGTTTTGTATGTATAACGTTGCCATGTCTAAATAAATAGATAAACACACGTACCCGCGTCGGTACACACAAACACACACTTTTCCGGGTCCGAACACGCGCGCACTCACCCAGATGAACAGTACCCCGGTTAAAGTTTAAGGCCATCCTCACAGTCTCAACTGGGCATCTTGTAACTTTTTTAATTCCCAACTCTTTAGTTGCGTAACTCTTTAGCCAGCGCGTCTTTTGAAAGCCAAAAGACGCGCTGGCTACGTTTCAGGAGGCTGTGAAAGAGGTAGGTACTTGAGGGGACAGTGGAAAAATTGTTTCAAAGTTTCAAGTGGAGAGTATAACTTTTAAGATTTTCGCGTTTTCACAGATATTTATCTATTTAAACGGATATAAATAAGGTAAACATTGCCGTTGTTTAAATAGATAAATAAGTGAATACTTCGGAAAATGTAAGTAATAAAAAAATTAGAATCCGTGCATTTTTTCTTTTTCGTAAATCTTTCCGAGTTCCCCACGTACCTACATCGTCATCGATATTTGTTGTTTGTTTTTTTTACATTCTAGCGATGCAACATTTAATCAGTCAAATGTAAACACAGTTTTAATAGTCAAACACACTTGGGAAGTAAAAAATCTGTGACATGTGTAATATCCACCACACAGCAACGCCCGCTCTTAGCGCGGGTTATAATTGGATCCCTCTCATGATTGCAATCCGCTTGGCCAGTGTGGCGTTTGTGCATGAGGTAGCCCATGCCCAGCAGTGGACACTGACAGGGCATTGACTTACATTGCATTTATATTGCAAGGGCCTCCCCTGTGCTCTGTAGTGGGGCGTTACCGAATTAAGTAGAATTTATATCAATATATCACTTCTTGGCTATTCTAAGGTTGACTGAAGGAGATTCCTTTTAGGAATAAGTTCGCCTTAAGCCATTACAGTACATTGTACCATAAGTACAATTGTAACTATTCATTATAAGTACAATAAAGAGCAACAACATCTACAATCAAAAATAGTTTACATTATTATTTTATATAATCATAATAGTTTATACTATGCATTAAAACAGTAATTTGTGTCTCCGCAGGTTCCGTCACGAGTCCACTCGAAATACACATCACCGCACACATACGGGAGAAAAACCCTACGTGTGTGCGTCATGCGGGAAAAGATTTATACAACACTCGAATCTCACTCTGCATATGCGCACGCACACAGGTACGTTGGGTGGGATTGATATTTAACAGTAATTAACTGTCAAACTCATACCGTATTAAAGCGAATGGGGTTAGAAATATTGAGCCAGATTGTACTTTAACATTAGAACATTTAGCAATGTAGATGTTTTGCTATATAAACTTTCCGATATAGCGCCATAACATCAACTGTGGGGAATGCAATATATTTGACGGTACATAATGGTAACGGTAATGATATAGGCTAGCCTAACACGGGGACCATGGTAAATTCTCCAATTCCCCGTGGATTGAAGCTTCTATGGTAGTATCACCACCGATTAATTCTTGATTTTCACCTGCCTGCAAGAGTTAGCGATACAACCGCTTTGTTGTGTTCTCTTTTATAAATATTTAATTAAATTTAAGAAAAACATTTATCTATTTCTTTTAAGGAAATAAAGTCACTATAACTCTATCATTTTCTAGAAAATGATATGTGAAATCAAAGTTGATTTTGAATCCATGTACTGATTTCTAGTATTTTCAGTTATTTAATTATTTAAAAAGAGGCAAGACGTGTTGTTAAAATGAAGTCCATGTAGCTTTCTATGGGAAAAATCCAAAATTATAAATTATACAACCTATGCATATAATAAAATAGTAACAGGGCCGTGTCTGTATATGAAATATTTAAAAAAGTTATGGCAGTGTAAAGTACATGTGATACAGAGCCCAAAACATCAATTTTGGAATTTTCTGAATGCTGTCTCTTGCTTTGTCTGAACGGGTATCACGCAAAAACTACTGAATGGATTTTAACGAAACTTGGCATAGTTATAATACTTATGCACATGAATAAAAATTAATTAATAACTTAATAAAAGTACCATAAATGTTAATTTATGGTACTTTTTATTCAGTTTCGTTATAGAGTTCCCACGGGAATTACTAAAGTTCACGCGAACGACGTCGCAGACATCACTAGTACGAGGCATGTCCAGAAAGTAAGAGTACAGAATTTTTGTATTTAAAAAAAAAATACAGGTGTTGTAGGTATGTATGTTACTTATTTTGCCACGTAGTCGCCCTCCCGTTGTATGCAGGTTGTAAGTCGTGGCACAAGCTTTTTGATGCCTTCCTCATAGAACTCTCCCGCCATCTCCTTCGTCCACTTCAAGACCTCTTGTTTCACCTCCTCATCAGTTAGAATTTTTTTTCTACCCATGTGAGTCTTCAGGAAGGTGAAAAGATGAAAATCTGAAAAGGCGCCAAGTCAGGGGAGAATGCAGGGTGGTTCAAAATGTCCCAACTAAACGAGTTCAAAACACCTTGGTGACGTTGGCCGTGTGCCGGCGAGTGTTGTCGTGCAACAAACACACTCCCTTCGTTAACATTTCCCTCCGTTTGTTTTGAATTGCTCTCTTGAGCTTTTGTAGGGTCTCACAGTATCGTGCTACAGTAATCGTCTCCCCCGAGGCAAAAAAATCGATCAAAATGATCCCTTTTCGGTCCCAATACACAGTTGCCATGATTTTTTGGCAGATAGGGAACCAGTGTGCCGCCACTGTGATGACTGTCTTTTTGTCTCAGGGGTGTAATGAGCCACCCATGTGTCATCACCAGTCACAATGGAGCTCAGAAAATCCTCACCTTTCAATTCAAATCGTTCAAGGATCTCGCGAGCGCTGACCCGATTCAATTTGTGCTGCTCTGTCAGTTGTTTTGGGACCCATCTTGAGCACAATTTTCGATATCCCAGCGTTTCTGTAATTGTTTCGTGTAACAGAGATCTGGAAATTTGTGGAAACATCGCAGACATTTCATCCACTGTCAATTCGGCGGTCTTCACGAACAGTTTCCTCGATTTTTTGCACCTACTCATCGGTCACAATTGTAGGTCTTTCACTCCTTTGCTCGTCATGAATATTCGTTCTTTCTTCATAACCACTTTCTCACGGCACCACTTAAACACGTTCATTCGGTTCATAACACCTTCGCCATAAACAGTTTTGATCCGTGCAAAAATTTCAGTCGGAGTTTTTCCTTCCGCGAGAAGGAACCTTATGACAGCGCGCACCTCGCACTTGGCGGGATTTATTATTGAAATATTTCACAGAAACGGACACTACGAGGCGAGTTTTAGTACTAACGAGGGTCGCCGGTGCTCGTTGTGTTCAGGAGACCCCCACTACCATTCAGTGTTGCCTACTTATGAAAAAAAAATCTCACAACAGCCCAACAGTACTCTTACTTTATGGACATGCCTTGTACAAAATAAAATAATAAAAAACCATTGCTCGCGTTGTAGGCGAGAAGCCATACAAATGCACTAGTTGCGAGTGGCGGTTCGCGTCGGGCTCGTCGCTCAAGAGCCACTTGCTGACACACACCGGCGACAAGCCGTACAGCTGCGACGTGTGCGGGAAGAGGTACACATTAGCGATGTTCCGAATATTCATTTTGGGGATTATTCGCCAATTTTAAAGTATTCGTACTTTTATGCGCGATTCCCTAAACGAATACAATAGTGAAATAGTACGTAAGTAAATATCGTTACTCAGTTCAAAATAACTAGTGAGGACAAGGCAGCTAAGACGTCTGTTTGTTTATTGTGACATCCTATGTCAAGCCATGGCTTCTTCAATGGCAGTAAAACCACCTTACCAAGATTAGTGCTTTCTGAAGACATTAGGGCCAAATGGAAAAAATAGGGGGCATGCGTATCTGATTTCGCAACAAAAAAATTGTTCCTTATGTCACGAGACACCCTAATGTATGTACATGCTGTATACAACGTGGCACTGAAATAACATAGAACCTTAAACGCCTGAACTAATTTAAAATAGGGATATAATTTTTATGACAGCAAATATATATTCAATCAACAAAATGCTACACTCAATTAAACTATGTCAGCAAGAAAATTTAATAACAGCAAATAATTTATCCCGAATGCATTCGGTTAGCTGCAAAATAATCCGAAAAAAAAAGCAAAAATGTATACCACGTTTCATATACGTATCACTATAATTGATATATAGTAGGTTTTCAAAAAATGTGACTTGCCAGCAAAAATCAAGGCGTGGCAGCAAATATATACTTAGCTGCATTATTTCTATTTCTGCCTTCTATTTGCTTTGAGCACAAAAGTACATTTGTGACAATATTTAAGGAAACTTTAAAAATTTTCTTATTATTTCGAAATACTACATACAGTTTAAATTTTTATCTCTCGAGATCTGATTTCGTGATAAAGAGTATTATGATAGGGCGGCGGCTAAAATGACACTAATGAGAAATAATTACATGATCAACAGAAAGTATTGTATGAACAGCAAGTCTATAATAGCAAGAAAAGTGGATTCGGCTTAGGTTCTCTTGTGACTATGCAGAAATAGAACTTTGTCGACTTGTGATGTCATCCTTAGAGTAAAGTAGAATAATTTATTTCAGTTATTCAAAAATAGGTTGTTTTGTTCATCATAATTTGCTGCTCATTTACTATTTTTTGGCATCATTTCATTGATTTTAATAAGTGCGGTTGAAACTGAATTGGTCATAATTTGTATTTACTAATTCAAATTATTTGCTGGACAAATTAAAAAACATATATTTAAACATTAACGCTATAATAGGTAGTAGGAAAAGTTCGCGACCTTTTTGTAGTGAAAATTATAGACTTTTTGTATTAGATACCTACTATATTTATTGAACGGAATATGATCCATCTAATTCGACTATCTTTCGCCATATTTCAGACAGAGCCATTATCCCATCGTTATAAATTTTTTAGGGTTTATACAATTTTTAAACCATTTAAAAACCTATTTAAATGGTTAATACTCCATTTAGAGAATTTTGTAACGTGAGGAATAAATGATAATCCGAAGGTGCTATGTCTGAATTGTATGGAGGATGCATTAAAACTTCCCAGTCAAGGTCCATCAATTTTTGTTTAGTCACAAAGATGTATGTGGTCGAGCATTGTCGTGTACCCGGGCGCCGAGCTCGGTACTTTCAGTGAGTGTATTTTTTTTGTTTAACTGTCCATAGAATAACATACATACTAGAAATGAACATTAAATAAGTTATGAAAAGAAAACATAGTTTTTTAACAATAGTGTAAAAACTGGTAGAATCGATTCTACTCTCGATACTGAACAACCTATTTTCAGTGGGTTATTGCAGTGACACGTTGCATGTATACGATTCGACTATTGTATTCAATTAATTCTTAATCATGCTACACCTCGATCGTGAGTGATTGCATGATTGAACGTTACAAGAATGATTTCGTGGCAGGTTCGTGCGCAAAGACATGAAAGCGCATATGCGCGCGCACACGGGCGAGAGGCCGTTCGCGTGCAACCTCTGCCCCAAGCGGTTCATCACCGCGCAGTGCCTGCGACACCATTGCCGGATGCACACCGGTAACGAACTGTACACACGCGGTGTAACCGATCAATGGAAAGGTTCAACATTATCTATAGTTCTATAATACGATAAAGTGGAAATGCAGTACATTTCAAGGTAGTCTTTTGCTAGAGAGGGTAACGAGGCCAGTCGAGTGCGCCCAGCGGCTTTTGAATTGGAGCGTGCACCCTCCCCATCCTACTATCACTTATAATGTACATTCACTGACATAAGTACTAACACTTATAACAAAATCGGCCTTTAGAAAGCTGTACCCGCTTTGGATGAGAGCTTCCCGACTAAAAAAAGTTTGATAAATTACAAAAAAGTCCCAACAATTTGTTAGGACTTGTTAGGCTTAGGGCCTAAGAAGTCCTGTTAGCCAATTGTTAGGACGATATCTTTGAATATTACCAAGTTATAACCTTTCAAAGTGGACTGTTGATAAATAAATTCGCGCAACGTGTTGAGCAACATGATGTCACTCTACATATTGCTCGTATTAGGTTCGTTTGTACTTTTAACTTTCCGACTTTCGATTCGTGGTACTGTTATTACTCGTATTTTAAAAACTAGAACTTTCCCAAACTATGAATTGCGTTCATGAGTTTTTTTTTTCATATTAACGGAGGCAGCAGGGCAAGGGATCCACGTAACGATGAGTGGTTACCGCCGCCCATGGGCATTAGGGATATGGGTGTGCCGCTGACCTTGTAGGAATCTATTCCCAGCTTTCTTAAAGAACCCCATGTCATAACTCAAGAGAAAGACCTCGTGAGGCAGTTGTTTAGTTAACTGATGTAAAAATTTTACTAAACTTTTTTTTTTTCAAAATCCTCAATTTTATTTAGTTTATATCATCGCTGCGCCTGCAAAATTGTCAAACGTTTTTTGTCGAAATCGAGATTCTTCATTTTGATTTCGGATATATCTGAGAAATTCGTTTTTTGATATTGCTAATAGAAATATTTTTGTAATAAAAACTTAAAAAGAACAGATTTTGCAAAAAACAAAACATCAAAAAACGACGTTATGCTAATTGTTTCATACATATCTGCTAAATACAAAGGACAAAAACAGATATTTTTACAAAAAATACATACCAATTTACTTGCTATCATGAACAGAAGGCTTTATGAATTGATCGGTTACACCTGTACTATTATTATTTTTATTTTATGGAAAGAAGGCGCCAGACGTTCAGACAGTCCACCTGTTGGTAAGTGGACACTGTCGCCTTGCGACACCCGCGGTACATGTCAACATCAGTCCAGAATGACAAACGTTGACACGTCTCCGCTGCCTGATTTTGGAGATTTAAACATTTATTAAGATGTTTGTGTTTGGGTGGTTCGTGTTCTCTGTATCCACAACACGGTGAATGTTTAGATTGTGAATTTATAATTACTATACATACACGTTTAGAATCATTTTAAATCAAAACAAATATAAAAACTCATAGAAAATAGATGTGCAAATCAAAATAATTGTGCATGTGCATACACATTACACAAGTAGTAAAAAGACAAAATAAGTAAAAAGTACCTACAGTTCTCTAAAACATGAAAAAGCCATCGTACATCGTCTACCTTTCTTAGTCCCCTTTTCACAATTACACAAATCGTATCGGAATCGCGTAATTGTGAATCGTGAATCGGGGTCGTTGAATTACGAATATTTATATAGAGCAGTTATAACATAAATTACAAAATAATTATGGCACCACTTGATTTTAAAAGAGCTTCAAATTAAAAAAATGTATCATTTTAAATAAAGTCATCTTTAAAAAAGTTTTTTGTGAACCTGATGTCATTACGTAATATATATTTTACTAACTTCGTCTATAAATCCCTCACGAACACATGAGATTTACAATTGGAGATTCAATGATTTACAATTAAGTACTCTTATCAGATTTCATTGTCACCCTTAGTTGATTAAAACTACACTTGTAATTGCTCTATATAAATCAACGCGAATTCATGTTGTTCAATTTAGAATATCCATTCAAATAATGTTCTATGAACTTTCAAAAAACTACATATTCACAATTAACTACAAGTAACACATGTGTCATAACAATTCTGAACTTTATTGTTGTTATCATGAAGTATTAATTCAATAATTAAATAGGGTATTTAAGATTTTCCATTCATTTAGTCGTTCAAGAATAAAAGAAGAGACTGATGTCTCATCTCATTACACAATGGCTTTTTCATATTCTCGAGTATTGTACAACAGGCGGCTTTATCCCTACAGCAATCTCTTTCAGGCCACCTTTGGGTGGTGACGATAAAATTAAGAACAAATAAATGTAGATGGTGTGAATATACACATATATATATTAAGAAAAAATTCCGTATTTTCAAATATTAAAAATTTAAATTGTTTACAGGAGAAAAGCCATACGAGTGTGCGATGTGTTCCGTTAAAGTGGCAACAAAGTCACATCTAGTGAAACACTTGAAGAAACATCACAAGCCTGTTACTAAAAAGAAAAACTTGGCCGCTATACAACCAGATGATAATGAGGACAAACTCACTGTGAAGATGGAACATTCACGAAGTGAAGAAACAGTATCTGAAGATATAACTCTACATATGCAAGATCCTCTTGAAGTTAGCCAAGAACTAGTGCTACAGGGCGAAAGTGATACGAGAACTGAGCTAATGGTTGTCGAAAGTGAAAATATGAACTATCAAAATGGCGTGTGTCTAAAAGGTGTGAATTTTATTGACAATGATAACTACGGTAGTGACGTGAATCTAGTGACTGTGAAAGAGGGTGAAGTGAGCATTTCATCAAACGCGACGCTTGAGAACACGACACTAAAGCTGTACCAAGTAGACCAAAGTTTATTACAAATACGAAGTTCTGGGGGACAACTTACTATCAGTAAAATTACCAGTAAAATGACTGCTAATTTTTAATTTTAATTTATTGATTTTAACGCGGTCTTAATTGAGTTATCTTAGGTTGGTTTATCTTAGTCCTACAAAAATTTAATAAAATGATGATACTACAAATATTAAATTTTAAGGCATGTACCTACATAGTAAATCGATCGACTGTTCGATTGCTTGATTTTGTTGTGCATGGACAGTCACTAGTCACAATAAAACATGATTTCTTTTAGAAAAAAATAAATCATTTATACCCTTTTGCTAAATCGGGTTGATTTAAATAATTCATTTACAACTGTTGTCAAAATTAGATACGGATTCACAGGAGTTGGTAACACGTAGAGAAATATAATAACAACGTTGGACATCGGTTTTTTGAAATAAGTTGATCTCGTTCAAAAATACAGCCCATAAAGATAGTCAATCGACTATGTTGATTAAAACACAAAGTGATGTTAGGCTACCCAACATCGGTTTGACTTTTTTTCTGGAAATTATGGCTATTTTCCCAGCTTTATAAACATGTTTAACACGTTAGTTCACAACAACTAGCGACTAAGTCCGATTCAGAAAGTGCACTACTTACCGAGTTGCCTATCAAATGAGCAATTACACTTAGTTAAGCACTTAACTAATATTCCTGATAATTATGAGGTGGCACGGGGTTGCTGATAGATCGTTACGACAACAAAAGATTAATCGCCGACTTGCATTTATAGGCGGTGTTCTCTCACACCCTATCGTACCGTTACCCTTAAGAATGCTACTTGGTTACGTAGTTTTTATAATATTTTGTATGAGAACATACGGGGTCTAAGTAGTCTAGGTTTTCCAGTGTCCGAGTGGTCGTTTTTATTATTCCTTTAGGACCATCACGTTGACTTCTTAAAATGTTGAATTGTTAAAATGTCTATTTCCAAAATGTTGAATTGTCTCAAAATTATCCTCATACCTAAAACATAAATTGCATTTAGTTAAAATGGAAACAAATCAACTAAAATTAATTACCTACCACGACCAAAAACCCAGTTTTAATTTAATAAAGTTCATTTTTTTGAGGAACGTTTACGTTCCTCAAAAAAACGTACGTTACGTCAAGCTTACGTTTTCAGATAAATTTTGAAAAACATTTGAAACCACTGGACTATGTCAACAAAACAGCGGTAAGTCGTATAAAGCGCGCGCCACGAGTAGGAAGAATTTCGGTTCTTATTGAACCTTAATATGAGGGGTCTCTATGTGGTCAGTGTTCAATGATTTCATACAAATCTCTTTTACAATACAAATCTAGACCAAAAATTGTCCAAAAAGGGTAAGATTCCGTCTTTGTATACGTCCAGTGTACACGATCACAATGTAGCTAACAATATCAATAAGGAAATAGGCAAACGGCAATCATAACAGCAGTAGTTTCAACGACTTGTCATTGTGCCAGTCAGATCCAACATTAATTTCAGAATTTTGGCTATACGTTCCAGCTAGTATAAACCCTGGGGTAACCCGGTGTCACGAGTTATCACGCCACAAGAGTTGGTGCATTATGACCTGTGGTGGGGTTGAGCATGGCTGGCGCAGGATGAATGCACGTGGCCGCCGCCATGTCAACAACTTGGACAGGATCAATTACCAGGCCTCAAACGGTCTGAAAACCCCATTGTTGTTCCTGTCTTTAATGTATGTGTAGACGAGAATCTGATTAATAAGTTTAGTTCTCGGTTTCAGTTCACATAGTCACAGCTTGGTGTTTCAGATTTATTCATAACTGCTCAAAACAGCCTAAAAAGAAGGTTTCTTGTCCATCGTTGCGTTACAGCATAGTTTATTAACACTCGTCAAAGTAGTTCAACAAAAGGCATTTGCAGTTGATATTCAGCAGTCAAAAAATAAAAAAATGTAGTAGATACTGGACGCTTAAAACCGTTCATGGATGACAGTAACATGCTCAGAGTTGGTGGTAGACATCTTAGATCTTCATTCATCTTTAGCTTGTTCGTCAAAATATCGTTGGTATTTATTACCACTATGTCATCATTTTATAAATATGGACTACTACCATGTAAAATATTTACATGCAGGACCTAATGTGTTGATGTCTCTCCTCAGAGAACAAACTATTCTGGATTTTGTCAGACGGTATCATTAGGAGTCTAGTGTTAAAGTGTATGCGTCGGTTCCGTTGAAATGTCAACTTCCACAAGCATTAATGGGAGACTAACTTCTCCTCTTCCTCTATGAAAATTACTGTTTTCTTGAGACATTTTCTATTGAAAATAATGTTGGATTGACTAACAATTTAAATTAATGAAAATAAAATAAGTGTACGACACCTCGTGACACAAACGGTCATAATTTTGTATATACCTACATACTTAAAATGACCTACATACTTATCATTTATTCGTTATAAGTGGCCCGTCAAATGCATTGTTGATAAAAAAATATAACTCACTGGAACAGTGGTACTAGAAGGATTTTTTTTCCTATTTGTGCCACCAGTGGCACAAATTGTGTCATGTTATTTTATAACTATGAACTAACTGAATAAGGGGCAAACCACGGAATAAATCGACTTAAGTGGCACTCTACCAGCTAAAATTCAAAGAGGATAACTTGCCTTCACTACAATGGTGCTTGGGACGCGTCACTTTTCCTGACACAGACTCAGTTATTCCAGTAGTGGAAGTTAAGACTGCTAAAGGGCATCTTACCAAGTCTATATCTAAATTATGCGCTTTGCCAGTTAACTAAGTATAATTTGTTATTCTTAGATGTTAGTTTAAATAAAAAATAAGGAATGTTAATTGTTCAAAGCTCAAATTAACTTTAAACTGTTCTTTAAACATTGAAATTTCATATACCTACATAAATATTTTTAATAACCTTTTGTGAAACACTGAGATAGTAGTTCATCTGTCTTATTGCAATTGCTATTTGTAGGAATTCTTTTCAAAAACTGGTTGGTTTTTTGAAAAAGTGGTTTTTATTAGAAATAGACCTTCGAATTAGAAATTCCAAACATCTCAATCTAAGGATCGAGTAGTTGGGAATTAACCTCTATGCAAGTCCTGTGAATTGTGTCCTGTGCCCTGTAAGCAATTAGAACTAATTCTGACAAACATCTAATGTATTCGAGCGTAATCTCAAACAGTAATCGCGTAGCGTACAGTACGGCGTAAACAGTAATCTTGTAACACGATTTTATTATGCTGTTATTACCTTGTCCTTGCAATCGATTTCGAGTGTAATGTCAAAATAACAAATTGTGAAGAAAGCAACTCATCGAAAAAGCAATCGCCAAAAATGATTATTTTCGTTATAAATGAATTCTTATTTTAAAGGCAGTTTTCTTATTTTTGCGACTTTCCGAGTTAAATCACTTCGATGGAACTTTTGACAATTTATTATTTTGTCATATTGTTCCCTATGTTGCTGTGTGTTGTCGGCCGGCTATAGGATAGCACCACTCCATCTCTTCGCGTGGGTGTCGTAAAACGTGACTAAAGGATAACAAAGCAGCTACCACAAGGGGCCATCCATAAATTACGTCACACGAATTTCATGATTTTTGGAGTTTTGTCACAGGTGGTCACATTTCTGGGACCCCCCCCCCCCCCTCTCCCCTGGTGTGACGTCACATATTTTGCAATTTTAAATTTAGATTTATACATGTGACGTCACGAAGCTTATGACTCCCCCCCCTGTCACATGATGTCACACTTTGTTGACCCCTCCCCCCCCCTAACGTGTGACGTAATTTATGGATAACCCCCAAGCCCCGAGGAACTACACCACCTATAAAAGAATGGACTCGCTAACCCGCTGGGCCAGCGTGGCGTTTTAAGGCCATATATAACTGTGCATAATACAATGTGCATGAAGACGCCCAAGTCCAGCAGTATCCAACTGAAAGGGCTGGTTGCATTGCATATTGCTCCTATGTTGCTTGTCATTTTGCAATTTGTGCGATTTGCGACAAAATATATTTCTTGACAATAGGCTTTTTGACAAATTTCTATTTTGACGTTATGCTTCGAATCGCTTGTCCTGTTTTAATTGTACTTCACGAAATGTAATTCGCAAATTACGTTGTATAACAATTTAAAAAAATATCCATTTGAAAATGTAGCTCGTTGTTGCATAGTCATGTCAAATGTAAATACATTAGGAATGTGGCAACTACTTACTGACAATGTTCGTCATTTTTTATCGATGTTGGCATGATATTTTCTTAGGTTTTCGCGATTACTATACATTGCAATTAAACAACTTTTAACGGTTTAAATCGCGTATATTTGACATGATTTATATCCCGACGTTTCGAACACTTTGCAGTGGACGTGGTCACCCCGTGACCGTTTAAACCGTTAAAAGTTGTTTAATTGCGATGTTGGCATGAATTGCAGATATCCATGTATTCGCTACATCTCAGACGAACTGTTGAGTAAAATTATCGAGAGGCCTTCTTTTTGAGAAACGATACCAAAGTAGATTTATATGTTATTTAATTATGATGAAACACCTAATCTGGCCATAAATACCGTTACAATAAAGAAAAAAAAAATACATTTTAATTTGGAATTCATTTTCGCGTGATAAATAAATGTTTATTCTCATTTTGGCGCCAATCATTCGTAAACATTGTACTAATATTACAATGAAATGGGGTGATGTAGAAAACCGTAGGGTATTGCTGTAATTGCATTACACAAAGTAGGCATGGAGTCAAATGCAATTTTTGCAACTCTCCATCTGCTGGGTATTAGCCGAATGTTTGTGTACCGGGCTATTGGTAGGTACATTGAAACGTCCTCTGTGTGTGACAGAAAAAGGTCTGGTCGTCCACGCACTATTCGTACAAAACAGACGAGTAAAGCTGTGATAGAGAGATTCCGAACAAATCCCGTAGGGAAGCAACAGATTTTATTCAGAGATGATGAATATATAGCATTCAGAACCATGTCACATATTGTAAAAGATGATTTAGGACGCTGCCTACAAAACACGTACTGGTAATTTCTTAACTGATAATTTAAAGAATAATAGGGTTGACAAATCAAAACTTCTTCGGCGGTACGCAAAGTTTCATTTACGGTCGAGAAAATGTTTACCATTGAGAAACATTTTAACAAGCAGAATGATTGAGTTTAAGCTCATAACTCTATAGAAGCTGCTCAATTGGTCAATAGGGCGCAACGTGGCCATTATCCGACTTCTGTGATGGTTTGGTGGGGTGGTAGCTATCAAGGTGTGACTGAACCATATTTTTTGTAAAAAAGATATTAAAACGTCGGCTCAAGTGTACCAAGATACTATTCTTGAGAGGGTCGTAAAGCCTCTTAACAACACCCTGTTCCATAACCGAGAATGGTCCTTTCAGCAAGACTCGGTACCAGGTCATAAGGCTCGCTTAACACAGGCTTGGCTAGAAAGGAATATTCCTAACTTCATTAGAGCTGTAAACTTGCCGTCATTTAGTATGGATCTTAATCCGTTCGATTATGATTTATGGTCTGTTTTAGAGAGCATGGCATGCTCTAAACGACATGATAATATTAAATCCCTAAAACATTCCATAAGTGTGGCAGTTGCCAATTTTCCCATGGAAAGGGTGCATGTTTTAATCGAAAACTGGCCACATCATTTGAAAGATTTTGTAAAGGCAAAAGGTGACCATTTCGAATAAATGTTATCTTTTTAGAATGCTTACCTATTTATTTCTAAAATTACACATTCATTTAACAAAATGATAATATAAAACAAAGTATTAATGTTTTCTTTAGCAACAATATTTACGGCTAGACTAGGTGTATATATATATATATATTATAATAATTCTAGAAATAAAGGAATAAACGATCTTGTAAAATTATAACGACATATTTTTCTTAAACAAAAATACTTTGCACTAAAATTATTTTACATTAAAATAAAATAAATGCCGATTAGAACCACGACTTCTTCTGTGCTGCGTCATGTTTCTTTATGTTTACCAACATTGAGTTGTATATTTCTTTAGCGTTTCTATTCTGTCCGTAGTAATCAACAAACTCGCCATTTGGATCTACTAAGTATATGATGATTGTGTGGTCCACCTGAAAATTACGAATAGAAATAAAGTGAAAACCAGTTTAACGGACCATTTTTGGGTTAAATACCTAGTATTCCGTAACCGTATAAACGCTACCTTTTCATTGAAAAAATCTATTTCTAATTTTTATACCAAATGGTAGTTAATCTTTAAAAAAAATCAGTGGTAGCTATAAATAACGCAGCCCAAATTGGGACAATGGGAAAAAAATCTCCACTGGCCAAATATATGGGGGACAGCGAGAATACATGACAAACTAGGCGTATGTCGACGTAATTCTATTCATAACACAATAATATTAAATTAATAAATACACACTCAACGTCGTGAAGCTACGGCGATTTTAAGAATCTCGTGCGCTTTACTTGCGATGACCACCCACATCAATCGATTACGAGAATAAGCCTAGTTTGGAAACGACTTTATTAACGACGTTATGTATACAATATCTGTTTGCAGTAATATATTATGATGGATGATACAGATAAAGTCATAGTAACCATAAGTTGTTATAAATGATATTCACGAAGCAAGCAATTCATCCAACTGGATATTAGTTATAACGTTTTTCTATAAAAATAAATAAACTAGAAGATGTGTAATGATAAAAAAACTCACAATGTAATCATTGTCTTCATCTTGCGGGCCTGCACTGAAGTACACTCTATATGACTTGCACGCTTTTTGTACCTGCTCCTGTGTGCCTGTTAGACCAAGTAGTCGTGGGGAGAACTCTTTGCAGTATCTGAAATAATTATTAATTATACCACCATGCCTATATTCTTGTCTCTATATTATTTCTATGTACAGCCACAATTTTTAACGATTTTAGAGCCGCGACCCTTTATTATTAAGCATTAGTTATTAAGCATTGTTATTAAGCACTATTATTAAGCTTTATTATTATACATAAGGTTAAATTAAAAATATGAGCATAAAAAATCTCCCACAATTAAAAATAAATAATACGACGGCAGTACGTGTCGTCAGTGACCCCCCCCCCCCCCCACCAAACTTGATTGCACTTGTGACTATTTACAATGCTGCAATAAAACATGTTCTCTTTCCAGCAGCTTGGAAAGACGCCGTCGTTAACGGCATCCCCAAACCGGGTAAATATCGCTCGTAACCCTCTAGTTATAAACCCATTAGGCTATTGAATACAATGGCTAAAATCTACGAAAGAATTCTCCTTTCTCACCTACTGAGTCACATAAACTCAAAGGGCCTGCTCATTGATGAACAGATGAACAACCAAAGGAGACCCTTCAAGACCCTAGCTGTCTTCTTCGACGTAGTGAAGGCTTTTGATTAGGTCTGGCACAATGGTTTAATACTGTACCAACTGGAGGTGCCTGAATGGCTCATTCTCATCATTTGGGACTACATTACCAATCTCATCTTTCGCTACAGAGTTGAAGACACTCTGTCCAGTTTCCGCCCAATCAGAGCTGAAGTCCCCAGGGCTCCGCTCCCTGGAATTTGCGGATGACACCGCCCTCTACGCCTCAGATAGGAACCTACGACGTCCTAGCTGAGCGCCTTCTACGCTCGCCCTAAACTATACATGTCCGTGACTCTTCTAAGGCCATTAGGGCCACAAGAATTGAGCCATTCTGAGAAAAAAAAATGCCTTCAGTGCGAGTGCTTTATATCTTTCTTGATCTTATATATTAATAGTACTTCCTTAATACATTAATTACGTTATGGATTTAAAACCATTAAAATTTTAGCTTGAATTTGTTATGTATCTCAATTAAAAATTATTTCATACTTTTCCACAATTTCAGGAGTGTCTCTCTGTGGGTCTACGGATATGAACAATGGCTGCAGCGGTGGTGCAGTGGGATCCGAATCTGCAATATTTCAATTCACACAAAACATATTTATAAACTATTTAACAAAGTTTATAGATCTTAAGCATTTCTATAAAGAAGTGTGTTGTGTGTGTGAATTTTTATCTATGAGTATACATACAATAAATCTGTAGAACCAGCGTGTCTGTCATTGAATATATTTACCAAAAACTGATTGGAGGCGATGAAGGAAGAGTATTAGAATATAAAAAGACGGTTTTGAAAATTTTTGTCCATCTGTTCGACCATGCTAATCTCCAAAGCTACTGAACGAATTTTCATAGGGTTTCAGTAGGTTAATTAAGCTTAGCTTGGTGCTTCGAATAGGCTTTGTTTCATCGAAATCGGCAGATGGGAAGACAATATATCCCAATTTAGAGTTTAAAAACTGAAATTCCACACATATGAAGTTGCGGGCACAGCTAGTCTTTCATATAAATGCTTTATGTTTAGACAATTATATAGATTTGTAGCCATTTGTTTTTATAGCCTATCTATAGCTGACAGTTAAAGCATAAAAAGGGAATTTTAGATGGTGATTATGTCACTGGAGTGCAATTTTACCATTGAAATGCAAATTACTTTTAGATTTTAGGGATATATTTAATAGCATTGCTTATTAAATTTATTTCTTTTTAGCATATATTAAAGTAGCCCTTTCGAAACTCACAACTGAACAAATACCTACTTAAAAAATGACTTATTTCATTGACAACAAACAGAAAAATGCATAGTGCATATTAGTTGTTTTTGTTAATTCTATGGGCTGTTGTTGCTTGAAATACATACATTACATAGATATACTTGTCAGCTACACATATTTGTGTTTTTTCATTTAAACAGAGTTCAGTACCAGCTTTACTCATTATAACGAGATTCACTGGATCAAATAGCTTTATATGTGAAAAGCATTTCTAGAATACAGCCAGTAGTTCCATACATGTATTGTATATAGAATAAAACATACAAATTCTTTGTCATGGCAACATATACCATTCTGGACTGATGCTGGCATATATTGTGGATGTCTATGTGCAATAATATCCATTTACCACCAGGGAGACTATCTGCCACATTCTATATAAAAAAAATACTTTTATAATTTCTTTATGTATGGATCCATCCATCTTACCATGTAGATTGACAACTTCAGCCAACTTCTCCAATTCATCTGGACAAATGTCTGGGCAGTGCGTGAATCCAAAGTATATCAACAACCATTTGCCTAAGAAGTCTGCACTTTTCACTAAATTTTTCTGTAAAAAAAGATTCAATTTATGATATTAATGTTCCTAATATTTTATTAGCAGAATATGTTGATTTTATTGATTGTAACAGGGGGTGCTATGCCATCAATCCTTTTCTCAAAATTCTTAATAATAGGGGCTTCCCACTAGGCTAATTTGAGAATTGGATTTTTGCATTGAAGAATGAAATCACCAATGTATCATAAGCATAACATATTTAAATCTCCACATATAACACATTGTATAACAAAATGTAGTGCATGAAGTAATCAAGTCACTGACATATTTTGATAATGCTGGTACTTTTTGCTATATTCAATTTATTAATTGGATAATCAGAGATCACATCTGTGACTTGTACATGTTTTGTGCCAACTTTATATCTAGAAATTGTTTATATACCACCTATTCCATAAAATTTATCTTTAATTATTATGCTTCAACAATTTTAAGAAAAAATTATACTGAGATAGATATACTTTATTGGACACCAAAACATACAGAACAAAAACACAAGTAATTAAAAGTACAATCGGCAGCCTTATCACTACAGTAATTTCTTCTAGGCAACCTTTAGTGGTAAGAAGAAGTTGGTAGAGGAATAGAGGTAGATGATGCAATAAATGAATAATGTCTATACAAAGGCATATATACCTACATTCAGAACATAGGTATTACAACTAGGTGTAGGCCTCTCCCAAGGCTCTCCACCACAGACAATCTCATTCTATATCCAATAGTGAAGAGATGAGCTCATGGTATGGTAACTAGGTGTATTTTTGTCTCTCTTATAACTTATACTCTTTATAACAGTTCTTTAACTCTTCTAACTTGATTGATATCAGTATTGTATGTAGGATCTGTTTGTTTTTGGTGATAAGTGAATATGTCTAACAGATAAAGCGTAAATTACCGCCGTTCAATAGAATATTGTAACAGTTACCTTCGAATCAATTAATTCAAATGTTCCTCCTATTTTCGCTTTTCCCAGTTGTCGTTTTCGCTCGTGATCTAACGCTTCTTGCTTCTCTTTTCTGACATACAACATGAAAGCGGTAAGCCCGCCACCGATTAGCGCAGTTCCGGCTATAGACTTCCAAGTTACTGGTCCAAAAAACTTCTTCGGTTTCTTTTTAGGAGGCATTACGGTTTGCCTCACAATAGTGGTTGAAAATGCACGATAAAAAAAACCACTTCTACTTCTCAAAATGGAAATCATTTTTATTTATGAGACAGCCTTATAATTGTGTTCTAAAGCTATATTCATGGAATTATTACGTAAAAATATAAATCATCGGCTGATTCCGGCCTATCTAAAGTAACAACACATTTCAGTCAGTCACTTACCCACCGCCTGAAAATGTCAAATCAATGTGTCACTGTCATCGAGAAAAAATAACAGTTGACATTTCATATATTTTTTATAATTTATTTGAACACTGGTATAGCCATTGGCCCATATACAGAAATTAATAAAACAGAATTTTTTTTATCACGCCATTGTCCAGTCCCGACAAAATAGGACTCGCTCAATAAAGTGTTAGTAGGTTTACTGAGGATAGAGTTGGACTCCATGAAAGAACACGAACAATTCAGTCCCACGCTTTTATTTAATTTATGTATCACAAACGTTATGCACTAACACTAGGCATTTTGAAGTTTAATGATGGTATTCCTGCAGTGGTGCTTAAATTTTGCGCTCCCGAGTTATCCCCGGTGCTTACGCGACTTTTCAGGCTCTCATACTCCACAAAAAGCTTCCTGTCAGCATGGAAGGTAGCTCATGTTCCCTTTGCCTAAAAAAGGGTGACCGCACAGACCCGGCCAACTACAGACCAATAGCGATCACCTCCCTCCTCTCCAAGGTGATGGAGCGTGTCATAAACACACAGCTCCTTGGGTACCCAGAGGATCACCAGCTGATAAGCGACCGTCAGTATGGATTTCGCTATAATCGCTCGGCTGGTGATCTTTTAGCGTATTTAACACACCGGTGGGCTGACGCCAATGAGAGTAGGGGAGAGGCTCTGGCTGTAGGCCTAGACATTGCGAAAGCTTTTGACCGCGTATGGCACAAATCGCTGCTTTCCAAATTACCATCTTTCGGGATACCTGAGGGATTATCCGAATGGGTTGCCAGTTTCCTGACTGGACGGAGCATCAGAGTCGTTATCGATGGTAGCTGCTCCAACACCATATCTATTAACGCTGGCGTCCCGCAAGGCTTCGTGCTGTCCCCAACTTTGTTCCTTCTGCATATCAACGACCTGTTGCAAATTGGTGACATCCGTTGCTATGCGGATGACAGTACTGGAGACGCCTTCTACAGGGGCCTCGCCAACATCCCTCGGGTCGAAGTGGAAGAGAGTCGTGCCAGGCTTGTGTCTGAAATCGAAGACTCTTTTGATCTAGTCTCGATTTGGGGTTCTCTGAACTTAGTGGATTTCAACCCCAGTAACCCCTGGGCAACTTCTAATGCTTTACAAAGCTCAGGTGAGGCCCCATATGGAGTATTGCTCTCATCTCTGGGCCGGCGCACCAAAATACCAATTGGACCCATTTGACTCCATCCAACGACGTGCTGTTTGTATTGTCGACGATCCCACACTCACGGGCGGTTTAGAATCCCTCAGCATTCGGAGAGACGTTGCGTCTCTCTGTGTGTTCTACCGCCTGTACAATGTGGAATGCTCCGAAGAACTGTTTAATATAATTCCCACCTCGGGTTTCTACAACCGCACCTCCCGTCACAGAAGTGCGGTCCATCCGCATTTCCTCGATACGCGGGTGTCGCGCACTGTTCGGTCCAAAAATTATTTTATACCGCGAACCCGTAGGCTGTGGAACGAACTGCCTCAAGAGGTCTTTCCACTAAGCTACGATATGGGGTTCTTGAAGAGAGTTGTGATTAGGATTTTGCAAAGTCGGCGGCGCGCCCGCATACCCCCTGGTGTTGCAGGTGTCCATGGGCGGCGGTTACACTTACCATCACGTGTTACCGCTCGCTCGTCCGCCCACTAGTCTATAAAAAAAAAAACTACCAATAACGCACAATACACAATTTTTATATTAATCAAACAAAAATTGAACTTCACTCCTTTGTCTCTTTATACATAGAATAAAATATTTTTTGCAGTGATAGTACATAAAGTACATGTATAGCTCAATGGCAGTATAGCATAAATCTATGCATTAGGTAAATTTAGATATGTTTTGCATGTGATACAGTATCAAACATACGTTTTTAAAAACAACTGTTTCCGCTGCTTTTTACGTTTTTAAAAAGTTCACTGCCTTTTTAAAAAGTTAAGAATATTAATATAAAAACGGATGGCATATGATGAAGAATCTTATATTATTAGTTTTGCCAAATGGCCTGACGATATTTTTATATAAATTCTTTCAGCGGTCTACTTGATAATAAATGATCACTACCGCTCATATGCACCTGCAAACTCGATTTAAGATATTTAGTTACTTACAATGAATTTGTTCTACATTACAAATGATTTCATTAAAAACTCAGTTAATGTCAGCTGACATTTAAGAATTTAGACGCTATGTTGAAATTTATGTTAGTCGTGCGCTTTTGTAATGAAAAAATGCGATGGGCGGTGCAGTCACAACCGCAGCCCTGCGGGTTTATATACCTTGGTTCCTTGGCATCTACTATAGATCCTCACCAGTACCCCTAGCGAACTGTTGTTATATTTTTTTAAGATGTTGAAATTTCTTAGTGTGAGTGTATTTTTTTTTTTTTTTTATTTTTTGTTAATGTGGTCGGTAGTAGCTAGATAATAAGAGAGAAAGATTGTATTCAATGGCGTATCTTGTCGGCAATGCCGGGCTCTCTCAATGCTTCACAATTAAAACCTTTACAAAAAATGTTGTAATTTTTTTCATAAATTTTAGGTAACGTTAGTGATGGTGACGTCGCTTTGGACAAACGCAACAGCTCAACAAGAATATCTACCGCCAAAAGTATCTAACGGTGGCAAGAAATCCACACTCGAGCCTACAGTAAACGTAAATATATATTTTTGTCATATTTGTCACAACTAACTTGGCCACGCAGCTCTCTTAGACTGCACAAATTAGTTACAATAGGAATAAGCGATAGCACACAATCTTAAATTTTAATTCTTTTTTTCTCTTTTTTTAAGGTTTGATCAAAAAGATCACACCATCATGCTCATTATTAGATACAATCCCAATCTAAGTCTATACATAAATAATATAAATTTTAATTCTTATGATTCGGATACGGCCATTAACCATTAAGTTTTATATTTTATTTACCTACTTATCTACCAGGATTACTTCGTAAATTTGTACTAGAAAGTAACTTCATAATTACAGCTGCCAGCAAACTACGATTTCACATACGACGTGCAAGACAATGCGGTAAACCTAGACTTCGGACACAATGAGAAACGCAAGGACGACCGCGCGACCGGCTCCTTCCACGTACTACTGCCCGACGGTAGGATGCAGCTGGTGGAATATGAGGCAGGGCCTGAGGGGTACAAGCCGCAGGTAGATAGATAGGCAATATTACCTTATACGTTTTACATTTTCACAAAGGTGTATAAGCAAACGGCTGACAAGTGCCGTGTGGTGTCGGCCGACTTTGAACAGCATCACCCCATCTCTTGCCGTGGGTGTGGTAAAAGGCGGCTAAGGGATATAACAAAGCGGCTACCACAAGCCCCGAGGAGTTCCTCAGCAGTTATCACCCATAAAAGTGTGGACTCGCCAACCCGCTTGGTCAGCGAGCGTAGCGTTTTAATTCATACATTGCTTATGCAAAAGACTAATGATGCCATGTCCAGCAGTGAATACTAAAAGGGCTGGTTACGCTTAGGCTAAAAGCAAATTACTACGGGACGGAATATGCCGTCAACATTTGTCAACATTTCCTGCTTTGTTGAATTTGAGCTTCACTCTTTATTACAATCCAAATTAGAATTCCGATGGCATCTATCAAATTATAAGGTCAATGGCTAGATATACGAGTACGAGCTGTTATATGAGTGTCTACAGCTTTTTGTGTAGGGAATGGATTAGATGACCAGATGGACAGCATTGTAAGGACCATCTGTTACCTATTTCTTAAAAAATGACAACGAAGTTGTTAAGCAGACGGTTCACTCGTAAAAATTACCTACTTGTAGACATCTGTCACGATACAAACAGACGTCTATCTTACTTATCGCTAATTTACACAAGACAAATTCTCTAACGCGAGTTTCTCGAAGATCGGTCAAAAGCTAGTGTAAACAACTGTTACCATCATCTGATCACTGTTATCCCTGTTATGATCGAGTTTTTATTTTTATGAACACAATTGTAGGCGAGAATAGTAAGTAGCGAGTTGGGTTTCATCGAGATACGTATACGAGAATCGTATACTATTGTATTCGATTCTCGTATGAAACCCAATTTTCTCGTGAGACCCGAGAATATTTTGTCGATAAACTCTCCTTGTGTTTACACTGACTTTCAAGTAAAAATGCTTTATTCGGACGCAGTAGACAAACTTGTTTCATACATAGCTTCTATTCTAATCTAATCAAGCAATTCTCGTAATTAATGAGATAGATTAGAAGCTATGTATAGGAAAGAATATGAGAAATCCTGTCAATTAGCTACTGTAGATGGCGTAACTACTAGTATCAAATATTAAAATAATAGCGATATTTATGTAAAGGTGATGTACATGGGCACGGCTACCTACCCCTCCACCAGCGCGGACAAGTTTGATGGGTACCACTACAACGCTGCGTCCAATAGGCAAAGTGTAAGGCAGGCGGCGCCGCGGGGCTCCGCTCGAGTCGTCTCCATCGCACCGCCTGCGCCCGCGCTGCCGCCGCCCGCGACACACGTGTCAGCGACAAACACTACCCTATGACCGAGGACTGTAGAGGAATTTCTGATACCGTAGCCAAATAAAAATACCTACTACGTAGTCGGTAAATAGAGATAATTATGTTAGCAAAGGATTGCTATATAATTTAAGGAATAATGCGTTACTTTGTGAAAGTCCATCACTCCATGCAATAATGTAAGATGCCTTATTTATTTCATTCTATCTTTCGCTATGTATGGGTTTAAGAATATATGGCCTAGTCGCTTTCAAGTCTGAATTTGAGAAGTCAAGTGTAACTTACACTGTGTAAGTTAAGCAATTTATGCTTAACATGGTCATGTTAGTCCACATTCCTTTTGAGAATGGGTTCTGCTAAAACCTTAACACCGACATTTTGGTACCTGTCTTTGTATGCTTGTACGTTATTCGTTAACTACATGTTAACCATGTATTGATACAGACTGCAAATTTATAACGATTGATAAATCATAAGATAGGTCTTTGTTCTACAAAAGAACGCATCTTTCATTATTGCAATGGATTGTTAGTTTACAATAGTTTACATAACAATGCGCTAGATTGTGCGGCCGACTAACGACCAAATAATGAATTATAATCCAAAAGAATTAATTTATCATAGTATGTAAGCAGCATATTAAAAAAAATAAAAAAAAAATATTTCAATTTTTGGCTTTATGTAAATCTCGAAAGGAGTTTCGCGCAACTGTAAATAAAGTGTTGATTATGAAAAACCTGTTCGTTTGCTGCAAGGCCACTTACATGCAAGATTTTTCACTTACTACCTGTACGACTATTTATGAAAAATTCAAAGGAAACATTCACCAATGAGAGCCTTCCAAAAACTAGCACAGTTCTTTGCCCTACTACCTGCATAGGTATTGCTTTGTTCCTTTTGTTCTGTGATAAAATAATATAATCGATATTATTTTATTCTCCTTACATATGAAACTGCCGTTTTATATGGAAAAAATCAAATATATCTTTGTGTCAAAATTATATATTTAATTAATCGAAATATTGTCCATTATTGTCAATGCACTTTTGCCATTTTGATGGAAGTTGATTAATGCCTCTTCTTTGTAGGCATTTTTCACTGCCTTATTGGAGTTGAATTTATTCACCTCTAAAAAGTTATTCAAACTCCGAAAAAAAAATGGAAATTAGTAAATGCAAGGTCTGGCGAGTGACTGCACTGGGGTGACGGAGAGTTTCCAGTCGAAGCTCCTGCATCTTAGAGACTGTCTGTCGGGCAGTGTGTGTGCGAGCGTTATTATCATGCAGACGCAGTCGACTAGAACGATTGAAAAGATTAGGTTGTGTAATAGCGAGCTTGTCCTTAGTCGTTTGCAGTTCTTCACAGTACACATCTGCATTAATTGTTGTGCCAGATGTCAAGAAGCTGTAGTAGATAATACCGGCACAGGACCACCATACAGTCACCATGACCTTGTTTTAATTCAGTTTACGTTTGGGACATTGTTTGTCTGTGTCTCCTGGGATCAACCATTGTGACGAACGTTTACGATTATTATTCAGGATACACTTCTCATAACAAGTTACAGTACGATTCAGAATCCCTTCATTTTTGTGCCGGTTCAGCAAAATGAGCCAAGCTTCAACGCGTGTTTGCAGCTGACTTTCATTAAGCTCATACGGTACCCACTTTCCGAGCTTCTTCACTTTCCCGATTTGACGCAATATCGTGTTGTCACTTACGCCGAAGGCTAACTCACACGTGGTTTGAGATGAATCCGCTTACTATTGCTTTCAATTCGTCATTATCGACTTTAGTCTCCGGTCGTTCACGGAGCTTGTTCTTGAAGTCGAAATTTCCAGAACAGAAACGATCAAACCAAAAACGCACCGCGCGTATGTTTGCGATGTTTGATTCGTACACATCGTTGTTATTGCGTGCCGTCTGTGCTGCGTTGCTGCCACGACGGATCTCATATTCGAAAATAACGCGAATTTTTAACTTTTCCATGGTCGCAAACACAACGATATATAAGCATAAAGTCGTTTAACGGAAAAACAAATGAATAACTGATTTTGAAAAAGAATGTCATAACTTTAAATTGAAATTAATTTGAATTTGGAATTCCAAGCCAAACGTAAGATAACTAAGTTCAAAGTGACCACGATGAACAAACGACAATTTCATAGGTAAGGCCCCACCCAATATGTATAAACCTAATTCATTACTGACCTCATTTTTATTAGTTGGTGTAGGTAGTTTGTAAGAACTACCCGCAATGGTGTATAAGTAAAATTCAGTTTTTGTATAATGTTTAACAATATTTTATTTACATTTTACACTACTATTTTAATGACACACGGTACACAAAACTAAAGACGAACTAATATTTACAAGCAGTAAGTAGACCATTATGGTCCGGTTATCATAGGAGGAGTTCTAACAGTTCTGTATTTAATTCATTTTATGCAAATACCGTTTCTTTCGTCATAACATAACACAATAAAATAGAAATTTCTCAAAGGACTATCGAGTTGTAAAATGATATTTACTACATATTAAAGATTCATGTCAGCTGTCAGAGCTCTTCCTATAGTAACCGGACCATAAGAGCAGAGTGATCTTTATATCATAAATTAAAGAGTTACTGTTGTTGACGGTGACTGGCCAACGGCAAGCGGGTTTCATTAATTTTTTCCTATACACTATTACGAACATGCAAAATTCCCAAACTTTTCTCTTACTATATACTCCTATATGTCTCAAGAGAAATAATAGAAATGATTTCGTTACAAACAGGAATACATCTTAATTTACAATTAGTCGAACTAAATGATTTCTATGAGTAAAATGGAAATTGCATGATTATGAAATGAAATGGTAACGCCGTGCTTAGAATTATATAATCTGTGATCGTGCATAGATCTTGAATGATGATCCAAACAATCTGATTTCGGTTAAAATTAGGACCGTTTTGAGAGGAACAAACCAACCTGATTTTGCCTCAAAGGAGAATGCCAGAAACCGTAGTGATTATGGTTAAAGCGGCCAATGATCGGTTATTATTATAATTGCCTGTTTAAATTATACATACATTGTTACACATATAAAGTTGTAAATTCATTACACTCCGTTTGGCTCTGCCGTACTCAGTATCATAAATCAAAATTTATTTATCCTCTCATGTCTTCTCATCTGGAAGTCATTCAAGCCACATTTAATACACAAATTCCGTATTCAAGAAGCAAATTTAAAGCAATCCAGTGTCAGAAAGCCGATGTCAGTAACCAATTAGGCGGGTTCGAGTTCAAGCTCACAGCCAAGGTAATCGTATATAGAAGATTAGTCGGGTCCAGTCAATGATATTATATAAAAAGGAGATATGTTACAAGTGCGCGCTTCGTGAAGACTCGAAAACGACCCAATTGGAACATCTTGTGTTTAGTCTGCATCCCGCGTCAAGCTGATCAGGCGTGGCGGCCACGAGTGTCAGACGTATTAAAAAAATATAAAAACAGCAAAAATGCCATCGTGTGTGTTTAGAAACTGTACCAATTATTATTCTAAAGTCAATAAATCTCAAGGAATCTCATATCACATGTAAGTATGCACTATATTTCCATATTTCATTAATATTCTAATTTAAAATGCGGGTACGAAAATAAAAAGAGATAGTAAAACATTTTGCTATTTGAGCGATAAGGACGCGTGCGCTACGAACATAGATTAAAGTACAGATGCGAACATCGTAGGCATTAAAGTCATCATTAGGTACTCAACTGTTCTGATTTTTTTTCATACTTTTTTTTAGTTATATTTCTATCAATCAGCCCGTCATAATCCATTCGTGTACTTAGTATTATAAATGTTTGAAAGTAAAATGTTAGTTATGAGGTAATGATTTATGCCAGTAATAAAATAAGTAGGTACCTACTACCTACTCAATTTATTTATGTATAATATTTCATTATTTTATTTTCTCATTTATTCTTAAACTCATTTTGTATATTTTTACATATTAATATAAAAAAACATTTGGAAATAGAAAAAATAGGTACCTACCGACATCGGATACAGGGTCCACGGTGTCGGCGGTTAGGGCTTCAGAGTGAGGAACTTTCTCACTATGCGTGCCGGTGCCGTGCGTTATTATAATTGTTCTTTTTTATTTTGTGTGCTTTTTTATTTTATTAAGCATATGAACACAAAATATGAGTAAAGAGATATCGTAAATATCGACGATAGTGCCGCGCCGTGGCAATAGGGAAGTTACTTATTTATTAACTGTTTTTTTAAGGTTTCCTACTAATGAAGTCCGACTTCAAGAGTGGATCGCAATTGTGCGTGACCAGAGACAGGAACCATACTGGATGCCTTCAAAAAGCAGTAGAATTTGTAGCAATCATTTTAAATCTAATGAAAAATATACTTCGAACAAAGGTCGAATGCTACTTAAAAAAATGCTCTTCCTGTTACAAAGGTATACTTAGTTAAACTTCTTTTTTTTATTACTTGGCCTACGGATTCTCCTAAACTTTTCTCGCACGTTCGATGTCACACCAGTAGTAATACTACCAGTTTAGACCAATTTTGCTTTGTACGACACTAACCTACTAAGAGCGTAAACTGTATAAAGTCATCCCTAATGTACCTATCTCATTTCACTGCTATTGAGTTTGTTCAGCACTAGATGGTATGACGTACCTACAGCTAGATTTTATTTTATTTTTTACTTTCCAGGAATGCCTAAATCGGAATATTCAAATCTTCCCGTCAAGTCTAGACAACGTCAGCATACCGGACATGGAAGAAATCTTAGAATCACCGCGAAAAGCGGCTCTTAAAAAACGCGTGTGTAAATTAATATTGAAACAAAAACTTTTACAGAAAAGAAATAAAATACTTACTCAACAAAATAAAAGACTCAAGAAAAAAGTTGCCCGAACAACAGTGATATTAAAAGATTTAAAAAAAAAAGGATTACATTTCAAAAGAACAATTTTCACAACTAAATTTAAAGGCCGAGGTCATAGATATTTAATACTATTAATAGTGTTTATTATAATTTATAATTTTTAATATTATTTAATAGTGGAACTCAACAATACCGACCCATTTCAGTTGATTAAACTACACGACAAGATCTTCAACGTCACTTATTATGAATTTATACATGATAAAATAAAAAACAGCAATTAAAGTATACGTATATTATACGCATTCTTTAATTGCTGTTTTTTATTTTATTTTTGTTGGAATCCAGTTACATAAATAAGATTGAAACATTAGTTGCCATCAAAAGAATAATAGGCACTAAACTCATTTTAGTGAGCTTTGTCCCTTCTTTCTCATAATTTTGTTACTCTATAGTGATTTTGACTTGACCAATGACGATTGGCAGATTCATTAACGTTTAGTTACATTTCGCGCGAAGGTACAATACTAGCTGTCTCCTTTTTTTGTTTAAGTTTTAATTTTATCTTTTTCAAATCACTTGACGATGTATTGGAGTGTAAGATAAATAAAAAATGCGTGTGTGTGTGTTGCCGCTGTGCACGGAACACTTCTTTCGGTTGATTTGTGAGGCTATAACATATCTATTGTTTATAATATCATTGGGTCCAGTATTCATTAGACGTTAATATAAATCGTTAAAATAACAAGAACATAACAGAGAAAAATGATCATAAACGTTTACGTACAAAACAATCAAATAAAGTAAATAAGCCCAGCCTGCCTATTAATTTTTTTGTGAATTATTCAGTCCATAAAGCCTGTGACAGTAAATAATAATCTGACAAGGGTTATTTAATCATTCGTATTCATTAATTTCTAATATCAATTCCCTGTAGCGATTACTAATTACCTATTAATTACAGTAGGTACATTAATGCATGTGGTGGCGACCCTTAGGGGAGGCCTAGATATCCAGCAGTAGAGAGACAGAATGATTTACGGTAATCCATGTGAACATTAAAGAAAAATATACTTTTAAAATCTTTTTACTATTATGACAGTGTGCCATTTCTTAATAACGCTTACTACGTAAACAACTTGTATCACTTGTAACCACGTTGTGATAGATCGATGGTGTAATCGATTACTTGTGAATGATTTGCCGATGTCTAAAAAACCTGTATCCAGGTAATTTATATTTTTAAAAAGCTTACATTTGTAGGGAGAAAATAGGGACATGGTTCAAGATTTTTATCTAGAGGACGTTATGGTCGTTTAATGATGCTGAACTTTTTAGGATGTAAATAATTTTGGATAAATTATATCTA